>OY759248.1:5000000-7500000 GCA_963662185.1 Eilema griseolum | reverse complement strand
ATGATCCGATATGTATTTTGTTTTTTTTTTGTTTGAAATTCGGGTATTCTTAGCTATGTTTGAAAAATTAGGCCAAGATGGCTGCCACCACAAAGTGACGGAGTGAATATTTTTTCACAACTTCCTCAATATGGGTATCAAATGAAAGGACTTGACTATAGATTTAATTAAAAAGTGAAATTTAAAAAAATCCCTTCATGAAAAACAAACTCCAAACTTTGATATACCTAGTAATATTGTGATTCAAGCATTCCATCAATTTATTTTAAAAAAAACCATATTTGTAACCGACATTCTACCTCCTTCAGCTAAGCTACATTGCTTGTCTCAGGACTAACTTCCTGTGAGTAGTGTAATGGATTAACACCCAGGTCCTCACGATTGTAAGGCCAATTCCATAACCACTAAGATACGGACATCTATTTTTCAGCTACAATTTAAATGATTTCAATATTTTTAAAGCATTCAAGTGCTTACTTACAACCCACCGTGCACTACTGCGAAAACCCTCCGTAGTAATTCAATCTCGGTTGAATTGCGTTCAAGGGTCAGAGCATAGCCGGGCCGAGGTGATCCTGGTCGCAGCACTAGTGGGACCAGTGGGTCTTGGCGTAGTCTAGGAGAGACGCGTAGAAACAGTAGTGCCGCTGGCCGCCTGTGGTATAGTACAGGGGCCCAGCTGGGGCTAACCACCCTGGGAGGCTCTTTCATCAGGCCTCCCATACTCCATCTCTGTTCGTCGTGCCGGTTGATGGTGCCCTCTCTTACATTTATCATGGCAGCGCATTACAAAAAATTGGGCAATTTGAGGTAAAGTTCAAGCTCCATGCAATCCTCAATGCCGTCCACCAACACCTAGAAATGGCGAAACCAACCATACTCTTTCTCACGGAGATACAAATAGGATGATGACACGACTTACTTGCTTTACCCCGGCTATGTTATTGAGAAAATTTTGCCGTGCAAAAGTCGAGGTGTGCGTGTTTGTTAGGGCGAATGTTTGTTGTCCTAGTACCAAGAGGACCCATCTTTGTCGATCCTATGGGTACATGTAGACCATGGATTTACGAGTCAAATCTATATGTGCCTCCACCGTTCCCATAGAGGTGATGCCGAGACTCTATGAATGTCAGCCGGCAGATGATGCGTATGAGCGGTTTCCGAACGCTGAATTGGTATTTTTGGGGGATTTAACTCTCTGAGAAAGGAAGCTCTGGGAACCCGGTCGAGTCCTACGAAATTAAGACACAGGCATGTGCGTTTTCAGCAAAGGTATCTTCTTTCCTTCCCTGTCCTACTCTTCAGAGCACACCACTGCCACTGCAGGATAACCTCAATATCCTCGGTATGGATGTTCGCTGCAAACTGAAAAACAAAAACTACATCGAGAGCGTCTTCAAAACAGCTTCGTGTAAACTCGGAGTTTTGAACAGAGTGAAACGTTTATTCATGTCAGAGCAGCGGTATCTACACAAGACATAAATTGGCTCCTGCGTGGACTGCTCTCATCACTGGGATGGCTACATGAAGAATCTACTAGATGCTCTCTACGGATTGCAGCGACGTGCTGACCGCATTATTGGCAGCCTTGAGGTCACGAACACCCTCGTGCCTTTGCAGAAGCGTAAAGATGTTGCTTCCTTGGCTGTATTTTATCGTCTCTACCATGGTGAAAACTCTGATAAGATTTTTCCAACTAATTCTACCCTCATCTTTTCTACACAGGACAAAACGTGCAGGGCTTAGATGTCACTCACATACGGTGCAGAGTAAATGAGCAAGAACCAAGCGGTTCGGAGACTCTTTCCTTAGCCGCACCACCAAGACTTGGAATTCATTACCAGCTCACGTGTTTTCTCCTTCCTAGAGTCCCGGGTGCTTTAAGCGGAGCGTGGAAAATCAGCTGATGAGGCCGCCAAGCTGAGTGCCACCATTGTAACATACTACGTGTCTGTAATGGTGATCCTCTTTCCTGAGACTTTACTTTTAGCTTACCATTAAGCGATGTGAAGTCAAATTGGTGCGTCCTTAGATAAAAAAAAACTGAGTGGAAATCGAACGCACTACCTCTAAATTCACTGTTGTACGCACCTACCACTACGCCACTAATTCAGTATAAAAATTATTTTAAAATCCTTATTAATTCAATTGCAGGTGAAAATCTTGACTGTACTTCTCTTCATATGCCTCATCGATTCAATGCAATCAGCCTCAGTACGGGGCGCAGAGGACGAGGAAAAGCCGATACCGGAAGAAAAAGTCAAGGAGGGAGCTACAAACTCGGAAAACTCTGCAAAGCCAGATTCATCGAACCCCGCAGACCCTAATGTTTGGCTTCAAAATTTAGGGCAGATTGTTAATAAAAATACAGAATGGTGGCAAGGTAACTCCCCACTCTCTTGGTTGGGTGGTGGATCTAAAAGTGAATAACAATGAAGAAACTTCAAAACAGTAAATCTGCAATAAATTATTCCAAAAGCATTAATAATTCCGTCTATTTATTTATATATTTACTTACCGACATACCTACGCCTGTTCCTCATATTTACTAATTATGATTTTTTGAGCTAGAATCTAAGAGAACTATAATAAAACTTAAAATATATTCCCTACACAAGTGGTAATTCGTTGATTGGCGTACTGTAGAATAGAATCAAGAATGTATGGAATTAACACATATTTAGACTTGACAAACGTATACGATTGTCATAAACTTCAAAATACGTGCCAATTCTATGCACACATCATTCTATTCTGCAGTACGTCGCTCAACGAATTACTACATGCCTAGGAGCGTTGTAAAGAACGATGTACGACCATTGATATACAATTGTTTTTTGTATATCAATGTGTACGACTTACAAAATTGTAACTAAACAAGTAACAGCGCCTACAAGAAGCTATTATCAATTGACTGAAGTGCAAATTATAAATACACCTCACACAGGCGGTAAAAATATTTTATTTAGACTGTTTATAACGACTTCATTTCTGATACTTGATGTATAATATTTATTACCCTATATTTATAAGCTAATGTGAAAGTGTGTGAGTATTTATTTATTTATTTATACTTTATGCACGATGTACATTGGCGGACTTAATGCCGTAGGCATTCTCTGCCAGTCTACCATAGGGTGGTGCAGAGCTAGTACGAGGTAGGCGCATATTAACAAGAGATGCTTTTGGTTCTATAAGGACTATAGATTAATTATATATAGGTTCTTAAATATAAATAGTACTTATACCTACTTATCATATTTAAAATAAATCAGAATAGTTAGACATATACATAAAATATATACACATATATAACATAAATATAATACATAAATATAGATACCCATATCAATATGAGTAGAAATATCATTAACGTTGGAACGATGATTCTGCCAATTCTGTGGTGATCAATTGTCGTACCCTAGACTTAATCACATTGCGGTTCGTGCTCTTCCTGATCTCTAGAGGAAGCGCGTTCTATAAGCGAACAGTCTCAACAAAGAAAGAGGAGCCTAAAAAGTAGTTTTATGATGAGGAAATACGAGGATCCGGTTCTCAGTAGAACGAAGATCGATGGTTCGCTGCGCGGATGCGTGGGCGGCCGGCGCCTCCTTCTGCGAGCAAGTAATACTCGTGAAGGAGGAGGTGGGGCGTACGAAGGCAACTCGGGCGTAGGAGGTCGATGAACGACCTCCGCCCCCCATGAGCGCTGGCCTGAGGGTGACAGGTGGAGCCGCCTGTCACCCTGGCAGAAGCTGGCCGCGGCGGCGGCGCGCCTGACGCGCCTCCCCGTTTTCCGGGAACGAGTTGGGGACTCTGTATTCCCCACACACCCGAGGAGAGGGCCAGATCGTGAGAGATAGCCCTGGGTCGGCCGGGGTGCGAGGGATATGCCTGTCAACCTCACCTTCGGCAACCAAAGCGTGCGTTCGAGTCCGACATAACCTCCTCCACCGGCTCCGGTGGGGAGGTATCCGTGGGGATTTTGCGCACGTAAAAAAAAAAAGGTTGAAGATGAATCGAATGAATTAAGAAGACGGTCTAATTTATCGAGAAGGTCTGCATCCAGGTCAAAATAGCACACATCACCATAGTCTATCACAGGAAAAATTAAACTTTGGGCCAACATAACTTTGGTCCTTGTTGGTAGAAAGTTCTTCAGACGGTATAAAAATCTGAGCCTACCAGTAATTTTCTGGCTATGTGTGGTTTTTACAAAATAAAATATGCTCAAACAGTTGGATGGCTAAATACTATTGATAAATAGAATAATGCTTGAATTTGATTACAATACATAAGATAGGTACACTACTTTATATTGCGGTAAAAAAATTATATGGGAAAACGCTCTATTTAAAATCATATAAACTTTAAAAAGGTCTCATGAAAAAATCCATAAAATCTAACATTTAGATACATATTTCTTGAGACAAACTGTAACTTAAATGATATTATTTTTATAGCAAACTCACATTGGTTAACGCGGCAGTGAACGCGGCCACTACGCAGAAGGTGTGGGTTTGGTTCCCGCTCAGTGCAAATATTGTGTATGCATGATTAAGGGTATTTGCATTGGTCTGGTCGTGCCTTGGAGAGCACGTTAAGCCGTCGGTCCCAGTTGCCATACGAATATCTATGGCAGTTGTTACGGGTAGTTGTAGCAAATTTGATATCGCCTGTGGTCTAGCCGCATTCCATATCGCCTGTGAGTTGTGGAGGTCAGATGGCTGTCGCTTCACTGAAGATATGGAAGTTCAGCCAAATCTGCAGTTAGACTGGTAATGCGGACACCAAACTCCGAGGTGAAAGCTTCGGATACGACTGGTATTAACGCTAGAATGAAAAAGAAAAAAAAATTAATCGATTCAGGCGGAATTCGAACCCGCGATCTTTCCCTTACAGGCACTCTGACCACTAAGCCACAGAACCTTCCCCCGAAACCATCCAAATTTTTCAATACATATATCCGTCATACGGCGACGGTTAAGAGCCATCTACCGACATTATCGTCGTTTATTTTTAACTTTTCAACATAACATAAACTCACGCCTATATCCCCGAAGTGGTAGGCAGAGGTGCTAGCACCCACATTTTGCCAGTTTATTTTTAGGTCCTAATGTAATGTGGCGAGCCTATTGCCATTAACCGGGTACTAACTTTTTAACATTATGGAATAATCAATTTTGATTGAAAAAAAAGTGACTTCAAATGCGGCACTTAAAACCGCGACCAGTCGAGGACTCTACTGAGGGAATGCTATGATCGCTGAGCTACTGAGCCATGACTCAAATATTCGAAATTCTACTGTACAACCATCTTGGGGCGATAGTCCACTCTAAACAGATTTGCATACTAATTACTTTAATATTTCATTAAATTTTGGAACACTTTTCTTTTCAACCCCCGTCGTAATAACGAAGGGATGTTATAAGTTTGATGTGTCTGTAAACGTATATGTGTGTGTGGCGGTGACATCGTAACTCCTGAACAAATAAAAATATTCAAATGAACGGATGAACCGATCCGTTCATTTTTGTTTGAATGTCGGGAGCATTCTTAGTTGTGTTTGAAAAATCTGTATAAGATGGCTGCCACCACAAAGTGACGGAGTATATATTTTTTCACAACTTACTCAATATGGGGATCAAAGGAAAGGACTTGGCTATAGATTTAATTAAAAAGTAATATTAATAAAAACCCGTCATGAAAAACAAACACTCTAAAAAGTTTATTATGAATTGTGTTGGTTAGCCATTTAACTTTGATATATCTAGTAATATTGTGATTCAAGCGTTCCTATGTCGGGAATCAATTTATTTAAAAAAAAACCATACACATACACATATAGTAACCGACATTCTACCTCCTTCAGCTAAGCTACATTGCTTGTCTCAGGAATAACTTCCTGTGAGTAGTGTAATGGATTCACACCCAGGTCCTCACCATTGTAAGGCCAATTCCATAACCACTAAGATACGGACATATATTTTTCAGCTACAATTTAAATGATTTCAATATTTTTAAAGCATTCAAGTGCTTACTTACAACCCACCGTGCACTACTGCGAAAACCCTCCGTAGTAATTCAATCTCGGTTGGATTGCGTTCAAGGGTCAGAGCATAGCCGGGCCGAGGTGATCCTGGTCGCAGCACTAGTGGGACCAGTGGGTCTTGGCGTAGTCTAGGAGAGACACGTAGAAACGGTAGTGCCGCTGGCCGCCTGTGGTATAGTACAGGGGCCCAGCTGGGGCTAACCACCCTGGGAGGCTCTTTCACCATACTCATCATCATCTCTGTTCGTCGTGCCGGTTGGTGGTGCCCTCTCTTACATTTATCATGGCAGCGCATTACAAAGAATTGGGCAATTTGAGGTAAAGTTCAAGCTCCATGCAAACCTCAATGCCGTCCACCAACACCTAGAGATGGCGAAACCAACCATACTCTTTCTCACGGGGATACAAATAGCCGAATTTACCTGCTTTACCCCGGCTATGTTATTGTGAAAATTTTGCCGTGCAATAGCCGAGGTGTGCGTGTTTGTTAGGGCGAATGTTTGTTGTCCTAGTAACAAGAGGACCCATCTTTGTCGATCCTAGGGGTACATGTAGACCATGGCTTTACGAGTCAAATCTATGTGTGCCTTTACCGTTCCCATAGAGGTGATGCCGAGACATCTCGACTCTTTGAATGTCTGAGTCAGCCGGTAGATGATGCGTATGAGCGGTTTCCGAACGCCGAATTGGTATTTTTGGGGGATTTAACGCTCTGAGAAAGGAAGCTCTGGGAACCCGGTCGAGTCCTACGAAAATAAGACACAGGCATGTGCGTTTTCAGCAAAGGTATCTTCTTTCCTTCCCCTTCCTACTCTTCAGAGCACACTACTGCCACTGCAGGATAACCTCAATATCCTCGGTACGGATGTTCGCTGCAAACTGAAAAACAAAAACTACATCGAGAGCATCTTCAAAACAGCTTCGTGTAAACTCGGAGTTTTGAACAGAGTGAAACGTTTATTCACGTCGGAGCCACGGTATCTACACAAGACATAAATTGACTCCTGCGTGGACTGCTCTCATCCCTGGGATGGCTACATGAAGAATCTACTAGATGCTCTCTACGGATTGCAGCGACGTGCTGACCGCATTATTGGGAGCCTTGAGGTCACGAATACCCTCGTGCCTTTGCAGATGCGTAAAGATGTTGCTTCCTTGGCTGTATTTTATCATCTCTACCATGGTGAAAACTCTGATGAGATTTTTCCAACTAATTCTACCCTCTTCTTTTCTACACAGGGTAAAACGTGCAGGGCTTAGATGTCACTCGCACACGGTGCAGAGTAAATGAGCAAGAACCAAGCGGTTCGGAGACTCTTTCCTTAGCCGCACCACCAAGACTTGGAATTCATTACCAGCTCACGTGTTTCCTCCTTCCTAGAGTCCCAGGTCCTTTAAGCGGAGCGTGGAAAATCAACTGATGAGGCCGCCAAGCTGAGTGCCACCATTGTAACATACTACCTGTCTGTAATGGTGATCCTCTTTCCTGAGACTTTACTTTTAGCTCACCATTAAGCGATGTGAAGTCAAATTGGTGTGTCCTTACATAAAAAAAACTGAGTGGAAATCGAATGCACTACCTCTAAATTCACTGTTGTACGCACCTACCACTACGCCAAAAATTCAGTATAAACATTATTTTAAAATCCTTAATAATTCAATTGCAGGTGAAAATCTTGACTGTACTTCTCTTCATATGCCTCATCGATTCAATGCAATCAGCCTCAGTACGGGGCGCAGAGGACGAGGAAAAGCCTCCAATACCGGAAGAAAAAGTCAAGAAGGAAGCTACAAACTCGGAAAACTCTGCAAAGCCAGATTCATCGAACCCCACAGACCCTAATGTTTGGCTTCAAAATTTAGGGCAGATTGTTAATAAAAATACAGAATGGTGGCAAGGTAACTCCCCACTCTCTTGGTTGGGTGGTGGATCTAAAAGTGAATAACAATGAAGGAACTTCAATACAGTAAATCTTCAATACATTATCCCAAAAGCATTAATAATTCCGTCTATTTATTAATATATTTACTTACCGACATACACCTGTTCCTCATACTTACTAATTATGATTTTTGAGCTAGAATCTAGGAGAACTAGAATAAAACTTAAAATATATCCCCTACACAAGTGGTAATTCGTTGATTGGCGTACTGTAGAATAGAATCAAGAATGTATGGAATTAACACATATTTTGACTTTTATGACATACGTATACAACTGTCATAAACGTCAAAACACTTATCAATTCCACGCACTCATCATTCTATTCTGCAGTACGCCGCTCAATGAATTACTACATGTCTAGGAGCGTTGTAAAGAACGATGTACGGTTTACAAAATGGTAACTAACCAAGTAGCAGCGCCTACAAGAAGCTATTATCAATTGACTGAAGTGCAAATTATAAACACACTTCACACAGGCGGTGAAATTTCGGGAAATATTCTATTCAGACTATTTACAACGATATCACTTCTGATACTTGATATATAATATTTATTACCCTATATCTATAACCTAATGGGAAAGTGTGTGAGTATGTGTGGCCCGTTTTTACAAAATAAAATATGCTCAAATGATTGGATGGCTAAATACTATTGATAGATAGAATATGGCTTGAAATGGAACGCGTTCCCACTGAACATCAGACAAGCAAAATCCATAAATGCGTTTAAATTAATGATCAAAAAATACTACCTATCATGTTGTGCATAGTAGGTAATAGCTCACAATTATGTGCTCACTCACTATTTTCCCTTCGTATTAGTATCTACTTTATGTATCTATTTGTATGTTAGTATTTATGTTGATAATTAATTTTATTTTACTTACTTTTCTCTCTTTCTTTTGTTTTAATACACTATCTATTTAAGTTTAGTCGGTAACTAGGTACACCATATCTTTTGTTTTGATAACATTACTGTCCATCCCAAGGTTGCCTGGAAGAAATCGCTTCAGCGATAAGGCCGTCCATTGTACATTAAACTGTATACATGCTACCTACATGTCCTACTGTAAATCTGTTGGTGTATAATAAAGAATTATCTGTCTATCTATCTTGAATTTGAATACAATACATAAGATACACTACTTTATATTGCGGTAAAAAAATTATATGGGAAAACGCTCTATTTAAAATCATATAAACTTTAAAAAGTACTCATGAAAAAATCCATAAAATCCAACATTTAGATACATATTTCTTGAGACAAACTGTAACTTAAATGATATTATTTTTATAGCAAACTCACATTGGTTAACGCGGCAGTGAACGCGGCCACTACGCAGAAGGCGTGGGTTTGGTCCCCGCTCAGTGCATATATTTTGTATTCATGAATATGGGTATTTGCATTGGTCTGGTCGTGCCTTGGAGAGCACGTTAAGCCGTCGGTCCCAGTTGCCATACGAATATCTATGGCAGTTGTTACGGGTAGTTGTAGTAAATTTGATATCGCCTGTGGTCTAGCCGCATTCGATATCGCCTGTGAGTTGTGGAGGTCAGATGGCTGCCGCTTCACTGAAGATATCGAAGTTCAGCCAAATCTGCAGATAGACTGGTAATGCGGACCCCAAACTCCGAAGTGAAAGCTTCGGATACGACTGGTATTAACGCTAATGAAAAAGAACAATAAAATTTAGATACGAAGATAATTTTGTTTCACAACTTAAATAGTACCTTATTTAAATAAATAGTACCTGCCTAGTCAATGTACACAACTATTGCGAGTCTGATATACCCCGATATACCTACTAAAGTATTGACTGAAGTCCTTAATTGAGAAAAATCTTATGAACCAAGTAGGTAGGTAATAAACGGCGAGCAAGTAATGCTCATGAAGGAGACTCGTAAACCGCGCCGCCCGCGAGCTGAGGTGGCTCGAGTGTCGGAGATCGCAATATAACCTTCGTCCCCCATGAGCGCGGTCCTGGGGGTGGCAGATGAAGCCGTCTGTCACCCTAGCAGAAGCAGGCAGCGGCGGGGAAGAGTGGTGCGCACCTCTCCATACCTGGTATTAAGATGTCCCCACACCCGTTGCGAGGGACATGTCTCAGATAATCTCACCTCCGGCAACCTGCCGCCCACACGGCCGGCGTGCGTTTTAGTCGATTCAAGTCCGACATAACCTTCCCCACCAGCCCCTGTGGTGGGAGTATCCGTGGGGATTTTGTGCACATAAAAAAATGGTAGGTTATCATGACATAATCATGACATAACTTACTAATCTTAAATATTGAGTTGCAGTTACAATTTGAGCTAGACCATGCCTCCTAAACTAGAGTTACCCCTGTAACATAAGAGGCAGTACGGATGCAATACGCAATACGGATAATATATGAGTAATGAAGGTGGTATTATTCATAATGACCCTATTTAACACTTATAATTATTCTCACCATCTGATAAGTAATAATTAAGGTCTATAACATTTTACTCTTTAAAATGATGTCTATATATATCACTGCCAACCTACTTGACACAGTTTAGCTCAAGTAGTACAATGAATACCACTCGCTTCTTTATAATATTTCTCATTTTTATCTACGGAAGTTTCTCAGAACAAAATGAAGGAAGCGGTCTTAATGAATACGACCAGAATCCTTGGCAACCTATCATGGGTTCTTTTGGAGATCGAATGAAGCCTCATAGAGTGACACCGAAGTATGAAGATAAGTACCACGGTCTAGGAGCAGGTGGAAAACCGTATGTGCTACCTTTTCATATGCAGGAACTATACGCTTTCCCGTACTATGGTTATAATGGTGTAGTCCCTTATCTGACAGTTTTGAAGCCAACAGGATTTTATAATGACTATAATTACTTTTTAAGAAAAAAAGAAATGCCTTAAAGATGATATTGTAATATATTTTTAAAGGAAAGAATTCAGTCCTTGTATAAAATTTACTTTATCAACTTTGATTTATATGACTACTGAAGATTTCAATATATTAAAATATCACTGACCCATGCTATTTTTAAACTTTCGCGGTGTAAATTCATAATTATACTAGGTATCGGGACTTCTCGCGAATTGTCACGACTTGACGTCAAGTAGCGACCACGGGTGCTGCAACGCATCCGAAACGTCCGTCGGCAGAAATAGTAAGTTCCAAGATATAATTCGCGAGAAGTCCCGATACCTAGTATAATCACTGACCCAGTAATTTTTTTTAATTCAATTAAAAGAATTGTTAAAAATGGTACAGAATGCATTTTATTTTACGTCCCTTTCAATGGTATTGTTATTATAAACATATTAACACTACAGTTAGCATCAGATTTATCGGGACTTTTTTAGGAGCGAAATATCCCCGCAGATACCCCCATCACCGGAGTCGGTAGGAGAGGTTATATCGGACTCGAACCAACAGAAACGCACGACGCCTGTGGGTCATTTTTGGTTGCCGAAGGTGAGGTTAACAGGCATATCCATCGCACCCCAGCCGACCCAAGGCCATCTCTCTCGATCTGGCCCTCTCCTCGACTGTGGGTACCACAGAGTGCCCAGCCAGTCCACGAAAACGGGAAGCCGCGAGATTGATCTGGACTAGCAAACTATTCAAAAAGATCTTAATACCATCTTTTTGAGTACTTTTCTAGACAATATCAATTTGATGATATATTCTGACTGTCTTCTTTGAAGCATTTATCATTCGTAAGAGGTGATAATAAGTTTTAATGAACAATAAAAACGTCAAAAGAAAATATACAGTCTGTACCTTGGGACGCGTATCTTGGACCTAAATCGCATGACAAAACGATATGCTCACCAGGACCTCGTCCTGGTGAGCATATCGTTTTGTAATATGTTTTTTTATACCATTTAAGTGGCAGACAAGCACACGGCCCACCTGATGGAAAGTGGTTACCGTTGCCTATGGACGTGTATAACACCAGAGGAGTTACACTTGCGCTGCCGAACTTGTAAGCACAGAGTTGATATGCCGTCAGTGTAGAAGACAAAGCAGGACAAGCCTTTAGTATTCCCACTGATAGTACAAATTCTCCAGTGAGCTCTAGCTATCCTACTCACCGCTGGGAACACAACACGATTTTTTTATGGCCATGGAAT
The DNA here is from genome assembly GCA_963662185.1 of Eilema griseolum. Lineage (NCBI taxonomy): Eukaryota > Metazoa > Arthropoda > Insecta > Lepidoptera > Erebidae > Eilema > Eilema griseolum. The sequence continues at coordinate 7,487,878 of OY759248.1, read as the reverse complement.
TCTGTAGGGCGGAGGGTACTTCCCCAGTCGGACTGCTCAATTGGGCGGAAATACCGCCGTGTCCTACCTACTGCAAAAATTTGAGCTTTTCCACTGCCGTAGCAACCCGTGCTATCCTCAAATGACACCCAAGAAACGTGTACTGTGTGTATAGAGCACATTTTAGGTTCAAGATACATGTCCTGAACAATACCTACAACATCTGAAGAGATCGTCAAGCCGAGTGCCACCACTGTACTAGCGTTATTGAAATCTGTATTATTTACCTCATTTTCGAGATTTTATTTTTAGCTTACTATCAGGCCCTCGATTCTACTAAAGCAAAGCCACTGTCATACCACAGATTGGCAATAACAGTATTAAATTTTAGACTTTATTTACATACGCTTAAAGTCCAAAATTACATGAAAAGAGTTTCGTTACACTTTTTCATTCACTCTGCAAAATGCCTTTTAATTTTGGACTTTAAGAACAGTAAATTAAATGGATTTTAGACTTTGAGGAATTCACTAACGTTCGGAGCAGACGTGTTATCTGTTGCAATATATTTTTCTACATAAGTACTATTCAAAATAGACCCGTATCTAGTGTTGTTAAGAGTGAAATTTGTGCGTAACATATAACTACCACCGAATAATTCATCTCTTTTCTAAGTGCGTGCGGTCCCTTTCTCGCTACGCTGCTTGTGTCCGCGAACTGTCATTGTGGCTAAGTGGTTTTACCTCGCTTTTACCTTATCAATAGGAAAATAAAAAACAATGAGTTCGGAAGGTACTTCATGCCCTGATGTTCCCACTGTTGATGATGGCTTACAACCCATAAATAATCAAAAAGAAAAACAACAGCGTCAAAAGAGAAAGGCAAAAGATGATGACCTCTCAATGTTATTTGAAAAATTCAAAACGGAAATATCCTCAAAACTAACTTCAATGAATTCTAATCTTTACAGTAAAATTACCGAAGTGCAACATGATATCAATAGTGTCATAAAAAAAGATCTCGAGCAAATAAAGTCAGACATTCAGACACTCCAGGCTAGGCAGTCAGAGTTCTACAAGGACATTAATGATCTAAAAGATACATTGAACTTCCTCGACGGGAAACATAAGGAGCTACAAAGCAGGGTAGGGAGAGAATGCATGCTATTGAAAGAGGAAAACGCTAAACTGCACGCCGAATTAAATTATATACAACAACGTGAACGCTCGGAGAATCTAGAAATTACCGGTGTGCCCGAGAAATCGAACGAACATTTAAGTACACGGATTACAGCCATTGCTCGTTATGCGGGCGTGCAACTGACCCCGGATGATATAATACATGCTACTAGGGTTCAACCTCGCACAGTAATACCCGGTCGCCCCAAATCTATAGTGGTGAAGCTTAGATCCAGATACTTACGAGACACTATTTTGTCAGGAATACGCTCTAAAAAAGGGATCACTACTGCGGATATCGGTGAACCAGGCGATGGCAAGGGAATTAAGATATATGTAAATGAACACTTAACACCTACAAATAAGTTACTGTATAAAAACACTCGCGAAAAGTCGAAGATAAAAAAGTATCAGTACACTTGGATACGCGACGGGAAGGTTTTTGTAAGAAAGGATGCGTCATCACCCAAAATATTGATAAAATATTCAGAAGATTTACAGAAAATAATCTAATCATCACTTTATTATTTGATTATTCTGATATTTCTGGTTATATACTTAAGTTTACAGAAATATCAACCAGCATTCTAAAATATATTCTTTATGTTATTAATTGTATAAGTATTGAAAACCTACCCACGGAATATCACATATTATTAAATTATGTTTGTGGTTATGAGTTGCCGCAGTTTGCATGTGTATCGAATGTAATAATGCCCCTATTTTTGTATTGTGGTATATTTGTAATCATTTTGGATCAGATCAATAATGCACTCTCATCAATATCTTATCATAAAATACAGTGTACAAAGTCACTGACATTGATTCACTGTCTGATTTCACTACTACTACTATACACTTTGTCTTGTTGTTGTGGTTTAAATTGCTGTAGCATGGTTAAAATCAGCATAAAACTTAATAATGCGGTGAAGTTTGGAATGTCATTATATCACGGGTTGAATTCTCTTGATTTATACAAAACGTGTCATTCTCACCGAAATTAAATATTTTTTATCAAAATTTGCGGGGTGCACGCACTAAATGTACAGCAGTATATAACAGCATTCTGTCACAGGAGTTTGATATTATACTTCTTACTGAAACATGGTTGCAGAGTGACATTAGCGACTCGGAGGTGTGCGACGAAAGATATGATGTATTTCGATGCGACCGTAATCTCGATTCCACTTGTAAAAACACGGGTGGCGGCGTAATGGTATGTATCCGTCATGAACTCGCTGCGGAAATTAATATTGGATGGTCGTGTGAATTAATTGAAACAATCTGTGTAACAATATCATCCCGCAAACTAAGCTCAACTGCTAACTTGCATATAGTACTAGTATATGTCCCCCCGGATGATAGTCCAATGCTTTCTCGAAATATCTCAAACATTTCCGACGCTTATAATCAATTTTTTAATATGCACAGCCAGGATTATCATTTACTGGTAGGGGACTTCAATCTGCCATGCTTAAGGTGGACAGACATAGGTTACACAGTTAGACATATTAATACAACAGAGGTACAGGAGACTGCGCAATCATTTGCCAACGATCTGCAATTCTTAGGTCTTAGTCAGTTTTCTTATATTGAAAATAATTGTGGAAATATTCTTGATCTCTGCTTCTGTAACCTGCCGGTAACAGTTACCGTGACTCAACCTATATCAAAGATGGATCCCCTTCACCCACCACTTAGTATTGACATAGCAGATCTACAAATGAAAAGTTTTGAAGAAAAGAAAGTACCACTCTATAACTTTCACAAGTGTGACTACGAGCTCATTAATAATTATTTAAAAAGGGTTAACTGGGAGGAGGTTTTGGATTCAGATGATATTGATACTGCACTCGATAATTTTTATACTGAACTGAATAAATGTTTTGCTTTATATGTACCATTGTCCGTTAGGAATAGTTCTTATCCTGTGTGGTATACGCCCGCTCTAATTAAAATTATAAAAGAGAAATTTAAGGCACACAAAAAATGGAAAAAGTATAATAATCCTAGGGACTATGACGAATTCACTCTACTCAGAAACCGTCAACATAAAGCACAAAGCATATGTTTCAATAATTTCACGGATAACGTTGAACGATATATAAAACTTTCCCCTAAATATTTCTGGAAATACGTAAAATCAAGAAGAGGTGGCTCAAGTTACCCTCAGCGATTTACATTCAATGATCAAACTTTCGATGGTGGCAACTCTGTATGTTCTGCGTTTAATAGTTTCTTTGAAAGCGTTTTTGCTTCTGGTACCGTTACAGACACCTCTAGTAGCCCTGAAATTACTTACACCAATAATGTGACACTATCAAGTATTCACATTGCGGAGGACGAAGTCCTTCGTGTATTGCGATCTTTAGATATATCAAAGGGATCAGGTTGTGATGGTGTACCTCCAATATTTTTAAAATCATGTGCAGGAAGTTTAGTGTATCCAATTACTATACTCTTTAGACGATCTCTCAGGGAATTTAGTTTTCCTATAATATGGAAAAAAGCCCACATAGTACCAATTCATAAAAAGGGGGCCAAAGCTAAAATTGAAAATTATCGCCCTATTTCGATTCTGAACGTTCTTGGTAAGATGCTTGAGAAAATAGTTTATGAAAATATCTATCATATCATTTCGAAGGGTATTTCTGAGTCGCAACATGGATTTCTTCGAGGGCGTTCAGCATTGACTAGTTTGGCTGTTTATTCGGACTTCGTACTGGAACACATGGAAAAAGGAGGACAAGTTGACGTGGTCTACACAGATTTTGCAAAGGCTTTCGATCGGGTAGACCACGCCATCCTTTTAAGGAAATTACAAGCTTTAGGCATCCACGGAGATTTATTGCGTTGGATAACTTCGTATCTTTCGAATCGATCGCAGGCAGTTGTACTGGGTGGTTTTAGATCTGATTATATTCAGATACCATCCGGCGTTCCCCAGGGCTCGCACCTTGGACCGCTCTTCTATAATTCATACATTCATGATATTTACCAATGCATTCAAAACACTAATCACCTACTGTATGCAGATGACAAAAAAATATTCCTTAAAATTAACAGCGTAACTGACTGCATTAATCTGCAAAAGGATTTGGATAGTCTATACAATTATTATACAAAAAATAAAATATCAGTAAATATATCTAAATGTCAATGCATAAGTTTCGGCCGTGGGCGAAATATTATTTCTTATAATTACAATTTTAACGGTGTGGCCATAGAAAGAGTCAACAGTGTGCGAGATCTGGGAATAACTTTTGACTCAAAGATGAATATGATTACTCATATTGATAATATAGTAAATAAAGCTTATAAAAATCTTGGATTTGTTATACGCACCTGTCAACCTTTCAACAGTCTAATCACTCTAAAAATAATATATTTCGCATATGTTAGAAGCATTCTGGAGTACACTTGCCAGATTTGGTCACCATACTACGCAGTTCATATCAAAAGAATCGAACAAATTCAAAAAAAATTCGTACGTCATCTAAACTTCAAGTTCTATAAATCTGAAAGTAATTACACTGATAACTGCCGAATGTATAACTTGCTTACACTGGAAGAGAGACGATCTGTGATGGACATGGCACTACTTTTTGATATACTTCGTGGTCGAATAGATTGCCCTAACTTACTGGCTCGAATAACATTTAAATCACCAATGTATCGTACGCGGCACACACAAATGCTGTGCGTACCATCGCATCCTACATCATACGGGCAGAATGCTGTGACTACAAGAATAGTGCGATCCTATAATGCAACATTTAGTAGTGTGGACCCATTTATTACATCTAAAAATGCATTTTTGGCTAGAATTAGGGAGGTTTTAACCAACGCACAGTAATACATTGTGAGAATTATGTCTCAGTTGAGCTCGATGTGTAATTGGTTTGATGCCTATACTGCAAATTGTTGTTTTAATTTTTTTCTGTGTAACTTGCATCTACGTAGTTGTTTGTGTTGAACGACAGGGTAGATATAAATATATTCGTAATGTGTATATTTGAGTGCGATACCAACGTATAATGGTTCACATTGCATAAGTGAAGAAATAAATTGAGTGCTACTTTAAACAGAATGTGAGGGAATGTCGGTGGTGGCAGTAACTTACTTATGCGCAACCAGTAAACCGGTTCTGACTTCGCACCGATGTCACATAATAGAAATGAACTACCTACTCATGTGCCGATACTGCTTATTGTTCTTATCTAAACCACAAATATATTTTATTATATATTTATATATACGATATTTTTTGTTTTTTATTTTTGCTGCCACTGCCATCATTTTTAGTTTTTAATTTTCGGTGTTTTGTTTGTTTTTTTTGTTGTTGTTTGCAATCGATCTGCTTAGCTTATACACAATGTGGATAGCTGTAATTGGTCATTGTTTAGTAATTATTTACTGGTAAAAACTTTTGTAAACGACTGTTGTTATCCCAAATATAATAAATAAATAAATAAATAAACTGCAGCACCCATAATATTACAGTGGTTTTGCACTAGCAGAATCAAGGCCCAGGTGAGATGAAGTCATATTGACGTGACTGTTACAAGAATACTCAGCAAAATTTCATTATAAAGTAAAGTCTGTATGTATTTTAAAGATGGCATTAAAACTTCTCTGGGTCAGTAGATAAGCAATAAAGTCTATACGTACTAAATTACTTAGTGAAATGTGTTTCTCCAATATTTTAGAGGATTTCGTATAATTTAACTGTATGTAAGAACGGAAAACTTAAAAATTTACATACATAGATACAAATAATCACGTCCATCCCCGGAGGGCCGTTAGGCAGAGGTGACATAACAACCACATTTCACCAATCATCGAATTCGGTCCCACCTAATAGGGGGGAGCCTATTACCGTCTTCCGGGATTGTTGACTCAAGCCATGCATCTGAGGCTGAGTCTGGACTGTATATTTATCTGTCTGATGTCTCTTAGTCGCCTTGTACGACATCGCATGGTGGTCCAAATTCCACTCTGCCGGGAACCATGCAGCTGAAAAATTTCTGTGGTAATATTATAAATATGAAGATCACAAGTGGACAAGTAATCGTAAAACTAAATGTAAAATTCTGAAAGTGACCGCATACGACAACTGCAGGCGCGAAGCGTATCGTGAAATAGACTTAATGTGATAATTTTGTTCATGGTTTTAATTCATTATGATTTATCAATAGTGCCGTTTATCTTTGTCGAAGCTTAACAAATAATGTAAATGAAGAAACGAAATCGTTATCCGAACGCACACATATTCCAAAATAAAAGAAAATCAATCCCGCAATCGCTCATTTGTCCATATATTAAAGCAATAATTAAAATTATCATATTCCCCTGAATCGGAAATTTGGAATCATATCTAAACTTATACGACCATAGATGCCATTCTTTAAACCGTGCTAATGAATAATTTATTAGTAAGTATATGCTGCGAGCATTATTTGTGAAAAATAATAACCTAAATCTATAACAATGCCATCATTTCTTACGAGTAAACACAGTACAAAGTATACCTGTACAAATACATAACATGTTGTGATTTGCCACATAATATGACATCATTGCTTCAAATATAAAACGGTTATTACCCTGCCCTAATTGAATACGATATGTGTATTTACGTTAGTATTATGGTAATAGATGTTTTTAGTTGATTGACCCGGGTGGTGACGGAGAAAGAATACAAGAATCACTACCCCGTCTCATCCGAAGGGTGTCGTAAGAGGAGACTAACGGAAACATACGCAGACGATCTCACTGCGAGAGACGGAAAACTCGAAATAAAACTCTGTACTCGGTCTACTGTTTCCACACTGGCCAGACGGGTTCTGGCCAGTGTGGAAACAGTAGACCAAAACCTCCCAACATTGGGAGAGGTCTAGGTCCAGCAGCGGACTGCGATAGGCTTATTGACTGACTGACTGACTAATACGTATAAATGAAATCTGTGGTTGGTAAATTTTAACAATTTCTGTTTAATATACAAGCACGATGAAAAACATTATTACTTATGTTTTTATATCTCACTTGATATATTTTGTAAACAAAACCAATCTAGTTGCTGATTACAAGAAAAACCAAGAGTTTTATTACCAGGTTTGGTGGTGGTAGAGATTTGACGGCACAAATTTGTCACAAATTTCGACCGGGTTGGTACCACCGTGCAACATTGCGAAAAACCCTTCATAGTAATTCAATTTCGGTTGGATTGCGTTCAGGGATCAGCAAATGCATAGCCGGGTAGAGGTGATGGTGGTCGCAGCACTAGTGGGACCAGTGGGTCTTGGCGTAGTCTAGTGAGGATGGTGCGGGGCGACGCGCCGGTCAGGGAGACCCGTAGAAACGGTGGTGCCGCTGGCCGCCCGCGGTATAGTACAGAGGCCCAACTGGGACTAACCACCCTGGAAGGCTGCCTCACCAGACCGCGCATAATCCCGGTATGGCTCGTCGTGCCGGTTGGTGACCGGAAGTGGGGGCCCGGCGACCATATTCGGGGGGGTACGGGGGCCCTTCCGTACGGCGTGTCGGCTCACGCCATGCCTCATAATCATAGACAAAACCAATATCCCGCACTTTGTCACGCGGTGCTGCGACGACAATCGCCTCTTTTTTTCACGCCCTTTTCTCCTTTTTATCATGGCAGCGCATTTAAGAGTATTGGGCAACACAGCGGCTCTTCGAACTCCCACAAGCACGCTATTTGAGGTGGAGTCCACTAACATCTGTGGACTCCATGCGAACCTCAACGCCGTCCACCAACACCTTGAGACGGCGAAACCAGATATGCTCTTTCTCACGGAGACACAAATAGGCCGCCCTGATGACACGACCTACTTGCTTTACCCCGGCTATGTTATCGAGGAAAATTTCCGTGCAAAAGCCGGGGTGTGCGTGTTTGTTAGGGCGGATGTTTGTTGTCGCCGTTTGCGCTGCCTTGAGGACCCATCCTTTTCAACCCTATGGGTACACGTAGACCATGGCTCTACGAGTCGGATCTATGTGTGCCTCTACTGTTCCCATACAGGAGATGCTGAGACAACTCGACTCTTTGAATACCTGAGTCAGGCGGCAGATGATGCGCAGGAACGGTTTCCGAACGCCGAAGTGGTATTTTTGGGAGACTTTAACGCCCACCACGAAACCTGGTTGGGCTCCGCCAAAACAGACCATGCGGGAAGAGCCGCCCATGCATTTGCTCTGGCGCATGGCCTGACCCAATTAGTACACGAGGTCACTAGAATACCAAGAAGGTCGGGCCTAGCACCCTCTCTGCTAGACCTTCTGCTGACGAGTCACCCAGACCTGTACAGTGTTTCGGTACAAGCCGCTTTAGGCAATTCTGACCACTGTCTGGTCTGCTCCAAGGTGCCAATTATAGCGCCCTCACGACCCGTGCAGGGGAAGCGGCGTCTCTGGCACTACTCGTCAGCAGATTGGGATGGGCTGCGCAACTATTTTGCGTCCATCCTGTGAGTTGAACGCTGCTTTGAAGGTAAGAAACCCTCAGATTGTGCTACTGCTGTTGCTGGTGAGATCGGTCTGGGTATGGAATATTATATCCCGTACACTGATGTCACCGGTGCCCGAGGAGTGCGCCCTTGGTTCGGGCGCGAGTGTGCGAGGGCTGTTGATCAAAAGCAGTCCGCGTATCGCGCTTGGGTAAGGGCGCGTGCCACGCACGATCCCAATGTGGGCCACTTCAAGGCGGCGTACAACAGAGCCACAAAGGTCTGCAAGAGGGCTTACGTCAGAGCGGATGCCCTGCGCATTGCACGGCTTGGTCAAGAACTAGTGGCACATCCCACAGGCAGCCGTGGATACTGGCGACTAGCCAAAGCTGTGCAGGCCAACTTCTGTCAGCCTTCGCTGCCACCGCTGCGCTACCCTGATGGATCCCTGGCCCATTTACCGCAAGAGAAAGCCAATATACTAGTAAATCTCTTTGCGGCCAATTCCCGAGTCGATGATTGCGGTATACAGCCGCCGACACTACCCAATGGTGACCACGTAATGCCTGAAATACGTATCAGGCAATGCGATGTCCGTGCGGTGCTTCAATCACTCGATGTCCGGAAAGCCAGTGGCCCGGATGGTATTCCAGCGGTGGTCTTACAAAAATGTGCAGCGGAGTTGTCTCCGATGCTTACGCGGCTGTACCGACTGTCCTACAGCTCAGGTACAGTGCCTTCAGCTTGGAAAGAGGTGAATGTACAGCCGATCCCCAAAAAGGGGGATCGCTCAGAGCCAGCCAACTATCGACCCATAGCCGTCACCTCAGTGCTGTGCAAGGTCTTCGAGCACATCATTAACAAACAGCTCATGCGTCACCTAGAGGATCACTCCTTAATTAATGACCGGCAATATGGCTTCAGGCCGAAACGGTCAAGGGGTGATCTTCTAGCATACGTTACCCACCTTTGGGGTGAGGCTATGTGTAGTGTATAGACACGCATTAAACCTATATAAATCGATGTATCATTTAGATTAAGGCATTCATGGAATAAACCTACATGTAATAGCACGTGTATCTATTATTTCTCTTTCCCGTTACTCCGAACCGTACATGGCGACCCTGCCATTGCCTCGGATTACGCGACACATTCCTGTGACAAATATGGACAAGATGATTTCATTAGTGCCAATATACTTTGGACTTCTTTGTGATAAACTGTTTCGTGGTGCAGTGTTAAATAAAATAATAAAAAATGGGAAAACAACAGTCTAAAGAACAAGAGGTAATTATCGCTCAAACAGCAACTGGTGGAAATAATAGTGCCAACACCGCACAAAAGGACATATCATTTCACCTCAGCACACTTAATATAATTTTGAGTGCGTTATTAATTGTTATAACAATTGCGATGCTTTATGGAGTCTACCGAATCTATAAGAGATGCCACAAGAAAACTATTAGGAATGAAATTACAAGATACACTAATAGTGTTCGGAGGTCATTTGGATATCCCAGAGGACTAGATCGAAAAAGGGACGTACCCCCTGGCAGCGCGTCATACAGTATTCCCATACCTACCCCTTGATGACAACAGTGCCGGCCCACCGACTTTTCGATAACGATATGATATTTTGTTGACAATTGGACAATACCGCGAGAGTTAATAGTGTGTTTGGTGCCATCTAACCAGTATAAGGTATTTCTAACTTTTATTAACTATATATTTACATAAACATATTATTGATTTGTTTACTCACTGATTTTATATAGAATCACTATATACTTAAAGTAATATGATTATCTATCAGTTAATATATTAAGTAAAATTTTGCATATTCTATGTAACCAACTTAAGATTAACAAATGTTAAAATGGTTTATAATAAATAATATAATGATTAATAATCTCAGAGAAATTTATGAAAAGATTTATAAATTAAAGGAAAATCTTTTAAAGTTGAATAAAAATAGAAGGACTGAAAAGATTTTAAATGAAAAGTTGTTAGAAGCGAATAATTTATACAAAAATTATCTTGTATGTTCTGAGGAATTAGATTTACAAATTAAAGCAAATGCTGTAGAGGGGAGTGATATAATTACTATTAAAGAATTGTGTATACATATACAAACAATATATTCAAAGATAGAGGAATTTTGTAAGTGTAGTATTGTTGAAAAACAAAACACCATGGAAAAATTTGACCTTCGTACAGCGGTATCACTATTGCCCGTGATGACGGGAGAGGAAAATGTAACAAAAAATTTGATAGACGCAATTGAGTTGTATAACTCTATGATTGATGAAAACGGTCAAAAAATATTAATAAATTTTATTCTCAAAACCAGACTTTCAGAAACCGCGAAACTTCGACTTTCACAGTCATACGATAGCTGTAGGTTACTTATTGAGGATATGAGAAAGTGTTTGCTCACGAAAAAATCTAGTACTGCATTGCAATCGCAATTAATTCGAGCTAAACAACATTCAGATACAATTGACACTTTTGGCAAGAAAATAGAACAGTTATTTACCGATTTAACTATTACGCAAGCCGACGGTGACCAAGCCGCCTATAAGGTTTTAAAACCTATAAATGAAAAATTTGCAGTAAAATGTTTCACCGGCGGGCTGCGAAATCAAAATTTAAACGTAATTATTTCAGCTAGAAACTACTCTAACTTGAAGGATGCGATCAGAGCAGCTATGGACGAGGAAGTTGCTCAAATTCAACCTGAACCGGAAATGTCTATGTATATGGGATATCGAGGGCGATCAGGTAGGTATAATTATCGTAGTCAAGATAATAACAGGTTCCGAGGTGCGCGCAGAGGAGGCAGTTCTACTATGAGGACTGCTCCACAACTCGAAAATCAACCAGGTCCCTCACACTCTTATGAGAAAAGAGGTCAAGGTCATTTTCCCAGGCGAGGGAACCCTAACAGAGGTAGGTACAATACCTATTACAATTCACGAAGGCGAGGAAACAACAGAGATGATATCCGTATGTTGGACGTAAGTGAGGAAGTTATAGAGCCTTCAAATAGCCCTTGGTCCAGCCCAGTTCTGCTAGTTCCAAAACCAAATGACAAACACGGAAATAAAAGGTGGCGTTTAGTGGTGGACTTTCGGAAATTAAATGAAAAAATTGTCGATGACAAATTCCCATTGCCTAATATAACAGATATTTTAGATTCGCTTACAGGATCAGTTTACTTTGGTCATTTAGATTTAAACCAGGGATTTTTTCAATTAAATTTAAGTACAGATAGTAGACCGTGTACTGCTTTTTCTACTCCTTCGGGTCATTATCAGATGACCAGGCTCCCGATGGGTTTGAAGATAAGTCCAAGTTGCTTCTCTAGAGCTATGACAGTCGCTATGTCAGGTTTACATTATGAAAAATGCCTACTATACACGGATGATCTGATCTGTTTTGGCCGTAATTTGAAAACACATAATGAAAATTTGATGGATATCTTTGGCCGCTTACGTAAATTTAACTTGAAACTGAATCCAAGTAAATGTGAATTTTTAAAAAAAGATATTTTATACCTAGGACATGTAGTGTCTGGCGATGGTATCAAACCGGACCCAGAAAAGATAATAATTTTACAAAATTATCCAGTTCCGCAAAACTCTGATGACGTCAAAAGATTTGTTGCCTTTTCTAACTATTACCGTAAATTTATACCTAATTTCGCCGAAATTTGTCTACCGTTAAACTATCTGTGTCGGAAGAATATACCTTTTAATTGGAATGATGAATGTCAGAAATCATTTTTACATTTAAAAAAGTCATTAACTACCCCGCCAATTCTCCAATTCCCAAATTTTGATGAGAAAAATACATTTATTTTAAAAACAGATGCATCAGGTTTTGCTGTTGGGTCAGTTCTTTGTAATTCCGATAATAGGCCCATAGCATATGCTAGTAGGCCCCTTAACAAAGCGGAGCGTAACTATCCAACAATCGAAAAAGAATTATTGGCGATTGTGTGGTCGGTGAAATATTTCAGACCTTATTTATTTGGAAGGACGTTTCAAATAGAAACAGATCATAAACCTTTAGTTTATTTATTTAATATGACCAATCCGACCAGCAGATTACTCAAATTCAGACTTTCGTTAGAAGAATATGATTTCGTGGTAAGGTATGTAAAAGGTAGTGACAATGTAGCTGCAGACGCTTTATCGCGTATTTGTGTGAGGAGTGATGAATTGAAAGAGATGAGTGAACATATTATATCAGTGTTAACACGAGCGCAATCGAAAAAACTGAATGAAAATCAAGAAAATCTGACCGATAATCATATTCCAAACGGTTCTAGGATTGATCCCCCGAGAGTTGTCGAGGTCCTTAGGAAACCGAAAAATTACTGCGAGGTTTTGTTACGAAATGAGGACGAATGGAAAAAAGTTGGTAGAAACTGCATGAAAAAAGATGATATGTTCGCCTATGATGAGCCCAAAAATACAATTTACATAAAGCCGACTACTCGATCATGTCGTACACGAGATGTCTTTGTGAGAGAGTTGTGCAAGTTTTGTAAGAAAATAAATGTTGAAAGCTTATGTATAATAAAGAATAAAGATAATTATGATTTTATTAAGGGGTTAGCTAGTGACATAAATGAGATGTCACAATGAGCCGGGCCAACACTACATATTATAAAAGGATTAATAAGAATTGATGACAAAGACACTCAACGTGTCATATTAAATGACTACCACCTGTTACCTAGCAGTGGCCATGCAAGCATCAGGAGAATGTTAAACAACATTCGCCAAAATTATTTTTGGCTGGGAATAGAAAATGACGTCACAGAATTTGTGAAAAGGTGTGACGATTGTCAAAGACAAAAACATTTTAAGCTTTTGAAGGAACCTATAGTAATAACAAACATAGGAAACTCAGCTTTTGATAGAATTTATTTAGATTTAGTAGGCCCATTACTTAAAGATTATGATAATTACGTTTACATTTTGACCGTACAATGCGATCTAACTAAGTATGTGGAAGCTTATCCTCTTACGTCAAAACAAACGGACATCGTAGCGTCGACTTTAGTAAAAAATTTCATACTTCGTTATGGAATTCCTAGAGAGATAATCACCGACAAAGGCACAGAGTTTGTAGCAGAAACTATGCAACAGGTTTGTAATCTTTTGAATATTAAACATTTAACATCTACCGCGTACCATCATCAGACTTTGGGTGCTATAGAGAATAGTCATAAACATTTAATTGCGTATTTAAGAATACAAACAAAAAATAATACAGATAACAACTGGAGTTCATGGTTACCCTACTGGTGTTTTGCTTACAACAATACAGTACATTCAGAAACAAAGTACTCCCCGCATGAGTTAGTATTTGGAAAACAATGTAATATACCGAGTAATCTTTATAATAATCTAGAGCCACTTTATAATTTTTCTAACTATGCTTGTGAATTAAAATACAGACTGCAAAAGTCGCAATTTGAGGCTAGAACTAATTTATGTAATAGTAAATCACTGCGTAAAGGTCGATATGATAATTATGTAAACTCATTTTCTTATAAAAAAGGCGATCTTGTTATGATTAGCAATGAAAACAAAACAAATAAATTGGATCCATTGTATAAAGGTCCTTATGTTGTAATAAGAGAAGAGCAACCTAACGTTGTTTTGATTAAAGATAAGGAGTATGTTATCCATAAGAATAGAACAAAATTGTATAATAAATAAATAAAAAGGAATATGTATACCTATGTTAGTAAATTTATATATTTTTTGTCATGTTTATTGTGAAAAAAAAAAAAAAAACAATATAATATAATGTATTTTTTTTTTCTTTTGCAAAGGGCGTGTAGTGTATAGACACGCATTAAACCTATATAAATCGATGTATCATTTAGATTAAGGCATTCATGGAATAAACCTACATGTAATAGCACGTGTATCTATTATTTCTCTTTCCCGTTACTCCGAACCGTACATATGGACAAGCACGGCGAGTCACTGGCAATTAGTCTTGATATCGCCAAAGCTTTCGATAGAGTCTGGCACAAATCGCTTCTCTCCAAGCTACCAGCCTTTGGTCTGCCTCCTAGACTGTGCAACTGGATTGCTAGTTTCCTGCGGGAGCGCCGTATCCGCGTCCTCTGTGATGGACGGGCTTCGGAGTTCTTGCAAATAAATGCTGGCGTACCGCAGGGGTCTGTATTATCTCCCGCTCTCTTTCTTCTGCATATCAACGACATGCTGTCCACCGGCAGCATACATTGTTATGCAGACGACAGCACTTTGCATGAAAGTTATCATGGACATCCTGCGGCCAAACAGTCTGATATCGTGGAAAAAAGACAGCTTCTTGTCACTGAACTGGACCGGCTTGAATCACATTTCACAATGGGGCTCTGAGAACATGGTCGAGTTCAATGCCAAGAAGACGCAGGCTTGTGCGTTCACAGCAAAGGTATCTTCTTTCCTTCCCCTTCCCACTCTTCAGAGCACGCCACTGCCACTGCAGGACAATCTCAATATCCTAGGCATGGATATTCGCTGCAAACTGAATAACAGAAATTACATCGAGAGCATCATCAAAACAAAGTGAGACGTTTTTTCACGCCGGAGCAGCGGTGTCTTCTCTATAAGACACAAATTCGCTCCTGCGTGGAATACTGCTCGCATCTCTGGGATGGCTCCGCGAAATACCTACTAGATGCTCTCGACAGGTTGCAGCGACGCGCGGTCCGAATTATTGGGAACCCTGAGGTCACGAATACCCTCGAGCCTTTGCAGATGCGTAGAGATATTGCTTCCTTGGCTGTATTTTACCGTCTCTACCACGGTGAGTGTTCTGACGAGCTCTTCCAACTAATCCCACCATCTCCTTTCCTACATAGGACAACACGTGCAGGCCTTAGATGTCACCCTCACACTGTGCAGAATATACGAGCAAGAACCAAGCGGTTCGGAGACTCTTTTCTTTGCCGCACCACTAAGACCTGGAATTCATTACCAGCACACGTGTTTCCTTCTTCCTACAGTCCCGGGGCCTTTAAGCGGGGCGTGAAAAAGCATCTGATGAGGCCGCCAAGCTGAGTGCCACCATTGTAGCACTTAGTGTCTGTAATGGTGACCCTCTTTCCTGAGACTTTGCCTTTAGCTTACCATCAGGCAAGGTGAGGTCAAGTTGGCGTGTCCCATATAAAAAAAAAAAAGGTTCTTGTTGTGCCAAAACTAAAACTCAGGCTTCACAAAGTTGGTGATTCGTTTATAGGCAGCTGTATAAAAATATTTAATAAAATTCATCCGGATTTTATTAACATGACACTAAATAAATTTAAAACGGAAGTGAAAAAAGCTTTATTGAATAAAGGTTACTATAAAGATGTTCAGTATCTTGATGATGTAAATGCGTGGTCAACATAAGTCTCTTGCTTGCTCGCACACCATAAATTGTAAACTAAAGCAAATTAAAAAAAACGATAATCTAGTTCTAGTATGTAGTTCTCCGAGTTTCTTGCTGGTATCTTCTCAGTAGAACTAACCTACCGAACCAGCGAAATAATCATTTTCTGATGGTTTATTAATACATTAATTAATATTTTTATATTATTTCTGCACATAATAGTAAAATTTTACATTCATTGTGCTCTTTACGTGCGTAAACAGTATAAATGAAATTGAACCTTTTCTTATACGTTTTACCGAATTTCCTGGTGCATCTGGCAACAAATAGCAATAATCTTGTTATCCATAATGTTTACTTTGGTAGTGCTTAAATAAAGATATTTTGACCTAAAAATATCAAAGTATCGTAATTCTTAAGCTTCTTTCCTCTAAAAAGATGGGATGGATCGCCAGTAATGGTGGCCAATACTCTCCAATAGGGCATGCCTGTCGCTGCATTAGGTTCATGTAAAACAGTTCAAATTACCAAAAGAAAAAAGTGAAAAAAAAGAAAAAGTTGTCGGTACGAAGATTGGGAATCTGGTTAAGATCAATTAACTTCGGTTTTGCAAAAAGTTTTCTCTCTTGCACATATGTCTTATATTTCTGTACCTTCAAGAGTTGAAGCTATTTGTGTTTCTAAAATATGAAAACTGTAATTTCGGTTTTATTGTATTCTAAAGAATCATACTCGTGCTACCGACCCTGAAAGAACAGAAGTTTCTGTGCCGTCAGTGCAGAAGACAAAACAGGACTTAGCATTTGGTTCTTCCCACTGAAATTACCAAAACTCTCCAGTGAGCTCTGGATACCCTACTCACCGCTGGCAACACCACAGAGGTTATTATGGCCGCGGTATTCTGTAGAGCGAGGTACTTCCCCAGTCGGATATAATTACACGTTAAATTTTTTATACGTTTTTTAATACTTGTGTTTGAAACTCTAATCCAAGAAACTATACAATTATTCCTAATGTATAAAAAAACAAGAACAATTTATTAATTGATTCATCTATTGGTATTTATAAATATAGTCGATGCTATTGCGATGAGAATTGGATCTAAATAACTTTTAATTGTACTTCAAAAAAATATAACTACGGTATATGGAGCCCTCCACCAAGGTTATTGAGATTGAAGGCAGCCTTTTTTGCGAACACGCTTTAGAATCACACCAAAATTATTCCATCGAAACAGCTATGATTTTGTTTTTAATGATTTTGATATTTGTATTTGTACCATTAAGTTTAGTGGTCCAAATATATCTTCGGTTTTTAATATGGTATTAGAAATTAATTAAGGAATTTCATGACGCATTATGTATGTAATTTTTATGTTTATTTTATTTTAGAGTATTTTAGTAGTTATCTAATAATAGTTTTAGTTTTAATTTTCAATTGCATTGTAATAATACTTTTTTTTAAAGTCATTAAACATCAGATAATTAGTTTTTAATTGTCACTGATATTTTTTAATTGATACAGTACTTCCGGGAGAGACTGCCATAAGATCCCCCAGCCCCAAAAGGAAAACCTGAGCCGACCGGCAAAGTAATTTCGAAGGGAGTTCTGAATATGAAATTTAGCTGAAATACAATAGCAGAATGTTTAATCTTCGCCGCTGTGCGTATGATAATAAAACGTAATTATTCACGGCAACAGTAATCTTCTTTATTGCGTATTATTGAATATAATTGAAGTACCAAAAATATCAATTATGTTGGTTTATTACCACGATGTGTTTGAAAGAATAATTAATTATTAACTGCCTGCCAAATGCTTTATTGTAAGCCAAATAAACATACACACCTACTCAGCAGTTTCTCAGACAAAGTGTAATACCAAATACCAATGTTTTTAAACGATCAAAGCAGTGATTGGTACTTGATAGACGTTTCTTGAAATGTCAACTACCGTGTGAAATGGAGGCAAAAAAGTTCGGGCTCCGAGAGGACATTGCATCGGCTCGCAACGCCTTAATAATTATGATAAGACGTTTGTTCATTGAAAGACGTTTGTTGAATAAATAGATTTTGGAACCTTTTTATTTAAGATGTAGAATAATTACATCCTTATTGCTGTTTAAGATCTATCGATTAAACTTCATCTACTACTATAGGGGCTTTGATCTACAGTTGCGGGATGCAGACATTCGATATTGAATCTTCTCTCTAAAATTCTATTCAATGTTTACAAAAATGAAATAGAGAGTATTTATATCAATCAAACATTCTATCAACGTTGCCATATCGTCTCTCCAGAATTCCAGATAATTTTCAACGTTGCGCAAAGTATACAAAGTTGCAGTGGAATATTTCTTTAAAATGTACCGAAGTGAACACAATTCTACAAATGACTCTCGAAAAATCGTAATTCGCCGAATCTATATGTTGGGAATCACAAACATAATACCTACCTATTGATATACCAATTAACGTAAACGTACAAAATACACCTAATGACGCATATATATATGAAGCACAAAAAATCAACCTCAATCTCAGTTTGGTGTGAAAAGCAGACTATAACTATGGCATCACTCAAGGTACTTATCTATTTATTTGTGTGTTGAATAATACTTATATTTTATTAGGTTAGTATTTCTCGACCAGCTTCTTTTTGGTGACGTTTCCACGTGAATAAAAGGATTAGGATATAAGTGCGCGCTCCAATTCGTAATTTAGTAATGTGGTACCCTGGCAAAGGGCCCTAACCTACCTCACCTGCAAGTAAGTTAGAAAGAAAGCAAGAAAATCGTTTTTATTGCGGATCACACATGTACCAAGCGGTTCGGAGACTCTTTTGCCGCACCACCAAGACCTGGAATTCATTACCAGCACACGTGTTTCCTTCTTCCTACAGTCCCGGGGCCTTTAAGCGGGGCGTGAAAAAGCATATGATGAGGCCGCCAAGCTGAGTGCCACCATTGTAACACTTAGTGTCTGTAATGGTGACCCTCTTTCCTGAGCCTTTGCCTTTAGCTTACCATCAGGCGAGGTGAGGTCAAGTTGGCGTGTCCTATATAAAAAAAAATTATGAAAGAAAAATCAAAGTAATAATAATAAACATAAAAAATAACAATAACAGCCCCGTTGATGATGTCTCCCCGGCATTCCGAAAATTCATTTCAACACGCCGAAAAAAGCAGCAAACTAGCAGCAGATTCTGTGCAATTCTCTAAGCATTGTACATCTCCAGTGACGTCACCCATTCCAACCAATGACAATCTCGGTCAAGGCTGTCGCAGCACTGTGCTCGACGCTGTATACTTAGGGAATTGCACAGCTGGAGCTACTCAGGCAGCGAACGCTTCAATCGAACAACGTCCGAAAAACGGTTCGGGAAAGTTCGTCGTGATGCGGCGTAGGCGTTGTTTAACAGGGGGTTAAACAACGGACAAGGTTCTGGGGGGGAAGTGGTTACCGTGGCCTATGGACGTATGCAACACCAGGGGTGTTACACTCGCGTTGCCGACCATGAAGAAACCTTCTGATGCCTCTCTTGAAGAACCCCATACTGTAGGTGCTTAGGAAAACAGCAACAGGGAGTCATTCCACAGCTTGAGTGTGCGTGGGATGAAGTTTCTTTCATACCGCACCGTGATCTTTAACTTAAAATCGTGCAGACAAAATTGCATGTTTACATAATTCTATTTAAGTTTAAACATAATATTTGTATTTTCAGATTTTGTTAGTCCTCGGAGTATTTATGACTCTAGTAGCGACAGTATTGTCACAATTCGGTGGCGGATATGGAGGAGGTGGTTTCGGTAATGGTGGATATGGCAATGGTAGATATGGTAATGGCGGATTCGGCAATGGTGGTTTTGGCAATAGTCCCTATGGCAACAGAGGTTTTGGCGGTAGAGGCGGCAGGGGTTATGGTGGCGGAGGATTTGGCGGTGGTGGATTCGGTGGATTTGGCGGTCGTCCGGGAGGTTATGGACGTTAGAAATAGACAGTGTTTGTAAAAAATATCAACACAACTACGCATTATGTATCTTATAGGAATAAATAAGTTTTAAGCTACTATTGTTTTATTATGATTTTTGTCTGTATTTCTTTATCTATGTGGCCTCATCTTGGAACTCAGAATTCGGTCATTTTCCCGCCCATTTCTCAGCAGGTGTTTCGGCTTGAAGACTTGCGGCTTGCAGACTTGGGTCCTGAAGATTTTGGTGTTGCCCCACACACTATTTACCCGTAAGTATCAATGTCTCTGAAAACGCAATCAAGATAGCAGTACATTGGGTAAACAAAGGATAACGAAAGATATGCTGTCAACACGACAGAAAAAAATGAATAAGAAAAGAGAAAAGGGTTTTTTTTTTATATTTAGATGGCCAAATAGACTGCACCCCGGTGGCACAGTCTTAGCGTTTCTTACAGTCAGTCGACTCAGCACTTGCGAGGGTTAATTATGAACCTGTACGAGGTAGTGAGTGGCGGGGTTCAGATTAGAGAGCGCAAACTACGCGAGTTTGCGCTCTCTAATCTGAAGGGGTGTGTTGCCGATAAAAACCTTTTAACCGACTTCAAAAGGGAGGAAAGTTTTTAATTTTTTAAGTTTTCAAAAGGTTTTATTAACTCACATCAGGCAGATATATACAACCCAAAATCAGCCTCAGATGCATAGCTCAAGTCAACAATAGTGCCCGGAATACGGCAATAATCTCACTCACTGTTACGTGGGACTGAATACAATTATTGGTGAAATGTGGGTGTTAATTCACCTCTGCCTAACCCTCTGGGGAACCTAAAGGCGTGATGCAAATGTATTAACTTGCAATGTATTTCATGTACATACCTACCTATGTAACTATGTATCTTCAAGCAGATATCGTCAACCGATTATGTTGAAACTTTGCACACACTTTCCATTTGGATGGTAATGCATAAATATGGTACCATGGAGCTGTTCTGATGATGCAGTAGGAAAGTGACCATAACACTCCAAAATTAAAGTACCATTTTTTGTGACAACCATGACTTGACTGCGTTTCCGTGCGTAAGGAAGCCGAACTACAGGTAGACTTATAGATAGTAATACTGTACCGGTGCCGCGGTGGTAAGTTGGTGTGCAGTCCAAAAAATAGTAGCCGCCATTATAAATGCTGTCCATTGGTCCCAATACAAACAACTATATTATTATAGTAACATGCAAAGGGTACCGAGTACAGTCAGCATAAGATCCACCTTGATTAGCAATATACTCCAAATGATCATAATACCTACTAATGACGTTGAAATCAAATTGTATTATCGTCCGAACTTAAGGTGTGTTTCACATATCAGAACAATCAGGCAACAAGAAGGGGTTATTAAGATTTTGAGTAGGTACTTTGCTAGTCAAGTATCTGATGCTGACTGTATAGTGAAACAAATTGGGTATACATTTCATAACATACTAACTATCCCAAGCATAACTAAAATGTACCTACAGGCCTTGATATTTCTTTTAACTGAGGGCAATGCATAACAAAAGCTATTATTAAATCACGATTCGGTACGAGAAAAATAATTAACAATTGAAAGTTGCAGACATTAAAATTTGATATTTCAAGTAATATAACGTGAATAGATAACTATATAAGACATAGTAAAATCATCGTATTATCAGTATAGTGTGAAAACAGCTTGCAACTATGGTCTCATTCAAGGTAAACTTACTATACATAAGGTGATCATTTAAATAAGAACCTAATGGTATGTCCATTAAGTACTTATTTGAATGTGAACGAGTACCTCGCTCGAGTACGTAATACTGGTAAAAATAATCACTGGGAATACGAATCGAATAGTTTCAGTATCAATTACTAAATAAAAATAGTACGTTATTATTTAAATCCCTTTATCAATCATTTGATAGTTTTTGTTTGAAATTCATATTTTAATAAACATAAAAATAAATAATAATATAATGTTAATCATTAAAATACTTGTCGACCTGGCACCTTCTTTGATAGCTTAATTTGTGACGACTAGAATCTTTCTATACTACTATATAATTGTAAATTAAAAATGTTTGTTCGCGATGGAAGCAAAAACTACTGAACGAATTTTGATGTGGCTTTTCTTTTGTTACAAAGGTCTTAGTCAGACTTAGAATCTTACGTTTGTTTGATTGTTGAGTAGAAGTAAAGATAGGAAATCCACGCAGGTGGAGCTGCGGGCGGAAGGCTAGTTTATATTGTAATGAAAACAAAATTAATATTTATTTATCAGCAATAATTAAATTGATTTAAATATTATGGTTCTACAGAAGAGAAACTTCTTACTTATGTGAAGTTACTAAGTGTATTAAATATACATAGTAAAATTTTATAACAGACTATTTTGGTATTTACACTATCATGGTAACACACATTAGTATTAAAGTAATCGGGATATTTACCATGTTGTATTGTTCTGAGTTTCCGATATTTCGGAGCTGATGCAAGCACCATGATCACGGAGGAAATGGAGTATTGACGGTGAACAGTGAAACATGTTATTTTTAAACTATCGCGGTGTGAATTCAAAATTATAAAGCGATTCGGGACTTTTCGCTATTAAATCATGGTACTTACAGTAAGTACCATGATTTAATCGCCGACGTTTCGACATAGTAAGTAGGGGAGACCAGGTATGAAAGTAACGTGGGATGAACGTAACAAGTGAGTTCCCGAACGAATTATGTTGGCTGCATTGACGGTCGTATCGCCAATATGCACGATTTTGACCCCCCCCTTGCCTCAGTTGCGCTCACGGCGCTGAGCTGTCAGGTTGTGGACGTAGCGAGTCAATGCCGAAAAAATAACAACAAAGTAAGTTTTGATCGTATTTTTCAAGTGTGTTTTTTTTTATTGTGGCTACCTTAAGCTGACATTTTATGTGTTAATATTATAGTATAACTGTCCATCTTACTATCTTGGTGTTTGAAATGGTATCTGTCTAACAATTTTTGAAGGTTATGAGCATGTGTTTGTCCATTTCGGGAAAATTTTAAGATAGGGATGAAAGTAACAACTTGTTACTTTCATCCCTATTATGATTGTGGTATCTTAAAGTGCACCTTATTGTATTTATTTGTATTTCAAAGTATTATAGATTTATTTTCTCATTCCAGAATGCCTAATATACACAAACGAACGACTGACAGAGGCTTAGTCACTCAAGAAATAATTGATTTGGCTGCGGAAGAAGTACTTCTCAGAAACGTACCGTTTCGAGACGCTGCGAAGTCATATCAGCTATGTCATGTAACTTTATATAGATATGTACAAAAGAAGAAAAAAATGCAAGAAGAAGGTTCTACTAGTCTTCCAAAAGTAGGCTATGTATCAAAGAGGCGTGTTTTTAATGATGAGGAAGAAAAAATACTTTCTGAGTATTTACTTCATTGTTCCCAAATTAATTACGGGTTGTCAACCAAAGAAGTGAAAACATTGGCGTTTCAATTGGCCATCAAATATAAAAAAGAAATTCCAGCTTCGTGGAATTCAAATAAATGTGCTGGGAATGACTGGTTGAGGTTATTTATGGGCCGTAATCCAAGATTGTCCATAAGAGCCCCGCAAGCTACAAGTATTGCTAGAGCTACAAGCTTCAATAAAAATAATGTTGAACTGTTTTTTAAAAATTATACTGAAATTCTAGGACGAGACAATTATACAGCATCAGCCATATGGAATATGGATGAAACTGGCATAACAACAGTGCAAAAACCTAATAGAGTTATAGCAGGAAGAGGCACCAAGCAAGTAAGCTCAGTTACATCTGCAGAGCGTGGTGTTTTAGTAACAGTGGCTACTGCAGTTAATGCCATTGGAAATAGTATCCCTCCTATGTTCATATTCCCTCGAAAGAGGTTTCAGGATCATTTCATTCGTGATGCCCCGCAAGGGTCAGTTGGAAGTGCGAATGGAAGTGGTTGGATGCAAGAAGATGACTTCAATATATTTTTGACGCATTTCAAGACTCACGCGAGGCCATCTAAAGAAAAGAAATGCATTCTTGTTTTGGACAACCACAGCTCCCATATAGCATTGAAGAACATTGATTTTTGCAGAGACGCTGGTATAATCCTTTTGACTTTCCCTCCGCACTGCACACATAAGATGCAGCCGCTTGATCGTAGTGTATTTGGACCTCTGAAAAAAGCCGTCAACACATGCTGTGACAACTGGATGAGATCAAACCCTGGAAAAGTTATGACGATTTACGACATACCGAGTATTGTCCGAGACTCTTTTCCAATTGCAGTAACACCGCGAAACATACAGGCGGGTTTTGCGAGTACAGGGATATGGCCCGTCAATACACAAGTATTTTCCGACATCGACTTCTTGCCCAGCTCCGTTACTGATAGACCATTGCAAGTTACTACAGTCCCCAGTGAAAACGCAGACCCGACTCCATCAACAAGCCGTCAGGTTGAAGCAACGCTCAATTCACCATCACCGTCCATTCAAACAATGTCTACAGAAGATTTGCTACCTTTACAACGTGACCTAAACACACCAACACCATCAACAAAATCACCCTTGTTAGCTTCTCCGGCGCCACCTGTTATGCCAATACCGCTGAGAAATTCTCC
The DNA here is from genome assembly GCA_963662185.1 of Eilema griseolum. NCBI lineage: Eukaryota > Metazoa > Arthropoda > Insecta > Lepidoptera > Erebidae > Eilema > Eilema griseolum. The sequence goes on along the minus strand of OY759248.1, from coordinate 7,463,235 downwards.
TGAATTAATCATGGCACCAATGGCTTTGCCATCAACAACGGTTCCTGATAATTCTGAGTCTGATAATTTACCCATTCCATCTACCTCGTCAGCCAGTATTCAGGACGTCACAACAACGTTTAGCCCCTACGTAGTCAAGCCTTTGCCAAAGGCAGGACCCAGGAAGAATAATGGAAAGGGAAGAAAATGTAGAAAAACAGCAATAATGACTGACACACCAAACAAACTAGAGATTCAAGACGAAGAAGAAAGAAAGACAAGATCTAAAGTGGTTAAGAAACCAATTTTTCAGATGGCCAAAGATACAAGAAAGGGTAAGCCTTCAGCTGTCAAGAAAACTATCAAAAAGAAAGCACAAAAGAAGAAAAATAGTGGTGATTCAGACGATGATGATTGCTTTTGTTTAGTTTGTGTGGAATCTTTTTCAAACAGTAGGCCAAGCGAAAAATGGGTGCAATGCCTAGACTGTAAACGATGGGCCCATGTAGAATGCACTAAAAACGAATTAAGTTATGTGTGCCATAATTGTTTGTCCGATTAGATCTCATTTTTAAACTATGTTGATTAATTAAGAAGATTGCTATGTTTCTTAGAAATAATTAATATTATTGATGATTGTGATATTAATGTAAGTCCTAAAAGGCTGATAATAAATAAATATGTTGATTATGAAAGTATATTTGGTTTTATTTGCAGTGTTACAATCATCCCTTTGTATTGTTACAACCAACCCTAGGGGTAGGGATGGTTGTAACAGATTCCACTCTTTTTCTATAATCGTTTTCATCAAAATATATAATAACTGTCGCATTAATTCTAAAGCTAAAATATAGCTGAAAGACCAACTTATCTGGTATATCAATTGAGATTTCGAAATTCCGAAAGGTATGTGAGATATTAGGTAAAATATGAAAATTGTTACGTTCATCCCTGGTCTCCCCTACTATGATTTAATCGTCGACGTTTCGACATAGTAAGTTCCATGATTTAATCGCCGACGTTTCGGCATAGTAAGTTCCATGATTTAATCGCCGACGTTTGAACATAGTAAGTACCATGATTTAATCGCCGACATTTCGGCATAGTAAGTTCCATGATTTAATCGCGAAAAGACGCGTATAATTATGAACAGTGAAAATGTTTTTAGAAGTAAATAATTAAATCAATCTACCCAAGTTCTTCTACCACGCGTATCGGCACTACCACTGGTTTCACTTTTCACTCTCACTACAAACTCGAACCCGATCTCGATCACGTTCACGACACACGAGGCTTACACTTCACGAGTGGCTTGTTCCCGGTTCTTTTTACAAAGACGGTACATAGTAAATATCCAGATTACTTTAATAATAAACAGACTAATCTATTTAGGCAGCTAAATATCACACCATTCTATAAGTAATATTTTTTATATTTTCAGACACAACTGTTTGTACTGGGAGTATTGTCGGTTCTCATAACAACGACATCGGCGCAAGGGTTCGGTGGCTTAGGTAACTTAGGTGGTGGCGCCAACGGTCTCTTTAGTGGTTTAGGTGGACTCGGTAATGGTGGCTTCGGTAACCTCAATTTCGGTAACCTCGGGCAAGGCTTCGGAGATCTTCAAGAAAACTTTCGAAGACTCCTACGTGGCTTCGGCGGTGGTTCAGGAGGTTTTGGCGGTGTTTTAGGAGGGCTCGGTGGTGGTACAGGAGGCCTCGGCGGTATATTTGGACGGTAAATGAATGAAAAAAGAATTTAATAATAAAATCTGTAATAAGTGTCTATATTTATGTCATGATGATTAAGACGAACTCATAAAAATGTACCTGAAAAAAATAAAACATTTTTTATATTTCAAATGTAATTTATTTTGAGGTATTGGAGTACCTGTGGCGCTGCCGTACTGCTTTTAATAATTGTTTACAAATATTAGTACGTACATACATACATGTAATCACGCCTTTATCCCCGGAGGGTTAGGCAGAGGTGATTTACCACCCACATTTCAGCAGTCATTGTATTCGGTCCCACGTAATTGCCGTTTTCCGGGCACTTTTGTTGCCTGGCGCCATGCATCTGAGGCTGAGTCTGGGCTGTTATTATCTTTTTGATGTTAAAACAGTTCAGTTAACCATTAGTCGCCTTGTGCGACACCGCATGGGAAGAAGTGCTCACTGGAGAATTTGTGCCGTCAGTGGGAAGACTAAAGGCTTGTCCTGATATGTCTTCTACTGACGGCACAGAAACTCTGTACTTACAGGGTTGGCAGCGCGACTGTGACTCCTCTGGTGTTACAGACGTCCATAGGCCACGGTAACTACTTTCCATCAGGTGGGCCGTGTGCTTGTCTGCCAACTAAGTGGTATAAAAAAAAAAAAAAAAAAAAAAAGTGGCTTGATCCAAATTCTTCTCTGCTGGAAATATTTCAGAAAAAGATTTTTAATCTATCGCGTTCCATGATATATAATAACTTGATATACGGTAACTGGAATTAATGCGATCATGGTATAGGTACATACATACCTTTGTTTTTATGTTAGGTAATCTTTATAAACTATTCGTAACAAAATTTTTAGTAAACAAAAATGGTAACAAAACAAAACATTTGCTAACCATATGTTAGCAAATGTTTTGTTTCTTGATTCTTGATCTTAATGTTTGGCGCACACAAATTGAGCGCTTTTTATGTTTTTCAACAGAAAATAAAAGGTACTCCAATCAATTCGTCCACTGCTGGACAAAACTCTCTCCCAATGTTAGCAGGCGTCCAATGAGTGAATCTTCTTCAATTTCCGCATAGGTAGACGCGTCGACAAATCCTAACTACAAGGCGATGTCATGTTTTCTAGTGATATAAAATGTTTATAAACAATTTGCATCAGTGTAGGAGCACTAAAATATCTAATAATTTCTAACAGAAAGTAACTATTTCTAACATTATGTTTTGTGTTTGAAAATATTTATAAGCATGTGTTAACAGCAGATTTATAAATTAAATAACCTAATAGATTAGCAGGGTTGAAACTTATTGAAAGAGTAGGCTTCCTTACTGTGCTTTTGGTCTGGGTCATAGTAAACACATGTGATAAATCTGCCTGACTATGATGCTTCATAAACAAACCAACTCTATGTAATGTAGTAGGTATTTAGAAAAATACATGTGAAGTATGAAATTTCTAAAGACCTACTATATTACATAGAGTTGGGGTATATAGGGACAATGTTTCAGTCACTGGCTAACGAACGATGCTCCGGCGCAGGTATAAAAACAAAATACACATGAAATAATTTAAGAAGTGCATTTTGAGAGATGTTCTAAGTCAAAGAAGGTAACTTGATACGATTGGATCTTTGTTTTTACACCACTTAGGTGGCAGTATCTTAACATAACAGTATTATAATCGAAGTTGAATAATTTGTAAATACGTAATATCTTATAATAGTAAGTTTAAAAAAATATACTGACATATTTCAGTTTAAATTACTACAAGTACTGTAAGTAATTAAACTATGACGTGATTGTATTTCTGAGAGACCTCGCAAGACAGTTACGTTTTATAGTTTCTGTTAAATTTTAGTGTTATGGTCGTTATCTTCAGTTGGTACATTTTAATCATATGGAGTAACTCTACTCGTTACGTTTATGGTCAGCGATGCCAGAATGTAACTTTTGGAACATTTTCCGTTACTTTTACCCTCTTAACTTAAAATGTTATTTAGATGTTACTTTTGCCATATCGCATACTAGAGACAGCAAATTATTTTTTTATTTGGTTATGATAATAAAAGGGAAAATAGCCCACAAAGTAAGTAACTAATAATTATTAATACCCGTCTTATGTTTTCATTGACCCTAATACATTAATCCTAATATCAATATAAGATACATTAAAAGATGAATCGTTTGCTACCGCTTAAAGTCACTCCAACACTAGAATACAACTGTCATAGTGCACCTATTAAGGAATGATTCTGAACTCTGCAGTACGCAGCAGTTTTGGTGATGTGCTTTTTTATACCACTTAGGTGGCAGACAAGCACACGGCCCACCTGATGAAAAGTGGTTACCGTGGACTATGAACGTGTGTAACAACAGGGGTGTTACAGCATTGCTGCGTAGCTCCTACTTAGCCTAAAATCATTAAAACTCAGAGATTATATGGAGATCGGTAGTGCTGTACAGTGCTGCTGCGTGCTGCTGCGTGCTGCAGAGTTTGGAAACATACCTTTAAAATACTTCAACTATATTATAATGATAGAGTGAAGAGGAGAACGGACCTTAGGCTCAAAGTGTGATTTGGATGACGCTGGGATTACCCTCTTTACAGACCACCTATGTAGAATGACTGAACAAAAAATCGACGGCTTATAACGCAAATGCTGAGTTTTAACATTATGAATAACCGTAAAGTACACCTAGTCTACTGATGGTTTACGTTTAAACCCTGATTGTAAGTCTACAATAAAATGCTCACCAATAAAAATAATTTCTACGTGCTTGTTAACTGTTTTCTCAAGTGAAGTTTTTTTCGCAAGTGTGGCTGCTCTGGTGTTACACATTCATAGGCCACGGTAACCACTTCCCATCAAGTGGACCGTGTGCTTATATGCCACTTAAGTGGTATTAAAAAAATGGAACTTATAACAAAAGGTACATCTTTCCATGTATATTTTTAGACACATAGGTAAACATTTAAGTATATAAAAAGCTGAACGTAGTTGGAAAAAATACATTTAGATTAAACTCAAATTATACCAATTAAAATTTGATCCTCAAAATGGCCATAACAAACGTATATAAGGCATAGAAGAATCACTGCAAAGCCAGTAGAGTGTGGTAAATAGTATATAATTATGACATCGCTCAAGGTAGGTAATACTATTCACTTACATTAAATGTTTTGTAGATATTGGACAAACGGGAAGTGGTCGTTTTAGTATTCCGTGGTAACAAACTGACTACGTGAAAATCGAAGCAAAAATCGTTTTACTCGTGATTAAAAAGCAATTTGACTAGGTTAAGTAGTTTATAAATGATTGAAAATTTATCTGATTCTAAAATATTAATTCATAAAATCTATTGGTGACTCTGAATTGTTCCTCGTGCAGAGGCTGGCCATTGCAATTCAAATTGGAAACACACGAGTGATGGGCACCTTTGCACTGATAACGATCAGGGGCGTGTTATTCAATTAATATTAATATTGATATATTGTTTAATTAGTATTAGGGTGACATGAATTAAATTATTTATAAAATTTTATTCGAAAAATATTTTAATATATCTGACTTAGAAATATATTAACTCATAACATTATTGTATTGGTATAAATTCATTGAAATTTCATATAATTTCTATATTCCAAATGGTTTTTTTCATTATTTTGGTTTAGGTATCATAAAATGTTAATGTAATACAATTTATCTGCAAATGAATGAGTGAAATGATTTATAACGAAAAAATGTTGTACAGTTAGTGTAATTATTGCAACAGTGAGAAAACGTGTTAACTTCCAATAAATGTAATAAAAAAAAATCAGCAGTGATAAAAAATTACATCAAATCATTAATATTTTTAGTCAGAACAAAAATATTCCAGAATGGTATATCAGCTTTAATTTGGGGTCAGGCAAAGGGTTTTATGGAAGAAACCTTCAGTAGCAACCCAAATATGGGACTAATCTGATGTGCTATGAGTGTGTGGGTTTTCTTTATCAAAGCCCCAAAAGTCACTATTCTATTCCTGGGTCACGATTCTGCAAAACCATACCACGGACACTGCTAAAACATCCATTTACTTTTAGTCTTTAAAGCAATGCGATTAAGTTCCAAAATTAAAAGGCTCTTTACAGAGTGAATGAATCGTGTAATAAAACTCTTTCCATTTAATACTTTGACTTGGACTTAACGAGTATAAAAATAAAGTCTAAAATGGAATGCCATTTTTTGCAGTATCTGTGGTGTCACAGTGCTTTTTTTAGAATCGAAGGCCTGCACGTTATCCATCAGGATAACGAGTTAGCTGAATGATCGTCAACATACCTGCTCTATTTCAAAAGCAATCCACCATCTTTGAACGAGACCTGTGCCTTTGCACGGCTATAATTATACTAGTTGACCCACCCCAGCTTCACCCGGGGTATATTTTGAAGCTTCATATCCCTTTGAGCCCGCATGTTTTAGTCTTAAAAATATGTATAAAAAATTGCTGGATTTGTTAACATTTATTATCAATGCTCCGCTCCCTTAACTAGTAGCGTGATGATATATAGCCTAAGACCTTCCTCGATAAATGGACTACTCAACACTGAAAGAATCATTCAAATCGGACCAGTAGTTCCAGAGATTAGCGCGTTCAAACAAACAAACTCTGCAGCTTTATAATATTAGTATAGATTAACAACCTTACTACCTATAATGATTATAAAATATAAACAAACTAAGCATAGGTCAAACAGACGTCAACAATTATTTTTTCCCGACGTTCCAATTCAAAATAAGGTTTTGTTTAACAATTATAGATTTATGTTAAAGCTTTTGATGAAATATTACAAAAATGTGAGGAAGTAGGGCAGTCCGACTGGGTAAGTACCTCCGCCCTACAGAATACCGCGGTTATAATAACTTCGTGTTATGTTCCCAGCGGTGAATAGGGTAGCCAGAGCTCACTGGAGAATTTATGCTGTCAGTGGGATGACTAAAGGCTTGTCCTGCTTTGTCCTCTACACTGACGACACAGAAACTCTGTGCTTACAGGGTCGGCAGCGCAAGTGTGGCTTTTCTAGTGTTACACACGCCCATAGGCTACGGTAACCACTTTCCATCAGGTGGGCCGTGCGCTTGTCTGCCATCTAAGTGGTATAAAAAATGCTGTTCAATTTTGACCATGTACTAAATATAATACCAACGCATTATTCTCACGGGTACCGTTCCACCTCAGTGGATCGGAGCCCGACTAGGTGGAAATCGTCCTGCATATTAAACTTTGGACTTTCATAGATGTTAAAATGGACAGAGCTGTAAACAAAATGAAGAATATATGAATAATACATAATATACCAACAATGCTTTATTTCACCATACCTAATTAATAATCCTCTCTGTGTTCAAAAGTTTTTAGAATTAGGATATCGACAAGAATCTGGATCTATACACATATCACATGTATCTACGTCAAAAGGATTGTTGACTCAATAATGAAAAACAGGAATAGTATAGTGGGATAGAAGCGTCAGTAGCGTAGTGGTTAAGAGGTCGGCCTTGCGATCGGTAGGCCCCGGGTTTGAATCCAAGCAAGCAATTTAGCTTTAACACTTCAACTGAAGGGTTAGAGCAAATATTAGTAATTTTGGTTGCTGATATTCTATTTAAAAATATCGCGATGCAAAACACGCTTTAGCTCTAATGACTATGTTAGATGACACTGCCTTCCGCATCGCAATTTGTCTCCGTTTAGGCTCACCGTGTGTATCAATGCAGTTGTGGAGAAGCCGTTGACAGACTCGCATACCACGGCCTGTCGTGCTGTAAGAGCGCTGGCGGCACGCCACCCTCAACAACATAATCCACCGCCGCCCGGTGTGCTAGCTGTACTTGAACCAAACGGTTTGACGCGCGACGATGGCAAGAGACCGTAAGGAATGTCTTTAATGCCATGAAAGATGAGTAGGACACTAGTGTGTGACGCGACATGCGTTGGTACCATAGCTCCAACCCATATAACTAGCACGGCTGGCTGTGCTGGTGCTGTTGCGGCTTCTGGAGATTCTCTCAATCATCGAGGATTATAAATTTGTGCCGTTTGGAGTCATGGGGTCCGAGCGCTCGCAATCTCTTCCGTGAGATAGCGAAGCATATGGTCGACCAGAAGGCTGGTCTCTATTTAGGTCAGAGAATAAGCATTCCCATACAACATGGTAATGTTGCTAGTCTTTTGGGAACGCTATCACAAGAGGCATGCGATACTGAGGAATATTTGACGTGATGAATGAAAATCTAATACGAGAATTCCTGACGAATCTCACTGCCATATAGCATTTAGTATACAAGTGCTTTTTTAAATATAATAAATATAGGTATTTTACTTTCCACTTCGTGTATCATATTACGAATATTAGTGGAGATATTAGTTCTTCTACAAAGGCAATCAATAAAATTAATATCTCTTTTGGAAGAGCCTTTGTTGGTACGTACAGTTAGGTATGATAGGAACTTCATCCCACGCACGCTTAAGCTGTGGAATGAACTCCCTGCCGTGGTTTTCCCAAGCGACTATAATATGGGGTTCTCAAGACAGGTAGGTATTAGGAGATTCTTACCGGGTCGGCGGCGTGAGTGTGACCCCCTGGTGTCGTACACGTCCATAGGCCACGGTAACCACTTACCACTAGGTGGGCCGTGTGCTTGTCTGCCAAAAAAAGTAGACTAAAAAAATTACTCAGTTCAATACAAATGTTATATACATAATAACAGGTATAAATAACAATATTTGATATTTTCCAGAAGTTAAAATAAGTGATTTTACTGAGTTTATTAAAATAAGAATGGTAAATGGTTATTTACTGAATGAAATTTTCAAAATCGATTATATAGAAAAAATTGAAACGGTCCAGACAGGATTCGAACCCGCGACCTTTCCCTTACAGGGGGAACGCTCTGACCACTAAGTCCCCGAACCTTTGCCGGGAACCATTCAAATTCTTCTATAAATTCTTTTTTTTTTCGTTTTTATTAATTTTTTATCATTTAAACAACCTATAATATTACCACTGACAAAGCAAAAAATGCCAATAAATTTTAAACTGATATATGCTTAAAGTAAAAAATTAAATGAAAAAGTTCATTACATTTTTCATTCATTCTAAAAGATGCCATTCAATTTTAGTTTTAACAACATGACAGTAAAGTCAAAAATGAAATGCTATTTTTGCAACGTCTGTGGCATAACAGTGGCTTCGAAATAAAATTAGCGGAATCGAGACCCTGCTTCCCGCGTCATTTTCTCAGGGGGCCAATTCGCCTAATAAAATAGTGTTTGCATGGTGTGTCGTCGTAATAATTTTGCACTTTTCGTATTCTGCTAAAAATTTAAAGCGATGGCTTGTCGGTAGTCATCGTAGTTGTGGCTTCATAGTGGTCACTGATACAAATTAGGGGCAAGTCTGTTAATGAAATAGTGTTCCGGTGGTGTGATGACGCAATAATTTTGCTCTTTTTGTAGCTCATTTTGGTCAATGTTACAAATTGGTAGTCTACTAACTAATAGCGGCCCAATATCTTTGTAATAATTTGATAATTGGTATTCTACTAATTATTTGACAGCTGTTTCAACCGCTGCATGTCGACCATTTCACATTTCTGAATTAATAGAGATGCCACTCTGCAGATGCACCTTTTTCGTGTGTGTTTTCGTGTTTAATATAGTTCGATTAGTGATGTATCTCTTGATTAATTGCCGCCACTTCTCATTTCAAGCGATATTAGTACGGATTTACTTTTAGTAGTATTCCCGTTGAGTTTAAACAATGTTTCCCTTCAAAACAATAAACATTACGCACGATGACAATTGCTAGAAGCAGCTCACGACGAAGATCATATCATCAACACAAATCTCCAAGGAATTGCTGCCGAACTCGTGCTATTCTTAGACACAGTAACATTTTCTATATACCGCCCGAAGAAGAATTTAGTAAAAGGTTTGTTTGAGCTCATAAACAGCCTTAACATTATTCCAAAGCTTAACATTATCACAGCAAAGAAATGATGGAATATCTGTGATGAAGGTAAGATTTAAGAAATTAAATTAAAATATCAATCAATCAATTAGCCCCCCGCAGTCCACTGCTGGACATAGGCCTCTCCCAATTAAAAAAAATTAAAATATTATTAATGTGTAAATGTTCTAACAATCACTTAGAAGTTTTCTGATACCTACTTTTTATTTCAGCTTCTAATATTCCTGTCATTTATGCAGCAGGGTCTATCAAATCCCACACAGACCACAGTGTCAAGGGCTGTGAGGCAAGTCATGGAGGCATTAAACTATCTCTTCATATACTTACCTACTTTAATATGTTAAATTTCCATTGGAGCAGCAAGAAAGGATTGCATAAAGACCAAGTGAGTTGATTATTTACACATAATTCATATTCTATTGGTTCTAGATATTCATTATCTATTTATTATTATAAGAATTGCATAGTATAGGTGTTTATGGTGGTAAGACATACCTTAGCACTGGCCTATTATGACCACTATTTTATCCTCACTAAACCTTCAGTGATTAATTTGAGTAGATTAATGTGAGTATTACCTGCATACCTGTACAAACTTCATAGTATTAACATAAGTTGTGTTTTGATAGTCTATCCGATACTCCAATTAAAGCACAGGATAACAACTTACATAATCATGGACATTGTAGTAATCTCACTATACCAAAAACTTTCTTGCAAGTGTACTTACTAACTTGACTAGGTTTTATCACATTCTAATGAAGAGTACAGCAGCACATGAAATATGGACAACCAAAGTTATTATGTTTATATGAGACATATCATAATATAATCCTTTGTAGGACTGTCCTATTTTTTTTATTGATTATAAAAATAATTTAAGTCTGAATATTTGTTTCAGTTGAATGGACTATAGATATATTGGACAAGAATGAAGGCTAGGCCTAAACTAAGCTAATATTAACAAATTGTAGACACTGAGTAGAAAGTGAAGAGAGATGACACTAGTGTTGTTATGAAAATCCCATAAGAACAACAAAACCGTGCGAGAGAAGCTCAAGATAGTAGTCAGAAGTACAAATGGTTTGATTTCTTACAATAAGGATAAGCCCGATGAAGATGTACCTATGAGTGTGCATGCATGTGTATGCATGCATCTCATATAAAAATGAAAGTATACCTGATGAAGAAGCGCTACCTTCAACACAAGAAAGTACTATGACTACAAATTCCATTATTAATAATGAATAAAAAAACATTACAATCATGCATGTATTTTTATTTTCCAATATATCTAAAATTGTTTGAAATTTAGGTATATTTTTCCCAAAAATCTTCAGCAGATGGTATCATTTTTTTTAACATGGTCGTCACATTTCAATCCAGTACTTGTGTAATACCTCTTAGTGCTCAGCTATACAAAAGAGGTCTTAGATTTGTGTACACCATACATTTGCACCATAATTTGAGCTTTAAAATTGTCTTGCAGTTGTCTGTCTTTTGTATAGTTTTTCATGGTTCTTTGGCTTATGGGGCATTCTAACTTAATGACAAGTCATTCGTAATTCTGTCAGAGATCACACCTATGATGGAAGATTATAAAATTAAACCAGTCTTCTTTATGCTAATTTTGGTTTAATCCAGTAACTCACAGTTGAAGTAACCATTGATTCATCGAAATGCTTAAAGAGACACTTTGCTAAACAAATGGCATATTTGCATCTACTTGCAGATGAACACTACACTTTGGCGATCTTAGTTAATGTTTCATCACTGGTAGCAGTCACAATGAACAACTTCTCCGAAATATTTGTGTTCGAGTGTTAGTATACATTTAACGTGGTGGTTCAACGTAAGCCTCACGTTAACTTACGTATGCCAACATTGCCAACAATTTCCACAACATTATAACATTAGGTAGATTTCTGATGTCTGTAATATGATAGCCCTCGGAAACTTTTATGGTTGAAGAAATTTAAAGATGGAGAATAAATTAAATCGTAAATAAAAAGATAGAGAATAGAGTTAGACAGTGAGCGAATAATTATTTCTTTCTGCGAATAAATTGTTTGTTTACACTTGGCTTTGCAATAAAGTAATATGCCATTGTCAATGTCAATAAACCTGTAATTTTTTTAAACGTAGCAAGTAAAAATTTTTTTTTTTTTTAGTATTTGCTTAGGTAAAAGCACCAATACTAGACACTTACCCAATAGTGGACACTTTTAAATAAAAATCTCTATTTTAAGAAACTGACCTTTTTTTCACATAATTCTGACTTAAAAGACGCCTAATGGCATGTATAAGACATTTTCAAAACTCACAACACTGTCGTAAGTTTATTTTGAACAGTTGTTTCTTAAGATTTTTGATAAGGGCGAAATTTTATTTTCAATAATGATAATTACCAAATTTTGGAAACCTATCTTAAAAGTTATAGATATTTACTTTATTCCTATTCCAATTTTTTTTCGCGTAAATACATAAGAAATAAATAAAAATTTGTTTTTAATTTGTTAGCTTAAGAAGATCGTGAAAAACTGTTGAAAAACGTCAAATTCGGGTGTGATGTCATTATAAAAATGTGATATACATAAGTGCAAAAGATATAATAATATCTGACCTAAGACGAGTACTGCAACTCACGGCGACGGACTAGTGTCGTTGTTACAGAACACGTAATAAATGGTTAAAACTATTTTTTTTATGAGGACACTCAAACGATCTTGCTCAATGATCTCAAACGTAAAAATCAGTGTTTACAGTTAGCACACCAAAATCTAAAGCTTATGGTTAATGAATCTGTTGTTCTTATTTTTAGGATAACTTTAATGTAACTAAATAAGTAAGAAATCAATTCAACCTGCAACCATGCAGAATAATAATTATAACTGACCAACACTGACTATAGCTTTTTACAAGGTTAACATTAGTACAGCACTTCTCGTAATCACTAGCTGTGGTACCTTTCTAGGCATAAATACTTACATTCCTAGATATTCAAGGTAATCGATATAAATATATCTCTTACAGCTCCCTAATGATATAAATAATTACGCACACACAAAATATACATACAGCTTAATAGACCCATAGAAACTTCATACCCATTGTAAAAAGTAGTTTTTTTTTATAAATGTAAAAAGGGTGTAGATATGTAAAAGAATAAGTATTAACACTTAGGTGGCAAACAAGCACACGGTTCACCTAATGGAAAGTGGTTACCGTGGCCTATGGACGTGTAACCGAACCCTGAAGAAACAGGAATGTTCTTAACATGGAAAAACCACAGCAGGGAGTTTATTCCACAGCTTGAGTGTGCGTGGGATAACGTTTCTTTCATACAGCACAGTGCGCACCGTCGCAGGTTGCAATGTGTGGCGATGAATTTCCTATCTATTGCGAGCATACCATGATAGAAGTAGTAGAACACACACAGCGAAGCAAAGTCCCTCCTAAGGCGGATAGGTTCCACATCACCTGCGAGTATGGGATTGTCGACCAGCCTCAATGCAAAGGCACTGAGTCGAAGGAGGCAAGCTGGTATGAAGGCACTCCGGCAAAAAGACGATAGCAGTACTCTATGTGGGGCCAGACCTGTGCTTTATAAAGAAGTTGCTGCCCTGCAGTGAAGTACTTCTTCGCTGTGTTGAGCTATGTTCTTTGATGCCAACTTAACCTTGTACTCCAAATGACTGCGGTACTGGACTTCGCTGGAGATATCGACATCAAGGATCCCGATACTCGAGGAAATGGTAACCGGTGTGCCCAGGAATTGCGGCCCTACAATGAATGAGGTTTTCTTAGCGGTGAATATACATAGGTCTTAGTGGGGTTGAATTGGACTAGGTTTAGTCGTCTCCAATCGGATACTCCAGAGAGTGTTCGTGATTGTCACCGACCTCAATCTCACCCTGACTCTCGATGACTTGAGCCCATCGGTTTGTGAGATACACAAGAAGGTCACCAGTAGAGCGACGGTGATGAAAGTCGTACTGTCAGTCGCTCAGTAGATCGATCGATCCTTCAAGGTATCTCAGGAGCTGTGTATTGATAATACGCTCCATCACCTTCGAGAGAAGGGAGGTGATAGCGATAGGCCTGTAATTGGACGGATCTTGCCTGTCACCAGCCTTCCACGAGGCCGAGACTTGTCTCGCGGAGTAAGAGAGTGCGAAAAGGCATGCAAGTACAGAGCACAGCTCGGGGGCGCAGTGCTTAAGCACTATCGCCGGTATGCTATCTGGCCCACTCGACTTTCGAACATCTAGGGACTTAAATTCTCGCCGGACCACCCGTTGCGTGATTTTTACTTCGGTCATGGAAGCACCACAGGAAATAATAGGTGGCTCGCCATTCCCGTCATCATAGTCGAGTTTGACGTGAAGAGATAACCCAAGAGATCGGCTTTCTCCTTAGCGCCATGGGCCAGACTACAGCCGGGTTTTTGTAGCGGCGATGGAGGCAAGACTGGCAGAAGTTTTCCTTGGCAGCTTTGGCGAGCAACCAAAATGCACTACTGCCAGAAGTTACTCGCCAACTCTGTACTTCTGAAACTATTCTGTAAAAACTATTTAAAATCTTTTTAACCCCCGACGCAAAAACGACGGGGTGTTATAAGTTTGACATATCTCTTTGTATGTGTGTGTCTGTCTGTGGCATCGTAGCTCCTGAACATTTTTTTTGTTTGAAAGGTATATTAGTCGGGAGTGTTCTTAACTATGTTTGAAAAAAAACCGGTCCCAAATGGCTGCCGCTACAAAATGACGGAGTACATTTTTTTCTCAACTCTCTCAATATGGGCACTTATCAAATAAAAGGGGTTGACACGTTTTGCTTCGTGCGAAATACAAACTAAAAATCGGCAACTTTTTTTGTTAAAATAAATTATTTACAATTCATATTTGAGTGAAATCCATTTACAACATAACTAGCTGACCCACCCCAGCTTCGCCCGGGGTATATTTTGAAGCTTCATATCCCTTTGAGCCCGTATGTTTTAGTCTTCAAAATATGTATGAAAAATTGCCGGATTTGTTAACATTTATTATCAATGCTCCGCTCCCTTAAATAGTAGCGTGATGATATATAGCCTAAAATCTTCCTCAATAAATGGACTACCCAACACTGAAAGAATCATTCAAATCGGACCAGTAGTTCCAGAGATTAGCGCGTTCAAACAAACAAACAAACTCTGCAGCGTTACAATATTAGTATAGATATAAACTCACGCCTATATCCCTGAAGGGTTAGGCAGCGGTGCGAGCACCCACATTTTGCCAGTTTATGTTTAGGTCCCAATGTAATAGGTGGCCATTGGGACCCGGTTAATACCGGGCACTTATAAACTTGCGATAAAATGCGTGTACACATAACTTCGAAACCATCGAAAAGTCACGGTGTATGCTAAAACCTGGGATCGAACCCGAGACCTCGTCTCAGCAGTCCATTACCCACATCACTAGTCTACTGCGGTTTCACAAAGGGAATTAATTGGTTTTAACCTTAATGACACTTGCTTAACTAATAACTAATGACGACCTCCGTGGCGTAGCGGTAGAGCATTCGACTGCTATGCAGGGGGTGCGGGTTCGATTCCCGCTCAGTGCAAATATTTGTATAATATGTATTTATTTACAAAAAAAAAGTATCTAAGTATGTTTATCCGCATTCTAGATTCCATAACACAAGCTATTTAAGCTATGCTTACCATGGGTCTAGATAGCGTTGTGTAGAATGTCGTGGAATATTTATTTATTTAAAACGTGTCTTTTCGCGTTAATAGATGACGCTCATCACGAATATAAGAAAGAACAATTTTACATTTTTTGGCACCCATAGAGAACATGGCTTAAATCTGCTAGAAAATCAAACCAAAATACGTAGGTAGGCAATGGGCCTAAGTATTAAAGAAAACATCCATACATTTAACAATTAAATGATCACACCTGTTAAAATCAGCACCCTTAACAAAAATCTTAAGAAACAACACGACCGTGTTCACTAGCTCACATTAGTTGATGTCAACCGTCAGCAACTCAAAATTCAGTTGGAATAGTGTTACGAATTTTTGAACATGTATTATAGATGCCATTAGGCGTCTTTTAAGTCAATAGTCTGGTAAACCATGTGGTTCCTATCTTAAAATAACGGATTTATTTCAAAAGTATTCATATCCATTGGGTTAGTGTCCGCTATTGGTGCTTTTACCTTATATGCATGTTGAAATTTTGAATAATTGTCAATTGACACATTTAATTTCGCTAATATGGCAATATGGCTATTTTGGCCGTTTAGGTTGGCACCAATACGAATCAACGCCGCTGAGATAATAATACTCCAGTGAATTTAAGTTAGCAGACTACCGTTTTTTTGACAGCTATTATAGTATGTCAATCGTACCGCTGCGACTTGTACGTCAGGTATACCTGCGTACACATATCTTGGACTTGAGTCGTGAGACAAATAAAGCCTAGGCGCGTGCTGATAGTATTGTAATAATCTATACTCGAGTTGTTTGGTGAATTTGAGCAAGTCCACCGTCGTAGCACGCCGTTCTTTTCTCAGAAGACGCCTAAGTATGAAACAAGTGATGCGTGTATAGAACACATTTTAGGTCCAAAATATATGTCTCGAAGTATACCTAACATAAAACAGCAATCTTGGCTTTGCTTATTATAGTTTGATTGAATCATAGATTAATTATATTAAAGAAGTTTGCATCGAATAAAGAGGAATGTATTAAAACGGTTAAAAGCTCATAGCTCTGCGAGACAAATTGCATCACAGGATTGTGAGGATAGTAGTAACCGTAACATTATTCCATCAGAGCAGAGAAATGATGGAAGTTCTGTGATGATGGAGATAAGAAAGAAATTAAATTAAAATGTCATCATGTAAAATGCTTTTAAATTAAAATTATCTAACCATCACTTGGACATTTTCTGATACCTACTTTTTATTTCAGCTTCTGATATTCCTGTTATTTATGGGACAGGGTCCTACCAAACATTATTAGGTCACAGTTCATTTCATAATCCACACAGACTGCAGTGTCAAAAGCTGTGAGACAAGTCACAGAGGCACTAAACCATCTATCCCTATACCTACCATAAATTTGTTAATTTCCCATCGGAGCACCAACCAAGGAATTCCAAGTCAGTTGGTTATTTACACATTACAAAAAACCGCGGTAGCCTAGTGGTACGGGTAATGGACTGCTGAGACGAGGTCTTGGGTTCAATCCCAGGTTTACCATGGCACACACCAATGACTTTTCGAAGCTTTTCGAAGTTTTGTGTGTATTTATCGCAGGTTTATAAGTGCCCGGTTAATGGCAATAGGGTCGCCACCTATTACATTGGGACCTAAACATAAACCAACGAAATGTGGGTGCTAGCACCTCTGCCTACCTCTTCAGGGATTTAGGCGTGAGTTTGTGTTATGTTATGTAAGTAATTTTTCATATTCTATACTATATATATATATATTAACTTCTAATTATTATAAGAATTACATAATATAATGGAAGAAGCACTCTCATGTGCATATTTCCATGATGTTGATGATGAAGTACCTAAACACTGGTCGATTATCACTATTAGTTTGTCCGCAGTAATATTATAATAATATATTCTTACGACGAACAGTCGCTGTCTGACTATTCTTACTACAGATCTTCAATATCACCAATTATTTGTGGAGGTCTGATGGCAGTCACTTCATTGAAATTGTTAAAGTTTAGCCATATCTTAGTTACACTAGAAAGCCGACATCAATTGAGTTGGGAATAATTATATATTTATATATAGTAAGTAGGTATTTACATATTTTTTCAATACATATAACTTTATTAGTGACATTGTCCAGAAATCATTTGTATATCGTAGAACAGTTACAAATGAATTTTTAATCTTACTTTTATAATATCAGTAACCAATTTAAATAGTATTTAAAAGTAAAAAACATAATGGCTGATGTATATTTTTATATTAGATATAGCTTAGTTAAATTATCAAAAATCAGTCTTGTATATTAGTCTTGGATACCTGAAAAAAAAGAAGGTATTACAGTTAATTTATATTTAGGTCTCTATTTAAACATAGGTACTAAGAATGTACAAAGAAAACTTATAATTTATTGTGTTAACATAATATTTCTTTCATTGTTTCTAGGATCATTTGAAAACAGAGGATGAGAGTTATTCATCACCTGCAGGAAAGCCAGGCGTTTGTTAAGCAGGCACTTGTTAATAAATAATGGACAGAGTGACAAATATTATAAATATAAAAAGTCTTTTTTGTTACTCACTTTTAATTTAATCAGAGGGGTTTAGTCTGATGAGACTGGTGCTTTTTCGTACCTTGGATCATGAATTCTTCTGCAATGTCCTTAAAGATACGGACTAACGGCTCCGACTGTCCCAATCTTATTATTTCCACCATATGTATACAATAATGCACAAATATCTTTTGTGTTTCTATATAACTCTATCCATTTTTCTATATTAGTCTATCGCAGTCCACTGCTGTACATAGGCCTCTCCCAATGTTGAGAGGCTTTGGCCAACTATTTCCACGCTGGCCAGACAGGATGAAACAGGGTTTTATTTCGAGTTTTCCTTCTCTTGCAGTGATAGCGTGTGGGTTTTTTCCCGTTAGTCGCCTTTTGCGAGTCTTGCGACACTCTGCCGATGAGATGGGGTGGTGATACTTGTATTTATATTCAACTATATAACATCTTTTGTTTATGAAAATGCGTAGTAACATCTCAATAACATTCGAAATAATCTTAGATGAATCCAAAGAGTATGTAAGAGGATGAATCTAAGGAAATAACGCATATTACGTACGTCAGTAATGTCATTAGTCAGTGTCACTGTTTTTTATAGTGGCAAGTATATACTTAATTTCATTTTTAAAGTGAATTATGGGTAAATTAAGTGGTCATTGCCATGTTTGTACATTTGTATCAACAAATACGTTTATAATGAGCTACTATAAGAAAGAAAATTAGAAAGCACGTGCATTTTGAATTTATTTCATGTGTCATTTTAATTTCACTGATGTGGCAATTTTTGGCTTTATAGTTTCGAACACCACACCGGTGAGACCACAGTAAAGACACTACGATGAGATTAATCAACTTGGCGCACAAAATTTTCTTTGTCAGTCAAAATCTCATATCTATGGTGTCGCTACAATCTTGTACGTTAACATAAAATAGGCGAATTGGCCCCCAGGTCGTTAGTACATTTTTGTTTGATTGCCTGTACTCCGCGATGTCCGCAAACACTGAAAGGAATTTCATGCGGCATTTTTGTTAGAACTGCGGTAGCCTAGTGGTATGAGTAATGGACTGCTGAGACGAGGTCTCGGGTTCATTCCCAGGTTTTACCATGGCACACACCAATAAATTTCCGATGCTTTTCGAAGTTATGTGTGTATTAATCGCAGGTTTATAAGTGCCCGGTTAATGGCAATAGGCTCGCCACTTATTACATTGGGACCTAAACATAAACTGGCGAAATGTGGGTGCGAACACCTTTGCCTACCCTTTCGGGGATATAGGCGTGAGTTTATGTATGTATGTATGTATTTTTGTTAGAAAGGTCTTGATCAGACTTCAAATCTTACATTTTGATCGCAATTAGATGAGTACAACCGCAGATATGATCGCATTCGAAGATAAGATAAGCAAAAATCACAATAATCCAAAATCCAAGCGAGCGGAGTTGCGTGTGTAGGCTAGTTACCACTATTATTACTACCTTATTACATCCTAATTACAACGCAAAGTGATGAAGTCATATTGAAAGATGATAATTATAATACAAAATATCCTACGAAAATTTGCAGGTGCCTTGTATGATTTCATCATAATATGTGAGTCTAACCATAAGTACTATAATACACCAACGTTATATTCACACCTGTAAATCTCCAAAGGTGTAGGCAGAAGTGTATTAACACAAACATTTAGCCAACTATGAGTTATCTTTCTCTCTCTGACCGCAGGCCAAAACAAGATTACTTTTGCGTGTTGTGGTACTCGTGGTAGGCGGCGCTGTTCATGTACGTAAGGTCGGCCGCACACTCTCCGTTTTCCGATTTGGTTTCCTAATCAGGAATTCAGATTCGGAAACAAGGCGCACACGTCCTTATTTTTCCGAACGGGAAAAATCCCGAAGTTCTTTTCGGAATTCGCACCGTGCTATCGGGGATCGGGTACGGAAAAACATAATCACGTCACTCCGAACGCAGCGTTTACGTACATTTCGTACTTTCGCTGCGCACGCACAAAAAAATCCATGCGGCACCGCGCTAACATGTCTCAATTCGAACTGACCGAATAAAATCCTAATACAAAAAACTTATGTGTGTGCTAGTCTCGCGAAATTTCGAATCTGAAACCTAATCAGGAAACTGTGCGTATGCGCCTCGGCGGTAAAAACATCGGCCGCATCACGCAACGTTGAGAGTGCGTGTTTTACTATGGAAAAAATTACACGTGAATTAATGTGTTGCACTATGCGTGTTTTCAATACAAAGAGAGCTATATTTAGAAATGACGGAAAAGTAAGCAGTCCCATGCTACGCTACATGATGCGTGGTGAGTGTGCCAATCGCCTAAATGCTCAAATAGAAAGAAAGAAAATAAGAACAATCATTTATTCTAAGCCCATACATATTAACATTAAGTATATACACATCATACATATTGACGTATATGACAGTCGTCAACGCATGTCATAAACGTCAAATTCCATACATTCGCCATTCTATTCTACAATACGCTGGCCAACAAATTGTCACTTGTCTAGAGGGGATGATTAGAATGATTTCTAATTATTTTTTGACAGACATCTATTACTGAGTCTGCTATATTAACTAAATGGCAGGCACGGAATTATTTGCAGTGGTGCAGTAGGTTATGGGGAAGTAGGATGAATATTTATGAGCTTGTTTCTCGAGTTGTATTCTATACAAAAAATACTATAAAAATGGTCTTCTCCTCCTGTAAAATGTTTTAGCTGCAATAAAAAAAAAAATAACGTCTTTATTGTACACCAATAACATATTACATTACAATATGAGATTTAAATTTCATGGTACGTACAGATGGCGGCCTTATCGCTCTTTGCGGCAATTTCTTACAGGCAACCATTGGATGGAGAGGAAAAGTAGGAGAAGAATATTCGGGGCAGTTAGGTGTACATAGAGAATATTTAAAGAAAATAAAAAAAAAATGAAAAGAAAACACATAAATATAATAGCCATTATTAAACAAATCTAAAATTTCTTCGTCTAATTATACACTTATTTTTTTTTATATGACAAAAGATAAAATTTAAAACCTTTGAAACAAGTCACGATTCCGAGAAAAAAAACATAGTTGAAAAACACACAAATTAAATTTTGCTATTCCAATTAACTTGAAACTCACAACGGCTATGGCGAACGTATATATAGCACAAAAGAATCACCGCAATGACAGTATAGTGTGGAAAATATCATCTTAACAACTATGGCATCATCTAAGGTAAGATTATTATTTAGTCTTGTTTAATATTATTTATTGATCCAATCAGTGATTTGCAAAAAAAGCACGCTCAAAGTAGATTAAGTAGCTACTACGGTATATACTAATTTCCAGAGCAATGCTCAGATCTAAATCTGGATATATCTGAGGACAGGTTTTATACACTGTCCACAGATAAATCAAGATTCAAAATTGAGTACCATTCTAGAACACGGGCCTATAACTACTTGTCGTGTGCCATACACCGCGACGACTTGAGTAAGTCGTCAAAAATACTACTCACCCAATGACAGATCGCTCAAGCGCTGGCCCGCAGGGCGCGATGCAGGCCCGTTTTCTGGTTGAGATTGGATATTGGTCGAGCCATACCAGGACCTCATCCTTTTGGGAGACTTTTTTTGTTTTTATACCACTTAGGCGGCAGACAAGCACACGGCCCACATGATGGAAAGTGATCACCGTGGCCTATGGACGCATGCAAAACCAAGAGAGTCACACTCGCGCTGCCAACCCTGCAAGCATTGAGAGTTTCTGTGCCGTCAGTGTAAAAGACAAAGCAGGACAAGACTTTGGTCTTTAACACTGACAGCACAAAAACCCTCGAGTGAGCTCTGTCTGCCCTACTCACTGCAGGGAACACAATACGAGGTTATTATGGGTGCGGTAAACAATAGGGCGGAGGTACTTCCCCAGTTGGACTGTTCAATTGGCCGGAAATACCGTCGTGCTCTACTACTACGGGTACTCTGACTCGAACCTCCTCCACCGGCTCCGGTGGGGAGGTATCCGTGGGGATTTTGCGTAAAAAAAAAACTACGGGTGAAGAGCTACGTTACTTGTATTAGGAATGGGTCTAAGTTAATAATCTGATGAATTCAAAGCTGAGACCTCATCTTTATGGACAACAAATAAACCACTCCTCTCCTAAACTTATATGATATTGGAAACTGTATCACTAAAGTACAATTTTTTGCAATTTCAGATTTTGCTCAGCTTCGGAGTATTCATAGTTCTCGTAACTATCAGTTTCGCTCAAATTTTTGGCATCGGCTATGACAGAGGTTACGGAGGATATGATAATGGACGCTATGGTGATAGATATGACAACGACAGATATGGCTACGGGGGCTATGGCAATAGAGAATACTACGGTAATGGAGGATATGGTGGACTTCAAGGTGGTTTAGGCCCACAAGGATTCGGTATTGGATTTGTGCAGCCTCAATATTACAGACGCTAAAATGGTGCAAGATCTGTAAACAAACGTGTAAATATTTATATATATATATATAGTATAAAGAATTGATGTTTTCTTTTCAACACACATGAAAATAAATTACTAAAACCTGTATAATACACTCGAGAGCAATGAATCCGGGTCACTTAAAGAATGTTAAAAATCTCGGAAACTAAAAATGATAGGTTAATGCAATAAATTGTATTTAATAGACAATGTAATACTCCTTAAATGAAAGTAAAAAAAATATGAGTCACCATACATTTTATTAACACAAAATTACATAAAGAAAAAAACTGCTGATCTCTCCTTAAAACAAAAATAGGAAACATGAAATTTTTGAACTTTATTACGATTTTCTTGAATTTTAATACTTCGTATTGCCTCCTTGTGCTTCCATTACTGCGTTTACGCGGTTTGGCATGCTGTACACCAAGTTCCTTATACGATTTTGGGAATATTCTCCCATTCCTCTGTGAGAGCAATTTTGAGCTCACGAAGCGTGATTGGGGGAGGGTTTCGTTGTTTTACGCATCTGCCTAGCTCGTCCCAAGCATGCTCGATCGGGTTGATATCCGGGCTGCGCGCTGGCCACTCCATACGAGTAATGTTCATCTCTTGAAGGTAGTCATTCACAATCCTACCTGTATGAGGTCTGGCATTGTCATGCATAAATATAGCATCCTCACCTAAATTGACCATAAATGGACCAACGTGATCATTGAGGATTTCTTCCACATATCTTACGCTAGTTAAAGAGCCGTTTTCTATGATCACCAGCTCTGTGCGACTTTCAGAAGAAATTCCGGCCCACACAAGTACAGACCCACCACCGTAGGCTACTTTTTCTTCGATGCATGCTTGCTTGAATCTTTCCCCTGGTCTTCGATACACTCTGTGTCTTCCATCGTGCTTGTAGAGCATAAATTTTGATTCGTCGGAGAACATAACTTTTGACCAATCTTCAATACTCCAATTTACGTGGCTCTGGGCATAACTTAGTCTCGAAATACGATGCCCACGCTCCAGTTTAGGGCCGTTTGCAGGTCTAAGGGGTTTTAAGTTAGATTCAGCAAGCCGACGTCTTACTGTCCATGCACTTGGGTTACTTCCTCCGAGGCGTCGAAACTGATTGGTGAGTTCAGTTCCTGTGAGAAAGCGATTTCGAAGCATGGTGTTCACCAAGTATCGGTCTTCTCGTGCTGTGGTACACCTGGTTCTGCCCGTTCCTGGTCTGCGTAGGTTAGAACCAGTTTCTTCGTAACGTCGGAGAACTCTTTGTACTGTTGACAGCGACACACCGACAGTCCTGGCTGTATCGCGCTGACTCCGGCCGGTTTCCAGCATTGTAAGTATTCTGGTGCATTCTTCAGGCGTAAGCGACATAATTTCAGCTTGATTAATGAATATAGAGCACTATCAACATGGTTTATGTACCCACATAAATGACAGATTACAAACAAAAGCAACACCAAATGCTGTAATTTCGTAGTTCCATCTTCGAAAGTGGCCCTTTTTCAAATTTGATTTTTTTATGATATAACTTTACAATAACTAAGAAGTTTTAATACCTTCATTTAAGGAGTATTACATTGTCTATTAAATACAATTTATTGCATTAACCTAGCATTTTTAGTTTCCGAGATTTTTAGGATTCTTTAAGTGACCCGGATTCATTGCTCTCGAGTGTATTAAATAATTATGATTATGATTACGAATGATAGCCGCGTGGTTCCCGGCAGGTAGAATTTGGACCACCCCATCTCTTCCCAGGCGGTGTCGTACAAGGCGACTAAGGGATAGGGCTATTTAACATTAGACATACATACAGCTCAGACTCAGGCACAGATACAAGATTCGAGTCAACAATGACGCCTGGAAGATGGCAACACGCTCACCCCTATTACGTGGGGCCGAAAACAATGATTGGTTAAATGTGGGTGTTAATTCACCTCTGCCTAACCTTTCGGGGATAAAGGCGTGATGTATGTATGTAATATTAAATGAGTGCTTTGACGATTCTATAGAATATATTGATCAATGTATGGGGTTGACTGAGAGTCATTCGACTGGCTTCGGCCCGCGAAATCATTCAATCCAGCCCGTCAACGACGCGACGGTCCTTCGACGTGAATAGTATATGGCGCGCTATAATTGTATTTTTACGGTCTAGAAATATAAAGTAGAGAGTAGTAGAATAGACGTACAATAGCGTAATGAGCGCTCCCCCAGACCCGAAACTCAGCGATCCACATACCCGAAAAAGGCCAGCTTGAACTGCTTTGGGTACAAAATGTATTCTTTAAAAAAATTTGCCCCCCCCCCCCCCAAAATGGCTTTAACTTTCTGGCCCCCCATTAAGAAGTTTGCCCATCGCTTGTATTAAAATAGATTAGATCTGAATATCATAATCTCAACTTTTATGAATATAATTATGATGCAGTGAGTCCTTTTACCGGAATGTCCAGTCGGTTCATTAAGTCTCTTACCCGGACAGTCCCATTCCCCGAACGTCCACTTTACACTACTTACTTGAATGTCCATTTCCCTGAAAGCCCATTCCCTGGACGTCTACTTCCCCGGTAGTCTACGTCACTGAATGTGCACTTACCTGAACATCTATAAACCTAATACATAATATAGATCCTGACGAGAAACGGCCTAAAGCCTACAGGCTTTTTTAGAGTTTGGTTGCGCCGATGTAGAAACTGTATTTTTTGACGCGGAAACACACTCCTTCTATACCCATCTCCCCTCCCGCACTAACCATAGTATAGTACTAGATATAGTTTCCGTCCGCCATTTGTGATATATAGACACTCACTCCCTCTTTGAACTAGCCAGCGTAAAGGCGGACCGCGCACGCGTCTCTCAGAAATGAATAATATTTGTTGCATTTTTACCGCTTCATAGACCTTTACCGATCGGATTGTGCCTCTCGTGTGTCCCTCAAGTGATTTAGTGATGCTGGCGGCAGCTCCTGAGCAAGGAAGAGAAGATCCGTGTACCGGCTGCGATGGAAACACGTGGTGTCGTGAAGGTTAGTGCATCCTCTCCTAATTTCTCGGGTTGCATTCATTGCCTGGATCACGTCCGCGGCAACCCGATCACCTGTCTTTTTGTGTGTAAAGCGTCAATGGAACAGTTAGCTACTTCCCCGCAATACAGTCCACTAGCGCACGTGGTCAATCGCGCCACCATTTTCTGGTCCTGATCGAACCGGATTCTTAGCCGTAGTTCGTATTTTGTTATTATTCTAATGGGAATAAGCGCACCGCACCTAAATGCCTGGTTATTTTAGTAGAAAACCCCGCATCTAGACATTTAGGATTAGATTTTGTTGTCCGTTCGCCGCTGGCTCGCATCGTACCTACCTAGTACATACATAGGTTAGGTATCGTATCAACACTTAGTCGTAGTTCGCAATTTTCGCACCGCGCCTAAATACCTAGTTATTTTAGTAGAAAACCCCGCATCTAGGCATTTAGGCTTAGATCTTAGGTATACTAGACACCCTAGTGCATAGGCACAGTGTAATACCTAACGCATTTGGCTTTGTTTTATTTTTTTCAATTAAGTTGTTCGCTCGCCGCTAGCTCGCATCGTATTTACCTAATACCTACGTGGGTAGATACGTGGTTGTACCTACCTCGCCCGCATCTCATTCCAATTCATACGAAAGTATTTTAATTTGAATAGATATTACGCAATACTTAATCTCTGAAATAATAGTTGAACCTGGACAGCGGTCTGGCTCGCGTAGGTACGATCTGGCTGTTGCTAGGCGCGTTTTGTTCAAGCGTGCATTCACAGTTGTAAATACCTACCTACCTGCAGAGTATCGCTCGCGTCGCGTCGCTGCTCTGTACCGCTAAGATTAAGTCATTTCATATTTGTTGTTTACCGCACTTTAGTTTGAGATTTAATTGTAAACATGTCCCCAAAGGTTGATAAGACCGGTAAAGTTCAATTGAAACTTTTATACGCTAAAAAAGAAATGATTTACTCTCGCGTACAATCGATTTATGATAATGCACTTAAAACCTCTGATTTGGCCATTAGAGATTCGTTCTTGTGTTCTATAGAAAACTTAGATAGTCTACGCGCGGATTTCGAAACCTTAGTACATGACATCAACGTTTTAGAGTTGAATTTGGATCCCGATTACTCAGTGAGTTATCAAGCCTTGTCGTCGTTTGACGATTTGTATTGTCGTATCAAGCGCGTCGCTAGGAGTTTGGAGAAACCGTCTGACCGACCCAACCCCACTCGCGACCGACCTAAGTTGCCACCAATTCAAATACCCGAA
Organism: Eilema griseolum; assembly: GCA_963662185.1. NCBI lineage: Eukaryota > Metazoa > Arthropoda > Insecta > Lepidoptera > Erebidae > Eilema > Eilema griseolum. The sequence continues at coordinate 7,436,432 of OY759248.1, read as the reverse complement.
TTTGATGGTAACATTCGCAATTGGTGTCTATTTATAGATAGTTTTGAGAATACAATAGATAAGAACGATTCGTTGACAGATCACGAAAAATTGCATTATCTCGTTGAAAAATTGACTGGTAAAGCTATAACCGTTTGCGCTGGAATTACGTTTAGTGCCGAGAATTATAATTTAATTTTAAATACTTTGAAAGCTAAGTATGAGGATAAAAGATCGGTAGCTAACGCCTATTTAGATCAGATGTTTGATTTGAAATCTATTACGGCATGTAACGATCAAAACTTAGAGAAATTTCTAGATACTTTCGCGTCAGCTGTTCGCGCCGTAAAGAACCTAAAGATCGATGACCTCTGCGACTTCGTATTTTTGTATATGGGTTTAAAGAAATTAGATTCCGAAACCATTCGTTTGTTTGAGTCGGATCATCGCGGCAGTAAAATTCCTAAGTTCGAAGACTTAGAAAGTTTTGTTCGCGAGCATATAAAGGTATTGCAACGCTCTTCATCGAAACATGAAGGCGCGAAGAAGGTTGTTACTTCTGAACGCAAAATAGATGCCTCATCGAGGTCACTGAGGTCAACCCATACTTATGTTAATACCGCACCAGCACGTGTACAATCACCTGTTTGCTCTTTGTGTAGTACTCATCATTCGCAACTGTACAAGTGTCCTGGTTTCCTAAAATTGTCGCCTAGTGATCGTTATAAATTTGTTCGCGCTAATAATTTTTGTTTTAATTGTCTCGGTACTAAACACCGCGTTGTTTTATGTAATAGTAGAAATGGTTGTCGCAAATGTCAAGCGAGACACCACACTTTACTTCATTTTGAGAATAGTAATGCCGCATCCAATGTGAGCACAGTTAGCTCGTCGAGCGGTGACACACGGCAGCCTGCGCCGCAGCCGCAGCCCGCGCTCGCGCGCGCTCCGGCCCGCCCGGTGACCGCCGCGAATGACGTCACCTTGTGTTCGTTCTCCGCTAGTGCTGCACTCACTACTGTGTGTCTCGCCACCGCTCGCGTTGTTCTTGTTGATGCATTAGGTAAGCCGCGCATTGTTCGAGCGCTGTTAGATGGCGCTTCGCAAAGTAATTTTATTACTCAAGATTGTTGTCAACGTCTTGGTTTCAATGTTAATAAGCGTTCAGCCCGCTCAGTGGTGAAGGGTTTTGGAGGCTTACGGTCAGCTGTTCAGGGCACCGTTAAAACAAGGTTTAGATCTCGTTTTAATAATAATATTTGGTTTGACATGGATTCGCTCGTTATAGATAAAATAACTGAACAGTTGCCTACCGTCCCGGTTGACACGTCTTTATTAACGAAATTTAAAGACTTGCCTTTAGCAGATGAGACTTACGCTGTTCCTGGAGTCGTCGATATATTGATCGGCGCTTCGATTCTCCCGCACCTCCAGTTATCACGTAAGATTCAAGGGGGACCGACGTACCCCGCTCCGCACGCACTGGAAACAGTTCTTGGTTTTGTTATAATTGGTTCCGCACCCGCTTCTATAGATAGTTTTAGTCACTCGACTGCTTCGTTCTGTTGCACCGTCGAGCCGCCCCTGGAGTCTACCATCCGCAAGTTTTGTGAAATTGAAGAGGTCAATGTCCCACCTATCCTAAGCCCTGATGACAAGATGGCTGAGGAGATTTGTTGTCGCACGACTACTCGTGATGAGCAGGGTCGTTATGTTGTCGCGCTCCCTTTCAAGGGAGATATTTCGCTCGGTGACTCCCGTGTATCCGCTGAAAAACGCTTTCTTTGTTTAGAACGAAAGATGCAGGCGTCCCCAAAGTCGAAGCGGGCCTGTGATGAGGTTGTTAACGAATATTTAGATAAAGGTTGCATCTCACCTGCGCCTGCGGACACTGGCGGGACCCAGCCTTCGTACATTATTCCGCACCACGGAGTTATTAGAGAAGATAAGCTTACTACTAAAACTCCGCGTAGTTTTGGATGGCAGTGCTAAGACTAGCACTTCCGTGTCGCTTAATGACATTTTGTATTGTGGTCGGAATCTTTAAGGTAATTTATTTGACATAATTGTAAATTTTCGCATTAATATTAGTAGAATTTTAGCTTTTAGGGCTCAACAGTCGCTTTGTGTTGGGCCCACTCTTCGCCCCATCGTTAGGACACATTCGTCGCTAATAGAGTGGCAAAAATTCAATCTGAATTAGCGCCACAAAATCTCTTTCACGTTGCTGGCACCGACAACCCAGCCGATTGTCTCTCTCGTGGATTGCTTCCTTCGCAAATTTTAGATCACCCGTTATGGTTTAGTGGACCGTCCTGGATTCATGCCGCGTTAGATAAGTGGCCAGTTAGTCAATTCAATCCCACTACGGTTTCCGAACCACCCGAGGAAAAGAAGCACTCGCTTGTTGTATCGGTCCCGCGTGAAGAGTCCCTTATTTTGTTGTTGGCTAATCGCGTCTCGTCTTGGTCGAGACTGTTGCGTTGTGTTGTTTATGTAGGCCGATTTTTGAGAATTTTATCTACGCGCGGTCATATAACCGCCGCTGATTTAGATAAAGCTGAATTGGTCATACTTCGCGAGTTGCAGAAATGTTATTTTGCTTCTGAATTTAAAAATTTAGAATTTAACAAACCTTGTAGTCGTTCTTTCCGACACTTGAAACCATTTTTGGAAGATGGACTCATTCGAGTAGGTGGTCGTTTGAGAAATTCAGGTTTAGGATTTGAACAAAGGCACCCAGTAGTTTTCCCGCGTAAGGACCACGTATTAGATTTGTTAGTAGATTATCAGCATAAGGTGAATTGTCACGCTGGTCCCGATTTGTTAATGTCTATTTTGAGACAGAAATACTGGATAATTTCCGCTCGTAATTTGATTCGCGCTAGAGTACACAGATGTGTACCTTGTTTTAAACTCCGCCCGCGTTTTATCGCGCCTGAAATGGCCGATCATCGCTCTTGTCGTGTTGTTCAATCCGCAAAACCTTTCGTACACACCGGCACGGACTTTGCTGGGCCTTTCAAAGTCACCATTGCTCGTGGTCGTGGCATTCGCTCCACGAAAGCTTATGTTTGTTTGTTCATTTGTATGACAACTCGCGCGGTTCATATAGAGTTGACCGGTGATTTAAGTACGCAAAATTTTATGTCCGCTTTTAAACGTTTTTTGTCGCGTCGGGGTCCGGTTAAGCGCATGTATTCGGACAACGGTACAAACTATGTAGGGGCCCGACGTAGTATTTCGGAATTGCACGCATTCTTACGGTCTAAGTACTACCAAAGTGAATTCGCTCACATCTTAGCCGAAAATCGCATTGAATGGTACTTTAACACGCCTGCAGCTAGTCATTTTGGTGGTAATTGGGAAGCGAATATTAAAAGCCTTAAGTCGCATCTGTTTCGCGTCATAGGCGAACAGATTCTCTCGTTCGAGGAGTTGAGTACCGTACTTGCTCAAGTAGAGGCGGTGATGAACACGCGTCCGCTGTGTCGGACTCTATCTAGCGATCCGTCAGAGCCATTAGCGCTGACGCCAGCTCACTTCTTAAATACGACTCCTCTAAAATATTTGCCCGCAATAGATGTTGAAGACGATAGAATGCACCTTCTAACTCGTCACGCTCTTTTAGATAAATTAGTCCAATCGTTTTGGAATCGTTGGAGAACCGATTGTTTGCGATTACTGTAGGTACGGTGGTAGTCCTTATGACTGGGAATGCGCCTCCTTGGCATTGGCCTCTAGGAGTAGTAGAGGAAGTTTTTCCCGATTCCCGCGGGATAACTCGTGTTGTACGGGTTAAAACTGCAACCGGATCGTATCTGCGCCCGGTTGTTCGCCTCTGCCCTCTGCCTAGCCAGCAGTAGGCACGAGTTCCAATCTAGGTTTATATTTTAGTTGTTATTTCCCAAACCTAGATTTAGATTAGACATTAGATTTGTTCCACATTTTTCGTTTCGAAGGTAACCCTTCAAGCCGGGGGGAATGGTTGCGCCGATGTAGAAACTGTATTTTTTAACGCGGAAACACACTCCTTCTATACCCATCTCCCCTCCCGCACTAACCATAGTATAGTACTAGATATAGTTTCCGTCCGCCATTTGTGATATATAGACACTCACTCCCTCTTTGAACTAGCCAGCGTAAAGGCGGACCGCGCACGCGTCTCTCAGAAATGAATAATATTTGTTGCATTTTTACCGCTTCATAGACCTTTACCGATCGGATTGTGCCTCTCGTGTGTCCCTCAAGTGATTTAGTGATACTGGCGGCAGCTCCTGAGCAAGGAAGAGAAGATCCGTGTACCGGCTGCGATGGAAACACGTGGTGTCGTGAAGGTTAGTGCATCCTCTCCTAATTTCTCGGGTTGCATTCATTGCCTGGATCACGTCCGCGGCAACCCGATCACCTGTCTTTTTGTGTGTAAAGCGTCAATGGAACAGTTAGCTACTTCCCCGCAATACAGTCCACTAGCGCACGTGGCCAATCGCGCCACCAGAGTTACTGTAGTTATCTTACTATATAGAATTTTTAAGTGAATAGTTTGTAAATAAGGTACCAAATGGACTGTTTATTTAACTAAAAATAATAATCCATTTAATAACATTACACACTACACCAAAAGAAACTTATATATTATACTATAACCTAACATGTTTTCAATTTTGTTTTACATTTCAGCCGGTAATAATACTTTTAAGTAATAGTATGCAGTCTAAATCCCCATTTACTAATTTTCTTGATAATTGATTGTATTTTTTATCAAACAGGCTATCTTGCTTTTTTCTTTTCTTTTTCTTATAAGACCATCATAATGTATCGATTCCTTTTTTAAAGAATCGGAAATTCGGGATTTTTGAATTGAGCCTACGATGCCATCCTGCCAAAGAGTTTGTAGTCCTGTTTCTCTTCTGCACAACTTAAAAGTTTGTATGTTTTGTTGGACCATTGACGCTCGTAATACTGAATTTGATAATTCCCGGATATTGAGGGGCATCATACCACATCGTATTTAATGCTTCATCTATTTTATCAGAAGGTAAAAGCGGAAGAAGGGCAATCATTCTCAAGATATTTCTACCAGCTTTCGTTTTGTTATCTTTCAGTTCTTTCCCATTTCGCCATATTGCTTTGTTGTAATGATAAAAGCATCCTGTTATATAAACACCAGGGAATACTGCTTTTATAGGACCTACCTAATAATCACACCTAAATAGACTGATTTTCAGGCTGAAACTGTATTCTATCAGTCTCCTCTAACTTATTTGGCAGCAATGTATAAATAGCTGGTACAATATTAATAGAAGTAGGCGTTGATATGAGATCAATGTGCAGTGTATACAACTGATAAAAGGGTTGCGGAGCTGCTTTAAATATTCCGTCAGCATAATATATTCCTTTATAAATATTTTTACGAATTTTTTAATAGTGGGTGACGCAAATAATACTAATAATAATAATAATCCTCTTCACCTTCTTCACGAATAAAAAAAATATCATGCAAAGTAGATGACAACTTAACACATCGTAATTTTTCGTAATGGAGACTATCTACTTACAAATAATATTTTATAATTATTCTTTTTTTTTCGCAGAAAAGAATGGCATCTTTTCTCTGTATTCGATTCGTTTCCTCATAAAATCCTCAAAATTATCATGAAATACTTGTTGAATAGGCCGGAAATCAGGACTAACATCTTTTTTACATTTATCCATCATCAATTTCATTTCATTTCTTATGTTCCGGCATTCGACTTGCAAGTAATTGTTGCTGAACATTGATCACAATTCCAACACCTGGTTTATACGATATATATCCAAAATATGAAATGTTCAACTAGGATGAAAGTTCAACACGTTTTTTGTCCAACACGACTTATGTCCAAAATACGAAATGTCTATCTAGGATTAATATCCAACACGAAGAATTTTGTCCATCTATGAAAAGTGTCCAACTTAAAATTTCAGTTTCTATATTTCGAATTAGTGTTTTTTATACCAATTAGGTGGCAGACAAGCCTACCGTGGCCTATGGACGTGTGTACCTCCGTAGGAGTCACTCTCGCGCTGCCGACCCTGTAAGCACAGTTTCTTTGCCGTCAGGGCAGAAGACAAAGCAGGACAAGCCTTTAGTTTTCCCACTGACAGCACCAACTCCAGTGAGCTCTGGCTACCCTACTCACCGCTGGGAACACAACACAAAGTTATTATGGCCGCGGTATTCTGTAGGACGGAGGTACATCCCCAGTTGGACTGCTCAATTGAACGGAAATACCGACATGTCTTACCTCCTATAGGGTTATGCTAACTTAAATGAAAAAAAAAAACTTAAACCAAACATTTTATTGAACCAAAACTAATTGCTCTTTCTTGAACAAAAATAAGCTATTGATATAAAATTTAAATCTTTTTAATTATTAGTATAAATAAATGATGTCTTAATCGTTATTCAGCATACTTCCACTACTTACTCACTCGTTTTAAGTGAAATGTTCAACCAACCGGCTTGCATAAAATTGATCAATCATAAAAATGTCCAATCTTAAAATCGACTAATCATAATCCTTTTATAGTGCATTCATAAAAATGTTCAATTTAGACTTCTCTTTGTTCTGTAACCAACCGTTTCAGTAAGGCTTTCTGTAAATAACTGGTTTAAGAGAGTTAATACAGGCGCGATTTATTCAGGTACCTATCGCAAATCCATTGGATCTGAGAGATCCGTTCAGATTGAGTTCGTCCTAATTGAGCGACTGGGGAACTCCGTCTAGCAGAAGATTGCAGTCATAATCATATTGTATTTATGACTACAATCTTCCTTTCCCTTCTCCTTCACGATAGGCATTGGCTTGGTTGTTACCTCAGCAATGTTTTGATAATACTTTAACACAGCCATGTTCATTGACCACGGTAACTGCTCACGATCAGGTGGACCGAATGCTGGCTTGCTACCTTAGTTCCTTTGTGTAATTTTTTTTATTACATTACTTATAGTCTGTTCATTATAGTATGATTCGCGTGACAGCAAAGCCGAAGCTTCAACTTTAAAACGACATTGAATTGACACTCGTATAACTTACATATTCCATCTTGCTTTTTTTAAAATGATTCTGCAGATTAAATTCACTTAAAACTGTGAGTAGAGTAAATAGTGGAAATATACTGAATAACTATTAAGACATCAATTATTTATATTAATAATTAATAAGATCTAAATTTTATATAACATAAACTCACGCCTATATCCCCGAAGGGGTAGGCAGAGGTACTAGCACCCAAATTTCGCCAGTTTATGTTTAGGTCCCAATGTAATAGGTGGCGAGCCTATTGCCATTAACCGGGCACTTATAAACCTGCGATAAATACACACATAACTTCGAAAAGCATCGAAAAGTCATTGGTGTGTGCCATGGTAAACCTGGGATCGAACCCGAGACCTTGTCTCAGCAGTCCATTACCCACACCACTAGGCTACCGCGGTTGAGTTAATTCGAGATCTAGACAGTGAAATTTTAAGTTGGACAATTTTCATAGATGGACAAAATTAGTGTCCAACTAGTATTAAAGTCTAATACGAAAATACTTTTTTGTCCAAAATACGAAATGTCTGTCTAGGATTAATATCCAACGGCTTAGGTATATAAAGTCTGAATGACTGTAGTTGTTCTCTTATGAAATTGTGTACCTATGTAACATTTTGCATCAATAACTTTTTTTCATTTTTCATTTCATTAAAAAAAAAGAAAGATGGAATATGTAAGATATAATATACGAGTGTCAATTCAATTTCGTTTTAAAGTTGAAGCGTCGGATTTGCGGTCACGCGAATCATCCTATAATGAACAAACTAAAAGGAATGTAATTTTTTTGTTCTTTTTTTTTACAATGGAAGCGAGCATTCGGTACACCTGATCGTAAGCAGTTACCATGGTCAATGAACATGGCTGTGTTAAGTATTATTAAAACATTGCTGAGGAAACAACCAAGCCGATGCATACCGTGATGGAGAGATATATATATATATATAAAATACAATATGATTATGACGGCAATCTTCTGCTATGTGGAGTTCCCCAGTCGTTCAATTAGGACGGCTTAGGTACATAAAGTCTACTTTGACAAACTCAATCTGAACGGATTTCTTACCAGTCACTCTCGCAGCTTACCAGTCCCTCTCGCAGCTTACCAGTCCCTCTCGCAGCTTACCAGTCCCTCAAAAATACGCTCTTCCGGTATAATTTGTGAATTTAAGGCTTGAAACACTTAAAAATTAAACTTAAAAATACGCTCTTCCGGTATAATTTGTGAATTTAAGGCTTGAAACACTTAAAAATTAAACTTAAAAATACGCTCTCCCGGTATATCTCAAATTATAAGATTGAGATAGAACAAAATGGTTTGAGTACAAAATAAAGTAGTTTAGTTTACTTTTGTAAAGTTAGCTTAAAATAAATAATTTTCCTTAAAAACTGAAGAGGTGGAGGAGAGAATTTTTTAAACTTTCGCAAAACTTACACTGATGTAACATTTCATACATTTTGTAGCAAATCATACAAAATTTGAAATGTTCTGCATTTAATCGTAAATTACACACTTTATGATATGTTGTTTTGAATCATTAGCAGTTTGGTAACTATTCTAGCCCATTTCGATATATTTATCAAAACAGCTATGATTGTACAGTTACCTAGATAAAAGTATGAAACCAAGAAATGTATTTTGCTGTTTCTTAACTTAAGATGTATTTTGATGCATTGTTAGTGTTATAAAACTGTATAGGTTACTACTTAAATACAATTAGCAGTAGATATGTAGTGCCAGAAGCTTTTAAAAATAGTGTGACAAATTCCTTCAGGCCATAACCACGAAACAGCATCTAAGTTACGCGGTAAGACTCGCCGTTGTAAAGTAGGTATAGCATCATAAATTACATTACTCGTACCTTGTCAACCAACCTATTTCTCTACACTCAAAGAGCTAGTATATTTAATCTCTTTGCTTACACTCAAGTCTCAAGTGGTTAACATCTATCATAAATAATATTTAAAATAAAATCATGACAATGACATTGATTAATTATCATTGCAAATCAGTGTCATATTATGAGCTAGTCGATACATACACAAAAGATGGAAAATATCAAGTTTATTGTAATGAGTAATGGCAATAAAGTGTTGTGGAAAGATGGATACCCTTATAGAAAAATAAAAACTAATAAAGTTGGAACTGAAATATGGCGATGCTCTGGTTATATGTGCAGTGGCTCTATCACTTGGTGTGTAACGGATGAAACAGTTACAAGGGAAGGCGATCACCAGTGTTTTCCGAATATGTCTCAATATTAACTCGAAGTAATCATGGAAAGCCTGAAAAAAGCTGTCTGTGATGATTATCGTCCAATCCCTAAAGTGTTTGATGAGTTCATGAGGAGATTCAGGTCGGACTCTGAATATGACGATGTTCTGCCTTCTTTTGGGTCCATAAAAGATACTCTATATCGCATTCGAAAGAAACATTTTCAAGTTTACCATTGTACATTCAAACAACTTGAAGATGTTATTGTACCACAAAGACTAGCGCAGGATTTTTTGATTTTTGCGGATGGAGCTTCTGATAAAATTATTGCTTTTTGTAGCAGAGAGGCACGGCATTCTTTACCTAATATTTCTCATTATTTTGGCGATGGGACGTTCAAGGCTGTGCCCAAACCTTTTGCTCAACTGTACACGATCCACGGGGATATCGGCAGCAATGAACATTGTACTAAGATTATCCCACTTATTTTTGCCTTATTGCCAGACAAACAACAGACTACCTACACCAGATTTTTTCAGCTAATCAAACAACATTTGCCGCAGTTGAGACCATTAATTTTTCAGTCCGATTATGAGTTTGCAGCCATGAATGCTTTTGTATCTGTGTATCCAACTGCCGATATCAAAGGATGCTTTTTTCATTTCACGCAAGCCCTTCGTCGTAAGGCGAAGAAAATGAAAATCAATGAAGTTGAAAATGGCGAACATATTTTATCCTTATTTACAGCGTTGGCACATCTCCCCGTGATGCATATACCCGAAGCATTTTTCACAATAGAAATCGAAATAAAAGAGAACAGCTCATTATGGGATGATTTTATCAGTTATTTTATTAAACAATGGTTGAACCGCGAAATTTTTCCAGTTGTTAGCTGTTATGATAATCGCCATCGAACTATCAATGCCTGTGAGGGTTGGCATAACCGTATTAATAAGATGATTGGAAGGGGCCGCCCTAGCCTATATTTTTTAATATCGTGTATCGTTTACGCAATGAAAGCATCGATTTTGATTTTCGCATCCGTCAAAATAATATATATGTAACCTACAGCAGGAAACGTCAAAAGAAAATGAAAATTATTGATGAACGGCTGACAAAAATTACAAACGATTATTTAAATGGGTTAATCACCCTTAAAGTTTGCTTAGATAGGCTAATCAAAGTAAAATTTATATAGTTTAGCTTTGATAAACAGGGTGATAAATTGTAACGATGGGGTCGTTACAATTTACAAGTAAAAAGTTGGTAACATTGTGTGTTTTCACCCTTTCATCCATAACTAGTTTTCACCCTTTCACCCATAACTATGCAGTTTTTGTATAGTTATGTTGCAAGCTTTTTAATTGTAAATTGTAACGTTTTGCTTCGGACTATTAAGTGGGTCTTTGAACTGTTTTTTCTGTGGAGATTAAAAATAAAAATAAAAAAATAAAAATTAAATTAAGATTAAGAATAAAAATATTTTGTTAGATAGGAAGTAATTTTAAGTTTATGAAATTTGTGGCTTACTGTACTTTCAGTGTATGAAATGATACATTTTTCATAAGCGATACAAGTATTTTAAGATTACGATAATAAATGAACTAACAATAAATAAAGTTGATATTTTGCGAAAGTGTGTAATTTGCGACCAAATGCGGAACGTTTCAAATTTTGTATGATTTGCTACACAATGTACGAAATGTTACAAAAGTTGATATTTTGCGAAAGTTTATTATTTGCGATTAAATGCAGAACATTTCAAATTTTGTATGATTTGCTACAAAATGTATGAAATGTTACATCAATGTAAGTTTTGCGAAAGTTTAAAAAATGCTAATAAATCAAAAAAATTCTGTATTTTTTGTCAAAAAAAATGTTTCGGTTTCTTCTGTTCTTCTTTAAAGGTTTAAATAAAACATCCCGTATCTTAAAGTCATAATGTATAGATTCTTTTAATAAGCATTTTATAAAAAGGAATATGTTTGGTGTCCTTGGAATTCTAGAATTTACCCTTCTATGCCACCCTTCCAAACTATTAGTCGTGCGATGATCGTCATAGGCACAAGTAATTATTCCTGTTAACATAGAATACCACTGGCGATGGAAATATTTTTTGAAGTTTTCCATTTCCATACTATTTGGTGAAATATTTAATATTGAAGACCAACCTTCTTGTATGAAATGTGACGGAAGAAGGGGCAAAAGGGAACAGTGTTGTAATGGTTCTACCTTCTTTTGTTTTATCAAGCCCCAGATCCGCGCTCTTTCTGATTACCGCATCATTACAATGATGAAAACAGCCCGATATAATTACATTTGGAAATACCTTACGAACCGCATTAATCTGTGCGAGTTCGTAGTCACATTTGTACGTATCGATTTTGACTTTCAGTTTCTGTTTTATTAATGTGAAGAAACGGATGTATGTTCTTTCTTGTTTATCGGGTAGTAGACCGAATATAACAGGAAAGACATTAATTGAATTGATAGTGGATTGTATGTCTAAATGTATAGAAAACATTTGATAAAATGGTTTCGGACAAGATTTGAAAGTGCCATCCCCGAAAAATGATTTTTTTTGTTACTTTTAATAATGTTTCGACTTACTGTGGATGAAAATAATAATATTTTATCACTGGTACCATCTTCACATATAAATTTTTTTTTCGCAAAATTTTCAGGTATATGTACATCTTTTAAAGTTTCTAAATATAGTTTTTCCGTGTTCAGAAATTTTCTTCTTACTCGATATAAAGTATTTTTTACTGAGTTAAAATCCGGTATTTCAGAAACATAATTGGATCCCTTTTTTCGTAACCGTTCGAAGATGTCCTCAAAAATTTTCTGGAGCGGTCTTAGATCTTCACAAACTGCTTTCTTACAAGAGGCAAAAGCCACTGCAACTTCATTTTTAATTGTTTGAGAATGACATACATGATAATTCTCACGTATCACTCTAATTTTCTTTGCATCCAACGTAATGGTTGATGAACACACACCTCGATGCACACACCTCCATAGAGAAGTTTGGTTTTTATTTATTGTATGTAAATTGTATCGAAATCCTCCATGTATGACTGTTTCCCTTCCCTTTTGATTTTTAATTAGTTTCAGGTATGAAGTCATTGGTATTTTTATTAAATGAATAATAATATAATATATTGAACAATGACTTACCAGTCACTCTCGCAGCTTACCAGTCACTCTCGCAGCTCTCTCGCAGCTTACCAGTCGCTCTCGCAGCTTACCAGTCGCTCTCGCAGCTTACCAGTCGCTCTCGCAGCTTACCAGTCGCTCTCGCAGCTTACCAGTCGCTCTCGCAGCTTACCAGTCACTCTCGCAGCTTACCAGTCACTCTCGCAGCTTACCAGTCACTCTCGCAGCTTACCAGTCACTCTCGCAGCTTACCAGTCGGGTCAGTATCGGAAGGTCTATCAGGGAAATTGACGGTGATGGCAAAACAGCGACATGGTGTTTAGTTGAGGTAGGGAAGTTGACTTTAACGGCAGAACGACGTACTAGTAAAACGCCGATAATTTGAAATAGCCCACCATAGAAATAGGTACATTCATTGAAAAACACAAATACTTATTTAAATATATTTTTTATCTATTTTTACCTTAACTTAACTTATAAGTACATTTTAATTAACGAATTGATAGAAATAAAAATAAATTCACTCAGCACAAACAAACTAAAATAGGTAGGGGAAGTACGTACAAAATGACATACAGTTTTGGTTTTGGGTCATAACTCTTTAATGGTAAATCACAGCGCATTCATATTGCACACCAGTAATCTTAGGTTTCATATCTTTGAATTATAATAGACACTATGCCCGGTTCCTATATATGTAAAACGACTCGTTTCACTAACGAACGGTAACATTTTCTACCAAACGCAAGCATAAACTGTTCCTATAACATACGGCTCGTAGGGCAGATTACCGAACGTTTGTAACTAACGGATGGGAGGGTTAACAACTGCGATCCGTAAACAGTTTGTATGAAAATGTCAAATATTCTGTTCCTATAACAAATATGAAATGTCAGAGAGCTGTCAAAATTACCATTCGTTATTTGTTTCGCTACCGTTAGATTTCGGTCGGTTAAGGTTAGTTTTACTCCAAGAAAATTAAATATATTAGAAAGATATTACAAAATATCAAGTTCGGAAAGTGATCAGGAAATGTTAAATGTGTTGTCGGGCTGGAGTTCTGAAGAAGAAGATGAACCTCGTAGAAACTACAAGGAAAGAGTGGATTATTTTAGTATGTTAGATGCGTACGAGTTCCAGCTGCGATTTCGGCTAAACAAACCGGCTGTAGAACAATTACTCACGGAAATTCATCCCCATTTGAGAGTAACAGGAACCAAGTAAGTACCATGTTTCATCTACTGGCTGATTGCATGATGATTATTTGTGTTGATGCGATTAATTTTTACATACGTATTTCTTTCAGGAATCATGGAATATCGCCATTGCATCAAGTGCTACTGACACTACGGTTTTATGCTTTGGGGACCATGTTATTGTCAGTTGCCGATTTCACTGGTGTTGCCAAATCATCAGCCAGTCGCATCGTGCGTGACGTGAGCTTTGCAATAGCTCAATTATATAGCAAATATATTAAAATTAGCAGTAACACAGAGCAGGCATTTTATCAAATAGCTGGTTTTCCACGTGTTTTAGGTGCAATTGATGGAACACATATTAGAATTCAATCTCCTAGTAAGTAACTTTGGTATGGTTCATTCTTACATTCTGAAACATATATCTTCAAATTCTCCCTATGTAAATGCATTGGTAGGAAAATATAGAATTAACATGTCAATACATACTACCTACTGATCCTAACTAACATTTACAGTATATTTCCTTGTAAAATGCTCACTACAATCTAAATTTCATTATATTATTTAACATTTTTTGTTCTATTAAAATATATTAATACCTAACTACTTTCTGCTGTTTAGATTCACAGATAGGAGAGGAATTCAGAAACCGCAAAGGATACTTCTCTATCAATGTTCAAGCAGTTTGTGATGCCAATTTATTATTGATGAATGTAGTGGCTCGTTGGCCAGGTTCTGCTCATGATGCAACAATTTTCAATAATTCAGAGCTACGAGGTAATTAAGAAACTTAATAGCAATTTATATATAATATGAAATAATATCTTCTACTTTATCTATAATATTGCATTAATATTATTATGTTGTTTTTAGCTCAGTTTGAAAGCGGTATGTTTGGCAATATGTGGTTACTTGGAGATAGTGCATACCCTTTGAAGCCATACCTTTTGACACCTCTACTCAACCCAGAAGGTAGAGGAGAAGTACTGTATAATGAAGCTCAAATCAGAACTAGGAACTGCATTGAAAGGTGGGTATTTAAAAGTTCTGCTAAAATCTTTTTAATAATCAGTGTGTAATTTATAAAAAAGGTTCCACAGGTAAGAAGTGGAAAGCTCATGAGTTATTTTTTTGCCAGGTGTTTTGGGGTGTGGAAAAGGAGATTCCCAGTAATTTCTTTAACATTGCGGTTAAGCCTGCTAAATACACATGCTGTTATAATTGCAACTGCTGTACTACACAATATCTGCCGGATGCACAGCATAGGTGATGTTCCTCCTGAGGTGGAGATACCACCGGAGGACATTATAGAACTGCAGGAGAATGCTGAGCTACCCAACAACAACAACCATGAAGGTGCACTCAATACAGAACGAGCAGTTTTGATTGCTAACTATTTTAATAAGTATGTTATAATCTTGAAAACTTATAATCTTGAATATTTGTATTGGAAAGTATTCATTAATTTCTTTGTTTTCAGTTTGGAATGATGCTATGGTGGCACAAAAATCAAGGTGGATACATCAATAATTAAATAAATAGTACTTTTATTATTTTTTTAGTGTACCTATAATAGAATAGACACTCTATTCTTCCATATACTGGGTGGCGCAAAAGTAAAGACCCTATTTGGTTCGGCTATAACATTTTTTCTAAATTAGAAAACTAGATTTAGGTTTTTTTAAATGTATATTTGTACCATTAAATTTCGTACCATTAGGATTTAAAGATGATGTCTTTTAAATGGTGACCTCCAGAGTTGATACACATTTGAGCCCTATTTATGACATTTTGCATAACTTGCCGTGACACTTCCTGCGATATGTTCGTTATTTCTTGACGAATGTTTTCTTTTAGAGCTGCGAGAGTCTGTGGCTTGTTCACATACACCCGAGATTTCAAAAAACCCCAAAGAAAGAAGTCTGGACTGGTCAGATCGGGTGATCTTGCAGGCCAAGGCAAATCGCCAAAACGAGAGATAACTCGGCCTGGAAAAGCGTCCACTAAGAACATTGACACAATTATTCCACGTTCTTGGGGAGTAAAACGGTCCATGTTTATTTTCAGTGTATTTTACATTTGTTCACTACACAATTTTCAACAACAGAAGTACAGAAAATGTCATATAAAAAAAATAAAGGTATTTTCTTTAGTGCCAGTACTTTTGCGCCACCCAGTATATATATTCCAGCCCGACAACACATTTAACATTTCCTGATCACTTTCCGAACTCGACATTTTGTAATATTTTTCTAATTCTTGTTTTGTTAGTAAACTCATTTTTCATTATGATATTCTTATTTAATTTGTTTCATATTAAATTGCCAAGAACATGCAAAATGGGAATACAACAGCAGACCCGGGACTTCCATACTTGTTAGTATATTTAACTTAAACCTGATAGTAAATACTGACTGTTGTCTTGGAAATATATGTTTACTATCAGGTTTAAGTTAAATATACTAACAAGTATGGAAGTCTGCTGTTGCATCCCCATTTTACATGTTTAGACAACAGTCAGTGTTTAGTGTGTTTACTATCAGTTTTAAGTTAAATATACTGACTGTTGTCTTGGAAATATAATTATTAGGACAAAATTTACCAAATAAAACCAGTCAAGCACCTAGTTAGCAAACATTTTATTGATGACTTTACCTATCCTACTAATATTATAAATGTGAAAGTTTGTGACTCTTTCACGCATAAACGGCTGGACCGATTTGGTTGAAATTTAGTATGTATATAGGTTATACCCTGGATTAACATATATGCTGCTTTTTATCAACACACCACGCGGGCGAAGCCGCGGGCGGAAGCTAGTAATCTATAATATAAAAATGAATCCCTAAATGTATTGCTAAGCGCAAATCTCGAGAGGCTACGAAGTTCGCGGGGTCAACTAGTAAACTATAGAACTGATGCTTCGCTGGTCTTCTTCGCTAGCTCTTGCTGAAGAAGTTCCATTTCTAGATGTACCTTTGCTGTTTTGGCCTCATAATAATTTTGGATGCCAAACGCATTGCCCGCTTACCATCCTCATCGTTACTCCTCTTCTTCTTTCCTGTGTTAATAAAGTGTTCGTCGCTAGATGGCGCTGATAAGTCAACACTGCATTCAGTATTGCTCCTCGATTTTTTAAATTTTAAAATATTTTTACCGATAGGTGGATAGTTTGTGTTGTGTAAAAGTGATGATAAACTTACAAATAGACTGTGAAATATGTTAGTGACAAATTAAATATCCAAAAAGACAAAATATTGTGCGAACAAGTTACAGCAACGTTGACGAACATACCAAGTGTTAAATACGAATTGTGTACAAAAAACTATAATAGATATATATAATATGTGCTTCAGTATACAATCAAATAGATAAGTTGGAAAATTTGCAGTTACAGAGACAATTTCAAACATTAGTTCAAAAGAAATTTCCGTTTTTTATTCAAATGCTGTAAGTAACACCATCTAATGGTTAGTTAGTGAACTGTAAGAATACACAGACTATACAGATACCTAAAACAATCAAATGCAAGCGAACTAACGTAGCGACATCTATTGTTCATGAAGCAAACTGTTAACGTGGTGTATGAACAATTATTTCACTTTCTTCTGCAATGTCATATTGGTCTCGAGGTTGAGTGTGTCGCCTTGCGAATGCCGAGGACGGGGTTTCAAATCTTACCCCATCTCATATTGTTTTTGAGAATTGTATGCATTTGACAAAAATTCTTTAAACTAAGTTTATAAAGGATGAATTTCTTGGAGAATATTACATTCCGAAGTTTGCGCACCAGAACAACGTCAGAATCCATACTGGATGACAGTCAGGGTGCTGCAATCGCACATACAAATGACACGGCTACCAGTATGCCAGAAATGTCCGATGATGAGAGCGAAGAAATCAACGAACTACGTAAACAAATCTCCAAATTGAAGATAGAATTACAGAATGCTCATTCCATGATTGAGAGCCTGTCATTGGAGAATTGTAGACTCAAGGATCATCAAAATAAAAATCAACGAATTTCAAATGATAGTCCTACTAAAAGTAAAAAGGTAAATAATAAGAAAACGAAACACAATAAAGAATTAATCAGTAAACAAACTCAGACTGAAATCTTACACAAAAGCATAGAAAATAATGACACACCTGCTATAAAAATTACTAATAAAGCGAGCAAAATAAACAAAAATGAAGACAAAAAGAAAATATGTTTAATAAGTGCAGACAACACACATAACATCTTTAAATTAGCGAAAAATTCTTTGAAAGACTCAGAGATATGTCATTATATCACGCCTCATGGACATATTCAAATTTTATTAAGAGATATACAAAGTAAGGTGGCGAACTATACATTCAAGGATTATTGTATTATATTACTGGGTGAAGAGGACTTTAAAATGTCAAATTGCTATGTTAATATCGTACTACATATTCGAAATATACTAAAAGAAATTAAACATACCAACATTATAATATGTTCACCGACTTACAGATACGGTTACTATTCTAATCTATATAACTCGAGAGTAGAAGCTTTTAGTAACCTTTTGTATCTGGATATAATGACGCATGAACACGCGTTTCTTTTGGATAGCAATAAAAATTTGACATGTGATTTCGTTATTTTTGAAAAAAGTAGAGGCGTAATAACTAATTATGGACTGAAAATTATATTTGACGACTTATTGAAGATGATTACTGACATACAATCTTACAATAATATTTCTAATTTAATGTGTACCGCCAAGGAGGCAGAGACGAATAGTGATCTTTTTCGTGACTAAAGCTTTATATATATTACATCAAAATATAGCCGGACTGGTGGGAAAATCGAACGCACTAACGTTAAAAATCACCGAATTGTTAGAAGAAAATAGACAAGTAGATATAATTTGTATTACAGAACATTTTATGATGCGAGGTGATGAATATCTATTATACATACCTAATTATTGTCTTGCTGCTCATTATAGCAGGGTGAATATTAGAAGAGGCGGTTCATGTATCCTAGTACGAAACGGGCATGAATGGAAGGAACTTCCGAAAATAGCACAAATGTCATCACCATCAACATTTGAATGCTGTGCAGTAGAACTAGTGAAGTATGGTATTGTGTTTTTGTGCGTGTATAGAACACCAAATTCTCGTAATATTGATGAGTTTTTTAGTAAACTAGATTCTGTAATAAAATTTCTTACAAAAAAAAAATACAAAAACATTGTAATCGCTGGAGATTTTAATGTGGACACTTTAAAATGTAACAATCATTCAAAGGAGTTTGAGTACATTCTACTTAACTACAATCTAAAGTTAGCATTAAACCAAGTTACACGAATTACTAGCCAAACATGTATAGATAATTTCGCGCATGATTTTATCAAGCCTTGTAAAGCGGAGGTTCTGGATTTTAATCTTTCCGATCATACAGCTCAGCTACTGAAATGTCCTGTAAGTAAACTATGCGCTATTGACAAATATTGCACACTAGTACGTAGTTACGACAAAACAAGTATAGAAAAATTTAAACAATGCATAAACAATTTAACTTTTTCTGAAATTTATGAAACTGAGGACCCCAATATAGCTTACAGCGTATTTATAGAAACCTTTATGCTCTTCTATGATCTATATTTTCCAAAGTGCAAATTTACTATAAATCTAATAAAAAAACCAAAGTGGATTTCAAAGGGTATTAAAATTTGTAGTAAAAAAAAAAGACAACTTCTCTGGAGGCAACGCTCAAAACCAAATTTAATTAACATAATGCAATATAAAAATTACTCAAAATTATTTAGAAAAATTATACTATTAACACAACGATCACAAAATAATTATAAAATCAAAACCTCAAATAATAAATCTAAGACGACCTGGCAAATTATTAATCAATCAAAATTTAATATACCTAAAAATTACATTCATAAAATACAATGCAATAATACCGTAGTTACAGACGCAAAGCAGATAGCAAATGAATTCAATAATTACTTCATTGAAAAAATACAGCCTATTGCCCTTGCAGAGAGTTCAATATCTACAACAGCACTGATTCAAAATAAAAAGAATTCAATTTTTATGGCCCCCTGTATACCCCAGGATATAATAAGAATCATCTTGAGCTTGAAAAATACCAATAGTGTCGGGTATGACGGTATTTCTACCAAAGTTGTAAAAGCTGTAGCTAGTGAAATATGTGGTCACTTGAGCTACATTCTTAATATGTGTATATATCAAGGCATATTTCCAGACGCCCTTAAAATATCTATAATAAAGCCACTATTCAAGAAAGATGATAGGGAAGTTATGGAGTACTATAGACCAATTTCGCTGATACCTATTATTGCAAAAATTTTCGAAAAATATATACACAGAGCATTGTATAACTATTTGGAAAAAAATGATATACTATGCAATGAACAAAAAGGATTTCGTGAGAAGAAAACCATTAATTTGGCAATCTATGAGTTTCTGTATGATGTAATGTTAAACGTCGATAAAAGAACACCTGTATGCGCAATCTACTGCGACATGACGCAAGCGTTTGACTATGTTAAACATGATAATCTTCTCAAAAAACTTGATGCATATGGTGTAAGAGGTAATGTATTAGAGCTGTTAAAATCTTATCTAAATAACAGGAAACAGTACACTGAGATCGCTAGAATAAATACAGTAACTAGACATGAAGAAATTCATCAGTCAGAACAGAGAAATGTCATTTATGGTGTCCCGCAGGGCAGTGTACTGGGCCCATTGCTCTTTACACTCTATATAAATGACTTACCGAAATCTACCCGACATCATATGACATTATTTGCAGATGACAGTACTTTGACAATTTCTAATGATAATAATGACTTAATTAAATATAAAACTGACATAAATAACACATTGACATCTATTATTCAATGGTTGGACATTAATAATTTAAAAATTAACTTAAATAAAACTAAAATTATGCATTTTAAGCAACGTGTAACATCTAATAGCATAGATATAGAATATCAGAATAATATTATTGAGAATGTTAGTACGACAAAGTTTCTCGGGTTAACAATTGATGAACAGGTTAACTGGAAATCACACATAGATCAGCTCTGTAAGAGAATTTGTAGTTCTGCCTATGCCTTACATAAGCTGTCCAGCATTGTTAATAAAGATGCCCTAATAATAGCCTACCATGGTTTAGCTGCACCTCTGTTACGATACGGAGTTATTTTCTGGGGTAACTCAACAAATAAAGAAGTTGTGTTCAAGGCACAAAAGAGATGCATTAGATCAATGTTTAAACTAAAAACTACTGATAGCTGCAGAACTTACTTCCAGGAATATAAAATCTTAACACTACCAAGCATGTATATTTTTGAAGTAGCAATGTTTGTGAAATGTAATCTTCATCTGTTTGCGACCTTGGAAGCAGCGGTTCCGCGAAACAGGCGGGACAATAGCAGGCTTCGTTTGCACAAGGCGAAGACGGCCCTTATGCGCAATAGCATTATATGTATGGCGCCTATAATATTTAATAAATTGCCTAGGGATTGGAAGGAGATGAGTGACAACGCATTTAAAATAGATTTGAAAAAGTTCTTACTACAGAGAGCATACTATAAAGTTTCAGATTTCTTAAATGATAACTTGTGACATAAGAATTAATTAGACAACATTATTATTATTGATTGATAACATAATTTGATTTGACTTACTTTTATTGACATATATTTGGATTGACATTTTTTTTTTTAATACTTTTTAATTGACATTTTATTTGAGTTATTTAACTATATTTGTGCTTTGATATAACTGACATATTGTGTGTATTTGCTATTTGGTAATGTTTATGTTATGTAAATTTTGTACGCCAGAACTGGCAGAATATGTGATCGGACACTATGTGTATAATTTAAACATCATTTTTTGTACCATATTCTACAAATAAAGAACTTTGACTTTGACTTTGACTTTGACTTTGAAAAAACAATTAGTTATAAATACCATTAAGTTTACATGGGCTAAGTAAATAAATGTGTACCTTTGTTTTGTAATTCTATCGACATATTACTCATCCCGTACAGGGATCTAGGTTTTTCTGCTTTTCTCTTTTTAGCTGTAAAATTAAAATATAAATTACTGTCTTGACCTGACACACTACTATGGCAATACTTTGAACCACCATAATATTTACAGTAACTTGTACCCATAAATGCTTACACCCTTTGCCACAGCCATGCATGTTTATTGAATAAAGTTTGAAAGATTAATAATAAATAGGAACTACTAAAACCCTCACAAATATGTACACAATACAACAAAAAGAATATTATACCTTCACTTATAGGAGTTATAGACAATGGGAAATCACTGGTTTCTGGTGTAGTATACTCAAACACCACATCTACAGGTTCTATTGCAGGAGACAAATTACCATCACTGATAGTACCACTACCATCCGATAGAGCTACCTCAGTGTAACCCACTCCATCACCACCAAATGGCACATCAAAGCCAGTGCAAGTAGAGCCCAACAAACCTGCTACCCTTTCCAGAATTTCATCCGGGGGTATGAAATCTGTTTTACCACCTCCAGTCTGTATTGAAAAACATAGTATTCATAATGAGCACTCTTAGGTATACAATAATGAAACAAAGTAGCCTCTGGCCTAGGGACATGCAGTTTCATCATAATAAAACTAAAAAATGTAAGTTGTAAAGTATAAATTGATACCTTTAAATTATTGAGGTGAATTCGTTGGCATCTTTTCCTAGCTGCTTTTTTTAAGTTATCCCACTTGGCTTTAAGTTGGTCCTTACCACGTGGAAACTGGCCATTTCTCGAGTTATAATGGTCTGTAATGCAGTTCCAAGCGTCTTCTTTTAATTTGTTAGACGAAGCATTTGTCTCCTTACTAATAATTATTGGCTTGCTTTCCAGCAAATCCAATAGTAGGGAGACTTCGTCTTTGGCCATCGCTTTCTTTGTCTTCTGTAACACAAAACATTAGTCAGAACATAAGTACTTACCACAAAACTGGACTTTCTTGCCCGATAGAGCTGACTTGAACTTGATTATAAATTTAAATATGTACTTACCAAACTTATATTACTCTCCATGTCGTAGGTAGGTATTCAATCTTCAATAATATAAAATTGAATCGCTGAATGTACCTATTGGTAAGCGTAAATCTCGAGTACGGCTGAAAATATTCCTTGAAGTACGAGGAATTACACTACTACTTATGGGAGTGGAGCAGTAATCATAAATGTCAACAAATCCGGCAGATTTCCATACTTTTCGGGCCTGAATGGAGTGATACGGGAATTCGAATGTACCGCGGGCTAGTTTTAATAAAAATCTATTTAAAACTATCTGCAATTTACACGCGACGCGGGCAAAACAAAAAACAATACAAACAATCGAATACAGACTTTTTGGCGCGAGTTGCGCGTTTCGTTTTGTTCATAATTCAGTAACACAAATAACTAAAATTATATTTTAATAAAAAGATTTCCCCATCGCTCAAATTGTAAATATACAAACAACTAGTTTCCTGAATGAAAGGCTTATATAAATATTTATTAAACTAAAAATAACAGAAATATTGATTCAGTTTTCTTTTAACTCAAAATATGTTTGTTGTAAAAACGAAACGCAAGGAGTGTCGACGGAGGGCGTCCGTTAGCGAGAAACGAACATCCGTTCGGCGCAGGTAGATGATGCAAAAAGTTATAGGAACGCATAAAACGGCTCGTTACTCGTTTTTCAAAAACGGATGGTATCTTTGACCAGTTACGATTCGTTGGTTATAGGAACCGGGCATTAAAAGATAAACAAACTAGAACAAATAATACTTTTAAATTTAACTGAGATCAACGAAATCCATTTTGTCCATATGCTATGGACAAAATGGCATACCACATACGGACTAAAAATCGGTGGCAAGCAATTCCGGAATTTTAACGTCACCGACGCATACAAACTCAGTATTTTCCATTTTCAAGAATTTCCTTCCAGTTCTATACAAAGTGTCTTTTTTCGACTCTACGCTTGGAATGATATCCTGATTGTAGTCACGAAATTTTTTTTCCAATATTTTTGGTATTGGGTAAAATTTTTTACAAACCTCTTTTTTGCATACATCCATGATACGGTCGAATTCATTTTTTCCTGTGTTTTTTTTACACGAATGCGCAGTTCTCCCTCTAATAATGTCAGTTTTGTTTTCGTTCAAAGTCACCGTAACACTACATTCGTCCCTTTTGGCACATCTCCATCGACTAGTTCCGCTAATAGGAATTCAACTTTCAGAGAATTCAACATATTAGGAATTCAACTTAATGGTCCTGAAGGCGCTTTTGTTTGTAGTTTCGAGCACCTGCTTTCCCTTTTGACTATTTATGAAATGAAAAGAGTCCATTTTTTAAGTAATCGAGAATATTCGTTTATATTATTTAAGAATTCTGCAGCGCAAATGTAAGAAGCCTTATTGATAAAAATATTACGTTTAATGAAATGTCAATTGTAAATAAATATACATTATATTACTCATAATTAGTCATATGAAGTGGCCCTACTTAGAGCGAGGCCCCATTAGTGCGTTGCGCTGCGTTGCGTCGCGTCATCGCAACGGAACAACGCATTGTATGCCACACCTGTGTTGCGTTGACGCTGCGCCAACGCAACGCAAGAGGGTATGCACGCCGACGCAGCTGCGTCTCAGTTCAGCCTTTGCAATGGATAGATACAAACGTGTTCTTTTGTTGCTTTTATTACGGCACTGCCGAAATAAACGTAGAAATCATAGAAGATTCTGGATATCTCCTTTGATAGCATTAAGAAATAGTGATGGTCAGTTTTTTATGCAGGAATATAGGGAGTTGTTATTAGATGAAAATACATTTTTTAATTTCTTTAGAATGAGTGTGGCCAGCTTTAATAATTTGGTTGAAACCTTAAAACCACATATAAAAAAGCAATATACCAAATTCAGGATCCCTTTAGAACCAATTGAAATGATTGGTATTACATTGAGGTAAGTAATTCAAATATCATAATACTCGTAATGTTAATCAGTTATTAATTTATTATCTTTAAAAACAGTTTAATTTAAGTATTACTATTAGGCAACAAAGCAAAGTTATAATCTTCTTCTTGACTATCATCAGTAAAATTATTAATCGTAGTGTTGGTTGAGTAGGTAGCTTCGAATTCATCTGTTCGATACGATGATGGCGATGGTGACTGGGCATGTTGTCCAGTTTGATATCCGCGTGACTGCAATGGTGTTGCTTGATACTGTTGTCCAGTTTGATATCCGCGTGACTGCAATGGTGTTGCTTGATACTGTTGTCCAGTTTGATATCCGCGTGACTGCCATGTTGTTGATTGAGTCTGTTCCCCGAACCGAATTTCGGTAATGATATTTATAACTTTGCTTTGGAATGTCAAAGTTTGTAATTCCGTAAAGCTGTCCAAAGAAGGCAAAATTCCTTTGAAAAATGATAAGTGGCGGTTTTCTTTCTCTTGCAACGCTTTTAATGCTTGCGCCTCGAAATCATCAATTGCTTGGTTTGATCTCTTACGGCTTGCAGGCACGTAGTGAGAAGGACCGGGGGGTAACGAGGACATTTCTTTTGTAGGAAATGGAGAAGATGATGCTGAGTTTTCATTTCGTTCCGTTTCTTCAGACACCATTTCAAGGCTACTATCAGTTTTATTTTGGGCAACTTTCATCAAAAACAGCAACTGATTGTAATAATGATATTTTTTCAATTGTTTTGCCCCTGATCCAGACGAACTGTTTTCTTTTATTTTTTTTACGTATCGAAAAAAGTTGTCCTTCACGCTTCTCCATTTTTTCACAACCTCGTTACCTGCAAAGAAAGAAAAAAATGTGTAAGTACCTAACTTGTCTACACTGACCAATCTAAATGGGCCACCCTGTTTATTTTTTTGTGTTTCTATTTCAGGTACTTAGGCAGCGGAAATTCGATAAACGACTTGCATTTCAAATTTAAACGTGGAAGAGCAACAATTTCTAGAACTATTTCGTCAGTTTGTCAAGCTATATGGAAATATGTTCGACCACAGTACATAGAAGAGATCACAGTAGAAAAACTACAAAATATTGCATTAGATTTTGATCTCAAAGCTAACTTTCCTCATTGCTTCGGGGCAATTGATGGGAAACATATACGTTTAATAAAACCAGACAAAAGTGGCTCTCTGTTTTATAATTATAAAAATTATTTTTCAATTGTTTTGCTGGCGGTTGTTGACTCAAATTATAAGTTTGTTTTTGTCGACGTGGGTGCATATGGTAAGGAAAGTGATTCTACTATTTTTAGAAATTCGACACTGTACAAGATTTTAATGAGAAATGAATTACCATTGCCTGATCCTCAACCACTTGGAAATGATCATAATAACGAGCCACCAATCCCTTATGTACTCGTCGGTGATGAAGCTTTTGGTTTAAGTAAGCATGTTATGCGCCCATACGGCGGATCCAATCTCAATGTGAAACAAAGAGTTTATAATTATCGCCTTAGCAGAGCACGTAGATACGTGGAATGTGCATTTGGGATCATGGCAAATAAATGGCGCATTTTACATAGGCCAATTGATACGTCATATGATTTAACTATTAATATTGCGAAAGCATGTTGTGTTTTACACAATTTTGTTATACAACACGATGGGTTAAAACAACAAGACAATATGGCAATAAGTAGGTTCTCACAATTGAGACCCCATAGCAATGAAGAATCATTAGCCGAAAATTTTATCAGAGATCAATTTGCTATAATCAGCTCGGCGAACCTTGATCCCTATGACAGTTCATACTAGTGACGGGTCGTGTCGATATATCGCAACTTTTTATAGGCAAAGGCGTGACTTGCATTCAGCCACATCGATAAACATGTTTTTAAAATATAATCTACATTACTATAATTATAATGCTTGTTATATTTACAAGTATCCGTGTATTTGTATATGGGGTTGCCAATATTCCGATGCAGAGGTAACATGGTCGGACTGTATAATTTTAATGTGAATTAAAATTTTAGTTATAGCAACACTATCTGATCTGTCACTACGCTAGTACTGTCAGTTCGCTACGCCAGTACGAGTGCTAACGCCTTGTATGCGCCACGTGTTTTCTTGTGTCAACGGAATCCTTTGTTTTCTTACTATTGTTGTTTTCTGTTTTTGTTATTGTTGCTGTTTTGTGTTTGTTGGTGTTTCAAAATGCCGAAAAGACTGAGAAAAACTGTACTCAACAGTGAAACGCGGGAGTTTGTTGTACGCTTGCGTGACTATTTTGCTCGCGAACTACAAAATGGCGGACCTTTGTTGCCACTTGACAACGTACGCGACCGTGTTGCTGATGCTTTGGGAATTGGCAAAGCTACCGTTTCCCGAATTACAAAGGAGAAGTTCGGCGAATCGTCGATGGAGGAGAACAAATTATCAACTCCAAAGAAGAAAAAACATAATAGGGCACGACCCGTAACTAACCCCGATGATTTCGACATGGCAGCGATACGAAACCATATTTACGGCTATTATTTTCGAGGTGAACTGCCGACTTGCACAAAATTATTAGCGTCGCTGAAATCGGCTGATTTATTTAAAGGTGGATTCACTTCTCTCAGACAAGTTATAAAAAAATGTGGATTTCGTTATGGGAAGTGTGACAAAAGAAAAGTGATAATGGAGCGGAAGGACATTGGATTGATGAGGTGTGATTTTCTACGACAAATAAAAAACATCGAGAACTGGGACAAGGTGGTTTATCTGGACGAAACGTGGCTCAACGCCAATCACTCAGTCTCCAAAACATGGACAGACGACACAGAGAAATCCTGTACCAAAGCACCAGAAGGCAAGGGCCAGCGTTTGATTATCTGCCACGCTGGCACAGCCAAAGGTTTTGTACCTAACTGCTTGTGGGCCTTCAAATTCGTGAAAACAAGTGATTATCACGAAGAGATGAATTTTGAGAATTTCAAGAAATGGTTCACAAAACTATTAGACAATTTAAACGAGCCCCACTACATTTTAATGGACAACGCCCCATACCACTCTGTGCAAATTAATAAAGCGCCTACCGCGAACAACAATAAAGGCGAAATAATAGAGTGGCTGCAAAACAATGGTGTGGCAGCTAATACTCAAATGCTGAAAAAGGAATTAGTTAGATTGTTGAACCTTCATAAACAGCAAACAAAGAAGAAATATTTCTTGGATGAGATGGCAAAATCAAAAGGGCACACCGTGATTCGGCTACCGCCCTACCACTGCCAATATAATGCAATCGAAATGATATGGGCGCAGATCAAAGGTGGGTTGATTTGTATTTATTTTAACATGTTTTTATTTAGGTCACTGGTGACTGTCTAGTCGGCTAGTACTATTTAAAGCTATTTTATTTCACTAGCAAATTGCATTTTTATTTTTATCCATGTGCTTATATCAATTACACACTTTTAACGTACAAAATTATGTACTTATAATGTACTTACCCCGATCTCGCTCTTTGACTTTGCATCATTTTCAATCTAAACCATTATTGTTTCAGGTTGTGCAGCCAGGCTTAACACCACTCCACCATTCACAGCTAATAAAATGCTTACGTTGCTACAAGAGGCATGTAGTCAAGTGACTCCGGACAATTGGAGGAAAGTGGTTGAAAAGACGAAAAAGCTATGCTTAGATGATTGGAATCGAGACGTGCGATACGACAATATAGTAGACCAGCCGTTTATCATAAACATAGGAGAAAGCAGCTGCAGTTCGGATTCCGAGTCTGAGACGCAATCGGTGACACCATTGTCAGATTCAGATTAATGTATATTAAAAAATCATAAATAAACCGCTTTTGTTTTATTTGAGTAGGTATATACAATAAATTTGTTAAATCTCCTTTATTTTATTATCGCAAACAACTTAAATGATTATAAATCTGACACTAAGAGCGTAGGTGCTCTATTGATGTATTTTGTACACTCGTTTCCATTTTCGATATTTGTTTATCGATACTTTTCCGCACTAGTCGATATCTTCCAAACGGAGTAACTTTTGCAGGACGTCAACGTAAAGTCTGATTGAGATAATTTCTTGTAAGTGTTAATAATTATTATAATTCCAACGGGATATTATTGTAATTGCATATATCTGCCTAAAATTAATAAATATCATTTTTAGACACCGCCAATTCGATTATAATATAACGGTGACGCTACTACAAGGTTGTGTCGTGGGAATAACTGTCAGTGTCATAGGGATCAAGGTTCGCCGAGCTGATTATAATTACTTTATGAGTCCAGAAGGGGCTTTACCATGGCAGTTGAAAAAGATATAAATTAACTTATGTATTGAATTTACAAATAATATAATAAATAACAACTCACCAATTTTGTTCTTCTTTTGGTCCTCAAACTCCTCGTAATCTTGAAATATTTTTTTACAAACAGCTACCCATTCATTCGCTTTACGAAATTTATCACTGTAATGTTCGTGTGATTTATCCCATATAATGGGTCTTTCTTGGACCAAGGATATGAGAAAATCTATATCAATATCCTGCTCACTCATGGTAAAATAAAAAATGTCGTTACGCTCGTCTAGCTTCCTCCTCTAGCAGTGCATCACTGTCCGTCGTCGCAGCGGAGCTCCGACAACGCAGCGCATCACCCTCCCTCCCGCTTCGTCTCTTGTCCGTCGATCCGTTGAAACGTCGCGCGCGACGACGCAACGGTCTAATGGGGCATGTCATAAAAAATGTATGGAAAACGACGCAGCGACGACGCTGCGACGACGCAACGCAGCGCAACGCACTAATGGGGCCTCGCTCTTAGCCTAGCGTATTCATACTCACTCAACTCACCAATATAATAAAATCAAAGAGGTTGCATCCTCCTTTCTGCCTTTTGGAAGAGGTTTTTAAACAGTGCAAGAGAGATGTGCTCATTACGCAAAACTAAAAAATGATGAACTTGACTGTACTTTACCTTCTTGACAATTTCAAATTGTCGGCGTTTTACTAGTACGTCGTTCTGCCGTTAAAGTCAACTTCCCTACCTCAACTAAACACCATGTCGCTGTTTTGCCATCACCGTCAATTTCCCTGATAGACCTTGCGATACGGAGGGTACCAGTCACTCTCGCAGCTTACCAGTCACTCTCGCAGCTTACCAGTCACTCTCGCAGCTTACCAGTCACTCTCGCAGCTTACCAGTCACTCTCGCAGCTTACCAGTCACTCTCGCAGCTTACCAGTCACTCTCGCAGCTTACCAGTCACTCTCGCAGCTTACCAGTCACTCTCGCAGCTTACCAGTCACTCTCGCAGCTTACCAGTCACTCTCGCAGCTTACCAGTCACTCTCGCAGCTTACCAGTCACTCTCGCAGCTTACCAGTCACTCTCGCAGCTTACCAGTCACTCTCGCAGCTTACCAGTCACTCTCGCAGCTTACCAGTCACTCTCGCAGCTTACCAGTCACTCTCGCAGCTTACCAGTCACTCTCGCAGCTTACCAGTCACTCTCGCAGCTTACCAGTCACTCTCGCAGCTTACCAGTCACTCTCGCAGCTTACCAGTCACTCTCGCAGCTTACCAGTCACTCTCGCAGCTTACCAGTCACTCTCGCAGCTTACCAGTCACTCTCGCAGCTTACCAGTCACTCTCGCAGCTTACCAGTCACTCTCGCAGCTTACCAGTCACTCTCGCAGCTTACCAGTCACTCTCGCAGCTTACCAGTCACTCTCGCAGCTTACCAGTCACTCTCGCAGCTTACCAGTCACTCTCGCAGCTTACCAGTCACTCTCGCAGCTTACCAGTCACTCTCGCAGCTTACCAGTCACTCTCGCAGCTTACCAGTCACTCTCGCAGCTTACCAGTCACTCTCGCAGCTTACCAGTCACTCTCGCAGCTTACCAGTCACTCTCGCAGCTTACCAGTCACTCTCGCAGC
This sequence comes from Eilema griseolum, assembly GCA_963662185.1. Classification (NCBI taxonomy): domain Eukaryota; kingdom Metazoa; phylum Arthropoda; class Insecta; order Lepidoptera; family Erebidae; genus Eilema; species Eilema griseolum. The sequence continues at coordinate 7,405,824 of OY759248.1, read as the reverse complement.
TTACCAGTCACTCTCGCAGCTTACCAGTCACTCTCGCAGCTTACCAGTCACTCTCGCAGCTTACCAGTCACTCTCGCAGCTTACCAGTCACTCTCGCAGCTTACCAGTCACTCTCGCAGCTTACCAGTCACTCTCGCAGCTTACCAGTCACTCTCGCAGCTTACCAGTCACTCTCGCAGCTTACCAGTCACTCTCGCAGCTTACCAGTCACTCTCGCAGCTTACCAGTCACTCTCGCAGCTTACCAGTCACTCTCGCAGCTTACCAGTCACTCTCGCAGCTTACCAGTCACTCTCGCAGCTTACCAGTCACTCTCGCAGCTTACCAGTCACTCTCGCAGCTTACCAGTCACTCTCGCAGCTTACCAGTCACTCTCGCAGCTTACCAGTCACTCTCGCAGCTTACCAGTCACTCTCGCAGCTTACCAGTCACTCTCGCAGCTTACCAGTCACTCTCGCAGCTTACCAGTCACTCTCGCAGCTTACCAGTCACTCTCGCAGCTTACCAGTCACTCTCGCAGCTTACCAGTCACTCTCGCAGCTTACCAGTCACTCTCGCAGCTTACCAGTCACTCTCGCAGCTTACCAGTCACTCTCGCAGCTTACCAGTCACTCTCGCAGCTTACCAGTCACTCTCGCAGCTTACCAGTCACTCTCGCAGCTTACCAGTCACTCTCGCAGCTTACCAGTCACTCTCGCAGCTTACCAGTCACTCTCGCAGCTTACCAGTCACTCTCGCAGCTTACCAGTCACTCTCGCAGCTTACCAGTCACTCTCGCAGCTTACCAGTCACTCTCGCAGCTTACCAGTCACTCTCGCAGCTTACCAGTCACTCTCGCAGCTTACCAGTCACTCTCGCAGCTTACCAGTCACTCTCGCAGCTTACCAGTCACTCTCGCAGCTTACCAGTCACTCTCGCAGCTTACCAGTCACTCTCGCAGCTTACCAGTCACTCTCGCAGCTTACCAGTCACTCTCGCAGCTTACCAGTCACTCTCGCAGCTTACCAGTCACTCTCGCAGCTTACCAGTCACTCTCGCAGCTTACCAGTCACTCTCGCAGCTTACCAGTCACTCTCGCAGCTTACCAGTCACTCTCGCAGCTTACCAGTCACTCTCGCAGCTTACCAGTCACTCTCGCAGCTTACCAGTCACTCTCGCAGCTTACCAGTCACTCTCGCAGCTTACCAGTCACTCTCGCAGCTTACCAGTCACTCTCGCAGCTTACCAGTCACTCTCGCAGCTTACCAGTCACTCTCGCAGCTTACCAGTCACTCTCGCAGCTTACCAGTCACTCTCGCAGCTTACCAGTCACTCTCGCAGCTTACCAGTCACTCTCGCAGCTTACCAGTCACTCTCGCAGCTTACCAGTCACTCTCGCAGCTTACCAGTCACTCTCGCAGCTTACCAGTCACTCTCGCAGCTTACCAGTCACTCTCGCAGCTTACCAGTCACTCTCGCAGCTTACCAGTCACTCTCGCAGCTTACCAGTCACTCTCGCAGCTTACCAGTCACTCTCGCAGCTTACCAGTCACTCTCGCAGCTTACCAGTCACTCTCGCAGCTTACCAGTCACTCTCGCAGCTTACCAGTCACTCTCGCAGCTTACCAGTCACTCTCGCAGCTTACCAGTCACTCTCGCAGCTTACCAGTCACTCTCGCAGCTTACCAGTCACTCTCGCAGCTTACCAGTCACTCTCGCAGCTTACCAGTCACTCTCGCAGCTTACCAGTCACTCTCGCAGCTTACCAGTCACTCTCGCAGCTTACCAGTCACTCTCGCAGCTTACCAGTCACTCTCGCAGCTTACCAGTCACTCTCGCAGCTTACCAGTCACTCTCGCAGCTTACCAGTCACTCTCGCAGCTTACCAGTCACTCTCGCAGCTTACCAGTCACTCTCGCAGCTTACCAGTCACTCTCGCAGCTTACCAGTCACTCTCGCAGCTTACCAGTCACTCTCGCAGCTTACCAGTCACTCTCGCAGCTTACCAGTCACTCTCGCAGCTTACCAGTCACTCTCGCAGCTTACCAGTCACTCTCGCAGCTTACCAGTCACTCTCGCAGCTTACCAGTCACTCTCGCAGCTTACCAGTCACTCTCGCAGCTTACCAGTCACTCTCGCAGCTTACCAGTCACTCTCGCAGCTTACCAGTCACTCTCGCAGCTTACCAGTCACTCTCGCAGCTTACCAGTCACTCTCGCAGCTTACCAGTCACTCTCGCAGCTTACCAGTCACTCTCGCAGCTTACCAGTCACTCTCGCAGCTTACCAGTCACTCTCGCAGCTTACCAGTCACTCTCGCAGCTTACCAGTCCCTCTCGCAGCTGATCACTCGGAAATATAATATAATTATAATTATATATTATAATATAATTTAGATGAACTAAATACGAGTATGAAGGTTTAAACTTTAACACGTTATTATAAACAGACTTTTATTCGATATATATGTTGGACGTTTACAGAACCGATTAAACACTGGCATGGAGCACGGTTTTTCATTTTGTAGACAGCACTCGCATAGACGCTCTCGTGACACATTTAACGTGAGACGGCTATAGGATTTGAAGGCTCTTAACACACGTGACCGCACACAGACCAGCTGACACACTTCAGTTAGCAACATCCTCCACAGCAGCCTCCACAGCAGCCCCCACAGCAGCCCCCACAGCAAGAGCCACAGCATGGGCCGCAGCACCCGCAACAGGGGCCGCAACACGAGCCGCAACATGGGCCGCAGCATGGACCGCAGCAGCCTCCACAGCATCCACCACAGCAACCAGGCATGTTTACAAAATTAAAACGCGTAACTCACGAAAAAGAATAAAAATGGTGTAGAATATTAGTTAGATTTTTTTACTTGGGAGATTTTCTAGGAATTTTTAAGATTTTTTTCGATTTTTGTATATTTTTATATGAAAGTTGATGATTTTACTATGAATTTCAGAACAATAATGATTTTACTATCCCTTGACTTTAAAAAGAAGACTTTTGTATCGGCAAATTTTCAAATTTGAAATTATTTTCTTTGGAATATAGAATGTTAATAGGAAATTCTGAATGACACTTCACTTAAAAAGTATATAAATTGCAAAAAGTTTCGGTCATAAGCTACGATGACCTCTTTTCTTTTGCATTATATACATCATCCTTACATAGCATATTCTTCTACGATTTCTATCGAGTTTCCGTTTCTACCGAGTGTGACATTGTATTACGGAGTATTTGAAACATTTTCCTGACCGATTCTCTGCAAAATTTTAGCAAAAAGCAATGTTTCTTGCCGTAATTAATACAAATAATTTATATTATTATTTCAACATAAGCAGGATTCACTCACTGAGATAGACTTGTTAATGAATAAGAGAAAGAAGGTGAGTAAATTAAATCTCTATATTTAATTAATTCATGAATAAAATTTATCATTTTCGTTATTGATACTCAGAGTAAGTGCGACAGATATTTAACAAAGTTTCTGGGATTCGTAGTTTTATATTTTTATTGTACATATAAAACGGAGCCTGAACTCCGAGATGACGACGTCGAATGCAAACAGAACTAACGCATGGATGCAGACGATATTATTTATGATAAAGGTAAGGTATACATTTTCACTCGTCCATGAATAATGACATCATTACATTACAAAAGAGTAGAGTTTACTCCGTGGTGAATTGCTCGTAGCACTTAGGAAGGTTGACCTTGACCTATTGCTCTTACAGATGTTAATTACCTATACATTATATTTCTTGCACCTTTGTGCCCGATCAACCTCACCTATAGTCCGTCAAGGAAGTCATGACAATTGGGGGATGGCGCTACCACGATTAACTTGGTGTCAATGCAATATCACGAATGATCAGTCGTGATCTTTTTTTTCTTGGAGTATAAAGCGGTATAATTTCATTATAATTGTAGTTTTTAGTGCTTGTTGATCTGTTTAATGTTGTTTAGTTTATCATCATCGCATAATGATATAAAATGGAGTTGTTAACACATCTCTACCTGTCCCTTCGGGGATATATAGATCTTGCAGTTAAACCCCATTTTTTATACAATTCAATGCACCTGATAAACAAAGGATGAGGTTCTTCCGCAGACTTTCCTCTCGGTGTTGACAGGCATCAACGTAATACATCAAGGTAATACTAGTGGCATTCAAATGTTATTTGAAATAAAATATCTTTCAATATGTTATTTGAATTTTACCTATTGTTATTTTTAGCTGTAAGTTTTCCTAAAATGTTAAAATAAAATAATAATCACCACCCCATCGCATCCGAAGAGTGTCGCAATAGGCGACCAACGGAAAAATACACAGATGATGTATCTGCGTAAGATGGAAAATTCGAAATAAAACCCTATACCAACCCGTCTGGCCAGGGTGGACATAGGCCTTGCCCAGTATTAGGAATACTGGGAAAGGCCAATGTCCAGCAGTGGACTACAATAGGCTTGTTTTGCTGTTTGAATTTGCTTATCTTGTCTTTTACGAGAGCAACTGTCGTCTGACCCCCAACCCTGAGACAAAAACTTGCACCAGAGCTTAGTCTATCAATCAGTAGGTGTGCCAGCTTGCAAGTGAGGATTGCTTGGTTCCGAAGGTCTCAGTGGAGCCCAATGTACCTAAAAAAATCATGGTTATTATCGTAGTTCCCGGCAGAATAGAATTTGGACCACCCCATCTCTTCCAATACGGTATTGTGCAAGGCGACTACGGGATAGGGGTATTGTAAAATCAGACAGATATAGGCTCACCCCCTATTACGTGAAACCGAATACAATTATTGGTAAAATTTGGGTGTCAATTCATCTATGCCTAACCCTCCGGGGATAAAGGCGTGATTTTATCTACGTATGTATGTATGTTATTATCATTCATGATCAATCATCCTCATCAATCATAAAGTGCTTAGGAAACCAAATTATATCTGCACCTATTTTCTAAAATACCTAATGTATATAATATTCTCTTTGCTTCTTTGCTTCAAAGTTGACAGTCATGTCACAGTTGCATGTCAGCATTACTCGGCATAATTCATTTCAGATTTTAGGTTATAATTGATTTTTTTTATGATAGGATTACAAGTATACAACAGAAATACATAAATTTTTTTTGGAACTTAATAATACATTTATATAAAAGTTTATTTACATCCGAAATTGTGTATTCTAACTTTAATATATTAGGGTAAGACTGTTTTTTATAACATTGCGGAAGATGTTTACGATATATTGTGAAACGTGAGATCATACTCTCCCTCTGCGTACAGTATTTCAACTATTTATAACCTGATATAAAAATTATTTTCGCAGCGTTCTGGCGACATAAACAAATATTTGTACTAAGCAAACACCATTTCGCCACACCCGCCACTAAGGTTGTCAGATGATTTAAACATTAGCATCAGAGAATAATTATCCTTATGTATCGACTGCAATAGATATTGGGTTATTGAATTAAATTTTAAAGATTAACAGTTTTACCCCTTTGGAAATTTACAGGCGTAACTATAATGTCAGGTGATATTCAACATCAAGGATTTGAACATAATCGCGTGGCATCTTCTTGTTCTTTTCAAAAGCTTCTGTTACAGTTAAGGTGAATCTGGAACCGCGGTCCCGGTCCCGAAAATCTCCCAATCCATATAAAAGGAATATATTGACTAAGACATTGTCATGGGTTTCCGAACTAACTTTTCTTTTATAGCTATACTTATTTGTAATAGCAGCTATCGTTTTTTTGAAGTCGGTTAATAACACAATAAATAACGATGGAAATGGTTTGAAAATTTTTATTTATATCATATTTTTTGTGAAAGAATCATTATTTTGGTAGTAGTAGATAAATAATATATTGGATTCCGTATCATTTGATTATTCAGCTGGCAATCAATCAATCAATTTGCATATAGCAGTCCAGTGCTGGACATAGACCTCTCCCAATGTTGGGAGGCTTTATTCAGCTATAGTACGATATAATAATATATCTGTATACATATATTTATTATCATCATCGTTTATATTTATTATACCTATGCACAATGATTTATATTTGCCTTTAGGTACTTACTTTCTTCTGAACTGAAACTAATTCCAACTCATAATGTATAACTAATTTGGTAAACAACTATTTTTTCTTATTATAATATACCGGACCTACATTTATAGGATCCTGGTACCGATATAAACCTCCTAATCCACCTAACCCTCCTAATCCACCAAGGCCACTGGGTGTCCCACCCAGTCCCAAACCTCCAAGCCCCAAGCCAGGTCTTCCACCGAAACCTCCTCCTCCTAAGCCAGGTCTGCCAAATGGTCTGCCACCAATGCCAAATTCAAGGTCACCGATATTGTTCCAACCGCCAAATTGCGCAAACACCGTAGACATTATCATGATTAGTACAATCGTCGACAATGCAATCTGAAAAATGTTATTCCGATATTCAATAACGAGGTTTTTTTTTCCTTCTAATGTAGATTTTTTTTTATTACTTAGCCTAGCATACGATTCATGTAATGGTAATAACCAATCACCATGGCCCATGTACCAGACGTTCTCTTTAAAAGGAAAGGTATGGCAGAAGAACACATTAAGACGAAGAATAGCCTTCTTCAGAGAGGTCTTCTTGCGAAACTGCCATTTCCCGAGGGACTGTGCGAATGAGTTGCTAGCTTTTAATCCAACACAAACACCCAAGCCGTCGTCGATGGCAGCTGCTCGAATGCACATAAAGGCCGCATGGACATAAAGGCCTGTACCTATTCCACGAAGCTCCGTGTTGTCACCGACCTTGTTTCTGCATGACATGCTGTCTAATGACGCCATTCATTGCTATTCGCCCCTTAAAATCCAACCACACGTCCTGATCGATCACCTGAATCTCGTGGGGGTGGAAAAACGGAAACAAATTTACTGGCGTGGCTAACGTGACTCTGGTAAAATTTCTTGAAAAACTTGACATTGGCGTCTCGCCATGAATAATTTTATAAACTACTAAAAGCACAGAGCCATTAATCAAGAATTGAATTGAATTGAATCATTGCTATGCCATAGACATAATCATCCTGTTAGTTATACCTATGCCTATCCCTTCAAAGAGAAATACGCCTGATAAAATATAATATGTATTTATAAAAAAAGAGCTTAATCTAAATAATACAGAAATAATAAATTCAAAAAATTACTTAGGTACCTTAGATTCCTTCATTTTGAGTAACGCTTATAACGTCTACTTCACACATACTGGTTGAGTTGTAATCACAGCAGCTTAAATATGCTCCAAAATTTTGAGGATAGTAGGCTACATTTTGAGAACAAATGTTTTTTTTTTTTTCAAACTATTTATAACACTAAACTTTCTCGTTTTAAAGACACCGTTTTGATAAATAATTGTAACTTGATTTTTACTTCGATTAGTATTACCTATTTAACATATGTGTGCCGACAGCATTTTGATAGTACTTAGGTAGGTATAGATAAAATTTGATCAGGCGTAGTATTTCTTAGTATTCTATTTAATGTATTCGATCAATCAAAAATTAAACTAGCCTTACTTAAAATCCACTCCTACACACATTTACTTAAAAGGAAATCAAATTAGCTATATATGTGGCCCCTGATATTCTGTTCTTATTTCCAGAGATAAATAATGAAAGTAATTTTTTGAACCAAGAAATTCTTATTCCATTCAAGGAGTATCGATTTATTGGCAAGGTCATTCAACAACCGCGGTAGCCTAGTGGTATGGGTAATGGACTGCTGAGACGAGGTCTCGGGTTCGATCCCAGGTTTTACCATGGCACACACCAATGACTTTTCGATGCTTTTCGAAGTTATGTGTATATTTATCGCAGGTTTATAAGTGCATTGGAACATAAACATAAACTGGCGAAATGTGGGTGCTAGCACCTCTGCCTACCCCTTCGGGGATATAGGCGTGAGTTTGTTATGTTATGTTATATCATTCAACAAAGATCTAAAGTTACTGACATAGCAAGCGGAATAAGCAAACTAAAGTGGCAGTGGGTGGGGGGGGCCACATCTGTCTTCGTAGACAGATGTGGCCCGCCCACTGCCGATGTGTTCTTACCGATGGCTGTTGGACCAGACGAGTCCTAGTGTGGAGACCACGAGAAGACAAACGCAATTCGGGACGCCCCTCAACAAGATGGACCGATGACCAGAAAATAGCTGCTGGGGACGACTGGATGCAAAAGGCGGAAGCTCGGGAGAAATGGCGCACATTGGCAGAGGCCTATGTACAGCAGTGGTTTACAATAGGCTAATTGAGAATTGAGTACTCTGTCTGTTTTTAGTTTTATGCACGATATCAAATTATAGTAAAAATTGTACAGGAAGTGACTCGTTACAGCTAGTGTGAATATTAAATTGAACAGAGAAAGTTTGTTCCCTAGAACTCTATAGAAAAAATAATTTCAAAATGAGATATTTATATGTTTTATTATTAAAATTAAGTAACAAAGCCGTGAACTTGCAAATACAAATAGGTAAGTAAGGTATTTAACAACTGTTTGCATTTATTTCGAGTTTATTTACAAAAAATATAAATTTAAAACTTCATATTACACTACATAAGCCACCTACATTTCTGGACCATTTTATATGATTACCGATATACCGATGACATTTTATTCGTCAATTTGACTGCATCGCTTAATGGTAATAAAAATAAATAAAAAATAAAATAGGAATGGCTACCTTTATGGATGCTTTTTCATGTATATAACCCAGGATCATAGGAAGAAGGGAACACAATACATGTATATGTGTATTAAAACATCGCCGTTTTTAACGATACGAAAAGAATGGGATGCATAGAAATAGAATTCACGCAAATTTACAACATTCTACACATCGTTCATTTGTCGCTATCTAGACCTAGAGTAATAAACGAAATAAGATGATAAACATACATAGATAACTTTTTGTGAATTTACATATATAAATACCTAGAGCAATGTAAATATACTAATTAATTTATACACACATATGCACTGTATGGGCATCGAAACTTCGGAGACTATAGAAAGCCAAAGACTATAGCTGAATCATAAAAAAAGATATTGAAATAATCTTAAGAAATATCAATGATTACTAGTGTAATACTCACTGGACAGTGGTAGAATCGATGCGCGTAACAAACGAGTGCGGAAGAGGGTAGACCGATATGGTCTGCCCAATAACAACTAGTTCAGCGGTCATCACCACATCGTGATCGTGGCGCTTGTAACAGCGCTGAAATATCTGGTGCTCAACAAATATAATAAACATGGTAAATATCCCGACGAGTATTACACTAGTAATGTGAATGACCATGTCAATTTCAAATAAATTATTTGTACTGCATGCCACTAGAATTTATTAGTAGCGTCTAGTCAGCTAGTAACAAGCTTATCAAAAGCCAGTGTTATCCATGATAGAATATTAATAACGTATAATTATGTATATTATACTACATAATTTAATATATTCAGTCAACTCAGAGAAAATGCTTTACACTCTCAAACATCAAATTCTAGGAAAGTAATTTCGAATCTAATATTTTGTTTTATAACGGAGTGGTTATCAAGTCGATACTAGCTCGAGCGTTATCAAAAAATTGACCCATTAGTGACATAAATACTTTGCCAAAATGTAATGCTATCTTTGTACCTCTAACCAGTGGACTGTCTTTCCGAACAATATTTGTTGGAACATTTTCTTCAGCCGGCAGAGGCGCCTCCTGTTCTGGCGTTTCTTCACTTACTTCTTCAATCAAAACTGGAATTGGTTTTGGAGATTCAGATTGAACTAAATCCGGAGACAATGGTGAAATTGGTGGTTGTGATAATATAGGGGGTGGAGATTCAGATGCTATTTCTGTTCCAGGTACTGGAACTACAATTCCTATGGGAGCAACAGTACTCACAGAAATGGGTAAATCTGCTGGAATCGGAAGTGGCTCCGGTGACACTGTACTCATTTGTTTAATCGAATCCATATATTCTTTAATCGGTTTCACTTGAGTTATATCAGTATAAAGTCCGGTACCAGATGGTACATCACTTGTTTCTACCAGATTTGAAGATATAGATGGAACTAAAATAGGCTTAATTGATGGCAATGGTAATGGATAGTCATGTACTATTATTGGCATTGGTTGTGGTAATGGTGTAGGTGGAGTTGAACCTATGGGCATATAAGCAATTACTGGTGCTTTTGGTATGATTAATAAAGGCTCAGTTCCTATAGGTTCTTCTTGAATTTCTTCAACCACAGGTGCACCAATCTGCATTGGAGTTGTAGACATCATATCGTCTAAACTTCTTTTCTGTATGGAAAATTTCTTCACAAAACTTCCCAACGGTGACCATGCCTGCTTCATAAACGTTATTGGTTTTATCTGTATAGGCTTGAAATGGAACTCAAATTCTTTATGAAAACTAAAGCCATTTGAGATCTGAACCCCATCGCTTTCACACCACTCCATCAGAACACATACTAACAATATCTGAGAACCGGAATAAAAAATAGCGTTAGTAAAAACACATTGCACTTTGTCTCAAATAGACATAAAAGTAAAAAAAAAATACCTTATAAACACAAGTCATTCTACTCAGCGTGTCAAGATAAAAGTGAAATTAAAATCATTATTTTGTCTGATTTAAATTACATTTATACCTAATTAGGTATTCTGCTTTTTACAATCAATAATTCATCTAGCCTTTGTATTAGCACGCAATGGAAATAATGGAATTAAATGGTCAAGGATCCGTATTGTATTCATGATTCAATGTTACATTTTATTAATAAGTAGAATAGTTTCTACGAGTTTAGTCATAGTTATGATCTTAACCTACTTAAGAGGTCATTCATCTGTTAGGATGAAAATTTTGTTACATCAAATACTTTCTTATCCATTGGTATTAAAGTTATAGCTTATATTATTAATGGTACACCATATAAAACCATTAAATCTCACAAAAATATTCTTTCTGAATATCAGTTATACAATTAAAACCTGTACAATAACAGTATGGCCTGAGAAAATGTCCGAAGCACGTTTATGGCACTTATATAAGACCAAATACAATGTTGGTCAAATTTGCAGATTAGTACAATTCTACCTAGCCTTTAATATATACATATAATACATATAATAATATAAATACAATTAAATACAAGAAAATACAATTAAGAAAGTGACATGCCACAATGGTATATAAATTTCGTAAAAATGTAAAGAGGAAGTGTCATGTAGGTTATTAGTGTGCCACAATGCTGTGAAGATGTTCAGCATAATTAGCAACGTAGATAATTGGCTAATTACTGACATTTACTTTTAAGGCTCAACTCACACTGGCGCTGAGTCGAAACGTCCTATTTTACAAATACTCATGACTGTGATAGACCTGAGTCTCAATTCCGCTATAGTAAAACCAGTGCCATACGACGTACCTACACTGCTAAAAAATCCATTAAATTTTAGACCTTAGAGCAATGCAGTTAAAGTTAGAAATTAAAAGGCTATTGCAGAGTGGGTAAAAAAGTGTAATGAAACCACACATATTGAGAACTCATTGGTTTTTTTCTCAATATGTTCAATAATGTGTAACAAGACCACCAAGTGCCATCAATCGACAGTATAAATAGTCTGTAATAAAACTCTTTTCATTTCATTTTGTACTTAAACGATCTAGAAATAAAGTTTAAAATTTAATAACATTTTTTGCTGTGTCTGTGGTACGACAGAAGTTTTCCTTTAGTAGAATCGAGGGTCAGGTGATCGACATCTGACGCATCACTCCGCACGAGTAACGCACAGTGACGCACGGCTACGCACGAAACCGCTCGAGTTTAGAGGTTTGCTCTCAATCGAAAATTTATATCCAATCACGTTGCTTTATATGCAATAAAGATTTTAATAAAAAAAAAACAATCAATTGCCAGTCTGATTCGCACATTTAGGGTTTCGTACAAAACTGGTTGAATGTAGGCCACTGAATATACTTAACTGAACTTTGCCTATACTTACATACATACATATAAACCTTTATCCCCGACAGGTTAGACAGAGGTGAATTAACACCCATATTTCACCAATCATTGTATTCGGTCTCACGTAATAGGGGGTGAGCCTGTTGCCGTTTTCCGGGCTCTATTGTTGGCTCAAGCCATGCAACTCATGCGAAATCGGGGTTGTATATATCTGTCTTATGTTAAACTGCCCTATCCCTTAGTCGCCTTGTACGACACCGCATGGGAAGAGATGAGGTGGTCCAAATTCTACTTTGCTGGAAACCAAGCGGCCTTTACTTACACCCTTAGTACTATTATTTATTCTATTCCAGTACTACTATTATTATTCTGTGCTTACGCCATAAGGTCTAACCTTTTACTAAATTCCATGATTCTAACTCAACGGTAGTTACATACCCTATGAGTTTTTATATAGTCGATTGATTATCTAAATAATAGCATAATGATCTAAACTCATAGAGCAAAAACGGTACATGTTTGTTTATAGCATTAACTTTGTTTTGACAACTCAGCAACCAAAGGTAGGACAAAAACAGAAGCATCCCATGACTATTAAGTATTAACTGAAAAGCAACTGAAATCTCAGGGATAAACTAGCTGTAGATAGGTATATTATAATATTATCATCGTGTTGAATCCATAAAAATAAATTTTAGTTCAATAGTATAATACTGATGAAATTTTAAAGCAATTAGTTGGCTTATAGCAATTGTACTTTTCCTATCAATTTACAGCGGTAAAATGAGGCTCCAATAAGCAATATGAACCCGCGACTACCTTACAAGTGGAATGTTCTGATCAACTGAAGCTACTCAGACGCGTTTTAGACACTCGAAATTCTCCTATAATTTAGTCATTGTTTGACTTTGGTTCTTAGCAATCAATGAATATTGTTACATAACATAACATAAACTCACGCCTATATCCCAGAAGGGGTAAGCAGAGGTGCTAGCACCCACATTTCACCAGTTTATGTTTAGGTCCCAATGTAATAGGTGGCGAGCCTATTGCCATTAACCGGGCACTTATAAACCTGCAATAAATACACACATAACTTCGAAAAGCATCGAAAAGTCATTGGTGTGTGCCATGGTAAAACCTGGAATAGAAACCGAGACCTCGTCTCAGCAGTCCATTACCCATACCACTAGGCCCACATTAATTCAAAAACAACTATAATTTAAGTTACCAACAGGAACTTAATATCGTATTCAAGCAGTGATCCTCAGATCAAATCATCAATCAGTTTGAGGACCTTCGCGTACATTTTAATGTTGATACAGTAGGTCTCTAATTACGGGATCAGAATAACAATGTAAACAGAAAATAATTAGTTTTCTTTACGCTTAGTATGTGCAGTGGATATTTATGTAGAAACTAAACCTACCCAACGCGAAGAAAGTCGTTGAATAGCGGTAGTAGGGATCCAGCAAGTTGATCACAGAATACAGTGGACAGACAGACAGACAGTAGCGAGACAAACGTGACTCAATAGGTGTTGCTAAGAGGAAAAGAATGTTCCAAGTTTAAATATTTTGTGTGAATTAATAATTGCATGGAATTCGATATTATTTTTTTATTATGAAATATATTTTAATTTAGTTAAAATATGTGAATAGTGGTGTCTCATGCGGGCTCATTGTTAATTTTTTTATTAATAATATGATAATTATTATTAAATACACTCTCGCTGGAGGTAAACGTCTCTGTATGGGATTGCAACAAGGAACATATATTATTCAATAATAATACACAGTTGCTGACATATTAACGGTAAGTACCTACAACCCTAAACCCTTTTTTTTTAATGTGCGCAAAATCCTCATGGATATCCCCACCACTGATACCGGTGGGGGAGGTCCTTGTCGGACTTGTACCGACTAAAACGCACGCCGTCTGTGTAGGCCGCAGGTTGCCAGAGGTGAGATTGTCTGAAACATTATCCCTCGCATCCCGGCCGGCCCAGGACCGTCTCATATGAACCTCTTGGAGTGTGGAGACCACGGAGTCCCCATCGTATCCACGACCCTAATCCCTTACTTTTTGGGAAATATTTCAATATGTTTTTTTAAAGAAAGTATTGTACCTAGGTACCTGAAACTTTTCGGTACAAAACATTACCAGTAACTAGTTCTGTATTTAAATATAATTATACTAATATCTAAAGCAGCCTGCATCCAGCGCTTCCCGGCGACCTTGATGAGGTCGTCCTTCCACCTGGCCGGCTTTGTTTTGTGTTTGACGAATTAAATTGATTATATTGATTATTGGAAGTCTGTGGGAGAGGCCTATGTTCAGCAGTGGACTATATGTGGCTGACATGATGATGATGATGATGATACTAAGATAGTCCTAAAATCCATTGTCCAAATATCTAGTGACCATTCATACCGAAAAGATATCATATATAGGTACCTACGCTATAAATATATTCATCATATTTCATGTATTATACTAGCTAAAGATAGTCAAGTGTTGCAATGTCTGTTTTTTATCTTTATTTATGTAACTGGTTCATTACATAAAAGTAATAAAACTATTATCTCAGAGCTCTAGCGCCTGCGGTATTCGACAGAATAGCCAGTAAATATACATATTTTTACATGCAAGATTTGCTCGCGACGAGTATAAAAAAGTGGAATAAATGTTTTACTTACGTCATTTATCGCTCATGTCGATCTCTTTAATTTTAACGCATTTTCATTCATAACTATTACTTGTGAGCCTTTTCTAAGATAACAGTGTATAAATATACATATTTGTATCCAAGATTTGCTTGTTGATAAGTATTAAATAGATACATATGTAAAAGTAAAATAATTTCCTTATTTGAAATTTAAATCCATGGAAGTGATCGACTTTTTGATGAAATTAATTTTTATTAACATTACGTGATGTGTTGCTCTGTATTAACAAGATACAAATAATTACATAATTATATTTATGTATGAAATACAAACAACGGCTTTAATTATTTTAAACGATGCTGTTGAATATTTAAAGCATGACTATCGTTGCGTGAAAGAAATTCCATTCGTTACAAAATTGAAGTGTTCGTTTGTAACATATACGTAGCAACTATTTAGTAAATAGTCAAGTCAATGCATATTATTGTATTTTTTTTTATACCAGTTAGGTGGCAGACAAGCACACGATCCACCTGACGGAAAGTGGTTATCGTGTGCAAAAAAGGGAGTCTTACTCGTACTGCCGACACAGTAAGAACAAAGTATATCTATGCCGTCCGTGCAGAATACCAAGCAGGACACGCCTTTGATCTTCCCACTGACAGCACTAAACTATACTCCGACCCTCTTAGTCTCTGTAGGTGGCACCGTGCAAGATATGACTTAATGTCGGTTATCAAATATCATCTACTTTAAAATCATTTCTTTTTAACTGAAAATAATAAAGGATATTGAAAATAATTAAGTACGGGTATTTTTGATTAGAATAAGAATATCTATAGTGTTAGTCTCTATTCATAGTACAATCGGAGTAAATCTATTTTTTTTATACTACTTTGGTGGCAGACAAGCGCACGGTCCATCTGATGGAAAGTGGTTACCGTGGCCTATGGACGTGTGTAACACCAGAGAAGCCTCCCTCGCGCTGCCGACCCTGTACTCACAGAGTTTCTGTGCTGTCAGTGTTGAGGACAAAGCAGGACAAGCCTTTAGTCATCCCACTGACAGCACAAATTCTCCAGTGAGCTCTGGCTACCCTACTCACCGCTGGGAACACAACATGAAGCTATTATAACCGCGGTATTCTGTAGGGCGGAGATACTTCCCCAGTCGGACTGCTCAATTGGGCGAAAATACCGCCGTGTCCTACCTCTTCAATCTATTTTAAAGGTTGTGATTATTAACAACCTTTATTATATATTAACAACAACCGCGGTAGCCTAGTGGTATGGGTTATGGACTGCTGAGACGAGGTCTCGGGTTCGATCCCAGGTTTTACCATGGCACACACCAATGACTTTTCGATGCTTTTCGAAGTTATGTGTGTATTTATCGCAGGTTTATAAGTGCCCAGTTAATGGCAATAGGCTCGCCACCTATTACATTGTGACCTAAACATAAACTGGCGAAATGTGGGTGCTAGCATCTCTGCCTATCCCTTCGGGGATATAGGTGTGAGTTTATGTTATGTTATGATTATTAACAAGTTTTTTTTTATTATTTCCTAAAAATGTGTTTCATTTGGGACCTTTTTGTTTGTTTCAGTAAAGTGTTATTATACAGTTAAACAAAATAGAAGTAGGTTTCTACAGTAAAAAAGCGTGTTTTATCAATGATTACAGATAACTTGTATTCATTATCTTAAACTGCATTGTTCATCATCTGTTGTTCGCCATCTTAGTAAACCAATGATTTTACATCTACGAGAAAGGGATGTTTTTTTTTACGCGCGTAACATCACCACGGATCCCCCTCGCTGGAGCCGGTGGAAGAGGTTATGTCGGACTCGAACCGACCAAAACGCACGCCGCCTTTGGTTGCCGAAGGTGAGGTTAACAGACATATCCCTCGTCTCAGGGCCATCTCTCTCGATCTAGCCCTCGGAAAGGGGTGCTTGAATGATTCAGACATATTTAAGTTCTTCGTTTATTTTAGTTTAACAATACATAATTCATTATTTTATGTTGTATTAAACTATATAATTCATTTAAAATTGAAATAAATTAGGTGGATATGTTTTTATTACGTCATTAAATTTTACATTAATACGTAACAATAGCTTCACTTAGGAAATGTTATTTGCAGAAAGTGTCATAAATACATAATTCAATATAATGTTTCCTGTACTCTCAACTTTTTGCTTCGATATTTATTTTATAAATACGAAAGGAACTATATCTGTCGGCCTGTCTATTACCACAGATAATATAATATAATTCTTAATTATGCTTTCACGCCTAAGAACTGATCTTGATGAAATTTGGTGCAGAGATGGACTAGAGCTTGGGAAAGGATATAAGCATCCTTTTAAAGTGAACAAAGGGTTAAAAATGGGTTTAAATAAGGGATGAAAGTTTGTATGAAAGTTCAATATTTTAGAAGACAACCTGATGAAATTTGATACTTAGATTAGATTTATTGGTAGGAACATGTGTTTAGATAATGTTACAAAGTATATTACAATGCATTGGGAGCTTCAACAGTTCTGTCACTGTAGACGTACAAATATATGAGTATTCGTGAACTTCGTGGATGAGTAGGAGACATATATATTATAATTAGTTTCTTTATTAATTACATAATTTTTGCTTAGGTTACTTGACAATCATAGGTTACTAATTTCTACTTAATAAGGTTAAATAATTAGAGTTTTAAAAAATGAGATAAGTTATGTTTGGTTGCGTTAACCAACATCCGCAAGCGGAGCTGCGAGCAATAGCTTTTCTAATAAATCTAGGGTCGGCAGTCCGAGTGTAACGCCCCTAGTGTTGCACACATCCATAGACCACGGTAACCACTTCCCATCAAGTGGGCCGTGTGCTTGTCTGCCACTTAAGTGGTATAAAATAAAATAGTCTTCTAATAAATCAATCGTCAGTCAGTAATTATAACGAAGACCACCTCATAAACCTTTTTGCATATTTAAAAATAATCAACAGTTTTGCGTTATGCCGATAGCATTCGTTAACGTTAATTTATACGCATAGCCATGACGCAATTAAAGGTGTATATTTTACGTAAGTTTACCGTTTACCTTTATACTTTCGCTATTCGTGTACATATTAAACAAAAAATGAGAAATCCAGCAAAAATGATAATTAGACATGCGGTCACATGCGATTTGGTCATAACGTTAGGTAGACAAAATAAGACTTCCGAAGTTACGGGCCAATGTTTTGGTCACGCAAAGGCAATCATCACGTAATCGTGTCCAAAAATGACATGAGAATTCAGCCTAAACTTTACCGAAAGATAAGATGATTGAATCGTTCCGATAATATGACATAGTGCTCTACCAGTTAGGGTCCCCCGACATGACAAAGCTTGCATCAAAATATATATTACTAGGTATATCAAAGTTATAGGGCTAAGTAACACAACTTATTTTTGACTTCTTGGGGGTTGATTATTGTGACGGGAGTTTTTTAAATTTTTAATTACTATTATTATTTATAAGTCACTCTAGCACCTCAATGAGCTGATGCATGCGTATCCTTCGATCTGAAGACACTAACCTGATTTCTGGTTATTTTCCTTACGAAGATAGTTCCAGTTTTTAATTCTTCTTAAGGAGAAGACCACCTAGAATTGACGGAGTTAAGAAGAGTGAACTGTGCTCTACTTAAGTAGTATACAATTTAAGGAGCGAGTGGCAACTTGACGTATGCACTGAGATGATATAATATTATTTAGCTTAGTCATAACTCTTTCTTATACTCGTACAATAAATAAGCTTACTTAAAACAGGTTTTTGCCAGCGGCAGCGTGCTGAATTGTTTCAGTGTGTTCCAGACCATAGAGCGACAAGGTCCTAAGCGATGTGATGTGCGATGATCATAAATACGGACTAAATAAATATTAACTAATGTAGTGTAACAAAGTGAAACAATAACAGAAAAAGTAGAAGAAATGCCCCTAGATTATCCATTGGATATCCACGCTATAATTCAACAGGGTTAACAGATCACTTAACCACACCAATAACAAAAAAAAAATTCAATAAATAAAATGTGAAAGAATGCATAATGAATAAGCAGTCAGAATGCCCTGGTCGCCCTAACCTCGAAGAAAAGAAAAGGCTAAAACACGCTTTTAGCCTTCACTATTTTTATCGTCCAAATTATCCCCACGATTATATCGAACTTGAACTGACTAAAACGCACGCCATCTGAGGGTCATATGTTGCCGGACGCATATTCCTCACACCGCGGCCAAGTCCGCTTTTAGCCTGTTGATACGATTTACGCACTCAATATGTAAATTTTCGAAACAAACAATAAATTAATAAATATTTTACAATATTCCACACAATGTAGATTTGACAAATAAACTAAAATATCCACGCACTATATTGCATGATTGTAGGAGCTAGGGCACGACAGTATTCCTGTCCCAATTGAGCAGTCAAAGTGGGGAAGTAGCTCCACCCTACAGAATATCACGGCTAAAGTAACCTCGTGTTGTGTTCTCGACGGTGAGTAGCCAATGCTATCAGTGGAAAGACCAAAGGCTTGTCCTGATTGTGTCTTCTGCATTGATGGTAAAGAAATTTTCTGGTGTTACAGGGTCGGCCGCACGGGTGAGACTCCCCTTGTGTTGCACACGTCTATGGGCTACGGTAACCACTTTACATCAGATGGCCAGTGTGCTTGTATTCCACCTAAGTTGTTAAAAAAATTGAAAATATTCACAATCAACAGTGATTTTGTACAATGTTGATCACGCTAAAGTTATTTGACACTAATTAAAATTGCTTAAAGAGACATCAGCGCGTAAGACTATCTCACGCACTGTGAGATAAGTGTGCCATTGTTCTGTAATAAGTTTTAAGTAAAGGCATTTAACGACGACATTAAAATGGAAAGCTACCATAGTCTTAACGCGTGGGTATTATGTGACTAGTCTGACTATCCCCTCGTGACTTTAGGTCATTATATCCGGTTCTACTAAACCAATTACGACCAAACAAACGTAAGATTTTTAAGTCTAACCAAAGTCTTCCGAACATAAAATACCACTTCCAAATTTTATATTCAGTCTCGTTAATATGACATAATCATAGCATTTTTTTAATTAATTCCCATGTACTCAGAAACGACCACTTTACAATTATATGATAGTATAGTTATGTAGATGGGGTTTTTTTACGTTCGAAAAATCCCCACGGATACCGCCACTACCGGAGCCGGTGGGAGAGGTTATGTCGGACTCTGGAACCGACTAAAACGCACGGCTCGTTTTTGGTCACCGAAGGTGAGGTTGACAGGCATAACCTTCGCACCCCAGCCGACCCACGGGCCATCTCTCTTGACCTGGCTCTCTCCTCGGGTGTGGGGACCTCAGAGTCCCAGTCAACACGTCTCCGGGAACGGGGAGGCGCGCAAGACGTACCGCGGCCTGCTTCTGCCAGGGTGACAGGCGACTCC
This sequence comes from Eilema griseolum, assembly GCA_963662185.1. Lineage (NCBI taxonomy): Eukaryota > Metazoa > Arthropoda > Insecta > Lepidoptera > Erebidae > Eilema > Eilema griseolum. The sequence goes on along the minus strand of OY759248.1, from coordinate 7,385,673 downwards.
ACTCGTCACCCCCAGGCCTGCGCTCATGGGGGACGAAGGTCATTCATCGACCTCCGACACTCGAGTTGCTTCAGTACACGGACAGCTTGGCTTGTGATTCTCCTTCGCTGCCGCTCCCGCCCCACCTTATGTAGATGGGGTAGGTACCTGCTGTAACTTTCTGTCCCAGAAACCATATGAGATGACGGCTCTCAGACTACGAACAGGTCATATAGCATTGAAGAAGTTCGCATATTTAATGGGCAAGGTATAGGCAAGGGAGAGGTAATCTCCTAACTGTGAGGACTGCGGCGTTGCGGCGCATTCTCTGTAATGGACGTTTAAGTTCTTGTGTACGCAACAGGTCTTACAGATATGTACATTTTGGGGTCGCGAGGGATCAAAGTGTCGGCTTGTGCAATAGCCTCTTGACCAACCCTGGGTCAGCCGATCAGGTTTGGATTAGATATGCGTGTAGTTTAAGCTGATATGTGTATACTGTGTATGTCTTGACGGGTCGATGAGGTCGCAAAATGACAAAGCACTTCAATAAATCATAAAAAAGCCACATGAGGGTGTGTATTACATATTTGATGTCGGGCATGTTCATCATCTTCATAACAATTTCCTAGTTGTGTCCAACATTTTTGATTCACTGATTGATTTTTATTAATATTTTACTTTTCTGTGCGCGATATCTAGGTCTTTTCTGGGTCTGACCTGTGAGGTCAGACAAGAAAGGACAGGAAAGCCTGCACCAGAGTCTCATTCGCTGTCTAGCAGGGCCCTGCACAGCAATATTAGAACGATTACATATACAGCGCACCTAAACAACATTAACAGCATTACACTGAGTAGATCACTGCTATTATTTTTGTGTAGGGTCTCCTAATTTATAATATGTATTCGACACATTGCCTACTTCTCTTAATTACCTAATTCTAAATCAATTGTTACGCTTTTGTAGACGAATGATGAAATTGAATATTCTCTGGGAGTCACTAAGTCTATTTCAGCGAGGGATATGCCTGTCAACCTTACCTTCGGTAACCAACAACGACCGACAGGCGCCGTGCGTTTTAGTCGGTACGAGTCCGACATAACCTCTCCCACTGGCCCTGGCGCGGGGTACCTGTGGGTATTTAACGCACGTAATAAAGGCCCATATTCCATAACGATATGAGTATCGTTTATTGAGGACTGACGTCCTCACGACGACGTGAATCTTGATAACTTGATGTTCTAATGTCATTATGATCGATTCATAAGTTAAGCGTCGGTAACTTAGTGGTTAAGGAGTCTGCCTTACGATCGAGAGGTCCCGGGTTCGAATCCTGGTCATTGCGCTACCGACGTGAACCCACTCCTAACACAAACAATTTAGCTTAGCTGGAGGGGTTAGAGGGAAAATTTGTGTGCGAGGGACATGCCTGTCAACTTCACCTTCGGCAACCAAAACGACCCACAGGCGGCGTGCGTTTTAGTCGGTTCGAGTCCGACATAACCTCCTCCACCGGCTCCGGTGGGGAGGTATCCGTGGGGATTTTGCGCACGTAAAAAAAAAAAAAAAAGCGGGAAAATTTGTAATTTCGGTTCTAATATTATTTAAAAAACTGAATGTTTATTCTAACACTGCTGATGAGGGTGAGTAGATTTATTCTGTTAAAATATAACCACGGTCAACTTAACCTAATCAAAACGTTAAACTGCTCAAAGGTACTTATGTAAAAATCTATAACCGTTAATTCATTTTGTTATAGTTATCTCAGTAATTACCTAAGCTGATTAAAATTTAACCATCAAGTGATGTAACTCTCAACACGTTTTTAACTTCGACAAATTCGTTAAGAAAATAATCTATATTTTCATGCAAATTACAAGAAAGTTAAAGCAACTATTAACTTTCCAGTAGAACTACAAACCGGCTTTTAAGCTAGCTTTATTACACGTTATCAGTTAAAGCCACCGGAATGTTAATCACCAGTTATCAGTGATTTAAATAGCTCTCTATGTTGTTATAGAAAATGATCATGAGCACCTAGCCCGCGCAAAGGTGTGTATATATCTATAAATCTATATCATATCTGTCTATATCAACAAATAAATCAACTTGAAGTATGTGTTCGTAATATTTAAATAATAGCTTAATAGTCGCTCAACGACCTATGGAGAGGGCTATGCTCCGTATTTCCCTACGTGATCGCGTCAGAAGTGATGATATCCGTAAGAGAACAAAAGTAACCGACGTAGCCCAGCGGATTAGCTCGTTGAAGCGGCAATGGGCGGGAGACATAGCGCGCAGAACAGATGGCAGATGGAGCAAAAAGGTTCTGGAATAGCAACTGCGTACGGGCAAACGTAGCGTACGACGCTCAACGGCCAGGTGGAAGGACGACCTCATCAAGGTTGCCGGGAAGCGCTGGATGCGGGCTGCTTTAGATCGGTCATTCTGGAAGTCTGTGGGAGAGGCCTATGTTCAGCAGTGGACTGTGTGTGGCTGACATGATGATGATGATGATGAGTGAATACACATATTATTACAAATGTTTAACTAATATAAAAAAAAGAATTCTAAAAACTTGTTTGTCTGTTTGTGGACTCGGCTAATCTCTACAACGGTTAAACTTATTTTGACAGTCACTTAGAGATAGTTAACGTTATAAGTAGTTACAATTTATAAGTTAGAAAAATAATTAGGGTACAGCGTAAAAAAATGAAATCTAAATTTAAGTTCACAGATACGAAGTTGCGGTCTCAGATACTTGATCATACGCATCGAATGGAGTGACAAGACAGCTATTAAGACGCTCGGTGCTTGTGATCAAAGTATTAGTTATTTTTATGAAAATAATGTTAAACCAACGCTCCTGCCCCACCGCACTTACTGACCGTACTACCAGTATAGTATCTAATGGGGGGATCTTTCTTCAAATTTGCACTACCTGCCCAGTAGTCTCGTCTGTACTAGCAAAAACCCACTGCACTAAGTAATGTTATAATGGTGGCACTCAGCTTGGGCCTCATCAAATACTTTTTCACGCCCCGTAGACTGTAGGAAGAAGGAAACACGTGAGCTGGTATGAACTGGTAATTAATTTTTCAAGTCTTGGTGGTGCGGCAAAGAATTCGAACCGCTTGGTTTTTGCTCGTATATTCTGCACAATGAAACTTGTATTGGTAACTGTAAAAAGTGTATTGGTAAATTGGTGTGTATATACTCCCCCTATATAACCCCCCCCCCCCCCGCTGCCCCTGGAGCCGGTGGTAGAGGTTATGTTGGACTTGAACCGACGCACGACACCTATGGGTCGTTTTTGGTTGCCGAATGTTAGGTTAACAGACATATCCCTCGCAGCCCGGCCGAAGCAGCAGTTCTTTTCACGAACTGGTCATAAAAATAATGCTAAACAGAATAAAAAATGGTAACCGTTTCAAAATACGGTATTATTGGGACGATTGAGTACCAACTGTAATTTTTACACCATAATCAAATAATTCTTTGATTACAGAACAATGAAGATACGGATACTAAGCGGTGTTTTAATACTAACAGTATTGTTGACGTCGTGTGAAGCAATGAATAGCTGGTTTCAAAGTGACTCCAGGATAAGTGAAAAGAGAAGTATGGCGTCAGCTGTTATGGACTTTTTGGACTATGTGTTCCCTAAAGATGACTACGAATCAAGAATGTTGAAGTGGGTGTTTTCAATGTTTACAGACGATAACAATAGTTTATTTTAGTCAATTAGATTAAGGACTTATATTAATCTTACTTCGTTATTTTGCCTACTAAAATATGTGAAAGCGTATAAAGATTTTCGGTTTGAATGTTGTGTGTAATTTATAGTCAATATTTCATCATAAAAAATGTACTGTTATACTCAATATATTGGTTGTGTCGAGTTATCTGAATTCACAAAATAAAAATATGGTTGACTCTGTTTTTAATTACCCCAGACAAACGGAATTTCAAATTTTCGGAATAAAACTGAATAGCGAATTTTGCAACTCCGTCTACAAACAACGTACGTACAAACATATCTAATACAAAAACAACATCTGAATTGATATCCTCCTCTTTCCTAGAACTCTGTTAAAAACTATTATACTTCCAAACCGAGCAAATATTCACAATCATAATGGTTTTGATATTTATATTCGAAGTTTATGGGCCTAACAAAGAAGAAAAGAAAGTACTGGGCCCAAGTAGGGACTTAGGTATACCGAAACCCGCTGATTAATAGCTCTTTCCTCTCGGAGTTGAGAGGTCAGATGGCAGTCGCTCTAATAAAAGCCGCATAAGTCAAACCAAAGAGAGTAAAAAGTCTCCGAAATTAAAGTAACCTGGAACAATGCATAGATTATAATCTTAGTGGAAAAAAAGCTACGTTCATAAAATAGAAATCGAAAAATACATAAAAACGTAGTGTTGCGTAAGATGATTCCATCTTACATATTGACTCCAAGAACAAAAGAAAGCTGCCTTAAAAGAAAGTTTAAGGTTGGTCCAGTCAACAAGTTTATCGTACTGTACAAAAATGAACAGAAAACGGGTGTGTCAAAGATTTTGTAGCTGAATACCAATTCTTTGCAGATTAAATACACTATAAAAGTATAGCAATAATCTGCTTTTGGAGATTGCGACTACAACATGCTCAGAGCTTTTTTATTTTTTGACGTATTAGTGAATAGTATGCAAAAAGCGTTCTACAGAAAGTTGACTTTTAACTGCTAAACTTTACCAAAGTAATGCTATTGTCAAAAAAATTAACAGATAGATAGATAGATAGATAATTCTTTATTGTACATCAAACATATATACAGTAGGACAAGTAGGTAGCATGTATACAGTTCAATGTACAATGGGTTGGACAGTAATGTTATAAATACAAAAAATAAGAAGAAACAAGAAGAAACACATACCTATGATCCCTAAAACCCTTTTAATAAAATTCATTTATGCCCCTACAGGGCTCTACAAACATCCTTGAAACCCAAACTAACCTCACGCGTCAGTGCAACTGCTACACAATGGGTGATGCTCTAGCGCAGGCTTCCCTTTCAGTGTTAGTAGGTCAGACGACAGTCACTCTCGGTAAAGCCGATATACAAATAAAAAATGGGTCTTAAGCTCAAAAGTGCTAACTTTGGTTGCAAATGGAATCCGTACTAATATTATAAATGCGACAGCAACTCTGTCTGTCTATCTGTCTGTAAGTAATGCTTTTACGCCTAACCCACTAAAGTATATAAATATGTTTTGTCGCAATAACCCACATCCACGCGAGTGGAGCTGCGGGCAACAGCTAGTGGCACTATAAGAATGACGATGATTCTGACAATACTCGGCAATGAACTAAGCGATAATACATATCTTCAAAAGTCAAAAATTTTAAGTATTTTTGGAGAGTGAATAAAGAAGCAGTGTAATGCAATTCTTTTCATTTAATTTTAAAGTTGGAGTTCCAGTCTAACTGTGACGCTGCTGAACTAACTTTTATATAGAATGTACCCACCTAGATACTACAAAGGTAAACATGTTAGAATTATTCAAACTACCTAGTTAGTTAGACCGTGGTTAGACTAGTTGTGAAGTAGGTAATTCGAAAAAAAACAACATTAATATTGTCATACTAAAACACGGCTATGCCTTATTGTGCAGGCGTTTTGCAAGAGATTAAAGTACTACTACTCTTTACAGTTGTAGTGGTTCTATTTTGTTTGCATTTACGATCATATCTGCTTTATGATGTTATTATGTACCTATGGATTAAGAGAAAACACTGACACCCGTACTACAGTTTTTTTTTTATTCAACTTCGGTGGCAGACAAGCACACGGCCCACCTGATGGAAAGTGGTTACCTTGACCTATGAACGTGTGTAACATCAGTGGAGTCACATCCGTGCTGCCGACCCTGTAAGAACAGAGATTTTGTACCGTCAGTGTAGAGGACAAGCCTTTGGTCATCCCACTGACAGCACAAAAACTCTCCAGTGAGCTCTGGCTACCCTACTCACCGCCGGGAACACAACACGAAGTTATTATAACCGCAGTATTCTGTAGGGCGGAGGTACTTCCCCAGTCGGACTGCTCAATTGGGCGGAAATACCACCGTGTCCTACCTTATAAAACTGGCTCTGGAGGATTAGGGATTTATCCACGAGTGTAAATGTATTTCTATATGTCAAGAAACAATTTGTAATATAATATAATTTATTTAAAAACAAACAGCGCAGAGGTAAATAAATTCAGCAACTGCAAAAGACTTGTATAAACTAGTTGGTGTCAATGGTGTGAAGGTTCAAGTTCTGTGTAGAAGGTTCTTACAGGGTTCTATTCCTAGTGTTGTACACCTGGTGGTGTACAACCGGCCGAAAAGAAGGTCTGGCCACGGTAACCGCTTCTCATCAGGTGCGCTGTGTGCTTGTCTGACACGTGAGTGTTTATAATATGGTGTAAATCATACATGCCATGGTCATTAGAAAAATAATAAAAGAAAGAGTAGGTAGGTACTATTTATTATTCTTCAGAAACAAAACTGAGTTGATTACAATAATATGAGCAATTTCATAATATGCCAGTTGCTCCGAACTTTTATAAGGAGTAGGTACATATTATGTACATAGAACTTCAAATTAGAAATTGATTCGTTGTAACTAATTTTCTACGCTAATTAACTAACAAATCAGTGAGTTGCACATAATTGACTACATTGATTGGTTAAATAGCAGAACTTCTTCACTTTAATTGATTGAGAGGTGGATAATAATTGCGTGTTTTCACTGCAAAAGTTAACGTTCAATTATAGACATTATCACTGCCTATCAGCTATAAGTATATACTATTGGTTCAAGATCCAGTGAGTATATAATATATCCTACCTAAACACAGCAAGAAAGGAGGTAATTTGAAATTAGAAATTGATACGTTGTAACTAATTTTCTAAGCTAATTAACTAACAAATCAGTGAGTTGCACATAATTGACTACATTGATTAGTTAAATAGCAGAACTTCTTCACTTTAATTGATTGGGAGGTGGCATAATTGTGTAACATGGATAATAATTGCGTGTTTTCACTGCAAAAATTATAGACATTATCACTGCCTATCAGCTATAAGTATATGCTATTGGTTCAAGATCCAGTGAGTATATATTATATCCTACCTATACACAGCAAGAAAGGAGGTCCCGGTTGCCATACGAACATATATGACAGCCATTACGAGTAGCTGGAGACCTCAAATGTCCCACTAATCTAACTATAGGATTTCGATATCGCCAATTGGTCTGTAGTTTATAGGTTTTCTGGTTATGGTCCCAGTATGTAACGTTGTTGATTACTGGTAAGGCACTATTGAAGATAATCATCAATACACGTGTGTATCATACGACGTTTTTCAACACACTTGCATAGGAAATATTACTAAAATAGACCTTAGAATCTTCATAACTAGTACTTGTACACAATTGAATTAATAATTAACTATGATTACAGCAGTGAAAACGAGTTGAGAATTATTTTCGCAATAGCGGGAAATATAATTAATTTTACTATGCGCGCCCATCTAGCATAGTCCATAGACTAGAAGACTGAGGTTTATTTTTTTTGAAAGGTAGAAAATAGGAATGGAATTTTTACTGAGTTATAATTGAGTGAAAGTTTTGTTTATTAAACTGGTTTAATAAACAAACAAATTGTATGAAGTGAGCTATTAATTTGTGTGTATTTATTTTGAGCAGGTTTTCATTGAAAGCACCTTAACCAATAAAACATTTCAAAAAGCTATAAGTAACTCACTCGTGAAATTATAACAAGGAAAAAGTCGCAGTTTGATTTGAGCCGCAGGTGGCATTATGTGCCTAATTGCGGTGAAATTAAAGTGTTCTTTTTTTTTATATAGAACACGTCAATTAGACTTCGATTTGCCTGATGGTAAGCTGAAGGCAAAGTCTCAGAAAAGAGGATCAACATTACTTACACATACCATGTGACAATGGCGACACTTAGCTTGATGGCCTCATCATATGCTTTTTCACGCCCCGCTTAAAGGACCCGGGACTGTAGGAAGAAGGAAACACGTGAGCTGGTAATGAATTCCAGGCCTTAATAGTGCGACAGAGGAAAGAGTTACCGAACCGCTTAGTTCTAGATCGGATGTTCTGCACCGTGTGCGGGTGACACTTAAGACCTGCACGTGTTGTCCTATTTAGGAAAGGGGAGGGTGGGACGAATTGGAAGAGCTCATCAGAACACTCACCATGGTACAGACAGTAAAATACAGCCATGGACGCAACATCTCTACGCATCTGTAAAGGTTCTAGGGTGTTTGTGACCTCGAGATTCCCAATGATGTGGATCGCACGTCGCTGCAACCTGTCGAGAGCATCTAGTAAGTACTTTGCTGAACCATCCCAGAGATGCGAGCAGTATTCCACACAGGAGCGAATTTGTGTCTTGTATAGAAGACACTGCTGCTCCGGCGTGAAAAATCGTCTCACTGTGTTCATGACTCCGAGTTTTCGTGAGGCTGTTTTTATGATACTTTCGATGTAATTTTTGTTAATCAGGTTGCAGCGAACTTATTTATTGTTTTTATTTATAATCATTCACCCAACTTTTAATAGTAAATTATTTGACTATTGAATACAAACACGTCACAATAATTTATTTTATTCAGGTTTCCTTATAACTTACCCTTTGGACGTTTAGTAAAAAGTAACTAATTTGACTAATTATTCAAATACCCAATTGGTTGCGGACGATAGATGACGCTTCATGGAAAGTATCGAAGATCATCCGCATCACAGTTCACTGGAAAACTGACCCCATCCAACCTATTTCTAGTGTTGATTGATGGCACTTGGTGGAATTTATTGCTACACATATTGAAATATGTAAACTTGTACTTTTCCATAGTATTTTTTATTATTACACCTGACCGGTTTCGCCTTACGGCATCCTAAAAGGTTTACAATTATAAACTATACTTATAAACTACTAACTGCAATTGTAAACCTTTGAGGATGCTGTAAGGCGAAACAGCAGGTGTAATAATAAAAAATAATGTGGAAAAAGTACAAGTGCATTTCAATATGTGTAACTACGGTAGCCTAGTGGTATGGGTAATGGACTGCTGAGACGAGGTCTCGGGTTCGATCCCAGGTTTGCCATGGCACACACTAATGACTTTTCGATGCTTTTCGAAGTTCATATCCGATAAACTGCAATAGACTCACCACCTATTACGTGAGACCGAATACAGTTATTGGTGAAATGTGGGTGTTAATTCACCTCTGCCTAACCCTCCGGGGATAAAGGCGTGATTGTATGTATGTATGTACTTAAATCTGTCGAGACACTCTCAGAAGTTTACACTAATGATACTAATTGAAAGAAAACTACTTTTTAACGGATTCTATCGCGATTTATTCTCGGCTACTTTTCAGCAGCCATGGTCGTGTGATGGACTTAGGGTGGTAGTTGTCACTTTGAAGTGTAAGTTATCTCAAAGTAGTAAACTTAATAAAATCGGCGTGATAAATTTTGCCGACATTGGAATGAAATTATATAAGAAGCGTTACTACACTAGCAATCGAACAGGTAATCCGATATGATTTAAACATCTAGCACTGTCTAGAAACGTTATTCACACTATCCAATATCTATAGCAATAAATTCAGTTCATTTTATAATCATAAAAAAGTAACAAAAAGCCAACTCTTACACTTTAGTCTGAATGTCCGTTGGCTAATCTCGGCAACGACAGAGCTGATTTTGACGAAAGTTTTTACTAGACCTAGCTGATGTTATAAGATGTAATAGATTGTTTTTTAAAAAAGGCTGCCGCGCAAATACTTACTACGCGGAAAAAGTCGCAGGCGTAACTAGTACTTATATACTAGATAATCGAAATTGGGGAGGTACAGGCAAAAATAATCTCAGATGGCGTCACCTTCACTGGTGCTTGTCAATCTTGTCGTTGACATTTGCATTAAAAGTATACAATTTTCTATATGAATTTATCAATAAAAAAGTGCTCCTGCTTGACAATGGCTAATTAAAAGAATAGTTGAAAAAGAGAAATACTTCCGTACATAAAAATCGTCAGGTTTTAAACGGTCGCATATACACGTACATATTCTAGTAGACTAATTTGGTAAATAGTTTTTGATGCCCAATGCTTTAATCTATAGCATCCGTCTTATCAGTAGGGCAACGATGAAAACCTTTCTTTTTACACTGTAACGCGTTACACAGCATCATTGTCCATTCCACATAAGACATTTTCTTTCATTTTCTAACAATTTATAAGAAATTTGAAAGGAATATACAATCAGAGATAATGCGCCACCTATCAGAATAAATAAGCAGTGTCTCCTCATTGTCAGCTTCTGCCACTGAAGGTGTCGCGAAGAAATAATATTACACTTCAATACAGCTGATGTCAAAAGTAATATATAAGACAAATAAATAATGACTAAGGTACCTATACTATTTATACTGTTGATTGATGGCACTTGGTGGAATTTGTTGTTACACATATTGATAAATCACTTGTACTTTTCCACATTATTACTTATTACACCTGACCGGTTTCGCCTTACGGCATCCTCAAAGTTTTACAATGACATTTTCATAAACCTTTAAGGATGCCGTAAGGCGAAACCGGTCAGGTGTAATAAGTAATAAAGTAATGTGGAAAAGTACAAGTGAGTCATAATTATGTGACTAAGGAATAGGTAAATGAGGAACTTGGAAATTTCTTAAAATATTTGAGAAATTCATAGCTGTTTTCTTCAATAAAAGTTATTAACCCAGAGTTAGTAATTTTTGAAATGGGCTATATATTATTTTCCACAAACGTGTGAACTGAGGGCCCGAGTAATTTAACCATAACAGTTTCTTCCACGTTCAAGAAATTTATAATTGTTTGCTTAAAGTTTTAACTTAATATTTTCAACTACAATAGTTTGCCATTTCATTTGTCAATTTAAAATTTAGCCCTCAGTCCAATTGCACCTACCTATATAGGTTTGCAAACAATTCTATTATCAGATGTCTCTATACACCTCGTGACACGTTGTGGACCACCCGTGCTAGCAGGCTTTTCCTTATGCTGTAGTTTCTTATTTGGGTGAAGGTGTGGAGGTTTATACTTTAAACTTTCTATATCCGCACTTTCTACATTTACAACAACGCTTTCATGGTCAATATCTATGATGTCTTCCCTCGATGGTGGATTGTCCCAAACTGGTGGTCTTCTTGGATTTTCAAATGGAGGGTCCTCATAACCGCACTCTAACCTGTCTCCTCTTATTCTACAACCTCCACTTAATTGTTCAAAGTAATTATAGCTAATAGGCTCGCCTACATTTTTATTGTATCCACATAGCAACCTATCGTCGACGATTCGACAAAACTTGGAATCGAAGTCATAAGGGCAACATTTTTTTCGATGTACTATTGGAGCATCGGCAGGATGCCCCGGCTGGAGATTTCTTCGAAACTTAAGCATTTGTTTGCCCAGTTGTGGTGAAATTAACCTGCTATTACAATTCGGTGCTGCAAACACATATGAAAAGACCGTGCATACCTGAAAAATCAATTGATATTTTAACTATATGATTTCAAAAGTTTAAAAGAACTTTGGGAATCACATAAAGTGTCCATCATATGAATTAAAAATAACTAAACGCGAAGTTTGCACATTGATAAATAAATAATATAATAATTAATCACATTGTTACTCTGTTCTTTTTAGATGCAATACATTTATCTTTACCTTTTATTGAAATATTGTAAATTTAATAAAAGCACCGATGTCTAGGCATATGGTTCGTTATAACAAAATTTCCAAACGACAACTCAAAACATGGTATTTTATGTTGAAATGGGTTTCATTGGAGCGATTCTTTAAAACAATCTCAAGGCGATAAAACATTTTTAATATGACTAATATGAAATATTTGTATTACCTTGGGATTGTTACAATTATGGGAGCAACTACCGCCTGATCTCTCAAGTCCGAGAGGGAACAGAAAGACTGACAGATTCTCCTCTGAGTCATTGTCCAACTCAGTTCGATCCTAAGTTGGACAAATGACTCAGAGGAGAACCGTTTCAGTCTCACTACGAAACAGCAGAACTGTCATATTTTCCGCGAAGTGACTGTGCGTGATCGTACAAATAGGGATCAGCCCCCCTAGAGAATTGGCAATAGCACAGTCATCAACGCATGTCATAAACGTCAAATCCCATACATGTCTACGCCGGAGCAGCGGTGTCTTCTCTATAAGACACAAATTCGCTCCTGCGTGGAATACTGCTCGCATCTCTGGGATGGCTCCGCGAAATACCTACTAGATGCTCTCGACAGGTTGCAGCGACGCGCGGTCCGAATTATTGGGAACCCTGAGGTCACGAACACCCTCGAGCCTTTGCAGATGCGTAGAGATATTGCTTCCTTGACTGTATTTTACCGTCTCTACCACGGTGAGTGTTCTGACGAGCTCTTCCAACGAATCCCACCATCTCCTTTCCTACATAGGACAACACGTGCAGGCCTTAGATGTCACCCTCACACTGTGCAGAATATACGAGCAAGAACCAAGCGGTTCGGAGACTCTTTTCTTTGCCGCATCACTAAGTCCTGGAATTCATTACCAGCGCACGTGTTTCCTTCTTCCTACCGTCCCGGGGCCTTTAAGCGGGGCGTGAAAAAGCATCTGATGAGGCCGCCAAGCTGAGTGCCACCATTGTAACACTTAGTGTCTGTAATGGTGACCCTCTTTCCTGAGACTTTGCCTTTAGCTTACCATCAGGCGAGGTGAGGTCAAGTTGGCGTGTCCTATATAAAAAAAAAAAAAAAAAGTCATTATATTCTACAAAATTGCCTACGAATTACCACTTGTCTAGAGGCGCAGTTTAGGAACTCGTCATCATCATCGCTATAAGGATTTACCTCTAGTATTCCAAAATTGCAGTTTAAAAGCCCATGCTCCCCTTATAGTTTTAATTGGTATGTCGGATTTTCCGGGAGCTCATTGACCTCACAACTTTGAAAGGGAAAGCCTATTTCAGACCATTATCTTATATTTATCCATTATTGGGCACACATTGCGACCGTAGGTGCATACTATCCAGTATGAAAAAAACTATCCCACGCATGCTCAAGCTATGGAGTGAACTCCCTGCTCTGGTTTCCCAAGCGCCTAGAGTTCTGCAAGAGAGGCATTAAAAGGTTTCTTCAGGGTCGGCAGCGCGAGTGTTGTAACCAATTACCATCAGGTGAACAATGTGCTTGTCTGCCACTTATGCGGTATTAAAAAAAGGTGCAAGGACTTGCAGGTGAGATTGGCTTGGGCTTCAAAGTATTGGTCCTGTATACCCACATCTAATTAGAAACGGTTTAGAAATTATAATTCCTTAAACTGTCAACCTGAATTGACAGGATAGGTGAATTTTATAGGATTATTAGCTGACCCGCGGTTCCAACTACGTACACGTTTGTTAAAGTGACCAAACGTAGCCTACTTCTTAGACCCACCGAGGGTCTAAGAAAAGGTTATACGCAAAAAATCATAAAAATACTTCTAAATCGATTCAGTGACAATAACACGTACAGAAGAACCAAATATAATTATTAAGATTAGGATCTCATAAAACCTATTTAAAAATGAGAACTGATACAATTGACGAAGAGGATTTCTGTGCCAATAACCTTGTAAATTAAACACCAAACTCTTTACGCCCGAAATCTATCAGAATCCTTTCGACGCTGGCAGTTCGGGGCAAAGCAACTAATAGTTTTAGCTTCGGGCAGCTGTAAGTCAGTAAATGGTGCCAGATCAAATCGTGTCAAATTTAGTTCATTATTCTAAATTGCTTGCGAACCAATAATAAAATTATCACAAGTATAGGTTTATACAAATAAATATTTTAATTTTTATTGGCTATTTACAGGCTTTAAATCGGGTAAAAAATATGATATGGTAAAAAATAAATTCAAATGAACGACTAACCACGATATAGAACCGCGCGTTACCTCTGCGTGTGAAATCCAACATAATATCCCTTATCTGAAATCACGGTTTTTGCATTTCAATTAACGCTGTACAATAGTACAGTTTGACATACATATTTATACGAATTAATTACAATTTTCCTTTCAACTAGCAATACAGTATAAAAATCAGTTTTCAAATTTATATCCATCGTTCATATTTTTATTTACTATTTAAATAACCATATTATACTTTTTTTCAGCATTTTGTTTTCTATTCCAAGAGCGTCTATATCTATAAGACTAAGGTCAAGTTTATCTATATTAATATTGTCTAACATTATGTGATTTTCAGCAAATATTCTTCTCCAGTGTTCGTTGTTTCTTATGGCAGTTTTGGCCCATTGCCATAACTGTCTTCTTACATGTCGTTTCAACATTTTTCTTCTATTGGAACTGGAACTGCTACTTGGTACCGGCAGATCTTCTGTCTGCGTCTCTTGGCGCAGTTGACCATTATGTTTTAATTCTTTTTTATTGTATTTTCTTATTACAGATAAAATGTGATTTTTGATTACTGAATCTGAAGCTTTTACTTTCTCGTCATCAAATTCGTCATTATTATTATTAAACAAATCGTGACTAAGCGCTTGCCAAATTTTACTACTGAGATGAAATTCTAAGCTATTTTTTGAAGGGCTTTTTTCTTGATTTTCCAAATCTTTTTCCACTTTGTCATGAAAAATAAATGAAGGTTTTAAATCCATGGCTCTGTTGACCATTTTATATATCATTGGCCTGTCCGTGGTTTGTTTTAGCTTCTCTTCACTTTTATCAGGATGCAATTTAATTTCAATTGCTTTAACTATTCTAGACATCATTGGTCTTTCTTCAGCTTGTTTTGGTTCAATATTATCGTGGTGTCGTCTTATTTCAATGGCTTTTACTATTCTAGACATCATTGGTATTTCTTCAACTTTTGGTTCAACTTTGTTACGGTGTTTCACGTCAATGACGTTCACTATTCTAGATATTATTGGTTTTTTTTCATTTTGCGTCAAGTCAATCTTCTCATGATTACGTTTTATCTTGAAGTTCGTGATTATGCTAGAATGCTTAACTGGTGAATCATAACATTTGTCTTTATTATTACTGTATTCACTATGAGATCTCGACCGAGATCTCTTTTGCTCATTTTCTAGGTTATCTTGATGTTTCCTTGATGGTTTTTCTGTTCGATTCTTAAGTTCAGTTTTCTGTGTCGGATGCTTTTTTGCAGAGGTAGGCTTTTCTGGCCGTGATTTTGTAACATTGTTTGACTTCACTTTGTCTTCTTCAATTTTGTCTACATTATAAACAAACTTCGAGAAAATGTTATGCTTATTGGGGAGGTCCTTAGTGTTTGGAACATTAGATACCTTTTTCACAGGTACATCACCTTTTGCACGCTGTCAACAAAAAGAGTGTATTGTTATTTAAGAATATAAAAAACAATATTTTGGTGTTTTTTTTATCAATTACATATTCGTATATTTTCTATCCTATTTTTGCCTGTATATTATATTATAAATTATTTTTATTTCAAATTTCCCGATTTTCCTACTGGCCATAAAAATATATTTATTTTAGATTCTATTGTTATTTTTCATTAAGTTAGATACAAGGATCTGATATAAGTATATAGCAAAGTATAATATAACATGAATAAATCACCACTTATTCTAGTTTATTCTATTCATTTATTGAAACAACTTAAAAACTAATTATTTGGTTGCTAGGACTATATTAAATCAAAGTCAGATAAAACAATAACATTAATCTCTTCTGCATATAAATGACGACCGTAACATGCGACCGTATCATCTATCATATTACAAAAATATCCATCTGTGATCTACTATAACCTCTTTGTAATGATGAACTACTTATGTGGTTCGTCATTCTCATAGTGATGGCCCAGTAGCATCCAAAGCATGCATAATTACAATATTAGTAGGGTAGTACAGAGCCTGTATTCTAGGATGGTACTCAGTTCCGATTCTCGACTTATCTGAGTACAGATTTTATATATTATACAACTATATACAATCTGTCCTCCGATGGATCGGCATTCAGGACTGGCTGTCGTTCTACAAGTTGGAGATGCTATGACATATTCGCCGCACCACTTTATTTTGCCAACATTGAATACTCGTAGTCGATACTAATTATTATCATTATTATCAATGAACCATTTTTTATATATGTTGGGACAAATCACACAGCGCTATCTAAGCCGGACAGCTAGTAATATAGATTCTCGAATATTCAGACATAAATAAGCATGCAAGTTATAATGTGCACATGTCTACAATCTACATGATTACAGAATTGCAATAACTTCCTACAGTATGTGCGAATGAATGTCTATACATATGGATGGATGAGCGAATGTGAATGGATGATATTTCTTACTGTATAATTAATAATTACGAACCATGGTTGGAAGAGAGCCAAAATATATTTCTATATTTGAAGTAATAGGAGAGCAAAAGCTCTGAGAACGCTTGCAGATATTAGTTTTCTCCACCTTAGTGCAGAAATAAAGCATTTTTTTTCAATGTAGAAGACATTGTGACACTAAGTATTATTAACAACTAGTTAATTTATTGCTACACTGCAAAATTTTTGACGAACTCTTTTCTTTTATAGTGTCTATTAAATTAAGAAATATTCGTTTTGATGACAAAATGGTAAGTTTACTTTTATTAAGTAGAAATGATATGCCACTGTTTCGATGACTTGCAGATTCATAGCTGTCCAGTAATTTATATAATTCATACTCATTAAGCCTTTTGGGATTCAGTCGCTCTCTCATCCGTTCTAATTCAAATGTTTTTACTGTATCAATATTTGTAAATATTTCATCTAATTTCCTTATTTGACACAAACTTAAATCGAAACTCTTCTTTAGTGAATCAATATTCTTCTCAATATTGGGAATTTCTCTATTTCTTTTCACAGTTTCGTAATCTGATAATATTTTAATAACGCGGTCTCTATTGAGAACTTTATCGTCAAATTTGGACTTGTGAGATAAGCCAGGTAATGAAATTTTTCCATTTTTAAAGTCTTTTACCATGCATTGTAATGTTTTAGCCTTTGATCCTTTGATATTAAATCTTTTCTTTATTTCATCTGGGCTCATTCCTTCAATCAACTCGATATCCTTGACATTTAATTTGGAAACATATACTTTATTCTTGAACAGAAATATGACTGAATATTTCTTAGCTGAATTCTTCGGTACTAAAATTGATTTCGATTTTCCTTGAGACTTAACTGAATGTTTTGATTTTCCTGTATCGAAATAATATTATAAAAAAGGTTGTTGCGAATGAAGAAGTGAAAATAAATGTAATACACTTACCGATGGACATTGTGAGATAGATCTATAGTTTATTCTTAATCTTCCACATAATGTTGATAAGTATTATAAGTTAAGTAACTAAAATTACCATTTCTTAATTTAGGCATGTTGAATGATACAATTTAATTTTTCCACAAACACATTATATGCAAAAACATTGCAAAAAATGTATAAAACTTATTTTTATCAATGTGAACTGTCAGCTTGATAGAAAGGAAGACATGCAATTTCACACAATGAAAATACAATAGACAACTTATATTATATTTACAACCTATAGATATTTAGTTTGAGATTTCATTAATTATATCAGTTTAGATCAATAATATGTTTAAAACTGTTTAAGTATCAGTAAAACACTTTTATTGACATGAATTTCCTACACAAAGGTACTTTTACCACCATAGTTATACAACAGCATATCATGAACTCCACAATTATAATATCATTTGTTCTGTAATAGTTCTGAGAGACGTAGTTTTTCTATACTTTGCAAGAAACTGAGAACTCTACTTTTTGATACCGTGTACTCAAAATCAGGTGTATTTAAAACTGCTAAAAGATCTCTTTTTCCTTTTTCTACGTCTTGATAGATAGACAAAAATTTTTTGATTTCTGACTTATTGGTTACAATAGAATCCAACTTAATTTTAGCTAAATTTATATGTGGAGAAATCATATTCTTTAAATCTTCAACAACTTTGTCTAATGTTTTTCGTTCAATTGCGTTTAAACCAAGTTTATTTCTTATTCCTCTAGCCATTTTTTTTAAATCGTCTAAATTTTTTTTTCGTTTTGCTTCATCATATTGTTGTAATATTTGATTCAGGCGTAGTTTATCAAGCTTTTTGTATTTTTGCGATACATCTGTGAGCGATAAATTTCCTTCCTCATAATCTTTAAGCATATTTATCAGTATTTTATGATTAGAATCTGATATTTCAAAATTTTTTTTTAGTTTCTCTTCCTTCATCTTTCGTAACAACTTGATATCTTTTTCGTTTAAGTTGGATACATTGATTTTATTGCTCGTTAGTTTTTCTAACTCCTTTATTTTATTTCTTATACTACTTAAATTTAACTCTATAATATTATCTGGTAATTTTGTATCTGGAACGCCAAATACTTTTCTCATGATACATCTTCTAAATCTTCTGCGACACCACCGCCTACAACGGCGCATACATCCCAATTTTTTTTTATGTTGTTTCCCTGTTTGAGTCTTCTTATCCTCTGGAGAAAGTGGATATTATCGGAAGATAAACTTAAAATCATGGCTACAATAACGAATTCTACAAAAATGAAACTAAATGTACTTACTAGCACACGTTAGACTATGCCTACCTAATTAGTAAATAATCACATCACACTTACTTTTCCTGCTACGGGAGCACATTTGGTGGTATGCAGATATTTACTCATATTATGTATATAATAGTAGCATCCGATTCAGAAGAAATTTGTGTATAAAGCGTAGGTAAGAGGGTATAGGAGTATTTTACATTAGTGTTGACCTTGTATTGAATAATATGTATTATTGTTATGATCATCCATTTATTGTGTTAGTTTTTATATTAGTTTCGTAGTTATTGTTCATTTTGTATTCTATTTATATTGAATTTTGGATATTGATGGGGTGGTTTTGACTTTTATTTATGTCTTTTATTTTCCTGACGTAACTGACATATAACCAATGACTAAGTACAGAATTTAAATGAATAAATATAAGTCGTTGAAAATAGTTCGACACTCGTTATTAGAATATTTTTAAATAATACACTTATTATTATTATTTTATACCACTTAGGTGGCATATAAGCACACGGCCCACCTGATGGAAAGCGGTTACCGTGGTCTATAGACGCTTGTAACACCAGAGGAGTCACAGGCGCGCTGCCAACCCTGTAAGTACAGAGTTTCTGTGCCGTCAGTGTAGAAGACAAAGCAGGACAAGCCTTCAGTCTTCCCACTGACAGCACAAATTCTCCAGTGAGCTCTGGCTACCCTACTCACCTCTGGTAACTCAACACGAAGTCATTATAGCCGCGGTATTCTGTAGGGCGGAGGTACTTCCCCAGTCGGACTGCTCAATTGGGCGGAAATACCGCCGTGTCTTACCACCTTGATTATTACATGACTATTACACGCTCCAAGAGCAGAAATTATAAATACTTAGTAACATTTCGCCAATGATGGTCCCACTTTATAGAGGGCGAGCCAGTTGAAACAAAAAGGCACATGTTCTCCGTGACTTTTCTAATACAATAAAATATATAACGCTATACCTGACCTGAGAACTAAACCCAGCATCTTATGAAGTAAGTTTACAGAGTAAGCTCTAAGAATTCTGGTGGCGCGATTCCCACGCCACGTGAGCCAGTGGACTGTATTTTGCGGGGGGATGAAGCTAAATATTTCAGATGACACTTTACACAACAAACAAGATAGGTGATCGGGTTGCCGCGGAGGTGGTTTAGGCAGTGAATGCAACCCAAGAAATTAGGAGAGGATGCACTAACCTTTATGACGCCACGTGCTGTCGGAGCCGGTGCACCGGTCTTCTCTTCCTGGCTCAGGAGCTGCTGCCCACTTCACTAAATCACTTGAGGGACACGAGAGGCACAATCCGATCGGTAAAAGTCTATGGAAGCGGTTAAAATCCAACAAATATTATTAATGAACAGATGTTACTAGTTCAATGCGGAAGTGAAGTTGCGGCCATTTCAACAATTGGTCGGGGCGAAAACTATTGCTATCTCACTTTAAAGGTAGTGCGGGAGGGAGATGGGTATAGGAAGCGTGTGTTCAGTGTCAATCAATTGAGAGACGATTTGAATTACTCGACATACTACTACTATTGAGCGGGAAAATACAAATCCCACTATCGGCGCAACCATTCTATGATATCTACACAATTAGTGTGATAATGGTCAAAAGGCAATTTTTAGGGATATGATTTATTTTACATGGCATCGACTAGTTGTACATAAAATTCAGAATGTAAAGATATTGCTGGAAATCGAGATCTCAGAGCTACTACTGAAGACTCTGTCGTAATAGGACAGATATATCATTTTGCCTAAAACAAGACAAAACATGAGCATCATCATGCGGTGTAAGTTGTTAAGTTAACAATTGTTGGTAGACCGAAATAAATAAATAAATAAATCACGACACATCCTAACCATTGAATCCTGAATTCCAATCCTGGTTTACCTAAATAGATGCATGCAGATTTCAATTATATTTTAAAAATCTATCCAACTAATATGTGATCCAACGTGAACCCACTCGTTAACACAAGCAATTTAGCTTAGCTAGAGAGGTTAGAGTGAATATTATTATTATATATTATATTTGACGACCTCCGTGGCGTAGCGGTAGAGCATTCGACTGCTATGCAGGGGGCGCGGGTTCGATCCCCGCTCAAATATTTGTATGCATGAATATCTATATTTGCATTGGTCTGGGTGTTTCTATGTATAATATGTATGTATTTACAAAAACAAAAAAAAGTATCTAAGTATGTTTATCCGCATTCTAGATACCATAACTCAAGCTAGTTAAGCTACGCTTACCATGGGTCTAGATAGCGTTGTGTAGAATGTCGTGGAATATTTGGAATATTTATTACGCAGTTTTGGTTACTTACGAATATTCTTTTCATAAAAAAGTAAATATTATAAATGAAAAAGTTTATGCTGTCGTTTACGGCTTCAAATGAATGGATTTCCCTGAAATTATTCCTTTTTCTAATTGTAATAGATTCCCATGGGTTGCACGATCAGAATTCCATGTAGACGGATCCGTAAAAATATCCATTAATAAAAATTGAAATTCAGGGAAACTTTAGTATTTTGCTAACTGTACATTGTTTTGGTCGAAGACTTTATAATTACGAGAAACATTTTCCAATCAGTAAATCATTTCAATATACAATGTCAATATTTTCATGGGTAAGGTTTTGTTTATAGAAGTCCATGCATATATATGTAAGTTATAATAAAGTTAGTTAATTGTTTAATCATAATGTGTCATAAATATACAATTTTAACTATTTAATGATGGTATGAAAATTGTATTAGGGAATCTTTAGTCAACGTAAATCAGAGTTAACTGTGAACAGTTGACTTTGGTTGGATTTAGGAACAGTCTGAAGTCCAGATAGAATTTTAGGTGAAAGCTTTGGGTGCGACCGGAATTAACCCTAGGAAGGAGAAGAATATTTCTGAATTTTGTTTTAACAAGTCTCTAAGTTCAGCGCATTTACTTGTAAAAATATTATGTCATAATGCAACATTGTTATCAAGAATTTCATATATTCTTGAAAGAATTACAACTATTCTAAAAATATACATTGAAATACAAAAGTGTATAAATAATATTCGCGTTTATTTTTATAATAATCATATTTGATCATTCATTTTTAAGTCTTTAAATATCACGATATTTTCGCTTTTCTTTCAGGAAGCTTTAGTATTTATTGTAACGGCAGCTACAGTTTATTCTGCACCAAACCTGCAAAAAATAGAAGACACACACAATATTGAATCTAAATCAAAATTAGAAGATTCTTCTTCATCGTCTGAAGGTTATCTATCTAATGATGCAATTAAACCTTTTAGACGAAATAATAAAGAGGCTTCCGAAGAAAATGGATTTGAAGGTTATTTATTTGATGAAACTATATGTAAAATAATTCATAATAGAATTTTGTGTGGTTATGACAGAAATAAAGTAGAGGTTATTGAAAATGAAGTTGTGAACATAGGAAATGGTTGTTTTATACGCAATGAGAGAATTGAATGCGGATACCTTACAAAAGATAATACTGTTTATTTAAGATTTAAATCAGTTACTGAGATAAATGATTTGAACAATACAATACCCTCTGGGACCAGTTCTACAACAAAACAGCAGGATATCAACACACCTGATAAAGCTATAACAACAATATTACCAATCTCACTACCTTTATCAGATACATCTGAAACAACAACAGAGGAAACAACTACAGGTGAAACAACAGAATTACTCAAAACAAGCTCACAGGGATCCGATACTGAAACAGAACAGGCAGGAACGTCAACAGATACCATATTTTCAACTACACTATTAAAACCAGTTTCTTTTACTAATCCTGTAGCTGAAACCACGACTAATGAATTGTATACAACACTATTATCATCAACATTGTCAAAGTCAATAGAAAATTTAACTACAAATAAAATAGAGGTGACAAAACATGTAACGGATTTAGAAAACCAAAGTAAAGTAGAAAACACCAACGCACCCATGCTTCATAAGTTGAAGAGATCGATTGAACAAATACGAGAAGAAAAAGCATCCTCAAAATGCTTAGGATGCTCATCACAGGTTTCGAAAACAGATACAATTACATTTTCATCAGCAGATACACCAATTGTACACTCCAGGAGAGCAAACTTGAATGGAAAATATGTAAGATATGGCAGTGATAATGTTAGTACCCAAACAGCTTGCGTTGAAAAGGATGATCGCATTGTATGTTATAATTATAAAGCAATATGATTAATCAATTTTAGTAGAGAGCTAGACTCACTTTTATCAACATATTTTTTCACACAAATAAATCGCTATCATGAAATTAAATACTGACAATCATTTACATAAAATATAACGTACCCTGTAAATACTCAAACTATTGGAGATATTTAGAATGCCGAGCTGTAAATTGATACAAAAATCTGGGCTTACCCTTTTTAAAATATTTGAAATAAAATACATCTTGTCTAAGGTTACGATTTAGTGCATATATCTTAGCATCAGCCTAAAATATTTTGTGATAAATTTTGAGGCAGGATTTTTTATTATTACTGAGTTAGGCAGTGGTCCCTTTACTGACATCGCTCTAAATTTAATATTCTTTTTTATGTATACTTTTTTTTATCTTATATAATCATACATACATACATATAAGCACGCCTTTATCCCCGGAGGGTTAGGCAGAGGTGAATTAACACCCACATTTTACCAATCATTGAATTCAGTCACACGTAATAGGGGGTGAGCCTATTGCCGTCTTCCGGGCACTATTGTTGACTCGAGCAATGCATTTAAAGCTGAGTCTGAACTGTATAAATCTGTCTGGTGTTAAACAGCCCTATCCCTTAGTCGCCTTGTACGACACCGCATGGGAAGATATAGGGTGGCCCAAATTCTATTCTGCCGGGAACCATATAATCATATACTTTTTTGTTCATTTAAAACCATTAGGTCAATAAACTTAAACACTTAATTATTTAAAGCTACCTCTACAGAAAAAGTGTTAGAAGATTAGAGTGACGATAAATTGATTATTTGAGAACAACTTGGTAAATAAAAAACCTTTGTGTTCGGTTGAATAAAAACTCCAACTTCATGACTGACGGTAAGATGCTTAGTTACTTTGATACGCCATTATGTTGAGTGATAATCAGATTTTCCCAGGCTGAGTATACTTCAATGTGGTATTATTTTATTAAAAGATGCTTTCGTAAAGTTATGAAATCTATCGTATCGTATGATATTCTTCAAAATTCTGAACTGTGCTGTCTAGACCCAAAGTAAGCATAGCTTAACTAGCTCGTGTAATTTATTCTAAAATACAGATAAATTGAACCCCTTTAACTCAATCATCTACCACTACACCATAAGACTGCGTCGGATGGAGAAAGAGCCAACGTCCGAGTGCCATCACTGCGGCGCGAGGGAGGACTCAGGGCCGCACACGCTCACCGAGTGTCCGGCGTGGAAGACGCCGAGACGGGAGCTCGTGTCGGCCCTGGGAGTGAGAGTTCTCACGCTCTCCACCTTGCTCGCGGCGATGGTCCGCTGCGGATGCGTGGGCGGCCGGCGCCTCCTTCTGCGAGCAAGTAATGCTCGTGAAGGAGGAGGCGGAGCGGGAGCGGCAGCGGGTGCGACGAAGGATTGCAAGCCAAACTGCCCGCGTACGAAGGCAACTCGGGCGTTGGAGGTTGATGAACGACCTTCGCCCCCCATGAGCGCAGGCCTGGGGGTGACAGGTGGAGCCGCCTGTCACCCTGGCAGAAGCAGGCCGCGGCGGTGGCGCGCCTGGCGCACCTCCCCGTTTCCGGGGACGAGTTGGGGACTCTGTAGTCCCCACACCCGAGAAAAGGAGCAGATTGTGAGAGATGGCCTTGGGTCGGCCGGGGTGCGAGGGGTATGCTTGTCAACCTTACCTTCGGCAACTAAAACGACCCACAGGCGGCGTGCGTTTTAGTCGGTTCGAGTCCGACATAACCTCCTTCCACCAGTTCCGGTGGAGAGCCTTTCGGCGCTATACAGGTTCCGAAGGGCGGCGCGGGAGCGGGGTCACGATCCCGAGCCCGAAGAAATTCGGGCCGTGAGATCCCGGCTCCACAGGGAAATGGTGGCAGAATGGGAGAGACGACTTGGGCAACCAAGCGCAGGGCACGCCGTAGTAACGGCGGTAAGACCCATCATGGGGGAGTGGCTAGAGAGGCCACACGGCAGCCTCTCGTACCGTCTGACGCAGATGATCACCGAGCACGGATGCTTCGGAAAGTATCTGCGTCGGATGCAGAAAGAGCCAACGTCCGAGTGCCATCACTGCGACGCGAGCGAGGACTCAGGTCCGCACACGCTCACCGAGTGTCCGGCGTGGGAGACGCCCAGGCGGGAGCTTGTGACGGCCCTGGGAGTGAGGGTTCTCACGCTCTCCACCTTGCTCGCGGCGATGGTTCGCTGCGCGGATGCGTGGGCGGCCGGCGCCTCCTTCTGCGAGCAAGTAATGCTCGTGAAGGAGTAGGCGGGGCGGGAGCGGCAGCGGGAGCGACGAAGGATCGCTAGACAAGCTGCCCGCGCACGAAGGCAACTCGGGCGTCGGAGGTCGATGAACGACCTCCGCCCCCCATGAGCGCCGGCCTGGGGGTGACAGGTGAAGCCGCCTGTCACCCTTGCAGAAGCAGGCCGCGGCGGCGGCGCGCGTGGCGCGCCTCCCCGTTTCCGGGGACGAGTTGGGGACTCTGTGGTCCCCACACCCGAGAAGAGGGCCAGATCGTGAGAGATGGCCCTGGGTCGGCCGGGGTGCGAGGGATATGCCTGTCAACCTCACCTTCGGCAACCGAAACGACCCACAGGCGGCGTGCGTTTTAGTCGGTTCGAGTCCGACATAACCTCCTCCACCGGCTTCGGTGGGGAGGTATCCGTGGGGATTTTGCGCACGTAAAAAAAAAAAAAAAAAAAAAAAGTTCCGGTGGAGAGGTATCCGTGGGGATTTTGCGAACGTAAAAAAAAAACTACACCATAAGAGACAGTCAGCTCTGTTTGTCAACTATGTTTGTAGGTTTGGATGTTTGTATATAACAAAATCTTTGAGCTCCAGCTCAAGTCAAAATGATTTCGTTGCGATGATGCATACTGCTCTCCATTAGAACATAAACACAATACCTACTTCTTTAAATGTTATTATTATAGTCTCGATGTTCTTTGATGATTATCTTTCTGTATTACTGATACACTCCAAAAATCAATTTCAAAACAGAGTATAAAGGTATATGTAAAATATTATTAAATTATATCTATTGTATTTGTTTGTGTATATGTATATATATGTAGCTTATGACTACACTAATAACTACCCAAGGGTTATTATTGTTAAGACAATACCTCCTACCTTCCTCGTACTAGCTCTGCACCACCCTATGGTAGACTGGCAGAGAATGCCTACGGCATTACGTCCGTCAATATACATCGTGCATAAAGTATAAATAAATAAAACATCTCCATATAAAGGTTGCCTGGAAGAGATCGCTTGTAGCGGTAAGGCCGCCATTTGTACATTTTTCATAATGTTGTCCGTACATGTACTGTGTAATGTGTTGGTGTACAATAAAGATTATCTTATCTTATCTTATAAAAAACTTAAAGAAAATAAATAAAAATAAAAAACTAATTTTAACACAAATTTTTATTTCAGAGTAGTTTGCAGAAGTTTTGTTCAGTTCTGAATCGCAATCACATATAACATCACTGGTGTGGTTATAGCAGTGTAAATAACCACTATCCGTGTGGTGATAAAACTAAAATTGATGAAATAATGCATTGGTAACTCACAAACACACACATAAATTACACTTAATGTATCTTGTGCTAAGTTGTTGGTCTCACAAAGGTATTTCTTTTTTGTATATTATTATATGTTATTATTATGATGGTTTATATTCTTTTGTATGATTATTTATTCCATAATAAAGAAACTCCATCCACCCTCTCCTTTCCTAAATAGGACAACACTTGCAGCGATTAGATGTCACTCTCACACTGTGAAGAATATACGAGCAGGAACCAAGCGGTTCGAGGACTCTTTTCTTTGACGCACCGCCAAAACCTGGAATTCATTACCAGCCCACGTGTTACCTTCTTCCTACAGTACCGGGTCCTTTAAGCGGGGCGTGAAAAAGCATCTGATGAGACCGCCAAGCTGAGTGTCACCATTGTAACATTACTTATACTTTGTAAAATGTAGCTTGGGTCCTATGACAGATGTTAAAAAGACATCACTAGTGATGTGAAAGTGTAATAGTCTAAGTCGAGAATAAGTACAGGTACAATGAAAATGCATGTATGTATATTATCAAAAACTATTTATTTAATCTGAATCGGACAATGGAGTACATCCTAAATCATCATCATCATCGTCGTCGTCTTCTATATCCGACTCACTGGAACAGTCTTGGAGATTTATAATTATTTCGTTTTCTCTAAGGTTGTCAAAACGAACGTCACGTTCCCAATCTTCAATAATGAGACGTTTGGCCCTTTTAATAACCCCATCATTTTAATTTAGAGAATGAGGGCAAACTAAAGGAAGTAAAAGGTATTTAAACTATCATGGTCACTCACATCAGTATCAGAATAAACGGGATATTTGCCATGTTTCGTTGTTTTGAGTTTCCGATATTTCATTATTATATATTCGATAGTTCCTCCGTGATCATGGTGCTTGCAACAGCGCCGAAATATCGGAAACTCGAAACAACGAAACATGGTAAATATCCCGTTTATTCTGATACTGATTCCTTTAAAAAGGTTGGCTTCTCTGAGAGTGGTACGCAATTTTCTTAATGTTGGCAACTCATTACGCGTGTAGTAATTGTAAATGTGATTACGTATAGCATCAACGTCGAAACTGTCTGGTTTAGTCACTGGATGCTTTCGCCTCTTCTTTTTATTTGGTGTCGTTAGGACGTTTTCTTCCATTGAAGATTCCCCAAACCTTTCCTTTGTGATTCGAGAGACAGTGGTTTTTCTAATCCCAAGAGCATCAGCTACGCGATCACGTACGTTATTTAAAGGCAAGAGTGGTCCACCATTTTGTAATTCGCGTTCAAAGTAGTGTCGCAAATTAACCACATATTCACGCATTTCGCTCTTGATAACAGTTTTTTTCGTTCTTTTCGTCATTATGGCACAACAAAAAAGTAAACAAGCGAACAAACTTAACTATAACAAAATACTCAACAAAACTTAACACTAACAAATAACAACCAACGATAATAACAAATGACTGGTGAAGAAAAAGGTTAACACTGGACGCATACAAGCAGAAGGCTGAAGCACTCGTACTGACGTGACCGACGCCGGTGTCTCACCATAACACAGCACAAATGAGTACTTGTGATTTGTTAAATAATTTTATTTCGATGCATGGCATCTAAGAAAGTTGTACTCAATATATTTTAACATTACTTTCAATCACAAACTCAACACGAACTACATAATATTTACATGCATTAAGGATACCTAACGTAAATCTATTAATTTTACATAATTTTATAAATTCACATCAGTTATTTGTGTATCGATTATGCCTCATACAGTTGACTGAGTCGACCCAGTCGACCGATGTGTCCCATCTCTAGTAATTTCTGCCGACAGACGGAACCTTGACTGAACGGCAAGATATTTTTTGTTGCGCATTTATTTTATTTATTGATGTTTGTTTTTCCAAATTATTATGTTGTTATTGTGTTATATTATTGTATGATAAATTTTACTTGTGAGCTATGGTAGTAACTACGAAAAATAAAAATCTAAAAATGAATGATCGAAGAGAGACGCCGTTACAATGTAAAGTCGTCCTGAAAATGTTCAAATGTCATAGGACCCAAGCTACATTTTACAAAGTATAGTGTCTGTAATGGTGACCCTCTTTCCTGAGACTTTGCCTTTAGCTTACCATCAGGCGAGGTGAAGTCAAGTTGACGTGTCCTAAATAAAGAAACTCATATTCATAAATATATATTCACACACGCACGTATATTTATTTATTTCTGTACATTACAAAAATATGTCGATAAAAATGAACTTAGCTCTCTACTAAAATGTATGAATACATAGGTTACACTAAAAGTTGCCGGAACTGGCCACTTACATAAACAATATTTACAAATTTATTACAACATTTGAAAATAGAACTCTTTGGCTGTAGAATACAGTTTGTTTCATCTGACTGTCTTTTGTTTTTACCTTGTGGCGCCATTTAAAAAATTGTGTGTCTGCATCAACATGGATTTAACTCGGGAAAATTTTCATAGTATGATTTTCTACGATTTTAAGTGTAATTTGACGGCTCAACAGAGCATCGCTCGGCTTGAAACAGCTTTTGGCGATGAAGCTCCATGCAAGACGACTGTTTATAGCTGGTTTGCAGAATTCAAGCGTGGTCGTATCAATCTCAGTGACGAATCTCGCGATGGTCGGCCGTCCACCGCTGTGACCAACAAAAACATCGATGCTGTGCGCCGTATGATTGAAACAGACAGGCATGTGACCTACCATGAAATTCGCGCATCCTTAGAAATAGGCATGAGTCAAATACAATCAATCCTACACAAACATTTGGGTGTGAGAAAGCTGTGCTCGCGGTGGATCCCACATAACTTGACCGAGGATCAAAAAACGGACCGCGTCACTTGGTGCAGTGCCATGCTTACCAGATTCAACGATGGTGCGTCAAATTTGGTGTGGGACATAGTAACAGGTGACGAAACATGGATTTATTGCTACGATCCCAAAACAAAGCAGCAATCGAGCGTATGGGTCTTTCAAGATGAGCCGAAACCAACCAAAGTGGCGCGCGTGAAAAGTGCATCTAAGCGGATGATTGCTTCTTTTTTTAATAAAACTGGACACGTGGCTACTGTTGCTTTAGAAAATCGTCGTACTGTGAATAGTGACTGGTACACGACCATTTGTTTGCCGGAAGTTATAGACGAACTCCGTAAAAATAACCGTAAACGCCGTATCATCCTGCACCACGACAATGCTAGTTCTCACACGGCCAGACAGACAGACGACTTTTTGAAGGCGAAAAATGTAGAACTCATGAGTCATCCTGCATACAGTCCCGACCTGGCACCTTGTGACTTTTATCTGTTCCCAAAAATTAAGAACCAATTACGCGGCCAACGATTTTCATCACCAGAAGAGGCTGTCGAGGAGTATGAAAAACACGTTTCAGAGGTCACCACAGAGGAGTGGCACAAAAGTTTTCAAAACTGGTTTGATCGAATGAAAAAGTGCATAGACGCCAAGGGAGATTATTTTGAAAAACAATAAATTAATTTTGTACCTTTAATAGTATTTTTTCATATTCATTCCGGAAACTTATAGTGCCCCACGTATAAATTTATTACTAACTCTACTTAAATTGTGGCAAACAGATGCAACTGCAATTGATGATGATGCAGAGGACAGTTCTTATTCTAATTTTAAACACTTTATTGTACACAAAAAATAATGCAATAACAAGTAATTTTAAATATATTTTGATGTGCACAGGCGAGCTTATCTCTTATTGAGTTTTCTCCCAGCAAAACTTTAACTCCCAGCAAACTATATAAAAAATAAAAAGACAAGAATAACGGAAAAAGTGCAACGAAAGGGTAGAAACAAGTGTAAACAACTGTTTACACTTGTTTACAATAACATTGTTACAGCAACAGTATCTTTACGATAATATCATAAAAATACTGTTGCATAACATAACATAAACTCACGCCTATATCCCCGAAGGGGTAGGCAGAGGTCCTAGCACCCACATTTCGCCCGTTTATGTTTAGGTCCCAATGTAATAGGTGATAATACTGTTGCATTATACATTTATCAACAAGGAACATTTTATTCAATTAATTCATTATTATTCACAAATTGCTTTTAGTCCAAAAAGTTGTATTTCTAACGTTCCTCTTTGTTTAGAATTATCACTGTGTTCAATCTTTTGAATATCTAATACTTAATCATCGTTTTAACATACAACCGGTATTCAAAAGACCGCCCACATAAGATTTCAAATTATATTCATTATACGATGAATGACGATTAAAGCAATCTTAGTATCGCCGTTGGGAATTCCCAGTTTGGGAATCCGTAATTTAATATGGGTCCGATATCCTACTTGTACCCTTGTTGTACCCTATATGCAGGTGTATTGTCAGTTTAATCTGTCATGGGAGGTGAGTTTGTTATTTTATTTATTATCTGAACTGCCAAGGAATAATAACATTTTATCTTATAAGTTTGTAAGTTTATTTGCGAGTATCTTTCTAATGACCCATTAGATTCGTTAATGTTAGGTCTGTCTTAAAAACAAAGTCTACGGATTTTTAGCACTAAAAAATTGTGATTCGCTTATATTTCTGATTTGCAAATGTTTCGATCGCTTTGGAAGTTGCGGACGAGGTGTCAGAGAACCTTATGAAAAAAAATGTCCTTGAAAAGTACTTTTAAATCAGTTTAATAAACATACTGTTCTAGTAAATATACTAAGTAGCATTACGCAGCAGAAAATACGTTTATTTATAGTATAACAAGAATAAAACAAATATGTACCGTGATTTTTAAACTTTTAGGTATAATATCTAATATGTACTACAGAAGAAAAAATTTAAAATATATTTTTGTCTGCAATGTTTATATTTTGTAATCACGGTTCTGAAAATTACAGATGAGTTTTACCAAATATATCCATAATTGTCCACAGAATATAATACCGCGTACCCGACACAGAGAGATTTAGATTAGAAGATATATGCCTGGTGGCCTGGAGGCTTCACAGAGACCTCCGGCAATCTCTTCATATTAAGTTACTTGTGATTATGCATAGAAATCGATATCAACGTCACCCGAGACTAAATTTTGCCAACAGATCTACTATTTTGCGGACAGACAGTGCTAGGTAGCGGAGAGCCAGAGAAAGTAATGCGGAGCAGAGTTGCGGACTGTGCTGTCAATTTACGCGGAGCTATATTGGAGAGCGAGAAAGTAATGCGAAGTGGAGTTTCAGTCAATGTTTTCTATAAGCGGTGCTAAGCCGCGAGCTCACGACTTTTGAACTGCAGGCAGTGGGTCATGGTTATGGACTTGATGGTTGAACTAAGATGGTACACTTCGGCCGCAAGCGCAGCTCGTTTTTCGTCTCCGCATCCGCACTCTGCGTTTTGAAAATGAATTAATTTTAAAACTAGTTTTTAAATCCATGTGGAGCGGAGTGCAATTCCATTCGTCAATTTTGACAGAGCTTCGCTACTCTCCTTTCATCTCCGTTTCAGTGGACAGGCAGCCTTAATCAAACCCTATAAAAACACTGAGTATATTAGGTATTCGAATATTGTAAAGTTTGGGCATATTCAGAGTTCAATCTAATTTATTTGCATGACTCAGTACAGGTAAACACTTAACTTTTTAAGAAGTATGTTTATAGGTAGTATATATTACGCTGAGTAGTATAAAGAAGTATATGGGTATATTCCTGAGGTATGTACCTGAAGACTGCTTTTGCTACGTCCAAGGGTCTAAAGAAGTCTAAAAAGACTTATCTTTGTGTGTGGACTCCTTGGCTAACCTTCGCCGGAACTAGCGCAGGATGGGTTTTTCAAACCCGAATCAAGTAAAACGATACGATGTGTTCCAGTGTGTCTGCCGGTGCTACTGGGAAATCGCTAAATCGGATAGGATATTCCCGGAAGATATATGAGTATTTTATTATTTACCTATTTAAAAAGATCTTCTTGAGTAGATATTGCTGAGTCATAAGACGTCCGATGAACAAAACACTCGTATGTAGTTACTTGGCCACTTGTCGTAAAAATGTGTGATTCAACAATGCAGTGAGGTCAGAACATTATAAATAAATTATGGTAAAGTTTATTAGAATCTAGTACCGGAACAACCTGTATTGACAGCTTCACTGCTACAAAGATACGAGAATATTATGAAATTAACATTATGAAACAATACTGACTTTATATCTTACTATCCTTTTTTTACGTGCAAAAAATCCCCACGGATACCTCCCCGCCGGAGCTGGTGGGAGAGGTTAAGTCGTACTCGAACCGATTAAAACGCACGGCGCCTGTGGGTCATTGTTGGTTGCCGAAGGTGAGGTTGACTGGCATATCTCTCGCACCCCGACTGACATGGTCATCTCTCTCAATCTGGCCCTCATCGGCCACAGGCCACAGGTCCCCAATATATCTTACTATCCTGAATCTTGAGTTTATATCTTGCCTATAATTATGAATGTGAAAGATTGCAAAGATATTTTTACTACTAAAATGATTGCCCGTTCTATCGGCTAAACTGGGCTGAACGGATGTGACTGAAGGTACAACGACTGATTATATGGATTATAACAGGCTCTCAGATCAAAATTCCAAGCTGGTGGAGTGTCTCCGGCAACAGTTCTGTTAGTTGTTTATACATTAGGGCTTAGTAATTTATCCACGCCACTGTTTTATAAGTCTTATATATATATATATATATTATTATTTTGTTAATTATGATATACTGAGTTCTCACGGTCAAGTTCATAGTTCACTCGCTCAAATTCATTGAGTAAAAAATTATTACGTAATTTGTAATACGTAAGTTGAACTTTTTTTATACCACTTTGTTGGCACACAAGCAACTCGGTTGTATTCAGTTTTAAGCTTCCCCATTCGGATTGATTGTCTCAACCACCACCGCTGGTGGTCGTTTGGGTAGTGGACGTTTGAAATAAACCTTGCAAGTCGGTGTATGTTCTAAAAGCAGACTAGACTCTGACGCAGGCCTCCTTTTGAGAATTAGAAAGTCGGATAGCATTCACTCCCGAAGAAGTCAACAAATTAATTGAAAACAATATACCGACTCCGGACTCCAACTGAGAAGTCCACTTTTTGGTCGGGTCAGCTGCAAATTGAAATTAAATTCTTCAATTCATAAACAGATTTGCGTTGTTTAATTAAATGAAACTGCATAATAGTGCAGAGGTTGGATGAAGCAAAGAAAATCGCTCTAGGTGGATTTTCTCGGGTGATGTAGACCCCGCAGGGTGAATGTCGAGTCACTACAAGGCCAGGAATCACCTACGGGGTATGCTTTACCATAGTTTTTATAGGCCGCCGGCAACACTTAAATTTCTTCAAACTATACATTATCTACGGTATAAGTGGTCTGCCTACTTCTTTTTAGTTTCTTAAATTCACCCACTAATGCGTTTTACCAATGTTAGATATTTGTAAGCAGCGCAATTTATTGACTGGTTTAACCAATAGCTAGAGAAGTTTTACATAAATTATTGCCTCTGTGGCGTGGCGGTAGTGAACGCAGACGCTACGTAGGAGGCGCCAGTGCAAATATTTGTATGCAAAATACCCATATATTTGTATTGGTCTGGTCGTGCCTTGGAGAGCACATTAAGCCGTCCATCCCGGTTGCCATACGAACATCTATAGTAGTCGTTATCGGTAGTTGAAACTCAACAACTGAATCGTGAAGGTCAGATGGCACTCACTTCACGGAAAATATTGAAGTTCAGCCAGACCCGCAATTAGACAGGTAAAGCAGGCCTCAAACGCCGAATCATCATCAAAATAGCCTCGCAAAAACTCGGACTTCTGAACAAAGTGAGACGTTTTTTCACGCTGGAGCAGCGGTGTCTTCTCTATAAGACACAAATTCGATCCTGCGTGGAATACTGCTCCTATCTCTGGGATGGCTCCGCGAAATACCTAAGTACTAGATGCTCTCGACAGGATGCAGTGACGCGAGGTCCGCATTATTGGGAATCCTGAGGTCAGAACAACCTCGAGCCTTTGCATATGCGTAGAGGTGTTGCTTCCTTGGCTGTATTTTACCGTTTTTACCATGGTGAGTGTTCTGATGAGCTCTTCTAACTAATCCCACTCTCTCCTTTCCTACACAAGACAACACGTGTAGGGCTTGCCATCAGGCGAGGTGAAATCAAATAGGCGTGGCCAGGATAAAAAAAAATGTTTAAGCCTCGAATTAAAGCTAGGGTGAAGAAGAGATTATCCTTTACCTGGTAGGTTTTCTAAAATTCACAACCCGTGCGTCCACACTTCATTAATATGTAAATGGGTTTTCTCGGGGGCCATAGGGTCACAGTGAATCCTCTGTTTGCTTATTTATGATTTATTTTAATAACCGGATTTTTCCGAATGTCATCGTGACCTTAACTAAATCTGAAAGACATTTGATAGAACATGATTTGCATATTAAAGAAAACAAGAAAAAGCTTCTTTATCCCTGTTATAACTCCTGTTGTAATTCATAAAGGTTATAATGTGGTTATGCCTCTCTCATCATTTATATAAATAGTAGATAAAACATTTATTCAAACACATAGTCTATTTAATAACTTTTTAAATTATCGCGTTCCATGATAAACGATAATGTTAAAGAGAATTAACGCGATCAGATAGGTATTTAAACTATCATGGTCACTGACATCAGTATCAGAATAAACGGGATATTTACCATGTTTCATTATTTTGAGTTTTAGTTAGTACAGATACGCGTAGTAAAAGAACTCGAAAGAGGGTAGATCGATATAATTACTCCTAGAAGAAAAAACTTTTTCTTTGTTCACCGCCACTACTCCAGTTCCTCCGTGATCATGGTGCTTTTTTTTTTTTTTTTTTTTACGTGCGCAAAATCCCCACGGATACCTCCCCACCGGAGCCGGTGGAGGAGGTTATGTCGGACACGAACCGACTAAAACGCACGCCGCCTGTGGGTCGTTTTGGTTGCCGAAGGTGAGGTTGACAGGCATATCCCTCGCACCCCGGCCGACCCAGGGCCATCTCTCACGATCTGGCCCTCTTCTCGGGTGTGGGGACTACAGAGTCCCCAACTCGTCCCCGGAAACGGGGAGGCGCGCCACGCGCGCCAATGATCATGGTGCTTGCAACAGCGCCGAAATATCGGAAACTCAAAATAATGAAACATGGTAAATATCCCGTTTATTCTGATACTAACGCGATCATGGTATAGATACATACACAAACCTTTGATTTGCCTGAAGTTTCGATCAGGTTACACCAGCCGTGGTCACAGGCTGACTGTAAGCCTGTGACCACGGTATAACAAAGTCTATTTTTTATCCAGGCGAGATCAAGTGAGTTTCCCGTACCCTCAAACTATAGTGGTGGTTTGTGGGAACGGGACCTGTATTCCACGAGGGTGACTCTGCTCTCAGCACAGTATATTTGGCGGTAATCTATCCTTCTACCAAAGTTCAACCATGCCCCCCTTTCCGGGGCAGTTGATAATGTCTGTGCTTCTGTCACCGGACGGATTTTTCTCGAAACCGATGACCGGATGACTTATTGGGTCACCTTACACCCGGGAATTTGAGACTCGGGATAGTGTGTGGTTTTAACCGGTTGGCAAGGCAAATCCATGGGAATTTCCACACAAAAAAAAGGTGTAAAGGTTGCAATAGATTAAAAGACGTAGATAGGAAAATATCTAGTATTTCTACTTTTGAATGTTTTCAAGACACAACCATTCATATGAATATGTCCTTGAGATTTATTTTAAAGTAAATAAATTAGGCAAATATACTAATGACAAAAAGTATATATCACCGATGCGTACATCTACTTACCTCTATCTGTATAGATTTACGTAGTTTGCCTCTGTAAATAATCATTACACAATAATAAATTTCCATCATCATTTATTTATGTTAGAGCAATTACGTTGTGGTTTCAATCTATTGGAGCCGTGGATAATCCCAACACTTTTTCAACAGGTAAATATTTCTAAGCATCCTTTGAATAGGTGATATGTGGTCACCCAAACAGCCTTAACAGTGTACAGGTGTCTTCTCTATAAGACACAAATTCGCTCCTGCGTGGAATACTGCTCGCATCTCTGGGATGGCTCCGCGAAATACCTACTAGATGCTCTCGACAGGTTGCAGCGACGCGCGGTCCGAATTATTGGGAACCCTGAGGTCACGAACACCCTCGAGCCTTTGCAGATGCGTAGAGATATTGCTTCCTTGGCTGTATTTTACCGTCTCTACCACGGTGAGTGTTCTGACGTGCAGGCCTTAGATGTCACCCTCACACTGTGCAGAATATACGAGCAAGAACCAAGCGGTTCGGAGACTCTTTTCTTTGCCGCACCACCAAGACCTGGAATTCATTACCAGCACACGTGTTTCCTTCTTCCTACAGTCCCGGGGCCTTTAAGCGGGGCGTGAAAAAGCATCTGATGAGGCCGCCAAGCTGAGTGCCACCATTGTAGCACTTAGTGTCTGTAATGGTGACCCTCTTTCCTGAGACTTTGCCTTTAGCTTACCATCAGGCGAGGTGAGGTCAAGTTGGCGGGTCGTATATAAAAAAAAAAAAAAATATATAATTTTAGGCACAAAGAACACACCAACAAATGTGACAGTCTTATCTGAAGTCCATCGAAATTTAAAATGCGTTTTTTCCACGTTCAAAATTCCCCACGAATTTCACCACATCTTTGTCATAGGAATTTCCGAAGTGCACTTGTTGTTTTTGATTTATATGTCGGACTTTCCGGAAGCTACTGCCGTCTGACCTACCAACCCTGATAAGAAAGCCTGCGTCTGTCTCGTCAAAGGTTTAGCATGTTCACGTGAGAATGGCTTGGGTTTTTAAATGGTTATCCAGTATACTCGTACATAATAATTATGACATAATAAATTTAGCTTGTTCATGTTCGAAGTAATAAAGTGTTGCAAATACGTTTTTTTATACCACTTAGCTTGCAGACAAACACACGGCCCTCCTGATGGGAAGCGGTTACCGTGGCATATGGACGTATGCAACACCAGGGGTTATACTTACGCTGCAGACCATGAAGAAACCTTCTAATGCCCCTCTTGAAGAACCCCATATTGTAGGCGCTTGGAAAAACCGCAGCAGGGAGGTCATTCCACAGCTTGAGTGTGTGTGGGATGAAGTTTCTTTCATACCGCACAGTGCGCACCGTCTCAAGTCGCAATATGTGAGGATGAATTCCCTGCCTATGGCGAGAGGTGCGATGATAGAATGTAGCTGCAGGCATCATGTCAAACAATTCATCTGAGCGGTAGAACACACATAGTGAGCCAAAATCCCTCCGAAGGCTAAGAGGTTCCATACTACCTGTGAGTATGGGATTGTCAACCAGCTTCAACGCCCGTCTTTGTATCTATTCATTAATAATACTATACAGGGTGTATTTTTGAAACGGGGCAGTAAGGACAAGTACCTTAACCGTTGCAGTTACAGCAAAATGTTCTTAGAAGACCTTCCCTAACTTTTTGACATATTTTGAACTGCATTCACAGATTTTGTAAAAAACTTACAGTTGGCAAAAAAAATGCAAAAAGTCCAAAATTTTTTTTTTATGCCAATCGATTCTATTTCATGTGGGGATCAAAAAACTCTATTAGACCATTTTAGTTTTCAGTACTAGGAAAGACAGAAATCGCCAAAAACGTTTCCCATACATTTCGGCAACAGAAACAAATTTCTACGATGGTCTAACTTTTTGTTATGGCCAGGAAGTGGGTAGAATTGACTGTAAAGTAAATAAAAAGAATTTTTACCCTCAAATTTCGAATTTGATTCGAAAATCTGTGTGTTATACTTAGTTTCAGCTGAGAAACTTCGTATGAGTTATTAATTAAGGATTTTCGCTAAAATGTCTTCTAATCGTGAAAAAATTGACTTATTAGAAGCGTATTTTGTCAATAATCGAAATGCGGGAGCTGCATTTGTGTGGTACCGCAATAAGTATCCGTTGCGGCATGTGCCAACAAGAAAGGTTATTACAAATCTTTTGAAAAACCTGGAATTGCAGGGTTCTTTCAAAAGAAAGCGGCAGCCTCGTGTGGACATGGACACGGAGATTGCGGTTCTGACTTATGTCGAAGCATATCCAGAGGTATCGTCCAGGCAAGTCGCCCTTGAAGTAGGTGTATCTCACTCCCTTGTGATAAAGATATGGAAGAAATACGGCTACAAGTGCTATCGATATGGGCGCATAGTTCAAGTGTTACATCCGGGTGATGATGTTCGAAGGCTTACTTTTTGCAGATGGCTAAGAGGAAAAATAAGCAGAGATCATGAATTTTTAAATTACATACTGTGGTCAGATGAAACGAATTTTTCCAATAACGGTATGTACAACAGAAAAAATCACCACTATTGGTCCAAAGAAAATCCACTAAGAGTTACGGCAAGTCATAATCAGGTTCGCTTCTCATTCAACTGTTGGTGTGGTATAATGTCCAATCGAGTCATAATGGTGGAATTTTATGAAGGGAAACTGAATTCTGCCATGTATAATGAAGTCATTTTACACTATCTTGAAAACGAGATGGACGAATGGCCCCTGTCGGAATTGCGAAAAGTTCATTTTCAACAAGATGGTGCTCCGCCACATAACAGTCACCTTTCACGTTCCAATTTGAGCCGCCTATTCGGTACACAGTGGATAGGTACACATGGTGGCCACCTCGTAGCCCCGATCTAACACCACTTGATTTTTTTTTATGGGGCTTCGTGAAACACGAGGTGTATAAGACGACGTACGCCAGTGTTCAAGAGCTCAAGGATGCATTAATGACCATTTTACGTAATATTCATCCCAGAATATTATTAGCCGCCATTCGTTCAGTGCAAAAAAGGATAGACTTATGTATTCGTGAAAATGGAAATCATTTTGAGCAATTTATTTCATAAACCAATTTCTTAAATGTTTAAATGATTTTTTTTATTTAAAAAAGTTCAAAATTTTACCTGACCTATGAGTTTCGAGTTGATTTATCATATTTCCGTACGAAATGTATGGGAAACGTTTTTGGCGATTTCTGTCTTTTCTAGTACTGAAAGCTAAAATGGTCCCATAGAGTTTTTTGATCCCCACATGAAATAGAATCGATTGGCATAAAAAAAAAATTTTGAACATTTTGCATTTTTTTTGCTAACTGTAAGTTTTTTACAAAATCTGTGAATGCAGTTCAAAATGTCTCAAAAAGTTAGGGAAGGTCTTTTAAGAACGTTTTGCTGTAACTGCAACGGTTAAGGTATTTGCCCTTACTGCCCCGTTTCAAAAATACACCCTGTATATGTAATAATAATAATAACATAAGGTCATTACCCTTTTCGTAGGTAATAGTTTATTAAACATGTCATGCATATACATCGCACTGATAAAATTACATTAATTCTGTTCACATAAAAGACAGTAACCAAACATTAACCCGCCGCTCAAGAGTACGTTCAACCAGTTTCCACGAAACACGATGTACCCCGGTGTAGGGATTATGATATCGTTTCCCAGCTTCGTCATATACCATGATTGACCCCCAGGAAAAACTACAACAAAGCTTCGTACGTCCCCGGTCTAAGATAAAACAATTAGCATTGCCAATAAGGTTGACTTAGACCCTGAGATCAGGTGGGACGCCATACACTTCTAGTTTTTACCCCTGACGCAAACGCCGGGGTATTTTATTTTTAACCCCCGACGCAAAAACGACGAGTTGTTTTGCATCGTAGCTCCTAGACAGATGAACTAATTTGGATTTAGTTGTTTTTTTTTTTGTTTGAAAGGTATATTTGTCGGAAATGTTCTTAGCTATGCTTGAAAAAAATTGTTCAACATGGCCGCTACCACAAAATGATGGAGTACATATTTTTTCACAACTCTCTCAACATGGGTATCAAATGGAAGTCTTTGACTAGTAAAATACTATGACAAATCCTAGATGGTCACCAATACATAATGGCAAATTA
Organism: Eilema griseolum; assembly: GCA_963662185.1. Lineage (NCBI taxonomy): Eukaryota > Metazoa > Arthropoda > Insecta > Lepidoptera > Erebidae > Eilema > Eilema griseolum. The sequence continues at coordinate 7,345,160 of OY759248.1, read as the reverse complement.
CATTTATTTTGTAACTCCCTCAATATGGATATCAAATGGTACCAAGTCAAATAGGTTGACTTTTTTTACGTGCGCAAAATTCCCACGGATACTTGCTAGATACCTGTTATTTTATTGCATAAATAACAATAGAATTCATGATATGGTAAATGATATTATTTTCACATGGATGAATGTTACAAGGAAAGATGGAAGGTACTAAACCAGCGAAACCAGATCAAGACCAGCGAGAGAATCATTTTCCAATGGTTATTTTATTTCTGGTTTTTTTGGGAGGTTTTTATTTACACAGATATGTCAACCCCATCGTACCCTGTACCAGTAACACATTCTCCGAAATATTTTGACTCAAGCGTTGCCATATCGGTGACCTTAACTGGTGAATACACCAAATGAAATATTTTAAATTGTAAATTAAATGTGTAGTTGTAAATTATTTAATATATTTATTTCTATTGTAAGAACCGCGGTAGCCTAGTGGTTTGGGTAATGGACTGCTGAGACGAGGTCTCGGGTTCGATCCCAGGTTTCACCATGGCACACACCAATGACTTTTCGATGCTTTTCGAAGTTATGTGTGTATTTATCGCAGGTTTATAAGTGCCCGGTTAATGGCAATAGGCTCGCCACCTATTACATTGGGACCTAAACATAAACTGGCGAAATGTGGGTGCTAGCACCTCTGCCTACCCCTTCGGGGATATAGGCGTGAGTTTATGTTATGATGTTATTGTAAGAACCCCTCTCAGTGGAAGGTAAAGGCCTCCTCCAGAGATAGCCAATTTGTTATATCTTCTGCTACTCGTATCCAGTGGTCGCCGGCCATTTTTATAATGTCATCTGTCCATCGTGTATTTGGTCTACCTTGTCTTCTTTTGCCTGATGGTCCTCGCCATGATGTGGTTTCTTTGGTCTAGCGATTGTCTCTAAGTCTGGCCACATGTCCTGCCCACCGCCATTTTGTTCTGTTCAAAAAAGAATTATGTTTTAAGCTCCCTTTTATTGGTTACTGATTGCTTAATTGTGTGAGACTCGTCAAGTACATACTATCTTTGATATTTTTCCATCTCAATGCCATTGACCGTGACTTCTAGTGAGCGTAGATGAGAATATAATTGATATTGGAAAACCATATAAACGCGGAAACAGAAAAACTCGTTTAGAAATAACAATCATGGTATGGGTAAAGGGATTTCACATCTTCATAACCAGTTTTCATGTCACACATTGGTTCCGAACATCATTTATCATGTTTAGTGACACGTGACTTGCAATATATACGTCACAATACGTAAATGGTCTCTAAATCTTTAGAAACTTTGTAGGTATGGTATATGAAAAACTCAATCGGACCTTTGGTGAATTCCAGACCTTCAATTCAATGTGGAGGTATCTACCTACCGTAACGACTGTCGGAAGTTTAAGAGAATATCACTCATTCGCGACGATGGCAAAAGACCGAATGGTATGTCATTAATGCCATGAAAAATGGGTATTACTCTGGTGTGGGACGCAACATGCGTCGATACCAGTGCCCCTACCCATATACCTGGCACGGCTGGCTATGCCGGTGCTTCTGCAGTTTCAGCAGAGGCTCTTAAGCGGCACAAATACTACAGTCTCATTGGAGATTTTGTATTTGTGCCGTTTGGAATCGAAACGTTTGGTCCATTGAGTTTGAGCGCCTACAATGCCTGCAATCTCTCCCGGGAGATTGCGAAACGTACGGTCGATGCTTCTCGTGTCTAGAAGGATGGCTTCTTCTTAGGTCAAAGAATAAGCATTGCCATAGAACGTGGCAATACTGCAAGTCTTCTGGGAACGCTACAATAAGAGGCATGCGATAGGGAGGAAATCTGCGAGAAGCGTCGACCATACGCTTTGCAATCTCCTTAGTGAGATTGCGGACGCTCGAAATCCACGGCCTAAACGTTTCGACTCCAAACAACAATTCATAATCACCAATGAGATTGGAGGATAACTACTTACAGTAGTTAAGTTACGAAAAACGTATAATTCTTTAATTGAGAAACGAACAGATTTACCATAGATTTAGATCGGGAAAAGTGAACGTCGTGTAGAAGAGTTTCGAACATCCATGAAGCTTTGTTAGTTAGAACATTCCCTGTAAGGGACTGGTTACGGTGTCCAGTTCCATCTTGAATGTTCACTTTCAAGCCAATTTACCACTCTTTTATACCCTGTGCTCTCTCCAACCTCAAAGAATCAAAATTTCCCAGCATCACTTTAAGCCAAACAAAGCCAAGAACAACGTTGACTGATCAAGAAAAATGTGCATCGGAGTTGACATCGTGAGATTGTGTCGCATAAATCTCGGGTTCGGTGCTGCGTACTTGAAAGGAGCTAAATTTACATCTGATCCCCAAATAAAGGTATTATTCGGATCCACATAGCTGTCACTTCAGTTGCGTGTTCTGTGCAAAATAAACGTTTTTTTGTTTTGGACTGGGACTCCTTTGTCCACACTTAGCCTCCCTTTTTGGGCCATTGTGTATTGCAGAGTTACTGACTAGAGCAGCCAATCTAGCTCCACCCACAAATGCACAAGCTTACTGGGGTGAAGTCCCCAGTAAGCTTCTGTGTTTCTGGGCAGCGCTAGGCTTCGCGAGCAGTTTTGATCGTTGGTTAGCTACTGTTTCGCATTCCAGTATTGCGTGGGCGGTCGTTTCCTCAGCAACGAAGTATCCCATGCAAGGGGGCTGTCCGTTACACCGATGGTGTGCAGGTGCTTGTTGAGGGGCAGTGGCCCGTTATTGTCCTCGTAAAAGCTCTTAGGCTTATTCTGTCTAAGTTTAGGAGACGTCTAGTGAGCCGTTTGTTTACCGATGGAATGGCTATTTTTGATTGTCTGCAGTCGGTGGATTGTCTTCATATTTGGTTGTGTAGTTCTGTGATTTTCTCACATGTCCAGGTGAGGAAACTGTGAGAAAGTAAACGTTTAATAACTTGAATGAATGGTGACATCACATGTGGTCAACACTGTCGAAATCCCTATTTTCTGAGACTCAGCTTTAAGCTTAACATTAAGCGAGGTCATCATACACCAAATTTCTTCCATATCAGGCCATTGGCAATAACTAATTGATTGAATTGGTCAAAACTTATTATAAACCCTGTCTTCCTCGTCAAAGTTACTGTTTTTGTGCGTTTACAAATGAAATGTTTTCTTCTTTCTTTCTTTCTAGTTGAATTGCCAATTCCTTGCTTAGGAAGACGACGGTCCAAATATATCTATTCTATCTATCTAAATGAAATAAAAGCGTTTATTCAAATTTAAAACAATATCTTATTAGTCCAAAACATCTGCCAAACTGCACACCAGTTTGTTGTCAGGTGCCTACCTTATTTGCTCACCCTGCAATTTTCAAAGTATCAAACCAAACACGTGTTGTCAAGATTCAATACGTGATGAATGGCAACACGTGTTTGTCAGTCTCACCGTTTACAACAATAATTTCTTCCTAATTTTATAATATAACATAAGCAAGTATATTGACGGTAATTTACCTGCGCTTAGTCAGCGGGGCAACGCTCCTCTCAAGCATGTATAAATAGGTGTCCACTACAAAAGTACTCCAACATTACTTCACAGTTTACGTGACAATGAACACTGTAAGTACCAATCACATCTCAGTTTTAGAATTTCCCGTTAAATTTTACTATCTTTATTAATATCAGTGTGAAAAATCTGCAGAAAATTCATTTCTTTTTCATTTTATAATGTGAGTGTATGTAGTCTCAGGCGTTTTAGTCGGTTCGAGTTCGACATAAACTCTCCCACAGACGGGGGAGGATATCCGTTGGGACTTATCGCACGTAAAAAACGCTGTAAATTTCTGTATATATTTATATACAGAACTTACTTTGATTAACTAGTAGAGAATGTCTGTCACATCAAATCCGCTTATGTCATCATAATTTTGGCGTTGAAAGGTCATCAGCATCTGAGTTTGTGAAACTAGAAAATGTGTTTAATGGACTTGAAATTGTGACACCTCGTGGCATTCTTACCCATGCCCAAAATCCTGACAGGAGCAAATTGACAATTCCAAAGTCACTATTAGATTTGAAAAATAGTAATTGCGTTATCTAGTAATTTAACGACGCTATTAAAACTTTTTGAAGGGTTAGCGCATAGTAGTTTTGAATAAGGGGATTTTTAGGGTATTACAGATTACGAATATGATAATTTGAATGCTAATTTTTGCTCTCTTTGTTCTGTAGATACTGTGTATTGGTCTGCTGCTAAGTGCGTGTGCGGCGTACGCACTAGCTCTTCCAGTAGAAGCAGTCTCAACTGATCAAGTACAGCCTGCTGAACAACTCAAAGCCGAAGAAGAGAGTCTAGTGCCCGCAGAGACTCACTGGAGGAAATATCAATACAGACGTGGCTACGGCGGTGGCTATGGAGGCGGCTATGGCGGTGGATATGGTTACGGGGGAGGTCGCGGATACGGTGGTGGATACGGGGGAGGTTATGGAGGAGGTTACGGAGGAGGTTTCGGGGGAGGCTTCGGAGGTGGTTTCGGTTTCGGTGGAGGCGGTGGTTGGGGACGCTAACTCCGCACTCAACTATATTACATAATGTAGTATTCAAAGTGAATACCGGTATTGACATCTGTGATGAGTTTTATTTAGTAAAATTGAAGATAAATACAGTAACCAAGATTATTTTGTGTATTTCTTTTTTCTACATCTGATAGAGTGACGAGTGTGATATTGTGTTCAAGAGAAAATAGGTACTTCATGAAGTTGTACTTAGATAGGTAACGGACAACTAAAACATACAAAAATAAGTTTCAAACTAAAATCCGACTAATGAAAAAGTAAAAACAAGAAAATAGCAAGGATAGCCGTGCTCGTATGCAAGTAGCATATAGCATCCCCTTTTTTTTTTACCCGGAAACGGGGAGGCGCGCCAGGCGCGCCACCGCCGCGGCCCGCTTCTGCCAGGGTGACAGGCAGCTCCACCTGTCACCCCCACTTTTCCCTAGAATGTATTGTTTTGTTAGACTAAGTGGCATACAACCATGGCTATACTAGATATTTTCTTGTTTAATACTTTTTCAGCAGTCGGGTTTTAGTTTTAAATTATTTTTTTATATATAATATTTTGGGGCAAGCAATAGTTATAATTTATACATATTTGAAATGTGCTAATTAAGCCCTTTCAGTATATACCAGACACGACATATTTATCTCAAATTTATTTTTTAACGCAGTACTTTATGACCGCTAGAGGGCGCCACATTAGATTCAGTAACACGTTACTTTCCCGCTCACAGTAATGCTAGCGCCATTTATTATCCCAAGCATATTGTTTGGCACTATCAGAAGCGGGAAGTATAAATATTTCGTGAACCAGAATACCGCGGCCATAATAACCTCATGTTGTGTTTCCACGGTGAGTAGGGTAACCAGAGCTCACTGGAAAGATTTTGTGCTGTCAGTGGGAATACCAAAGGCTTGTCCTACTTTGTCTTCTGCACTGAGTGCACAAAAACACTAGGTGCTTACAGAGTCGGCAGCGCGTGTGTGACTCCCCTGGTGTTACACACGGTTACTGCTTCCCATCAGGTGGGCCGTGTGCTTATCTCCTACCTAAGTGGTATTTAAAAAAACCAAGGTCAGAAAGTTACTTAGCCGACATGATTTATTATTTATCTTTTTTATACCACTTAGGTGACACACATGCACTTGATGGGATGTGGTTAACATGACTAATAGACGGATGCATCACCATGGGCATTACACTCACGCTGCCGACCTTGAAGCAACCTTCTAATGCCCCTTTTAAAGAACCCCACATTGTAGGTGGATGAAAAAACCGCAGTACAAAGTTCATTCCACAGCTTGAGCGTGCGTGTGATGAAATTTCTTTCATATCGCACGGTGCGCACTGTCTCAGGTCGCAATGTGTGAGGATGAGTTCCCTGCTTATGGCGAGCGGTGCGATGATAGAAAATAGCTGAGGACATCATGTTAAACAACTCATCACACGACTTCGACACTCACATACACACACTCACATACACACAGATAATTATGTACGATGTTTTTATTTTAATATTTATTTTCTTTGAATGTTGTATGAAATTTTTCTTAATATCTATCATAATTCTTACAGTATTAGGAGGAACGCTGTATCTCCTATAACCCTGTATAGTTCCTTAGTCCACAAAGGCTACTTATAGTCTATTTAAGAGATCAGTAACTCAACCAACCTATTGTAGAAGAACAACCCTATGTTTTCAAATGTGCAACATTATTTATTCTGTGAAGCTACAATTGTGATTTATGAATTAATTATTATTATTATCTGAGCACAAACCATTGTATACATCTCATCATTTATATATCATAGTGCTTACAGGGTCGGCAGCGCGAGTGTGGCTCCTCTGGTGTTACACACGTATTTTCATTAGTCTGGGTTCATCTGCTAGTCGCTGGCCCTGCCAATCTACAGACGAAGCTCTTTCACTGGCTTTCCTCTCGGGGTTGGGATGTCAGGCAGTGGTCACTCCTGAAAAAGTCAACTTACCAATCAAAAACAACAATTGAACTGAGTTCCAAAGTGCAAACTTTGTATGCAACTGGAAAATCGTATCTTATCTTAAGTTCTTGTAGGTACCATTCGTAATGACAAGGGTCTCGATTCTATTAAAGCAAAACCACTGTCATACTCGTACCACGGACACTGCTAAAAAATTCGTTTAATATTAGACTTTTCTTTTTTACGTGCGCAAAATCCCCACGGATACCTTATGTATATATAATATAGGTTATGTCGGACTCGAACCGACTAAAACGCACGCCGCCTGTGGGTCGCTTTGGTTGCCGAAGGTGAGGTTGACAGGCATATCCCTCGCACCCCGGCCGACCCAGGGCCATCTCTCACGATCTGGCCCTCTTCTCGGGTGTGGAGACTACAGAGTCCCCAACTCGTCCCCGGAAACGGGGAGGTGCGCCACGCGCGCCACCGCCGCGGCCTGCTTCTGCCAGGGTGACAGGCGGCTCCACCTGTCACCTGTCGGAGGTCGTTCAACGACCTCCGACGCCCGAGTTGAATTCGTACGCGGGCAGCTTGTCTTGCGATCCTTCGTCGCTCCCGCTGCCGCTCCCGCCCCACCTCCTCCTTCACGAGCATTACTTGCTCGCAGAAGGAGGCGCCGGCCGCCCACGCATCCGCGCAGCGAACCATCGCCGCGAGCAAGGTGGAGAGCGTGAGAACCCTCACTCCCAGGGCCGCCCAGGGACGCAGATACTTTCCGAAGCACCCGTGCTCGGTGATCATCTGCGTCAGACGGTACGAGAGGCTGCCGTGTGGCCTCTCTAGCCACTCCCCCATGATGGGTCTTACCGCCGCTACTACGGCGTGCCCTGCGCCTGGTCGCCCAAGGTTTAATTTTAGACTAGGCAACCGCGGTAGCCTAGTGGTATGGGTAATGAACTGCTGAGACGAGGTCTCGGGTTCGAAAGCAGGTTTTGCCATGGCACACGCCAATGACTTTTCGATGCTTTTCAAAGTTATGTGTGTATTTATTGCAGGTTTATAAGTGCCCGGTTAATGGCAATAGCCTCGACACCTATTGCATTCGGACCTAAACATAAACTGGCGAAATGTGGGTGCTAGCACCTCTGCCTACACCTTCGGGGATATAGGCGTGAGTTTGTGTTATGTATGGTATGTTTAGACTTTAAACAAATGCGGTGACATTCCAAAATTAAAAGGATTTTTACAGAGTGAATGAAAAAGTATAATGAGACTCTTTTCGTTTCAATTTGAACTTTCATCGTATAGGAATAAAGTCTAAAATTTAATGCCATTTTTTTTCAATGTCCGTGGTATGACAGTAGTTTTACATTAGTAAATATAACATACAAACATACACATACACTCATTGCTAGATATGCATCGGTTGACAACAATGTACCTAAACATTAAAACTTTACTGCAACGAATAATTCATCAACATAAAACCAATAAGTTATGCGCAGTATGCCATTCAATGACCATCGGCAATAAGCGAAGATTAATTATGTCTACAGTCTACAAGTACGAGCAATCTATATCTACTTAAACGTATGACTAAAGTTGATGTGTCTGTTTGTACTGTCGGATTACCAACTTTACTAAATGTGCTGGTAAGTATATTTATCATTTTTTTATACAGCTTAGGTAGCTTAGGTTGCATTACATTGGGACCTAAACATAAACTGGCGAAATGTGGGTGCTAGCACCTCTGCCTACCCCTTCAGGGATATAGGCGTGAGTTTATGTTATGTAATTTTAGACGTTAAACAAATGTGGTGCCATTCCAAAATTAAAAGGCTTTTTATAGAGTGAATGAAAAAGTATAATGAAACTCTTTTCATTTTAATTTGAACTTAAAATCAATAGCCATAAAGTCTAAAATTTAATGCCATTTTTTTCAATGTCTGTGGTATGACAGTAGTTTTACATTAGTAGAATCGAAGGCCAGAAGTAAATACAACATACAAACATACAAACATTCATTGCTAGATATGCGTCCGTTGACAACAATGTAAGCATTAAAACTTTACTGCAACTAATAATTCATCAACACTATTCACATAAAAACAAAAAAATTATGCGCCGTATGCCATTCAATGATCATCGGCAATAAATGAAGATTAATTATGTCTACAGTCTACAAGTACGAGCAATATATATCTACTTAAACGTATGACTAAAGTTGATGTGTCTGTTTGTACTGTCGGATTAATAACTTTACTTATGAATGTGCTGGTATATTGTATATTATCTTGAACGCAGACAACTCACAAATTGTACTTTATACGCGCAGCACGTGCTTTTTGGGTGCCTTTGTAGGATAACACTGCGGCAGTCAAAGTCAAAGTCATTTACTTTTAATATTGAACTTTAAAATTATTACTCGATTACGGCGAAGCAAAAGAAGGGTTATGATATTGACATACTATGTATGTATGTAGGTTCATCTGTTCCCTCATAGTTCCTCAACCACTTATGAGAACTAGACAAATGAGGTATCATTAGAAGCATCTTAGTCGTCCGCTAGTTATAGGCGTGCTACTGAATTTAATGTGGCGCCCTCTAGCGGTCATGAAGTACCAGGTAAAAAAATAAACCCACGTCGTATGCCACTTAGTCTATAAAACGATACATTCTAGGGAACAGTGACATACGACCACGGCTTTCCTTGATATTTTTCTTGTTTAACACATTTTAATAAAGAAAAATATCAAGCTTGCTTTAGTCACCAACCTCACCTCCGGCAACCAACAATGATCGACTGACGACGTGTGTTTTAGTTGGTTCGAGTCCGACATATCCTCTCCTCTCCCCGACATGATTTTGCGCACATAAATAAAGAAAAATGAGTGGTCTTGAGACGCCTAAATAAAACTTTTAGAAAACAAAACAGTTAAAGAGAGTTCGTTGCTATTTCAGTTTTAATTTTTTTTTAATTATCCGTCCAATCACTAATTTTTAAGCATTTGCATTGACAATAGGTAATAAGTGGGACGTCAAAGCATTTATTTCATGTACCCGTTTACATAGAAATAACCGTTATGACGTTTAAAGAAAGAAATACACTTTATTTTAGAAAGATTTTTGATCAAAAAGTTTTCCCCGCTGTACAGTACTGTGTACAGTACTGTTATCTTGGGGACTCTGTGGTCGAGGAGAGGGCCAGATCGAGAGAGAGCCTCTCCTAGCACAAGCAATTTAGCTTAGTTTTTTCTTATACAACTTAGGTGACAGGCCCACCTGATGGAAAGTGGTTACTGCGACCTATGAACGTGTGCAACACCAGATGAGTCACACCTGTGCTGCTGACCCTATAAGAACGGCGAGTTTCTGTGCTGCCAGTGCAGAAAACACAATCAAGACAAGCCTTTAGTCTTCCCACTAACAGCATAACAACTCTCCAGTGAGCTCTGGCTATCCTACTCACTGGCTGGGCAGGCTAACATTAACTAACGCCTATATCCCCGAAGGGATAGGCAGAGGTGCTAGCACCCACATTTAGCCAGTTTATGTTTTAGGTAGGTAATAGGTGGCGAGTCTATTGCCATTAACCGGGCACTTATAAACCTGCGATAAATACACACATAACTTCGAAAAGCATCGAAAAGTCATTGGTGTGTGCCATGGTAAGACCTGGGATCGAACCCGAGATCTCGTTTCAGCAGTCTATTACCCATACCACTAGGCTACCCTAACAGAACCCTAAAAATCGCTGACTGTGCGATGGGGATTTCTTCATCATACTGTAGTTCCATCCATTTGTTCCATCAAGAACCAAGTGATTCGGCAACTCTTTTCTTTGGAGCACTATTAAGTCTTGGAATTCCTTACGAGCTCACTCATTTAGCTGTTCCTACAGTCCCGGATCCTCTAATGAATTCTTTAACATTTTAATATGGTTAATGTCTGTAATAGTGACCTTCTTTCTTTCGTGAGACATTGTCTTCAGCTTACTATCAGACGAGGTGAAGTCATATCAACGTGTTCTATGTAAAAAAGTAGGAAACTCGATGAGTACGAACCAGTTTGGCATAATAGCATTTTGTATTATTGTTATTATGACGGTTGATTCTCACAAAACTGGTTTCTTTTGTTATCTCAAGATTATCTCGTGATTTGACTTCATAGTCGCGTAAAATTTCAAAAAGACGAAGTTGTATGCGGATGTGAAACTTGAGTTTGATAGTTTTTTTTTTTATACCACTTAGTTGGCAGACAAGCACACGGCCCACCTGATAGGACGCGGTTACCGTGGCCTATGGATGTATGCAACACCAGGGGTGTGTCACACTCGCGCTGTCGCCCATGAAGGAACCTTCTGATGCCCCTCTTGAAAAACCCCATATTGTAGGCGCTTGGGAAAACTGCAGCAGGGAGGTCATTCCACAGCTTGAGTGTGCGTGGGATGAAGTTTCTTTCATACCGCACAGTGCGCACCGTCTCAGCTCGCAATGTGTGAGGATAAATGCCCGGCCTATGGCGAGAGGTGCAATGATAGAATGTAGCTGCAGGCATCATGTCAAACAATTCATCTGAGCACAAACTATTGTATAGGCGGTAGAACACACACAGTGAGGCAAACTCCCTCCTAAGGCTAAGAAGTTCCACATTATCTGTGAGTATGGGATTGTCAACCAGCCTCTATGCCCGTCTTTGCACTGAGTCGAAGGAGTCAAGCTGGTATGCAGGCGCTCCAGCAAAATGGTGACAGCAGTACTCCATGTGGGTCCAGACCTGTTCGTTAAATAGAGTTGTGTTATGATCAAGATACTGGGCGCAAGTCACCAGGGTCTGCTAGCTGGTACTATTTTTTACAATGTAACTTTTTTACAATGTATTTTTTACAAAAAGATAATTTTATGTAACTTCACAATGAATTATCTAAAGAAATAAGTATACCTAACCTTGCTAAGAATATTATAAATAAGTTGCGGTTTTAGGTCTAAACAACTGACGTACTTGAAAAAAGTCATAAAATCGTGGTTAGACTTGCAAATGAGGATACAAAATTCTTCTAAACCAGGACATGTCATACAGCTCACATATCTCCACTAATCAAATTTTCAGTAATCAAGGAGATCATTTTCATATTTTCATTTGTTTGTATCAATTAAATCTCAATAATTACTACTAAATTGGTTGCACAATTAAAATAATTATGATTTTCAAAATCCCCAGTATATTTGAAAATTCAAAAAAGTTCAAAAATACTTGTTTCTACGAATAAAAAAAATGTTGTTAAAAATGGTTCTTGATTTACAACTTTTAAAGTTTGTAAATAAATAAGAGTTAATGATAATTGGAAGAAATGACAGAATGTGTATGAATGAAGTTCAAAAACCTTTTCCAGCTAATAGTTTTTCTGATTATCTACATTATGCCTTTTTTACTTCGCGGGGTAATCAGAGGTTACAGCCTGTGTTCTGTCCTTCCTCTTCTTTCACTCGGCAGTTTCGAGTGCTTCCGAGTCTTACCGAGACCGCCATATTTTCAACGCACATATAGCGTTGTATCTATTGTTATTACTTTAATTATCTAATTTACAAACGATATTACATTGAAAGAAAAAAATATTAATTGATGTATAATAGTTATTATTGAAATAACATTTTTTTATTTTAACCAAAATTGTAGAATTAAGCACCTTTTTTTGACGCTTTTTGACCTTGAAGTTGTAACCGGAAACACAAGTTCAGGCAGCAAGCGTATTGCCGAATCATTTAGTACGTTAAGAGGAATGTCCACGGTGTATCGTTGGCGCGTCGCCGTGCGTATGGTCATTCGGACTTGGAAGAATTCAGTTGTGCAACTCCAGTGCATAATCTCCGAAGTACATCCGATAGAACACCGACAGACATGCAACTCTTCGCCGATGTACTAGCTACCTGGAGGGTTTTTGTACTGTCAGTGGAAAGACCAAAAACTTGTCCTGCTTTGTCTTTTACACTGATGGCACAGAAACTCTCAATGCTTGCAGGTTTGGTAGCGCGAGCGTGAATCTCTTTGTTTTGCACGCGTCCATAGGCCACGGTGACCACTTTCCATCAGATGGGCCGTGTGCTTGTCTGCCACCTAAGTGGTATAAAAAATAAAATAAAGAAATAAAAACTAAACATTAACGATGATAATCATTAAAGCAATACTACATACAAATTCTATAGGTACCAAAGTTATCTGCTTGGGTTTTTCTTTGTAAAATGTTAATTGACAGATAAATATTATGATATAAACAAAATATGGTAATTTAGCAATAATATTTACTCACCACTTATACTTACGTACCTGGCAATAAGTCTCGAAGAATGAAAACAATGGATTGAACTTTATAAAGTAGATGTACACCATTTCGAATGAATGGTTTAGTTTAGAATTTAAGTTAGGTATACCTTACAATGGGGTGCACGGTTCGGTACTCCGCGTGTATCCTGGGTAGTGGAAGCGCGCAGCGTCTCTCTCCCGCTGCCGCCTATAGCAAATTCCAGCCGTGGTGGGAACTGTTCGGAGTCGTCTTTCTACATGTTCCTTGAATGTCAGGATTTAATGACGATTATGATTAGTACTAGACTCTGCTCCCTTTTTTTTTACGTGCGCAAAATCCCCACGGATACCTCCCCACCGGAACCGGTGGGAGAGGTTATGTCGGACTCGAACCGACTAAAACGCACGCCGCCTGTGGGTCGTTTTGCTTGCCGAAGGTGAGGTTGACAGGCATATCCCTCGCACCCCGGCCGACCCAGGGCCATCTCTCACGATCTGGCCATCTTTTCGGGTGTGGGGGCTACAGAGTCCCCAACTCATCCCCGGAGACGAGGAGGCACCTGTCACCCCCAGGCCGGCGCTCATGGGGGGCGGAGGTCGTTCATCGACCTCTGACGCCCGAGTTGCCTTCGTACGTGGGTAGCTTGGCTTGCGATCCTTCGTCGCTCCCGCTGTCGCTCCCGCCCCGCCTCCTCCTTCACGAGCATTACTTACTCGCAGAAGTAGGCGCCGGCCGCAGACTCTGCTCCCTTGTATATTAGCGTAATATATATAGCGTACGTACATACATACATACATACATATAATCACGCCTTTATCCTCGGAGTGTTAGGCAGAGGTGAATTAACACCCACATTTCGCCTATCATTGCATTCGGTCCCACGTAATAGGGGGTGAGATTATTGCCGTATTCCGGGCACTATTGTTGATTCGGGCCATGCATCTGAGGCTGAGTTTGGGCTATATATATATCTGTCTGATGTTAAACAGCCCTATCCCTTAGTCGCCTTGTACGACACCGCATGGGAAGAGATGGGGTGGTCCAAATTCTACTCTGCCGGGAACCACGCGTATGTTACTCACAAATAATGTGGATTTCTATTGGTAAAAGAATTTACACAATCGGTACAATGGATCCCCCTACAAACTTACAAACTTTACCTCTTTATAATAGTATAGATTTAATTTTGTCAGCCTCTGTGCTTGCAGCTGCAACACACAAGGCACGGGTTCGATCCCCGCTTAGTGCAAATATGGGTAATTGCTTGGGCGTGTCGGTTGCCATAAGAACATCTATGGCAGTGTTAAAAAAGTTCAACAACTGGTCTAGATGGAATACTTCGATATCGCCTTTTTATATACAACTTAGGTGGCAGACAAGCACACGGCCCACCTGATGAAAAGTGGTTACCATGACCTATGAACGTGTGTAACACCAGTGGAGTCACATCCGTGCTGCCGACCCTGTAAGAACAGAGATTTTGTGCCGTCAGTGTAGAGGACAAAGCAGGACAAGCCTTTGGTCATCGCACGGACAGCACAAAAACTCTCCAGTGAGCTCTGGCTACCCTACTCACCGCCTTTGAGTTGTGAAGGTCATACGGCAGTCGTTTCACGCAAAATATCGAAGTTCAGTCAAATCCGCAGTCAGACTGGTGAAGCGGACCCCAGACTCCGAGGTGAATGCTTCAGATACGGCTGGGATTAACGCTAGAATGGACAATAATAGTATGGTAAATATCCCGTTCATTTTGATACTGATATATCAGTATCAAAATGAACGGGATATTTACCATGTTTCATTGTTTTGAGTTTCCGATATTTCGGCGCTGTTGCAAGCACCATGATCAACAACAGCGCCGAAATATCGGAAACTCAAAACAATGAAACATGGTAAACATCCCATTAATTTTGATACTGATGTGAGTGACCATGATAGTTTAAATACCTAATAATAGTATAGATTTAACATTTTCTTTCAAATTAGAAGACGGGTGAAAACTCAGGTACAATTAATAACACTTGATAACTAATTGATGATAACTGTTGGACTATGTAGATTACGAATACGGATAATAGGATCAAAATAATAAAAAAAAATCTCATAAAGAACCTGAACAATTTGTGCTAATCATACTTTATTAATCACTAACTGAACTTGGCATTGACCGAGGCCGAACACTTGATTAATTAAATCTACTAACTACTAAGAGAATTGTGGTTATTAATCATTTTTTATGTTTTAGAGTTTTTATGTTCTGCTCGCCATAGAGGTTGAAGTCATCATTTAACAGTCGTTCAATAACTGTTGTATAAACTAGCTCTAGTAAATACTAGCTCTTACTCGTTGCTCTGTCAGCGTGGATGTCAAGAATGACACTCTTTTATTTACCGCAACACAAGCTGCTGGAGTTCTTATCCACTGTAGGAGGTAAGACACGCTGGTATTTCCGTCCAATTGAGCAGTCCGATTGGGGAAGTACGTTCGCCCTACGGAATACCGCGGTCATAATCACTTCGTGTTATGTTCCAAGCGGTGATTAAGGTAGCCAGAGCTTACTGGAGAATATGTGCTGTCAGTGGGAATACCAAAGGCTTGTCCTGCTTTGTCTTCTACACTGACGGCACAGAAACTCTCTACGCTTACAGGATCGGCAGCGCGAATGTGATTCCACTGGTGTTACACACATCCATAGCCCACGGTAACCATTTTCCATCAGGTGCTTGTCTGGCACCTAAGTGGTATAAAAAAGTGATTCCTTCTTACTGCAATCCCAAGTCCATTAAACGGGGCGTGAAAAATCTCTATCGAGGCCGTCAAGATAGGGACCCCAATTCAGTAGACGAGCAGCTGTACCTAATGGTTGCCAATATTCTTTGGACTGCACCCTACTTTAGCAATAGTGCCCGGAAGACGGCAATAGGCTCACCTCCTATTACATGGGACCGAATTCAATGATTGGTGAAATGTGGGTGTTAATTCACCTCTGCCTAACCCTCCGGGGATAAATGCGTGATTATATGTATGTGGTATGTACTTTAACATTAGGTGGCGCGGTGTAGTCAATTGACCAGATATTAAAAAAAACATTACCTCTATCCTTTCCTAAGGTCTAATATACCGCGGTACCCGGTACCATTTTACATCAAAATTGGTTCAGTGATTTAGACTGAAAGCGTAACAGACTAACAGACAGAGTTACTTTAGCGTTTATATTGTTAGCATAGTTATGAGGGATTTTACGCAGTAGGTAAGTCAGCATGTGAATATCATTTTCTCAATGTGGAATCTTTCTTGTGAAACCAGTTGTGAAATACGTCCGGTGGTCGTTAAAAACTATGACTAACATCAAGTTAAAGTAATCATATATATATAAATACACATATATATATATATATATAGTGTGTTTAAGGGTTTTATGCTCTTGAGTTTAATATTTTCAGACCGATTCATAGTGTTAGTAACGATTTAACCTAAGAACTAATGTTAATAATTAATTCAAATTAATAACAATACTCCACTATCTGTGACACGTGTGGAGTGTATTTAAGGATAGGTAAGAGTCCCACCTGTCCTTAAACACACTCGGGAGACCTTTGGAGCTGCGACGGAGTCGTGCCAAGGCTGAGGCCGAACGTTTTAAAGTAATAGCATAGAAATCGTCTGTGCGGGCTCCTTCAGTAACGCACACTGATTTTTTGGGATTCTATTTCAGTTCTTTGGAAAATATGCCCAGGTTCTATAAAGGGTAGGCCTCGGAGGAACACTCCGATACGTAACATTGCACAAGCGACACCGTAGCCGGAACCTGTTTTGACATATTGAAATAAATAATGAAATAAAAGTTATTTACGGAAAACAAGCATTGTTACAATATTTTTTCTTCTGCCAAACTTGGCAGATGAAACTCCCTGATTTATTCACTAAATTTTCCATTATTTATATATATATATACATATTTGACTCCTCTAGTAAATACATAGCAACGTACTTCTACATAATATTGGCTAAGTTTTTACTTCTGTCGGTACTTCCGTAATACCATTGTTTTCTTTTTTATGATAATGGTCTTGTTTAAATATTTGTTCTTAGGCAAGTCATTCCTTCTAAGGGGCGTGAAAGAACATCTTTTGAGGCCGTCAAGGTATTTTCGTCCAATTGAGCAGTCCCACTGGGGATGTACCTCCGCCCTACAGAATACCGCAGACATAATAACTTTATGTTGTGTTCCCGGCGGTGAGTATGGTAGCCAAAGCTCACTGGAGAGTTTTTGTGCTGTCAGTGGGAAGACCAAAAGCTTGTCCTGCTTTGTCTTTTGTACTGACGGCACAGAAACTCTCTGTGGTTATAGGGTTGGCAGCGCGAGTGTGACTCTCTTGGTTTTCCATCCTTGGTTTTCGATCTACTTTCCATCAGGTGGGCCGTGTGTTTGTTTGCCACCTAAGTTGTATATAAAAAAAACCACCCGTTCAGAACTTAACTTTAGCTTCTTCACATCTGACAAGATGCAGTCAACACGTCATCATCATTAGACGTATTTTCCTGATTGCATCTGAGGCCAAGGTGAACTCAGAGCTCAGGCTCCACTCAGAAGCAGTCAAACGACGGATTGAATATAAAAAATACCGTAAGAAGAATAACACTGATAATTTTCTGATTAAACTACTGTTTTGGGATCTATGAATCCTGTTTGATCCACGCCCAAATTGGCTTCGGTAACTAGTCTAACCGGTTCCATTTACGTTATGAAATATCAAACTCAATCAACAAATACACATTAATTTTTAAGATATAGATGATACCTTATACGAGCTATAATGTAATACAAAAAAAAATGATTTATATTCTAAATCAAATAAAATTTAACGGACCATATCCTGTTGTATATGGCATTTATTATAAATTTCGATATACTTATTAAGTTGGCTGACCACATCCTTTGAAGGTATCAGTCTAATAATAATACATTAAAAGTATGATTCCGAAGGTATCCGCATACGACAACTACAGACGCGGAGTGCATCGTGAAATAGCGGAAAATACACTTGATCAATATGATTATGATAATTTTGTTTATTATTTTAATTCATTGCGTCTTCTCAATGATGTCATTTATCCGTATCGAAGTTTAAGAAGTTAATGTATGTGAAAATGTATAGTTTTAGTCAAATGTGCGGATTGCGTGATTTATTTTCTTTTATTTCTATAGAATACTAGCTGACCCGGCAAACGTTGTTTTGCCATATCAATTATTTCTTGATCAGCTATCGACTGGGGATTTTTTGGGGTAAACCACCTGTGGAGGAACGAGGTGTGATGTTCCTCCAACACAAAGGGAGGATCCTTCGACCAGGCAAGGTGATCACGCCTGGCGGGCCGCGGCCCAACGATTGTCGTTGGGACGATGTACATATGCTATACCAGCGCGAGAACTTTACATGCGCGATGTAGGATTCGTAGTTACGTACGTACGCGGCGCTGGGTACATGTGGCATCGCCACATCACTCCCCTCCAGACCGGAGGTTGATTCGCGATGAGTCGGCTGGTCGTCAGAACTGGACGCCGCTTATTCCGTTAGTGGAACAGTCTTCCTCGCTAGTCCCAGTGAGTCGGGACTACCGCTGGTCCCGAAGACGCGGGACAAGTGCGGTGATACGGTGCTGCGGTCCTGCAGTGAAACGCCTTGAGTTGGGGCTCGAAGCGTCGAGATGAATCCTCGGCGAGCCGCCAGTGGGGCGAGGTGAGTCCTCGGCAGTGACGGGGCGAATCCTCGATGAAGCGAGGTAAGTCCCCCGTGTATTGGGGCGAATGCTGCGTAATGGCTGAGTGCCACGTAGACGGGAGAAATTACCTCTTCTTACGTGGACCGTATGTACGTGCACTGTATGCCTTAGACGCAGGTGAGGCCGAAGGGTAACCAGGCTGCAGCGGTCGCTGCATGCTATGGTATCCTTGTAAGGGCCGAAAGTGCTGGATGGCGAAGACTTGATTACCGCTCATGCGGGAGAAGTGAATGTGATGTGACGATGAGAATGCTGATGATATGTTCAGCGAAGGTTACGTGATCAGATCACGTCGGGGTCACCACTGTGGAGGAACGAGGTGTGATGTTCCTCCAACACAAAGGGAGGATCCTCCGACCAGGCAAGGTGATCACGCCTGGCGGGCCGCGGCCCAACGATTGTCGTTGGGACGATGTACATATGCTATAGGTACCAGCGCGAGAACTTTACATGCGCGATGTAGGATTCGTAGTTACGTACGTACGCGGCGCTGGGTACATGTGGCATCGCCACACACCCTTAATACTTAGGGTGTGAAAATTAGTTATAAACCTATTCTCATACCTACTGAATATACATAAAATTTCATCAAAATCAGTCATGCCGTTTCGGAGGAGTATAAACACTAAAACTGTGACACAAGAATTTAATATATTACATTTTTGTGCGTTCGGATGACGTGTCGTCTCTTCACATACATTACTTGTTAAACTTCGATACAGATAAACGGCACTATTGAGAAGCCGCAATGAATGAAAACCTTAAACTAAATTATCACATCAAGTCTAGTTCACAATACGCTCCGCGTCTGCAGTTGTCGTATGCGGTCGCTTTCGGAATCATACCTTAACATACGATTATAACTATACATATTCTTGTTTAATAATCTTGAGTGTATGGGTCTCCAACAAAACTCTTTGAACCAAGTCAATCTCACCTTCACAGATGACGAGTGAAAAAAAAAACCCAAATATCAACAAAAACACATAATTTCTTTACTATTTTCCTTGACACACCGGTTTGGCTGGTTGTCGACCTAAACTAAAAATAATATAAACGTCACACAAATCTAACCATATAAAGTGGTTCAACCCATGGATAGTAACATTCTCCGAATTGAACTTCTAAAGTGATATCATGAATACTGTGAGTATAGTTTTAAGATTTATTAAAACTATTTAGTATTTGTGCTTCATAAATCAAAGTGAATATTTTTTACTATAAAACTTAATTCAATTTTATATCAAAATAATCCGAAGCTTCTTTTTGACGACAAGTGACGAGTTCGATTCATATTCATATTTATCCCGCTTAATACAAATAAATATTAATAAAATTAATATAAATATTTATGAAAACATGATTCTCTATGAATCTTTATTAAAAAAGTATCTAAGTATGATTATCCGCCAAATAAATTTAATAACACAAGCTGGTTTAGATGACATTGTATAAAATGTCATAGAATATATTAATAAGCATTTATCGTTATTCAATCAATAAGCCTATCGCAGTCTACTTATCTACATAGGCTCCCAATATTGGGAGGCTTTGGCCTACTGATTCCACGCTGACCAGACGGGTTGGTACAAGGTTTTATTTCGAGTTTTCCTTCTCTCGCAGTGATATCGTCTGCTTATTTTTCCGATGAGACGGGGTAGTGGTTCTTGTATTCTTTCTCGGTCACTACACAGACTTATTAATTATCGTTATTAATTATTAGATTTTAATAAATCTATAAATTAATGTTAAGTGTAAAGGCCGTTCTACATTAAACTGTAAACATACTACCTACGTGTCCTACTGTAAACCTGTTGGTGTACAATATTGCTAAACCATTATAAATGTAAAATAAATAAAATATCAGGCAATAAGGTCCAAAAACTTGTCCTGCTTCGTCTTTTACACTGACGGCACAGAAACTCTCTGTGCTTACTGGGTTGGTAGCGCGAGTGCGACCCCCTTGGTTTTGCACATGTCCATAGGCCACGGTAACCACTTTCCATCAGGTGGGCCGTGTGCTCGTCTGCCACCTAAGTGATACTTATAAAAATAAGGTACTATGCATACAACAATGTCCAAAACAACAATGTACAAAAATATCCTAAAAAATATAACAAAGTGAATAAAGTATCAGAATAAACGGGATATTTACCATGTTTCATTATTTTGAGTTTACACAGCGCCGAAATATCGGAAACTCAAAATAATGAAACATGGTAAATATCCCGTTTATTCTGATACTGATGTCAGTGACCATGATAGTTTAAATACCTATAAAGTGAATAAAGATTTGAAAAATCATAAAGTTGTCTATCTATCTGTTACAAAATATTGTATATTTTAAATTATTCAGAAACATAACTTAATGATAATTATTAATAAATTTATTATTCATATATTATAATTATTTTCCAGCGTTATTTGTACCGGGTACAGGCCTGAGCGCATGTTAGCATAAACCGGATAGCTTTTACTCTATGGCTGACAATTAATATAAAATTTGTATTTGTAATTTATATTAATTTAAAATGCGTCGTGGAATTCCTCCGCATCCATGCCACTTGTGGTAGCGTTCCCAGAAGACTGGCAGCATTGCCACGTTGTATGGCAATGCTTATTATCTGACCTAAAAAGAAGCCTTCTGGTCACGAGTAGCGTGGACCATACGCTTCGCAATCTCACGGAAGAGATTGCGGGTGTTCGGACCCCATGATCCCAAAGTTTCGACTCCAAACAGCACAAATTCATAATCTTCGATGGGAGTATTTGATATTGAATTATTATAATAATACTAGTAAGGTTTTAAAATGAATAAAGGAAAAAGATAATTGGAAGTAATTACAATTTATACAACAACATAAAATATACTTAGCAATAAATGATACCTAAGTAATCTAAAGTTACAACAGGGGAATCGCTATAAGGATAAAGATGAGTGCGATTCCAATTAAATTACATAAGAAGGTCTTTTTGTACCTCAATCGTCGATTACATCAACCTATAATTTGACCCTCACAAGTTATGACATGTTATTATTAGTTTTTTATTTTTGTTTTTATATAGGACACGCCAACTTGACCTCACCTCGCCTGATGGTAAGCTAAAGGCAAAGTCTCAGGAAAGAGGGTCACCATTACAGACACTAAGTGCTACAATGGCGGCACTCAGCTTGGCGGCCTCATCAGATGCTTTTTCACGCCCCGCTTAAAGGCCCCGGGACTGTAGGAAGAAGGAAACACGTGTGCTGGTAATGAATTCCAGGTCTTGGTGGTGCGGCAAAGATAAGAGTCTCCGAACCGCTTGGTTCTTGCTCGTATATTCTGCACAATGTGAGGGTGACAACTAAGGCCTGCACGTGTTGTCCTATGTAGGAAAGGAGATGGTGGGATTAGTAGGAAGAGCTCGTCAGAACACTCACCATGGTAGAGACGGTTATTTCTATAGTACCTCATATTTTTCCTTTTCCAGTTTGCTCTTCTCGCCGGTGTGATCTGCGGCATTCTCGCAATGCTCAATGTAGCACAGGGGCACCCGCTAGCATCGCCAGACTTAGCTGTGGCCGAATCAGCAAACTATGGCCACGGACATCACCATGGATATGGCCACCAAAGCTATGGACACGGGTATGGCCACCAAAGCTATGGACACGGGTATGGCCACCAAAGCTATGGACACGGGTATGGCCACCAAAGCTATGGACACGGGTATGGCCACCAAGGATATGGCCAGATTTATTTCTTTATATAAATAAAATAAATTTAAATAAATTATAATATAAAATAACTGTGATGTACTGATAAACTTTAAATAATATATTACTTAGTGTGTAAATTTTTTTTTTTTTTTTTAAATAACCCTTTAGTGTTGGATTCAGTAGATATTTAGAATCAAAGAATCAATTTCATTTATTCAGTTTAGGCACGTGAAGAGCACATCAAACTTTTACAATTTAGTCAAGTAATAATATAAAAATATTCAATATTATATAAATAAACCATTGGAAAATGATTTTTTCACTGGTTCGGTAGGTTAGTTCTACTGAGAACATACCGGCAAGAAACTCAGAGGCTGCTATTTTAAGCCTCAAGCAGACCGTCAGGTATTACGTTGACAGGAAGACGCCGGTGTATGCGTGCTTTTTGGACCTGTCGAAAGCTTTTGATTTGGTATCGTACGAGCTTCTATTTCAGAAACTGCATTCGGAGACGGATACCCCTGAAGAGGTGGTTAAAATCCTTGACTATTGGTACAACAACCAAGTAAATGTTGTAAAGTGGTCTGGAGCTCTTTCTGACGAGTGCAGATTGGGGTGTGTAGTGAGACAAGGTGGTCTGACGCCCTCTCGACTCTTCAATCTGTACACAAATAAGTTATTGAGGGCCTTAGTAGCACCGCCGTCGGCTGCTCCATTGACGGAAAAATGATAAATAACTTGAGTTACGCCGATGATATGGTGTTGCTGAGTCCCTCAATTGGTGGTCTCAGGAAGCTTCTCAAAAAATGTGAAAAGTATGCCGAGGCCCATGGGCTCAGGTGCAATTCGACGAAAAGTGTGCTACTCGTACTAAACACCATACCACCTGTGTTTCTGAGGGGTTCTCCACTAAAGCAAGTGTTTAAAGTCAAATACCTGGGTCACTCTGTCTCGAATAACCTCTCTGATGACGCCGACATTGAGAGGGAACGAAGGGCGCTGGCTGTCCGGGGGAATATGTTGGTCCGCTGATTTGCAAAATGCACCGCAGAAGTAAAGGTAAACTAAAGTGTACTGCCAATCTTTTTATATCTGCAATCTATGGGTCAGCTAAACCCAGCAGGCACTCAGCGCACTTCGTGTGCACATATTTAGAATGCTGTTGAGGCTGCCGACGTGCTACAGTGCCTCGGGCATGTTTGCAAAAATGCACACCGATGGCTTCCAAGTCATCATTAGAAAAAGAGTCGCCTCTCTGCTCCAACTTGTCCGAAACAGCGCCAACGGCATTCTAAGTGTGCTATCAGATAGGGTAGACTCAGTCTCACAGTGGGAGGCACTCTCATCGGCATCAAGCCCCAGATGAAATATCTGGGGCTCGTGCTCGACGGCCGGTGGGACTTCGGGAAGCACTTCCGAAGTCTGGGCCCCAAATTGGCGGGCACAGCCAACGCTCTGGCGCGGCTACTGCCCAACCTGAGGGGCCCGGAGGACTCCTGCAGGAGACTCTACGCGGGTGTCGTGCGGTCCATGGCCCTGTACGGGTGTCCCGTGTGGGCGGACACCCTGAGTGATCGGCACATGCTCCTGCTGCAGCGTCCGCAGCGGAAGCTGGCGTGCCGCATCATAAGGGGGTACCGCACGATATCATTCAACGCGGCGAGTCTCCTCGCCGGATCCCCACCATGGATCCTGGAAGCGAGATGCCTTTCGGCGCTATACCGGTTCCGAAGGGCGGCGCGGGAGCGGGGTCACGATCCCGAGCCCGAAGAAATTCGGGCCGTGAGATCCCGGCTCCACAGGGAAATGGTGGCGGAATGGGAGAGACGACTTGGGCAACCAAGCGCAGGGCACGCCGTAGTAACGGCGGTAAGACCCATCATGGGGGAGTGGCTAGAGAGGCCACACGGCAGCCTCTCGTACCGTCTGACGCAGATGATCACCGAGCACGGATGCTTCGGAAAGTATCTGCGTCGGATGCAGAAAGAGCCAACGTCCGAGTGCCATCACTGCGACGCGAGCGAGGACTCAGGTCCGCACACGCTCACCGAGTGTCCGGCGTGGGAGACGCCGAGGCGGGAGCTTGTGGCGGCCCTGGGAGTGAGGGTTCTCACGCTCTCCACCTTGCTCGCGGCGATGGTTCGCTGCGCGGATGCGTGGGCGGCCGGCGCCTCCTTCTGCGAGCAAGTAATGCTCGTGAAGGAGGAGGCGGGGCGGGAGCGGCAGCGGGAGCGACGAAGGATCGCAAGCCAAGCTGCCCGCGTACGAAGGCAACTCGGGCGTCGGAGGTCGATGAACGACCTCCGCCCCCCATGAGCGCCGGCCTGGGGGTGACAGGTGAAGCCGCCTGTCACCCTGGCAGAAGCAGGCCGAGGCGGTGGCGCGCGTGGCGCGCCTCCCCGCTTCCGGGGACGAGTTGGGGACTCTGTAGTCCCCACACCCGAGAAGAGGGCCATATCGTGAGAGATGGCCCTGGGTCGGCCGGGGTGCGAGGGATATGCCTGTCAACCTCACCTTCGGCAACCAAAACGACCCACAAGCGGCGTGCGTTTTAGTCGGTTCGAGTCCGACATAACCTCCTCCACCGGCTCCGGTGGGGAGGAATCCGTGGGGATTTTGCGCACGTAAAAAAAAAAAAAAAAAAAGGGTAGACTGTCCGATGGTGAGGCATTGGGTCGGAGTTCATGTGAGAAACACGTGAACTTCGGTCTAATAATCTTACACAAGTAATAATGTGAAAATCTTGTACTTACTAACATAGGTTAAGCATTACTAACAAAACTATGGATTGTACAAAAATTATCCGAAATAAAATATTTATTATTATTATATTAGAACTATATTTTTGACATCAATTATAAATTTATTTATTTATTTTTATTTATTTATTTCAAATAAGTACAAATTAAATTAGTTACAATACAAATGTCCAATCATCATCTGTAATCATAGATTTTGTCAATTGTTATGTCAAATCAAATAACCCGCCCCGTATCGTTCCCGGCGCAAAGGTGCCCATGACAATGGCAGCGTTGCCTCGGTGGATCGTGATGGCCATCCTCTGCCCCAAAAACGAGCCGGAGCGGGAGTCACCGCTTTGTTCGCGGATACGGCGGCCAATCTCAGCGATTAAGCCCTTCGCTTCCGACCCCAACTGCCCTTAGTCTCCACCGCAATGGGCACAAAATAATATTGTGGCTCCATTGCGGCGTATTTAATTTTTTTTCTGCTCGCCGCGTCCTCAGCCGCCGACACAGGAGCACTGACGGAGCGACTTTTATTTATTATTTATTATAAATAATTACAGTATTTACATATTTCGTTTACTTAGTGATGCCACATAACCTTATTTATTCAGTTATTAACTTAACATACAATCATACAATCAAGTACATACATATTGCGTAGGGACATGTGTTAGGGCACATTACATTGGTATAGTATGGCATGTCACCCAAATCCTGAGGAATTTTATGAAATATTTTCATACAGCTGCCTACAAACGAAACAACAAACTTATGAATCCTGAGTTTTGGTTTTGGCACAGCAAGTTTGTTTTTATTTCGATTGTTCAAATTATGTATGTCAGATTATTTTCGAAAAGATTGAAGTTTTTTCGTACATAAAATATTTTATCGTAAATATATTGAGTAACAACTGTCAAAATATTAATTTCTTTAAATAAATCTTACAGCGAGTCACAGGATCTGAAGCTATAGATTCTCTTTTCTTTTTTTTATACCAGTTAGTTGGCAGACAAGCACACGGTCCACCTGATGGGAAGCGGTTACCGTGGCCTATGGACGTATGCAACACCAGGGGTGTCACACTCGCACTGCCGACCATGAAGAAACCTTCTGATGCCCCTCTTGAAGAATCCCATATTGTAGGCGCTTGGGAAAACCGCAGGGATTAATCAAGTCAGAAAGACTTAACCAAGTTCGATTACAACCTACAGGGTAGTGACCTATTTTTTTATTTTTTTTTAATATAAAAGCACGCCAACTTTACCTCACCTCGCCTGATGGTAAGCTAAAGGCAAAGTCTCAGGAAAGAGGGTCACCATTACAGACGTTAAGTGCTACAATGGTGGCACTCAGCTTGGCGGCCTCATCAGATGCTTTTTCACGCCCCGCTTAAAGGCCCCGGGACTGTAGGAAGAAGGAAACACGTGTGCTGGTAATGAATTCCAGGTCTTGGTGGTGCGGCAAAGAAAAGAGTCTCCGAACCGCTTGGTTCTTGCTCGTATATTCTGCACAGTATGAGGGTGACATCTAAGGCCTGCACGTGTTGTCCTATGTAGGAAAGGAGATTTACTCGATTCTTGTAATCGTATTCTAGTAATTCCCTAAGGTAACACCTAAGGTTAACCTAAATTGCACAATATAACATAAACTCACGCCTATATCCCCGAAGGGTTAGGCAGAGGTGCTAGCACGCACGTTTCGCCAGTTACCTATATTGCTTGTGTTAGAAATGGACTGACGTCGGTAGTATAATGACTAGGGAGCATTAATTTGAGTGACATCTAGTTTCAAACGTATTCGTAACGTGAGAAGACAATGGATTACATTTGGTTAACGTGGAAATAAAAATGGCGTAAAACTAAACCAACTTAAAGGTGTCAGCGTTTTACGAACGCGTGTCTTTACGACACAGTTTGTTATTCAAAATAAAGGGAAAGGGTTTGAACCCGGTACCTTTTAACCACTAAGCTACCGAAGCGTCAACGTTTTTAAGGTTTTTTGACACCATAATTTGTGCCTGTTGCCCTAGCAGAAGCAGCCATCCCCCCTCCCCCCTTCTGGGGAAAAATGGGCCTTCGATAGCCCTGTGTCAGCCTGAGACTGGCAACTTATAATCCGAGACGGAGTGCGGTTTCAGATTATTTAAGTAAAACAAAACCATTAGCTCCGGTGGGAAGGAGTCCGTGGGTATTTCCGCAATTTAAAAAAATCAACAAACACTAACGTGTTTTCACACTTTCCTGTTAGAGAGCAATCCGAACATCAATAGGCTTGTTCGGCTTGCTCTCTAATACGAAAGCGTCAACCGGTAAAATTTAAATAAAAGTCTATCGCGAAAAGTCCCGAATTGTTGTTTAAATGAAGACTATCTCTCGTATCGAAAATGCGGCAGTGGAGTTTGTTGCCTCGTTTCTTCTCCACTAGCGTCTAGGAACCGTTGCTAAACTTAGTTTTAAGCAGAATTTAACATCAAAAAGATGTAATTACGTTGCACTATTTTGAGAAATAAAGAATTCGAAATTTGAAATAAAAACAACTATACATTTATTTGCCGCGTAGTTCCCAGCAGAGTAGAATTTGGGCCACCCCATCTCTTCCCGTGCGGTGTCGTACAAGGCGACTATGGGATAGTGGCGTTTAACATCCGACAGATATATACAGCCTCAGACGCATGGCTCGAGTCAACACTAGTACCCGGAATACGGCAATAGGCTCACCCCTTTTTACGTGTGACCGAATAAAAATTATTGGTGAAATGTGGGTGTTAATTCACCTCTGCCTAACCCTGCAGATATAAAGGCGTGAATATATGTATGTATGTATGTAACATCTATAAAAAAATGTGTTCTTGGTTTGAAAGTGAAAATAATTGATGATGTTACTGAATCACCTAATTAATCGCCGTATTGTTTCCCAGTACAGTTGAAAAAGGTCACTACGCTCTCTCTTCCCGTGAGCATCATAGAAGAATTATTCTACATCCAACAGTAAACATACAGTCTGTATTTCCGTCCAATTGAGCAGTCCGACTGGGGAAGTACCTCCGCCCTACAGAATACCGCGGCCATAATAACCTCGTGTTGTGTTCCCGGCGGTGAGTAGGGTAGCCAGAGCTCACTGGAGAGTTTTTGTACTGTCAGTGGGAATACCAAAAGCTTGTCCTGCTTTGTCTTTTATACTGATGGCACAGAAAC
The DNA here is from genome assembly GCA_963662185.1 of Eilema griseolum. NCBI lineage: Eukaryota > Metazoa > Arthropoda > Insecta > Lepidoptera > Erebidae > Eilema > Eilema griseolum. Next base: position 7,316,923 of record OY759248.1, on the reverse strand, counting down.
TCTTGTGCTTACAGAGTAACCACTTTCCATCAGGTGGGCCGTATGCTTGTCCGCCAACCAAGTGGGAAGAGAGAGGGTGGCCTCTGACCATGAATAGATTCACTCCCTATTACAAGACCGGAAATCTGTTAATATACCTCTGCTTACTCTGACCGGCATATATATGTGATGACGATCAAATTGCTAACCGGATCTGGCTGGATTTTGGTACATGGATAACTTATAGTCTGTAATAACACACTATAACACACTCCCACCCTCCCCTTTCCTACGCAGGACAACACGTGCAGGTCTTAGATGTCATCCGCACACGGTGTAGAATATACGATCAAGTACCAAGCGGTTCGGAGACTCTTTCCTCTGTCGCACCATTAAGGCCTGGAATTCATTACCAGCTCACGTGTTTCCTTCTTCCTACAGTCCCGGGTCCTTTAAGTGGGGCGTGACAAAGCATATGATGAGGCCGTCAAGCTGAGTGTCACTATTATCACACGGTATGTGTAAGTAATGGTGACCCTCTTTTCTGGGACTTTGCCTTCAGCTTACCATCAGGCAAGGCGAAGTCCAATTGACGTGTTCTATATATAAAAAAAAAATCTTTCATTTTATTCCTAGAACCGGTTCTCATAGGTTACAGGAACGTGATCAGCATTTTTCGCGAGCATAGCCGCGGACAGCTTCTAGTATGTAATGATCATCAATCTAGCGAACTTATGTTATTAACTTATGTTCGCTAGATTAATGATTATTACGATTATTATTATGATTATACTTAAGATAGAGGATTTTTTTCAGAAAATTTTGAGGTTTATGTTTGGCATTTTGAGTAGGGTATTTGGTAACTAGTCAAATTAGTATTTTTGTTCTTTTTTTATTTAGGATACGTCAACTTGACCTCTCCTCGCCTGGTGGTAAGCTAACGGCAAAGTCTCAGGAAAGAGGGTCATCGTTACAGACACTAAGTAATTTTACAATGGTGGCACTCAGCTTGGCGGCCTCATCAGATGTTTTTTGGGTCTGTAGGAAGAAGGAAACACGTGAGCTGGTTATAAATTCCAGATCTTGGTGGTGTTTTTATTTTATTTAGGACAGGTCAATTAGACTTCGCCTTGCCTGATGGTAAGCTGAAGGCAAAGTCCCAAAAAAGAGGGTCACCATTACTTACACATACCGTGTGACAATGGTGACACTCAGCTTGACGGCCTCATCATATGCTTTTTCACGCCCCGCTTAAAGGCCCCGGGACTGTAGGAAGAAGGAAACACGTGAGCTGGTAATGAATTCCTGGCCTTAATGGTGTGGCAAAGGAAAGAGTCTCCGAACCGCTTGATACTTGCTCGTATATTCTGCACAGTGTGAGGGTGACATCTAAGCCCTGCACGTATTGTCCTATGTAGAAAAGGAGAGGGTGGGATTAGTTACTTTTTATAAAACGTCAAAACGGTAAGTTATAAGGAATAAGGTATGAAATAAAACTATTGTGACGTCATTATATTTAATATTCAAATCATTTATTCATTATAGGTTGCGTGGATGATTAAAAATAAATAAAAACGATAAAGTAAGAACCGACGCAACTTTTACCGCTCTTTTACCGTTCTTAATTTAATAAGCTCAGTTAAATAATTTATTTTAAATACAGGAAAATATCCAATAGGTACTATAAATTTTGGCGCCTTTTAATTTAAGAATGACATCTTATCCTCCAGAATAAAATGCCGTTCAACCAGCTATCCTTGAGGAACATGGCAATCTAAGCTGTCGACTCAACTTCGAATGCATGGCTGGAGTCAACAATAGTACCTGGAAGACGGCAATAGGCTCACCCCCTATTACCGGGGACCGAATTCAATGATTGGTGAAATGTGGGTGTTTATTCACCTCTACCTAACCCTACGGGGATAAAGGCGTGATTATATGTATGTATGTAAGCACGTACAATATTGGTTGCTTGCGAGAAAAACAAAGTTCAAACATGCAAACAACAAAAATATTTTAAAAAAATATAATGACTATCTGTTATGAGTTTCGTTAGTAGTTATTAAATATTTATGAACAAAAATGTACAAGGAAATATCTCATGAAGAGTGACTAACACAAATTACCATGAACACAAATCGGTAACAAAACAAAGAATATTAATAAGATTTTCATGTGAGCAAATATGAACCTTAGGTCCTTCAATGATAGAAGAGGATTCGAGGAATTAGACTGTACAACCCCAACGGACTATAAAGAATTTATATCCAAAGTTCGTGGCTTCAATAGTTTCGACCCTGCTTTGATTTTTTTTATACCATCTGGTTGGGAGACAAGCACACAGCCAACCTAATTGAAAGTGATTACCGTGGCCTATGGACGTGTGCAACACCAAGGGAGTCACACTCGCGCTGCCAACCCTCTAAGCACAAGAGTTTCTGTACCGTCAGAGTAAAAGACAAAGCACGACAAGCTTTAGTTCTTCCCACGGACAGTACAAAAACTCTCCAGTGAGTGAGGCAGTAACCCGAAAAGGCTTCTCAGTAAACTGTCAAAGTAAACCTTTGAGGATGCCATAAGACGAAACCGATCAGGTCAAATAATAAATACTGTGGGAAAAGTACAAGTATGTCCTTAATATGGACACACATAGTAATATTATAAACGCGAATGTAACTCTGTCTATCTATCTGTATGTTCGATTTCACTCTGAAACCACTGAACTGATTTTAATGAAATTTCATATAGGGATAGATTAGATCTTGAGAAAGGACATGGGCTATGTTATGTCGCGCTAACCGACATCCACGTGGATGGAGCCGCGGGCAACTGCTAGTAAAATATAACGATACATACATACATACATATAATCACGTCTTTATCCCCGGAGGGTTAGGCAGAGGTGAAGAAACACCCACATTGGACCGACCATTGAATTTGGCCCCACGTAATAAGGGGTGAGCCTATTGCCGTCTTCCGGGCACTTTTGTTGACTCAAGTCATGCATCTGAGGCTGAGTCTGGGGTGTATAAATCTGTCTGATGTGAAACAACCCTATCCCTTAGTCGCCTTGTACGACACCGCATGGGAAGAGATGGGGTGGTCCAAATTCTAATCTGCCGGGAACAAATCGCCGGGAATCAATTTACTCAAAATAGGAAGGGTTAGTCCAAAAGACTTCGCGGAAATAGTGAAGTTGTTGGGAATATCTTTTTTGTACCTTATTGTTATAGATCTTAGATAATAATCAGTTTGAGGAAAAAAAAAACCCCAAACCCCAAAAAAGAAAAAAAATACCGGTTCAGTGGGTTGTGACCTTCTTTAGTAAAATAAATTATCGACGTCATTCAAATCGAATCATATAAAATGTTACAACTCACAGTGAGCAGCATTGTCTGGATTGATCTTCTAGAGTGTCACGATGAATACTGTGAGTATAGTATATTACATTTAGTATATAAATATAATATTACTTTATATATACTGTATTTTATATAGAGTATTTAAATTATTATTATTTATTTTGGAATTATTGTTTTTTAAAAAGTATATAATATACTTATTATATACTTTTTTTAAAAACAGTGTTTTTACTACTCGTTAGTATTTTTTTTAATTATCTTATTATTATGATTATATGGCCGCATGTTTACCCGAATATCACGTATTAAATAACTGCAAAAAAACCACTAAAACTTCGGAATTAGTGTAAATAATAAACATAAAATAAATCGCAATAAACGCTGTTAAAATAGTTTTATATCAATTTAAAATATAGTTAATTGAATTTCGTGTCAAATTTGTCGAAATAGTGTTATTATAAAGCGGATAAAAATCTATAAATTTATTTTATTTTAAAACAATAGGCCAAAGCCTATAAAATAAAAATATTGGGATAAGCCTATGTCCAGTAATGGACAGCGCTAGGTTAATTAATTGTTTGATGAATGCTATTTTTTTAATATTGTTGCTAAACTGTTGTATAGTTAAGCCATGGTAATTGTTGAGATATTAAAAAATAATTTAACCACAAGATGCAGCTACATATAACTACAAAATATTTCAACAGACTTCAAAAAGTGATTTTCAATTTGTGATAATTATCTACTTGAGCTTCCAAACTATTACCGTTTTTTACTATGAATTGATGCATATATATTTAGAATTTTATGTACGTAAATTAATATTAATAATAAATTTAGTATAATAAATTAATAATAAATAAAAAAAAGGTATAACTTTCCATTTGTCCTAAGAAAACTATAAAAAAGTACACGAAGCGTTAAAAAACCAAGCAAGTGCGAATCAGAGTTGCGCACGAAGGGTTCCGTACGATTATCCGATCCGATCCGGTAGTCTTTAATATTTATTGTTATACTGGCAATAAAATAAAATTATCTCTGAAAATTTCAACTATATACCTATTATTATTATTCACGAGCTCAGATAGCCAATGGAGTCTTAATAATAGGGTTCCTTTTACTACCCATGATTTTATTTCCTGCCACAAATACTTCCTATGGGGGGTGATTACGTGGGTCGCGAAGCGTTTAAAACTGTACGCTGCCTTACCGGATAAGACATTTCCCTCACACCCGGGTTAGCCCTGGGTCTTTTACGACCCCCTCGGCTGCGTATGCCAGGTTGCAACGCGCGGAGAATACGGACCAAGCACCACGATTATAACCTGCCTATAATTCTATCCAGTAAAACTAATAACTTGTTATTTTCATTTATCTAGAATTAAGATTAATTTAGAATCAAGTGTGTCGTACAAATATATTGTCAGAGGCGACTAACGGAAAAATACGCAGATGATATCACTGCAATAGAAGGAAAACTCGACATAAAACTCTGTACCAACTCGTTTGGCTAGTCTGAAAACTGTAGGCCAAAGCTTCCCAACATTAGGAGAGGCCTATTTATTTATTTCAAGTATATTATACGTGACATACATACACTCCGCGAACCGCAGTAGCCTAGTGGTATGGGTAATGGACTGCTGAGACGAGGTCTTGGGTTCGATCCCAAGTTTTACTATGGCACACACCAATGACTTTTCGATGCTTTTCGAAGTTATGTGTATATTTATCTCAGGTTTATAAGTGTCCGGTTAGTGGCAATAGGCTCGCTACTTATTACATTGGGAGCTAAACATAAACTGGCGGAATGTGGGTGCTAACACCTCTGCCTACCCCTTCGGGGATATAGGCGTGAGTTTATGTTATGTTATACATGCACTCATAAACTCAAAACGCGGGGGGCATACAACGCCCTGCGGGTACAGTATAACAATGCATTCAGGATGCTGATTGGGCTGCCACGCTTTTGTAGTGCGTCGGGGATGTTTGCGGAGGCGAGTGTCGATGGCTTCCATGCCATCATCCGCAAACGTAGTGCATCCCTCTTGCGGAGAATACGGGCGAGCTCACACAGTATCGTGGGCGTATTGTGCGATAGGTGGGACAGTCCGATGCTGGGGCGCTGGGTACGATTGCACGCAATGTAGACAGTGTCCTAGTATTGTAGCGGTCTCAAACTACCAATTATATTTGTTAGGTACCTATTAATAGTATTATATTGTTACTAACACTAGTATTAAGATTATTGTTACTAACACGCTATGGACCCTGGTCCGAAATAAATGATTTTTATTTTATTTATTTTATAATGGACTGCGATAGGCAATTTTTTTGATAGAATGCTCAAGAAATACTTTATTTTTTCAGTTTGCTCTTCTCGCGGGTGTGATTTGCGCCATCGTCGCAATGTTCAGTGTAGCGCAGGGATCTCCTGCGAGCTACGGTTATGGTGGTAACCAAGGCTACGGCCAACAGGGTTACGGACAACAAGGCTACGGACAGCAAAGCTACGGCCAACAGGGTTATGGACAACAAGGCTACGGACAGCAAAGCTACGGACAACAAGGATATGGAAAATAGATAATAACTGTGTTGTGTCTACTTATTAATAACATTTAAATAATTATATTCTAGTCTGTAACATTTTTGTTTTTTTTTTTCTAATAACCTTTGGGTGTAAGGAAAAGGTTAGCAGATTATCAGGTTTTTTAAGATTATAAGTTGTAATCAAACTATCTATATCTAGCATATATTAATATTATAAACAGAAGTTTGTGACGTTGTAGACAGACGTTGCCGCGTGGTTTCCGGCAGAGTAGAATTAGGGCCACCCCATCGTACAAGGCAACTAAGGGATAGGGCTGTTTAACATCAGACAGATATATACAGCCCAGACTCAGCCGCAGATGCATGGCTCGAGTCAACAATAGTGCCCGTGAATACGGCAATAGGTTCACCCCCTATTACGTGGAACCGAATACAATTATTGGTGAAATGTGGGTGTTAATTTCACCTCTATCTAACCCTCCAGGGATAAAGGCGTGATTATATATATGTATATAGACAGATATATCTGGCACGAATGTCCCGATTTTGAAAATTCTTTTATCAATAAAAAACCACAATCAAATCAAATTTACGCCTGAAAGCAAACTAGTATTAATATGAATGAGATGCTCATGCTACCTCTATGATGGTGGCATCACTTCATAGCATTGATAAATGTTTTTTCACGCACCCCAAAGAATAGTCCTATTCAAAAGAGGTTGTCATATTTATTTATTTAATTTACTTCTTTAAAAAGCATCAGAACTCATCATTGATGTCTCCTTCAGCAAAGAATTCATTACGCAACTGATCCCAAAAGTTCATTCTCTTTTGTTCTGGAATATTCATCATTTTCAATGTTGTCCCAATATTCATTCCTCGCATACTTCTGTTTGGTATCAATGGGTTCCATCGCAAATCTTCTAATACATCATCATTAGTATCTGGAGTTGGGTTCCTGGAATTATGTAATTACAGGATTTAAACAAAAGGCAAGACCTTATAGATCTCTTCTTCTGAACAAAGTGCACAACTTAAAGATCCTGTAATACCATCAGTAATGCCAAAAACATTTCACGTAATTATGTGAATGGGATTTCAAAACGAACATACCTAAGTAGCCTGTCACATACGTTGCGTTATACTGACCAACCAATTAGAAAACTACTTTGACTAAATGTTGGAATTCAAATTCATTAAGTATTTCGTGGAAAACTGGTAAGTGGTTTAAAAAAAGAACTGTTTTTAAATAAATATCTGATTAACCTCACCCGTGCTTCACGAAATACGCCCATATCCTCGCAATTTTCTTAATGAGAACCTTCTCACTCAATGCTGCCTCCTTATAGCTACGACTTAAAGGTTTACATCTGAAGTGGTAGCAGGTAGCATCGCCTTCTGTTGCGCCACTCCAGTTTAAATTACGGAGAAATGTGTTCCATATGATGTTAAAGGACCCTTTAAAGGCAAAACGGTACAAGTAAACGTTGTTACAAGACACTTTAGTATGTAGGCGCGCCTGCCGGAGTATCGGATAAATCACTTGGTCGGACATATACTTTGCGTAACGTCTTAAACTCCTCTCACCAATCGTGCCATTTAAGAAATAGAAATCCATTATTCTTCTTCGTATATTCTTGTACAATTTTGATCCGTACTCGTCTCGCCTTCCGCCAAATGGCAATAAATACTGAAAGTTATAATTTAAATACTTTAAAAGTTTCTTGTTTCTCGTAAATCCTTCTAGTTTGTAAAGAGAATTCAGATTTGTATAACCAATCATCACTTCTACATCGTTATTACTAATTTTACGATTATAAACTTGCAATGGGAATTTGTTCATGAATGCTGATTTTCCTGACGTTTCGACTGTGGGTCCGAATGAATTAATTAACCTCTGAGTGTCTCTCACTTCGGTACTATCAAATAAATCTTGACTTGCTAACAATAACTTTTTAATAGAGCTTTCTTCAAGTATTTTATAAAAGTGTGTGCGGTTAAACTTTTCAAACGGACCGTTTAGATTCCAATATAATTTATTAGAAATTTCAAAATTGTAAGTTCTGTAATCGGCTGGTGATAAAGCACTACCGTCTTGTATTATTACTCTTGAAAACAAATCCTCACTTGCAGCCGATAATACAAGAGAAGCCACTATATTGGCATAGGTACCGGAACCAAATACTGTTACTTTGTTTATATCACCATTAAAGTAACTAATATTATCTCTAATCCACCTGAGAGCCGCAATTAAATCTTTAGCTCCCATATTACCTTCGGCAAAGTTGTCTCCGGTATTAAGAAATCCTAAAATTGATGTTCTGAAAGTTACTGTTACAACGATCAGATCTTCATCTATAAAAAAATCTGGAGCGTGTAAGTGAGAGTGATCATTGATCCAGACGATAACTGGGAAATCGTATTTTTCATTTTTATCTGGCATATAGATTGATAGATATAAGCAATCTTCAGTGTATCTAGACGAACAGGATTCATTGTACGGAGAGCTATAATTATAAATTGATTTATCGAACCAAGGTTGAATTCTCGGCGGCTGAAAAAATAAATACAAATACTTGAGAGGCTCGTGAGTAGATTTTCCTTGTGTGTTTATTGGCGCTCAATAATTATGAAATAACTGACAAATATACATAAAAATGTATATCCATTATATTAAAATAATGAACGAAGATAATAATAATTATTATTAATACATACATAAACTCACGCCTATATCCCCGAAGGGGTAGGCAGAGGTGCTAACACCCAAATTTCGCCATTCTATGTTTAGGTCCCAATGTAATGGGTGGCGAGGCTATTGCCATTAACCGGGCACTTATAAACCTGCTATAAATACATACATAACTTCGAAAAGTCATTGGTGTCTGCCATGGTAAAACCTGGGATTGAACCCGAGACCTCATCTCAGCAGACCGTTCGCTATATTTTTAAGTGTGTAATTATTCAACAATTATCTGTCCAGTTAATTTAGTGTTGTATATTATCGTTATTTTATTTAACGTATTACACTATTCAATTTAATGTAACTATGGGCTAATTGCTTGATATAAACTTCATTACTTATTACTATAGTTATTTCTAAGTAATACTTGATTGGTTTATTATTATCATACTGCGCCATATAATATGTGGTATCATAATAATTATATAGATCTTCTTTTTCCTTTCTGATATTAAGACTTCTTCAAATAATTAAAAAATTGTACTAAAATATATTTAACGATTATTTAAAAGTAACTATTCCGTCATAACATAAATAAGAAAATAAGATAATATAATCCTGACCTTGAATCTTAATTCACCGATGGGACGCAGTGCGTAAGGAATCTTCCAAAATGCGATATAAGGCTTATTTTCAAAGACCGTATACAGTTTTCTGCCAATAATTCTAGTCCCGTTTGTTTGGATTTCATTATTAGTAACACTATTTACATTATAATTCAAAAATTTAATGAAGAATAATACCAAAAACAAACTAAAACTCATAATTTGAATGTTATAACTTCAATTGAAGTAAGAGTTCTAAGATCAAGTAACGTATCTTAATGACCGATTTAAATGAACACGTCACTTCAAACGTTATTAAAATCCGTGAACATGTTTTGAAAATATGTTATAGTTACGTTTGAATTCGTAGTGCCATGAAATAATACACACTGATTATCAGTATTTGAACATTTTGGTGGACTTTTTTTTTACTTGCTCAAAATCCCCACGGATACCCCCCACCGGAGCCGGTGGAAGAGGTTATGTCGGACTCGAACCGACCAAAACGCACGCTGCCTGTGAGTCGTTTTTGATTGCCGAAGGTGAGGTTCACAGGCATATTCCTCGCACCCTGTCTCTAGTCTCAAACCTACCAACTTTGTCTTGTTAGAGGGTTGAGGAACTGAGGATCAAGCTTTCTTATAACAAAGGGTCCTACGACGAGATTAGATTGCTGCCCGAGTGGCCATAATCGTTGGTATAATAAAATTGAGGCTGAAATGTTGTTACCATAGACTGCCTCTGTAGCGTAGCGGTAGAACGTTCGACTGCTAAGCGGGGGTTCGGGTTCGATTCCCGTTCATTGCAAATGTTAGTATGCATGAATATGAATATTTGCATTGGACTGGGTAGTTCTATGTATGATAAATATTAACAAAAAAAATGTATCTAAATATGTATTAATCCACATTCTAGAATCCCATAACACAAGCTAGTTAAGCTATGCTTACTTTGTGGCTAGATAGCGATGTATAGAATGTCTTACAATATTTATACAATTCATTATAGTTGAACTGCGTAATGCAAAATAAACCTTCTTAAGTCATGTAACTTCCACTAATGCGCTATGCATTGTATAAAATAGCAATCTGTGATATCATCAAACTGGAAATAAATCGATTGAAATTTATCATCCACATCTAGCCTTTTTGTATTTTATACACTAAGGTTAGGTTGCACAATACTACCTGCTAAACTAAGAGGTTTACGCCAAATTTAACATTAACAGTAATATTAATTCTAACGGTTTCTGCTAAATATGTTGCACCAGTGTATTTGGTAGCTCAGTTAAAATTATCAGGCTTACAAGTCAAATGAGACATTTACCTGAGAATTCATGGGATTTTTTTAAAGTGGTAAAACTAGACGTAAACTGTCATTTGCTGTCGGTTCTTATGTTAGTCGGTTGGGACGACAATCGATTTGTTGGCGGCGATTGACAAAATTTCGGCGATTCACTGCAGAAGTCATTAATAAAAGATAGAAGGAGATTCGTTGGAGGAATCTTTGGAATCATCATAGAACCTTTGCATAGAAGAAGAAAGTGTAGTGTAGTGTATCGTAGAAGTTGTGAAAACATGGAGAGCCACATAATGGATAATATTCAAACAAAGTAAGCATCTTTTTACTCCACCAAGCAACATTTTTAGAGACCGGCAATCTTTCTAAGAATAACACATCATCCCATGTGAAAAATCGATCTCAACTTATCTTTTCCTGGACCTTACATCAACTAGGTCCAGGTTCTCACTCTCCTTTTCAGAACGCGTTTCCGCGAGTATTTCTCCGAGCAAGGGCATAATACTTATATCAGAGGTTATAAACGACACCTTTTTGATAGAGTTTAACAATTAACACTAACCGGCCAAAAGTGGCTGGTTACAGTTAGCGTCAAGTTTTGACGTCATTTTAACTGTTGTCAAATGGTGCAACCTATTTTATACCTGACTGAATTGCACTGTTAATATTATAGTAGCTATCAGCAACCTAAGAAACTACAACGGGTATATCACTCTCATCAGGGTTTAATGGCAATCTGACTAAAATGGCACGGTGATCCCTCAACGAGGTAGTTTTTTTACTAGGAAACTAGGGTATACTTTTAGGAAACCTGGGAAACATTTGGAATTCAATCTATACAGCTATTATGAACTAACACAGATATAACTGAATAAAGTAACAATGCGCACATCATAGCATTTATATTTTATAACACATGTTGCTATTAATTTTTTGCAGGTGCTAGTCAAGTTTGTAGTAGATTTAATATTTTGCATGGTTTAACTTGTTGTATTATATTATTATAGTTATACTTAATTTCGTAATTCGTATTTCGTCGTTTAGTTTTTTAATTTTTCTGATCTTACTCTGTGGTCCTTCGAATTGAGGTACAGGCCTGTTGACGTGATAGGAAATACAACAAAAGTCAGTAAACTCCAATTGTCTTATAGCCACACCACACAGATAGTCCCCGAATATCCCTCAGTCGATACTTTTTATGTTTTTTTCTCATTCTCGGATCAGTGCGGCAATATGAACTTGAAAAATAACTCATACATACATATGCCGTATTTCGGGCACTATTGTTGACTCGAGCCATGCATCTGAGGCTGAGTCTGGGCTGTATATATCTGTCTGATGTTAAACAGCCCTATCCCTTAGTCGCCTTGTACGACACCACATGGGAAGAGATGGGGTGGTCCAAATTCTACTCTGCCGGGAACCACGCGGCGAAAATAATTTATAACTATAAATTAATGATACTTTATCATTACAATGCATGAATTATTATTGAATTTACTTCGTACTACATAAACACGTTATACTCCTAATAAAGATAAACACCGTCGTCGGTAATCTGATAGCAATTACTAACTGTGCCAGTTGTAGCTGATAATCGAATTAATATAGCTAAAATCTATTAACAATGTATAACACTTCATTATTTATTTCTATTGTTATTTTTCTTTTTATTAATAATGTTGAGTGTAAGGAAAATCTAATAGTAGAAACCACACATGGACAAGTCTCCGGCCTCGTTTTTAACACTTTACTTGAAAATAAGAAGTACTATGGGTTCATGGGAATACCTTTCGCAAAACCACCTGTTGGGGCACTGAAATTTCTGGTAAATAAATCTCTTCATATATTTACTTCATTCGAATATCTTATCATATACCTATCTCTTCACATAAACAATTTTATTTACATAAGAAATTATTTCCTATGCCAAGTAGTAATACTTTCCATTATACGGTGATTGTTATTACAATCTTTTAAATTTTAACATTAATAGGAGGTAGGACACGGCGGTATTTCCGCCCAATTGAGCAGTCGGACTGGGGAAGTACCTCCGCCGTACAGAATACCGCGGTTATAATAACTTCGTGTTGTGTTCCCAGCGGTGAGTAGGGTAGCCAGAGCTCACTGGAGAAATTGTGCTGTCAGTGGGATGACTAAAAGCTTGTCTTGCTTTGTCCTCTACACTGACGGCACAGAAACTCTGTGCTTACAGGGTCGGCAGCGCAAGTGTGACTTCTCTGGTTTTACACACGTCCATAGGCCACGGTAACCACTTTCCATCAGGTGGGCCATGCGCTTGTCTGCCCACCTAAGCGGTATAAAAAAAAACTATCGATTCATTTTATAAACCTATCATCATCAGTTTTAATCCTGGTTGCATCTAAAGATATTTTGAGTTTTCTGGGTCATCTGAACCGCCAACACCAGAACTTCAATAAATACCTAGTCCAATAATCAGAAGGAGTGCCGGCTAATACGTGACATTGGCTTAGAGATCGAAGATCTTGATGAAACCATCATGTTACCATTTTATGAGCAGTGTTAAATAACAAGACATTATCTTTTCAGGATCCAAAGCCAATTGAACCTTGGGATGGAATATTGAGTGCTACGAAACTAAAGCCCGCATGCCTTCAATTTAACCATCAGACAAAGAAAGGTCAACCCCATGGAATGTACGGGTCCGAAGATTGTTTATATTTAGATATATTTACACCGAAAACAGATGAGGAAAAACGTGCAGTTATAGTATTCATATACAATGAATATTTCTTTAACTCTTATAACAAAACCAAGGACTATGCACCAGATTTTTTCATAGAAGAAGATGTTATCGTTGTAACCATTAGTCATAGATTAACTGCATTTGGATTTTTGTCTCTAGAAAATGAAATATTACCCGGGAACGCTGGGTTGAAAGACATCGTTTTAGGGTTGGAATGGATAAGAGATAATATTGAATACTTCGGCGGTAATCCTAACAAAATTACCATGATGGGATTACAGGGTGGCGCAGCTGCCATTGATCTTCTCATGCATTCAAAAGCTAAAGGTTTATTTCACGCTGCCATTTTGCAGAGCGGCACGTCGTGGACCACGGCGTATTTGCATAAAAATGTCAGAGACCGGGTATTTAAGCTTGGAGAAATGATGAATATTCCGACAACGGACGAAAAAAAGTTAATAGCTGAACTTCAAGATGGTGATACTCACGAGATAGCAAGTCGCGATATACACGCTAGCCCTGACGATTATTTTAAAGAAACTCAGCATAGTGTAATTAGCTTCAGTCCTATTGTAGAAAAACAAGCAGAAGGTTTGATAACCGAATACCCTGAAGACTCGGATAGTAAAATTAATATCCCTATCATGATAGGTTACAACTCAAGAGAAGGACTAGATGCTTCAATTCATTATCTTCAAGATATAAGGTACGTAATGTACCTAAGAAAAGATTATCCATTCTTATTGCCTATACGCCTCAAGTTCGCATTTGATCCAAGAAATGGTGCTTATATAGATGCCATTGAAGAAATCAAAAGTTTTTATTTACCGGAAGGCAAAATAACTTGGAAGATTATTCCAGAACTAATTACTAGTTGGGGTGATATTTTAACAAACTATGCAATGGATTACACGGCAAAGATATATTCTAAGAGATCATCAGAGCCTGTCTACTATTACCACTTCGATTACGTTAGCGAACTGAACGAAAATAAGAACGCTATAATGAATATTTCAACTGAAGAAGATGGCACGTGGGGAGCAGCAACTGGAGATGAAATGTGTTATCTATTTAAATGTCCGAAACTTAAAAGTGTTTACTTAAAACTTCAAAAAGAGGACGCCGAAGAAATGAAAGTACAGAAGAAGATGCTCAAACTGTGGACCAATTTTGCTAAATATGGGTTAGTTGCAATTCCTTTTTTTAATCAAGGCCACTTTAGGAGGTTGGACACGACGGTATTCCCGTCCGAATTGAGCAGTCCGACTGGGGAAGTACCTCCACCTTACAGAATACCACGGCTATAATAACCTCGTGTTGTGTTCCCGGTGGTTAATAAGGTAGCCAGAGCTCACTGGAGAGTTTTTGTGCTGTCAGTGGGAAGACCAAAGGCTTGTCCTGATTTTGTGTTCTGCACTGAGGGCACATAAAATCTCTGTTGTTACAGGGTCGGCAGCACGGATGTAATCCACTGGTGTTACACACGTTCATAGGTCACGGTAATCACTTTCCATCAGGTAGGCAGTGTGCTTGTGGCAGACAAGCACACGGCCCACCTGATGGAAACCTTAGTTGTATAAAAAAATATTTCTACAAGACTATATCTAAAGTGTCCGTTATTTCAATACCTATACTACACTGAGCTGTTGCTAACACCAACATCATGGTAATATGACTGCTGATTAATGAATGAAGGTCTGGTGTAGGCATTCCTCTGAGATTGGGAGATCAAGCAACAGTCCTTTGCAAAATAACTAATATAAAAATAACTGAAAGGCTTCCTCATTTCAGATTGGTTTAAGAATAAGCGGACCCTGAGCTAGAGCTCACTAACATTATTCCTGGTTAAGACAACAGGAATAATGTTAAGATGAAGTAATCAACCTAATGGATTAAATGAATAAAATGCGTAATCAATTAGTCGAAAGGCATATACGTTTCAGTTCCGTTGCACTGTTTATATACGGTTTTATCTAGTTTGACTTATTAGTCCTGGGTCGGCCGAGGTGCGAGGGATATGCCTGTCAACCTCACCTTCGCAAACAAAACGACCCACAGGCAGCGTGCGTTTCAGTCGGTTCGAGTCCGACATAACCTCCTCCACCGGCTCCGGTGGGGAGGTATCCGTGGGGACTTTGCGCACATAAAAAAAAATAAAAAAAAAGTTTGACTTATTAGTTGATAGGTCAAAGCTATTGATTGAAATAGTACCCTTCCAGCTGACTGATTGATCTCATATTTCTGGCACTCACCTTTAGTTCAGATGACAATACAGTATTAATCAATTAAACTTAAAAATAATTAACTGATACTTATTGATTCTTAAATCACTATAGTTAATTCGACCTTTCATTATAATTTGATTATAAATAGATTATGCAATTAATTATTTCAGGAATCCTACACATGATAACGATGAAGTACTGGAAGGCCTGCAATGGCCTCCTTACACCACTGAAAGGAAGGAATACTTACATATTGATAAAGATTTAAATATAAAAACAGATTTAAACAGCAAAAGATATGAGTTCTGGGACAATTTCATTGCAAAATGGGAGAAAAAAGCTGTCAACGGAATCATCACTGAATCCATAAACAAGAAAGATGAATTATAATGATAAAAAATGCATTTTCTTTAATTATTTCCATTTCCACGACCGACAGGATTTTTATATGATATTTTTTAAATAATAAAATCTCAAATATTCATCCATCTATTCTTCACATTTGTAATATTGGTAGGGTTAAGCATTAGATTCTGTTTTGGTCACAAAGCCTATACTATGTTCCTAATTACAAATGAAATTAATGTACTCGTACTGTACAGTCAGCTTCGGATCGATCTTGACTAACGAAATACTCAAAATGAAACATGTACCGTTGTGTTTACGTACTAAAGTAGTCTAACAACTATGTAGACTGAGGTAAAGAATAGATTGAAATGTTCGCTATATGTTCCGACATTTCTAATATACCTAGTGGTGAGAATCCGATAAATTCATAACCTGTAATAACTGGCTCTATTAGATATGTTATTGAGAATTCAAATATGAATATTTTGCGCTGCCTCAACGCATTATTAGGCTCCTCTTCACCTCCTTACCGTGATTTAATTTTAATATATTTTCGGGCAAAACTATTGTCTGACTTCCAAACCCGAAAAAAAGCCTTAGCAGCTTGCAGGAGTAGGTATATTTGATCATGGTTATAAAATTCCTAGTAATAAATTATTTTGAAACTAAACTCAAAGTATACTCAGTTTTCGAGGAATTTCTGAAATTGCAATTATTCCGTAATCATTTACGATAACCACAAGTACCTAGAGCATCATATTATCAGGTAAAGATTATACGTTATAAAACGTTATAAACGATTAATTTTTATCGTAAAGACACGTCAGTTTGAGAATCATGTGTATAGAAGCAATAAACAAATAGTGCCTCAAAAATACCAAAATGGATGGTTTGAGAATCTACTTACTGGTTGGAGCAATTCTGTTTGCAGAAACTATTAAGGCTAACTTAGTTGTTAATACCGACTCAGGCAAAGTTGCTGGTGTTGAAGTGAAATCTATTATAAAAGGTGAAAAGTATTATTCATATTTAGGTATCCCGTATGGGAAAGCTCCTGTTGATTCGCGAAGATTTAAGGTGAGTGATTATTTAAAAGGTGTGATGTCCTAAATAAAATATATAAAAATTGTTCCTAATGTACAATATTAATGGACGTATTTTATTTGTATATGAATTAATAAGATTGAGTATTTGAAAAATGAAGTGATATTATATGAAATTCTATTTCTATTTGCCAATTTACCCGAAGATATAGATGGTATGCATACAATAAAATCTTCGGGAGTCAAGCTACCCTCACCTGGGACGACCAATTTTCGCAAAATAAATAATGTACCGGACATTATTTATTTTGCAAAAATTGATCGTGTTCACATAATATATAATTTTGAACAGCCATATTGCACTTCATGGCGTACAGATATAAGTAGGTACTTAATAAACACCTCAACAAAGTCTAGGGAACAAGATGACCCCAATTATTTTTTTTCGTGTAAATCTTGTTTTGCAAAAAACTGGCATCAAATAAATAAAAATAGAATAAAGTAGATTACAGAGTTGTTCGAAATTTAAAAATAAATTTAAATAAGTAATGATTTTCGAATATGGAGGGAAAACTTTTAAAAGTGTTTGATTGTGCAGTTTCTCTGAGGCAAAATTAAAAATATTTATTTTTATTGTAAATGAAGTTTATTATCAATAATACGTCTTTTACGTATGGTTTGTGCATTTTTGTGACTGTAGTCATCATGTCACGTCGTCATTTAAGTCGCGAAGAGATGTTAAGGGCTGTTGGTATGCTGCAAGCTGGACGAACTCAACGCGACGTAGCAGATGCTGTCAACACCCAACCAAGCGTAATTTGCAGATTATGGGCACGCTACAGGTCTACAGGGGATGTTGCTGAACGTCACAGGGGACGAAATAGGGTTATTACCCCGCGACAAGATCGTTTCTTGCAAAATTCCGCAAGGCGGCAACCCACGATTACTGCTCGTCAGTTGGTCGCAGGCCTCCAGTCTCAGCATCAAGTGGTTATTAGCGATCAAACTGTCAGAACAAGACTACACGAAGCCAATCTTTATGCTCGCAGACCGCTTAGGGTTCCAGCTCTTTGACGTGGAAATCGAGGTCGTCGCTTATTGTGGGCTAACGCACATTTACAGTGGACCGACCATCAATGGGCACGGGTTCTGTTTTCCGACGAATCTTGCTTCGGTTTTCATCCTGATTCGAGAAGAGTGCGTATATGGCGAGTTCCTGGACGTCGGAGTCGTCTCCAGAATCCGCAAGAAGTTCATCCTTACCAAGGTGGAACAATCATGGTATGGGCTGGAATTCGCCTTGGTGGAAGGACCGACCTCGTTTGGATACGGGGCAATTTGAATGCAAACCAATACATTCAGGAGGTTATACACCCCATGGTAATCCCTCATCGACAGCAGTTCGCTCAAGATTTTATGTTCATGCAAGATAATGCACGGTCACACACCGCGAGGGTAGTGGTCAATGCGTTAAGCGAGCACAATATGACGACGTTGGAATGGCCTGCTCAGTCTGCCGACCTCAATCCCATAGAGCATGCCTGGGATTTGCTTGGGAGAAGAGCTTTCAGTGATTCTTTGGAAAATTTGAACACTGAAGAACAACTTTTTTTACACCTTCGCAGTGTATGGAGCCATATTCCACAGACGATGATTGACAATCTCATACTAAGTATGCCACGCCGTTGTCGAGCTGTTGCTAATGCTTTAGGAGGTCCTACAGATTATTAAAAACGTTTAAAGTACGGTTAATTACTGTATTTCTTACTACCTCGTTATTTTTGTGCCTAATCATAGAAGGTTGTAATACTCAATATTGGCACTATTCAATTCTTTCTTAAAAAATGGTTGCCTGTAAAGTCGGTATACGGGCGAAAGTTTTACGTGACAACGACTTTGAGTGGTAAAATAATTTTAATGTGAATATTCATTCGTATAGTAGGAAGAAGGATGAAATAATAGTAAGCTAACTGTGCTCGAGTGGAAGGGACGCGTGCCTTTCACTTTTTATGTCTGTCTCTCTCGCTCTTAGGCGGGCTAACCATGCCCGAGTGGAAGGGACGCGTGCCTCTCACTCGCTCTCATTGTGAGCGCATAACGTGAGCGGAGCGTAACGCAGTTTCTTGAAGTGTCACCCGGCAAACCAATTTATAAGACGTTGTCACGTCAGAAAAAAATTGGTATGAAAATGTTTTTATTAAAATTAAAATTAAAAACGGTATAAAAATACCCTTCTATTGATATAAAACACTCACTATTACAAGAAAGAGTTTTTAAATAAAAACTAGAAATGTCCTTGTTCCCTAGACTTTGTTGATGTGTGTATATGTAGATCTACTGGTTAGCGGACAAGGTTATCCTATTGAAGTGGGAGCCTGGGATGACAGTCGTTCCCGTAGATACTGTTGTAATCCCTAGACCCCAAAGTTCAAGCTTTGGATGTAACTAGGACTAAGTAACGCTACTTTCTGTTTGTGTCAAGATCTGAATTTTTGTAACCTCGTAAGTTAAGACCGTTGTATTCTTACATTACTAAATCCTCTAAAAGTACATATCATTATCTATATTCATTTATTTATTTATTAGTCGCGTGGTTCCCTACAGGGTAGGATTTGGACCACCCTATCTCTCCCCATGCGATGTCGTACAAGGCGACTAAGGGATAGGGCTGTTAAGCATCAGACAGATATATACAGCCCAGACTCAACCTCAGATGCATGGCTCGAGTCAACAATAGTGCCCGGAAAACGTTAATGGCTCACCCCCTATTACGTGGGACCGAATATAATGATTGTTGAAATGTGGGTGTTGATTCACCTCTGCCTTATCGTCCGGGCATAAAGGCGTGATTATGTGTGTGTATGTGTATTTATAAACTTGACACAAACATTAAACCATAAACAGCTAATACATATTAATGATTTGCTAAAACATATGTATACTGTTAAAAGTTTAGGTTACAGTCACAAAAGTTATGATGATATTCACTGAAAGTACGTCCCTACAATGTATAATTGCCTACACGGTTTCTATTAACGCCCCTTACTTTTATCAAGTGGTAGCAAAGTAGCAAAGTTTACTTACCAAGAAGTTGCTTTTATATATATAAAACATTGCATTTTTGCATCTAAATTACCATTAAACATTCTTTACATTGTTTACATTTTAGGCTCCTGAACCACATGAAGGCTGGAATGAAGTTTTAATGGCCAAGAAAGAGAAACCACCTTGTACACAGTTTTACTTACCTGCCAGACACATTGAAAATTATGGTGCTTGTGGTCAAGATGACTGCCTTCATCTCAGCATACATACACCAAAGCTGCCGAGTGATAATGAACACCTTAACTTCCCAGTAGTAGTTTTTCTATACAACGAGCACTTCCGTATAAGCCACAACGGATCCAGAGACTTTGGACCAGACTTCTTTGTGAAAGAAGATGTTATATTAGTCATGATTAGTCATAGGCTTGGTGCTGCCGGTTTTTTGGCTTACGAAGACGAATTACTTCCTGGTAATAACGGTATAAGAGATGTCATGTTAGCTCTGAAATGGATTCAACGAAATATTCCGAGTTTTGGAGGCGATGCGTTTAGTATAACACTTTTGGGTTCTGATGGAGGAGCAGCTTTAGCCGATATCCTTCTTCACTCTCCTAAAGCTAAAGGTCTATTTAGTAGAGTCATTATGCAAAGTGGTACATCATGGCAATCTTTATATTTTCCAAAATCACCTAAGGCTAAAGTTGATATGTTATTAAAATACTTAGATAGATTATCTATATCTAGTGCTTATACATTAAAAGAACTAGATGGTTTTACATCAGCTGAAATTGCCTTAGCAGAACCGGATGCTATTGATGCAGATGAATCAAGAGCTAAGCAAAGAGCAAGCCTCCTTTTTGGACCGGTAATTGAACCCGAACACCCTGATGCCATCATTACCAAACTCCCAGAAAAGGGTCCACTAAATATTGAAATACCTGTGATGATAGGTTATAATTCACGAGAAAGTATAGACGTTTCCGGACGGATTCTGCAGAAACCTGAATACCTCAGCGCAGCTGATAGAGATTTTCTGTTACTCTTTCCAATACGAGATGATTTTCATTTTGTTATTAATTCAAATATATATTTCAAAGCTGTTCAGGAAATGAAAGATTTTTATTTTGATGAAGGGTATATCAAAATCAGCAAACCCGGTGAATATTTGACATATATCACTGATATGATGAATTTCTATTCTCTTGATTATACTGTGAGGAAGTATGTTAATGAATCTAGTTCTCAAGTCTACTATTACACATTCGATTATAGCGGGGAATTAAATTTAAGGAAGAATACTGTCCTTGAAACTGCTGGTACAATTGAAGGTACGT
The DNA here is from genome assembly GCA_963662185.1 of Eilema griseolum. Classification (NCBI taxonomy): domain Eukaryota; kingdom Metazoa; phylum Arthropoda; class Insecta; order Lepidoptera; family Erebidae; genus Eilema; species Eilema griseolum. Next base: position 7,295,725 of record OY759248.1, on the reverse strand, counting down.
GGGGGGCAGCCATGGGTGACGAACTTTGTTATCTATTTGTTTGTAAAGCTATCAAAAATACTTATAAAAAGGTACTAGAAGATGAAGATTCTGAAGAGTTAAAAGTCATACGGAATATGATTAAAATGTGGACCAATTTCGCTAAATCTGGGTGAGTATTGCATGTAATTGTAAAGTAAGAACCTCTACTTATGGGAGTGAAATAAAAAGATAGGATATTTCTCTCTAAAACGATCTAAGAGTGAAATCGCATAATGAAACCTTGTACAAAAATGTATCTGATACAAGAATAACATAACATATCATCACATAAACTCACGCCTATATCCCCGAAGGGGTAGGCAGAGGTACTATCACCCACATTTCGCCAGTTTACCTAAAGTCCCAATGTAATAGGTGGCGAGCCTATTGCCATTAACCGGGCACATATAAACCTGCGATAAATACACACATCATAACTTCGAAAAGCATCGAAAAGTCATTGGTGTGTGCCATGGTAAACCTGGGGTCGAACCTGAGACCTCGTCTCAGAAAGAAAGAAAGAAAGAAAATGCGTTTATTAGACACACACAGCACTCAGCAGTCCATTACCCATAACACTAGGCTACCGCGGTTTACCGCGATCCAAGAATATACTTATTTACATTCTAAGGTTGCCTGAAAGAGATCATGCGTGATACATGCTACTGTAGTGTCTATAGGTACTTTCAATGAAACAGCCAGCGTGCGTTCAGTCATTGCGAGACTGCCAAAAGGCGTTGAAGCATAGATTATTATATATAGTAGAGAGGCGGTGAGCGAGAGAGTAGCCCCGCACATACATAAATAGGTAAGCGTCTTGCACCGCGTCGTAGGGTGTCGTGGGTACACCTACATTACTACGAGGGCTGCTACTTATGTATGCGGAATAGAAAAAATCTCCAAAACGTGCTGTTTGAACGCGTCTACGGCATCTTCACGGGTCGAAAATCGTTGACCACGTAATTTATTCTTTACATTTGGGAATAAATAGAAATCATTGGGTGCCAAATCAGGGCTGTACGGTGGATGACCCATTAATTCTATTTTTTGACCATCCAAAAATGTAGTTGTTTCCTGAGATGTATGACAGCTGGCATTGTCATGGTGAAGTATGATTCTGCGTCGCTGGTTGTTTTTGCGTATTTCTTCAAATACTACTGGCAAACAAATGGTCGTGTACCACTCCGAATGAACCGTTCTGCGATTCTCCAGTGGTATTGTAGCCACATGGCCATTAATACCAAAAAAGCAGGCCACCATTTGCTTTACAGTGCTTTTTGCACGAGCCACTTTCGTAGGGTTTGGCTCATTTTGAAACACCCAAACTGTTGATTGTTGTTTAGTTTCGGGATCGTACGAGTATATCCAGGATTCGTCACCTGTGTAGATATTATAAACAGATTTTGAGTCGCCTCCGTTGAGTTTTTTCAAGGTTTTCTTGCACCATTCGACGCGAGCATCTTTTTGATCCTCAGTTAAGTTGTGCGGGATCCAACGCGAACAAATTTTTTTTACAGACAAATGTTCATGTAATATCCTATGAATGCTCGTCATACATATGCCCAGAATGGCCTCTATCTCGCGATACGTAACATGGCGGTCTTGCATTATTAATTCGCACAGCTTCAATATTTTGTGGCACAACCACCGATTTCGGGCGAGCTTCTTTAACTTCGTCCGTGAGCTTACTCCTCCCGCGATTAAACTCACTAAACCAGTGATACACAGTCGTTTTTGATGGAGCTTCACCACCAAAAGTCGAAGTTAATTGATCTACACACTGTTGTTGCGTTAAACCACGTCGAAAATCGTAATAAATCATAGCACGAATATTTTCACGAGTGAGTTCCATTTTTTCAGCGATATGACATTTTAAACCCAACAAAAACAAAACACTAACGTATATAAGAAAAAAATATTAGCGGCCAGTATTTAAAAAAAGAACGAATATGTGCATGGAGGTCAGACATTGCGTTTAAAATTATTGGAATCCCAGATTCCGCATACATAAGTAGCAGCCTATGTACTACTGCTACTTTATCATCATAACTAATATGAGTGTAAAATAAAGAGTAATCTATCTATCTATTTCCCTGAGGTTCAACTATAATGTTCAAATAAAACCTCAGTATTGAATAGATCTAGCAAGACTTAGAAATAGTCTAGAAAGGCTTTATACACAAGTCAATGTGACGAAACACTGCTGTTTTGATCACTTTGATTTCGACATCTTACCATCAACTCCTGTGAGTTGCAGCCCTACCTAACGAGACCGACGGCTTATCGTGCACTCCAAAGCACGACCAGACCAATGCAAATACCTATATTTATGCAGACAAATATTTGCACAGAGCGGGGATCGAACCCGCGCCTCCTGCATTTCGGTCGCGTTCACTACCGACAAGCCAAGCTGTCTAAAAGAAGGCGTATATTATAAAATAATTATTTTTACTTACAGTAACCCAACACCTCCAGGGAGTGACTTTACCTGGACACCAGCGACTAAGGAAAATAAGGAATGTTTAATCATCAGTGAAGAACTTAAAATGGTGAAAAACCTTCACCAAGACAGAGTTGACTTTTGGGACAACTACATGGCTAAATACAAGGCAATGGCTGACGATGACGGAGTAATAAGAGATGAAAAAGATGAACTGTGAAAACAGAACGTTATACTCTAAACTATAATATAATAAAATATCTCAGTGAAATGTATTTTGTTTTTTTTTTTTCATAACTCACAAAATTAAATATTACTAACTTGGGTAACTGCTTTATTGACCAAAAGTAACATTCATTATTGTATTCTTGATCATGTCTTCGATTCCCCTCAACCAATTCCAGTCAAATATACGGCAATTTTAAGACTTTCCTAATAAAAGCACCCCATCAAAATCCATTCTGTAGTTTAAAAAAGTACCTCCAAAAAGAACCATGACTCCTTAAATAACTTTTTCGATGCCTTTCAGGGGACATAGGTTATAGTGACATTGCATTCATATATGGACTCGACTGATTGAAGGAGTAATTGTGAACAGTAACACAGTAGTATAAATTAGATGTTAAGAAAGTACGTATGTAATATATGTATAATCTCGCCTTTATCCCTAGAGGGTTAGGCAGAGGTGAATTAACACCCACATTTCACCAATAATTGTATTCGGTCCCACGTAATTGGGGGTGAGCCATGCATCTGAGACTGAGTCTGGGTTGTATATATCTGCCTGATGTTAAACAGCCCTATCCCTTAATCGCCTTGTACGACACCGCATGGGAAGTATATAGTATACTTACTCTGCCGGGAACCACGCGGCATTACTTATACTTATATTTTCTGAGGAATGAAATAGAATAGTTTAGTCATTGTTAATCCCGGTTACATCTAAAGTTTCATCCTAGATCCCTTCATCTACAGTATTCTATATCTGTTAAATCAGTACAGAATCTTCTTAAGAAACTTGTTAACATAGTATAGTACCCCCTAATCTATATTTTATCAAATTTCATTGAGTTGTAACAACCGACTTAGCCGATAACGATAAGTACTCAGTAGGCCATAAAACCTACAAGTAATCTGTATCATAAGGACACGTCAGTGTAAAAAACATGTGTTTATAAATTAATTAATTCGTATAAAAAAAACATCAAAATGTGTGGTTTACAGATATTTTTACTAGTCGGCACATTTTTAGTTATAGCGACAGTTAAAGCTGATATTATTGTTGATACTGATTTAGGTAAAGTTGCTGGTATTGAAGTGAAGTCGATTTTAAAAGATGAACAGTATTATTCATTTATGAGTATACCTTACGGGCAAGCGCCTATCGGTCCTTTAAGGTTCAAAGTGAGTACATGACTTTCACTACATATTAGACTTATTCTAAATTATAATAGAGATACATGTACTCTTAGAAGAGATGCAACTAATTTTAAACTTGAAAATAATAGAATCGTAGTAAAAATGTTTAATGTTATATTTTTTATTATGATCACATTCAATTATTTTTTTAGTTATTAAATGTAAAAATACTTTAGCGCACATTAACTTAACTTTAGCGCACGTTAATCTTCCCAATTTTGATATTTCTGATAATTTTGCTTAACGTAATTAAGACTTGCCGCTTCTTTGAACTAGCATCCAAACTACGCGTAAACATAGCGCGCTACATGTGCTCGGACTGTACGCCTCTGCACAGACACTCGCCATTGGTAATGGCACTAGGTGTTCGCACTGGGTGCGCACTCAGAGCAGCGAACGACCTTATGCACTAAAAATTTGAACATAAGAATTTTTTTTTTTTTGTTAATCAGGCTCCTGAACCACATGAAGGCTGGACTGATGTTCGGAACGCCAAAAAAGAAAAATTACCTTGCACACAAAATAATTTACCTATTATACATGTAAAAAATTCTGGAGTTTTTGGTCAAGATGATTGCCTACATCTAAGCGTACATACTCCAAAGCTGCCAAGTGATAATGAGAACCTTAATTTACCTGTAATAGTTTTTCTATACAATGAACTATTCCGAATGAGTTACAATGCGTCCAATGATTATGGACCTGACTTCTTTGTGAAAGAAGATGTTGTCGTAGTTATGATTAGCCACAGGCTTGGTGCTGCAGGTTTTTTAGCCTATGAAGATGAAGTGCTTCCAGGTAACAATGGCATAAGAGACGTCATATTGGCTCTTAAATGGATTCAAAGAAACATTCACAATTTTGGTGGCAACGCATTAAGTATAACGGTTATGGGTTCAAACGGAGGTGCAGCGTTAGTTGATATTCTTCTCCACTCTCCTAAAGCTAAAGGATTATTTAATAAAGCAATAATGCAAAGTGGTACCTCGTGGCAGTCTATCTATTTTCCTAAATCACCAAAGGTCCAAGCCAATTCATTATTAAAACATTTTGAGAAATCGTCAATAACGAGCACAGATGTGATTGGTAAACTGGCAAGTTTATCAGCAGCAGAAATTGCTACAGCAGAAGTAGCTGATACTACCTCCGATGAAGCAAGGACGTCTCAAAGAGGGAAACTTTATTTTGGACCAGTAATTGAACCCGAACATCCTGGGGCCATTATTTCTAAACTACCTGAAGAAGGTCCTCTAAATATTCAAGTTCCAATATTAATGGGCTATAATTCGCGTGAAAGTTTGCATACAATAGAAAGACTTTTACACAAACCTCAATTTCTCACTTATATTGAAAGAGATCTGCCATTAAATTTTCCAACTCAAGACAATTTTTATTTTGATCGTAATTCCCAAGTTTACGATCAAGCTATACAGGAAATTAAAAATTTCTATTTCGATGAAGGCTATGTTAAAATGAGTAAGCCTGGTGAATACATGACATATGTCACTGATATGATGTATTTCTACCCTCTTGATTATACCCTGAGGAAATACGTAAATGAGTCTAGTTCTCAAGTGTATTACTATACATTTGACTATAGTGGAGAACTGAATATGATAAAAAATAAAGTCCTCAAAAAGGCGAAGACAATGGAAGGTACTTGGGGAGCAACGACGGGTGATGAACTTTGTTATCTTTTTGTTTGTAAATCAATCAAAAATGCCTATAAAAATGTTCTAGAAGATGAAGAGTCTGAAGAGTTAAAAGTCATAAGGAATATGATTAAAATGTGGACAAATTTTTCTAAATTTGGGTGAGAACAGTGCATACATTATCACAATTTTTAAAAATTTTCATTGACATGATAATATGTACATATTTTAAATGATGTATTATGTCTTAAAAGCAAACTATGTAGTCAACGCTACGAAACGAAGTAAAAATCACTAAAGAGGTCTTTAGGTCTCCCTCATTTTATTAATGAACTTAATAATTAGATAGTTATAAGTTATTGTAATATTAAGATTTCTGATTGCAGCAACCCAACTCCTCCAGACAGTGAATTTATTTGGACGCCTGCAACTAAGGAAAACAAGGAATGTTTAGCCATCAGCGACGAGATTGAAGTTAAAAACAATCTTCACCAAGACAGAATCGACTTTTGGGATAACTTTATAGCGAAATACAAGGCGATGACTGTCAATGGCATACTCAGAGAAAAAGATGAACTGTGATGAACAAATGTATTATTAATTCATAAATTTTTTTTTTTTAAATATAATGCGTTTTAATTATCGCTTTTGTAACATGACTAATGTTATAAAGACTACGATTGGAATAAGCTTTATGGATGATTCCAAATTCATTAGTACAATTAAGTTATAAACAAATCTAAGTAACAGTCTGCTAAAACTTAAATAGTTATGCGTTTTGGAAATATAATGTTAAAATTATATAAAGATAGGTGTACATAGAGTATATTTTAATTGATTTTCTTTTCATGCAAAGAGTGACTCATAAGGGTGTAAAATTGTTTGAAGTTAATAACTAGTAGCACACTGATGTACCAGTACCTTTCTGTAAAAATCGCCAGATAACGTGTTATGTCGGACTGGAACCGACTAAATCAATCTTTAAGTACTTAAATATTGTGTGCATCTTTTAAAATGCTTACTATCTTAAAATTCTAACAGCAATTATTCTATAAAACAAAGATACAGAACTGCACTGAACAGACAGACATGACAAGGTGTCGTTTTATTAAGACCAAAACTACTGTATACTTTCAAAATATCCTGCCGTCACTTGAACAAACGATCGGTAATTACAGTCCCGGGTCCTTTAAGCGGGGCGTGAAAAAGCATATGATGAGGCCGTCAAGCTGAGTGTCACCATTGTCACATGGTATGTGTAAGTAATGGTGACCCCCTTTTCTGAAACTTTGCCTTCAGTTTACCATCAGGCAAGGCGAAGTCTAATTGACGTGTTCTATTTAAAATAATAATAATAATCTTCATTTTACAAAAACCGTAATGTAAAAAATATAATAAAAAATTAATATACATTAATTCCCGAAAATTAGGTTCTTATTGTTATCTTTTAAAGATACGCCGAGGACCACGTAGTACATAGATAGCAATATGTACACGCTTTGTTATCAATTACATTACTGAAGCCAACCAGTGTCAATCGGTATGCGTTAAACATTAATCTTTGTAAATAGTAACCAATAAATATGAAATTTATACAATTTTTCATAACAACCTTTGTATTAAATCAGTGCATCGGTGATGAAACTCCAAAAGTTAATTTAAAACAAGGCGTTCTGTTAGGCAAAGTTGAAAAAACTCTTTACCAGGAGCAAGACTACTATTCCTTTAGAGGCGTACCATATGCGGAACCACCTACAGGAGCATTGAGATTCAAAGTAAGTATAACTGAAGTATTTGACGTAACCACAACTGTGAAAATACTTTAATATCTGAATTTCCATGAGATAACAGCATCAGTAATATATATACATATATATGATTTCTTTACCTCAGTTCGTTTTACATTTACAATCGAAATACTACACGCGTTGAACTGAATGTACAGGTGTGGTTAAATATGGGTGCTAGCACCTCTGTCTACCCCTTCGGGGATATAGGCGTGAGTTTATGCTATGTTATGTGGTTAAAAAATGACCACTCTTTTATTCTCTAAAAACCGATACGCTTTAAAAGCGTATATAATATAAAAGCCTTTTTTTTATATCACAATAGTTAATACGAATATATTATCCGTGAAAAGTATCAAACTGGCAATTGGTTTTGCGTTTTAACTTTAGTTTGACCAAATGTCAGATTCTCCTTCTTAAGATATTTAATATTAAGATAACATTCTATCGTTTCAGCCTCCGAAACCACACAATGGCTGGGAAAAGGATCTGAAAGCCTTTAATAAGAAACCAACATGCATGCAATTAAACACCCGAAGCCGCCTCCGTGAGCCTATTGGTAAATCTGGATCTGAAGACTGTCTATATATAAATATATTTACACCAAACATCTTAGGAAATTCCCCTATTATAGTATTCGAGTACAATGACAACTTCAGAACAGGGTTTAACGGTACTGACACTTATTCACCTGATTTCTTCATTGAAGAAGGTGTCATAGTTGTAACAATTAGTAGCCGACTTGGCATATTTGGGTATTTAACTACGGAAGATAATGTTATACCCGGCAATAATGGACTACGAGACTTTATTTTGGGTCTAGAATGGATCAAAGATAACATAAAAGAATTCGGTGGAGATGCTACTAAGATAACTTTGATGGGAAGTCGTGGTGGGGCAGCCACTGTTGATATACTTTTACATTCAGAAAAGGCAAAAGGATTATTCTCTGGTGCAATCCTACAAAGTGGCAGCTCTCTAGAAGCTATGTATTTCATTGATGAACCCCGAAAAAAGGCATTTGATATCGGCAAGTTTTTAAATTTAACTGCTTCTAATAGTGATGAGCTTTTAGAGGGGTTACAAAATATAGATGCGGATAAAATCATAAATGCTGATATCGGTTTAATAATGAGTCTTGGGGACGGTGAATTAAATAATACTAATAAATTATTTTTTGTGCCTACCATTGAATCTGACACTGAAGATGCAGTACTTAATTGTTTGCCAGAAAAAGGAAACATAGTCAATGATGTTCCAGTTATCATAGGATTTAACTCTCGAGATGGTGTAGACTTAATTTCCCATTTACTGATTGAACCTCGATTACTACAACCTAACACTGAAAAGAAGATTTTTCAACTGCCTATTAGGACGAATTTTAAATTTATTCCTAATAGTGCGAAGTACCAGGAAGTAAATAGAGCTGTACTAGACTTTTACTACAAAGATAAGTCACTTCACCATGGTAATATTATGGAACATGCTACATACGTTGGTGACGTCTTACAGGTCTATCCGCTCACTTTAACTGCAGATAAACTTGCTAGAAGTCTGTCCTTCCCAGTATTTTTCTACGTTTTTGACTTCAGAGGCTTGTGGAATCAAAATAGTGAAGATTTGGCGAGGCGTTCAAGATATCCTTTGGGTAATTCTGGTGCTCTAGTACTTGATGAACTTTGCTATTTGTTACTTTGTTCGCGTCTTAAGAAAACTTATAAAGATCTGATCAATTTGCCAAGCAAACAACCAGAGCTCAAAGTAATGAAAAAACTGACACGCTTGTGGAGTAACTTCGCAAAAACTAGGTAATTTTATATTTAATAACCTTTAGGTTGTTGAAACGAAAATATTTTTCACTGATTTTACCGCGAGTTATTTGGTATTATTTTATTATTCAAAGTGACACCGTTGATTTCATTCGTCTTCATCCTAGCGCTAATCCCAGTCTTCAGTCAGTCAGCTTTTACCTATGAGTCTGGGGTCTGTTTTACCCCAGTTGCATCCGAAGCTTATACTTTGTAGTCTGGTAGTCTCTTAACTGCAGATTTGGCTGAACTTCGATATTTTCGTGAAGTGCTTTCCATCTAACTTCTACTATCCAAAACATTGCAGTCAGACCAGTTGTTGGACGTTTTTAGGGCACTAACTACCTGTAACGACTGCCGCAGATGTTCGTACGACACCGCATGAGAAGAGATGGGGTAGCACGAATTCTACTTGATAGATTCCTAATAATTTTATGTCGAACACTATAAAAAATAGGAGTGTATATGGCCCCACCAAGACCTTTGTTGCCCAAGTCTATATAATTTATATGTATATATATCTTGGCATATTATACTTAGAGTAGAGAAAAATAGTTTTCTACCTCAATGGCATCCGGAAAAATAATTAGTATTATATTTGAAAATTTAAATTCTGAATGCGACCGGCATCGGGTAGACACAAGATCAAACTAGTAGTTAGGGCTTCAAAATCAGTTATTTATTAAATTTACTAAAATTTCAGAAACCCAACGCCTAATCAAGATGACCCCATATTAAGTAAATTGAAATGGGAACCATTTAACGACAAACCGAATTCGAAATATTTGCATATCACCAGAAAGTTGCAAATGAAAAAGAATCCTGTGGGTAAGAGAAAAACATTCTGGGATGAATTATTAGAGAAGTACTCCAAGGAGGCTGTGGATGGTGTGGTTCAAGATGATGAATCTGCTAATGAAGAAACTCTCGATGAAGAAGTTCTGGCTGAGGCAGTTCCTAGAGATATTGCCTCGGAACAAGTTCATGATGAACAAGTTCTCAATGAGAAACTTCTCGCAGAAAATGCAGGTGTCCACATTGTGGATAACCCAGACAGAATTCATGACGAGTTTTAAAACCTTGTCTAGACATAAGTAAATATTATGTACAGTCAGCATCAGAACGATCTTGACTACAAAGTCTCAAAATGAGCTTAATACCAAGGTATTAAGAATAAATAAAATTATTTCATTTGTTAAAATTTTTTTATTGTCCGCACTAAAGGTATTTACCAAATATCAGAACAATTAGTCAACAGGGAGGGGGAAACACCAAGGCATTGAGATCATTTTGAGTTTACTTTGTTCGTCAAAATCGATCTGGACACTGACTCTATTACTTATTTCAGTTTTATTTTAATTTTTCATTTTTTTTTTAGTTTTGTACAAAAAAAATGTCTTCCATCCAGCCATCCATTATTGTCTAGTGAGACGATGATGGATAGCGTATACGAGAGATGGATAACGTAGTGACGCTATCCATGACTAATTTTATTGATGGAATAGTATTTTTATAAAGTCACGTCAATACGACTTCACCACGTCTGATGGTAGGCTGAAGTACGGCTGATATAGGGGGACCTAATCACCTTATGTCCTCAGTGGGGGGACCATTAAAAAATTAAGTAAAATAATGAAGAAAAGTTTGTCCTGTTTCATTTAGTTCTTCCTTCTATGAAAAAATATCCTTTGGTTCTTTCCGATAGTTTCTGTTTTCCGAGTAAACATGAACCACGTTGCATTGAAGAAACCAAAACAGGTTATTTTATTACTCAACATGTAATGCCATCTATGTTTCAGTAACATAATCTTGCGGCTATATTTAAGGCTATGATAAAGATGGCGCTAGCACACTCTAGTACAGAAATAAAACTTTATAGGTCTACAAGTCTACCAGAAGCTCATTGCATTTTGGTGGCGCGTGGGCCAACGTGCGCGGATGGACTGTATTGCGGAGAAGCAGATAACTGTTCTATTGACACTTTACACACAAAACAAGACAGGTGGCCGGGCTGCCGCGGATTCGATCCAGGCAGTGAATGCAGCCCGAGAAATTAGGAGAGGATGCACTAACCTTCACGACCCACGTGTTTTTCATCGCAGCCGGTACACGGATCTTCTCTTCCTTGCTCAGGAGCTGCCGTCAGCGTCACTAGATCCCTTGAGGAACACACGAGAGGCACCATCCGATCGGTAAAGGTCTATGAGGCGGTTAAAATGCAACAAATATTATTCATTTCTGAGAGACGCGCTCGCGATCCGTCCCTACGCTGGCTAGTTCAAAGCGGGAGTGCCGTCCACATCTCACACAATGGCGGACGGAAGCTACAGCTAGCCCTACTCTATGGTTAGTGCGGAGGGGGAGACGGATCTAAAAGGAGTGTGTTTCCATGTCAAAAAATACAGTTTCCACATCGGCGCAACCATTCCCCCCGGCTTGAAGGGTTACCTTCGAAACGAAAAATGTGGAACAAAACTAATGTCTAATCTAAATCTAGGTTTGCGAACTAACAACTAAAATATAAACATAGATTGGAACTCGTGCCTACTGCTGGCTAGGCAGAGGGCAGAGGCGAACAACCGGGCGCAGATACGATCCGGTTGCAGTTTTAACCCGTACAACACGAGTTATCCCGCGGGCATCGGGAAAAATTTCCTCTACTACTCCTAGAGGCCAATGTAAAGGAGGCGCATTCTCAGTCATAAGGACTACCACCGTACCTACAGTAATTGGGTTGGATGGAGTATTCCATTTTTGACGTGACTGCAGCGTGTGCAAATAATCGGTTCTCCAACGATTCCAAAACGATTGGACCATCTTATCTAAAAGAGCGTGACGAGTTAGGAGGTGTATTCTATCGTCATCAACATCTATTGCGGGCAAATATTTTAAAGGAGTCATATTTAAGAAGTGAGCTGGCGTCAGCGCTAACGGCTCTGACGGATCGCTAGATAGAGTCCGACACAGCGGACGCGTGTTCATCACCGCCTCTACTTGCGCGAGTACGGTACTCAACTCCTCGAACGAGAGAATCTGTTCGCCTATGACGCGAAACAGATGCGACTTAAGGCTTTTAATATTCGCTTCCCAATTACCACCAAAATGACTAGCTGCAGGCGTGTTAAAGTACCATTCAATGCGATTTTCGGCTAAGATGTGAGCGAATTCACTTTGGTAGTGCTTAGACCGTAAGAATGTGTGCAATTCCGAAATACTACGTCGGGCCCCTACATAGTTTGTACCGTTGTCCGAATACATGCGCTTAACCGGACCCCGACGCGACAAAAAACGTTTAAAAGCGGACATAAAATTTGGCGTACTTAAATCACCGGTCAACTCTATATGAACCGCGCGAGTTGTCATACAAATGAACAAACAAACATAAGCTTTCGTGGAGCGAATGCCACGACCACGAGCAATGGTGACCTTGAAAGGCCCAGCAAAGTCTGTGCCGGTGTGTACGAAAGGTTTTGCGGATTGAACAACACGACAAGAGCGATGATCGGCCATTTCAGGCGCGATAAAACGCGGGCGGAGTTTAAAACAAGGTACACATCTGTGTACTCTAGCGCGAATCAAATTACGAGCGGAAATTATCCAGTATTTCTGTCTCAAAATAGACATTAACAAATCGGGACCAGCGTGACAATTCACCTTGTGATGATAATCTACTAACAAATCTAATACGTGGTCCTTACGCGGGAGAATTACTGGGTGCCTTTGTTCAAATCCTAAACCTGAATTTCTCAAACGACCACCTACTCGAATGAGTCCATCTTCCAAAAATGGTTTCAAGTGTCGGAAAGAACGACTACAAGGTTTGTTAAATTCTAAATTTTTAAATTCAGAAGCAAAATAACACTTCTGCAATTCGCGAAGTATGATCAATTCAGCCTTATCTAAATCAGCGGCGGTTATATGACCGCGTGTAGATAAAATTCTCAAAAATCGGCCTACATAAACAACACAACGCAACAGTCTCGACCAAGACGAGACGCGATTAGCCAACAACAAAACCAGGGACTCTTCACGCGGGACCGACACCACAAGCGAGTGCTTCTTTTCCTCGGGTGGTTCGGAAACCGTAGTGGGATTGAATTGACTAACTGGCCACTTATCTAACGCGGCATGAATCCAGGACGGTCCACTAAACCATAACGGGTGATCTAATATTTGCGAAGGAAGCAGTCCACGAGAGAGACAATCGGCTGGGTTGTCGGTGCCAGCAACGTGAAAGAGATTTTTTGGCGCTAATTCCGATTGAATTTTTGCCACTCTATTAGCGACGAAGGTGTCCCAACGATGGGGCGAAGAGTGGGCCCAACACAAAGCGACTGTTGAGTCCGAAAAAGCTAAAATTCTATTAATATTAATGCGACTACTACAAGCATTGGCGATAGAGGTGATCAATCTAACCAACAATAGTAAAGCGCATAGCTCGAGGCGTGCCAGAGAGACGACCTTACGGGGAGAGACCTTCGATTTCGCGCTTATAAGGCTAATTGAAACCTTACCTACATTCGAGACATGAAAATAGACTACTCCTCCATACGCCCTCTCACTAGCGTCCGCGAAGCCTACTACCGTAACAACACTATGTTGCGATATACCTACATGACGCGGAATTTGTACTTGGTCAAGCACAGAGAGTTCTTTTCTAAAGCGAGCCCACAACTTAGCAATGTTGTCGGGCGCGGTGTCGTCCCAATCACAATTCGAAAGCCAAAGCTCTTTTATAAGTAGTTTGGCGTACAGAACGACAGGAGCTACGAATCCCATTACGTCCCATATCCGTGCCACACACGACAGGATAATGCGTTTAGTACAAGTTTGCGGGGTCGAACTACTTTTCAAACTAAACGTATCAGATGCGGGCGACCAGCTTAAACCAAGCACCTTGTGCGTATCACTTTCATCGAACTCCTTAACCGAAGACAATCGGTGCGACGGTGGAATCGACTCTAACGCTGTTTGCGAGTTGCTCGTCCATTTCACGAGATCAAATTGACCCGCCTTCATGAGACTTATAACTTGAGCGGCCGTCTCGACAGCCTCGGCCTCGCTATCTACACTATACACGAAGTCGTCCATGTATAAGCCAGTCTCAATGGTGGCTCTCGCTTTAGGAAATGCATCGCCCTCGTCAGCGGCCAACTGCTTGACGGTGCGAAGTGCGTGAAAAGGGCTAGATTTAAGCCCGAAGCAAACACGATTAAACTCGTAAACCATTAAAGGTTCTTGCGGTGAAAATCTATACAAAAATCGTTGAAACCTACGATCGGGTTCGCGCACTTCAAGGCACAAAAACATTTGTCGAATATCTGCAGAGAGTGCCACAGCGAATAAACGAAAATTTACAATTATGTCAAATAAATTACCTTGAAGATTTTGACCACAATACAAAATGTCATTAAGCGACACGGAAGTGCTAGTCTTAGCACTGCCATCTAGAACTACGCGGAGTTTAGTAGTAAGCTTATCTTCTCTAATAACTCCGTGGTGCGGGATAACGTACGAAGGCTGGGTCTCGTCAGTGTCCGCAGGCGCAGGTGAGATGTAACCTTTATCTAAATATTCGTTGACAACCTCATCATAGGCTTGCTTTAACTTTGGAGACGCCTGCATCTTTCGTTCTAAACAAAGAAAGCGTCTTTCAGCGGATGCACGGGAGTCGCCGAGCGAAAAAATATCTCCCTTGAAAGGGAGCGCGACAACATAACGACCCTGCTCATCGCGAGTAGTCGTGCGACAATAAATCTCCTCAGCCATCTTGTCATCAGGGCTTAGGATTGGTGGGACATTGACCTCCTCAATCTCCCAAAACTTGCGGATGGTAGACTCCAGTGGCGGCTCGACGGTGCAACAGAACGAGGCAGTCGAGTGACTAAAACTATCCATAGAAGCGGGTGCAGAACCAATTATAACAAAACCCAGAACTGTTTCCAGGGCGTGCGGAGCGGGGTACGTCGGACCCCCTTGAACCTTACGTGATAACTGGAGGTGCGGGAGAATTGAAGCGCCGATCAATATATCGACGACTCCAGGAACAGCGTAAGTCTCATCAGCTAAAGGTAAGTCTTTAAATTTCGTTAATAAAGACGTGTCAACTGGGACGGTAGGCAACTGTTCAGTTATTTTATCCGTAACGAACGAATCCATGTCAAACCAAATTTTATTATTAAAACGAGATCCAAACCTCGTTTTAACTGTGCCATGAACAGCTGACCGTAAACCTCCAAAACCCGTCACCACTGAGTAGGTTGAACGCCTATCAACATTGAAACCAAGACGTTGACAACAATCTTGAGTAATAAAATTACTTTGCGAAGCGCCATCTAATAGCGCTCGAACAATGTGCGGTTTACCTAATGCATCAACAATAACCACGCGAGCGGTCGCAAGACAAACCGTAGTGAGGGCAGCACTAGCGGAGAACGAACACAAGGTGACGTCATTCGTAGCGGTCCCCGGGCAGGCCGGAGCGCGTGCGAGCTCGGGCTGCGGCTGCGGCGCAGGCTGCCGCGCGTCACCGCTCGACGAACCAACTGTGCTCACCTTGGATGCGGCATTACTATTTTCAAAATGAAGCAAAGTGTGGTGTCTCGCTTGACATTTGCGACAACCATTTCCACTATTACATAAACCCACGCGGTGTTTAGTACCGAGACAATTAAAACAAAGATTATTAGCGCGAACAAATTTATAACGATCACTAGGCGACAATTTTAGGAAACCAGGACACTTGTACAGTTGCGAGTGATGAGTACTACACAAAGAGCAAACAGGTGATTGTACACGTGCTGGTGCGGTATTAACATAAGTATGGGTTGACCTCAGTGACCTCGATGACGCATCTATTTTGCGCGCGGGACTAACAACTGTCTTCGCGCCTTCATGTTTCGATGAAGAGCGTTGTAATATTTTTATATGCTCGCGAACAAAACCTTCTAAGTCTTCGAACTTAGGAATTTTATTGCCGCGATGATCCGACTCAAACAAACGAATGGTTTCGGAATCTAATTTCCTTAAACCCATATACAAAAATACGAAGTCGCAGAGGTCATCAATCTTTAGGTTCTTTACGGCGCGAACAGCTGACGCGAAAGTGTCTAGAAATTTCTCTAAGTTTTGATCGTTACATGCCGTAATAGATTTCAAATCAAACATCTGATCCAAATAGGCGTTAGCTACCGATCTTTTATCCTCATACTTAGCTTTCAAAGTATTTAAAATTAAATTATAATTCCCGGCACTAAACGTAATTCCAGCGCAAACGGTTATAGCTTTACCAGTCAATTTTTCAACAAGATAATGCAATTTTTCGTGATCTGTCAACGAATCGTTCTTATCTATTGTATTCTCAAAACTATCTATAAATCGACACCAATTGCGAATGTTACCATCAAATTCGGGTATTTGAATTGGTGGCAACTTAGGTCGGTCGCGAGTGGGGTTGGGTCGGTCAGACGGCTTCTCCAAACTCCTCGCGACGCGCTTGATACGACAATACAAATCGTCAAACGACGACAAGGCTTGATAACTCACTGAGTAATCGGGATCCAAATTCAACTCTAAAACGTTGATGTCATGCACTAAGGTTTCGAAATCCGCGCGTAGACTATCTAAGTTTTCTATAGAACACAAGAACGAATCTCTGATGACCAAATCAGAGGTTTTAAGTGCACTATCATAAATCGATTGTACGCGAGAGTAAATCATTTCTTTTTTAGCGTATAAAAGTTTCAATTGAACCTTACCGGTCTTATCAACCTTTGGGGACATGTTTACAATTAAATCTCAAACTAAAGTGCGGTAAACAATAAATATGAAATGACTTAATCCTAGCGGTACAGAGCAGCGAGGCGGCGCGAGCGTTAACTATGTAGGTAGGTAGGTGCTTACAACTGTGAATGCACGCTTGAACAAACGCGCATAGCAACAAGGTCGTACCTACGCGATGGTCGCTGTCTAGATTCAACTATTATTTCCGAGATTAAGTATTGCGTAATATCTATTCAAATTAAAATACTTTCGTATGAATTGGGATGAGATGCGAGCGAGGTAGGCACAGCCACGTGTCTACCCACGCAGGTACTAGGCAAATACGACGTGAGCCGAGAACAACGTAATTGAAAAAAACAAAACAAAGCCAAATGCGTTAGGTATTACACTGTGCCTATGCACTAGGGTGTCTGAGTATACCTAAGATCTAAGCCTAAATGTCTGGATGCGGGGTTTTCTACTAAAATAACCAGGCACTTAGGTGCGATGCGAAAATTGCGAACTACGATTAAGTGTTGATATGATACCTAACCTATTTATGTATTAGGTAGGTACAATGCGAGCCAGCGGCGAACGGACAACAAATTCTAAGCCTAAGTGTCTGGATGCGGGGTTTTCTACTAAAATAACCAGGCACTTAGGTGCGGTGCGCTCATTCCCATTAGAATAATAACAAAATACGAACTACGGCTAAGAATCCGGCTCGATCCGGACCAAAAAAATGGTGGCGCGTGGGCCAACGTGCGCGGATGGACTGTATTGCGGAGAAGCAGATAACTGTTCTATTGACACTTTACACACAAAACAAGACAGGTGGCCGGGCTGCCGCGGATTCGATCCAGGCAGTGAATGCAGCCCGAGAAATTAGGAGAGGATGCACTAACCTTCACGACCCACGTGTTTTTCATCGCAGCCGGTACACGGATCTTCTCTTCCTTGCTCAGGAGCTGCCGTCAGCGTCACTAGATCCCTTGAGGAACACACGAGAGGCACCATCCGATCGGTAAAGGTCTATGAGGCGGTTAAAATGCAACAAATATTATTCATTTCTGAGAGACGCGCTCGCGATCCGTCCCTACGCTGGCTAGTTCAAAGCGGGAGTGCCGTCCACATCTCACACAATGGCGGACGGAAGCTACAGCTAGCCCTACTCTATGGTTAGTGCGGAGGGGGAGACGGATCTAAAAGGAGTGTGTTTCCATGTCAAAAAATACAGTTTCCACATCGGCGCAACCACATTTAAAGAAATAGAAATTATGATTTTGATATGGCAACTTTAATAAGAAAAAAAAATAAAAGCAATGTAGAGTGAATTAAAAATATCAATCCACCTCTCACGAACTCGACCCATCAAATTCTACAGGGCCCAAGCCAACCTAACTTGCGAGTCAAGACACCTGCTGATTAAAAGACAAGACTGGGGTGTAGGTTTTTCTCTCAGGATCAAGAGTTCAGCCGGCAGTCGCTCCAATAAAAGTCAAATCGAAAGACGGAACGAGAGTTAGCAAGCCCCGGGCTTGGAAGCCGAGATTCGCCGGTCTACTGTTTCTCTTATACTCGTTTGCTGATTTGTAGTTTAGCTTGGCCCTAAAGGTCTTTGCATGGGCTCCAACAATTCAAGGAGAAAGGTGATGCTGTGCGTAGATATTATGACATGATCGACTAAAACTCTGAGCAAGCTGAAAAGAGCATTATTATAACCGTGTCTAAGTTATTTTTTGTACTTTTATGGTGAGAACTGCCTTTCCTCGGTGCGCGATTTCACGGACTACGTGTGTATGTGTTAACGCAGAGTCTGCACTGCAGATCTATACGTTTGTCATAGTAAATGCGTCCGTGTCCTCGTCCGCACCGTGAAAACTTGGTGTTATATGACAAACTCGGAAACATTCTCGAACACTGCCGTCTATCTTGTTGAAAACCGGTGGAACAAGTTGCTGCAAATAGTTTGTTTAACCTCGACGATGATATAATAAACCAATTCAAATTAGCTGTTTATCAAATAAGTGAATAAATGTTATATAAACTTGGAGTTGTCTGTATATCACCTCTCCGTGATAAAATACTAACATTTGATCATTTCTTACCACCAACAGACATGACGAAGTGGTACTTTTCACAGATTTGACGAATTTAAATAAAAATGTGTGCTCAATATCTGTTTGACTGTATTTTACCGTCTCTACCATGGTGAGTGTTCTGATGAGCTCTTCAAACTAATCCCACCCTCTCCTTTCCTACATAGGACAACATGTGCAGGGCTTAGATGTCACCCTCACACTGTGCAGAATATACGAGCAAGAACAAAGCGGTTCAGAGACTTTTCTTTGCCGCACCAACAAAACCTGGAATTCATTACCAGCACACGTGTTTTCTTCTTTCTACAGTCCCGGGTCCTTTAAGCGGGGCGTGAAAAAGCATCTGATCAGGCCGCCAAGCTGAGTGCCACAATTGTAACATTACTTAGTGTCTGTAATGGTTACCCTCTTTCCGGAGACTTAGCCTTTTGCTTACCTTCAGACGAGGTGAAGTCAAGTTGGCAAGTCCTAGATTAAAAAAAATATTTACACCAAATTTCATACAAATGTTGAGAGCTACTTGTAATGACTATATCCTTACATCGTTGGGGACAGATTTCTCTGCAGCTGACTGTACTATTACTATTACATAAGTACTTTCTAGAAAAAACATTCCAATTTCCAAATAAAACTTACGATTTCCAGGAAATACTTATCATGTAACCTCCGGGCTGAGTAAGAACACTCTACTTGATTAAAGTAACTATCAAACAGCCATTATAATAATAAGCCTAAGTAGATTCTGCACGCAATATGTACATACATATAATCACGCCTTTATCTCCGGGGGGTTAGGCAGAGGTGAAGTAACACTCACATTTCACCAATAATTGTATTCGGTCCCACTTAATAGGGGGTGAGCCTATTGCCGTATTCGAGGCACTATTGTTGACTCTGAATCATGCGAGGCACGCAATGCAATTGTGATAAATACTGCTACTATTATAAAATCCAAGAATACTTGGATGATAAACAAGCTTGGAAATGAGCTGTTCGCTCAATTTTGCTACTCAAGTAATTTTTTGTATTTAGATTAAATAGACTAAGTGTATGTTTGTAAATAGACCAAAAAAAAGAAATACCCGCTGAGTTTCTTGCCAAAGTCTTTTCAGGTCGGGGCCGCGTTTCGAACCGGTGGTCCATTTACTAAACTGATATTCATGTTTTGTTGACGTTTTGTAAGTGCCGATACAATGGTCTCTACAGAATAAATGATTATTGACTTTGACTTCTAATATTAGGTATTTCTTCTTTTTTATAGACACTTATAATAGTATATTGATATTGTGTCTAGCGAATGTTTGGAATTAAGTGATGCAGGTGACCCCAATTTATTGATAGATTCTAACAATAATACCATTCTTGTACGAGGTCTTTATCCGTCCTTTCCTATAAGATGTATCTAGCTACTTTTCTCAGAACTCCGAATATTTTTATACTAATTATACAAATATACATAGGTTACACTAAAAGTTTCCGGAACTGGCCACTTACATAAACAATATTTAAAAATTTATTACAACATTTGAAAATAGAACTCTTTGGCTGTAGAATACAGTTTGTTTCATCTGACTGTCTTTTGTTTTTACCTAGTGGCGCCATTTAAAAAATTGTGTGTATACATCAACATGGATTTAACTTGGGAAAATTTTCGTAGTATGATTTTCTACGATTTTAAGTGTAATTTGACGGCTCAACAGAGCATCACTCGGCTTGAAACAGCTTTTGGCGATGAAGCTCCATGCAAGACGACTCTTTATAGCTGGTTTGCAGAATTCAAGCGTGGTCGTATCAATCTCAGTGACGAATCTCGCGATGGTCGGCCGTCCACCGCTGTGACCAACAAAAACATCGATGCTGTGCGCCGTATGATTGAAACAGACAGGCATGTGACCTACCATGAAATTCGCGCATCCTTAGAAATAGGCATGAGTCAAATACAATCAATCCTACACAAACATTTGGGTGTGAGAAAGCTGTGCTCGCGGTGGATCCCACATAACTTGACCGAGGATCAAAAAACGGACCGCGTCACTTGGTGCAGTGCCATGCTTACCAGATTCAACGAAGGTGCGTCAAATTTGGTGTGGGACATAGTAACAGGTGACGAAACATGGATTTATTGCTACGATCCCAAAACAAAGCAGCAATCGAGCGTATGGGTCTTTCAAGATGAGCCGAAACCAACCAAAGTGGCGCGCGTGAAAAGTGCATCTAAGCAGATGATTGCTTCTTTTTTTAATAAAACTGGACACGTGGCTACTGTTGCTTTAGAAAATCGTCGTACTGTGAATAGTGACTGGTACACGACCATTTGTTTGCCGGAAGTTATTGACGAACTCCGTAAAAATAACCGTAAACGCCGTATCATCCTGCACCACGACAATGCTAGTTCTCACACGGCCAGACAGACAAACGACTTTTTGAAGGCGAAA
The DNA here is from genome assembly GCA_963662185.1 of Eilema griseolum. Lineage (NCBI taxonomy): Eukaryota > Metazoa > Arthropoda > Insecta > Lepidoptera > Erebidae > Eilema > Eilema griseolum. The sequence goes on along the minus strand of OY759248.1, from coordinate 7,274,303 downwards.
AATGTAGAACTCATGAGTCATCCTGTATACAGTCCCGACCTGGCACCTTGTGACTTTTATCTGTTCCCAAAAATTAAGAACCAATAACGCGGCCAACGATTTTCATCACCAGAAGAGGCTGTCGAGGAGTATGAAAAACACGTTTCAGAGGTCACCACAGAGGAGTGGCACAAAAGTTTTCAAAACTGGTTTGATCGAATGAAAAAGTGCATAGACGCCAAGGGAGATTATTTTGAAAAACAATAAATTAATTTTGTACCTTTAATAGTATTTTTTCACATTCATTCCGGAAACTTATAGTGCGCCCCACGTACAAATGAATTAGGATAATTTATTTTAATTATTTTTAATACGTCAGCCTAGATTAAGGATACACACACGAGGTGCGTAGGCAAGAGGACAACTAGGCACCACATCAAACATGAACAAACATGATGTAAAACATACAGAACAGACGCCTTGTCTGCCCCTTACCGGCTTTCTGACAGGATCTCCCGCCTGTTGTGCTTAACTTGCACCTGCAGGCCCATCATTAGTTGCATAGCTCATTGCCACGCCAAGATTCCTTTGATTGTGTCGAAAATTGAGCATCCAGATGGCCAATTGTGCGTCATTATTGCGATGGGGACTTTACAGATCTGTCCAATTGAGCAGTCCGACTGGGAAAGTACCTCCGCCCTACAGAATGCCGCGGCTATAATAACTTCGTGTTGTGTTCTCAGCGGTGAGTAGGGTAGCCAGAGCTCACTGGAGAATTTGTGCTGTCAGTGGGAAGACTAGAGGCTTGTCCTGCTTTGTCTTCTACACTGACTGCACAGAAACTCTGTACTTACAGGGTCGGCAGCGCGATTGTGACTCCTCTGGTGTTTTAAACGTCCATAGGCCACGGTAACCACTTTCCATCAGGTGGGCCGTGTGCTTGTCTGCCACCTAAGTGGTATAAAAAAAAACAGATCAACTACATTCATATTCAACGAAAAATATTCAAAAGGACTGTACGTTAAATAATTTTAAAAGGTTAAATAAATTACGAGGAGAGGAGAGATTTTAATTAAATAACTTTGTTGCTTACAATATCATCATGTGTGAAAATAAAATAAAATCTTACATGCACTAGAAGACAATAAGGGTATCTAAATACCAACAAACAAATGATACATAATTAACTAATTTTAACCAGCCTTGGAAGTTTCAAAGGAATCCTTTAACACATACCTATCTATCAAAAAAATCCGACTGCAATATTTTTAGTTACAAAATATACATTTTGTCACCGAAAAGCTGCTTTTTAAATAAAAATAAGTTTGATATACTTCCAGTGACACTGACACCTCATACGTACTTACGTGAAATTATGTAATAGTAATCTCATAATAGTTACTGTACAGTCAGCTGCAGAGAAATCTGTCCCCCACAGATGTAAGGATATTACAATAATAATAATAGTCATTACAAATAGCTCTCAACGTTTGTATGAAATTTGGTGTAAATATTTTTTTTTTATCTAGGACACATCTACTTGACTTCACCTCGCCTGAAGGTAAGCTAAAGGCAAAGTCTCACTCCAGACAGATAAAACTAATAACATTCCACATATTGAGAACTCACTTTTATTTAATTGTTTTCCTTCGGGTGTGGGGACCACGGTGTTCCCATCTGGCTCCAAAGGCGGCAATCTCACTGCCGGCAACTCACGATCCACAGAGACGGCGTGCGTTTTAATCTGTTCGCGTCCGACATAACCACCTCACCGGCTCCGGGCCGCTGGTCAGCTGTCATCCGTGGCGTATTCCGTATGAAAATCTTAAAATATCTTAACCGAAAGATATATCTACGTGCAAATTTGAAATTGTAGATTCTAGCTGATATACGTTCAACAACATATAAATAAAATACTAAAAGCTATTTCGTTTAAAGCCATGTCATTGAGCGGCATTCAAGAGTTGAGATGTTGTCCCAAAGTTACCTTGAACATTTTAATTCTCAAGTATCAATCTTAGTTACGTAACACAAGATAGTAACATACTTACGTTTTAATCGTTAAGCCTGGGATAATAATAGTTAAATGTTTTGAAGATTAATGATGAAAAATGAATTTCACGGCAAAATAAATTTACTTGCGCTGATCCACAAACGAAAACGATTTCACGCAATGCAGCAAGGTAGATATTATACCTTTGCATGGAATTGGAAGGTGTAGCTTTAGGAGTTATGAGGTTTTTTTTTTTTTTTATATAGGACACGTCAATTGGACTTCGCCTTGCCTGATGGTAAGCTGAAGGCAAAGTCCCAGAAAAGAGGGTCACCATTACTTACACATACCGTGTGACAATGGTGACACTCAGCTTGACGGCCTCATCATATGCTTTTTCACGCCCCGCTTAAAGGACCCGGGACTGTAGGAAGAAGGAAACACGTGAGCTGGTAATGAATTCCAGGCCTTAATGGTGCGACAGAGGAAAGAGTCTCCGAACCGCTTGGTTCTTGATCGGATGTTTTGCACCGTGTGCGGATGACATCTAAGACCTGCACGCGTTGTCCTGTGTAGGAAAGGGGAGGGTGGGACTAATTGGAAGAGCTCATCAGAACACTCCCCATGGTACAAACGGTAAAATACAGCCATGGACGCAACATCTCTACGCAGCTGTAAAGGTTCTAGGGTGTTCGTGATCTCGGGATTCCCAATGATGCGGACCGCACGTCGCTGCAACCTGTCGAGAGCATCTAGTAAGTACTTTGCTGAACCATCCCAGAGATGCGAGCAGTACTCCACACAGGAGCGAATTTGTGTCTTGTATAGAAGACACCGCTGCTCCGGCGTGAAAAACCGTCTCACTCTGTTCAGGACTCCGAGTTTTCGTGAGGCTGTTTTGATGATACTTTCGATGTAGTTTTTGTTATTCAGGTTGCAGCGAACATCCATACCTAGGATATTGAGATTGTCCTGCAGTGGCAGTGGCGTGCTCTGAAGAGTGGGGAGGGGAAGGAAAGAAGATACTTTTGCTGTAAACGCACATGCCTGCGTCTTCTTGGCATTGAACTCAACCAGGTTCTCAGAGCCCCATTGAGAAATGTGATTCAGGATCCCGTCAAGCTCAGTGACAAGAAGCTGCCTTTTCTCCGCGATATCCGACTGCTTGGCCGCAGGATGTCCATGATAACTCCCATGCAAAGTGCTATCGTCTGCATAACAATGAACATTGCCGGTAGACAGCATGTCGTTGATTTGCATTAGAAAGAGAGTGGGTGATAAGACGGACCCCTGGGGCACGCCAGCATTAACCTGCAGAAACTCCGAAGTTCGTCCGCCACAAAGGACGCGAATACGGCGCCCCTGCAGGAAGCTAGCAACCCAGTTGCACAGCCTAGAAGGCAGACCAAAGGCAGGTAGCTTGGAAAGAAGCGATTTGTGCCAGACTCTATCGAAAAGTTTGGCGATGTCAAGACTAATTGCCAGTGACTCGCCGTGCTTGTCCATAGCCTCACCCCAAAGATGGGTAACGTATGCTAGAAGATCACCCGTTGACCGTTTCGGTCTGAAGCCATATTGCCGGTCATTAATTAAGGAGTGATCCTCTAGGTGCCGCATGAGCTGTTTGTTGATTATGTGTTCGAACACTTTGCACAGCACTGAGGTGACGGCTATGGGTCGATAGTTGGCTGGCTCCGAGCGATTCCCCTTCTTGGGAATCGGCTGAACATTCGCCTCTTTCCAAGGCAAAGGCACTGTACCCGAACTGTAGGATAGCCGGTACAGGCGCGTAAGCATTGGAGACAACTCCGCTGCACATTTTTTCAAGACTACCGCTGGAATACCATCCGGACCACTGGCTTTCCGGACATCGAGTGATTGCAGCACTGCACGGACATCGCGTTGCCTGATATGGATATCAGGCATCGCGTGGTCACTGTCGGGTAGTGTTGGTGGCTGCGTACCACAATCATCGATTCGGGAGTTGGCCGCAAAGAGATTAGCCAGCAGATTTGCCTTCTCTTGCGGCTCATGGGCCAGGGATCCATCAGGGTTACGCAGCGGAGGCAGCGAAGGCTGACAGAAGTTGGCTTGCACGGCTTTAGCCAGTCGCCAGTAGCCACGGCTTCCCGTGGGATGCATCACTAGCTCTTGACCAAGCCGCGCTATGCGCAGGGCATCCGCTCTGACGTAGGCCCTTCTGCAGACCTTTGTGGCTCTGTTGTACGCCGCCTTGAAGTGGCCCAGATTGGGATGGCGCGTGGCGCGCGCCCTTACCCAAGCGCGGTACGTAGACTGTTTTTGTTCAACAGCTTCCGCACACTCGCGCCCGAACCAAGGGCGCACCCCGCGGTCACCGGTGACAGCAGTAGCACAATCCGATGGGTTCTTACCTTCAAAGCAGCGCTCAACCCACGGGATGGACGCAAAATAGTCACGAAGTCCATCCCAGTCCGCTGACGAGTAGTGCCAGAGACGCCGCTTCCCCTGCACGGGTCGTGGGGGCGCTATAATGGGCACCGTGGAACAAACCAGACAGTGGTCGGAGTTGCCTAAAGCGGCTCGCACCGATACACTGTACCGGTCCGGATCACTCGTCAGCAGAAGGTCTAGCAGAGAAGGTGCTAGGCCCGACCTTCTTGGTATCCTAGTGACCTCGTGCACCAATTGGGTCAGGCCGTGCGCCAGAGCAAACGCGTGGGCGGCTCTTCCCGCATGGTCTGTTTTGGAGGAGCCCAACCAGATCTCGTGGTGGGCGTTAAAATCCCCCAAAAACACCATTTCGGCATTCGAAATTCGCTCCTGCGCATCATCTGCCGCCTGATTCAAGTAGAGTAATATTGAGAGTTCTAACTCACTTCGTTCGTTGAACTCTCAATATTACTGATCTAGAACTCTCAATAGCACATGTACGATTGAGAGTTCTAACTCACTAATGTAATATTTACGAACGAAGTGAGTTAGAACTCTCAATCCTACATGTGCGATTGAGAGTTATAAATCAGTATTCGTAATCATCAGTACTCACTTCGTTCGTAAATATTACAATATTACAGGTGGTGGTGCAATATAGTCAATATTACATAACCTAAGTATAGCAACCTACATAGCACGTATGAAACGATGCCACGATTTGGTCTGTTGCTAGTCGCTAAGCCTTTGTCGGCACATCACTCCCAGTGAGGTCTCGTTACTCGCGCGGCTGTCGAGCTTCGCCGAGTGCAATATGATAATGATATAAACAATAGCATTTCTCATACCTAAATGCACCTGCTACTGACCGCTAATAATATTCCATAAATGAAATTACTTGACTAGTTTTACCTACGACTTCACTTTTTAATATTTCATCTACGATCAATCTTTACATAAAATAATATTTGTATAATATATACCTACTTATTTAAAGTAAATAGTTAGATAAAAACTATATTGTAAGACCGTATTATATATTTGCACTTTGACTTTATCGAGATCGACTGTTGCCCAACTCTCTACCTTGAAATGAAAACCTGTACTAAACACTAGCTTGTTATTTAGCGGATGCACTGCCTAGCAGGATCGGATGGCTTGGGGTCCAAAGGTGTTGATGTAGGTCGCGTGTAAGATATTGTTTTTAGCAATAAGGTTGCCATTTATGCATATCTTGTACCTAAATTGTATATAATTTACTGTATAATTATTATACATATAAACACCCAGACCAATGCAAATAGTCATATTCATGCAAACAAATTATTGCACCGTGCGGGAATCGAATCCATCACGCCACGGAGGCTGACATTTTCCTTGAACAAATTTTAACCAGATCCGTTTAGCCGTTATAGTGTGATTGAATATAACATAATTTATTTTTATTTTGTTTATAGGTTTATCCACAGCAAATGCATTACAAATTGATACACCTACATATTAAGAAGAATATCTTTAAAAAACTTTCAAGTTTAAATATAATTATTAGTGGGATCAAAAATTAAGTTATTCGTTAAAATTATAATAATAATAATACAATATTGATACAGGATTGGACAGGTTGTAGGATTTTTACACGTGGAGTATGTAATTTTACTCCATGTGATTCTTTGAAGTTATGTGGGTCGAAAATGCTTACACGAATTACATTAGGGCTGCCACTATTAGTTAATAATGTACTATCTATAAATTAAAATAAATACAACATCTTATTTTTCGATACAATAAAATATTGTGTGAAGGATTTAATAGGTATCTACATTGGTTTCAAATAATTTATTGAGATTACCTACTCTTTGAACATAATGAATATTTGAATATTATAATCCAGATAATTTAGTTTTTTAATCAAATACTTATCACATTTTATATCTAAAAATAAAATAAATTAAATGTTTACATTTTAATTAATATTGACAGCATTTATTAATGCAATTTATTATTTCAAATACATCGGGAAAAATGAAATGCTCAAGTAGAACTCGAAACCATGACCTTTCCCTTACAGGGGAATGCTCAGCCGACTGAGCTATTGAGCGATTACAATTTGAGTTATTATTAAAGAATGAAATTATAAGAAAGACAATTTTTTATAATATGTATAATGTTAAGTTTAATTTTTATTTCCATTTCCTGTATTTACTGTATACAAACATAATAGGGGAATCTAAATATTAAGTAAACTTTACATCATACAAAATATTTACATTATTATTAGATATGTATAACTTATTAATATTTTCATGTAGAATTTACATAACTTATATCATAATTTGATTATTTCCATTACGTAACGTGACGAGATATTTTTTCCTATGCGTGGTGACAACCCTAACGTATTTTGCTAAATTATCATTAATTTTCTTATAAAATCCGAAATCATTCAGTCAGTGCTTCATTTTGACTTCGTTATTATACCGTTGAACGAATCCATTGGAGCAGCCACCATCTTGAAGATCTTCCACCTTGAAGACCAAGACCTTTCACCTTGAAGACTAAACACCTGGCTCCAGATTTTTTGTGAGTTTAATCGTCACTGTACCTACCTACCTAAAAAATGTAAGTTCCTAAGTTATAAAATATTCTATCCCATGTTCTATTGTTTTTAAGTGAGAAATCTTTTTAACCTTTAAACAAATTTGGCAGAACTAAACCTATCGTTATTTTGTGCACGGTGACGGTGAGTGATACTAACTAGTGATAGCGTATTTAGCTTATTAGTCTTGTCAAATTTTATTAGTTTGAGTGACTACCGAATTGTTGCAATTGGCAGACTAAACACTTCGTTTTCTGAGTTACTAGTCGCAATTTAATAACTATTCTGTTTATAATATTTACAGGTCGGATTCAGAGTACGATAGTGGCAACAGTGCGAGGGCGTCGTCGATCGAAGCCGTCAAGTCAAATTCGAAGGCAGCAAAGGGGGCTGGAAAGCGCAAATCGTCACCAGCTGTCAAAAGCGTTGCAAGCGATCGTATAAGGTACGTCCATATGTACCAGTACGTACATGTTCATTACTTATCTATACTAATATCATAAAATATACGAAAGTAACTCTTTCTGTCTGTCTGTAACAAGGTAAAGCGTAACAACGGTTTGACGTCTAAACCGCTTTACCTATTGATGAAATTGGATGTGGGGTAGACCAGACCATGAGAAAAGACTAAAGCTATGTTGACATCTACACGGGCGAAGCCGCGGGCAAAAGCTGGTTATATTATAATTTACGACTGAAAAATCTAGTGCTGTTAAAAATAGTTTTTACGAAGAGAAAGTTTTTGTGAAGATAATGTGATAGTTTTCTGAGTAGTTTTCTGTGTATTTATTTATTATTTGTAACTTATAATAGGTATTATGTTTTCAGAGCGGACCAAGAGTTCGATTGTGACAAAGTGGTAAGGAGCGAGGCTGGGACGTTCAAAAAGGTCTCCGTCAAACGCAAGTCATCTGCTAGAAGTACCTCAAGCGAATGTCCGAGGTAATTATTACTCATTAGTACTCTTATACCCAGCTGATGTAAAGTGATGATAAGGTACCAATACTACCAATTAAAATACGTATAATCAATTACATTACGCAATAGGTATGTACCAAAATATGAGTGAGTGAGGTTACGTGTTAAATAATGCTAGATTTGTTATTTTTGTTAATATAATATTATTATGAGAGATTTATTTATTTTTCTGGCTAAGTAGTTTAGTAATGAGTGACCGTAGTTGCAAATCCAGAAGTCTTGCGTTCGAGTTCCATTAGTATCAAACTTTGTGTGTCGTTCATGACAGTCATCTATTAATCTGTTCACGTAATATTCCTAACTAAAGCAAAACTGATGTTGTCCAGTTCATAACAATATACATAATGATCATTTATTATTTATTTAATGAACATTATAAGTACTAAGGTACAATATTATAATATAGAAAATTTCCCTGTTTTAGAGCTTCAAAGAAAAAGGCTGCGCAAAAGGGATACGACATCTTCCACCTCGACAGTGAAACTCCCACCGTCAACACCGGCAGAGCTCCATCCACATCGGTGCTGTACAATCGGGTGGCTAACGGTCAAACGAGGCGTACACTGTCTACCGAGGGTCCCTTCCACATTGACTTGAAGGTGTACAACTCGGTTGACGTCCAAGAAGGTGGCGACGACCTTTGGAAAAAATACCTGCTGTGGTTGAAGCTTCGGACTGACGAGGAATCTCCTCACTGGGCTCAACTACAAAAATTTGTTAGACAAGCCAGCGAGTTGTTCGCAGATTCTGAAGCCACTTTCTTTTCTAATAAAATTAATTTTAAATAAGTCCGTACCTACTAAACTTAATATAATTATCTATTTGTATGTAATACATAAAAATATTAAATAAATTTGATTAATCCATTGACCATCATAAATTTCAATTAAAAATTCCATCCTAATCTGTCTGTGTGTTTCACAAATTAATATGCCGTTCTGTGATAGCTGTGGTGTTGACGTAAATGGTAAGAAATGGATAGGACATTTAAGGAGTAAAATACACCGAAAGTCAGATAACGTAATTACTTTAGATCATGGCGTGGAGAAAGTGAACTCTGCTTTTAAAAATCGATTAGCAACATATAGATTACATACTCTTGACACGAACGAACAGACATCTTTACCTGTTTTCTTCAGACACCTTCACAGTAGGGTCAAATCTTTAATTGATCAATCTCTTGCAGCTCACACTTCCCTTAAGGTTAACTTTCATATATACTCAAAGTTTGTACTACTTAAACACGACATACCAGAAGTTAAATCATTTGAAACCAAAAATATTATTATATGTATGAACTATGATTTTACAAAGCTCTTTACAGATGTTGCTAATCAATTACTGAAAAAGATAGACGAATTTGAAGAGCGGGATTCTGGTTGGACTTTCCTTAATAACTGTTACATGGAGGTAAATATAAATAGATATCAACCGCTCCGTGGTTCAAGATTTATTGATTTACCTCTGATCATTAAAAATAAAAAGGCATGTGTAAATATTCGTAACAATGATATATATTGTTTCCTGTGGTCGGTCACGGCAGCTCTTTACCCTGCAAATAGGAACATTCAAAGAGTTTCTTCATATCCAAATGTTTTCAATCTGTTTAACATAGAAGGAATGTCATTTCCAGTAACTTTTACCGATATACAAATGTTTGAAAAAAATAATCCAAGATTACGAATAAATGTATATGGTTTAGAAAATAATAGACAGATCATAGGACCTTTATACAAATCACAGTTTAATAACGATAACAAAAAAACAGTTAATTTACTATTATTAGAAAAGAGCAGATATTCACATTACTGTCTGATCAAAGATTTATCGCGTTTGGTGAGAAAACAAATAACTAACCATAATGGGAAATTATTTTTTTGTGATGAGTGTTTGCTATTTTTTAGATCAAGCATGGAAATTGATTCTCATGTATGTGCCGGTGTAATGACTCAGCTACCGCAAAAAGGTTCAGTGATTGAGTTTAAAAACTACGAAAGGAAACAAAATGTGCCATATGTAATTTACGCAGATTTTGAAGCCATGTTGGTTCCAGTGCAAGGGTGCAACCAGGATCCCTCTGTTGCGAGTACCTCAGTATGTCAGGTACATATACCTATAGCATTCGCTTATTATATAGTTTGTTCGTTTGATGAAAGTAGAAATCGTTTTGTATCTTACCGTGGGGAAGATTGTGTAGATAAATTTGTTGAGAATATTTACAGGGATGTTCAATGGATTAACAACAATCTGTCGAATAGTGTACCAATTATATTTAACAACGAAGATTCTGTTAAATTCAATGAAAGCACTCGTTGTCATATTTGTCAAAACTTACTAATCACAGACCGAGTAAGAGATCACTGTCATTTGACAGGTCAATATCGAGGAGCCGCACATAACTACTGTAATTTGATGTATAAACTTCCGAAATTTATACCAATTTTCTTTCATAACCTTTCAGGTTACGATTGCCATCTTTTTATTAAAAAATTAGGAGAAGCTAGCGGTTCACTTAAAATCATAGCTAAAAATAAAGAGTCATACATTTCTTTTACAAAATTTATACAAGTTTCTAGAAATGAATTTGTACAGCTTCGGTTTGTGGACTCCTTTAAATTTTTATCTACTAGTTTAGACAAATTAGTAAAAAGTTTGAAAAAAGAACAGTTTATACACTTAAAAAACAATTTCTCTTGTCCAAAACAATTTAAATTACTTACGCGAAAAGGTGTATATCCTTATGATTATATGAGCAACATAAATCGCTATAAGGAGACAGTTCTGCCTGAAAAATGTTATTTTTATAATTCCTTAAATAATCAACATATTTCATTAGCAGATTACCAGCATGCTAAATTAGTATGGTCTGAATTTAAAATAAAAAATCTAGGTGATTATACTGATCTTTACCTCAAAACTGACGTACTTTTGTTGACTGACGTTTTTGAAAACTTTAGAAATACTTCTAAGCGATTTTATCAATTAGATCCAGCTTTTTATGTAACAGCTCCTAGCTTATCATGGGACGCGATGCTTCTCAAAACGGGAATTAAGTTAGAACTTATTGATGATTTAGCAATAATAAGGTTAATACAAGAGGGTATAAGAGGAGGTCTTTGTATGAGTTCCCATCGTTATGTAAAAAGTAATAATAAATATATGAAAAATTATGACCCTTAACAAGATGATATATTTATTGTATACTTAGATTGCAATAATTTATATGGGTATGCTATGTGCCAACCTTTACCTTTATCAAACTTCAGGTTTCTTGATAAAAATGAGATAGAAAATCTAAATATCATGAATATAAAAGATGATGCAGATTATGGGTTCATATTAGAGGTAGATTTACTTTATCCTAAATATTTACACCGTTTGCATAATGACTTGCCATTTTGTCCTGAGAAATGTGTGCCTCCTGGAGGAAAAATTTCTAAACTTGTCACAACTTTATATGATAAATATAAATACGTAATACATTACGTACATTTGAAAAATTGTATTAAGCATGGATTAATATTAAACAAAGTGCATCGCGTTATAACTTTTAGGCAAAAAGCTTTTTTAAAACAATATATAGACCTCAATACCGAGCTTAGACAAAAAGCAGTGACCGAATTTGAACAAGACTTTTTTAAATTGCTTAATAACAGTATATTCGGTAAAACGCTAGAAAATAATGAAAATCGTGTAAAAGTTCATTTAGTAAATCAGTGGAGTGATAGCGAAAATAAAACAAAAAAGAGATTAAGTGCAGATACCTTGGTTGCCAGACCTAACTTCCATAGTGTTTCTATATTTTCTGAGAATTTGGTTGCGATTCAAATGAAACCTGAAAAAATTGTTATGGATAAACCCCTATATATAGGTTTCTCTGTATTAGAACTATCAAAAAAACATATGTACGATTTTCACTATTCTATTATGCGCCCACATTACAGAGAACTTATCAAGTTATGCTATACGGACACAGACAGTTTTATTTATAAAATTGAAACTAACGACTTTTACAATGATATGAAAAACTACTTTATTAGTTATTTTGATACTAGTAATTATAGTACAAGTAATCCGTTTAGTTTACCGATTTTGAATAAAAAGGTGCCAGGTCTATTCAAAGATGAAATGGGTGGTAAAATAATCAGGGAATTCATTGGTCTACGTCCCAAATTATATTGTATTCAATCTGAGCAATGTACTTTAAAAAAAGCTAAAGGTGTTAAGAAATGCGTAGTGAGAGACTTAGTAAAAGCAGATTATAAAAAAACGTTAACCAATAATGAAATAATTCGTAAACAAAATTTATTATTTAAATCCTTGAAACACGAGTTAGTAACCCGTAGTGTCAACAAAGTTGTATTATCATCCAATGATGATAAGCGGTATATATTAAAGGACAACATTCACACTGTTTCTTGGGGTAATTGCTCAATTTTAGGCTGAATTTTAGGACGTTTAATTGAAATTTATGATGGGTTTTATTTTTTCATAAGTATGACATTGTGATGTTTAAAAATGTATTTAAGTACTTTAAGTTTTTATCTTATAAGAATGTACCTACCTACCTATGCCTTTTACTCTTATTTATAAATAAATACCTACATGATGTAATCATATTTTCGTTTTATTATACTTCATTCTCAACTAGTGACATAATAGAAAACTTTTGCGACACACATAGGTAAGTAAAGGGTAAACTGTACCTGAATCAGGTTTGTTCAAATTTTCATGTCTCAACCTGTTCTTAGTACCCTTATCTATATAATAATCATTGCAATAGCGAGGTAACACGTCATAGAAATCTTTTTGCTTTGCTATGCACAATACGTGTTTTTACATGATAGGATTTTCATGTTTCAACTTGTACGTCGTAAGTATTTTGTTGTTTAAAGAAATATGTATTAGAAATAGTATCAATTTTCAGAAACTGTGGCTATATAATCCCGTTGTTAATTTTATAAGTTCATTGTTTCATTCTAAATTTATCACTAACGACGTGGACGTAAATTATACGTGCAACTTTAAATTTATCTATTAGTTTACAAATCGACAAACAACATGGTAAGATATTTGATTTGAAAAACTATTATAATATTGTGTTCATAGAAAAGGTAACACGTCACGTAACGTAAATAACATACTAACGTTTTTTTTTATTTTCAGAACACAAATGAGAATATATTCGCGATAGAAGACACTGAAGAAAGAAACCGTTTGCCAAATGGATTGTATTCACCAGAATCGCTTCCAAATGCGCAAGATCCATATGCATTTGACGAAGAAACTGAACGATTATGGATCGCAGCTCAAAGTACACACCGTGAAACACCTAAAAAAAACGCCGAGAGAAAGAAATTCACGCGCAAGTCAGAATCAAAAATAGTGAGTAAAATATTAAAGAAACATAGACAACCTTCATACATTATAAACTGTGAACCAACAAAAGGACGGCGTTTGATCAAAATTGAGATTAAGGACCTGAGCGGATCAAGTGAGAATGAAGAGGAGATAATAAAGGCACAATATATTGTCAAAGATCCAGTTGACGAAATTTCTGATCAAACCGAAAATTTAATACATAATATATCAAAAAAAATATGCGGCTATTCTTTCCCTAACATTTATTAATAACAGTTCTTGTTTTAAAATATTCCTAACTAGATTAATTTTATGTAAATAGTGGTGTAGTGTAAGTTTGTAAATAAATGTGATCGTCATTTGTATTGAAATTAATATTTCATAAATAATTTATATTTTAATATTATTTAGTGTAAAAATGATAATATATAGGTATTATGCATTAAAAGTGATATTAAGAAATCAATGAAGATTTAAAGTTTGTTTTATTGAAATATTTATCAGTAAAATGTACCTACATTTTACTGATGTATATTTATACCATTTTTTATACAAATAATATTTGCTGATGTCATATTTATATTTAATTTAATTTTTATTGTGTGTACTGTGAAAATAATGTGTTAAAAATTACCTATAGATAGGTATTTAAAATGTGGGTTAAAAAATAAAAACCATTTACTTTAAAAAATTGTTTTATTTATTAAATCTGTGTATAGGAAGACAAATTACCTTTCTTGCTCTATTAAATAGTTCTTTAAACATAAAACATTTTTAAGTGCACATTGTTTATTATGATGAATACAATTAAAACTTGTCTCATTATTTGAATATTTGTGATGCAACAGTGATAAATTTAGGCACTTGTCTTCACCAAGATCTACGCAAATACAATTCATACAAAGATCTTGAATCCACTTGACTTTTTCTAAGCCCTTCACAATAATTTCTTTATTTTCTAAATAAGGAACAATTATGCGTCGAAATTCTCTATAGTCGATATAACCTTCATTCCAGTAAATCCCTCTGTTTCTCTCTAACCACGTAACTTGTTTTTTTTCATTCGTAGTTAAGTATTTAAATAAATATGGGGGCTTTATTAAGAACGTTTGGGTATAAACACGAGTGGCTAGAGCTAATTCCTTGATTATAAAGTTATTATAAGTGTCTTTAAACCCCTGGACATCCACTATAATTGTATTCGGGTTCATGATAATTTTCTCACAGTGCTGCTTAATGGTTTATACTCAATTATACAGTCGTTCAATATAAGACAATATGCCGAAGTTTGATCCGGGTATTGATCAATATCACTTTCAATTTCCACTCTTACGTCCACAACAGGACCTGACTTAAGATTATCTGGCTGTCTAGAACAGTCTATGACGAATAACGGAGCAACGTTTTTAAATTGTTCCTCACTTAATAAAGGCTCAGCGCGACGCCCATAATAAGACTGTTGAAATTTAGCATATTTTTCATATATTAAAGCAATTCGATTATTCGAGAAACTTGTATTTATATTTTCATATGGGAAGTAGGTGGAGTTAAGGTATACCTTAACGTCACGAATCTCACAATGATCAAATCGAGACATATCAAATGTAGCATTATTTTTTCTATTTGTCTGTAAACCAATAATAACAAATCTTGGTTTCTCTATTTGCGAAGATGTTTTTATTGACCAAGTATGTTTGGTGGTTTTAGGCAACATTGGATATTCATACAAATCCCAATTCCTGAATATCATCTGAAGTGGTCGATCTTTTTCTAACAATTTTAGAATGTTTATTTTTTCTCTATCAGATACTTTAACATGCGGTACACGCCATATTATTTTGTTTATGATAATATCTTCTACAATTTCACCAGGGTTGAGTTTGAGTGCGTTCAGATTGGTATTACTTCGTAATAAGATTAGTTCATGTTTACTGTTTATTACTACTTTCTTAAAATCTTCTGCGAAACCAAGAATGTTGCGAAGTGGTATAGAAGCAGAAAAGCTACCTCCATTAGAACTTCTTATTCCCTCGATATTCCAACCCCAAGCATTAGATGTTTTAGCTTCGCTCTCATTCATTGATATAAATGATTTCATCGTGCTAGTTATACCAGCATTTTTTATTTTATCTATCTCCACTCCATTTATTTCGTACCTTATATCTTGAAACAAGTAAAGTAAACTATTGTTTGTGAAATGAACGTTACTGACTCTCTCTTTCGAATTTTCAGCCTTCTTTACAATAACAGTTCCTTCCAAAAACAAAGTGCTTTCTGATGGTAATATATACAAGTCTTGCTGATTAATGGGTATCCTGATTTCATCGCTTCTATTAAAACTTGTTACGTAAGGCTTGTAAGAGTGAATTTCAATTCCTTCCACAGAGTTGTCGTAGGCTGGAGCGGATAAAACATCTAGGATATTCATTTTAACAAACCAATCGCCTTAAGAAATGCTTTATTGTTTTTATTCAACTTTATTCTCCTTTTAGGTCGAGTTCTTACTTGATTGAGAGTTCGAGTAGAACTGCTATTTTGAATTGGAAGAAACATATTATATTTAGTATAGTCAATCATTTTTTCTTTTGAGGTGTAGATACAACTGTACTTCTTCACCTCGCAAATTTATTAAGTTATTATTTATATCCAAAAGTCTGATCTGTATGCAGCTGATGTTGGTTTGGTTGATTGGAAAGTAAATTGCGTTTTTTGGTATTTCTATAATTCTGTATCCAGGTGGGACATTAAGTGCGAATTCATGTAGAATGTGACTGGATTGTCCGTTTATATAGGAACCGCTAATTATATCACATTCAACTCTTATCACGGTTGTAGGCAAAATGTTGACTGGAAACTCTGATACATGATATTTATTGGCTTCCAAGACTTGTCTTTTAAACCCCAACAAACCTCCGAACGTACAATCTTTAGTAAAATCTATAGTTGATGTACAAAATAACATGGTTTTTAAGGTGTTGTTATTGCAATGAAGCTTTATGGATGCATCCTTTACTTCAGATTTTAAATAATCACTGATATCTTGCAACTCATAAGTACCTTCAGGTATTTCAATAACATTATTTGAACCATAGTATAACTTATTATTTGTTTTATCAATATTTGGAATAGAATTATATGTGGATAAATGTAATAATGCACATTCATACTCTCCGATTAATTGTAACGTATTTGGATAGAAGGTAGTTAATACCGATGAGTTTCCAGTTATAGACAAGGTGAGTGTCATCTTGCAAATGATAAAAATTAAAGAACAGTATAAAATTTATAGTATTTATTCCAAAAAGATTGTAGATATTCTAAACACAAATGTCCACAAATTATTGTATAAAATTTTTGATATCTTGTATAGTTATAATTAATATTGCAGTTCCTAAAATATCGTATCAATTCGATTGGTGGTCTTAAATCACCAAAACTATCAAAATATTCACAATAATTATTTACCTTGACATAAGCTACCCAATGCGTTCCATCGTTTTCTGAATTATCTAAGTTAACTATACCACATTCAATTCGTTTAGGGATTTTTGGTAACTGATCCTTCATGTAAACTCCTCGAAAATAAGGAATACCATATGCATAATTTTGAATATCGATATTAGTTAAGGCACGATTAGGTAGCTTATTACTTAGTTTTTTGACGATTTTATAAACAATCCTTTGCCTTTTTTGTGTGGTTTAATGTATAAACCGTTACCTAATGCTATAGCTTCCATAGTCTTATTATGACGTTCAGATTCTTGTAATTTTTTTTGACCTTCTTTATAATCATTCACTGTTTTTGCAATACCCGCTGCGCCACCAGCCAAAGCTCCTAAAGCTGATAAACCGGCAAAAATCGGGATTAAAGGCAGAATGCCTCCTGTTTTTGGTAAAGGTATGACTCGTGGTACTCGAAGTTTTGGAACGCACGGAACAATTTTTTTAGCAGCCATATAAGCTGCATGTATTAAAGATTTACCATCTTTGGGTACGCGTTTCTTGATTTTTCTTTTAATTTTTGTAACCAAATTATGAAATGTCTTAACACCAGCACCAGATTTGAGTTTCGCTTTCATAACTTTACTCACTACCCACGAACTCAGCTTTTCTCCTTTACTAGCATCTTTTGCTTTCATTCTTTGTTTGGCCATATTTAAAAGTTGTAAATCGGCTTTGTGACGATTAGACAAGTCTGTATAGTTTTCGTATGCAATGTCGTGATACATACATGCTTCGTCTAGCTTATTTACACCTTTATCACCACGCAGTAAACGTTTTGAAAGTTTTGTTCCAGGTCCGCAATAATTATAGCCGGGTAAGTGGAGTTCAAATGGCAAATGATTAATAACACTATTGAGTAGTCCACCACCTTGCATAGCTCATAGTATAATGAACAAAATATTATAATTAATAACTGTTATGTATATAATTTATTCCACTATTGCAGTCTTATCAATCCAACTATTCTCTTTATTACTTAAGCCCAACCATTTTACGAACAGTTTATTTCCTTTCCTTCGTAAAACTTTTTCTATCAAATAGACACCTGGACAAGATGATTTTTGAAGTTCGTGTTTGTAAAAGGTTCCTGATATAACTTGTTTGTGTTGATCTTCGATGTGATATGTTTCTGGTACAGTGTTATTGATACTTTTTATATTAAATAGTTCCGTTGACCAATTAGGTGTATAACCTTTCTCAAATAGTTGTTTGTATTTACTAATTCTAACTCTATCACCAATCATAAACTTGGGCTTATGTTTATAGGATACCGTTTTTATTGAGTTCTTAATATTATTTTTAACATCTGCTTCATTCAATTTATTGACATCAACGGGTGCTAATTTAATAGTGCTATGTTTTGTGTTGTTATATGTCTTTACAACACTCTCCAAACCAAAATCTATCCATTTATAGTGCCCGCTGAGACTAAAGTACTTATACAATTTATTTTTAATAGTTCTGATAACACGTTCTACAATTGAAGCCTTTTTCGTTGAAAAAGTTGAGTAGTGATTAATATTATAGTTCTTTATAAGCTTTTGAAATGCTGAATTATAGAACTCGGTACCCAAATCAGTTTGGAGATGAGCTGGTATCCGATGGTTAGTCGATATCAATTTCTCGAATGCGTTAGAAACATCATGCTTATTTTTAGTTTTTAGTGGTTCTATCCAAACGTACTTTGAGAAGCAATCAATAACTATTAAAATATAGTTATAACTTTTATTAAATCTTTTCAAGTTTTGCATGTCGATTAAATCAGCTTGCCACAAATCATCAATACCTTTTAAAATTACAGATCGACGAGGATAATTTTTTCGTGCAGCTTTATGTATTTCGTTAACAATTTGTTGTTTTGTCATTTTGAGGAACTTTCAAGCTTATGCTTTTGATCTAATACAAATTTAACTGCGTTTTCAACTATCTCATCAACTGCTTTCCAACTATAAAATTTGTTTTCCAAGTGAACCACTGCCTCAGATACTATTGTTTTTAAAGCTTTCTCCAGCTGGATCTGAACATCGTTTAACATAGTATTTTGCAGTTTTTGTAAGTCGGTTATTAGTTTAGTTCTCAATTCATCTACATATGCTTTGTTTACTGCATCATCTGCATCTTCAGGAGGTTTGACCCCTGTTAGCTTCGATGTCTTCAAATCGTAATCACCATTTTCAGATTTGAGCAATGCATTATCATAAAATTCCAGCAATTCTGATATACGTAATCGCTTATGAATATAATGACCAAATTTGTCTAAATTCATATTTAAGATGTATTGTGTTGAACGGTGTACAATAAAATGATAGACATTTCTTATTAGTAAGTCTATTTAATGATTTTGCTTTCACGTAGTTCTTCAACGATAGATATTATTTCATTATCTAGTCCTGTGTTGCCAGCATCTCGAGAAGCAATTAATAACTTTAATCTATCAACCAATTCATTTGGATCATCCCAATATACAAAATCTGTGTTTTTTTTCCACATTTTTGTTAAAGGTAATCCTTTTCCTACTTTTGGTTCACAGTTTGGACTTTTACTTTGTTGATCGAAAAGAGGTTTAATAACTTGCATATATTTTTGTCCTTTATTACTTTTAATTGGTTTTCTTGAATCAAAATCTCTACGATGTGCATTTGTTACAAGTAACATCGACTTATAATTTTGCATGTCATAATCTGTAACAAAGCTCAGATCAACGTCTTTTTTTAAGAGCAACTGTCGCAAGCCAGGTGTGCATTTGTATTTGTGTCCGGCTACAGTAATAACGTCATCACCAATCGTTATACTAGAGAAACCTAACATTAACTTTCCACGTTCATTTCTTACACCAAATGGTACATCCGCTAATATTTCTGAAGATAATGACCAAGATGATACATCATGATCTGGATTAGTATCGACTATTGACTCAAATGAAGAGTCAATATCGGCTTCTGAATCATCATTGGTATCATTTGTTTCTTCTATATGTTGATCATTCTGTAAGTCGTGGTTGGAAATTTGATCATGAAATTCTCCTTTTTCTTCATTTTTTGTTAGAACTGGTTGATTATTGGTGTTGGCTATTAAATTAAGACATTCTGTAACAGGCTTAAAAACTGTATCAAGCACTTGTCTGTTATTTTCTTCAAAATCCTTCATGTTACGTATTTTTTTTCTTACAGCTTGTGTTGCATCTACAATTTGTTTTTTCAATGATTTTTCCATTATGTAAAATAGATGGTAATCCAATAAGAGTCGATTAAAGAATGACAAGAAACTAAAAGCAGTCTATTTAAATATTCAAATTTTATCTAATTCTACAAAAGTGTCAAACTTTTTTCTATAACACCCGTTGTTTTTAGGACAGTCTTTATTAATCACAACATAGTCATAAGGCTCTTTCCATATTTGAGAACACATGTTACGAAATTCCAACCACGTCATGTCAGTGTTAACATGTTCTTCATAAACATGTTTCAAATTAATTTCGTCTTGCTTAAAAAGCACAATTAAGTTAGCGTTATCTCTTATTAGTTGTTTAGGTATTTTGCTATAACTTTGATTTAAATAAAAACTGTCAATCAATTTATGTCTTCCCATGGCAAAATAATCACGCATATTACTTTGATTTTCACATGCTACATCGTCAAAAATAATTACTGAATTAGGTTTTGCATCTGAAACTTTCATAACGTCATCATTTGCCTGATATTTCTGAAAACTGACTCCTGGTACTCCTCGTAAAACCTTTTCTAAAAAAATGTACTTTGGTTGATATAGAGTTTTAGAATATACATAAACATTTTGAAATGTCAATCCATTTTCGTGCAAAAGGAGACCAATTAACAAATTGGTTTTTCCACAATTTGATGGTCCGCAAATGATGCAACGTACTGTATTCGGCAATAATTCTCCATGGCGTAACTTGATTTTGGGTAAATCATTACAGATTATACTAATCTGTAACGATTGTGCTTGTTTAATGAATTTCATGTTTGATGCAATGCTGACGGACTGATTATGAACAGATGTAATTATGACATTATGTATTTATAACCGATGGAACGGTAGTGTATTGAAAGTGTATGAACAGCATTAAAATGTCGAACGTTGGCTTAGGTAAATGATTTTACGAATACTGATTTATAACTCTCAATCGCACATGTACGATTGAGAATTCTAACTCACTTCGTTCGTAAATATTACAATATTAGTGAGTTAGAACTCTCAATCGTACATGTGCTATTGAGAGTTCTAGATCAGTAATATTGAGAGTTCAACGTACGAAGTGAGTACTGATGATTACGAATACTGATTTATAACTCTCAATCGCACATGTACGATTGAGAGTTCTAACTCACTTCGTTCGTAAATATTACAATATTAGTGAGTTAGAACTCTCAATCGTACATGTGCTATTGAGAGTTCTAGATCAGTAATATTGAGAGTTCAACGAACGAAGTGAGTTAGAACTCTCAATATTACTCTACTGATTCAGATATTCAAAGAGTCGAGTTGTCTCAGCATCTCCTGTATGGGAACGGTAGAGGCACACATAGATCTGACTCGTAGGGCCATGGTCTACGTGTACCCAAAGGATGGAGAAGGATGGGTCCTCTAGGCAGCGCAAACGGCGACAGCAAACATCCGCCCTAACAAACACGCACACCCCGGCTTTAGCACGAAAACTTTCCTCAAGAACATAGCCAGGGTAGAGCAAGTAGGTCGTGTCGTCAGGGCGGTGTATTTGCGTCTCCGTTAGAAAAAACATGGCAGGTTTCGCCGTCTCTAGGTGTTGGTGGACGGCGTTGAGGTTTGCATGGAGCCCACAGATGTTAGTGGACTCCACCTCAAATAGCAAGCTTTTGGGAGTGTGTCGAGCCGCTGTGTTGCCTATTTCCTTTAATTGCGCTGCCATGAGTTTGGGTGGGAGAAGGCGTGAAAAAAGAGGTGATTGCCGCCGCAGCACCGTGTGACAAAGCGCGGGATATTGGTTTTATCTATGAATGTGAGGCATGGCGAGAGCCGACGCGCCGAACGGAAGGGCCCCCGTACCCCCCCGAGTATGGTCGCCGGGCTCCCAATTCCGGTCACCAACCGGCACGACGAACCATATCGGGATTATGCGCGGCCTGGTGAGGCAGCCTCCCAAGGTGGTTAACCCCAGTTGGGCCCCTGTACTATACCGCGGGCGGCCAGCGGCACCACCGTTTCTACAGGTCTCCCTGTTCGGCGCATCGCCCCGCGCCATCCCCACTAGACTACGCCAAGACCCACTGGTCCCACTAGTGCTGCGACAACCACCACCTCTGCCCGGCTATGCACTTGCTGACCCCTGAACACAATCCAACCGAGATTGAATTGCTATGGAGGGTTTTTCGCAATAGTGCACGGTGGTACCTACCCGGTCAAAACTTGAGACAAATTTGTGCCACCAAGTTTCTACCACCAGTAAAAACTTGGTGCCAGATTTACTTGCGCTGATCCACAAACGAAAACGATTTCAGACAATGCAGCAAGGTAGATATTATACCTTTGCATGGAATTGGAAGGTGTAGGTTTAGGAGTTATGAGGTACAACAAGAGACTCCTATGTCCTACTGCAGCCGACTCGTCGCACAGATGATAACAGAATTGTCGCACATATGATAGTGAAACAGGTGGTGCAGTGCAAATCTCTGCAGAACTACTTGCAACCCTCTTTTCGACCGTAAGGCTGTAGAGTAAGTAATTAAGTATACGTCTTAAGCATTCGTCAAACTTGTTCCTTCCGTCTTCCGCATCACAAAACTATTTTCAAGTTCGTTATGGTAATCATTTGAACACATGATTATGAATATATTAAAATAAACGTGTCGTGGCAGGTTGTTAAAATTTTGACCTCTAAGAAATATGCAGATATTAGCTGTGGCCGTAATCTCTGCCCGCATTGAAATTTGTTCCTGTGTCCGCAACGTATGGAAACCTATTCGCGGGACAAAAGACTACATGTTATCCCAAATCTATCCCTGTTCCACAGCCAGATCCGTTCACCCGTAGAGCATGGTTAAATAAAAAAACATACAAACAGCATCGCAATCTTTCACATTCATAATTAGTAGGAATAAGCTAATATTTCTTACCTGCTTTTGAGGAGCTGGAAGAACACAAATAGTCGTAAAAATTCGTAGCTATCGCAAGTATAGATTACCTAATAGTTTGTAGATGGTACATAACATAACATAAACTCACGGCTATATCCCCGAAGGGGTAGGCAGAGGTGCTAGCACCCACATTTCGCCAGTTTATATTTAGGTCCCAGTGTAATAGGTGGCGAGCCTATTGCCATTAACCGGGCACATATAAACCTGCGATGAATACACACATCATAACTTCGAAAAGTATCGATAAGTCACTGGTGTGTGCCATGGTAAAACCTGGGATCGAACCCGAGACCTCGTCTCAGAAGTCCATTACCCATACCACTATATATGTATAATAATATGTAATAATTACCATATTAATAATAATAATAACCAGATAGTCAGATGCTATAAGATAACTGCTTTGTCCTCGTTGTTAATGATATTTTACGGTCCCAATTTTGGAATGTGACCATTGTAGGTCAAATGACAAAAAATCATCTATAAGCTATTAAATACTCGATCGTCATTAAAAGACCTAATGTAACGGCTCTTAACTTAATTGCCAATGCTATTATAATACCACAGACAAACGAACTCTTTCATATTAAGAGTTCTACAAATGAGAACAATAACATTAATTTTCATGCTATATGATTAAACATAATTTGATTCAGAAAGTAACTACTAACGGACCAGTCCGACTGGGGAAGTACCCCCACCCTACAGAATACCACGGCTATAATAACCTCGTGTTGTGTTCCCGGTGGTGAGTAGGGTAGCCAGAGCTCACTGCAGAGTTTATGTGCTGTCACAGGGAAGACCAAAGGCTTGTCCTGATTTTGTGTTCTGCACTGAGGGCACATAAAACCTCTGTTCTTACAGGGTCGGCAGCACCGGTGTGATTCCACTGGTGTTATACAAGTTCATAGATGACAACTTTCCAACAGGTGGGCCGTGTGCTTGTCTGCCACCTAAGTTGTATAAAAAAAAACTATATATATATATATATATATATATATATATATATATATATATATATATATATATATATATATATATATATATATATATAAATATATAATATCTGTGACAAATAACCAACGAAATCAAAGAAGAGCAAGTAAAGTAGGTTATACTTACTCTAGAAATATGCTCTAGATTACGCTGTACAATAACGGAACTCTCCATAAAACCTACCCATAGGGTTAGTCAGCCAAGCTCTCAGTCTGTTTCCTAATCAAAAGTTCTCCTTGAAAGACCGTGTGAATTCATAATTAGACAAGGAATCAGGACTTCTCGCGAATTATTATTTTGGGCATCCGTGAATGTCAAGTCGTGACCACGGGTGCTACAACGCATCCGATACGTCAGCAGAAATAGTAAGTTCCAAGATATAATTCTCGAGAAGTCCCAATACCTTGTCTAATTAGTAAAAATGTTGTCATTGTCAGCGAAACAGATCAATATGCGATGGGTAACTTCATCTGTTTTATTAATTTGTTTACAAATATCGACAGATATATGCAAAGAATCTTTCCCAGACTCACAAGATACAACAAAATTCCCAGTTTAGATGTGTAAAGTTTACAAATTATGTTCTTGTTATCGAATAATATT
The DNA here is from genome assembly GCA_963662185.1 of Eilema griseolum. Lineage (NCBI taxonomy): Eukaryota > Metazoa > Arthropoda > Insecta > Lepidoptera > Erebidae > Eilema > Eilema griseolum. The sequence continues at coordinate 7,249,750 of OY759248.1, read as the reverse complement.
GAGGACCTACTTTTACACAAATGCTAAAACATAGTTAGGACGTCCTAGACATATGAATTGATGATGCAATTGGTCGATGGTTCCCGGCAGAGTAGAATTTGTGCTACAACATCTCTTCCCATGCGGTGTCGTACAAAGCGACTAAAGGATAGGGTTGTTTATCATCAGATAGATATATACAGCCCAGATACAGCCTCAGATTGATGACTTGAGTCAACAATAGAGCTCGGAAGACGGCAATAGGCTCACCCATTATTACATGGGACCGAATACAATGATTGGTGAAATGTGGGTGTTAAATTCACCTCTGCCTAACCCTACGGGGATAAAGGCGTGATTATATGTATGTATGGACGTAATATTACTTTTCTTAGCTTAGCTTAGCTTAGCTTGACTTAGCCTCAGATGCATGGCTGCAGTCAACAATAGTGCCCGGAATACGGCAAGACTCACCCTCTATTACGTGGGACCGAATACAATGATTGGTGAAATGTGTGTGTTAATTCACCTCTGCCTAACCCCCGGGGATAAAGACGTGATTATATGTATGTTTATAAGTAATTGATCAATTGATATCATGTTACCAAATAGGAACCATGACCTGAAAACGGCAGCTGATATTTAAGACAGTCTATATGCGGAAGTAAAGTAAATCGAATGCTGTGGAAATGAGAGGTCTGAGAAGTATAGCAGGGGTGAAGTTGACAGATCGAGTGAGGAACAGTGTGATAAGGAAACGTTGTGGTGTATTTGAAGATGTAGTGACTAAGAAAGAGAAAGGTATACTTAGATGGTTCGGGCATGTGGAGAGGATGGACGAAAGAAGATTGACTAAACAAATTTATGAAGCGAGAGCGAATGGACAACACGGTAGGGGTCGACATAGGCATACATATGTTAATCAAATCGAAGACATTTTGAAGAAAGGACATGTCAAGAGTACCCGAAACCGGCGAGCATGTATTAAAACAATTATGAAAGTAGAAGAAGCGAAAGAGGTATGCCAGGATCGTGGCAAGTGGAAAACTGTAGTCTCTGCCTACCCCACTCGTAAAAGGGGCGTATATGCGGAAGACGTAGGATTGTGTGCTTTGGCCAACATTGATGCACACTAGGCCATGCACACATAGGCCAGCAAGTATATGCTGTAAGACCGTTTTATAACAATCGAACGAACTCGACAGCTGAATCCGCGGTGAGATTTCAATTTCGCATGCTGTAAATTTGGTGACGTCGAGCACAAGTTAATAGTGACATAAGATACATAACATAAACTCACGCCTATATCACCGAACCGAACCTATTACATTGATAGTGATGTATGTTTATATACTCGACAATGTGACGTCACCGATTATACAGCATGCATATCAGATGGCGAGATCGTCCGATCGCTCAAAACATTCTTGCAGCAAGTGCCTGCAGCAGTGGATTTCAATAAAGTAATTGACTGATGGATTGATATAGCAAACGAATTATTCGTTAGCTATATTGAAGAGTGAATAAAGAAATAATAACTTTTTTTTAAACTACCATAAAGGTTTTTTTATTCCGTCAAATATTCATAAAATAGACACAATAACTAGTCAAATATTCATATTCTGATAACTTTATCAGATTCTCATTATACAGTTACTTTTATACCGGAATATCAATAAGCGAAGCGTGCCGAGCTGGACACACCACTGCCTATAAATATTATGTAACAATCTCGTAACCAGTTGCCGTCAGCGGAACGGCGTAACACGAGTTCCTTATTCCTTGTACAATTATCCACCAATTTATGTCTGCGTTGAATAAGGTGGACATAGAAAGAAATGAAAACTAGTTATTCCACTTTTTTTTTTTATGACGGATAAAATCATGATGGAGATTCTGAAATACTGTAAACTGGGGTACTTAGGACATCTCACGTGTCTCCTTCTTCCTACAGTCCCGGGTCCTTAAAGCGGGGCGTGAAAAAGCATCAGGATATGTGTTTGTGTGTGTGTGTGTGCTTACAGGGTCGGCAGCGCAGTGAGAGTTCTCACGCTCGCCACCTTGCTCGCGGCGATGGTTCGCGGCCCGGATGCGTGGGCGTCGGAGGTCGATAAATGACCTCGGCCCCCGATGAGCGCAGGCCTGGGGGTGACGGGTGGAGCTGCCTGTCACCCTGGCAGAAGCAGGCCGTGGCGGCGTGGCACCTCGCGCGCCTCCCCATTTCCGGGGACGTGTTGGGGACTCTGTGTTCCCCGCACCCGAGGAAGAGGGTCAGATCGAGAGAGATGGCCCTGGGTCTGCCGGGGTGCAAGGGATATGTCTGGGAACCTCACCTACGGCAACCAAAAACGACCCACAGGCGTCGTGCGTTTTTGTCAGTTTGAGTCCGACATAACCTCTCCCACCGGCTCCTATATCCGTGGGGATTATTCGCACGTAAAAAAAGGGTCGGCAGCGCGAGTGTGACTCTTCAGGTATTACACACGTCCATAGGCCACGGTAACCACTTTCCATCAGGTGGGCCGTGTGCTTGTCTGCCACCTAAGTGGTATAGAAAAAAAGAATGAGGCCGACAAACTGAGTGCCGTCCATAGACTTATAACGCATGCGTTATGCTATAAGTCTATGGTGCCGCCATTATAACACGGTCACCATTACAGATACGTAGCGTATTTTCTGAGCCTTTGCCTTTAGCTTACCATCAGGCGAGGTGAAGTCAAATTGGTGTGTCATTGGTTAAAAAAATCTGGGTCACTCTGTGATAATTTAAAATGTTGTTAATAGTGTAAAACTCGCTGGGACATTTATCATGTTTATTATTTGTAATAGTATTGAAAATGCTGTTGCTGCCGGCAGAGTAGAATAGGGACCATATTTGGACCACCCCATCTCTTCCCATGCGGTGTCGTACAAGGCGACTACGGGATAGGGTGGTTTAACATCAGACAGATATATACAGCCCAGAATCAGTCTCAGATGTATGGCTCGAGTCAACAATAGTGATCGGAATACACAATAGGCTATACATTATGTAAATATTAATATTAATGTGAATAAATAAAAATCTCTTATATACCATAACTACATATATACCCATGTTAAAATGTGCACATAACATACAGTACTAAAATTATCAAATCATACAAAGTGAACATACATAAAAGTTATAAAATTAGGTAGTGTTCTTTTACCAGTCTCTGAAATGTGGACAGCACTGTGCTCGTGTTACATTTACAGGCAAAGCGTTACACAATCGTGCGGCTTGTAATGTGAAGGATTTATCGTAGAAGCTTGTAGAATGTGTCACCATTGCCAAGGTTAAACTTTCAGTGGATCTTATGTGTCTAGAATTGTTGTCACACAGAAATCAAAAACGATTTTTTATATTGAGAGGAGTAGTCGGGTTAAACAAAATATTAATAAGAAGTAAATATTTGCTCAAGCTGAAAATGAATCCTATGGAGAAATTTTGGAGTCGCTCAAATTTATCAACCACCTCATTAAGATCAAGATAGCTGATGACCGAGCGATAAATCCGATCAAGACCCAACCGGTTCAGTGACACTTTCCTTTATCGCACCATTAATGCCTGGAATTCATTACAAACATGTTTCCTTCTTCCTACAGTCCCGGGCCCTTCAAGCGGGGCGTGCAAAAGCATATGATGAGGCCGTCTCCTCTCTTCTGAGACTTACCATCAGGCAAGGCGAAGTCAAATTGACGTGACCTATATAAAAAAAATCGGCATAGTCCAGAATAGGGAGAAGTATGGACTATGATTATCAATAAACTGATTAAAATAGATTCATTGATAGATGTATATTTTCTAAATTCATACTTTACAAATTTCAAATATTACCTTTTACACAGGTACCAATTAGAAGGTTGAACTGTTTTTTTAGATCAGAAAAGAATAAAAAAAGGAATATAGGCTTAGACCTCATTTAATGAACGCGAGATATTTTGTTTTAGCCTACCAAGCATAAAATGTCGTTTACATTTTTATTTGTCTCATAGGCATTTAAGATTTAACTTGTAGGCCTTGTACGAGGCAAACTAGTGCGTATACTGTACTCGCACATGGATTGTCAAGTTTAAATTCAAGTACCTGACAGTAAAATAATATATTATTAATCTGGGAGCCAATGGACGTTTTGTAAGTAGGTACTAGGTACCTTTTTAATAGTCGGAAAAATATCGTTCCATCCTTTGATTGGAAATGGAATAGATGGAATCTGTTTAAAAATATTTTTAAAAGCAGTTTAATTTGATGATGTTATTTGGCTAGTACAATATTCAAATTCAAATTTTTCTAAGAAAATTATATCATTGACTTAGTTTAGAACTAAAATTGTTATGAAAATTATAGTAGTACAGTCAGCATCATATATTTCGTACGTGCGTCAGAACTGTTGCTCCCAATCATCTGAGCCGTACTGCCCTGTCTCAATCAGCCGCTACCGAAGACGGGGCAGAAAAAAACTCAGCAAGTATGCGGTCTTGACAGACCGGTACATTTTCGCTCCCTTTACGGTTGAGACAATGGGTAGTTGGGGTGTCGACGCCAAAAATTTGGTGAGTGAATTGGGGTGCAGGTTGGTGGATAAAACTGGTGACTCCCGCTCTGCCTCGTACCTGAGGCAAAGGTTGGGCATCGCTATTTGGCAATGCCGCCAGTGTGATGTGCACATTTGCCCCAGGTACCGTGAGGGTCGGGGTAATATATTAGACGTAAAAAAAAGATTAAGTAATTATATGTAAATATTAATATTAATGTGAATAATATGTAATTAATGTGTTTTTAAAACCATGAAATTGTATTACCAAATAAAACGAAGCTCTGTTTTATTATTTATATAAATAATAATATTATTAAGAATTATTATTATTACTCTATTATTGTTACGATATTTTTTCCGTAGCGCACTATACCGTCTCTGATTATTGCGTAAAATGTTATTCATTATTTTTTGTCGCCATTTGTGAGTACAGACAATATATCTATAATTGATAATACATCATTGACTTATTTCAGTTAATTAATGAAGTACTACAATTTGTATAATACATTTTACGGTAAAATAAATATGGTTCTTTATAACGGGTTGCCATATGAACAACACACTAGTGCCTGCGTTATTTTCTACTCTTTTTTGCAAAGCTGTATGCATATTAGATGCGTTCGTACGACTCGTTTACCCACTTCAATGCCAATAAGTTGTCAACTTACGTTTTGTTTATCAGCAGTCGGTTGAAACCCTGTAAACATTTGCTCATGCTGTGGTTGTCCGTAATATCGTCGCGTCGTTCGAAATTTAAAATTCCAAATGCAGAACTAATACCAAGCTAAGATATTTTAGTGGCCCTTGAAAATATTCCGATATGAATATTCTTTACAAATATAATATGAATGTTATTGTAAATTACACTTTTTACAATGTATTTTTTTAGAGCCGGAATGAATCCGGCGGTAGGACACGGCGGTATATCCGCCCGATTGAGCAGTCCGACTGGGGAAGTACCTCCGCCCTACAGAATACCGCGGTTATAATAACTTCGTGTTGTGTTCCCAGCGGTGAGTAGGGTAGCCCGAGCTCACTGGAGAATTTGTGCCGTCTGTGGGAAGACTAAAGGCTTGTCCTGATTAGTCTTCTACTGACGGCACAGAAACTCTGTACTTACAGGGTTGGCAGCGCGACTATGACTCCTCTGGTGTTACAGACGTCCATAGGCCACGGTAACTACTTTCCATCAGGTGGGCCGTGTGCTTGTCTGCCAACTAAGTGGTATAAAAAAATAAAAATGAAAAGAACACGGACGTACTGCACAAGAAGCACGTGTAATAGAGCTTTCAGCGCAGCTTCGCATTTCGGAACTAATTAAAAACCTATAAAATAAACCGTTTTGTGTCTATGGTAAGGTGATTGAATACTCCACCAAGTCGAGACCCATGCTAACTTCACCTGAAAACTGGTATACCTGCTAACGAACGGAGAGAGCTTTGGTGTAGGTATGTCTATCAGAATCGGGTAGTCAGATGATGACAGGCGATTCCATAAAACAAATTAGGGGAGGAGTCCCTTTACTTTGTCTCTAATAAATTAAAATTAAAAAGAAATATTTTTGCGATTGATAGCGGACCCGAGGCTCATAATAAGAGTAGGATGTCACTGTAATTGGTTGCTTTCCTTTTTTAAATAAATTATTACTAGCAGTAGAAATTGTTTTTATTTTATAGTTTTATTTCTTTTTATTCATCACCCCACAGTCAAGTACGCAGTTGGCACCCGGATGCAGGAAGACGCAATTGCGTTTTCAATATTTTTATTACATAATATTTTTGATGTATATACATTTACATTATTTTTTATCTGTATCAAATTATATAATAAGTTTGTACAGTTTTTTAGTATCTGAAACAAAAAAGGTCTGACTTAATATTCCGATTTGAATTCAGACATTTATTTTTAGGCAGTTAGGTATTTTGTAACACAACAAATTTGGACAGGCTGTCACTGGGATCGGATCGAGGCTAGCATTTATTTACTGAATAACCTTTTTTGATTTTTCAGGGTTGGCAACACATGAGTGACAGGTGTTGTTACAATTGAACGTCTACCGCCATTTACCACCATGAAATAAAAACCATTTCATTCCCAGAATAGTACATACTATAATATTGGGTTGATGAGACCCCAGATCTTCGGGGTTCAAGCTAACCCAATTTTATATGAGTTACAGGGCTACCGACCCTGTAAAATTTGGTTAGCTCCCCCGGTTATAACTACTTTATGTGTACAAAAAAAATTCATGCTAAGTTTCTTGCCGGAGTCTCTCAGGTCGGGGCCGCCTTTAAAACCGGTGTGGTTAAACCATTTACTGGGAAAGAAAGAAAGAAAAAAGAAGAAAAAGAAACATTTATTCTAGTTCATACATATCAACATTAAGTACATAGGTACATTTTTTTTTATACCACTTGGTTGGCAGACAAGCACACGGCCCACCTCATGGAAAGTGGTCACCGTGGCCTATGGACGTGTACAACACCAATGGAGTAACAATCGCGCTACCAACTCTGTAAGCACAAGAGTTTCTGTGCCGTCAGTTGTCAGCCAGTCAGCTTGTCCTGCTTTGCTTTTTAGGTAAAGCAGGACAAGCTTTTGGTCTTCCCACTGACAGTACAAATACTCTCCAGTGAGCAGAGTATTATACAGAAACGACGTACGGGTCCGAAAAGGTCGCCACCTCAGTATGACGGTGCACACAGACGTATTTTATATGATAGAAGGGGTATGACTACATCTCGATAAGACCTGATCTTTACTAGTTTTTCATATTTCTACGTTTTGTAAGATCCGATTTAACGATCTATGCAAAATAAATTATTTTTAATTTTGACTTTGACTTTAGATAGTATTCCTGGGATAAAAAGTAACCTATTTGTTATTACAGACTTTTTTATACAACTTAGGTGGCAGACAAGCACACGGCCCACTTGATGGAAAGTGATTACCGTGGCCTATGGACGTGTGCAACACTGGGAGAGCTAACCCACTTTTTCAGGATTGGCAGCCCTGTAACTCCAGTAAGATTGGGTTAGCAAAAATCTGAGATCTCATGTACCCATTATTATTATATGCTTGTTATTTTTTAAATTCCAATTAAATAAAAACTAACTTCCACAGTTGCACAGTTCCACAGTTGGCCACGTTTGCCGAAGGACCGATGGCCGTTGGAGCAAACGAGTCCTAGAGTGGAGACCGCGAGAAGGTAAACGAAAGGTAGGACGCCCCCTAGCCAGATGGACGGACGACCTGAAAAAGGTGGCTGGCACAGACTGGATGCGGAAGGCGGAGGATCGGAGAAAATGGCGCACATTAGGAGAGGCCTGTGTCCAGCAGTGGACTGCCGTGGGCTGATTGATTCCACAGTTAATAATGTATGTCTGTACTGAATTTCAGTAAAATCCGTTTCGCCATTAGAGCCTGATTAAATAACAAACATCTCAACATTCAAATCTTGACAAACTGGCCTATTTGCAATAAGTATTAAGTATATTCCCGACAGAAGAAATGAAATGAGAGTGAATGAAGCGAGAGTAGTATGTCAGGATCGTAGCAAATGGAGATCCGTGATCTCTGCCTACCCCTATGGGAGACAGGCGTGATTTTATGTATGTATGTATGTATATTCCCGACAGAGTAGAATTTGGGCCACCCCATCTCTTCCCATGCGGATAAGGCGACTAAGGTAGGCTGTTTAGCATCAGACAGATATACATAGCTCAGACTCAGGTACAGAAACACGGCTCGAGTAAACAATAGTGCTTGGAAGACTGCAATAGGCTCACCCGCTATTACGTGGCGCCGAAATCAATAAATGGTGAATTGTGGGTGTTCATTCAACCTCTGCCTAAACCTTCGGGGATAAAGGCGTCATTATATATATACACTGACGGACTCATAAACTGCATCAAAGTAATAGACGACTTTGAAATAAATATTTTAACCAAGTATGCATACTTTCTATGCAGATTTAAATTGAAACCTCTAGATTGGTTCGTGAACTTTAAAACAGCGTAGGGTCATATCTTTAAGTTTAAGTTTATGTACTGGAAAGGACCTTAAGACTTTTATTGAAGAAAAAACAGAAATTTAAGAAAAATTGGTTTAATTAAAAAATTGGTTTTAACAATAGACACAAACTTTATGCAAGGGTTTATTTGTGTTTTAATAAGGTGTATTACCCCCACGTGCCCTTATTACGGATTCTAATCGGTTCCGCATAGATTTTATAAGGGTTTTTAAAAGATCTTGCGGAATATTGTCCCATTCTTCTGAAAGTGCTGTTCTTAGTGCTGCCACTGTCGTGGGCGAAGGGTTTCTCGCATATACAGCTCTTTTTAAATTGTCCCAAACATGCTCGATGGGATTAAGATCCGGGCTGCGTGCTGGCCAATTCATTGTACGTATCCCAACCTCTTCGCAATAATGTTGAACTTGTGCAGCTGCATGCGGCCGGGCATTATCCTGCATTAAAGTAAAATTTTCGCCTATGAATCCCATGTAAGGCACCACGTGATCTTCTAATATCTCTGTTATGTAGCGATGTGCTGTCAAACCCCCTCTATTACCGTTTTGACGGACCATGTCTATGAACACAAGTTCGGTTCGCCCGTTCATCGATATGCCACCCCAGACCATACATGAACCGCCTCCAAAAGGAACACGCTCCTCAATGCAACTTTGAGCATATCGCTCCCCACGTCGACGATAGACTCTTCTGCGACCATCTGCACCATATAAACATGTCCTACACTCGTCCGTGAACAATACAGAGGCCCACTGCTCTTCTGTCCAATTCAGGTGATGACGCGCAAATCTTAAGCGAGCTTGTCTGTGAGCTGTAGACAACTTTGGACCATTTGCTGGTCTAAAAGGGGTGATATCCGCTTCCTTTAACCTTCTTCTTATTGTTCGTGCACACACGTTTACTCCACGCACTTCATTAAGCTCGGTTTTGATGTTAACTGACGTGAGGAAACGATTTCGCAGGGAAGTTATAACAATAAATCGGTCATCACGACCTGTGGTTGCTCGAGTTCTGCCTGTACCACGTCTCCTCCTGTAAGAACCTGTCTCTACAAACCTTCTGTATATTCTAGAAACCGTAGACTGGTTTAAATTTAAATTTCTACCAATCGTTCGTTGATCCAAGCCCTCCCGCACCAATGCTACAATTTGTGCCGCTTGTTCGGACGAAGTATCCATATTATGGTTCAAAAACTCTCGATGTGTTAAAAAACTAACCCAACAATTATGCTGGTAACAATAATTCAATTGACAAAACAAAAAAAATCAATAAGAATCAATTTAAAACTTTGCTATAAATAACACGCAAATCTGATACTACAAGTAAATTTTCTTTCCCGGCTATATTCATTTGTTTTACTGCAGTTCTATTTTTAAATTTAATTTTTTTTTAAGATTAAGAGCCAGTCTTTCCATATTTATATAATTTAATCTAAAAAGTTTGCATACTTATTATAAAAAATCCTTTTAGAGTAAACCTGAACTTTGATGCAGTTTATGAGTCCGTCAGTGTATATATATATATATATGGACTAAGAAGGATAGATATTATTATATTATATGTACTTGTTCAGTTAACAAATTCAGCAACAGCTGTCCTTACAATTATTTTTCAAACGAAATTTTATTGTTTGTAAAAAACTACGGGTATATTTTTTTCTAATACTTCCTGATTATAAAAAAAATATTTTATTGTAAATTAGAAAGTGTATCATTGTTCACAACTATAACCATCCGTGTGTATGTGTATTAAATACTTATTAATAATAATTTAGGTCAAATTCAAACAAACTATTGATGGGGAAGTTGTCTATGATAAATTTATTCCATATTTGATTACAATAAAACTCCTTTGGAATTTCCCTTGTTTACTATTATTTACAAAACATTATCATGTATTATGAAGTAGATATAATAGTAATATAAATAATAATAATAATGTTTATTGACTTATAAATAAATTAAATATGAGCTGTAACCCTAGATCTTTCTAAAAAAATCTAATGCATGTAAACCATAATGCATTTTCGTTCGCGACAACTATATTATTTGCAGCCCTTTTATACATAATCCTACTTACACCAACAGTAGGTAGATTTAATAGCAATATATAAGATCTTCGAACCCACCAAGAATAGTGGGATACCATAAAGCATGGGGTATCCCCCTCCGAAACAATCTTACTAAGTGTAAGAATAATCACATACTGGAGATGTATCACTACCTACTTAGATGGATGAAAAGAAAATTAGATGAGGCAAAACTAGACACAATACTCTATGACATTACGTTTTTTTTTTTTAATTTTTGGACTATAAGGGTATCCAATTTACTCACTAACTTTTTTTTACGTCTGGATATAAATTTATACAATACATAAATAACAATACCTAAATTTATCATTATTTTTAAATATATTTTCTGCGTGAAGCGTCCCTCCCCGTTTCCGAGGACGAGTTGGGGACTCTGTAATCTCCACACCCCAGGAGATCCTAGGTCGGCCGGGGTGCGAGAGATATGCCTGTCAACCTCACCTTCGGAAAACCAAAAACGACCCACAGGCGGCGTGCGTTTTGGTCGGTTCGAGTCCGACATAACCTCTTCCACCGGCTCCGGTGGGGGGTATCCGTAGGCATTTTGCGCACATAAAAAAAAAGATGAACAGTACAGTAGATAAGGCAAAACTGGACACAATAGTCTAGCTAGGACTATTACCAAAATTGGTTCTGTGTTTATACGTAAAAGCGTAAAGTAAAGGGAATAAAACTCCGGCGCTCTTACTAAGTGTACGAAAAGTCGTTTACTGGAAATAGTTCCACCATCTACTTGGATGGATAAAACGAACGATAGTTGAGGCAAAACTGGACACAATAGTCTATGACATTTTCCAAAATCAATTCAGTGTTTAGACTTGAAAGCGTAACAAATAGAGTTACTTTCGAATTTATAATATCACTATGGATTAATTTTACTTTCCGACCACTTTGACATACATCTGAAAAAGTCGAGCTGCACACGACATTTACATACATACATACATACATAACATATAATCACACCTTTATCCCCGGAGGGTTGGGCAGGAGTGAATTAACACCCACATTTCACTAATCATAAAATTCGGTCCCACGTAATAGGGAGTGAGCCATTGCCGTCATCCAGGCACTATTGTTGACTCGAGCCATGTATCTCAGAGTGAGTTTTTTTTATACCACTTAGGTGGCAGACAAGCGCACGGCGCACCTGATGGAAAGTGGTTACCGTGGCCTATGGACGTGTGTAATACCAGAGGAGTCACACTCGCGCTGCTGACCCTGTAAGCGCAGAGTTTCTGTGCCGTCAGTGTAGAGGACAAGCCATTAGTCATCCCGCTGACAGTACAAATTCTCCAGTGAGCTCTGTATCATATATATGTATGATGTTAAACAGCCCCTATCCCTTAGTCGCCTTGTACGACACCGCATGGGAAGATATGGGGTGATCCAAATTCTACTCTGCCGGGAACCACGCGGCTATCTACACACAGATTTTAATAATTATATATATAATGAAAATAATAATTGACATTAAATTAACTGTTCAATAGACAATTGACAACCCTAAGTAATTCTAATAACGTATTACGCGTTGTTATTCAATGTTACGCGCTGCAACGAGACCGGGACAATCACTCGTTAGGTGTGACTCGCGTTGTCAATAAGACGATTTGCGCGTAAATGAATAAGCGGTTTTAATTTCCAGTATTGTACTAACTTTCATTGATGTTTCAGAAGCAAAAAAACGGTGAATATTAGTTAAATCCATATTCTTGCTACGAATATTTGAAGCAACATTTGTGTATATATAAAGCTGGATATTTAAACTGTTAAAAAAATCAGCTCATTATTGTGTTCATACAATAAAAAGCTACAATATCAAGTGTTATAATAAACTATTATTTTAGTAAACGCTAAGAAAACAGCCATTCAATAATAAACATTCAGTCGATTGTAAACAGTCTTGTTTATTCAGTGTTAGTTGAAATGTCCGCGTCGACGGGTCAGCACGCGAGTGAGAAGGACAGTGACGTTACCGTCATAGATATTGATGCTGAACTCGATGATATTATTGAAAATACGCAAAACGTAGTAAAAGATTCGGACGTACCTGTGATATATATTGATAAACCTAAGGAAGTTAAAGCCATGAACGGGAACGGTAAGTGATAGATATATTTAATGAAATTTTAAAACATAATTAGAATGATATTTATGTATTAATATTGATTTAGTCGAAAAAAATTAATATCCAAGACTTGACTAGAACCCATCACTAGTCCTTTACAGGGAGAAAATTATCTCTTCAAACACAATCAGCACAACGTCCCAAAAAGGGGGCTAAATGCGGACATAATAGTCCTTTTCCAAGGGGGAACGTTCTGATGAATTACTAGGAAAAAATTTGGATATTCGAAATTCACCCATAATTTCCAATTTAAATCTAAGTGATCTGTAAGTCTGGTCGAATTATAATGTTTTAAGTGTTTTCCTAAAATTATGAGTAGTACTTTCATATTTGAATGATATTTTAAAGCATTTAGTATGCTTACCATTCAAATCGATTAAGACAGAATAAACCTAATCAACTCAGGAAAATTTGGACAGCTAAAGGTTTCTTTAAGGGAAAGTCCTTTAATGTTTACAATAATTTATATTTGGGGCATCTTACAATATTATACAACATTAAGTTTGTTTTATAAGCAAGATATGTTAGATAGATACACGCATGAAATAAGAGGGAATGATTGTTTGCAAGTACTTTTTTAGGTTTTCTAACAAGACATAAGGTAATAAAACATTAAAACAATGGACATTTTTGTGACAATTGACAATGAGGCAGTAGCATACCTAAAGTGTTAACAATTATTTTAAGTATTGTAAACTACCCAAATACCTTCTATATCTAATCTGTCTCAAACCATTGTTTTGTACTGTCGATGTGGACTTATTTTAATATATTTAAGTTATGCCACTAAATAGTACCTACCTAAATAATTCATGATGACTAATTATTAAGTAATGATGTGAGCAAAACACACACAAAACCAAATTACCTATTATTTATTATTTATGATATTTTCAAATGTTAATTTGCCCCGAGGAGGGCCAGATCGAGAGAGATTGCCCTGAGTCAGCCGGGGTGCGAGGGATATGCCTATCAATTTCACCTTCGGGAATCAACAATAACCCTCAGGCTCCGTTCGTTTTAGTAGGTTCGAATCCGACTTAACCTTTCCTACCGGCTCCGGCGGGGAGGTATCAGTGGGGTTTCTCCCACGTAAAAAAATGTTAATTTGTTACTAAACTTATTATTTATATTTTCATCATCATCATCATCATCACAAACAATATCATAGAGTAAAATAGTAGATTATACTATAATAAACCAACTTTTAATATTACTAGTGTTAACAGGTAAATATGTAAGTATTTTTAAAACTATTATTCTAATGTTCAAAGTATAAAAATACTTATTGCGGCCCACTTAACCAGTTTTCAACTGGTCGAGCGAGTTAACATGCTGTACAATTATATTAGGTAGATAGAGTAACTAATGATGTAACAAGGTAACAACCAGTTTAAAAATAAAAACAAAACTGTTTACGCGCGATCTGCACTCTGTGGCGCAACTGTTTTTTTTGTAACTAAATTTATGCCATGACATTGTGTCATCTATGATATTTTAGGTAATCCATTATTTCGTAAAAGTCTATATATACTATTATAAATGCGAGAGTCTGTCAGTTACTCGTAGGCCACAAGTAGATAATTTTATTATTTAAAAAAAGTTCTGAACATTTACAAGTCTTCTAGAAACATTCAACTCAAAATGTCACAAAAATAGTCAGTAACTTACTAAATTAAATTATATTATAAGTAGGAATTCGTTTTTAAGCATGCATATAATAAAACTATGTGTCTCTGCTAACATTTTGAAAAAAAAAACCTTTTTATTACATTTTACAATTATTAAAACCTAAAAAACTTTATGACTAAAACATGATTTAGCAGATTTGCCTCAATCAAACGATTGGCAAACATGACATTTGAAATTATTTTATCATTAAATCTTAGCAAAATCATTGTGTAAATATTTATCATTAATTTCAGTCAGAATTCAATATCTGTTGTTATAAAAGCTTAGTAGAACATAACCTGAGGTTTAATCTTTTCTACAATCATTATGAATAATGATTTTATTTCCAAAATAATCGGTACGATGCAACCACACATCTATCGAAACTTGCAACATGCAAATGTTTCATGCGTTCTCTGATTATTTCAGGCCTAAAAAAATGAAATATTTCAATTGATTATATTAGGTATTTATATACTTCCAATACATGGCTACATATTTTTTCATACAATTTAGGTGGCATACAAGCACACGGCCCACCTGATGGAAAGTGATTACCGTGACCTATGAACGTGTGTAACACCAGTGGAGTCACATCAGTGCTGCCGACCCTGTAAGAAAAGAGATTATATGTGCCCTCAGTGCAGAACACAAAATCAGGACAAGCCTTTGGTCTTCCCACTGACAGCACAAAAACTCTCCAGTGAGCTCTGGCTACCCTACTCACCACCGGAAACACAACACGAGGTTATTATAGCCGTGGTGTTCTGTAGAGTGGATGTACTTCCCCAGTCAGATTGCTCAATTCGGACGGGAATACTGTCCTGTCCTACCTCCTACATTTTCAAGGTTAGAAACTATGAGGATATAAATTAAAAGTCTCGACATGTACCTACGCGCTACTTTTAAACAAAAAAAAATTATAAATAGTAGAGACTAGATCTACTCAACAGTTAATAATATTTCATTGTATATCATGTAGTAGGTATATCATTATCCTAAATCTATGAAGCTACTCGTGCAGCTCAAGGTCTTCGTCATGAAAAGTAATATTACTTACATACAAACATATAATCACGCCTTTATCCCCGGAGGGTTAGGCAGAGGTGAATTTAACACCCACATTTCACCAATTATTGAATTCGGTCCCATGTAATAGGAGGTGAGCCTATTGCCGTCTGCCGGGTACTACAGTTGACTCAAGTTATACATCTGAGACTGAGTTTGGGTTGTATATATCTGTTTGATGTTAAACAGCCCTATCCCTTCGTCGCCTTGTACGACACCGCATGGAAAAAGATGGGGTGGTCCAAATTCTTCTCTGCCGGGAACTACGCGGCTTATATTACATGTAACATGTTAATTTAGTAGGTGATAAATAAAAACTTAAAAAAAATGCACTTTTATTTAGATATTGGTTGAAGTTAGGGTTAACTTTACTGTAATTAGAGATTGAGATTGAAATCTTCGAAAATGTCACTCAATTTAAAATTTCTTCATGCTATATTTACTAGGTTAACCAATTAACTAACCTAAATTACTAGTAATACTCGTTAATTAGCGAAAATTTATAAATTTTAGTAAGAGTCATCGAACTCAACAAGTATTTACAAGGACCAAGCTAACAGGTTTCAAGGCTAGAAACCTAGAGCCCTTAGTCTCAATATGCGCGCGGTGTCGAGGAGAACCACCTTCTAGATAGCCCTTGACCGCAACGTAAAACTCCAAGCGCTGCAGTATCGGCGGTCAAGGCTTTCAAATCAAATCAAAATAGTTTATTTGCCAGAACATGGTACAAGAGATATTATAATAAAAATAAAAAATAAAAAAGAATTGTTAATATTATTTTATAATTACATACTAACATAGTTATAGGCCAACATACTAATAAATTATGGATGATTTTATCTGAAATAAATCTTATCTTATCTTATCTTATTACAAATTTACGTTTCCTCACATTGTGCCACATACGGCGTGCAAATTATCGGGTTATAATTAATAATACTTAATGCTAAAATTAATTTCGTTAAAAGATATTGTTAAATGTTATTGTATCGTCCAAGAAATCATTAATATTGTAATACATTTTGTTTAATAACAAGTCAAATGATTGTTTCTTAAATAATGTCATACATAGGTTAGTCAAACTAGATGGAAGATTATTATATATTCTGATACACATGCAGTAAACATTCCTTCTAAATAGTTCTATATTAATAGAGGTAAATGTAAACTGTTTTATGTTGTTTTATGTCTTGTCCGGCTATTCGCATAGTCACCAAGTTTGTCGAATAGATGGGGGATTTTCGGCAATCACTAATGTAAATAGCACTAAAATGTAAAAGCGGAAAAGCGCATTACTCGCTTTTATAAGTACCACATACATAACTCAAACTGTACTTACCTCTAGCTGTTAAAAAGTAAGTAGCGCTCATTTGTAACACCCATCCCTATCTCGCAACATATACCTATTAACGGGTTAAAAAGCAGCCTATGTATTTTCCACTATAATCTATCTTTTTTTTTCATCTACGATACGATATACCCCTGAGTCATTCGATTTAAATGTCTCCTTGGTAGAAAACCAGTCAGAGCGGGTTGAACTCGCCATGCATTTGAGCTGTATATATCTGTCTGATGTTAAACAGACCTATCGCTTAGTCGCCTTATACGACACCGCATGGCAACAGATGGTAAGCTAAAGGCAAAGTCTCGGGAAAGAGGGTCACCATAACAGACACTACGTAATGTTACAATGGCGGCCTCATCAGATGCTTTTTCACGAACTGCTTAAAGGACCCAAGAGTGTAGGAAGAAGGAAACACGTGTGCTGGTAATGAATTCCAGGTCTTGATGATGCGGCAAAGAAAAGAGTGTCTCTGGGTAAATTCTAATCCAACAATAAGATTTTTAGAAACTGTACAGATTACGTATCATACTGGAGAGTTCAAATACAGATAACGTATTCATGTGTTCAAACCTGAGCCAAACACACCAGCCAGCGCACCTGATGACTGACGGATAAGTTATAACGCTATTTTTTCATTCGGAGTTAAGGGGGTCAGATGATAGTCGCTCCCGTAGGAGCCAAAATAAACCTACTTTTGGATGCGATTGGTCAAACCCCAGGAGCCAAAAAGCAATATTGGCGCTGTGATGTGATGTGCTGAAGAAGTGTGCCGCGTGGTTCCCGGCAGAGTAGAATTGTGTCCACCCCTTCCCTTCCCATGCAGTGTCGTACATGGCGACTATTCGATAGGGTTGTTTAACATCAGACAGATATATACAGCTCAGATGCATGACTCGAGTCAACAATAGTGACCAGAAAACGGCAATAGGCTCACCAGAATGATGGTGAAATATGGGTGTTAATTCACCTCTGCCTAACCATCCGGGGATAAAGGCGTGATTATATGTATGTATGTATGTATGAAGGAGAAAAAGAGACAATAGAACTATGACCAATCACAGCTGTGTTAATAAGTTTTCATTTTTTAAATTGCCCTGTGAACAGCGTCATCATGGGTAGACTTGTGGTTAGTGTAGATACAATTATAACTGTGTGTGAGTGCTTATTATGTTATTATACAGGTACTAGATATGAATAAAAAATATGTTGAGACCATCCACTTGGGTTCCCTGCCCGTATGGCGTAGCGATAGAGTGAACCCACGATATCTGACTTATCAGTTGAACGCAGTACCACTACGGCTGTGCCTGTATTCCAGTAATACCATTGTCTAGTTCTATTTTAGTTATATACAACTATTACATAAGTACATTTATTACACATCCATTATCTGTATCTTCTTCTAGCTTTTGTAAGTGTGATTAAATTAAACTTATGTGACCGAGCACTGAAATTAAATAAGGAAAACGTCACGGTACCCACAGGACAGGCTTGCCTAGTGTGGGGCCAACGGGAAAATCTATGTGAATGTGAAAATCTTCTTCTGGAAATAAATTTTTTTTATTTTTTTTTATTATTTTATATTATGGAGTTACAGGGATTCATTTTCTCCTAATAATTCCATGGAACTAGCATCCTGTTTCACCTGTTATTTTATACCACTTAAATTACAGTTTGTCTGCTAATTAAGAGGTATATACGGCCCACTTAATGGAAAGTCATTACCGTGGCCTGTGGACTCCAGGGGCTTTAAAATTCATAAATTTTCGCTAATTAACTATTATTACTAGTAAACAACCGCGGTAGCCTAGTGGTATGGGTAATGGACTGCAGAGACGAGGTCTCAGGTTCGATCCCAGGTTTTACCATGACACACACCAATGACTTTTCGATGCTTTTCGAAGTTATGTGTGTATTTATCGCAGGTTTATAAGTGCCCGGTTAATGGCAATAGGCGGGCGTGCACCGAACCTGTAGAAAACTTCTAATGCTCTTCTTGAAGAACCCCATTTTAGTCGCTTAGAAAACCCACACAATCCTAATCAGATTTGATTCATTGTATGAAAAAAGGTACAATGGAGTACAAAAACCTTCGTCATTTTACGCTACAGAGGTCAGTATTTCCTTCAATCCAGTTCATACGGAACCTCAGTGCGCGAGTTCAACCCGCTTTGACTGGTTTTCTACCATGGAGACAATTAAATCGAATGACTCAGGAGTATATCACGACCTAACGTCATACCTAGATACTCTTTTTATTGCCAATTGATTTAATGCTTGATGTTCATATCCATAATATTATTATGAGCAGTTGAAAGTTGTTACCTGTTCATTGCCAATGAACAGTTCTTACCTTTCTCTCTCTCTCTCTCTTCAGTACGAAAAGTGAACACCACCTTTTGAAATAAGGAGCCTTTTTTTTCTTGCTTTAGCTTCTGATACAAGTCCGCCGCCCTGCTGAGTCGGTTGTCGAAGATTGCCTTAGAAATATCTCGGAATTAGGCTAAAGCCCAATTCAAAAATGCGGTTTTATGATTGTCTCGAGGAAATCTAGCAATTTTTTCTCATTCTTTTTAAGAAAACATAACCATTCAGGAAAATGCTCGGCCTTTTTATTTTTTGAACTTGTCAACCCTACACATAATCCACCGCTACTGCTGGGTCAAGTCCTAGGTGGTAGGTCCTAGGTAGGTAAGTTGACCTATCCATGATACACTTCTGGTATTTCATTAATCGCATAGCATAATGCGAACGGTCTATTAGAGAAACGTATGGAGTAAAGCAATTGGGTATTTGACAGACTAGTCAAATTAGTTACTTTTTACTAAACGTCAAAACGGTAAGTTATAAGTAAACTTTATTGTGACGTCATAATATTTGATAGTCAAATCATCTACTATTATAGATAAGGTGGATGATTACAAATAATAAAAACGATAAAATAAGAACAGATGCAACTTTTAGTACTCTTTTATCAATCAAATTAGGTATCAATCAGTTTAGGCACACAAAGAGCACATATGAACGTCAAGTTTTACAATTATGTCAAGAAATAATGTAAAAATAAACCATTGGAAAAAGATTCTTTTGCCGCGCTGGTTCGGTAGGTTAGTTCTACTGAGATCTATATTAGAACTAGAATATCTTTTTTTAAATTTGCTTTAGTTTACAATTTATTTTGTGCGAGCAAGCAAGAAACTTACGTTGACCACGCATTTACATCATCAAGATACTCATCTACTTTATAGTAATCTTTAATCATTAACATTTGTTTTCACTTCTATTTTAAATTTATTTATTGGAATGTTAATCAAATCCTGAGGAATTTTATTAAATATTTTTATAGAGCTGCCTACAAATGAATTACCAACTTTGTGAAGCCTGAGTTTTGATACAACAGGGTTTATTCTTGTTTCTCGTATTAAGATTATGTACGTCAGATATTTTTTCGAAAAGATTTAGGTTCTTTCGTACATAAAAGATATTATCGAAAATTTACTGAGAAGCAACTGTGAAAATATTTTTTTTTTTTGAATAATTCAATCAGCGAGTGAGTCTGAGGCTATAGATCGTATCGCTCATTTCTGTAGTACAAACAGTCTCAAAATAGGCAGCTGAGCCCCACAGCAGCAGACCGTATGACATAACGCTATGACCGTATGACATATACCATTCTTAATTTAATAATCACAGTTAAATAATTTATTTTAAGTACAGGAACATATACAATTATGTAAGTATTATTCGTATGTGTAGAAGTTTGTTAGCATGAAGGTATATTGTCAGTGCGTATACGAGGTCCGAGGTGCGTGACTTTAATGGTTGTTGTGTAGATACACGCCGGCACGCATAAAACAGCTGGGTGGGCTTGTATTACAATAGACCTACCACAGAGCATATATTCAGCTGTGATGTTTAAGACTTTTGCTATTATTCAATATCAGTTATGTATTTTTATGTAATCTTATGAGCGAGCAGTCTCAAAATATTTCTAGTTTAACCCTAATTTCGCTTAGCTGGAGTTACGTGTAGCGTGTGTTACGAGTGAGCTAACTATAGTATCTAATGAATGGCAGGATTCGAACCCAGGACCTCTTAATCGTGAAGCCGACTCCTAAACCACTAAGCTACTGACGCTAGTTATTTCGAGATACACAATTTAATCCATAAACTAATACAGTTCTATAGAAATCTTTAAAAAATATGATGCCTACCTATGTATTAGGTACTGAAAATACAGTTAACTCAGACGTTAAAAGTTTTTAGAATTCAGTACCTCAAAAGGAAAAAACAGAACACTTAAGAACCCTTCGTTGTCCATCTGTTTAGTTTTTTGCCCCAACAGATTACGTTCCGTTAAAACTTATTGACCTGTCGCAGTCCAGCTGAGAAAAAAAAGTAATTTCAATTCAATTCTTGATTAATGGCTCTGTGCTTTTAGCATCAATTCCACCAATGTCCCGTAGTAGAGCTATTAACGACGAAGATAAAGTGAACCAGCGTGTGACCGGTTACAGAAGTTTGTAGATACTCCCCGCAGGAAAAAAAAAAGTATTTCAGAGAGATTACAACCAAAGAATGAGAATGTGATTCCGTTACATTCAGAATTAAGAACATAAGTAACGTAAAAAATCAAGGTTATATTTAAGTGTCACAAACTAAAATGCATTACCGATCACTATTGATATTGAGGAATCAAATACATTTTATTGATGAAATCATAACACATGCACATATAGAGGTTAATTGCCAATCAAAACGCTGAGAGGTGAGCAGGTTCAAAGAAACCTTGAGTTCAAATCGATGCGAGCGATGTCGGGTTAACGTACTATTAGCACTTCGCATTTAGTTAACAATTCGATGCATAGCGGTACTTTAAAACCAATCTTTTAAAATATATATATTCTGTACTATTTGATGGCAGCAGCTCCATCCGCATTGATGTCGGTTTTATTAGCTATTTTTCATCATATTCCCGGTTCCACTCAACCATTTCTTTTTAAGAATAGTAAGTACCTTTAGTAAGTAGGTACATTTGTTTTTAAGAGTAGTGAGCTACCGACACTTCCCATTTTCCAATTGCACCAATAGGCAGACCTAACCATACCTGAAATTAATGTCTTAGTGTGACATACTGACACTACACGAAATAAATAGGTAGGTACAGAATAGTACTACTAGAATCCTTATCCACGTGTCTTGGCGGGCAAATCTATGTACATCCATTAATCACCGGGGATTTGGATCTGCCCCATAATATACATTGTCATACATACTAGATAGTGTAATAAATTAAAGTAGATATACCAAAGCAACCGGAAGATAAGAACATTTTGTCCTCGAAATAAATCTTGGTAAAGGCTGAATACATATCTTTTAGTTTGTATCTATAACCTATATATTACTGAATAAAGTAAATTTACATAATTACCGTCTAAAAGTAAATACTTCCGTTGTATTTTATAGAATCAATACCGCGAAACATATCCTAAAATTAATTAGTCTGTAAAAAAATAATTAGGGACGATAGTAAGTTATGCAAAATGTTGTTGTTGCTTGTGCATGTTTTTATCCTTGTCCCTTGTTCCAATCTAAATAGATGCAGAATTTTTGATATATATTCTGCATCTGACTGCCCTCGAGACACATAACATCAGAGTATAACAATAATAAAAATATTGGATCGAAATTTCTCGGTCATCGAACAGTAGCAATGAGCCCACCGGCCGAATTACACGCGGTCCCAGGCGCGATCGAAGGCACTAACCACGTACGTCCACACGAGCATATCGTAAATATTGACTTTGTGAAAAGTGTTGAAATAACTGTCTCGGAAATGGAAACTAAAGAAAACGGTATTTAAAGTTTTTATATTTATATGATAAATTATGTTAAAGGGCAGTGTTACATTTCGCAAAACGAGGAATTTTTGGAAGAAAATAATAAATGAGAAATTAAGTTTTAAATAGTAATAAATCAAAAGGTCTTTAATGTGAAACATGTATCTATTTAATTGATGTGAGGGTCTTTTGTCGTTTGGGGTAATCGTTGGCAGGGCTACAATCTCACCTATTTCTTGATCAACCTAAGGACTTTCATTTTTTTCCAAGACATACATACCTACATATAATCACGCCTTTATCCCCGGAGGTATAGGCAGAGGTGTATTAACACCCACAATTTCACTAACTATTGTATTCGTTCCCATGTAATAGAGGGTGAGCCTTGTTGCCTTGAGTCATACATCAGAGGCAGAGTCTGGGCTGTATATATCTGTCTGATGTTAAACAGCAATATCCCTTAGTCGCCTTGTAGTCGCATGACAAGAGACGGGGTGGTCCAAATTCTACTCAGCCGGAAACCACGCGGCTTCCCAAGACATGACTACCAACTAATTACTACGGTACCTACACCATTGTGTCGTGGCACATTTATAAACAACTTAAATGGCAGACAAGTACCTATCCCACCTGATGGGACGTCGTCACCGTGACATACCTATATAATAGATAATATACCTACTGCGCTAGAGCCATGTTCAACACACTCACCTCACACTCGTGCTGCCGACCCTTTAAGAAACCTCAGATGTCCTTCTTGAAGAACTCCACATTTTAGACGCTTGGGACAAACCACAGCAGATCGCAATTTATAGAGTGCTTATATTCAAGAGATGGCCCTGTGGCCCTGGGTCGGCCGGGGTGCAAGGGATATGCCTGTCAACCTCACCTTCGGCAACCAAAACGACCCACAGGCGGCGTGCGTTTTGGTCGGTTCGAGTCCGACATAACCTCTTCCACCGGCTCCGGTGGGGAGGTATATAAAAAAAAAGTATACAAGTTCTCAAGCACGAATAATGAACTAAAGAGCTGTTTATAATTATTATTTCCTTAAAATCCCTATACTTATGATCCGTACATGTTATTATTTTAGGCGCAAAATGAATCCCCTTCGTGTAATGGATGTAATGTAGGTGAATGTCATTTATGTTACGACCGGTTTAATCGCATTTACCGAATTCGAAAGTATGGCGCCGAAAATAGCAGTGGCATTATGTTAAAAATATTGTAATCAATTCTATTACCGATTTCAAACAAACTAATTTATTGAGCAAAAATAATGTTGTGAAACGTTTTCTAATAAGTGACTAGACAACTACATTCATATAATCATGCCTTTATTCCCGGAGGGTTGGGCAGAGGTGAATTAACATCCACATTTCACTAATAATCGTATTCGCTCCCACGTTCCTATTATCCTATTCCTTTAGAGGCCTGAATACCTGTACCTGAATTTTCATGAGCTAACAGCATCAGTAATATATATATATATATATATATATATATATATAAATCTTGAAGGCGGGGCGGGCGGCGGGCTTCAGCGCGCTCGCGTGCCGAAGTTTTTAAACAAACAGACATGTGCGGGCCGTGATGTAAGTTTGTCACCAAAGTGAAAGCTTTAAAAATGGTTATTTATTTGATCTATTATTACCTATAGATAGTTTTTTTTTAATCTTCAGTTGTTATTGAGGATTGAGGTCTTAGTCATAGCGTGACTATGTCGCCCTCATTGGAATTGTTGAATACATGGTGTTCAATCAATGATCTGTACAGCAAATCTTAGCTAAGGAATACAATTTTTTCGGCTCCTCAGAAGTTGGACTAGCGAGGATACTGTTACATAGGCCCATATTGTTATTACCGTTACCATATTGTTACGACAGACGTCGATATCTCGAAAACTAATAACCGGATCTTCAAGAAATAAAAACGCATTGTTAGTGACGAGGTACTCTACCGATTGGCATAGAAAAATCTAGAATTGTCAACACAAAGTCACAACCTACCTACGAGTACCTACTCTTTTGAATAAATGAAAACAATAGGTAAATATCGCGAATGAACTCGAAAGTTCAGTGACGGCGGCAAACTTCAAAAGAGAGTGGATAGTTATCGCTCGCGTATTTTGTAGATGATTCGACCCTCCTAATTGAGAGGTATATGAACACGCTCGCATAGCGACACCATTCATTCTGTCTTTGAGATCGCTAACAAACACAGCGAGCTTAAGCAACCGAAGAAGATTATACCTGTGACCTGAGCAACGACTGTGGACTACTGTGAACTACTGAGCGACTGGAACTGTTGAAGAGTACTGTGTGCACTAGTGATTTAATTGTCTAGTTTGTGGTGAGCTAATAAATTCCTTCGTTGAGTACACGGCATTTATTTGTACCCTGTGCACGTAACAATATAATTGCTTTCTTTGAGCCTCATTCCGGACACACTTCATCAAAATGTAATTGATTGACGTTACATAAGCTACAGTTAGGCGAGCCCAACTTACCCTTTAAAGATAGACTGTAGGTACTTGAGGTGAAAACGATCCAGAGTACGTTTGTGGTGCCGATACACACACCACATCTCAGAGGAATATAAGAGGTTTGACAGCACAACTGCCATGTAAACAGATATTTTGGTGGCCAGCTTAAGGTCATTTGAGCAGAAAACGCATCGCAGCTGCGGCATAGATCCTGCTGCCGATCTCATCATCAAGGTCACACTTGGATGTTATAGTACTCCCCAGATAGATATAAAACTGGTCAACCTGCTTGAGCATGTCCTGACCTAGCTGTATAGACAGTGTCTCGTGACCATGTGTGTCCAGAGACATCACCTCCGTCTTCTTGACGCTGATTTTAAGGTCGAACTTGCAGCAAGCTTGGTGACAACTGGACATTAGCTGTTGCAGGCCATCAGGGGATTCTGCCACAAAGCATAAGCATACATGATTTTTGTAATCATTGTATGGGGAGACCTTAGTGCGCGCCTTAAGTCTGGCCAAATTGATAAGACCATCCTCCGCCATCTGTGCGGAAGCGGATGCGTACTCCCTCAGAAAGAGTTCGTAAAACATCACTGACTATTACTGCAAAGTACTTGGCGAACAGTGTGGGCGCTAGAACACACCCTTGTTTCACCCCACATCGCCATCGACACCGACGCAGCATTGCATATCGTTATGCAGGAGTCTAAGAAGTCTCACAAACTTCTCCGTGCACCCTAGCTTCCCAAGCATCATCCAGAGAGCTTCCCGAGGCACACTGTCGAATGCCTTCTCCAGGTCAACAAAGCGGAGATAAAGCGGACGACCCCGTTCTCTGCTATTTTCTTGCAGTTGACGCACAGAAAAGATTGCTTCAGAGGTGGTTCGTTCAGGTTGGAAGCCAAACTGGGTTTCTGGCAGTATCTTTTCAGACAGAGCTTTTAAGCGGTTTAAAAGGACGAAATACCGCGGTAAGAGTTGCAGTCGGAACGGTCACCCTTGTTTTTGTAGAGAGTTTTTTTTTTTTATACCACTTAGTTGGCAGACAAGCACACGGCCCACCTGATGGGA
The DNA here is from genome assembly GCA_963662185.1 of Eilema griseolum. Taxonomy (NCBI): domain Eukaryota; kingdom Metazoa; phylum Arthropoda; class Insecta; order Lepidoptera; family Erebidae; genus Eilema; species Eilema griseolum. The sequence goes on along the minus strand of OY759248.1, from coordinate 7,223,473 downwards.
AGCGGTTACCGTGGCCTATGGACGTATGCAACACCAGGGGTGTCACACTCGCGCTGCCGACCATAGGGAAGCCTTCTGATGCCCCTCTTGAAGAACCCCATATTGTAGGCGCTTGGGAAAACCGCAGCAGGGAGGTCATTCCACAGCTTGAGTGTGCGTGGGATGAAGTTTCTTTCATACCGCACAGTGCGCACCGTCTCAGGTCGCAATGTGTGGGGATGAATTCCCTGCCTATGGCGAGAGGTGCGATGATAGAATGTAGCTACGGGCATCATGTCTAACAATTCATCTGAGCACAAACCATTGTATAGGCGGTAGAACACACACAATGAGGCAAAATCCCTCCTAAGGCTAAGAGGTTCCACTCTACCTGTGAGTATGGGATTGTCAACCAGCCTCAATGCCCGTCTTTGCAACGAGTCGAAGGGGTCAAGTTGGTATGCAGGTGCTCCAGCAAAAAGGTGACAGCAGTACTCCATGTGAGGCCGGACCTGTGCTTTATAAAGAAGGAGTTGCTGCCCCGCAGTGAAATACTGCTTCGCCCTGTTGAGCACTCCGAGCTTTCTTGATGCCAAGTTAACCTTGTCCTGCAAATGACTTCGGTATTGGACGTAACTGGAGATATCGACACCAATTATCCCTATACTCAGGGAGATGGTAAGCGGTGTGCCCAGGAATTGCGGCGCTACAATGAATGGGTTTTTCTTAGCGGTGAATACACATACTTGTGTCTTAATGGGGTTGACTTGGACTAGGTTTAGTCGTCCCCAATCGGATATTCCAGAGAGAGTAGTCTCGATTTCAGACACAAGTTGTTCGCGACTCTTCTCCACCTTGGACTGAGGGATATTTGCACGGCCCGTGTAACACGTGTCCCCGGTACTGTCGCCCGCATAACAATGAATGGAGCCATCAGACAGCATGTCATTGATATGCAGCAGAAACAGCGTCGGAGACAACACGGAGCCTTGTGGGATACCAGCGTTTATGTTCATGCGGTCCGAGCAGCTGCCGTCGACGACGGCTTGGATGCTTCTGTTGGACAAAAAGCTGGAGATCCATTCGCACAATCCTTCGGGGAGTCCATAATTAAAATAATAAAAACTTCGTAAGAAGACCTTTGTGCCAGACCCGATCGAAGGCCTTCGCTACATCGAGGCTGACCGCTAGTGCCTCACCTCGACTTTCGATGGCTTGCGCCCACCGGTTTGTGAGATACACAAGAAGGTCACCGGTAGAGCGACAGTGGCGAAAACCGTACTATCGGTCGCTCAGTAGATCGTTTCCTTCAAGGTACCTCAGGAGTTGTGTATTAAAAACACGCTCCATAACCTTCGAGAGAAGGGAGGTTATAGCGATAGGCCTGTAATTGGTCGGATCTGTCCTGTCACCTTTCCTAAGAAAGGTGACAGGACAGACCCTTACCTAAGTACAGGGTGCACGAATGCAGTCTTCCACGAGGCCGGGACCTGCCTTACGGAGTATGAGAGTGCGAAAAGGCGTGTAAGTACAGGGCACAGCTCGGGGGCACAGTGCTTAACCACCATCGCCGGTATGCCGTCCGGCCTACTCGACTTCCGAACATCTAGGGACTTAAGCTCGTGCCGGACCACCCGTTGTGTGATTTTAATTTAGGTCATCGAAGCACCACAGCTGGGGATGATGGGTGGTTCGGCGTTCCCGTCGTTCATAGTCGAGTTTGACGCAAAGAGATTACCCAAAAGATCGGCCTTCTCCTTAGCGCCATGGGCCAGACTACCGTCGGATTTTTGCAGCGGCGGAAGGCAAGCCTGGCAGAAGTTTCCCTCAGCAGCTTTAGCGAGCGACCAAAATGCACGACTGCCAGATGGGTAGCGCGCAAGCCGCTCGCCAATTCTGCCGATGAACTCAAACTTTGCTCTAGACGTTGCCTTTTTACTGGACCTTGAAGCAGCATTCAACTTCCGCTTCACCTCAGCGATGTTCGGATCCTTATTGGCAAGAGCCGTGGTCCAAGCCTTGTATGTCCAAGCCTTGTTGCAGATTGTTTGCGGTCTCTAGCTTCCCTGCAAGGCCTATTAAACCACGGGCGTTTGCTCGCTCCTGTCGCGACCCAGCGGTTGGGGACGTAACATTCCATACCCACTAGAATCGCGTCAGCGACTGCTGTTGCACAGGAGCTTGGATCATCAGAAGAGAAGTAAAGCTGCCTCCACGGGTACGACGCGAAGAATTCTCACAGTCCGTCCCAGTCTGCCGACTTGTAGTGCCACACATGCCGCCACTGAGGTGGCCGCGGTGGTTCAGGCCGCGCGAGTGACACTGGCGCCCGGACGAGGCTGTGGTCCGAATTACCGAGAGGTGCTTCCACCCTTAAGGGTATTCATCCGGGCGCGTAGTCAGCAGAAGGTCCAGTATAGAGCTTCTGTGGGTCTCAATTTCTGGTGTTCTAGTGATAGAATGCACCAGTTGAGAGAGCCCATAAGTTAGAGCAAAGTCGTGAGCAGCCCTTCCTGCAAAATCAGTCCTAGGAGACCCCAGCCACCCCACGTGGTTGGCGTTGAAGTCCCCCAAGAATACTAATTCCGCAGTGGGGTACTGCTCAATTAAGCTGTCCGCCGACCGCTGCAGATGCTGAAACAGTTGAGCCGTGCCCAGGTCACCGCTATGAGACCTGTAAAGGCACGCATAGATACGGGTGTGGCCACCGTGATCTATGCGTACCCATAAAGTTGACAGGTCCCTATCCTCAAGACCATGGAGACGGCAGCAGCAAATATCATCCCGAACGTACAAGCATACCCCGGCGCGACTCATAAAGCTATGCTCGAGTTTGTACTCTGGGTACATTAGGTAGGCTGTATCGGCCGGGCATGATATTTGCGTCTCCGTCAGAAAAAACAAGGTAGGCTGCGCGGTCTCTAAGTGGAGATGGACCGCGTTAAGGTTGGAGTGTAGGCCCCTGATGTTACAGAAATCCACATTCACTGTGGATGATGGTGCCGCTGTGGTAACGTTTCTCTTGCCTTTTTTTGTTTTCATGTTTGAGATGGGAGGAGGGGGGGGAGAAGGTAAAAAGAGATTCTGTGCCTCCAGTGTTGAAGACAAAGCAAGGCGTCCTACCCCCACAGACAAGTTGGGGTTGTGTGACTGGCTGGCGCGATGGGCGGAAGGGCCCCCGGTCCCCTCTCAGATACTGAAGCCAGGTCCACTCCGGTCTCCTCCTCCGGCATGGCTACAGCACCGGGAGCTTTACACAGGCTGCTGGTTCAGCCTCCTGAGGCGGAGATTAAGAAATCCCCAGGTTCGGAAACCGTACAGCCTGCGGGCGGCCAGCGGATAACCGTTTCACCGAGTCTCCCTGACCACCGCGCCAACATATCACGCCCCCACCAGTCAGTGGGGTCAATTTAAGCCTTTGGTCTTCCTACTGACAGCACAGAACCTCTCCAGTGGGCTCTGGCTACCCTACTCACCGCCGGGAACACAACACAAGGTTATTATAACCGGGGTATTCTGTAGGGCGGAGGTACTTACCCAGACGGACTGCTCAATTTTGGACGGGAGATACCGTCATGTCCTTCCTCCAAATAAAAATACAAATAAAAGTACAAATGCGAGACACTTTAAAGTCATCCGGGACTCGCTCTTCCTCCCACATACGAGCAAAAAGTTTCCAAACCAACATTTACAACTCCCCGCCGCCGTGTTATAACAGCTCTCCCGGTATAAGGTCAATACCAACCGCTCGCTTCTGTTGCTGCCTGATAGCAGAGACAACCTCATCATATGACAGGGGCTCATCCAGCCCGGCCTGGGGGTGACAGGTGAAGCCGCCTGTCACCCTGGCAGAAGCAGGCCGCGGCGGTGGCGCGCGTGGCGCGCCTCCCCGTTTCCGGGGACGAGTTGGGGACTCTGCAGTCCCCACACCCGAGGAGAGGGCCAGATCGTGAGAGATGGCCCTGGGTCGGCCGGGGTGCGAGGGATATGCCTGTCAACCTCACTTTCGGCAACCAAAACGACCCACAGGCGGCGTGCGTTTTAGTCGGTTCGAGTCCGACATAACCTCCTCCACCGACTCCGGTGGGGAGGTATCCGTGGGGATTTTGCGCACGTAAAAAAAAAAAAAAAAAAAGGGGCTCATCCAGCTCAATGGAAAGAGGGAGTTGAGGTATTAGACTCACATTTTGTAAATCAGATGATCGATCTACGTTGGACTTGGACTTGACCAGTATCTCTCTGCCTGACAAGTATAATCAATCAAGTGCCAGTGTTTCGGATCAAGGATGCATCCACGTTGTCTTGTGCTTAGCGGCAAGTCTGAACATAGTGTTCGATATTGCAAGCTCAAAATGAGCACAAAGACTGAGTAGCAACTGACCATTGCTGTTCATGTTGCCGACTCCGTGTCTACCCAAGACTCCAGGCCAAGCCTCATTGTCCCGTCCAACTCTGGCATTGAAATTGCCTAGCAATATAACCTGCTCTCTGGCGTTTATGCTGTCAAGGCATTGAGATAGTTCCTCGTAGAATTTATCTTTGATGTCATCAGCCTTGTCTAGCGTAGGGGCATAGACACTGATGACATTAAGGTAATTGTCTTTGTCCGTGAAGGCGCAGTGTGGTAACGCGGTCTGAAGAATGCATAGGGTGCTCCTCAAGTCGCTTAGCTATGTGATTCTTGATGGCAAACCCTACGCCTGAACGTCGCGGTTCGGAGGCTGTGGTACCTTTCCAAAAGAAAGTATAGCCGCCGCCTTCTTCTACCAGCTCTCCTTCATCGGCAAGGCAATCCACGTTATATCGATGAAGTTCCCGAGCTACTATGACAGTTTTGCGTTCAGGGCAGGCGTTGCCATCGCGATCAACAAGCGTTCTCACGTTCCACGCGCCGAATGTCATTATAGGTATTGTCATTTTTGTATGCTAACTATTAATTATTTAATATCTGTGCCTGGAGTCATTATAAGCTCTTATATAGATGGAAGCCTCTTGGCTGATAAGCTGGATACAATAATTCAAAAACAGTATTCGGAACCAATCTGAATTCAATCGCAGATAGATGTCATTTAGTTATTATAATCATTATGATATACAGAGCATTATACGGAATTGATTTAAACATACAGTTGGATGGAGGCGGGAATGTGCATGCAGTGTTTAGAACGTATACGGAGATATTCAGTGTGCAAGAAAGACTTAAGAGTGAACGGACGAACTAATTCAGTTATACGGAACCAATCTCAATACAATAGTAGATGGATGTAATTTAGTTATTATAATCATTATGATATATGCAGAGCATTATACGGAATTGATTTAAACATACATTCGGATGGAGGCAGGAATGTGCATGCAGTGTTTAGTAGGTATACGCAGGTATTCAGTGTGCAAGAAAGATTTAAGAGTGAACGGACGCACAAATTCAGCTAGAAATATTTAATTTGAATATCACCATTTAACGTTTAAATGAAATTTGACGTCGACTACTGATATGATACTGATTAAAACATCTTACATACGCATTGAAAACATTAAAAATCTCACTACATTCAGTGGACGCCGCCGGGTGGTAGTTTGTAAAGACGCAAGAAGTCCTTCGCGATTTATATATATATATATATATATATATATATATGTATATATATATATATCTAGTATTATATATATACCTAGTCTAGCCATAAATATTGTTACGAAGAAAATACATTTTTTTTTATTGCAAATAATATTTATTACTTTTACAGTGTGTTAGTTTAATACATAAATATAAAACAATTTAAAAAGCTTATTCGAAGTGGTCTCCATTGGCTACAACACAGTCCTTTAAACGTTGAGGCCAGTTATCAATAGAAGCACGCACTCTTTCCATGGGCAAATTCTTCACTGCCAATCGTATGGATTGTTTTAGGGACTCCAAATTATCATGGCGTTTAGAGCAAGCCATACTCTCTTAAACTGCACTGGTGGTAGAAACTTGGTGGCACAAATTTGTCTCAAGTTTCGACCGGGTAGGTACCACCGTGCACTATTGCGAAAAACCCTCCATAGCAATTCAATCTCGGTTGGATTGTGTTCAGGGGTCAGCAAGTGCATAGCCGGGCAGAGGTGGTGGTTGTCGCAGCACTAGTGGGACCAGTGGGTCTTGGCGTAGTCTAGTGGGGATGGCGCGGGGCGATGAGCCGAACAGGGAGACCTGTAGAAACGGTGGTGCCGCTGGCCGCCCGCGGTATAGTACAGGGGCCCAACTGGGGTTAACCACCTTGGGAGGCTGCCTCACCAGGCCGCGCATAATCCCGATATGGTTCGTCGTGCCGGTTGGTGACCGGATTTGGGAACCCGGCGACCATACTCGGGGGGGTACGGGGGCACTTCCGTTCGGCGCATCGGCTCTCGCCATGCCTCACATTCATAGATAAAACCAATATCCCGCGCTTTGTCACACGGTGCTGCGGCGGCAATCACCTCTTTTTTCACGCCTTCTCCCACCCAAACTCATGGCAGCGCAATTCAAGGAAATAGGCAACACAGCGGCTCGACACACTCCCAAAAGCTTGCTTTTTGAGGTGGAGTCCACTAACATCTGTGGGCTCCATGCAAACCTCAACGCCGTCCACCAACACCTAGAGACGGCGAAACCTGCCATGTTTTTTCTAACGGAGACGCAAATACACCGCCCTGACGACACGACCTACTTGCTCTACCCTGGCTATGTTCTTGAGGAAAGTTTTCGTGCAAAAGCCGGGGTGTGCGTGTTTGTTAGGGCGGATGTTTGCTGTCGCCGTTTGCGCTGCCTAGAGGATCCATCCTTCTCCATCCTTTGGGTACACGTAGACCATGGCCCTACGAGTCAGATCTATGTGTGCCTCTACCGTTCCCATACAGGAGATGCTGAGACAACTCGACTCTTTGAATATCTGAGTCAGGCGGCAGATGATGCCAGGAGCGATTTCCGAATGCCGAAATGGTATTTTTGGGGGACTTTAACGCCCACCACGAGATCTGGTTGGGCTCCTCCAAAACAGACCATGCGGGAAGAGCCGCCCACGCATTTGCTCTGGCGCACGGCCTGACCCAATTGGTGCACGAGGTCACTAGGATACCAAGAAGGTCGGGCCTAGCACCTTCTCTGCTAGACCTTCTGCTGACGAGTGATCCGGACCGGTACAGTGTATCGGTGCGAGCCGCTTTAGGCAACTCCGACCACTGCCTGGTCTGTTCCACGGTGCCTATTATAGCGCCCCCACGACCCGTGCAGGGGAAGCGGCGTCTCTGGCACTACTCGTCAGCGGACTGGGATGGACTTCGTGACTATTTTGCGTCCATCCCGTGGGTTGAGCGCTGCTTTGAAGGTAAGAACCCATCGGATTGTGCTACTGCTGTCGCCGGTGAGATCGGTCTGGGTATGGAATACTATATCTCATACACCGATATCACCGGTGACCGCGGGGTGCGCCCTTGGTTCGGGCGCGAGTGCGCGGAAGCTGTTGAACAAAAACAGTCCGCGTACCGCGCTTGGGTAAGGGCGCGCGCCACGCGCCATCCCAATCTGGGCCACTTCAAGGCGGCGTACAACAGAGCCACAAAGGTCTGTAGAAGGGCTTACGTCAGAGCGGATGCCCTGCGCATAGCGCGGCTTGGTCAAGAGCTAGTGATGCATCCCACGGGAAGCCGTGGCTACTGGCGACTGGCTAAAGCCGTGCAAGCCAACTTCTGTCAGCCTTCGCTGCCTCCGCTGCGTAACCCTGATGGATCCCTGGCCCATGAGCCGCAAGAGAAGGCAAAACTGCTGGCAAATCTCTTTGCGGCCAACTCCCGAATCGATGATTGTGGTACGCAGCCACCAACACTACCCGACAGTGACCACGCGATGCCTGATATCCATATCAGGCAACGCGATGTCCGTGCAGTGCTGCAATCACTCGATGTCCGGAAAGCCAGTGGTCCGGATGGTATTCCAGCGGTAGTTTTGAAAAAATGTGCAGCGGAGTTGTCTCCAATGCTTACGCGCCTGTACCGGCTATCCTACAGTTCGGGTACAGTGCCTTTGCCTTGGAAAGAGGCGAATGTTCAGCCGATTCCCAAGAAGGGGGATCGCTCGGAGCCAGCCAACTATCGACCCATAGCCGTCACCTCAGTGCTGTGCAAAGTGTTCGAGCACATAATTAACAAACAGCTCATGCGGCACCTAGAGGATCACTCCTTAATTAATGACCGGCAATATGGCTTCAGACCGAAACGGTCAACGGGTGATCTTCTAGCATACGTTACCCATCTTTGGGGTGAGGCTATGGACAAGCACGGCGAGTCACTGGCAATTAGTCTTGACATCGCCAAAGCTTTCGATAGAGTCTGGCACAAATCGCTTCTTTCCAAGCTACCTGCCTTTGGTCTGCCTTCTAGGCTGTGCAACTGGGTTGCTAGCTTCCTGCAGGGGCGCCGTATTCGCGTCCTTTGTGACGGACGAGCTTCGGAGTTTCTGCAGGTAAATGCTGGCGTGCCCCAGGGGTCCGTCTTATCACCCACTCTCTTTCTTCTGCATATCAACGACATGCTGTCTACCGGCAATGTTCATTGTTATGCAGACGATAGCACTTTACATGGGAGTTATCATGGACATCCTGCGGCCAAGCAGGCAGATATCGCAGAGAAAAGGCAGCTTCTTGTCACTGAGCTTGACGGGATCCTGAATCACATTTCTCAATGGGGCTCTGAGAACCTGGTTGAGTTCAATGCCAAGAAGACGCAGGCATGTGCGTGTACAGCAAAAGTATCTTCTTTCCTTCCCCTCCCCACTCTACAGAGCACGCCACTGCCACTGCAGGACAATCTCAATATCCTAGGTATGGATGTTCGCTGCAACCTGAATAACAAAAACTACATCGAAAGCATCATCAAAACAGCCTCACGAAAACTCGGAGTCCTGAACAGAGTGAGACGATTTTTCACGCCGGAGCAGCGGTGTCTTCTATACAAGACACAAATTCGCTCCTGTGTGGAGTACTGCTCGCATCTCTGGGATGGTTCAGCAAAGTACTTACTAGATGCTCTCGACAGGTTGCAGCGACGTGCGGTCCGCATCATTGGGAATTCCGAGATCACGAACACCCTAGAACCTTTACAGCTGCGTAGAGATGTTGCGTCCATGGCTGTATTTTACCGTCTGTACCATGGTAAGTGTTCTGATGAGCTCTTCCAATTAGTCCCACCCTCCCCTTTCCTACACAGGTCAACACGTGCAGGTCTTAGATGTCATCCGCACACGGTGCAAAACATCCGATCAAGAACCAAGCGGTTCGGAGACTCTTTTCTCTGTTGCACCATTAAGGCCTGGAATTCATTACCAGCTCACGTGTTTCCTTCTTCCTACAGTCCCGGGTCCTTTAAGCGGGGCGTGAAAAAGCATATGATGAGGCCGTCAAGCTGAGTGTCACCATTGTCACACGGTATGTGTAAGTAATGGTGACCCTCTTTTCTGGGACTTTACCTTCAGCTTACCATCAGGCAAGGCGAAGTCCAATTGACGTGTCCTATATAAAAAAAAAACTGATCATAAATCATAATCCAGCGGATTAAGATCGGGACTAGACGACGGCCAGTCTTCAGCTCTGATGAAGTCCGAAACGTTCACTTCCAACCAAGACTGCGTGGACCGAGCTTTATGACCCGGCGCTGAGTCTTGTTGGAAGGACCATACTTGGTTATTGAACATGGTGTTGTTAAGGGGTTTAACTACCTTCTCAAGAATGGTATCTTGATACACTTGTGCCGATGTTTTGATACCTTTTTCACAAAAATATGGCTCAGTCACTCCTTCATAGCTAACACCCCACCAAACCATCACTGAAGTCGGATAATGCCCACGTTGCACTCTGTCAACTAATTGGGAAGCTTCCTTAGAGCTTTGAGCATAAATACGGTCATTTTGTTTGTTAAAATGTTGCTCAATTGTAAAGATTTTCTCATCCGTAAACAAAATTTTTCTGTGACCTCCCTTTGCGTACCGCTTCAGTAGTTGCTTCGATTTTACCACCCTATTCTTTTTTAAATTATCAGTTAAAAAATGACAAGTGCGTCTCTTATAGGCTGCAACTCATCTTTTAAAATGCGCGACATGGTTCTGGGTGCTATCTTCATCTCCCGAGATAAAATCTTTTGGATTCGGACAGGATTTCTTCGAATTCTTTCTCTTACTGCTTTGACCACCTTTTTCGTACGAACACTACGTGGACGGCCAGATCTTTTTCTGTCACAAACAGAGGAGGTCTCATTGTACCTATTAATAGCCCGGTACACAAACATTTGACTAATACCAAGCGTATGGAGAGTTTTAAAAATTACATTCGGCTCCATACCAACTTTGTGTAATGTAATCACAGCGATTCGGTTTTCTTTATCATCCCACTCCATTTTAATATAGCATAATATTGTACAATGTATTGGCGCCAAAATTAGTAAACACAATGAACAATCGTATAAAAATGACAGATTCCAAATTCATTCTGGACATAAACACTGTAACAGTGTTTATGTCCAGACTAAGTATATAATCACACCTTTATCCCCGGAGGTGAATTAACACCCACATTTCACTTCTTCACTTCGGTCCCACGTAATAGGGGGTGAGCCTATTGCCGTACTCCGGACACTATTGTTGACTCGAGCCATGAATCTGAGACTGAGCCTGGGCTGTATATATCTGTCTGATGTTAAACAGTCCTATTCATTAGTCGCCTTGTGCGACACCGCATGGAAAGAGATGGGATGGCCCTAATTCTACTCTGCCGGGAACCATGCGGTGGTTATGAATACGGCAAAAGGCTCACCCCCTATTACGTGGGACCGAATACAATTATTGCTGAAATGTGGGTGTTAATTCACCTCTGCCTACCCCTCCAGGAATGAAAGCATGATTGTTAAACAGTCCTATTCATTAGTCGCCTTGTACGATACCGCATGGAAAGAGATGGGATGGCCCTAATTCTACTCTGCCGGGAACCATGCGGTGGTTATGAATACGGCAAAAGGCTCACCCCCTATTACGTGGGACCGAATACAATTATTGCTGAAATGTGGGTGTTAATTCACCTCTGCCTACCCCTCCAGGAATAAAAGCATGATTATATGTATGTATGTCGTTTAGGCTTCAAACGGTCATATTGCTGGTTGCTTGTTTTTTTTCACCTGCCTGTTTATAGATAGGTATATTGCTCGTTTCCGTCAGTCTGTACATTCATATGTTTGTCAAAGCCTTTTTCTCAGTAAGGTATGTATGTTCCAAGTTGATACTACTTATGTCCACCCCTTGAAGCTGTGATAACAAATTCCTAAATCAAAAAAACAGCCCAGTCATATTTGGTTTTATAATTGCTGCAATTGGGGTCTAGGCATACCATTAATATTTCTTGATCAAACGGTTTTCGGTCGGTCGATTTCCACATACGTCCCACCTGATGGAAAGTGATTATCGTGACCTATGTCCTTGTTTTTACCTGCCGACCCTATAAGAACAGAGATTTTCTGAACCTTCAGTGCAGAACACAAAATCATGACAAGCCTTTGGTCTTCCCACTGACAGCACAAAAACTCTCCAGTGAGCTCTGGCTACCCTACTCACCGCCGCGCCGGAAACATAACACGTGGTTATTATAGCCGTGGTATTCTGTAAGGTGGAGGTACTTCCCCAGTCGGACTGCTCAATTGGGACGGACCTACGGTCGTGTCCTACCTGGACCAACCAAGTAGGATACGCAATCGGTTCTCAGAATTCTTCTTACAAATATCTGTACCCACGAAGCTAGCACTAAGCACTAGTGAATTATTAACTTCATATTATTATTAATTGCCAGTTCGTGGCTAAGAATTTATTGTCCAAATTAAGTAAGTATGTAAGTTGTAACACGTCTAATCAATTCTTATAAATAGCAAACGTTTATAACGCAGTTATATAAATGTAAATAAATTTATAGTAGGACACGATGGTAGTTCTGTCCAATTGAGCTGTCTGACTGGGGAAGTACCTCCGCCCTAGAGAATACTGCGATCAAGATAACCTCGTGTTGTATTCCCGGCGGTGAGAAGGGTAGCCAGAGCTCAATGGAGGGTTTTTGTGCTGTCAGTGGAAAGACCAAAAGCTTGTCCTGCTTTGTCTTTTACACTGACGGCACAGAAACTCTCAATGCTTGCAGGGTTATCAGCGCGAGTGTGACTCACTTGGTTTTGCACGCGTCCATAGGCCACGGTGACCATTTTTCATCAGGTGGACCGTGTGCTTGTCTGCCACCTAAGTGGTATAAAAAAAAAATTGATACCTATGTGTCATAACATAACTCGAGTCGTAACATAACCATCAGGAAATTGATTTCATTCATTCAGGCGTAACCGTGCTGGTACAACACAATTTTCAGGCAGTATTACCTATTTATTTTGTAGCTGTATAAATCTTTTTTATGTAATCATTGGTGTGTTTGTTCGTTGTACCACAGATTACTTAATAGTTACCACAGATTTCTTCTTTTACTACAAAATTTTTTTTTCTACATTTTAAAAGAGCGTGGCCTAGTTACTGTTCATTTGTAAAATATTGCAAACAAATTTGTCGCTCCACATTCGAAGGTCCTAAAACAAAAGTAACCCTGCGTTACACCATAAGTATCTACATATATGTAGATATTTTTTATTCTAGTGGTAGTACAATAATATATTCTGTGGTTACGTGCAAAATTAACATTTAAATAAACACTTATCTGTCATTGCTACCAGTTTTGTCTGATTTAATTAGATTTTTCGAAGGTTTTCAGAGTATTAGGTAATTTTCATTTGCGTAGGTATTAATTTAAAGGTGCAAAAATTAAATTGAAGGTGTAAAATGGAGAGAAATCCTTTCTTAAATAAACGTACGTATTAAATAATAATATATTTAAGGCAATTAACATAGATATATCAATTAGCACTGCATAATTACAAACAAAAACGGCCTTAGCTTGTTTAAGGCGTTGCGAATTTCGAACACAAACCTGTATTTATAATTTGAATATTTGTTGTTATTGTACAAAATTAAAGTGACCTACGAGCTTAAAATGCTTTTAAAATTAATTTAAATACAGGTATACCTATCTATAGATAACATTACAATATGGGGTTCTTCAATAGGGGCATCAGAAGGTTTCTTCATGGTCTGCAGCGCGAGTGTAACGCCCCTGGAGTTGCATACGTCTGTAGGTCACGATAACCATTCCCATCAGGTATGCTTGTCTGCCACGAGTGGTATAAAAAAAAATATCAATAAACATACAGATTATTCATTGAGAAATACGTGGGAAAGCGGATCCCAGGCTCTGAGGTGACAAAGGTGACAAGGATTCTATGCTGAGATGATAATGACGATAGCGCGAGATTCCACGCTCTCATTTTTCGTGCAAAATTTATCGTGTGTTTGCCTTTGTTCGCCTATGTTCTCCTGGTGTCCACGCTAGACAAGCCTTGATTCACAATTCATGAAAAAGATGTGTGGTGGCACTTAGATATTTTCAGGGCCCTGATTCTGCTAACTTTATCTTATGTCAAAGTCATTGTCGTACCACAGACACTGCAAAAAAAGAACTTTTAATTTTAGACTTTACCCTCATGTTGTTAAAGTCTAAAATTGAACATCATCTTGTAGGGTGATCGAAAAAAAAAGTAATGAACTTTTGTTGATTAAATTTAGGACTTTAAGCGTATATAAATAAAGTGTAAAACTTAATGGCTGTAGTGTAGTGTAGTAGTGTGAAAGTGGTTTTGTTATTTTATTTTATTTTACAATTTTAGGGAAACTTACAGCTAAAAAAGGTTCAATATTATATAATTAATAGGATGAAGGCCAATTATCAGTTTTCACATTCAGTTATTACATCTTTACATATCTACTAATGATCAAAAAACTCTTAAGGCAAATTAAGTTCTTTTAGAAATTAGGAAACTATATTAGATATAATGATAATCATTCAAAGTATTGATCACATAGTGCTTTCTTCATTCTAGTAACACTAGTGCAAAATAAATCCAAATCAACCTCCCGACATGCCGCATTAAAAGAACGATATGCTCGCAATAGGTATGAATGTTGTCTATATATAGTTCTTGCTATATGACATAAACTTTGTAGAATCGGGGCCCAGGAATGATGAAAGCCTACAAAGCTAAGGAACATTGCCTATTTAGGTGATATTCCTACTGAACGAATGAGTCGAGCCGTCAAATACTAGGGTTGGAATATAGGATCGGTGAATTTACTGTCATTGCTTGCCATAAGAAAATTAAGAGATAAATCGTATATCTGAGGAGATAAACTTAGGGAGGTACCTCAAACAATTAGCACGTCGCAGTCCACTGCTGGATATAGGCCTCACCCAATGCGCGCCATAATTTCCGAGCCTCTGCCTTCCGCATCCAGTCAGTCCCAGTCACCTTTTTCAGGTCGTCCGTCCATCTGGCTAGGGGGCGTCCTACCTTCCATTTACCTTTTCGCGGTCTCCACTCTAGGACTCGTTTACTCCAACGGCCATCGGTACTTTGACAATCGTAGCCAGCCGTGGTTGGTACCTAATTGTACTAAATGCAATGTTGCTCATTCTAAAATTAACGTAAGTACTTAAAGTAAGTACTCAATTAAGTAAAGGTGCGGCTACAACACGCAACAAAACATTGTAGACATTTACATCTGTATGGTTTAAAAAAAAAATGTTTGGCACTTTGGAGAAAAAAGATATTTGTTTATTTTTCTAAGTAGGTACCGAACATCATTAAAAATTACAAACCATAGAAATGTAAATCTCTACAATGTTTTGTTGTGAAAAATATGAGCTGTAGACGCATTTTTAGATGATCCATAAAATATTTCGTTACGCATTTACGATGATTTAAAAACGATATGAGTTTTAACGGTATGACGGATATTACGAAACAATCCCATTTTCAATCACACTACCTATGAGATGGCAAAAGTGCATAGATAACAACGGTGCACACTTTGATTAATTAAATATATTATTTTACTAAAAATAACTGACTTTATATTCCACCTATATATAGAGTATAATATATCATCTAAGTCACGAACAGATTTCTGTTATTGCTAAACCATGCATCGTCGAGTATTTCATTCTAGTAGTATAGCTATTATAACGCCGAGTTTTATGAGCCAATACATAGACGAGCATTGTTTTCACAATGAATGAACGTGAATAACAAATCTAATTTATGAATATGCTCCCCGTTTCCGGGGTCGAGTTGGGGACTCTTTAGTCCCCACACCCGAGACGAGGGCCAGATCGTGAGAGATGGCCCTGGGTCGGCCGGGGTGCGAGGGATATGCCTGTCAACCTCACCTTCGGCAACCAAAACGACCCACAGGCGGCGTGCGTTTTAGTCGGTTCGAGTCCGACATAACCTCCTCCACCGGCTCCGGTGGGGAGGTATCCGTGGGGATTTTGCGCACGTAAAAAAAAAAAAAAAAAAAAGGCCGAATACGGAAGATTAAAAAATTTTTTAAACCTTCAAGGAATATTTCGGTAGTAGTCGTGATGATAATTAAAATAGTATATAGTATGGTACGAGTATGTAAAGTTAGTGAATACCGCTAAGGCGCCATTAAAAGAGGCGAAGACGTTAATGTTCAATACACACATGTATCATACAACGTTTTACAATACACTTGTGAAGAAAATATATATATTAGATATTTACCGTTGTTGTTTTCAGGTTTCAACTTTCTATAATGTTAAGGGCTTCACATCTTATATTAACATTTTCTTCATAACTTGTAAAATTAACTATAATTTCAACAGTGAAAACGAGTTGAATATTATTATTATTTTCAATAGCGGAAAATATCATCCGTATACATATGCGCGCGCATCTAGCATAGACTAAAATAAGTAGAAAATTGTGGATTTAAAGATTTTACAGAGAAATCACATTGTATGAAATGAACTATTCATATATTTGTACTATTTTGAACACTACTTTTTTATCGAATCGTTTTTTAAGAACAAAGCATCTCAACCAATAATATTAAAAAGAAGAGCTATAACTAACTTGTGAATTATAACAAGGAAAATGTCACAGTTTGATTGCAGGTGCCATTATATGCCTTACATTAGAGCTACCTGACATTAGAGCCACTTTATTTCACAGACAGCCTCTGTGGCGTGACAGTAGTGAACGTTCGCAGGAGGCGTGGGTTCGACCCCCGCTCAGTGCAAGTATTTGTATGCATGAACATGAGCATTTGCATTGATCTGATCGTGCCTCGGAGAGCATGTTTAGCCGTCGGTCCCGATTGCCATACAAACATCTAGGGCTGTCCTTACGGGTAGCTGGAGCCCAATAAATGTCCAATAACTGGTCCAACTGCAATGCTTCGATCTCACTTTTGTGTAGTGTTCAGCCAAATCCGCAGCTAGAATGATAAAGAAGATGAAGATGAAGAAGATTTATTATTATTTCAAAATGACGACACCGGAAGAAGGACGGATGGTCCGCCCGCGACGTCTGCGAGCTTATTCCCACTTTCCCCTAATTCATTCAGTTTTCACTGCATCCTTGAAGGGACCTTTTTGTTTCCTTATTTTTTTTCTGGTTTAGTTTTAATGTTTTTTTTTATTGTTTTAAGGAAGTTTTAGACTTAGAGGCTGGAGGGATTCATTAGAAGTATATTTTTAGGTTTCGAAGAATTTGCGAAAAGGTAACCGCGGTAGCCTAGTGATATGGGTAATGGACTGCTGAGACGAGGTCTCGGGTTCGATCCCAGGTTTTACCATGGCACACATCAACGACTTTTCGATGCTTCTCGAAGTTATGTGTGTATTTATCACAGGTTTATAAGTGCCCGGTTAGTGGCAATAAATAGGCTCGCCACCTGTTAAATTGGGACCTAAACATAATCTGGCGAAATATGGGTGCTAGCACCTCTGCCTACCCCTTCGGGGATATAGGTGTGAGTTTATGTTATGTTATGTAATTTAAAATGTATTATTATCGGGATATTCATGATCACGGAGGAACTCCTCCTACTCCTGAGTGACTATGATTGTTTAATTTTAAATTTTAAATGTATTTTATATTCTGTACCAATTAAAAATTAAAAATAATTGTTAGAATAACTTCTGTTTATTTATACATATACGAGAATAAGGAAGAATAATTGTAATTCTTATAAACGAACATTATGTATAAGTAAAAAAATAACAACGAACTACTTTTTATTGCATGATGAATTTATTAAATTCTTATTTAACTTCCTAGTTATATTTCAAAGTCAATGTTTATTTTTTTTAATATGTATTGATTTATTAACGCGAATTGTTATTTAATTTTTGTTGTCCTTTTACAAATATATATACAAACTTAATTTGGTTAAGTACCTATCTACAATATTTTGTTTGAGTACTCGTAACACAGTAAACTAAACAGTAGATACCTACATTTTAATGCTTGATCAGATAACTTCTCTACAATTGAATAAAAAATCCATCTTCTACAAAATTTTATGAGAAAAATGTTTGCCGCGTGGTTTCCGGCAGTGTAGAATTAGGGTTACCCCATGTCTTCCCAAGCGGTATCGTACAAGGGATAGGGTTCTATAACATCAGACAGATATCTGTTATTGGGCTGTATATATATACAGTCCAGACTCAGCCTCAGTTGCATGGCTCGAGTCAACAATAGTGCCCGGAATACGGCAATAGCCTCACCGTACATATGGGACCGAATGCAATTATTGGTGAAATGTGGGTGTTAATTTACCTCTGCTTAATCTCCAGGGATAAAGGCGTGATTATATGTATGGGTATGTAAAAATGTTTTCCCGAGGACGTTTATCCTGTTTGCCACTTACGCATGCGTCTGATTTGTAAATCTTTTTGTACAAGTGAGCTAGTGTTGTGTGCTCACGAGGCCCCTCAGGCAATAGACTGCTAAATCAGAGGTCGCAACGACTTCCATTCCCGGAAATATACCTGAGTATGTAAGTTTATTTGCATCGATCTGGGAGTTCTTAATTCTTAATTCTTTATTGCACACGAACAGTACAGAGGTCATATACAAAATAAATATATAAGAAATATGTACAACGGCGAGCTTAACTCAATATGAGTTCTCTACCAGCAAACCTTTGAGTAGCAGAGAAGCAGTTAAAGTTCCTATGTGTAATTTCTATTTTTTTTCTTTATTTATTGTTCAAATCAAAACACCTGCTTAAACCAGAATGATTTTTATGCGAGTGGGAGTCTGCCTATTGAAAGTTCCAAGTACTGAATACAGATCATAAGTAGTTAGTCAAAACAATTATCTAAATGATTTAGAAAATTACTTTGTAAACTTTATATAAAGGGTTTCTTTGTTACATATTTTTGCAATCATTGTTCTGGTAAGCTAATTTAAAATTTCGGATAGTATTTATTATTAAATATATAAATGTAAATAAGCCACTATGCTTATCCATATTCTAGAGCCCTACAAAAATCTGTGCTCTAGAATTTGGATCTAGAAATCGTTGTTTAGTGGGTATTTCCTGGAATATTGTTGTCTTCGAATCTAAATAGTCCTGATGTCAACAGTTTTATTTGGATTATTAAGAACCTTGACCTTAAGAATGTTGACCCCGAAAAACGCTTGTATTTTCGAGAAGAACAAAAACAATGTTATAGCAATTCTAAATAAAGTTTATGTAACTTTTATGTATCTACCTAATATAAATTTGTGCCAAAGTAAAATTACATTTTGAATATATGTAGTTACGTGAACCTAAATGCCGCGTGGTTTCCGGCAGAGTAGAATTAGGGCCACCCCGTCTCTTCCCATGCATGTATATATATCCATGTATATATATATATATATATATATAGACATATACAGCCCAGACTCAGCTTCAGATGCATGGCTCGGGTCAACAATAGTGCCCGAAATACGTCAATAGGCTCACCCCCTATTACGTGGGACCGAATACAATTATTGGTGAAATGTTTGGTGAAATTTGTGCAGGTATAATGGGTTATGGAACACTAACCAATGATGTTTATATTTATATGAGATAATAACAATAACAACAATGTAAAAAATTCGTATGCCTAATGCAGGCGAGATATGCTGCACTATTCACACTGGAAAAATTAACACCTTTATCTTCACCGTGTCTCCTACGAATAAATTTTCATTTCATTTCATTTCATGTGGGTGTAAATTCACTTTTGCCTAACCCTTCAGGGATAAAGGAGTGATTGTATGTATATATGTATGAACCTATACATTTAATTATCCAAAAAACTTCCCAAATACATTTATTTGGCTGTAATTACTTATTATTATATATATATATGTTTCTATTATTTAATATTATTCCGAATTTACATTTATATTTTTTTATTTTATTTTTTTATCTTTATTTATTTACAGGACTTTTATCGTAAGACATGTCAGTCCTATTGTAACAAATTATAATATTTACATTTACCAAACATTTCTATTTATATATATTTATATTTATGTACGTGTGTTATCCGCAACAAAAACGATTTTCTTTTTTTATACCACTTGGTTGGCAGACAAGCACATAACCCACCTGATGGGAAGTGGTTAACGTGGCCTAAGGACGTGTGCTAAGGGGTCCACACTCGCGCTGCCAACCCTGTAAGCACAAGAGTTTCTGCGCCGCCAGTGTAAAAGACAAAGCAGGACATGCTTTTGGTCTTCCCACTGACAGTACAAAAAATCTCCAGTGAGCTCTGGCTACTCTACTCACCGCCGGGAACACAACACGAGGTAATTATGGCCGCGGTATTCTGTAGGGCGGAGGTAGCTGTCTTCTTTCTATAAATCTTCGTTACTCTCTGAGCCACCGCGGTAGCCTAGTGGTATAGGTAATGGACTGCTGACACGAGGTCTCGGGTTCGATCCCAGGTTATACCATGGCACACAATAATGACTTTTCGATGCTTTTAGAAGTTATGTGTGTATTTATCGCAGGTTTATAAGTGTCCGGTTAATGGCAATAGACTCGCCACCACAACTGGTGAAATGTCGGTGCTAGCACCTCTGTCTACCCCTTCGGGTAGGCGTGAGTTTATGTTATGTTATGTCATGTTATTCTCTGAGCCTTTTCCCAACTCAGTTGGGGGTTTTTTTTTTTACGTGCGCAAAATCCCCACGGATTCCTCCCCACCGGAGTCGATGGAGGAGGTTATGTCGGACTCGAACCGACTAAAACGCACGCCGCCTGTGGGTCACTTTGGTTGCTGAAGGTGAGGTTGACAGGCATATCCCTCGCAGCTCAGTTGGGGTCGAGTTTCTAGTCTAACTAAGATGCGGTTGAACTAAATATTTTCCGTGAAGCGACTGCCGTCTGACCACCTCAAACAATTGAGAATATGAAAGTTCTGTAGACTAGTCGGAATTTGAGGGATCCGACTTACCCGTAATTTTTTTTTTTATACAACTTAGGTGGCAGACAAGCACACGGCCCACCTGGTGGAAAGTGGTTACCATGACCTATGAACGTGTGTAACACCAGTGGAGTCACATCCGTGCTGCCGACCCTGTAAGAACAGAGATTTTGTGCCGTCAGTGTAAAGGACAAAGCAGGACAAGCCTTTGGTCGTCCCACTGACAGCACAAAACTCTCCAGTGAGCTCTGGCTAGCCTACTCACCGCCGGGAACACAACACGAAGTTATTATAACCGCGGTATTCTGTAGGACGGAGGTACTTCCCCAGTCGGACTGCTCAATTGGGCGGAAATACCGCCGTGTCCTACCTCCTCCCAAAATACCGTAATGACTGCCGTAGATGTTCGTATGGCGACCGTGACTGACAAACGTGCTCGGCGAGGCACGACCAAACCAATTCAAATACCCATATTCATGCATACAAATATTTGCACGTTCACTAACGACTCACCACAGAGGCTGTCATACTTATGTGATACTTACAGGTATATATACATACATACATACATATATCCCCTCATGCCTTTATCCCCGGAGGGTTGTGAATATGAATTAACACCCACATTTCACCAATCATTGAATTCGGTCACACGTAATAGGGGATGAGCCTATTGCCGTCTTCCGGTCTCTATTGTTGACTCAACCCTTGTATCTGTGCCTGAGTCTGAGCTGTATATATTTGTCTGATGTTAAACAGCTCTATTCCTTAGTCCCCTTGTACGACACCGCATGGAAGGAGATGGGGTGGTCCAAATTCTACTCTGCCGGGAACCACGTGGTATATATATATTTGGGAATAACATATGCTACTTTCATCCCGGGAATAGGTTCCCATGGATTACGGGAATGGGGTCAGAATTCCATAAGTTATGAAATCACACAGGTCTTTTAAGCGGGCGTGAGGCCGTCAATCTGAGTGTCATCATTGTGACATGGTGTATTATGATGTATGTTATGGTGACTTTAATTTCTGAGACTTTGCTTTCAACTTACCATCAGGCGACGCAAAGTATAATTAACATGTCCTAAATAAAAATTTAAAAAACCCCCGTCAAAAAAACAAGCCCCAAATAAGTTGTATTAGTAAGCCCGTATAACTTTGACATACCTACCTATTAATACAGACTTTTTGGAGGTTGTATTTAGTGACGGGGTTTTTAAATTATTTATTTTACACTTTTTAAATTGATCTACTCGTCAAACTCTTTGATTTGATACCCATATTGAGGGAGTTGTGAAATAAAATGTAATTCGCCATTTTGTGGTGGCGGCCATCTTGGATTTGAAATTTGTCATATGGTATTCTACTAGTCAAGCCCAATCATTTGATACCCATATTGAGGAAGTTGAGAAAAAATACGTACTCCGTCATTTTGTAGCGGCGGCTATCTTGGACCGATTTTTTTCAAACATAGCTAAGAACACTCCCGACTAATATACCTTTGAAATAAAAAAACAATCCAAATCGGTTTATCCATTCAGGAGCTACGATGCCACAGACAGACACACACAGATACAGGTCAAACTTATAACACCCCGTCGTTTTTGCGTCGGGGGTTAATAAAAAATAAAAATCGAATGAAATTTTAAAGAGTATGATAACTATCCAATCCGATTAAGAAAGGAAAAAAATTGAGTTTGAACTCGCGATATTTGCCTTACATAGGAAATGCTCTGACCACTGAAACACCGCCTGAAGCAATCCAAATATTCCTATGTAAATCCGCCTTATGGCGACGACAGTGGACGCTATCTACCAATACTCGTTACATTTTTTTTACTGAATAACCCTCAGTGGTAAAAGAATCATATAATATTATCTGTGGTTCTAACTAGATATCATAAACTCAAAATACGAGTACTTACCATTAGTAAAATCTTGTATACAGTTTTCATTGTGATTGTATCTAACAAGCTGCCTACCCCTATGGGAGACAGGCGTGATTTTATGTATGTATGTATGTATGTATCTAACAAACACAGTTTAACCAGCTACAATCTCAATGTAAACAGGATATTCATATAGAAACATTACAAGCTTGTATAAACCGTAAGATGTATATATGTTTATGTAACATACAATGGTCACGCTATTCAAACAGCTGTGTTTGTCATTGCCAATGGCATGCACTTGAACCGTGTAGGCAATGTTATATAACCATCGTAATAAGGTAATTGTTTGTGAACAACAGTAGAATAGTATATTTTTATTTATTTATACTTTATTGTACACACATATATTACATTTATATAAAAAGATGAGATGTAATGTACAAAGGCGAGCTTAACTCAAAGTTGAGTTCTCTTCCAGCAAACCCGGGAGTGCACAGAGTATACATATAGGTATGGTGAGTGTTCTGATGAGCTCTCCCAATTAGTCCCACCCTGCCCTTTCCTACACAGGACAACACGTGCAGGTCTTAGATGTCACCCGCACACGGTGCAGGATATCCGATCAAGAACCAAGCGGTTCGGTGACTCTTTTCTCTGTCGCACCATTAAGGCCTGGAATTCATAACCAGTTCACGTGTTTCCTTCTTCCTTCAGTCCCGAATCCTTTAAGCGGGGCGTGAAAAAGCATATGATGAGGCCGTGATGGTATGTGTAAGTAATGATGACCCTCTTTTCTGAGACTTTGCCTTCAGCTTACCATCAGGCAAGGCGAAGTCTAATTGATGTGTTCTATATAAAAAAAACATAAATACATATAATCACGCCTTTATCCCTGGAGGGTTAGGTAGAGGTGAATTAACGCCCAAATTCCACCATTAATTGCATTCGGTCCCACGCAAGCTTATTGTCGTATTCCGGGCACTATTGTTGACTCGAGCCATGCATCTGAGGCAGAGTCTGGGCTGTATATATCTGTCTGATGTTAAACATCCCTATCTCTTAGTCGCCTTGTAGGTACGACACCGCATGGGAAGAGATGGGATGGCCCTAATTCTACTCTGCAGGAAACCACGCGGCAGGTTAATGGTACGTTGCTTATTTTATCATTAATAGGCTCACGTTTGATCACTATCTCACCTCACCTGCTAATAACTGATGATGAGATTGACTGAATAGAACCTATTTAATCGAAACTAAAAGATTTCTAGAAATACAAACTCAGGCAGGCACCCGAATTATAAAAAAAACCAAGTGAATTGAAAACCTCTTTTTTGAAGTCGGATAACAACCGCGGTAGCCTAGTGGTATGGGTAATGGACTGCTGAGACGAGGTCTCGGGTTCGATCCCAGGTCGATCCCATGGCACACACCAATGACTTTTAGATGCTTTTCGAAGTTGTGTGTATTTATCGCAGGTTTATAAGTGCCCGGTTAATGGCAATAGGCTCGCCACCTGTTACATTGGGACCTAAACATAAATTGGAGAAATGTGGGTGCTAGCACCTCTGCCTACCCTTTCGGGGATATAAGGAGTGAGTTTATGTATATTTGGATAACAATTAAATAATGACAGCCTCCCTTGGAGCAGGCTCCAGGGGAGACATTTCCTATAATATGTTCTTGCAAATAAAGATCTATTCTATTCTATTCTATTCTATTCTAATATTTTAAAAAATCTTACAAAATAAATTTTCCACAACGTACGTTCCACACAACACTATCTAGACCCATGGTAAGCATAGCTTAACTAGGTTGTGTTATGGAATCTAGAATGCGGATACATACTTAGACACATTTTTTTTTGTAAATACATACATATCATACATAGAAACACCCAGAACAATGCGAATATACATATTCATGTATACAAATATTTGCACTGAGAATCGAACCCCCGCCTCAGTCGAACGTTCTTCTGCTACGCCACAGAGGAACCCATATACACATATATACTTACAGTTTTTAATAAAATGTTTATTACAACTACAAAAAAATTGTAGAAATCGGAATCCGGAATTCATTCTTATGCCCCAAAGATCGTATTGAGACCTCTTAGACCAGAGAGAAGTCGCTGACGTTGAGCCGTGGACGTAATGCGGCTCTTCAAGAAGGATATTAGAAGGTTCTTATGGGGTCGGTAGCGCAAGTGTGTGCGCCCCTGGTGTTGCACACGTCCATAGGCCACGGTAACATTTTCATCAGGTGGGCCGTATGCTTATCTGTCACCCAAGTGGTATAAAAAAGAAGTAAAAAAAAAAGATAATCTTCCAACTTGCGCCAATTTTTTTTTTTTCAGATTTTGTTTATGACAAGTGACTCATTGGTTTTATCATATTTTTTCATCGACAATATAACCTATTGTATTTAAGAACCAACCTTAGCCTACTGCCCTCGAATGAAGTTGTTTTATCGTTAAACGGGTTATTACGCAAAACAATGAATCCTTTATTTACTAATTTACTTGAGGTACAGTCAGCATCAGATATATGTTGACTAGCAAAGTACTCAAAATAATCTTAATACCAAAATTCCAATTTTATATTAGCTATCACAAAGCTCAAATAGCTGTAAGCATTCAGAGTGGTTAAAACATCTTAACAATCAATTCTCCATTATAATGAAAGATAACAATGTCCAAATTGAAATATAATAAAATATATACCTAGTCTAGCCATAAATATTGTTACGAAGAAAAAACATTTTTTTTTATTGCAAATAATATTTATTACTTTTACAGTGTGTTAGTTTAATACATAAATATAAAACAATTTAAAATATAAAAAGCTTATTCGAAGTGGTCTCCATTGGCTGCAACACAGTCCTTTAAACGGTGAGGCCAGTTATCAATAGAAGCACGCACTCTTTCCATGGGAAAATTCTTCACTGCCAATCGTATGGATTGTTTTAGGGACTCCAAATTATCATGGCGTTTAGAGCAAGCCATACTCTCTAAAACTGACCATAAATCATAATCCAGCGGATTAAGATCGGGACTAGACGACGGCCAGTCTTCAGCTCTGATGAAGTCCGAAACGTTCACTTCCAACCAAGACTGCGTGGACCGAACTTTATGACACGGCGCTGAGTCTTATTGGAAGGACCATACTTGGTTATTGAACATGGTGTTGTTAAGGGGTTTAACTACTTTCTCAAGAATGGTATCTTGATACACTTGTGCTGAGGTTTTGATACCTTTTTCACAAAAATATGGCTCAGTCACTCCTTCATAGCTAACACCCCACCAAACCATCACTGAAGTCGGATAATGCCCACGTTGCACTCTGTCGACTAATTGGGAAGCTTCCTTAGAGCTTTGAACATAAATACGGTCATTTTGTTTGTTAAAATGTTGCTTAATTGTAAAGATTTTCTCATCCGTAAACAAAATTTTTCTGTGACCTCCCTTTGCGTACCGCTTCAGTAGTTGCTTCGATTTTACCACCCTATTCTTTTTTAAATTATCAGTTAAAAAATGACCAGTGCGTCTCTTATAGGCTGCAAGTCCTAAGTCATCTTTTAAAATGCGCGACATGGTTCTGGGTGCTATCTTCATCTCCCGAGATAAAATCTTTTGCTTTCGGACAGGATTTCTTCGAATTCTTTCCCTTACTGCTTTGACCACCTTTTTCGTACGAACACTACGTGGACGGCCAGATCTTTTTCTGTCACAAACAGAGGAGGTCTCATTGTACCTATTAATAGCCCGGTATACAAACATTTGACTAATACCAAGCGTATGGAGTTTTAAAAATTACATTCGGCTCCATATCAACTTTGTGTAATGCAATCACAGCGATTCGGTTTTCTTTATCACCCCACTCCATTTTAATATAGCAAAATATTGTACAATGTATTGGCGCCAAAATTAGAAAACACAATGAACAATCGTATAAAAATGACAGATTCCAAATTCAAATGTAATATCTTTCTTATTTTAATTGTAACAGTATTTATGGCCAGACTAAGTAATAGAGTGTTCAAAATTATCTTTGCTAGTCAACATCGATCTGATGCTGACTATACCTCTTAACTAGGTATATATTTATTTTATAATATGCTTACGTACATTGTAAGTACCTACCTTTGTCACTACATACATAGTAGTACCTATGGTAGTTCCTCAGATAATATAATATAAGGTACTACAATTATATTATCTGTGGTATATAATCTATGTTATTCATATCCACAGATGGACATATTATACGCAGATAGTATACCTAATAAATACTTAGATATACTATCTGCGTATAATAATATGTCCATCTGTGACAATTAATGTTGGACAACTAATTTTATGACTAAAAAGTATCTTCCATTTGAGAGTCTTGGGTCCCCAGAGTGGAGAAGACGCCTGTATGGCCTATAAACATTTTCTTTAGGGTCATAAAACTCACAAAATGACACAATCCACCTTGCTAGACACTTAGATGTAACTTACAATTTTATGATAGTAATATGAACTATTTATCGCTATTATAATTTCGTAGGTAATCCAAAAATTTTGGAAATTAATTTTATTACTTACTAAATATTATCATAATCATAATAACTATTACATTCATTACAATAAATAAACTTCTTACAATTTTGTATTTTTTAAACCGACAAGATTACATTTAGAGTCAAAGAAAGTCGAAACATTGCACGCATGGGTAAATTTTTATCACGCTTTTTTATTGTGCGAGTAAAGTAGTGAAAGTTAAGTATGATAGAAAAATCTTGAAAGTAGCACAGATTAAGTAACTCATTCTATAAAATAATAGGAAGAAGTGAGTGTATAGAACCCCATCAAATTGTGCGAGCCCAATTCAACCACACCTGCCGTATGACGTAGCTACAACACTCCTTTGTAGGTTTTCTTCTCAGGCTTGTGGGGTCAGTTGACAGTTGCAAGTCAAACAAAATTAAACAAATCACAGTATGAAGGGAGTAACCCTGGACTCCAAAATGCAAGTTTTAGATGCAGCCGGTATGGAAGCTCATATGATGATGGGTAAAGAACAAATACTTGAGCTAATATCACTTGAAAATAGGCTCAATTAAATTTTCACTAGCACTTTAATAATATTATAAAGTAATTGGTAGGTAGGATACGACGGTATTCCCGTCCGAATTGAGCAGTCCGACTGGGGAAGTACCTCCACCCTACAGAATACCACCGCTATAATAACCTTATGTTGTGTTCCCGGTGGTGAGTAGGGTAGGCAGAGCTCACTGGAGAGTTCTTGTGCTGTCAGTGGACGGACCAAAGGCTTGTCCTGATTTTGTGTTCTGCACTGAGGGCACATAAAATCTCTATTCTTACAGGGTCGGCAGCACGGATGTGACTCCACTGGTGTTACACACGTTCATAGGTCACGGTAACCAGTTTCCATGAGGTGGGCCGTATGCTTGTCTGCCACCTAAGTAGTATAAAAAAAGGGACTTACACTAAATTTTCATATAGATTTAGATCGGTTAAGTCACTATCCAAAATGTCACGATCGCATTATGCATGTATAAGAAAATTTCGAATATCCATGATGTGTCCAAGTTGCTCAGGAGCATTCCCCTATAAGGAACTGTAACGTAAATATATCGAGAGAACGGAACATTGCGATTGGCCGCGTGCCTACTGTGAACCTGTGTGTGTGAAGCCAGCCAATCGCAATCCTCCCATCTCTCGATAAGTTGACGTTACGATTTTCGAACTAGGGGTAACTCGCTCCCGGGTTTAAGTCCTATACTTCTATGGTGATATCCGCTCGAAATAAAGGTAGGAACATTTGGCAAGTAGCATGAACCGTCGCGTCGGGTGCGCGAGGGATATGCTAAAGGCTACCTCACCCCCAGTAACTGATGGCACAAGACGGCCACGCTGTTTTCATCAGCTCGAGTCCGATATAATCACGGGGGTTATCCGAGGGGATTTCTGAACGTTAAAAAAATAATATAAAATAATAGGTTTAATAGTCACGTACCTACTTTGTTAGGTGAGCTCGAATAAATCCTTACCTCCTCAAATTCAAACCTTACCATTATTCTTCATGCTTCAGCCACTCCCATAATAAGTTTCACCGTGAAAGAAGTGTTAATTTCTAATGTAGAATAGATTAAATATTAATTTTGCCTTTAGACTATCTGTTAGTTCTCACGTCGAAGCCTCACTATATTAATGCAATAAACGTTCTCGTCTAATCGATAAACTTTTTCAAAGAAAGAAGTTAGTTTTCTTCGTCTACCTAGATACATTATTCTAAGGTATCCATACAAATAGTATATTGTAGTACGAGTGTGTAAAGTTGGTGATTACCGCTGTAGGTATCATACTACGTTTTACAAAAACTCTTACGAATAAAATAATACTAAAAAATCATTTTATCTACTCTCATACTGAAATGTAAACAAATTAAAAACAACTTTAATGAAATGATTTACGCACAAAGCATCAAAATAAATTTAAAAATAAAAGCAAACTTTTTTTTCATTTCTATTCAACTTCAACTGGACTCAAGGAGGTATCAATGCATTTTTTCTTCATAGGTAGTCTGTGGTGGATTTTGGCGCTAAAATAACTTTGTAATTTTACGCAAATTATGTTAACTATTTCATGAGATTAGATAAAATAGTGTATGAAACTGCACGTAATTTGGATTAAGAACCAAATTAGCAACAATTTTATTAACTATTGTTATATAGTAGGTACCTACATAGATAAAAAGTTTATTTAAAGTAACAATTAGTATATGTGCAGTTGTTAAAACGTAAGGAACTGTTTTTGATGGCATAATTTTGTTTACCTAAATTTAAATACGAAGTGACATAAAATAGGAAGCAGTAGCTATACTCGCATTAATTTATTTTAATTAAACATGATCTTTTTTGTAACGAAACTTTTTAAGAACAAAGTGAATCAACCATTAAAATTTAAAAAAAGCTGTAACTCACTAGTGAATTATAGCTAGGATAAAGTCATAGTTTGACTATAGGTGCCATTATGTGCCTAATTGCAGTGAAATTAGAGCCACTTTATGAGCAAGTTTGTTGAAAAAATATTACAGATAAATACGATAGACACTATCTATTTATTTATTATATTGGTTTGAAAATCAAACCTACGCGCGATTTTGTTTTACATATGTTTTCCATATAATATATGTATTAATTCTGAGCTGAATTTTTTCAACTTTTAACGTGGTAGCTAAAGAATAAATAGGTAGGTACCTACTGAATATAATAATATTAGATTATCCAACAAGTGAAAAAAGGTGAATTCTTAACGAGGCACTAAGAATGACAAGTTGTATCCCGAGAGGAGCGTAGGTTTCTAAATTAGAATTCCGAGTATAGTGGGGGATTCTAAAATATAATCCTGAGTGGATCAAGGTATACTAGCCAAGATGATAATATTTTTCACAGGACACGGCGGTATTTCCGCCCAATTGAGCAGTTCGACTGGGGAAGTACCTCCGCCCGACAGAATACCGCGGTTATAATAACTTCATGTTGTGTTCCCAGCTGTGAGTAGGATAGCCAGAGCTCACTGGAGAATTTGTGCTGTCAGTGGGATGACTAAAGGCTTGTCCTGCTTTGTCCTCTACACTGACGGCACAGAAACTCTCTGCTCACAGGGTCGGCAGCGCGAGTGTGGCTTCTCTAGTGTTACACACGTCCATAGGCCACGGTAACCACTTTCCATCAGGTGGGCCGTACGCTTGTCTGCCACCTAAGTGGTATAAAAAAACTACATTTTATCAAAAATAGGACAGTAAGTATTATTTTCTTAATTTATAATTTTAAACTAAGCCATATTCCATACCGGCAGTTATTTGCACGTTTGCCTTTTATTTCCAAATTATTATTATTTTATTCACTCAGTGAAACAGAGCCTTTTTATTCACTGTCCTTGTAGAATCGCGAATCCCTTGTCGAGTGTCAATGATAAAAGTATAACTATATACCTTTACTTAATATAAGATATATAAAAGCGTCAGTAGCTTAGTGGTTAAGAAGTAGCCTCACGCTCGAGAGGGAACCCGGGGAGGTTCGAATCCTAACCACCAACTTAATTAATATGAACTCACTCCTAACCTAACACAGGCAATTTAGCGTAGCTGGGGGGGTATAAGAGGGAATATTGGTAGTTTCGGTTGCTTATATTCATTTCATCGGTTGCTTATATTAAAAATAATAGTAAAAGTACATGTTTTAAGGTCTTACTGGGTTCACAAGTATGAACTCTGTCCGAGTATATAAACGCATACTGTTTTATTGTTCATAAATGTCCCACAACAAAGTAAAATTGTTTAGAGCTTTTGTATAAAATGCAAGTGGTGTGTCACAATACTGCTGGTGAAATGACGCAATTAATTTCTGATTTCTCTCATTTTCCAAGCTTACCTAATTGCAATATTCAATATTCATTATGAAGGTAAGTACGTAATGGTAATAATTAAAAATTTAACTTTAATATCAAAAAATAGTAGGTACTCTAGCAACACCGGCGCAAAGAAACAACATACTGTTTTAGTCGGATCGAGTCTAACATTTGGGTATGTTAGACTCGATCGATTGGATGTTACCTCCGGTGAGGTGGGTGAAGGATTCTGCTGATTTCTCCACGTATAAAGAGGACTTCACAATAACATGTCAGCATAATAGATACATAACCATAAAATTTATTATGCCGCAGGGCCAACTATTTGTACAATTTAGCTGCCATGGCCACAGCACACCATTTGCGGTAGATCTATCTAATCAATTCATGTCATGAGCATTTTCGACAGTATCAGTAATAGGTTTACATAATCGATCGACTTGTATTAGATCCATAAAATCTGCTGACCTCTTAGCCCAATAATGCTATTTGTTACCACGGTGACACATTATTAAAAATTAGTAAGTACATAAAATTAAGCAGTATTTAAACTTGATTAGATTAGTTTTAAAAAAACAACAAATACCAAATAAACACTACGCTGTTTAAAATATAATAAATTAAATGTTATTGTTTAACTATATAACATTTTTTACAAAACTTCAATTACTGCCATCTATCGTACAATCACCCTACTACAAAAACTAGTTATAAACTGTGCTGTCAAGCAGTTCTATTTATTGGCACATGGTGGCATGGCACTAGGTGTTCTACCATTCACTCTGCATACATATTTTACGTTCATTCATTAATATGACACTATATTTTATGTTCATTCACCTTTTATATGTCAAAGTCAAAATTGTCAAACAGCTGACGGCTCTTATGTTGTTGAGTCACGTCAAGTCACGTTATAATCGTATTTAGCAATAGTTCTATAATTTTAAAAGATAAACGGTGGTGTAGTGTGGAATAATTAAGAGGTTTACGCAGATAATAGATAAAGTATCGTGTAATCATAAAACATTATAGTCACATAATTGTGAAAACAAGTTACGAAATCATAAGAAAGTTAGAACTTTATAATGACGGGTAAGTTGTCTTCCTACTTTTACGTATAAAAATGATTTAAAAGGAGGTACATAATCACCTTTCGTACATATAATCTATTTATATAATTACTCTAACTATGCTGATTAGTATGTAGTACATAAATAAAATATTAAAATAATGGTTTAGCCTGAAGTTTAGTTTTAAGGAAATTTTAATTTTCAGAAAATTTTCTTACGTGAAATATGAAAAAAAGCTCCCTCGCCATTTAGTCACTGTTCCATTATGAGGAGGGGAGTCAGACAGATAAAAATTAAGTCTGAGACAGTGTAACCAATTATTTCAATTGGAACATTACTCCTGATATTATTCTTCGGCTTCTGCATCCAGTCCAAGCCAGCCACCTTTTTCAGCTTAATAATTCAGGGGTGTTCGTGAAGAAATTAATAATTAAATATGTTGAGTGCTCTTGCCTTGGTAGGATATCTACCACTATTATCTATACTAATATTCTAAACCTAAATAGTTTGTTTCTTTGAACGCGCTAATCTCAGAAACTACTGGTGCAAATGAAAAAAATATTTTTATATTGATCGTCGAAGGTTTAAGGCTATATATCATCACGCTACTACTTAAGGGAGCGGAGCAGTGATCATAAATGTCAATAAATCTGGTAGATTTCCACCATTCATTATTTGAAGACTAAAAAATTATGGGCGTAAAGGAATGATATGAAGCTTCTAAATATGCCGCGGGAGAAGCTGGGCTGGTTCAACTAATTGGATATAAGTAAGGTCTGCTGCTGAGTAGAGCTAATTAATGACAATGATACCTGTACCATACATAATTATTTTTTAAGAGTAAATCAATTTTACGAACTATTTTACCATTTTAATAATTTTTATATAACTATCCAAGTGATACTGTAAAATAAATATTGTATTAAATTGTGTATTGTAATAACTTTGTATTGTACACTTGTACATCACAGCCCTAAATATAGAGTAGTGAATAAACAGTTGAATGTAAAATCGGTGGCCTTATCTCGTAATGCAAATGCCTCCAGAGAAACTGGTTTCTTATAAACCTACCAAGTGTTAGTACAGTTTCAAAGTCCATCATCTGAAGGCCAAATGCACTTACAATATCATCTTACTTGACATAAGGAAAATCCTCTTGTAACATTGCTTTTTTTAAACGGTTTTATTTAGCTCACCCCGTTTGTTTTATTTATTATTTATTCTTGGGTCAAATTTAGTAATTCAAATTTCACCCTCTTCCTGTCAACCGATTAATCTGAAATTTTGTATACACTTTGGATTTTGGTGACAATACACTTATGTTTATTCATTATCATTATAAATTCAAGATGGCCGCCGCTACAAAATGGCGGATAATTTATGTTATATTAATCCCATCAATATGGGTATCAAATGAAAGGGCTCAACAAGCAGAATACAATATACTATAAAAAATTGAAATCCAAGATGGCGGCCGCTACAAAATGGCGGATAACGTAGGTTTTATCAATCCCATCAATATGGGTATCAAATGAAAGTGCTCAACCAGTAGAATACAATGTACTATATAAAATTAAAATCCAAGATGGCGGCCTCTACAAAATGGCGGATAACTTAGGTTTTATCAATCCCATCAACATGGGTATCAAATGAAAGGTCTCAACAAGTAGAATACAATTTACTATGCAAAATTGAAATCTAAGATGGCCGCCGCTTGGAAGCGGACTGCAATAAACTAACGGGCAAGAAACCTTGCAATAATAAAGCACTAAATGAATTAAACAGAATGCGAAATAAAAACTAAAAACTAGAAAATAAAAAGAGGTAAAAAAACTTTTTAAGTTAAACGGTTTTATGTTAAACATACATTGCAATGTTTAAGATAAATGTACTAAAAACCAAAAAATAATAAAATAGATACAGTCGTGGGAATTATAAACATATGCATAGACTAGACTAAAATATAAAACCGTGGGGCACGTCAATTGTCTACAAATTATCGACTTAATGTGCGATAGAAGAATCGTTTAATTCGTCGTTAGGCAGTTGGCCCGCAGACGGTGAGGAAATTACTTACTATTTTCTTGCTCATGGAAATTCCAATAGTTATACACTCCATGTAAATAAAAGAGAGACAATTGACGTGCCCTACGGTTTTATATTTTAGTCTAGTCTATGCATATGTTTATAATTCCCACGACTGTATCTATTTTATTATTTTTTAGAAAAGCCAACCATTTGTTAAACATTGTCTAGGCTACTATTGTCCACATGATGGCAGGGGGAATGTCATTTGGGTTTTTCCAAAAAGTTACTTACATAAAGGCCGGTGTCTCTGAACTTATTTGCAACTAGCACGAGTTCATACATGCTTGGAAGAATTGAAAGAATTTTTCTTGGTCAGTAAGGATTAAGTAATCAGGAGACAGGAGTAAACCAACCAGTTTCTATTATATTGCCATATTGTACCCTCTCCTCATAGGCAGAAATGTGGTGAAACATAACCCTAAATGCGGACCACTTCCATACTGGCCTGCTGGTGAACTGGTCTTCGACCCCAAAGATCTTAGTGAAGCATATACTAGGAAGCCAACATCATGTCTGCCAAAGAAAAGAATGATGAACTACACAAGTGAATCAAAATATATTACCCAGTTGCACAGATTGTTACTTAATTTAGTCTATACTGTACAGGGCATTATCACCTTATCAGAGTAAAGTTTATTGATATGAGGCAATCTTATTGGACAAAGTTCATTTTACTGCCAAAACTGTATTAAATATGAATATCATCAAAAATAGGAACTACAATTAGAGAACTACATTGCGCTATCACATTACTCAAAGAATTTGAACAGTTAGGCTAGAATTAGGGATTTACCTGTGAATAAATTTAAAAATATAGTTAAGAGTAGACTGTGCCAAAAAGGCTATTATAAAATCCATAGGCCGCGTTTCGAATCGATGGCCCATTTGCCAACTAGTCCTTAATATATTTTTAATTTTGACGTTTTGTAAGTTTCGTTTAAATGGTCTATACGAGCGATGGGCAATGTATGTCCCGCGGGCTAGTTCTGACCCGCTAAAGCATTTTTTCCGGCCCGATTACGGTCCTTAGACATGAATAGTATATGTCCCGCTATAATTAGATTTTTACGGTCCTAAAGTAAAAAGTAAATTATTCTTATTTTAATAGACGCATAGGTAAAGAAGCTAGATAGACTAGCCTCGGAGTTCATAATTGTGTTACGAGTCTTGGGGTGCAAAGAGACGTGGTGAAGTGGTTGAGTGACAAAGATTTACTTATCGATTATGCATTACCTACTTATCGACTCGCTCAAACACTACAACAAAACAAATGAAGTCAAAATTGCAAGGAAAGAACCAATTTATAAGTGAGACTTGGGGTTATCTAAATTAATTTAAATCAAGCTGAAAGTTACTTCGTTACAACTCGAACCTACATTCGAAAAAGTTGAATTGCAATTTTTAACATTTGTGGAAGTGTATAATGCGCTAAAGTGTATAATGCTGGGAGTGACAGGTCGACCTGTCACCGTAGTAGAACCAGGCCGAGGGCCAGCGCCATGAGCGCCTCCTCATAACCCATAAGCACTTAAGCTAGAGGGTGACTGTCTGTGGTCCTCACACCCGAAGAAGGTCAGCTCGAACCGCTAGCGCAGGTACAAAATGTATTGTTCCTATAATTCTGGCCCTCTCGGAAATTGTTCTAACTTTCTGGCTACACATTAAAAAAGTTTGTCCAATGATCTTTACAGAATAAGTGATATTTTACTTTGACTTTGACATGATTTCGTCAGTAAATCTATCTACCGTGAAACGTGATAGCACAGCTTAGTCAGATGATTGCGGTCCTATTGATATAATCCGGGTCTAGTCCTACTTCACATTATAAAGCAAAGAAAAGTGGTTGAAGTAGTTACAAGAATGCGCTTAACCAATAGCGTTCATTGTCTGAAACCGGTTTTATTAAATCACCAACACGTAATGTTGATATCAGACTTCTATAAAAGTAATTCAAACAACAATTTTTGTCTTTGATTTGTAATTTAACATTAAAATATTCTTTTGTCTGATGACTAACTACAAAGTTCATTAAATGTATATGTAACCTTGATCAATGCTGCAAATATACTTGATTAAATACATAGGTATTTATTAATAGACCGCTAGCTATCGTTGGATCCAGAATTAGGCTACCGCAGGAGCCATTCCTTACGTTAAGTTCACAATGCTTTCACATACCTAATCATTTCGTTTGACGCAAATGTTTTGTGTGAATCTTAACGAAAATTTTAATTAGGTACATACAAAAACTTTGTTCCCTCATGTTTATATTATGGTAATAGATATTATCTGCCAAGGTTAGAACGAGCATAAAAAATATTTGGAATCTATTATTAGCATTGGAAACTTTCGGAATATCTTGTTAAGTCATTGCCTTCACTGTTGCGTTCACACTTGCCCGGTGAGTCGCACTGGCGTAATTCATTATGTATACGTACACGAACAATATGGTGCATACTTCAGAAATTGGTTCCACAAGTTTCTAAAACACTAAATACAAAAATGTAAATGTATTGAAACTCTTCATTTTTTATTAACTTTTTCTTTCATATATTTTACTATCAAACATTACATGTTACATATAGTACAAGATCCCTTAATGTGTTGCGGCATCCTGCGGTTTTCGGTGCTGTAGTATCTTAACTTTAGGGGAGACCGACACGATTCACATTGCGGTCACAGTCACAGGTCCCCTTCACATGACGTAGGTAATGCGACTCAGTATATTACCTGTGACCCCATTTCTCCACGATGTCATGCACCTTTTTTGTCATTAATTTTTGATACGATAAATAGATTCAGGTGTTAGAACAGTGTGTTTGACGTGCCTATCACGCCAGCCGGGAAAAAGATTGAGAATTCTGCTGTCGACTTGCTTCGGTTTTGTAGAACTCTGTGATATATTGGACTGACAGTTTGATACTTTCATAATCAAACTATCTATTGAGAATATTTTTTTTTATCCCAAGACAATAATAGCCATGTAAAAGATTACACTAGGATAATACATCAAACACGTTACGCACCCATGATGCAATGAATGCTGATGATGTTCAACATATTTTTCTAATATAATCAATTCTTTTGTTACAGGTTTCACAAAGCCAAATGCTAAGCCGAGCAGCATTGTAGAGGTAAGATACCATCTTGTATGTATATCTAAAATTATAATTTGTTTGCATAAACTAGCAAACAAGTACAATAGTTAACTGTTAATGTCGTCTATAAATGCTTGCAACACTAAATGAGTATTTTCACATATGAAAAGCGCCTTGGTTCTCACTTTTCCGGAGCTAACGGTGAGGTGGGTATATTATATTCAAGCCGACGAAAACAGTACATTGTTATACCATATCTATGTTTCTGATCAACGAACCGTGGTATATCCTAGAAAGGATATCTCTGAGGAGCCTGAGACCTCTACCGACCATGGCAACCAACTTTAGCGACCAAATACATTCATTTGTGAACTTATTCTAGTCGTACCGAACTCTAGGCTACATTTCAGAAGTGCCTTTCATCTAAACTACATTCTCTTTCA
The DNA here is from genome assembly GCA_963662185.1 of Eilema griseolum. Classification (NCBI taxonomy): domain Eukaryota; kingdom Metazoa; phylum Arthropoda; class Insecta; order Lepidoptera; family Erebidae; genus Eilema; species Eilema griseolum. The sequence goes on along the minus strand of OY759248.1, from coordinate 7,186,061 downwards.
ATGAAATTATTTGCGTGGAATGTGATAAGATAACACAGTTTAGTTTTAGTTGATTGTTTCACTAGTAACCTTGACCTTTTGCAAAGTAGCTAAGTTATACTTTGATAACTTTTATTAATACTGAAAGTACCTACAATATCTTTTTTATTACCCAATCAAAATAGGTGCCTATCATACTCAGTATAGTAACATTAATGTACATAAACGATAAGAGCTGTGTTTGTCCCTAAGGCCAACGCCCTTTGATAGAGAACATTACCTACATTCTGAATAAACGAAAATATAAATGTACTTGTAAATACATGCAGTCACGCCACTTGTTCCCATCCTGGTAAACGTATCTCGTTTATTCTGGTTTCATATATACTCGCCTGTTGAGGCTACTCTGGAACTTGAATTTGTTTAGAATATCCTCGATTTGATCGATATACCCACATATGTCTACCCTTACCGGATTATTAATTTTGCCCATACATCCTCTCCATCTACCTACATCTGTTTTGTCACTCTCTTTTGTCCATCCTCTCTTCTGATAAGTAGATCCAGATAATATATTTAGATCATAAAATCTAAACAATAAGACTGATATTACCTGAATATAAGAATTACCTGATATTCAACTACTGTTCGGTTTATCGTACATACATTAGCATATTCATAACGAACTTTGTTCAAGATGTCAATAATGTAATCAATTCGTAGAAAATGTCATTGAGTTAACCATAATAAACAAGTAGAAGCAAATACTAAAACCATCGAGGAAATAAAAAATGTACCCTGCTAATGTAATGTACCCTGTTAATGTAAACGTAAAGTCCAGATAGACAAGAACTGGGAGAGGGCAGAATGTATCGGATCTAGATGGAGGTCAGAATGTATCGGAATTCCTGCGAGTCTAGAGACTCAAGACTTGAGTTCCCTGGTAAATGGTTCTTGTGATGGAACAACGTGTGATTTTAGCCAGTTCAATTCCGAGCCGATTGGGGTTATCACACATACGAAGAGAAAAGTATACTTATGACTGCTCAAGTCGTTAGTCTGTAATCAACTTTTGACTATTGATAACCCCGGTACTCAGACACCGTAATTCTTCAGATAAGCAAGCAATTGGGCAATTTTCTCATGAACCTAACTGATAGTTATGTAAATATAACGATTGCTGAAAATCACCAAACAGAAAGCAATTGCAAATGTTTTTAAACAAGAGTGTACGATTCGATTTCGATGATATGACTCCCAGGTCTACTCTGTATGTATAGAATTACACGTAGGTACTTATTTCTCACCTGTAATATCATTTCAATTATACTGAAATGCATGAGTTTTCGGGCTTCTTTTGAATTGCAATCGAATCTGCAATCGATGTGACGAAATCGAAACTAATGCTGTAGATGGTTGTGGAGACATTCTCATTCACATCAGTCGGGTCGAAGACCTTCTACATTTCCAGAAACAGGCAATTTCTCGTAAGCCAGCATAAATTATAAGATACAACAAAAATGTAATTCCTATGGTACTGATATGTATATAGGACTCTATAAATCTATACGATATGACTCGCATTGCATAGCGCCATGAACTAATTGCCTTGGTGGGTTAGGCAAAAGCTTTTGACACAATCGATCACACATAACAGTGGCCAACACAAGCACACAGCTGCACGTCAATGGTAGGTCCCCAGAATAAATATGGTATTGTAGATATCTATATATTAATACGTGAAGCGAAAATTTTGGATCCTTTATTTTTGGAAAATTGCGGGCACGTAGGAGGGTGAAATTTGGCATATTGATAGTTTTTTTTTCAGTTACACAATAAAGTACTTTATTTTAGTTTAAATAAACGCTACGCACACTAAAGCCGCTTTTCACACACAGACACACACGCGCATTTTACATGTTCATACATTTATTTTTTTTGGCTTAGGTAATCACACATAGTTCCATACTTATTTGAAATGTTCAAAGCTGACGGATAAAAAATTAAGAGATATAAAATATATGTTGTACCTCTTTTTACGAAAATTGCGCGGACGGACGGAGGAGTGCGCCTTTTCCAACACCTATATTGTAAGTCTGTGGTCAACTTGAGAATAAATAATATTTTTTTTCTATAGATTTACATGCTGAAACACAACTTTTTTGAAATAAAAGTACAGTAATTTGCCATTGTGAAATCTTAGAATAAAGAAGTTTATGACAATAGACCTTTAATAATGTTTATAGTGTTTATATTTTTTCAATTAATTATGCTCGAATTTCGACCACAGGGCGACCGGTGGTAATAATAAACTCACAGTATCATTTATAATTACTAAAAGAAAAATAAAACTGACAGTAGGTAAATGGTGTAAATTGCTATCTGAATAGACACAATTAAAACCTTACAATTGTTTTGTTAGTTCTCAGCATAAAATATACGTACCTACCTGGCTACAGTATCTATAATGTTTACAGTTTGAAACAATGAAATACGAATAAAATAAAAATAATAAACAATAATATACGATATGATCTGTTAAAGTTAGTCGTACAAGTATTCTTTCTCTAAACGCTAGAACTGGTAGGTACTTTTGGGGTGGTTTTTATACCTGAGGCAGTGAAACCATTACCAGGAATGCCATATATCCACTGGCAGTGATGCCGAAAAGCGGTAAATTTTGTCATCTAGGTGTTATGCAAAAAATTATAGGTACTAGGTGCACCTATAATTACAAGAAATACAAATGTCATAGTACTTAGGTACTATAAGTATATACAACGTGTACATTGTATACAAAACATTGATGTGTTATGTATAATGTATTTACTTCATTATATCGTCACCTTTTGACCTTTGTACTCTTTGTAGTAGGTACCTAAGCTTTTTATGCATGTGTTAGGTATTAAGGGTTGCCACTTTTTGCGAACAAAATTCGAGATTGCAGTTCATCAAAGATCTAGGTTTCCTTAAGGCTATAAGAAGTTAGATTCTTTGTGATGAAAGCCACTCATGAACCACGAATCCAAGATATAGAGTACTTATTTATAATAAAATTCTAACAGCTGTGTCCACCATTATTGACATAAACTACACTAATAAAATGAACATGAATACGTTGGTGATAATCATCAATGTAAATGAGCTATATAGTGATGATCATCAACGTTTCTCTCTGTTGCATCTAAAACTTGCTAATTGGACCCCGGGATCCGATTACAAGAAACAGTAGAGCAGCTACTATTTTTCTTCATTTGCCATATCTTGGTTTTTATTAACACGTATTGTTATATTACCGACAAATAAACTTCGTTTAAACCTCATGTCACGATTTTTAAATGAACTATAATAAAAAGTGAGACACGATTCCTATTAAATTTAATTCGCAGTCATGCAGCGTGAAACTGATGCAGTGTTTTTATTATCTCCAGCTGCAACATCAATGTTCCCTAACTAACTAACTAACCACACAGTTAATCTACCCGTTATATTAAACTAGCTGTTGACCGCGGCTCGGTCTGCGTAGGACTACAGATTACCTAATAGTTTGGTAGAAGTTAGTTATATATTGATCATATATCTCAGGCCGTATCTGTATATTATGGGCCGAATCAGATTATAAAAGGAATCTGTGTGCTAAATTTCAAATCTTTAGATCTAGTCTAAACCTCCTAATTGGGGCAAGCAGTAGGAAAACCCCTAATTCAATTAACTCCTTATTGCCTGGCCCAGGGTCAATATACGCTAAGTCTCTACGGTAAATCCGATCCTGTGTGGTTAATTTTTGTAGTTTATTCAGTCTTTACAATTGGAAGTTATCGTACATTTATTTTTAATAAGGACGCCATTATCTAATATAAATATTTAAATATTATAATTCTTTAAAATGAGGTAGATAAGTTCGCTCAATACAACCGCGATGTTAGAAACTGCATTATATGACTGAAGTCAAAATTTATTCTCGTTCATTCTCACTAATGTTGCACTTGAGCTTGCATTCAGATTTTAGGATGCCAGGAGGATTTCGGGGTCCTGGTCCAGTTCATGTCGCATTTTCTCTCTTGTCCGATGTGTCCGTATCCCTCCACATCTACCTGTACTATCGAGGTCCAGTAGGTATAGGGCAACGGACAACGCAGTAGCTGTTGCCAAGTATTAGATCGACCAAATCTAGGGAATATTGATAGTCATTGACTGGATGAAGAGAAGTGTCGTATCCACTTCTTTTTAATATACAAGATGTTGCATAATCGGCACTAACTATGCAATACAACTTTTTCCGTTTCTTTTTACCAATGTCTGCTGTATGTTCTACAGGCTGTGCAAACTGCTCGGGACGCTTTCAATCGAGGTGTCACTCGCCCCATAGAATGGCGTCGTCAACAATTGAAGAACTTGCTTCGTATGTACGAAGAGAACCGCAACGCGATGGTCGAAGCCCTTCACAAGGACCTTAGGAGAAGCAAGATGGAAGCTATCCTCCTTGAAGTGGACTATCTGATCAATGACTTGAAGAATACATTGCACAATTTGGATAACTGGAGCAAACCTGAGAAGGTCAGTATTTCAAAATTAAATTTCACTTACAAGTAGTAAGTAAGGCCAAAAAATAATTAGAAAACATGTTTAATAATTATTATAGTTTAAAAATAAAACTGCTGTCTAAAACATCGAACCAAGTTTAATAGCAGGTGGTGCCCATTAATTTTCTTTCGGTTTGATTGGTAAATGGGTACCAACCTGGTATCAAACTTGTTTTGATCTTTTAGACAGCAGTCGGATTTTTTATTATTTAATAATTATTTTTTCTACTCTTTCTCTTGATTTGGCTTCTTTGCTTTTACGGGAGCAGTCAGACCGTGATAGAAAAACCCGTCCGATAGCCTCGTCCATTTATCAGTACGTGACCGGCTTGCATCTAATATTGACTACTGGTCCAAAGACCTTAGTAAGAACGGTCTAGTATTTTTGGGCCCCCCAAAATTACTACTCCGTTCTTTCTACTACGTTCAACATTGAAATTTACCGACTACTCACGATATAGTTAAACTTGTTTCCGAACAGAATAATGCCCCTGATCTTGCTGCAAATAGGAAATATATTCTCAAGGACGTTTAGCCGAGGAAGCGCCTTAAATGCACCTTCCACAACTTGTTTATGTACAAGGTGAAGGTGAAGTCATAATAAAAATATTTTATAAGTTTGAGGCAACGGATATAATGTGCGGTCAACGGCTGTGTTTAATGATTCATGCAATTCAAAACTATAAAATACAGAACATAATATGCATAACATAGAATAATCTTTTTTATCCAAGCATCCGTCCCGATTACATTCAGAGTTGTACTTTGAAACCCGGGGTCTGTTCTCATACCCCTTCTTGCCACGATTTGGTTTAGTTTGAGTTTTATGGGTGTAATGGTCGGCTGCCCGAAAGAATAGTGCGTGCCATCCATAGCGTCATTCGTTAATCACTAGGTGTAGGTACCATGCCGGCTTGGAAGTGATCTTTTCTTGGGCCCCGAGGGTTTTCTCTTAGCGAAGCCCGATGGAAGCCCGATGGAAGCCCGATGGAAGCCCGATTTATATAATACTGAGATATTTAAAACAAATCTCAGACTTAGCCACAGATGCATGGTTTGAGTCAAAATTGTGCACGGAAGACGGCAATAGGCTCGCCCACTATTACGTGGGGCCGAAATCAATGATTGGTGAAATGTGGGTGTTAATTCACCTCTGCCTAACCCTCCATAAAGGCGTGATTATTTGTATGTATGTATAAAACAAATCTACATTATCCCTGTGCTATAACTTCAGCATAATTAACGGTAATATTTCATACTGAGTTCAGTATAGGTTATCGGCCAGATACACACAACGAAAATCAAAAACATCTACATAACGTATGGTTATTAATAGAAACACAAGTAACTATCTTTGTCGGAAATACGTCCACGCGTCGGAAATGCGTCACAGTGATACAAATTCATATACTTCATATTATTATTCTTTTGGTGACATTTTTGAAAGAAAGTAAGAATTTGTTTGGAGGCATTCTACAGCAATAACGGACGCACTGACTTTATGTGGCAGACATTTCAACTTGCAAGAGTAGCTAGCTACTAAATAGGAAATAGTTGAGCTTAAAAATAAAATTAGGGTTTACAAAAACTGATATCCATGCCAGAGGCCGTAAATCGCCATGGTACGATATTCTAAAGACGAAAAAAAATACAATAAAAAACTTATTCAACGTGTTACAAGAATGGTTTTCCCTAAGACGTTAAAACATCTCCAAAACAGGTTTCATAAAATATTAGTAAGATACCTAATAATCACACGTATTATAAGTACTTGGTTGGTCGCTCTATAATCACTGAACTAGAAATAGACTCAACTATTTCTAGTTCGGTGGTTATAAACCGACCAAACGGTTTGCATCATACTTATGTAGGTGAGTCTCGATATTGTACCTAGATAATGTTTTGCTCAAACTCTGTGGTGTGTGCAGCTCTGAGTCCTCGCTCACATCTTTCAAACGTTAACACCTTCCCGATCTGAAACAGGTGGTCCTCGAAACACCTTTACCCGGAATTCACCTACATTAGCCGTTATTAGAGATTAGATAGATAGATAGATAGATAATTCTTTATTGCACACCAATAGATTACAGAAAAACTTGTAGTTAGCATGCATACAGTCTAATGTACAATGGGCGGCCTTATCGCTGGAAGCGATTTTTTCCAGGCAACCTTGGGATGAACAGTAGTGTAATAAAGCAAAAGATTTGGTGTAGTTAGCAAATAAACTAGAAACAAGGTGTATTAAAAAAAAAAAAACAAAAACAAAAATTCTCTATATCCAGTCCTCCTTCACGGATCTTACCACCGCCAATACGGCGGGCCCTTCCCAAAGGAGTCACTTGCAACTTCTGTGTCTACATCCGTATGCACGACATTGTAGAGTCAAGTCGAGTCTCTCTGACAAATAAAGCGTCGTTTTGGTTACGTGACAGATATTTGCTAAATTATTCTATAAGAAGAGAGAGACACACGAGTCTTCCACCATGCTAGAGCTTAAGCTGCTGCTGAAGAAATGTAATAAAAGAAAAAATATAGCGTCACCGGCACTTTCTCATACCTACCGTATGTCCAGACTTACTTTGCAAAAAGCCTCTCTTTACATCCCAATTCAATAGTATACCATTTTTTGCTCTAAAACCATTTATTAATCCCTCGGATTCGTTCGTGTGGAATTCCCGTGAACCATAGGAACTTTTTTTTTTAAACCTTCCGCTCCGTGAAACCTTTGGAACGTACGAAAAAATTACCTAATCGGTCGAGCCGTTCTCGAGTTATGCGCTTAGCAACATCGATAAAAGATATATCTATCTATATACAACCATCGTTCAGCCCAATCACCTTCAAATTAGGTACACACATTATTTTTACAAACACGTCATTAGTTTTTTTGGACGATTATCTGATGATGTCAGCGGTAAATTGATGTTTAATGGGTATATGATAGTATTTAAATGTTCATGTAATGAATTTTATATATATATATAAATTTACAGTTAAGTAGTGTATATATATATATACACTACTTAACTGTAACATTTGTAGGAACACAAAATGATGAATTATATCGTAATATGGATATACTGGACATCTCTACAAAATTTTACCCGCCTCGGTGGTGGTGGTCCTTCATGGGGGTGTTGACGGGTGTAACCTAGGAAGGAAAGCCACAAAACCCCCTACAGACTGACTGCCTGGTAGCAGGCAGGTCGTGATGTTCAGGGGGTTTTTTTTTTTTTTGTTTACGTGGTGGAATGCATTTACGCACTTCGCTCACCCCCCGCGGGGGCAGGGGGCTCGCTTCGTGTGGGACTCCTGGCCTCGGACAAAGGCCAGACTACCCACTAAACCACCACGGTGTTCCTCCTTCGCCTAATCCGAGCCGCGGGATAGTCTGCTCACCGCGACTCGGCTAGGGGCGCCCTTGGTAAGCCCGCTACTCAAGACCCCACCATCCCGGCAATCAGGACGGAATGGTGGGGGTTTTTCACCTTAAGAATGCACCCCAGGAACACACAGGGGCGCATTCCGCCACATCAGCATAGGGGCAGCGGGTCCCCCGACCCACTGCCCGTGGCCACTCTCATTCGGGGACGCGGGCGAATTGCGTTCGCCGGCGTCCCCTCGCCGGGGGCCTGCGGGGCGGAAGAGTGAGCCCAGCTCGCTCCCGCTCCCGCAGTGCCTCTCTCTTGGCCGCCATCACCTCGCTAGCGAACGAGGCGACGGCGGCCCAACACTGCTCGCTGCCGGCCATAGCTGAAACTACGGCCGACAGCAAGATGTTCAGGGGGTTTTATCAGCCTCGCGTAGCTGGAAATAGATCAATGTTCTCTCTTCTACACCTCGTGCGTGTTCCTTGAAGACGAGAGAGTGTCTGAGTAACTCTGTTTTACAGAGCGATATCCCTGTTAGGCGCTGATCGCTGGCTTGAGTCCCGTCTTGGACCTTCACTTTTTCGATCTACATTGATACAGCCAATATTTTAACACATTAGGTGGGCCCCGATTCTGCTAATTATATGTGATGCCACTGCCATGCCACAGACACTGCAAAAAATTACATATCATTTTAGACTTTACCCTCATGTTGTTAAGGTCTAAAATGTAGAGTGAATGAAAAATTTTGGACCTTTATTTGATATTTGACGTTTATTGAATGCCATTTTTGCGGTGTCAACTGTATGACAGTGGTTTTGTTATGACATTAGTTTATTAATAGAATTAGGGCCCAGCCCCCACTGATACTGCGAAAAATTACATTAAATTTTAGACTTTATTTATGTGTGCTTAAGGTCCAAAATGAATTAGGTCATTACATTATTCACTCCCTCTACAAGAACCTATTTAATTTAGGACTTCAAAAACATAATGGTAAAGTATGGCATGACAGTGGCTTTGACCTGACATAAAATTAGTGGAATCGAGGGCCTGGTCAGTTGGCAACACACATGTGTAATTAATCAAATTTAATGCATAACTACTCCTTTTGTTCGAAGTCACCTTCACCTCCGCCGTATACGTTGAATAACTCAATAGCTATTTGTACCTACATACATATAATCACGGCTTTTATCCCCGGAGGGTTAGGCAGAGGTGAATTAACACCCACATTTCACCAATAATTGTATTCGGTCCCACGTAATAGGGGGTGAGCCTATTGCCGTATTCCGGGCACTATAGTTGACTCGAGCCATGCATCTGAGGCTGAGTCTGGGCTGTATATATCTGTCTGATGTTAAACAGCTCTATCCCTTAGTCGCCTTGTACGACACCGCATGGGAAGAGATGGGGTGGTCCAAATTCTACTTTGCCGGTCGCGCTGCTTGTATTCTGAAATAATAAACTTTGTAGTTTGTACTGCTAGTGTTCCCGGTTTGTATGAGCTGGACATAATAAAGGAACATTCTTTGGTATAGTTTTAGAAAAATAACTTTCTCTTTCTACGTTTACGATGTTGTAGCCAAACGTTTAACGCCTCCTTCTGCGAGCAAGTAATGCTCGTGAAGGAGGAGGCGGGGCGGGAGCGGCAGCGGGAGCGACGAAGGATCGCGAGCCAAGCTGCCCGCGTACGAAGGCAACTCGGGCGTCGGAGGTCGATGAACGACCTTCGCCCCCCATGAGCGCCGGCCTGGGGATGACAGGTGGAGCCGCCTGTCACCCTGGCAGAAGCAGGCCGCGGCGGTGGCGCGCCTGGCGCGACTCCCCGTTTCCGGGGTCGAGTTGGGGACTCTGTAGTCCCCACACCCGAGAAGAGGGCCAGATCGTGAGAGATGGCCCTGGGTCGGCCGGGGTGCGAGGGATATGCCTGTCAACCTCACCTTCGGCAACCAAAACGACCCACAGGCGGCGTGCGTTTTAGTCGGTTCGAGTCCGACATAACCTCCTCCACCGGCTCCGGTGGGGAGGTATCCGTGGGGATTTCGCGCACGTAAAAAAAAAAAAAAAAAAAAGCCAAACGTTTAAAGCGAGGTCGAAATTGTCTTGACAACTAGTCGGTCCAATATTATATCGCTATCATTTGCGATTGCAAAGGTCCTAGTTCTTACGGTGATAATATGTATTATAATATTATATAATATTGCATTGAAGTGTACCTTTCTGATTCACATCAGACAGATATATACAGCCCATAATCAGCCTCAGATGCATGGCTCGAATCAACAATAGTGCCCGAAAGACGGCAATAAGCTCACCACCCATTAAGTGGGACCTAATTCAATGATTGGTGAAATGTTGGGGTGTTAATTCTACTCTGCCTAACCCTCCGGGGATAAAGGCGTGATTATATGTATGTATGTATGTTTCCTGGCCGGAAAACGAACACTACGTAGTATAACTAAATGTACCAGGGCGTACCCAGATACAAAGTGTCGAATAGATTAATATTTGGAGACACTGAGGTTAAGAGACACTGACTAAGACCACGTCTACTGTGATGTCTGGCTAAGCTAGATGCCCCCTCGTATTTGCTATGTGATCACCATACTGCATACTATACCCTGAATTAATAGTGTAAAACCTTATCGGTCTACCCTCTTCCGCACTCGTTTGTTACGAGCATCGCCCGGTATGAAGGTGAACCGATATGGTCTGCCCAATAACAACTAGCTCGACGGTTGTCAGAACACCGTAGTAATGTCGCTTGTAACATCGCCGAAATATCGGTTACTCAGAAAAAACATTAAACATGGTAAATATCCCGGCGAGTTTTACACCATTAATGTGAATGACCATGTCAAATCTCAAATAATACATTATACTGAATTTCTTCCACAGCCGTCCAAAGGCTTCGTGAACATGCTCGACACGGTCGTCATCTATAATGATCCCTATGGCGTGGTCCTGGTGGTCGGCGCGTGGAACTACCCTCTGCAACTGCTGCTACTACCCATGACTGGGGCCATAGCGGCTGGCAACACAGTCGTCATCAAGCCGAGCGAACTCTCTGAGGCCTGCGCGAAGTTTGTCGCTGAAACCATACCTAAGTATTTGGACAACGTAAGTACATTTTGATTTTTCTTACCTTCTTATTCACTAAGAAACAAGTTGTGAACTTGTTTGATAGAAATCTTGTTGAAGACTTGTAGAAGACTAGTCAACAGACAATACTTTCACACTTTTTACAAATTCTCAACGGAAATACAGTCGCGGAAAGCGGAGGATCGGATAAAATGGCACACATTGGGAGAGTTCTAAGTCCGGCATTGGACTGCGGTGTGCTAATTGATTGATTGATTGATGTCCATAGGTATTATTATTGTGAATGATGTTCAGCAGATACTAGAATCTTTAAGAGGAAAGCTCTGGGGCACTTTAATTATACAGTACTGTATTCTAGGAGCGGGTGAAGGTTACAAGTTGCAATTAGAACACAATATCTATACGCTACATTATTTACTACGACTCTCACCTAAATTATTCGAAAATAATTATATAGGTACATCTCGATAAATGAGAGAATACTTTAAAATATAGACAAGAAGACTGCCCACTAGATTTTAATACACAACTTGATAACGCTGTACTTTATTTTTATTTTAGGAAGCTGTTGTCGTGGTTGAGGGCGGTCCGCAGGAGACCACGGAACTTCTGAAGCAGAAGTTCGATTACATCTTCTTCACAGGAGGCACGGCCATTGGCAAGATCGTGTATGAAGCTGCCACCAAGAATCTCACACCGGTCACCTTGGAACTTGGTGGCAAGAGGTAGGATTCTGACATTAAGTTTATTTGGGAAATGTTTTTTTAGTCAGCAATGTTTATATAATCTGCCGCCAAATATGATAAATCTGCTGCCAAATGTGGTAAATCTGCCGCCAAATCTGCCGACGTATACGATAGATCTGTCACCAAATAAATGGACTACTCTCCGCAGAATATGTCTCCCCGCGCCCAGTACTTTACTAGTAAGAAATAGGGTCGACGTAGCTCGAAACTACATTTTGACGACAGATGAATCAAACTCATTGTAACCTCATCAAATGTTATAATAATAATAATAATAATAAATGATTTATTTTCAACCAACAACCAAATATTGACAAATTTAGAGAAATCACAGTACAGGTGATAGGACAAAATATGGCTGTGGATTGCTGGTGCCTGTGGTAGGTAAATAAATTACCTGAATTACTGGACACCAGGATTCCACGAATAACACAAATGACTGTACATAACAGTGCTCAAAAAGCAAAAGTACAGGTAATCGGTTTACGTTCTTACACAAAACTAAAATCTAAGAAATAACAATATAAAAAGTGAGTGAGTTGAGTGTGTTGTATTGTGTTGTGTGTGTGTGTGAGTGTGTGTGTGTGTGTGTGTGTGTGAGTGTGTGTGTGTGTGTGTGTGTGTGTGTGTGTGAGTGGGTGAGTGTGTGTGTGTGTGTGTGTGCGTGTTGTGTGGGTGAGGATGGTCGCATGGAAACAGGAGTGGACATTCATCTCAAGACTTTTAGCAATTCTTCTGTGTCATGGTATGTTTGATAGAGAAGCCATTCATGAAGAGCAGCTTTACACCTATAAATATTTAGAGGATAGAGACATAATAGCTTATGAAGTTTGTTATAAAGGTATGGTCCCAGGAATTGGAAAAATCTTTGGCTGAAACATGTCCTGACCCTAGCGGATACCGCCACGAGATGATTACGACGGGAATAGTCTACCCTAAACTCTGTCAATGAGTGCTGCTTCACAACAGTAGCCAGTACAAAGAGCTGTCTGACGGTCAGCACCTGGCAGAATTCATAAAGCTCAGCTGTAGGACACAGGCGAGGCTTAAAACAGCAAACCTTTAAAACAGCCCTCTGAGCACGTTCCAATACAAGAAAATGAGTTTTATTGGTGCCACCCCACGTCGTGATGCAGTAACATAAGATAGATTGGCAGATCGCAGTATAAACCAACCTCATAACATTGGAGTCAGCAGAGTAGCGCAATTGTCGAAAGATATAAATGAGTTTACGAACTCGACTCGCCAAGCAGTTCACGTGCGGTTTAAAGGTTAAGCTTTGGTCAAGAACAATCCCCAGGTATTTGATGGAAGACACCCTCTCAATGCGACAGTAGGGTACAGCCAAGGACAGACTGTCAATCGGCCGAACGGTGATCTGTAAAAGGTTATCCGAGGGTATGTCAGCTTTTCGGATTGAGAAATTGATAACCTTAGTTTTGGTCGCGTTTAGGGTTAAAAGGTTTTCCCTCAACCACTGGTTAACGGTATTAAATCCATTTTGAGCTAGACCATACGTGTCAGTCCAGGAATCAGAAGAGAAAACAAGAGCCGTATCGTCTGCATAAGCAAATATTTGGCCGTTGTCCAGTCCAAGTTTGCAGAGATCGTTCACATAAATTAAGAAGAGGCTTGGACCCAGAATACTCCCTTGCGGGACACCATGCTCAATGGGAATTTCAGAGCTGACGTACGCGCTAATCTTTACGTACTGAGTTCTACCAGTTAGGTAACTCTGGAACAATGACAGTTGTCTCCCCCTCACACCCATGACCTCAAGCTTAGATAGCAAAAGCGGAACTGAAACCGTATCGAACGCCTTTGCAAGATCCAGGAAGAGTGCCACACATTTCTGCTTGTTGTCCAACTTCCCAACTATGTGTCCTACCAAGTTGTGAACAGCATCGGCGGTGGATAAATCCTTCCTAAACCCATATTGATTCGCAGATAGGAGATTACTAGATTCCAAGTACTTGGTAAGCCTGTGGTTAATAATCTTCTCAAGCACCTTGGACATTGCAGGGAGAACGGATATCGGTCTGTAATTCTCAACAAGATTACGATCACCTGATTTGAAGACTGGATGGATAATGGCCCTCTTAAAAGCCGCAGGAAAAACACCCGTGTTAAGACATAGATTAAATATGTAAGTAAGTGGGGGAACAATAACGGTCCTGTGCTTCTTCAAGAACGCCGAGGAGATACCGTCCCAGCCCGACGCACTGTCGTTTTTTAATGACATGATGACATTTTCGACCTCGGATACGTCAGTATCAAGCAGGACAAAAGAGTTAGTAGTTGGACAAGATTGACTGATCGCAAAGCTCATAAGCGCAGGATCACTGCGGTGAATCCTCTCGACCAGTTGCCTGCCAATATTGGCAAAATAGGTATTCACCTCCTCGACACACAACTGTCCGTCCCTTTGCAGGCCCAATAGACTATTAGCCGGGGACCTTGTTTTGGTGGTATTCGTAACTGATCGGACAACTTGCCAAACCCGCTTGGAATTATTGCCAGCTTTTTGAAACTCAAGCTTCTCAAATGCATTTCTGGTTTTTCGCAGAAGGTTAACACAGAAATTACGATATCGCTTATAGGAGAGTTTCACTATATCGTTTGTTGGATCTTTCTTCATTTGTCTATAAAGATTGTCTCTATGACGCATACAACGCAATAAACCTGGGGTTATCCATGGCTTTATAGGTCTCTTCCTTCGTGATAATTTTAAAGTCTTGCTATCTGCAGAGATAGCATGAAGAATAGGCTCATACAGGTGCTTCATTGCATGATTGGGATCATCGGCTGTGTAGACAGACTCAAAACTAATGGTGAGTAAATCTTGGGACAGTTTGTCTTCGTCAATTTTTGTGATTGTGGATCGAGGAATAGATTTCTTCCCCTTCATGGACAGCACGCCCACAACTGTGAAGTGATCGGTGACCGTTGATTCCACCACAAGAATACGTACAGGTAGTTTGGACTTCAAGTTAAAATGATCAAGGCACGTCAGGCAGTCATGTGTCAGAAACGTATGACCAATGAAAAGTCCATGTTGGGCCAAGACATCCATATAGTCAAGCGAGTGTGCGTCCAGTTGGCCATCAGCAATGTCAATATTAATATCACCTGCAAGAACCAGATTACCAAAATGCTTAACCCTATGCAAAAGTTCGTCCAGAGATTGTATAAATCCAGAGGGGTCTCTGAAAGCGAATGGCCTGTAAACACCTATAACAGCTAAATACGCTCCCACAGTAACCAACAGACAGCTTGAGTCCAGTAAAACCGGTTCAGAGACCGTCACATGAGATAACGTTGCTTTAATATAAACCACCACACCATCGTTCTGATTATGTGTGATTACAGTTAAATAAGAGTTATATCCATCCAATACAGGAACAATAGGGTTCTGAGACAGTCTGCATTCAGTTAGGATGATAATGTCAGGGTAATTGTCAATTCTTTGAATTAGGGATAGTAGACTAGAGAAGTTAGCGTTAATGCTACGAATATTTTGCGACAATAAAGTGATAGAGGAGCCAGATACAGACAGCAGCTCAGAACATCCCTCGACACTGCACTGAGTGGCCTCACAGAAAGTGATGTCAGTCAGGTCAGTCAATAAGCCATTAACCGCCGCGAATTTTATTTGCAATAATCCAAGAGTGGCAAACATCACGTATACAATATTTTACCCCACAATAGTCAATCTGTTCTAAATAGGAGACGCAGGATAAAGATGTGTAGCATAAAGGAAATGGGTTAAAAATCCCTAGAGATAGTCTGACCAGAGTTACATCATTGGCACGATGTAGTTGGATGAACGAAAATAGTAGTTGGATGTTGGGTGTATTAACATAAGTACTTAATCTTAAAAAAGTGGTTCGAGAATGTTGAAAGAAGTGTATGGTAGGAATGTAAGAGTGTGTTTGAGTGAGGGTTGTGATTGAGTTGAGGATGGAAACATGTGTGTGGGTATTACGGTATTTGTGGACATAGAAGTACATAGAAGTTTTATAACAAAGAGAAATAATTATTCTCATAGGTAAAGGTAAAACACTTAAAAACTTAAATACTATAGGCAAGCAAGTCATGCAATATATAAATTGATTACGTGTATTTAGATGTGAAAAACACAAACGCGTTAATTCAGCGTTAATTAGAAATTCATCTAGTCATTTTTGAAGTTTCAGCTGGTGGATTTGATCTTCACTTGTGATCGTAATAAGCGGAGATTGGTCGTCCTTTCTAGCGTACACCTTCCCATAGGCTGTCCAGCAATACTTATAGAGACCAGATCTAGTTAAGTCTCGGGCGAGGAAGTGTAATCGAGACCCCCTTTGAGTCAAATGTTCCGACAGGAAAATGGGAGTATCCTCATTAGTAGTTAGGCCAAGGTGTTTGCAGGTGAGTCTTGTCTTATGCTTTGTGTAAAATGTCTTGCTCGAGCTCAAAACCTCCGCCTTCATCAGAGTGGACCCGGTTTCCACAATTATTGGCGAGTTTCTCAGGTCCTTGTCCTTGCCACGAGGTCTATAAATATCCCTTATATCAGATTTCAGCAGTTTGCAGTCCAAGTTACGTGACAGACACATAACCATCTTAACGAGGTCCTCCTTGACTTCATTATTTTGCCTGGGTACATTCTTCAATACAAAGTTAGATTTGCGGTTGTTTATCTGCAGGTCCTCGATTTTTGTTTCGAGCACAGAAATACGATTTTTGTCTTCCTTGGACTGACCCTCTAACAACTTAATTTTACCTTGTAACTCCTCGTTCTGCCCGGCTAAAAAAGCAATAGAGTGTTCAATGCTTACGTTGGACTGCTGTATTTCTTTTAGGGTAATATTAATCTGCTGAACCTCTTTCCTGTATTGATCTGAGAAGACATTCAGCATTTGCCGCATTTCACGCTTAAACTCTTCCAGCTGATATTATATAGAGATGATAGGGTTGATAAAACATTAGATTATAGGAACTCCACCAAGATTATCGTCTTAAGATTATCGACGCAAAATTAATTAATACATTTTTATTACGAGAATTTTGCCCCTCTCTTCATTCAAATTATGTTCGTTTTTGCCTCTCTCTTCGTTCAAATTATGTTCGTTTTTGCCCCGTTTCTTCATTCAAATTATGTTCGTTTTTGCCCGTCTCTGCATTCAAATTATGTTCGTTTTTGCCCCTCTCTTCGCTCAAATTATGTTCGTTTTTGCCTCTCTCTTCGTTCAAATTATGTTCGTTTTTGCCCGTCCCTTCATTCAAATTATTTCGCTTTTACCCCTCTCTTCGTTCAAAAATTAATTAAAATTATGTTCGTTTTGGCATTTAATTTTATGTTGACACAACAAGTCTTTTGAATCGAATTGAGATAACATAGTTTTATATATACCTAGAGATTTTACCTTCATAAGTACTTTTTTTATACCACTCAAGTGGCAGACAGACACACGGCCCACCTGATGGAAATGGAGAAAATGGAAAATAAAATGGAGTGGCCTATGGACGTATGCAACAACAGGGGCGTCACACTCGTGCCGCCGACCTTTTAAGAACATGATCTGAAGTTGATGGTGTATTTAGGTAGCTGCTTCGTATTCATGGATAGTTAAAGCCAGTATTCAAACTTACATATTTTGTGTCCACAGTCCGTTATACCTCGACAACACAGTAGACATCTTCGTAGCAGCGAAACGCATACTTTGGGGGAAGTTCATCAACGTTGGCCAGACTTGCATCGCTCCTGACTACATTCTCTGCACCAAGGAGGTTCAGGATAAATTCATTGAAGCCGCTAAGAAGGTGCTGCACGAGTGGTACGGCGAGGATCCGCAGAAGTCGCCTGATCTATCCAGGATTGTCAATAACAGGCATTTTAGGTATGTATGTGACTACGGTTCAAAATTATTTAATTTGGCATTTTCCTAAAAAACTCAATTCAATTCATTTATTTACTTGTGGTACAACAAAAGATGGATAAAAAAATATAGTAATCAAGCACATTTTGCCATTAAGTTGGCATGCAAACACAGATTATTAGGTATACAAAGCAATATCTAGGTACTTAGCAACTAAAAATATTGCTGTCACAATAATAGCTAATAATACTAATGTATCGTTGAAATAGTATTTATGTGAAGTGCAGGATAATGTTTGTGCACCGGATTACTAATTTGAACATCCTAATCGTAACAATAGAACATTTATCTCAATTTATTTATTTCTTCGTTTACAAGACTCGCGCGCCATTTTCGTTGCTTTGCTCTGAATGATATCATTATTCGTCAAATGCCTCATAGTGTACAGGTGTGCGTGGATTTGACCATCCACGCCCACCTGAAAAAATCATTCTATATAAAGAAATCCTATTACATTTATATTTTTTATTAATTTACAATATTAAATTGTTACATATTAAGTATATCAACTAGCCAGCCAAGCTTTTGTCATGTAAATTACCCGCCTTGGGTCCTGTCTGGTGCAAAGGAGCCCAGAACACTTACTACTATAATATATTTTTATATTTATATAGTAACATTTATATTTTTATTTTTACTTACTATTAACATTTGACCGATTGTTTTTCTACCTCTTACGAAATAACTCAACGTGATTAAATTAATTAACGAGCCCTAAATATTAATAATCATTAAATTTATTTAATTATTACAGCCGTCTCCAAGCCCTAGTGGACGCAAGCAGGGACAAGATCACCATCGGCGGCACATACGATGCCAATGACAAATTCATTGAACCAACTATCCTCACTAACGTAACATCAACAGATGTCATAATGCAAGACGAGATCTTCGGCCCTATTTTACCTATTGTACCCATTGAAAACGCCTATGAAGCGATTAAGTTTATCAACGAAAGGTAAGATGTGTGATTATTTGAGATTAGTATGAGCTGTTTTTAAATTTAATGCAATCAATGAATTGAAATCTTGAGACGGCTTTTAGCTCTTTAGTGTGTTCGTGTGTTCTATTTTTGAAATTGAAAATATAGTGGCTTTTATTGCAAATAAACTTATAAGGATCTCATGGAGTAAGACTAAATACTCAAAATATATAATAGGTCGTTACATATGAAGTTGCCGCTTTTTTGAAGAAATTGGAGAAAACCCAATTTTCAATACTAACATTTGTGCATTTTTTTTAGGAATCTAATCTAAATTTTTTGATTTTTTATTGTGTATGTATGAGACAACATTAAGGTAACAAACACTTTTATTACATTTTTGAAAAGTGACAGCTGTAAAAAAGTAATACGAAATTTATCATCAAAATGGATAGCATTTAGAAAGTACTGTTTTTGAAGATCAAATTTAATTTATCAAGTGGCCAATAGAAACAAAATTTAATACACAGTTGTAAAATCTTGAACTCAACTATCAAATAAAAATAACTAAATAATGGATATAGCTATTAAATTACAGGAATAATGAAATCATGAATCTGTAAGAAAATTTCGGCAATTTCATAGGTAAAGACCTAATATTAAGACTATGTGTGTGTGTACGTGTGTAATGTGTGAGTGTGTATGTATTTTCTTTGTGTATGTTATTGTGTTGCGAGGGAAATCTCCAAAACATTAACCTGTCATCATCATCATCATCCCAGGTTAATCCCAGTCGTGATATTTTCACCTCTGATCCGGCCCATAAAATGTCCGGTCCACATTTTCTGGTCTAACTGCGTCTTTGGTTGGATTTCGGTCTTTTCCTTGAAGCTACTGCCATTTGACCTCCACAACCCATTGTCGACCGAAATATTGAAGTACATGAACGTGTATTATTGTTTTAATATGGATTATGGATTACATTTTTAAACCATTATACTGCACAAATACATTTATTTCATACGGTCATTGAGTTTTGTACAGGTTTACATGGAAACTGCACCTTAAATATATCAAGTCGATAAGTTCCATCGATCATAGTAAACTTCATGTCCATGAGCACCGAATTTACAACAAACAAACGACAATTACATATGGGTCCATTACTAAATACTCATATCGATATTAAATCGACTATTGGAATTTATACAACACAAGATATTCAAAATAGTACTGGCAACTCTGACTTCATTTATTTACATTGGCAACACCGTGTCGTCTGGATACAAATTCTAAATTCAAAATTTTATAAAGAGGATGTATAGACTATTATCTACACGTTGCTGGCGATACGTAAGCCAGAAAATGAAACATGAAAAATTTTCAGGGACCATCCGCTAGTGCTTTACGTGTTCAGCGACCAAAACAACATACAAAAGTTGTTCACTGAACAGACACGTTCGGGCAGTGTCGGTATAAACGACACGATCATGTTTTACGGCGGTAAGGAGATGACATTACCATCGACCGTTTGTAAATACATACAAATATAAACTTTAATCTAAAAGTATTAAAGTTCTTCTTTAATTATTATAGAACTAAACATTCGTCGAAAAGACTACGCATTATATCGTACAGCGTTTATTATAAATAACTGAAATCATAACATAGTACAATGTACTAGTCTACTGATATATCAGTAACAGCACAGAGTACGTCAAATATACCTTCTAGGGACAACAATCTGTCATAATCGTGTGTGACCGAAACACTACTACACTTCTGCGGCTCTGCATATATAGATATGTATATTAATATATACATGCATGAATATAAACATAAGCAAAACTGTCGTACAAGTACATAATTAAATTATAATTAATACTACAAACACTTTCACAAAATATTCTACAATTGTACACTTTGATGCAGAATATTAAGTATCGATATTTTTGTTTATATTATACATCGGTAGGGTGTACTATAAAAACACTGATCTTAGGATAATAAGAGCTTTGAGTTGAAGTAGAAATATAGTAGTAGTTATAAAAAATCAGATTAATAATCTCGTATGTGCACTATCAATGAAATAGAATCCACCTTAAGTGAATTAGAATAGAATTTCACAAACTAATTACGTCACGACACTAAAAGTAAAACAAAACACTTCACAATCACCTAGAGCATAAGCGTAGTTTAAAAGACGAATGTTTAGATATTTTAAAAAATACTTTTACATTTTGTATGTAATTATAAACGTTATTGCAGGGTGATGGTACTCCTTCTTGGATTGGTCTCCTTATTGTACAATATGTTAGCACAATATTGTTGTTTACATACTCAAATATTGTTTACATTTACAAATATTGCTTTATAGTCATGTATGTAAACCGATGTGTGCTTCGATCTTGAAATGCATTCACGTTCTTTGGTGATGGGTGGTGGTAGATGGTGGTGGAAATCGTATACTGATTGAAATTTAGTTGTTTTTATTTTAATTCTAATGAAACTGTATATAAAAATATGTGAGTCAACCTTATTTACATTTTATGTTGTCATTTAGTCAGCTGGTCTCTTCCATAATAAACCATCTGGATTTTACTTATGTGCATGTAAACATTGGTAGTAATGTAGATGCGCATAGATTGCCCATGACATATAAAAAAGGCAAGTTGTAGTGGTCATATCTTTCTGCCTTAACTTTGAATACATTTCATCAATTTTCATGTTTACTGTATAACTATTAAGTAGAAAATGGTTACCACAGTAGTACATTGTAAAGACCTATTTTATTACAATGCATAGATATACAAACACAGTTTAACCTACTTAGATAAAATACAACATATGTTTACTCAAACAGTTTTACAAAGAACTACAATTATATGCAATGTGTATACAATAACAAATAAATATAATTATGGCATGTAAACAACTTATAGGTGGTATTTAATTTTCACAGCCAAGATGTATGTAAACTTGACCTAAAAACTATTCTTCTTAGTAAATAATTCTGCTAGGTGGTGGTTCTAATGTTGATCTGTTGTATGTAGAGAGAAGCCGCTAGTGCTGTACGTGTTCACCGAGAATGATAAATTGCTGTCAAGTATCGTTAACAACACTAGTAGCGGAGGGATGTGTGTTAACGATACCATGATGCATATGGGAGGTTTGGACATTTTCTTTTGTTATTATGTACTTACATTTGTGTCACCAATATAGCAAATATATTTTTTTATAATAATATATAACTCTTAAATATTAGACGAATAAAATCGTTTCGATTTAGTCGATAATAATAGATAACGAATAAATTCGACTAAAAGATATTTTACATTAATCTATAGAAAATGTTTCTGTTGATGATTTCAATTTAATTTAAAATGAAGTCGTAAGAACACGAAATCCACTTAAGGCTTTCTAATATCTTGGTAATATCTTAGATACATTTTTTACTTTTCATGATAAGATAACACAGGAGACAGTGGCCGAGCCGCAGCAAAATCGATTTTAAGTTCAAATATTATTTTTATTTCAAATAAACCTAGAAGGCTACGCTTTGAACTTCTCTTTAATTTATTTAACTATACATAACATGTACTAAGTCTCATTAATATTTCAACTTCTTCTATCAAACGCATGTTTACAAAAAGTATCAAATAAATGCTTGATACAAAATACTTTTTACACTTGCATGACTTTCTATAATAATTATTAAGGAGGTAAACCCGCCATTCAAACTCGAGCTATCAACTCCCACAAGAACAACCAGGGTTACCACATGTAAAATATTAAGTAATTTGTAGATATAAAAAAAAAAATTAAACATACACGACCTTCTATGTGCAGTTACAACCAAGATATGTGACGTATTCCCTCCGTAATAATTATTATATTCCTGTAAATTTCCACCACACCTGATTTATGACTTACTGTACATTGTCATGGTTTTTTTACACGAGATTATTTTCTGGAACGAAATCATGTTAAATAGTAATGAAATGAACAGGTAATAAAATATTGTTTTCTCCGTGAAATACCCTTCTGTAATTGGCCAGATACTTTCTTTTTTTCTGTTTATTGCATATAAATACATAGCATGCTTTAATACATCACTTTTCCTATTTGTTTTATTTAAAAGCACGAAGTGGTTGTTTACTAGTGAGGTTATTAAACTTTTTTTAATTGCATCCTTTAAATTCTTACAACGATTAAATAGTAATCGACTAAAATAGCACTCATCCAATTAGTATTAGGAGTATTTTTTTAAAAAGTTTGATAATCTCACTATTGGTATAAGCCAATCAATATAGCACCATGATCATATAAAAATAAGTCATATAATCGCAGTTGAAACCTTGCCATTCGGCGGTGTTGGCTCGAGTGGTATCGGCGCGTACCACGGCAAGACGACCTTCGACACGTTCACGCACAAGAAGAGTTGTCTCATCAAGAACTTCTCACCTATTGGAGAGAAGCTGGCTTCGTAAGTATCAAATTTAAACATAGGCACAAACATACTCTCAGGCATTTTTGCCTCTGGAGTAGGCAGAGAGAAGAGCTCGTCATCTACTCTTCATCAACAGTCCTTACACACTTCACGAGTTACGTTAACTGTCATTAAACCTAAACCTAGCTTAATAAATGGATACATCTTTGTTAAAGTCATAAATTTACTTAGTAATTATTAATAGTACTTATGGAATATAATAAGATTTTCTAGAATCACTTAAACCACAGTAATGAGTGTTTATTGTTGTGACATTACATTTATATTGAAGCTTATAAAGATCTTTTAATGGCAATAGGCTCGCCCACCTATTACATTGGGACCTAAACATAAACTGGCGAAATGTGGTGCTGGCGCCTCTGCCTACCCCTTCGGGGATATATGCGTGAGCTTATATATATTATAAAGATCTTTTGCTGCGAAAGTCTGGTTACCTATGTTTGACCAAAAAGAAATTGCCAAATTTTCACTTCCCAAAAAAATTTCGCTTAATTTCATTTGCCAAATTATTAATTAGCAAAAATCACTTTATAAATAATTGTAACGCAAACGTTATGTTTGGTTAATTAACGTTTAAACATTAACTTGATTACCAACTAGTACTTTTACCAATTTTTATTTAATCAAATGTTTTAGTTGGGTGTTATTCCAACTAAAACATTCGACTAAATATATTTTTTACGCAAAACCGGTCTTCGGTTTTCGGAGTTACACCATCGAAATTGATGTTGGTGTTGAATTTTATAAAATTAATAAATACGTATAAGCCTACTAGCTCAATTTATCCAAGTCGGGGTACGCAGTATTCGACTTATTTTCAATTAAAATAAATAAATAATTAAAAATTTGTATACAATGAATATGGGTATTTGTATACAATGAATATGGGTATTTGTATACAATGAATATGGGTATTTGTATACAATGAATATGGGTATTTGCATTGGTCTCGTCGTGCCTGGGAGAGCACGTTAAGCTGTCGATCTCTGTTGCCATGCCAACATCTATGGCAGTCGTTACGTGTAGTTGGAGCCCTAATAAGTCCAACAACCTGGTCTAACTGCAATGCTTCGATATCGGCATTTGGTTGTGCAAGAGGTCAGATGTCAGTCGCTCCGTAGAAAATATCGAAGTTCAGCCAAATCTGCAGTTAGACTGGTAAAGCGGACCTCAGACTCCGGTGCGACGGGGATTAACGCTAAGATGAAGAAAAAGAAAACTGCATTATTTAATAATATAATTCCTAAAAATTCTTACTTTTTTGTCATAGCAAATCTTTCGACCAAACTTTTACTGTCTAAAGACTGTTTGCTGTAATAATCATTTGGTTAGAGATCAAATGCCATAATGATATTATACTTGGTAATATTCCGCAAAATTTGACGAAATGACAAAGTGCGTACTAAAATTATTCCAAACATTGCATTGGTATAAAAAAGATTGCTAATATTGATTTGGGTAGTGAAATTTTGGCAAAATCTTTATGGCAAAACGGGAGGCTCCAGCCAAAGTCTTGTCGTGTACTTGTCTCCAATCCTCTAGGATTTATTGGTATGATCCACCAGTGGAGCAAACAGCACTGTTATCCACCGTTGGTCTAGCTGGTGGATCGTGTGACGATGGCGCTTGCAACTTTCCTAGAATCCACCATTTGCTCTAATAGTGGATTGAACAGATTTATGTAATTTCACCCTTGACAGCAATGTCGATGTTACATTCTTACTAAACTTCTATTAGTTCCACTGAGCTACCATTTTTAGATACCACAACTTAATAATATTTTATAAACTTCCAGTGGTCGCTACCCACCGTACTCGGAGAGCAACCTGAATTTCATCACCATGCTGTTGAGAAAGCGGTTCGGACCCTCGCTCAAGTTCGTCCCCTACGTGCTCGCATTCGCTCTCGGCGCTGGACTATCGTACGGAATCTTCACTTGGCAGAAGGTAAAGAAGTAATGTGATTATGACAGTCAAAGAAGGATGGTATTGTTAGGAAAGGCAAGATTATGCGAGGTAAATTATTTTGAGCATAGAAAATAAAGAATAAGAAAACAAATTGCACACCTTAATGCGGCTACCACACAAACAAGCTTCACCACAGTTAAGCCTGAGCAGGCGAGACTGTGGTGAACCTTATGCGTGTGGTAGACGCATAACTCACAACATCTGAAAGACAGCCCTCCATTTCTTTTGTCATTGTTCCAGAAGCCTCTTCCATTGTCTACAAACCTTTCATATATCACACTTCTTTTGACACGTTTATTTGTATTACAATTATGTACAAATTAATTATAGTACAAATTGTTTGTTTGAAAGGTTAGGCAAAATGTAAGACAAATCGAATGCTTATAATGTATTGCGATTATTATTTCATTTTACATTTATTTTGTCCATTAAACCACGATATCTAAGAAAAATATTGCTTTTTGAAATACCATTAACAGAGATTATCAAATAATAACTGTTAAAAACGCGAATTCGTGAAGGTTTATGTATGTGTATGAGTGTATGATGATTGTAGAAGTGTATACTAGACTTTTCTTATCAGCTCATAACCTGAAAGCCATGAGTCATGACTGTCCTAACTCATGAGTCATTCTATTAAGCTGCTTTGGTCAGCGTTCATTGACCATGCGCACTAACGTCCATGAGTCATTCTTTTAACCAAGATTAGTGAGTGGCACACTGTTTTATCTTTTTACCTATACATATTAAAAAAATATTCCGACATGACGACTCAATTCGTCATTCTTCTTAGAAGTCCGTTGAATAATGTGGTCAGTGGGTAAAAGTACATTAGTGAGGAATTAATGGCAATGAGTAAGTTAGTTTGCGACACGATAACACAGCTTCTTTTTTGTATAGCAAAACTTGTATAAAAAACGAGAGCCGTTATAAAATGTTTCGATTATTACTTTTATTTGAGGCTTATGGCATTCATAAGCTCACTGTATTGGCAATAAAAACGAAATGTCATGCTTAACTACAGCAGCTAAGTATGGGCTGGTCCCAACACTGGGTTGTCATAGCTAAACCTTTCTTGATTTCTCGATGATTTATCTCTAATCTCAAATATTTAAACAGATTTAAACACACTAATTTATCTATGTTGGAATCTTTTCCAAATTCTGTTACAATTACCACAAATGCGCCCAGGAGTAACTGTTACTTTAGTCTGTAAACTTAGTTACCTCCATAATTGTATAGTATGAAGACTTATAACTTTAGACCTTTATACATAATAAGCTTTTATATTTTTTAACCATCCGGTTACATTAAAATCTTTAATGGGCCACCACACGCACAAGCTTCACCACGGTTTTGTTTGCGCAGGCAAAACCGGTGAAGCTTGTGCGTGTGGTAGGTCTTAAGAGGATATTATAAAAGAACCAATTGCTATTTATAAATATTTAAATTATTTTTTAACTATTCGTAATAAATATCCTGTTTGTAATTTGATTGATTGTATTCTGTAGTTTAAAAAGAACATGTAAATTCATTAATAGTGTAAAAAAATGTTTAAACACAACATTATTTGTTTTATTTTACACATCTTTCTTGCTTTAAATGCTTTTTAGGGGATGGATGGTTCAATGAATTCTTACAAATATATAAAAAATATTTACAAATATATATAATATGTTGTAATTCTGTCCCACCTAGGATATAGTTATCCATGTAAAACCTATTGGATTCTGAACATTATAAAAGTAAGTCGATCAAAATTAAATCTCTTTCACGTAATTTTAGACCAACTTTAACTAACTGAACTACTTAGATCTGTCCAGAATATCCGAAATTTCGCGACCATAATATAGTTTAATGAGAATTGTGCAATAGAATCGACACAAATTAAGCCCAATTTATGGACTAATTTTTCAATTACCCCAAACTACAGATAATGTATCACATACCTACTTTGTGAATATTAGAAATAGCAAAAGATATTGCCATATTATAGTGCGGCCGTCGTCTGCTGCCTTATTCAATTTGACCAACCTAACATAAACACGCTACGAGTTAGCTGATACATTGAGATTCTTTTGTTTGACCGATCATAATCCTCCGATTACTCACGCTACAACTATGATTAAAACTCGTTTCATGACTGAATAATGCCCTTGACTCAAACGTCAGAGCGACTCGAACAGATAAAAAAAGGCTTTTTTTTTAAATCTAGAACTCAGGTGATAACGACGGCAATGTATTCGTCTGCTAAACCTTTAACATGTGTGTGTTTTGTCTTGACTCAATCGAAACTCTGATTTTTTTTTTTATACCACTTAGTTGGCAGACAAGCACACGGCCCATCTGAATGGAAGCGGTTACCGTGGCCTATGGACGTATGCAACACCAGGGGTGTCACACTCGTGCTGCCGACCATGAAGAAACCTTCTGATACTCCTCTTGAAGAACCCTATATTGTAGGCGCTTGGGAAAACCGCAGCAGGGAAAATCCCAAGCTTAAGTCATTGACGGAAATATCAGAATCGCTAGAAGTGAAGAAAAATAAAGTAACGACGGCAGCAGTATAATAACAAAAAATATACAAATACCTTGGGACACGTATCTTGGACTCAAAACACACCCAAGAAACTTTTTAGGTCCAAGATATATGACCCGAGCAAAACTTCATGTCAATGATTCGGTATGTTGACAACATTGTACTGAAGAATTTTCTTTTTTCAGATGTCATCCGAAGACTTGTAGGAGACTGATGGTGTGGAAAAGCTGAGATGCGTGGAAGATTATATTATTGTGATAATTTTTCTAAACTCCTACAGGCAAAGTTGTTCAATATTCATATAAAATTGGTATAATTTTTACAATTCAGACAAGTATTGTGGGTTTACATTGCTACTATTGCTAGTATTCTAATCAACCCCTTCAAATAAGCCCAATAGATTCGGTAGTATACTTGCTGGAGTTCTAACAACCTCACGACAGCTATTCAATATCAATCCTATATTGAATAGGCCTGCTACTAAAATTTGTAAAAAGAAATGGAATTGTAAACCTTTGCCCGTAGTCGTTCAAGTGCCTTTAAAATATCTTTATATAAATGCACTCACTTGTGATTTAATACAAAGCAATATTAGGTATATTTATTATTGTGTAAAAGTCGCTGTGCTGGCAGAAAAGCTGGTGTCTAAACTTTTTATTGTATAGCCTTTTTGTCTTGTCTTGTATTTTAAAAATCAATTTTAAAATACAAGACAAGGCTAGGTTAACAAAACAGATTTTTATATTAAAAGTCATATTATTTCACATGTAAACAATGCCATGACTTAGTATTTAATCATTATATCATTATTTCGTTATCTTTGTTGAATTTTGTTGAATATAATAAGCTTACTTTTAGTATGAAATCCCAAATAAACAAATCATATTTACTGATATTGAGGTGGACATATTGTAATTTTTTAAATGTTCCACCTTTTATGCGTTTGTCTGGGAGCTTATGATTTGCAAATACATGTTATATTTTGGTTGTACTTTTTAGAACGGTGGTTTACATAATTTTAATGCATTTATAAGGAAAAGTGGGTCCAACGGAAATAAAGCGGGTTTTTATCTGCGATGTAGGGAGAAAATCAATTTTTTATATATAAATGTATTGCTATAATTGTCTGTGTTTTATTTTGTTTCCTTTTATAGGTATTAACAAACGTAAACTACAAACACTTGAAGCTATTACCATATGCATTTGAACTAAGGCCTGCAATTACCGAGGTCCAAAAACGATCTGTGAAAATGAAAACTGGCTAATGCAGGTCCTTTGAAAGCTAGCAACACCACAACACGCAAGTAACATCGCGCGTTAAGGGCTTTTGCTGTTTTTTGTGCCAACAACTAATTTTGAGCATAATCTTTGACAACGCACACAAGTGCAGGAAAGTGACATATTACAGTGAATTGTGACTTTTCGTGTTCGTTCCAAATCTTCTAGTAAAGTGCCCACCACTTTGCTAGAAGCTTTCGGGCCTGGGAGTGACGGTTAGAGCCTTCTGTCACCCTAGCAAAAGCAGGCCGCAGCAGTGGCGCGCGATGCGCGTCTCCTCATAACCGATGTGATCTCGGTGGTCTCTACACCCGAAGAGGGGCAGCTCGAAAGAGATGAAATATGCCTCCGGCAACCTGCGAGCCTCAGATGGCGTGCGTTTTAGTCGGTTCAAGTCCGACATAACATCCCCCACCGGCTCCGGTGGTGGGGGTACCCCAGGCGATTATGCGTACAAAAAAAGAGGGTAGGTTCATAGTTCTAAAGAAAGTGCTCAAGTGTTCGGAAACGTATAACGTGAAGCTACCATCCTGCGTCAGAATGGTTTGATGGAGCGTGTCGTAATCAAGGCGTCACAAAGTTACATTTTTGTGAAAAAGGAGAGAAAACTTCAGCCAAAATGTAACAAGATACATGCCGGGAATGATAATTCCCACTTGTAAATCATAAAAAATGTGCTGGCAACTCTAAACGGTACTGTCATGGCCTGAACCAACCAACACACTGTTTGCTGAGTATGGCGGTGATATCATTTTTAGTTCCGAGTTTGACCGCAAGAATTTATTTTCTGGCGTTGACTCTACACTCACTATTTTTAGAAGACATTACACGCACTTAGACCTAAATAATAATTTTCAAAATTTACATTGATAATTATCATTTATCCTCGGAGGGTTAGGCAGAGGACCTCCGTAATAGGGGGTGAACCTATTGGCATATTCCGGCCACTATTAATTGTTGACTCGAGCCATGCATCTGAGGATGAGTTTGGGCTGTATATATCTGTCCGATGTTAAACAGTCCTATCCTTCAGTCGCCTTGTACGACACTGCATGGGAAGAGATGGGGTGGCCCAAATTCTACTCTGCCGGAAACCTTTATACATAGATTTTTGTTTTATTATTTCATTCTTTGTCACATGACGTTTTGGGTGATGATGATGACGTTGATGATGATGCTGATGATGATATAGCTGTAGCAATCACAGATTAACACACAATAAATTTACTATTGGTTCTATAGAAATTATTGTATATTTATTTCAACGTATAGTGAAGACATTCCATGACGCATTTTATGTTTAGTTTAATTTACTTTGAATATTTAGTATTGTTGTTTTTTTTTTAATATATTGTTCCTATGTAAACGCAATGTAGACCGTGAATAATACCTGCGATAAATATACACATAACTTCGAAAAGTCATTGGGTGTGTGCCATGGTAAAACCTGGGATCGAACCCGAGACCTCGTCTCAGCAGTCCATTACCCATACCACTAGACTACCGCGGTTATTTCGATATCTAGAGAAATTTAATTTTGGATATCAAATATCTTTAAATCCATTTGTCGTAAGAATATTTCACTTTAGCAGCTAATTATATTTAAAAAGTAGTCAACCACCCTAATGAATAATGTCTTGGTATGGCGACTGCTATTTATGAAGAACAAAATTAAAAAGTAACAAGATAGTTTTGTCCAATTTCCTCAGTACTGCAGTTTACAATTTTTTATTTTCTAATTTGCCATGAGATTCTAGTTCACACATACTGCAAGAATGTTTCGAAGTCGAACCAAAGAGGATATAAGAGTAAGAGTTCAAACAAAAATTCCGAGCTTGAATTTTTTTTTATTATTTCAGGACGCCGACTAAGCTATTCGTCTTTTTAGACACTCTAGATGGACGAGAAAAATTAGTGCATCGTTCTTTGATAATCTAATAATTCTGATTACAAATAATGGATTAAATAGTTTACATATGTACCATTAAAATCGATTATTAGTTTAAAATAAATATTTAGGGAAAGTGAAATAAAATTTCTGAACGAATATTCATAACTTCTTTATTTGTCGTAAAATATTAAACATGAATGCGTATATACCGATTATAACACCTTTTTATTATATCATCAGCTATTGTGAAAGTGTTTAGTAAGTTTTGCGTAACAACAACTTTTATGATATCATAATTACCCTACATGTTCAAGAGCAAATAAATTATATTTTTACATACATACATAACATACATAAACTCACGCCTATATCCCCGAAGGGGTAGGCAGAGGTGCTAGCAGCACCCACATTTCGCCAGTTTATGTTTAGGTCCCAATGTAATAGGTGGCGAGCCTATTGCCATTAACCGGGCACTTATAAACCTGCGATAAATACACACATAACTTCGAAAAGCATCGAAAAGTCATTGGTGTGTGCCATGATGAAACCTGGGATCGAACCCGAGACCTCGTCTCAGCAGTCCATTACCCAAACCACTAGGCTACCGCGGTTATCCATTTTATTATTTATTTTTAATGTAAGGTTATATTTTTAATGTAAATAATTACATTTTTAGGAATAATACTTATGGTCACAAGGAGTTTTATATTAAAAATATAATTTTTTTGCTCTTAAACGTTGGTTGATGGGTAGGTTTTGTTATGTCATAAATGATGTTATGAATAAAATAAAAGTTGCCGTTACGCAAAATTCAATATGCACCGTTCACAATTAGCTGATGATATAATAATAAGATGTAATGATTAGTTAGCAATACAAACCTATCAAAGCTGATATAGCTAGGTACACGGAGGGCAAACTCTAACAAAACGAAATACAAGTCCATAATAATAAAAGAGTCAATATCTCAGTAGATTCTCACAAATAAACAATTTTAAGAATAATTTCACCAACACGAAAACACAAAACAAATATGCAAATATGGCATATAAGCGCTAATACCAAGCTATACCAACACCAAGACAACTTTTTTCACAATGATGCCAACACCATCATAACTTTTCTCTGATTGGTTAAGATTTTAGAACGCCACGTTCCTAGTCAATGTAGGGAAGTGCTTTCGAACGATCGAACGAACTCGACAGCTAGAACCCCTTATATACTCTTTGGCTAGAACGTTGAGTTTTCAATTTCTCATTTGCCGTAAATTTTGTTTTTCTAAATGGCAGCTCTGTACTGAAATAAATACTTACTCGAACCACAGACTGTATAGAATTGAAAAAATAAAATGAAATGAAAGAAAAAAAAAAGAAAAGATATACAGGTTAAAAATTGCCAATATTAATGTTGTTTCAGAAGGTTTCTTATGATAAAGTGTGAGGCCCCTGGTGTTGCATATGTCCATAGGCCACGGTAACCCCATCCCATCTGGTGGGCCGTGTGCTTGTCTACCACCTAAGTGATATAAATATTTTTATCAACTTCACCGTATTTTCTATTTTCCTTTAAATTTATTTTTAATTAACTCAATTCCCAGCAGTGTCATTTACTGCTGTGATACGATCCTTGCGTGACGTTTTCCCGACCTTATGATCATCATTAACTAATAATATGACCTCATATTTTGCTCTGACGCGACGCGACGGCGCGGCGTCAACAGTTTATTTATATCCATGCAGTCATTTTCACGCAAACCCATAATAAGCAGAAATACATTATTTACTGAAAATTACATCACCTTGATTAATATAATGGTTGAAACAAGACGTAAATAATTAAATACATATTTACATATATTTTGGTAGGTATTTACTCAATTCGGGGCAGACAGCTAAAGATTAAAATCTACATCACACTGTCCATGTCCAATTTATATCAACACTATCAATCAATCATATAATTATGAGGAGATCAAAATAGACGACAGAAGGGGACAGTAATCGTAAGAAGAATTGGTACGGCAGGCACAATCTTTGATTATGATTGCAACCTCTTCATTCGGATTCATGAAAAGCAAATGACTTTTGTAAGTGTATCCGAACGTTAGACAACTGTCAAATCCCTTTATTTTCTTATATGGCAGTCGACGTTAAAATGTATTTTTAGTTTTTGAAAATAATAAGAAAGGTTTAGTTTGAAAAAGGACATAAATGATATTATCTTTGTTTTTCCAATGTATCCATGAGATCATGGATATATTTATGCAGTATCAGCACAATTTTAAAGTATTTGATTATTAGGTTATATTTTCTTATATTGCAACATTAGTGACTTACGAACGAAAGTGCTTGTGATGAGCAAAGACGATTAAAAAGTGTCGATAAGCCAATATTCTGCAGAAATTAGCCCGAATCTTCAGGTATCTACAAAATATAATAAATAACACCCTCGCATGTGAGGGTACTATGTGGTGGTGCTGTTCTTCTTCCGCTAGTTCAGGTGCTTATTCACATTTGAGGGCTTGTCTGTCTACTCCCTACCCATAATCCTATACGGCGGCCATATTTATAAGTCATGAAAGGCGTTGACGCTCGACACCATCATAATTATTTGCGTTGTATTGTTTTACAGGACCGATGGCTGCGATACGCAAAAAATTAGTGATTGTCGGTGACGGTGCTTGTGGTAAAACATGTCTCCTCATCGTATTCAGTAAAGATCAGTTTCCGGAAGTGTACGTGCCGACAGTGTTTGAGAACTACGTCGCCGACATTGAGGTGGACGGCAAACAGGTGGAACTCGCTCTATGGGATACGGCCGGCCAAGAAGATTACGACAGGTTGCGACCACTGTCATATCCCGACACTGATGTTATTCTCATGTGCTTCTCGGTGGACTCGCCTGACTCACTCGAGAACATCCCAGAGAAGTGGACACCTGAGGTAAAACACTTCTGTCCTAATGTACCTATCATCTTAGTGGGCAACAAGAAGGATCTGCGTAACGACCCGGCCACAATTAACGAGCTTCGCAAGATGAAGCAGGAGCCAGTGAAACCGCAGGAAGGCCGCGCCATGGCGGAGAAAATTAACGCTTTTGCGTACCTGGAGTGCTCCGCCAAAAGTAAGGAAGGTGTGCGTGAGGTGTTTGAGACAGCGACTCGTGCTGCGTTACAGGTCAAGAAGAAGAAGAAGACTAGGTGTTCTCTATTGTAATTGTGCTGTTGTCGGGAGAACTCTGATTTATGAATCGTTCGCATACTGCCTGATAACTTACGTTTGAAACGACTCGGACTGTGCAGCAGTCGCGGCGTCGGCCACACAGTGCTTCCTTCCGATACTGAATGCTGACGCGATGTCGCGGCCCGCGTCGCACGCACACCCACTCAGTATTCGTGTGGCTACTCTTCACAATTGGTACTTTGTATATTTTATAGATTATCTATAAAGAGTAAGCGTAAATGCCTTAAACAAAAGTAGTCGGGGGCATATGTGGACCTCCCGTCTCCGGCAGGGCCACTGGATTTTTCATGCTATAATATCACGTTATATAATCAAGTAGCATTTCTTCTACATATAGAATATTCCTCGACCGGTGGCAATTCACCGAGACTTGTTTAGTTCGGTATTTTGTATTTTAATTTTTCAATAAAATAGTGGTGTATAAATTGTGTAGGATGTTTATTTGACACGGAGCTCATGCCCCACTCTCATCTAAGTGCCTGTCAGCTAGACGCGTCTCTGAGACGTCCAATCTGATTTTGTAGGGCAGTTGTATTGTAATCTATTGTTTGTGTGAAATCATAACTTCCTAATATAATTTATTAGTAATAAAGGAACCCCATGTCAAAAATTCTATCTAAACTCTTTTTGACTTTTTATAAAATTTTAATGCAGCATTTAAAAGGTGTTTAGTATGGGGAATATTTAAGTTAATATGATCATTTATGTTATGTTTCATTAGCCTTGTAAGTACAAAATTATCGTCAAATATAATTAACAAAATAATTATTAGATTTCCTTTTATATAATTTAAGATTTATTATTTTGGATTTATTCCAATTACAAATTTATTAACCAATAATTGAAAGTTTCAATTTAGGTACTCCTTGACATTTTCAATAGTTGTAGTGGGTTGAATCGGCGGCGAGGTGCGGTCATGTGACGATTTTGGTGATGACCAGCAGCTCGGTATGGCACTCGCCGTCCGCGCGGCAACAGCTTCTCTGTATTCAGCAGGTCTGGAGCCCAGCTCGCATACACAATGGCGTTGACCACCTTCAGTTGCTCCGCTGGTAACGGTGTTATTACATACAGCTTGGATGTTTTGAAGTCAACACTACGGATCAAACCTGCAAATACAGACACATGAGTACATAGTTTGCTTGTCACGTTCATAGTTATCAAGTATCAAGTTTAATCAGCACTTTATTACACTTATTGATAACATTTTATGATATATTAATTGTATTTGTGTGCATATCTATTGAATCACTCGGTCTACATACAGTTACATGCATTTACTTTAAAACTTGAACCATAATATTTTTTCAGCAATAAGTTAGCTTTGCATGACTTTTTCTTATATATAAGACTAGTTTTTTTGATTGGCTCAACAAATCCTATGTTCACATTAGTATCAAAATAAATGGGATATTTACCATGTTTCATTGTTTTGAGTTCCTCCGTGATCATGGTGCTTGCAACAGCGCCGAAATATCAGAAACTCAAAACAATGAAACATGGTAAATATGCCTTTTATTTTGATACTGATGTGATTGACCATGATAGTTTAAATACTTATGTTCACATTATTCTGAATATGTACTAGTTTTTTAGTAATAAGAACCTCTTAAAAAACTAGTACCTGTAGAAAATTGAGTTAATTTTAATTACGAGTACCTACCGTTTCCGAGGTATAACGGCGCGTTATCTTGCAGGGTAAACAATCTCCCCTTATCTGTTGTGTTGAATTGACAAAGCGCTACTATTTTCCCGTTGATCACATTCAGAACCGCTTTATCCACAATTTTCTCTGTAGTCACGATGTTGATGTCAGATAGTTTTATTCTAGAACAAAGAGTAATTACATTATAGGATTGAAAGAGTACTAATAGTAATTAGTCTAAAGAATATATAATACAAACGCGTATGTAAATTTCATTTACAGTCGACCGATTGTATTTCAATCAGCTGTTACTCCAAAACAATAATCAGCTGATCAGCCCTACAGGTCATTTGTAAACTGTTCGAAGACAATACAACGTTTCAGTACTGAAATTACATTGCATACATTAGCTAAATGATAACAGTGACGATTGATTAACGAGCCATTGTTGGCTTTAGCGTGAATCACGCATAATTCCGGGAGCCAAACATTATCTTATTACATTTACTCACGAGTTCAGTACCTATTATTGTGTTAATGTACAGTACATGGACTGTCATTGGTAAACTAAAACTCATTTTTGAGTATCTCTATTCATATCTCTAGTTTAATTTGCAGCAAATTACCGAAACGTGTTCGAATGAAGAAAACAGTGGTCTGTTGTCTGTCTGAAGAGATGCTAATAAAACCGTTTATGACAACGTTAAAAAAGGATGGAGTTGATTCATACCAAAACTGCAGCCAATAAAAAATATATTTTAATATGAGTGGGGCGTTTCGAGAAACTCAGTAGGCACTATTGTGTCTATGTAAGCAGTACTAGTAATGAGACACTCCGTAAATTCTTATTAGATAATGAACAGGTACTACGGAAAAAATAATGTCTATAATTCCAAGAATGCGTTTAAATTTTCAATGACTAGGCCAAGGTGCAGTGAATCACAAATGATAAAAGCACGGGCTTATAGGCCCGAGACACACAACTTTTTATATCATTCAAGTGTTGCCGGAAATAGCCCGGGATCGTACAATCGACGAAACAGATGGGAGGCATTTCTTTGAGTGATAAAGGTAAATATTATACGTCTCGCTCACTCGCTCTGCGATGCTTACTCATACGTGAAAGTGGTAAGTTTACGTGCAAGTGTGTAATAGCCGTGATTACAAATATAGCAAGTTGGGAAAACTTCTAGAAGAACATTACATTATTGCAAACGCTAATTCAAAATGTAGGTACGGTTGTCTTGTCTTGAAATGCGTAAGTATTATATTAATAATACCAACAATACTAATCTAAACAGGTTTTTTTATTAATATGCTACTACCACCTAATGGTAAGCTGTATAACGTTTTACTTTAGGCCTATAAACACTGACAACACACCCGCGCCGACCGCGCTGCTAGACGAGGGAAAGGAAAAGTGGCAAGAAGCCTACCTCACCAGAATGTAAATAAACTAATTTTATAATATATTACGTGGCAGACAAGCACATGGCCCTCTTGATGGAAAGTGTTTACCGTGACTACGCTAGTACTATTATATTACCTATCTGTTCTGTGCCGTGGCCCATCACCGTATGCAACAATGATATTGACTGTCTAATCCTGAATCATAGAAATTTAATTTAATTTTATTAAAAACCTGTCTAAGCTTTTGATGGTATAGGTAATATCTTTTACTACGATAGCAAACTAGCCCAAATGAGTTAATCGATGGACAGAGGTAGGTACTGGTTCGTTTAAATGCTTGCAACACCAAAAATGTGTCGCATGTTACCATGGTAACCAAGAGTTAAAGTAGCAAAGCGAATACCTACAATACCACGTAAGTAGTATCTAGCGATTATCCCGTAAGAAGCCGCTCTACATAGGATAAACCCTATTGTACTGTAGTACAACGATAAAAATACGCATAAGTTCAAAAATTCACAATATTAAGAAAAATGGCTGCATGTAGCTAAAATGAATGTATATAGGCAATGTAAATCCAAATGGATGGATTATGTGAATTTTAATAACGTTATGGTGTAGCAGAAACTAAAGAGTTACTTAGGTGTGTTCAGAATACGTTTAATACTGGTTTTTATGATAAAATATAATAATCTACCTATCGACCAATAACAAGGTCAACTTAAATACTCGTTCATTTTAATAGTAATATCCCAGTAGCGTCCAATAT
Source organism: Eilema griseolum (assembly GCA_963662185.1). Taxonomy (NCBI): domain Eukaryota; kingdom Metazoa; phylum Arthropoda; class Insecta; order Lepidoptera; family Erebidae; genus Eilema; species Eilema griseolum. The sequence goes on along the minus strand of OY759248.1, from coordinate 7,148,183 downwards.
TTGCACTTTGGAGCACAGGGTCAGCTTGTTGTTTTTCATTGGTAGGTATGCCGGATTTTCCGGTCAGCGACTGCCTAATGACCTCTCAACCCTAAGAAGAAAGCCTGCGGCAGAGCCTTGTTCGTTAATGGTCGATCTCGATTCTATGTTACTAGGTACTTTAGCGTGTTCTGAGTACATTTATAATACGGGTTTTTATGATGATCTAACTATCACAAAGTCAGTTTAAATGCCTGTGCATTATATTATGTATTGTTTATTAAGATGGCTCCAGCATTGATTTGAAGTTTTTCAATTTCTTTCATGTTTTCCAATTTCAATATATATGAAATTAATTTTTTTTATTTATTTATTTATTTATTCTTTATGCACGATGTACATTGGCGGACTTAATGCCGTAGGCATTCTCTACCAGTCTACCATTGGGTGGTTTAATATATATTATACTCACACCTGCAGGTATATCCTAGAAGGAATAGGCAAAGGTGTTAAGTTTATTTTAGTATTAGTTTATTATTAATAGCGCAGTTTTCGAACCCACGCAATCGATCAGTTGATTGAAAGCAATAAGCTCGCTCCAGGACTCCCCGTCCTCGTCCGTTAGGAGCGGATTCACCTCGACGTAATGTCCAGGATTCGAACGCCGGACTTCTCGTACCCCCTTTGTTACCGACGACGCTTCACGCTAGCAGCCACTCGCGCTGTGAATTCTGTTGACTGTTGATTTATCTACGGATGTACTGTGATTGATCTGCTATTATTCAATTCAGGTTATAAATGTTATCAAACTATAATTCTAGATCCATATTATTTACATCAATATAATGATGATTCATAGTTATTGACCGTATTGATTAATAAAATGACTAATAAGTGTGTATTTGATGACGAAAGATGTATTTTTTAAACAGGATTAGCAACAAATCTAAAGCTTTGGTTACAGAAAATATAATACGGTTAAATTATTTGTAAATATTAAATGAAATTAAGTTTTTTCTTCTTGAAATTGTTATTCCTTTTTCACAATTTTTCGCTTTAACGATCCTTTCACAATTAAATCGCGGTACGCGTATTGTAGGAGGATTTTTATTTTTGCATTAATAAATTATTAACTTAATCATGCAACCATCGATTTCTAATTCTACGAGAACATAATCGATATAATAATCCGGTCAATCGAGATAATACCGGTGAGGCTACAATAATTCCCACCAGCAGAACGGAGCGTTGGTAGGATTGTTTAAAACACCATCATCAATGAAATATAAAGTCCTATCGGTTCGATATCTGTATTTTTTTTTCTTCGGGGTCAAAGGTGGGTCAAAAGTCATAAATGAGGGATTTTCGCGATTAACAGCAAAATGGTAAGATTTATCATAAAAATGTCTTAGATAAAGTTGTCAATCAATTAGCCCACCGCAGCCCACTGCTGGACATAGGCCTCTCCCACTGTGCGCCATTTCGTCCGATCCTCCGTTTTCCAACTTGTCGTTTTGCTGAATATCGCGAAAAATCGGTTTTATGACCTTTGACTCCGAACAAAAAAGGATCATAAGGGATCGATAAGTACTTTTTATCTATTTTACTGGTAATGGTATTTTAAACAATCTTACTAACTTTCAGTTGGGTGTGAATTATTATAGCCCCGTTTTTTGTAAATTGACCGGGGTATAATAACATTCAATAAATTAACTAACAAAAATATAATTAATGTAGAATTAAGAATAGAATACTCTTTATTATACTACAGGGTACCAGTGGCGAAGGCCAAATAATTAAAAAAAGAAGCCGACGAGGTTTGGCGCGGTTTTTTATGATTAGCAACAAATTCCCTTGAAGGGGAAGCAAGTCGGAATACATATGAACCTTTCGCCACTGTAGAATGCTCTATATTATAGATTCATTATTTATGTAGGCACAATGGCAGAATCATAGACAACGATCTCCTCCAGACAACAAATGCTTGTAAGAGATCGATGGACATTGCAATGGCATTGCGATTGGCCGCCGCCGCGCCGGCCTACTGCCAACCTGTGTGTGTGAAGACAGGCAACCGCAATACTCCGTTCTCTCGATACGTTCACGTTACGAATATTTCTTCTGCTTAGGAAGAAGCGCGTAAAATTTGGTGTATATGTTCCATTTTTGAAATACATATAAACATAAAACACATACTACCATGCATATTATAATATTACATAAAGCAAATCATCTTTGTGTATAATCATACAATTAGCAAGTTATAATATGAATATACACCAGAGATGTCGCCGACGCGTTACGTGCTAGGGGCAAAGGGAAAGTATAAGAGGGTACTGTAGGTACATCCATGCATTAACATAAGCTGTTACAATACAATCTATTACATGGTCTTTATACACAGACATACAATCATCATTGACATTCTAATACATATAAACATATTTTAACAAAACGAGTAGTCTTTTTAAATGTCTGTGGTATTTGTTCATGTCTTATTGTTTCCAGCAACGCATTCTACAGGCGCACTACTTGAACTGTAAACGATTTATCAAGGAACTCTGTGGAATGTATAGGCATTTTCAATTAAAATTGTTCCGATAATATTAGTATATATATATACGAAATATATTTCTTCACTCTACAAACAGTTCGATTAGAATTCTACTAATAAACCTACCGAAGGATGTAGACTTGAAAAGGGTTAAATCAGACAGTAATACTTTATCCAAATCTATACTTTTTTTCATTAAAATTGTGTTGATTTCCTCTCCGATTTCCGGACGACTAACAAATTCAGGTGCCGCCGGCCTATTTATTTTTCTATGAGTTAATAATTATTCCCCAAAACAATTGTTAAATATTCTACTAAATAAACCGTTGGAGGATGTTCCCCCTTTAATTCCTTTTTTCCATTCTCGTTCTCTCTCTCTCTTTTCTCTATGTAGTAATAAGGCGCAAGCGATATTTCTGATATTACAAGCATTTACTGCGCGCGCGGTAACCGTTTACTGTGCTTGTTTGAGACTTTATACCAAAACTGCAGCTTATAAAAGATACATTTTAATATGAGTGGGGGAGTTTCGAGAAACTCGTTAGGCACTATAGTTGTATACTAGTATTGAGACACTCCGTAAATTCTTATTAGATAATGAACAGCTACTACGGAACGAATAATGTTTGTTATTCCAATAAAGCGTTTAAGTTTTCAAGGACTAGGCCAAGGTGCAGTGATTCTTAAATAATAAAGGCTCGGCCTGTTTGTGTCTCCTATGAAGAAACTCCGAGACATAAACAACTTTTATATCGACAAGTGTTGCCGGAAATAGCGCGGGATCGTACAATAGACGAATCAGATGGGAGGCATTTCTTTGAATGATAAAGGTAAATATTTAATCCGTCTTGCTCACTCGCTCTGCCATGCTTACTCATACGTGAAAGTGGTAAGTTTACGTGCAAGTGTGTAATAGCCGTGATTACAAATATAGCAAGTTGGGACAAATTCTAGAAGAAAAACTATTGCAAACGTTAAATCAAAATGAAGGTACGGTTGTCTTGTCTTGAAATGCGAAAGTATTATAAATTAATACTAATAACATTACTAAACTAAGCAGATTCTTTTTTTCATATGGTTACCTTAGGCCTATGAACGCTGACAACACTCACCCGCGCGGACCGCGCTGCTTGACGAAAGAAAGGAAAAGTGGCAAGAAAAGAGCTACCTCACCAGAAAGTAAATAAGCAACTTTTATTTATATTATTACGTGGCAGACAAGCACCCGGCCCACCTGGTGAAAAGTGTTTGTCGTGGCTACGCTGATACTATTATCTGTGCTGTGCCGTGGCCCATCACCGTATGCAACAATGATATTGATTGACTGTCTAATCCTAGGTCATAGGAATTTAATTTAATTATATTAAAACTGCTGTCTAAGCTTTTGATGATGTAATATCTTTTACTACGATCAATGCACCGAGGACTGGTTCGTTTAAATACTTGCAACACCAAAAATGTGTCGCATGTTACCATGGTAACCAAGAGTGAGTAGTATCGAGCGATTATCCCGTATGAAGCCGGGACGGGCCGCTCTACATAGGATATACCCTATTGTACTATCGTACGATAAAATTCAGAATATTATGAAAGAGGGCCGCTTTGTAGCTAAAATAAATGTATCTAGGCAACGTAAATCCAAATAGATGGATTATGTGAATTTTAATAACGTTATGGTGCAGCAGAAACTAAAGAGTTACTTAGGTGTGTTCAGAATACGTTTAATACTGGTTTTTATGATAAAATATAATAATCTACCAATCGACCAATAACAAGGTCAACTTAAATACTCGTTCATTTTAATAGTAATATCCCAGTAGCGTCCAATATTTGCATTTTGGAGCCCAGGGTCAGCTTGTTGTTTTTTATTGGTATGCCGGATTTTCCGGTCAGCGCCTGCCCCCTGAGAGGAAAGCCTGCGGCAGAGCCTCGTCCGTAGGTTGGTGGTACCCTATACACAGATCTCGATTCTATGTTACTAGGTACTTTAGCGTGTTCTGAGTACATTTATACTACGGGTTTTTATGATGATCTAACTATCACAAAGTCAGTTTAAATGCCTGTGCATTATATTATCTATTGTTTATTAAGATGGCTCCTGCGTTGATTTTAAGTTTTTCTATTTATTTTATGTTTTCCAATTTCTATATATTGTAATCCATTTTTTTACACATATTATACTCACACCTGCAGGTATATACTAGAAGGAATAGGCAAAGGTGTTAAATTTATTTCAGTAATAGTTTAGTATTAGCGTAGTTTTCGAACCCACGCAATCGATCAGTTGATTGAAGCTAATGCTTGCTCCAGGACTCCCCGTCCTCGTCCGTTAGGAGCGGGTTCACGTCGACGTAATGTCCAGGATTCGAACGCCGGACCTCTCGTACCCCCTTTGCTACCGACACGACGCTTCACGCTAGCAGCCACTCCGCGCTGTGAATTGTGTTGACTGTTGATTTATCTACGGGTGTACTGTGATTGATCTGCTATTTTTGATTTAGGTTATAAATGTTATCAAACTATAATTCTAGATACATATTATTTACATTAATATATAATGATGATTCATAGTAATTGACCGTATTGATTAATATAATGACTTATAAGTATCTATTTTTTAAATAGGATTAGCGACAAATCTAAACTTTGGTTACAGAAAATAGAATATGGTTCTCAAATTATTTGTAAATATTAAATGCAACTTGGTATTGTCTTCTTGAAATTTTTATTCCTTTTTTACAATTTTCCGCCTTAACGATCCTTTCACAATTATATCACGGCACGCGTATTGAAGGAGTATTTTTATTTTTGCATTAATAAATTATTAACTTAATCATACAACCATCGATTTCCAATTCAATGAGAACATAATCGATATAATAATCCGATCAATCGAGATAATACCGGTGAGGCTACATTAATTCCCACCAGCAGAACGGAGCGTTGGTAGAATTGTTTAAAACACCATCATCAATGAAATATGATGTCCCATCGATTCGATACATGTATTTTTTTATTCGGGGTCAAAGGTCATAAATGAGGAATTTCGCGATTAACAGCAAAATGGTAAGAATAACCAGCAAAATGGTACGTTTTATCATAAAAATGTCTTGGATAAAGTTGTCATTCAATCAATTAGCCCACCGCCGTCCACTGCTGGACATTGGCCTCTCCCACTGTGCGTCATTTCGTCCGATCCTCCGTCAAAGTTAAAGATCATGCAATTATCCATTAAAATCGGTCAAGTGCGAGTAGGACTCGTGCACTACGGATCCGTACGAAACTGAATTGAGCGAACTTGTTCTACGTAAACGGCAATTTATTTTGATTGTGTTAGTATAAAAGTTTGATTTTAAAATACTTCACATTGAGCCAGAATTATGAAATTTGGGAAGAAGCAAGATCTCTCTCTGAAAATCGCGATAAACCCGATTTTATGACCTATGACCCTGAATAAAAAAAACAGGTATCGATAAGGATTTTTTATATTTCATTTGTGACGGTATTTTAAGCAATCCCACCAACTTTCAGCTGGGTGCGAATTACTGTAGCCTTGGATTTGTAAATTGACCGGGGTATAATAACATTCAATAAATTAATTAACAAAAATATAATTATTGTAGAATTTAAAATAGAATATCATTTATTATACTACAGGGCACCAGTGGCGAAGGCCAAATATTTAAAAAATGAAATCCGGCGCGGTATTTTATGATTAGCAACAAATTCCCTTGAAGGGGAAGCAAGTCGAAATAGTGTTACATTTGAGCCTTTCGCCACTGTATAATGCTATATTATAGATTTATTAGTTATGAAGGCACAATGGTATAGACAGCGATCTCCTACAGACAACAATTGCCTGTAAGAGATCAATGGACATTGCAATGGCATTGCGATTGGCCGCCGCCGCGCCGGCCTACTGCCAACCTGTGTGTGTGAAGACAGGCAACCGCAATACTCCGTTCTCTCGATACGTTCACGTTACGAATATTTCTTCTGCTTAGGGCACTGATAGGAAGTAGCGCGTAAAATTTGGTGTATATGTTCCATTTTTGAAATACATATAAACATAAAACACATACTACCATGCATATTATAATATTACACAAAGCAAATCATCTTTGTGTATAATCATACAATTAGTAAGTTATAATATGAATATACACCAGAGATGTCGCCGGCGCGTTACGTGCTAGGGGCAAAGGGAAATTATAGAGATATGAGAGGGTACTATAGGTAGGTACATCCATGCATATACATATATTGTAGCTGTTACAATACAATCTATTACAATAGTACTTATTTAAAGCGGTCTTTATACATAGACATACAATAATCATTGACATTCTTATACATATAATCTGGACATATTATATAAACATATTTTAACAAGACGAGTAGTGCTCCTTAAGAAGTCTTTTATATGTCCGTAGTATTTGTTCAGTTTCCAGCAACGCATTCCACAGGCGCACTGCTTGAACTGTAAACGATTTATCAAGGAACCCTGTGGAATGTATAGGCATTTTCAATTTAAATTTTTCCGATAATATATAATATTATCTACGAAATATATTTCTACACTCTACAAACAGTTCGATTAGAATTCTACTAATAAACCTACCGAAGAATGTAGACTTAAAGGGCTTAAATCCGACAATAATACTCCATCCAAATCTATACCTTAATTTTTCATTTAAATTGTGTTGATTTTCTCGCCGACTTCCGGACGACTAACAAATTTAGGCACCGGCTTATTTACTTTTCTATGAGTTAATAATTAACCCCCCAAACAATCATTTAGAATACTACCAAATAAACTGTAATGTGCTGTCAGCGGGATGACCAAAGGCTTGACCTGCTTTGTCCTCTACACTGACGGCACAAAATCTCTGTTCTTACAGGGTCTGCAGCACGGATGTGACTCCACTGGTGTTACACGCGTTCATAGGTTATGGTAACCACTTTCCATCAGGTGGGCCGTGTGCCTGTCTGCCAAATAAGTTGTATAAAAAAAAGAACCGTTGGAGGACGTTCTCCCTTTTATACCTTTTTTTCTTTCTCGTTATCTCTCTTTCCTCTATGAGTTATAAGGCGCGAGCGACATTTCTGATGTTACAAGCGTTTACTGCGCGCGCGGTAACAGTTTACTGTGCTTGTTTGATACTTTAGCAGCATAAAAATCAGTAAAGTATTGATCACACGCACCGAGTGCAGGGCGAGACAGTGCACTTGGCCTACCCTCGGTACGAACATAGCGCCGAATACTTTGCACGTACATCGCATTCAGTCGAAAGCACTGTCTCCCCACTCCACACGATATGTGTGATCAAGGCATAATATACACACACAATATAATAGCAGCCTAAAACCGATCATTCGTCCGAATAAAATTGTATGATCGTCATCCAAACCCGCAAACCATCCAAGACGCATTCAGTCCACGTAAATAAACCGTTTATTCGGGCATTCTTTTGTTTTAATTTATATGCGTAAACCTTTGAAACAGTTATTTATCACTCCTTCAGTAAATCAGTTCAACTCAACCCTATTTTCAGAGACGTTGTTCATAGACGTTATTTAACAGAGGTTGACGCTGTATGCGCATACCGGCATACGTCACAGCATACACACTACGAGAAATAGTTTCAATCACTTTAAGCACATACTTATTGAAGCAGTTTGATTGGTACAGGGCAGTCATAGCTCGTAACGATTTCACGAAGTTGTGTGCCATCAATATAAGCTTGTTCTCTAAACAAAATATAAAAAATACTTACTCATACGGTACAATTCCTAGGATATTCTGTCCACGGTGTATAACCATTAGTTCGCCGAAATGCGCTAAGAAGTTTAAATATCTGTCCTCTTTAGGTGACAACGACGTATCCTGCTTGAAAGGATGTGCTACAAATGGTGGTGTTGTAACAAATTTATAATCCAAGTCTTCTGGAAATATAACATTCTGGAACATGTTTTCGTGTTTATAGTTGTCATATATCATTCCAAGAGCTTGTGGTTCGAGGGAGTATTCAAAGCATTTCTTGGTTACTTTGCAGTGAATTTGTATCAAGAACGTTGGCTTAGCATGTATTATGGTTAGAAGAATGAGTCTTAGACCAGTGAAGTTGGTCATACCCATGGTGTTAATGATCCAGGGCATAGAGCCATATTGCGCGTGGCATTGCTCAATTAGTTTGACCAATGCTGACGAGAATCGTGCAAGGTTGTCCATCACACTGATCGTACCGACGTAGTAGGATCTGAAAAATAATATTATCCATAAATTGCGACGCACTTTGAGTTTTAGCCTAAGATGTCTTCACTGCCCATGGTGCGAAGAAATTATTCTACCATTTTCGGCGGACGACGAGATACTCAGTAGGTACACACAAAAAAAATTGTACGCCTGTCAATATCCCAAGGGGTAGGTAGAGGTGTGTTAATATAACGGAGGACAGAATATGATTAGGTAACGGAGATGCCCCAGTGAAATTTCTCTTTAGAAAAATGCGTCGCCAAATGTGGGTGAGAAGGGGAACCGCACGTCCAATTGAGCATTCCGACCGGGGAAGTACCTCCGCCCTACAGAATACCGCGTACATAAATACCTCGTGTTGTGTTCCCGGCGGTGAGTAGAGTAGCCAGAGCACACTGGAGAGCTTTTGTACTGTCAGTGGGATGACCAAAAACTTGTCCTTTGTCTTTTACACTGACGGCACAAAAACTCTTGTGTTTACAAGGTTGGCAGCACGGGTGTGACTCTAGAAATTGCACACCTACATAGGCCACGGTAAACACTTTCCATCAGGTGGGCCGTGTGCTTGTCTGCCAACCGAGTAGTATAAAAAAAACTATCATTTTTACATATCTACATACATACATACATAAATAAATAAATAAATATTCCACGACATGGTCAGGCAGAGATGAATAACACCCACATTTCACCAAACATTGTATTCGGTCCCACGTAATAGAGGGTGAGCCTATTACTGTCTTCCGGGCACTATAGGCGTGATTATGTGTATGTGTAAGTTTACCATTAGCACTTATAAGCTCTACAAGTTTAAGCTTGGGATTCTCATAAATAAATAACATGGGGAATGGGTTTTGTGCCTATTGCGATACGTATATTCAGCAGTTGGAGGCAAAGGGTCTAATCTTGGTATCCCCGACCAAAGCGAAGACGCCCCCGCCCCAGTTCGTTCCTGGGCAAAAGACGGTATTTTTTTTTATCTTATCCTTTAATATTAGGCAGTTCTTTTAAATATTTATGATGTTTTACTAATAAATTATCATAACTCCCATGTAAAATCTTTACCCAGAAAAACTTTATAGACGACTTCATGAACTTATTGCACTAATTAGGTCTCAAATAAGCGGTTCACAAAAAATAGTATAAAAATGAAATCGAACCATAATGAAATAATTCATGCATTATATTACTGGTAAAATACTGAGAAATGGACCCTTAACCTCATAAGATTTCGCCATACACCGACAGATGGCACCATTTTCTTATTGGCATGGATTTAGTTTTTACTACAAATATGATACAACATGTAAGAGAAACCATCTATCGGAGAGTAGACGAACTATACCTTATCTATAAAAAAATATTAAAATATATCAGACTTGCTGTTGCAATATTACTAAGTCGTTTTAGATGTAAGCCTGAACAATTTTTACATACTACTACGCACATTTCGTTATTGTAGCTGGTTAAAAATATTTTTATTTTTATTTCAAAAATAAAAATATTTTCACCAAAAATCACAACCCAACGCAAAGCCGTGATAATAGAGCAAAAGGGTGACGTCAGAAGGGGGCGGTGCTTAGCTTCCATCCATTCTGACTTCTAGAAAGGCTCAAGACTTGATTCCCTTGCAACAATTCCACTACCATTTCCTTCTCCATGGTTAACACCCATATTTCACCAATTATGGTTTTTGGGCCCACATAGTAAGGCGAGCAATCACACTAGAAGTTATTTTGCACAAAAACAGAAATCAGTCAATAACAACCCCATTAAAAACCTTTGCACAATTCATCCAAATAAGATTAAACCTACATGTCTGGTGCTTTCAGATGAGTAAAACTCGGTCCCAATAGAGGTGAGGTGAGTACTGTGGCGGATATATTGCCGGCCACTGTGAACTCCGCCTGGCCAGGGTCGAGGTCTATAAGGAGCACTGGTCCATTTTCCAACACCCTGTTGACGTAGTATCTCATGAGCGTCGACTTGCCTAAACGAGTGCCACCGCAGATTATAAGTCGAGTGCATTTTTCTGGAAATAATTAAGAATTAATTAAGATAGGAACGAAAGTAATTAAACAACTATTTAGTACTAACTGAAACCGGCTGTTCCGCCAAAGTGTGGGTTTTTTCTGGGGGCTTTACTAACATAAGAAAAGAAAATAGTAGAATTTTTCGAACCAATCTTTCGCACTTAAAGTTTTCTTTATAAGAAGAAGATTATTGTGTGATATTTTAATAAAATTTGTCTTACTTTACTAAATAGTTAGGACTGGTTTATTTTTATGACAAAGTACAGCGAACAGTACAAATTTTTTTTTTACAGAATTGGCCCTCTTCTGGTCAACAGATGACCCATATGAATATGTAGCAATAATCTTCTTAATTAGAAACAACTACATTTTGACAGTAACAGTGCCGCGCCCTGGGTGTGTGTGCTGTGACACGGAGGAATTATTTAAGGTGAGATTTGGTCAGTCCACTAAGGGTAAGTAAGGTGGTTTAGCAGCTTAATCATGAAGTTAATTATTTTCCCTAACAAAATAAAAATACTCTTAACTTACTCATTGTCCAGCTAAGATCGTCATCCCATGTAATAAAATTTTCAAAAGATCTTAAAGGTTTGGTTGTGTATATGTTGCAACTTAACATTTCCGAGGCCCTTGCCAACCTAGTAGCAGTTGGGTCTACTTTTAGCTTTGTAAACACATCAGTTGTAAAATGACTATCAACAAATTCCATTTTAGGATCCTGGAGCGGTGTCATAGCCACCACAGCATCATACTCTCCAAGTGAAGTCACAATTTCTTCAGTTTCCCTAACAGACAAACCGGTACTAGTCAATCGGCCAAACAATCCGTAGTATCCATTTTCAGTCTCTAATGTCTGTAAACACTGAGCAAAACTATTATTTGGGGAGTATAAATTGACTTCTTCTTTCAATGTGTGGCCAAAAACTTCAACTCTGCCTCCTAGCACTTTTATGGTAACTTTGCCATTGAAATATAATTTACTGGGATGGTTCAGCACAAATATGCAGCAAGTGTCAGTGTAGTATACTTGTATTGAATTCATATATATTTTTTTTGGTTCAATCAACTGTTGTTCAGTTTTCTTTTGAGTATCCTTCACTTCAGTCTTTTGAACATCCTTGCATGTCAGTTTTTCAGTATCAGCAGTTGTATCTAATTCTATATCTATGTCTTCTATAATTGGATCTTCACCAATTTCAGGTATCAAGCTATCAACATCTTCAACTTGCATGTTATCATCAGTGAAAAAGCTGCTGGTATTATTTTCTGATGACTGTTGTTTTTCAAAAGATAAATTCCGCACTGTTGGGTGTTTATATTCTCCTAATATTTCAGTCAGGCTGTGGGCAGACATTTCTGTTGCATTCACAGATATAAACTGAGAAGATGTATCTGTTAGTTGTAAGTCTTCTGTATTGTTATCCATGGAGTCTTTATCATCTTGCATACTTAGATTGTCCATATTAATATCATTTACAATAATATGAGTCAGTTTTTTGGTTTTCTTATTCTTAGGCGACTTTTTGACACCCTCCGGCAATGGAATATCTTCTAACTTTCTTTTTTTAATGTCTGGACTATCATTATTTTGAATTTTACTTAAATTCTCTTTTATCTTACAGGCTGAGGACTCATCGGCTGAACCTGTATCACTAGACATGGATTGGGATGACACAGCAAATCTTGACAAGGAGTTATCACTTTTGCTGGAACATTCAGTCAAATCTACATCTTCCGGTAATGACTCAATGTCTTCATCACATTCTGATATTGGATCTAAATAATCACCAGCTTGCTCATATTCATTTACAGTATCTTCACTATTTGTACTGTCTGCCTGTTCTAGTGAATTAGAAGAGTTAAGGTTAAGTTTACTACTGCTCGAAAAATCATCATCACACACCGTTGAAGATGATAATGGGACGATGTCTTGCTCGTCCTCAGATTTGGTAAGATCTAAATCGGAGAACCCACTAACAGAAGCAGAATCGTCGTGTACCCTGTGCACTTCGGAGATATCTCTGTACGCGTTCCCGCTACTCTTAATAAGCTCATTGTCGCTCTGTTTATAACCGTCCAACATTTGTTTCAATTGCTTCTTTACTTTTTCTTCCGATTTCTTATCCTTTTTCATAGAACTGCTGTCAGAAACGCGAACTTTTTCAAAGCACTTCATTTTGTTATTGATTGATTCAAGCGGATTAACCAAATAATAATGTTTCAGTCATAGGGAATAAATTACTGTACGATCAAGGGGTTATAACAGTGATAAAAATTGTTTTTAATTGCAAGTTCTAGCACTTCTAGCTTTCTACCGATCAATTCGGCCTACGATGGCCTTTTAATCCTATCTTATGGAAGTATTGATCAGCTCAAGTATTGATCCATCCACTAATTAGTAAATAGACCGTCATAGATTGTGCGCAAACATCAGTGTTACAAACAAGCAGTCTGTCGCAACCAAAGAGTATATAAGAGTAAGAGGGCGCACTTCAAACAAAAAATCCGAGCTCGGCTCGGCAATTTTTTTTTAATATTTCACGACGCCGGGGTACGAGGAGGGAGAAGAGTTCCCCCTCTACACCGGGGTAGCTATACGCCTTTTTAGCCGTCTCTAGCCAAATAGGCTTAAAGAACTGCATAGTTCCTTAATAATCGATTAATTCCGATTTAAAAAAATCGGTTTCATACAATTGGAATCGATTATTCGCTGGAAATATTTAGGAAACTGAAATAAAATTTCTGAACGAAAATATTTAGGAAAGCGAAATAAAATTCCTGAACGAATATTCATAATTTCTTTATTAGGCCTACTATAATAAATATATATATATACTATTCACGTTATTACATATTCTAAGAATAATCATAGTTAGAAGGCATTTTTAGTTTCTTTAACGTGCAAAATGTAATTTATTTGCTGTTAAAATACAATTATATGCTCTATTCACAACAGCTGATGATTTAATGTGTAATAACCGGTTAGGAATACAAACCTATCGGAGCTGATATAGCTAGGTCAAACACTCACATAAAGAAATAAAGAATCAACATCTGAGAGCAAAAAAAAGTCAATATCTCAAAAAACTTAATAAGAGTCAATATATCGCCATAAACAGTCTATTTCTCACAAAACACAAAGAGTCAATTTCTCACACAACACAAGGAGTCAATTTCTCACAAAACAGGATAAACTAGCAGTATTCAACACTATAGAGGAGTAGTCACTCAATTCAACGTAAGCAGTAGATATTTAAAACAGAAATCTTCAATTTTAACAATATTTTCACCAACACGAAAACAAAACAAATATACAAATATGGCGTCTAGGAGCTAAATGACAGCGTTACAAACTCGCCAATCGCCACTCGGCGTCCAGAAAAATGAACCAATCAGTAGAAATGTCAAATACGTCAATTAACCAATCAGAGGAAAGGAAGTTTGCCTGTTGAAAGAAATCGATTTTTTTCTTTAGGCAAGTATACTTTTTCTGTAACCAATCAGAGAAAACTACTACTTTCCTCTGATTGGTTACAGAAAAAGCTGATTGGTTGGAATTTCACGACGCCAAGTTCTGAGTCCAAGTAGGGAAGTGTCCCATGGTCGCAACTACGTACAAAAAAAACGTACTATGAAACACAATTAAAACCGGTGTGACGACGTTCGCAGAGCGCGTCGTTACATTACATCCCTCCCCAAAAAGAAAAAAGAAAGAAAGAAACTTCCTTTTCTAATGAAAATTATGAGAGTCCAGAACAAAATTCCAAAAAACCTCAAAAGACAAAATGTCATGCAACATTTTTCAATAAACAAAAAAAGGCAATGCGAAAGCATCTTGCATTGGGTATTGCAGAAACAATCATAAATTAAAGAATGGGAAAGCATTCCTAAAAATCAAAGAATGTGAAAACACTCGAAAAGTAAAGAATTAAGTTGAAAAAGAATTTCCAGTTTCAAATGGAAACAAAGGACACTATCCAACTTAATGGAATAACCGAAACCAAACTTAGAAAAGAGTAAAAACTTATTTCAACACAAAAGTGAAAATAAATCCTTCCATAAAACAAATTAAACAATCCCTACTCAATTCCATTCCAGATATCGATTAGGCAACCAACGCCGTCGAATCTAATCCTTGATCTTAACCAGCCTTCTAGCATCAATACAAAAGTGCGGTTGAGCTCCTACGCCACCGACTCTATACCAGCTATTCCTGAAACAAAAATAGGAAACTAACAAGATATCGGTTAAGCACCAACGCTGCCGAATCTGAAAGAAAATCGGTAAAAACAATGAAGTTTTCCCACTGTCGGTTAGGTTGAAAAGCCGCCGACTTCAAATTCCTATTCCAACATCCAAAACGTCAAAACAAAATCACAACAAAAGTGTCGTAATAATATATTTATAAGCATTGTGATCGGCATAACACCACCAACTTTCCGAGCACAAGCAAAATATAAAGAAAATATGACAATTGTGACCAGTACAACACCACTGACTTCCTGAGCACAACCGCATAAGAAAAGTATGACATTTGCGACCGGCACAACACCACCGACATCCCGTGCGCAAAGCATAAAAAATGTAACAATGTGTATAAAAACACAATCGTACAAAAAGAGAAAAACGGCAATTACGACCGGCTCAACACCACCAGCTTCCCGTGCGCAAAGCGTAAGGTGTGACTATGTGTATGAAACACAATAGCACAAAAAATTGTAAAGTCCAGTAAGACACAAGTTTCCCAAAAAATGGTATAACAAGGTGTGTAAAAAATGCATAAAATGCGTCCAATCCGAGAATCTTAATACTAAGAAAATAACCCAGAACTGTACAAAAATAAAGTTCAAGAAACTTAATTTTCCATTCCCTAAGTGAGTGGAAATAAGTCAAGTGAATTTAATGTAGAAAATGAATATTAAATTTCACTCCTATATTAGAGTAGAAACTAAATTCCTAAATTTGTACAAAATATACAATATTAAATATACAAGCGTATAAAAATATATACAGGAAAATAATCCTATACAACAAAGATAAATAAAAATTATAAGATCTTTTGAGGTGGAACAATTTGTTAATATGGAGTAGAGTTACACAATAACAAGTCCTAAAATGACCTAAGTTATTTTTGAAGGAAACTAAAATTGAAATTAATAAATTGTTGTGAAGTTCCTAACATACATCTCCTTTCAAGAACCATAAACCTACCAAACATCACCTTTTAATGGTTCATTACTTCAAACAAAGTACCAAAGACAAAGATAGACATTGTCAAAACAAGAATAATTTTAATATTTAATTATGTCTTTAATATGATAACGACCAGTATAGTTTTTATTAAGGTCTTTTAAAACATAAACATTAGAGGAAATTTTATCTATTATTTCACACTTAACAAACTTAGGTGCTAACTTAGCCGAAAAGAATGCAGGAGCATTAGACTGCACAAAACTTCTCCTCCACACTATATCTCCCACTTCAAAAGAAATGACCTTCCTTCCTATATTATAATAACGCGCATTACGCTTATAAGCTTTAAGCAATGAAGCTTGAACTTTTATAAAAATATCACTAAGTGATTTAAGTGAAAAAGCAAATGAAGACCTATCAACAACATCAAGTTGGTTGAGGTTATCAAAAGAATTACTAAAACGGTGCAATGAAGCATCAAAAATAAGTTCTCTACCGAACATGAGAAAATTAGGAGTGAAATCTGTAGCTAGATTCACACTACTATTTAAAGCTAATTGAACATGAGGCAAATATTTTGACCAAGTTCTATGATCATCTTTAACAAAACAAGAAATACATGTTTCGACTGTTTTGTTATATCTCTCTACAGGATTGTTTTGACGTATACCTGTCAAAGCACCTTTCTTCCTAGCATTGAGGCTGGATGGTCGATATTCATGGCTTCGTAACTTAATTTCAATAAATCTCATAAAAATGAGAGTATTTTGGCCTAAAGGATAATAGTTTGTGTCTTCACAACTATCCTCTTGTGGAATTATAGTTTATTTCTGGTGAGTTGTCATTTTTTAATAAGATTCACTCTGATGGAAATCGCCACGCTCCTAATTTGAAAAATAATTGTTAAAATTCTATTGTTTCAGCTCTTAATCTGAGAATATTATGATTTCTTTTGCTATTGGCATTGTTCCAGCAAATTAAGGCGGTAAGTCGCCCAAATTTATAAAAAATTAGGACCTCGTGCCCATATAGGAGTTGTTCTAATGACATGCAATTTTGTTACAGGTTTCCAATTGGAACCGCCTTTGTCTTTGCCTTTTCTCTTTTCTTTGGACCTTTTTCGGCGTTTCTTTGTCTTCGGTCAACTGCATTTCCTTATGGAGGGTTTGGGCTTTTCACCTCAAACATGGATGTACCGCATGGGCTTAAACTGAAAACTTCGCCTGCTACGAGCTTTCCCGCTGCTGTGTTTACATATACTCGCCGAGGGATGCCGTGAGCTTACTTTAATTATATTTTAAATCTAAACTTCAAAATAACCTAAAAGTGCATTGGTGACATAGAATCATATTGACATAGAATCATATTGACGTAGGATAATATGGACATAGCTTATAAAAATCTAATTTTAAATTTAAGGTTAGTTATACATTAGGAATGTATCCTTACATCTATTTCTGAATGCACACTGGAGTGGACAATAAAACCTTAAACCTCACAGTTTGGTTTCATTTAGCTCACCTCCGGAAGATTAAAAGTTTCCAATATCCGCTGATTATCTTAGGCATGTGTATCTCCAAGGCGCCCGAACTTTTATGGTAATGTACTTACAAACCAATTTTATTTATATTTCTTTTAAATAGGAGATTACACACTTACCTCTTTCATTGTCATATGACACATATTTTTTTATTATTACATCTGACGCTTGCGAACCAATTTTTTTTTACTTTGTAATAACACATATTTGTTTATTATTACAACGTCCATAGGCCACGGTAACCGCTTCCCATCAGGTGGGCCGTGTGCTTGTCTGCCAACTTAGTGGAATAAAAAAAAAATGCCACGAGGTGACAGGATGCCGGTCATCCTAGTAGAAACGTCATATAAGGTACAAGTTCTTTGTACGGTTTCTGACTTTGTTGGACACCCTGCATCCTTATCCGTTGCTGGACTCAGACCGGAGTAAGTTAGAAATCGTTCACCTGGGTCGTGACTTTTTTAATGATGGGTGAACCAGGCTGGTAAACTCAACCATAAATATTTGCAGAATTTTCTATGCAATAAATCAAAATACAGATGGAGAAAATAAAAGGAAATAAATATTAGTTTCGATATTTATTAATATATAACGCTCCTGCCTTCGAGATAAATAAATTCCATGATTGTATCAACATTCAATACAGTCCATACGAATGCAACTACTACTAAATAGCTGGTGGAAGCATTACATAACTATTGTAGGAATGCTTCCACGAGCCATATACAATATACTGTCGAGATTGACAATGAGACTGCGCGATAAGGAAGTGCTTTAGATGATGTGTCCTAAATGCTTAGTTCACAATCTCTTGTCAAAGACAAAGTTCGTTAGCACTAGGCATCTACTTTTCGGCTCCCTGGCTGGAGAACGTAGCGATGAAGTCGATGACAAGCTTCTTCAACTGTTCATCAGACTCTTTGGTGATCTGGCCGTCCTTGGCGATAGTCGCCAACAAGGTCTGGTGGCTGGTCTTGATGTGCTGGGTGAATTCCTTCTCAAAAGCGGTGATCTTGCTGGGGTCAAGTTTATCGAGGTGACCACGTACACCGCAGTAGATGATGGCAACCTGTGTGAGAGCATTACAATATTTACAATACTTGTACAAACCCGTACACCTGCTATTTCACGGACAAACTTTTAGATCAGGGTTTCCTCTGAATGTGGAAAGTTTAGTTTGGCAGTCTCTTACATAAAATCCCTAATATAAATCAAATCCAAAACCAGAGCTCATTGGAGAGTTTTTGTGCTGTCAGTGGGCAGACCAAGTCTTCCAGCTTTATCTTCTGCACTGGCGGCATAGAAACTCTCTGTTCTTACAGGGTCGGCAGCACGAGTGTGACTCCCCTGATAATGCACATGCCCATAGTCCACGGTAACCACTTTCCAACAGGTGGGCAGTATACTTATCTGCCATTTAAGGGACAGTTCAAGTATTACGTAAGTAGATTTACTACAATTATTTAACCTCCCTCTTGTCAGAAAAAGTAAGCAAAACTTTTACCCCCCATGCTTACGTAAACATTGGTACCTATATGCATATTTCTTTTCATGTTTGTTTTTTTAGGTTAATGTATGGATAATGCATGGTTTATTATGTGCAGAAAAGTAAATAACTACTGTTTACGTTATCATTATCTAGACCCCCATATCATCAAAAATAAGCAATTTTAGTGCTTACTTAATGCTTGAACAGAAGTTAAAGAATAAATCAAGAAGAGAAGAAGTGGTCCCCAGATGGCAAATGGCCAACACAGAAGGGCAAATGGTCAACACAGAAGGGCATATCACCAGTTCGGTCAACAGTGTCTCCTGCTGGCAATAAGTAAGGTGGACCCTGGACGTGAGGTAATGTAAATAAATAATGATTAATTACCTGTTCCTCAATGGCCATGGGCACATACTGTCCCTGCTTCAGCAGCTCGGTCAAACGCATACCACGGTTCAGCAGTTGCTGGGTGGCGGCGTCCAAGTCGGAACCGAACTGGGCGAAAGCGGCGACCTCACGGTACTGGGCCAATTCCAACTTCATGGAACCGGCGACCTATCACACAAAAAGACTCAATTTAGAACTGTTAAATGTTAACACTGATGTCTTCTAAAATGAATAAAAATTATAAGTGTACTGTTTGTTTGTCCGTCATACAAAAAATTGCGATTGCTTAAGTTTGCGATTAAAATTAGTCCACTATTTCACTACCATATACTTTTTATATGATAAGACTTTTAAAATTGGAATTTATATATTTTTATCTTGCTATTTCATAAGTCTTCGTCTTCGTTTTTGTGCTATTAAGCTTTTATCTTGGCGATGTCCCCTCTATAGATCACGGGAACGCGATCAATATTTACGCGAGTGGAGTCGCTAACAATAAACAACAGCTTGTGTCAATATAATATTTCTCTACAAATACATTAATAAATTTCAGACTCTGAGGTGAGAGCCTTCATTCGACCCACCCGACTAAACAAACGGGAAGATAATATTGTATCGTTTCTTACCTGCTTCATGGCCTTGGTCTGGGCAGCAGATCCTACACGCGATACAGACAGACCGACGTTGATGGCGGGACGGATACCCTTGTAGAAGAGCTCAGTTTCCAAGAAGATTTGGCCGTCAGTGATGGAGATTACGTTGGTGGGAATGTAAGCAGACACGTCACCAGCCTGGGTCTCGATGACGGGCAGGGCAGTCAGAGAACCACCGCCCATCTTGTCGGACCTGTAGAGTAAATATTAAGTAGGTAGTCAACAAGAACTAAATAACTAAATACACGAGTTATTGTATGTTGGTAGCTCGTGTTTCTCACATATAGCTGGGAGCACCGTTGAGATGATGATGGTGATACATCTAGCTATTACTATTATATAATTATTGTGCATTGGAGACGTGTGTTCGCGACGGACGCAGAAAGTACTGAACAGATTTTGATGCGGTTTTTTTTGTTAGAAAGTTCTTGGTCAGACTTAAAATCTTACATATATTTGATAGCAATTGGTTGAGTAGAACTGAAGATGAAGTGATCCAGGAGGGCGGAGCCGCGGGCATAAGGTTAGTAATACGCTATTAAAAAAAGCCAAGCTTTGCATTGAAGTTGGAAATGTTTATATCAAACAGTAACTTACATCTTGGCGGCACGTTCAAGCAGACGGGAGTGGAGGTAGAACACATCACCGGGGTAGGCCTCACGACCGGGGGGACGACGTAGCAGCAGTGACATCTGTGCACAAGTTTACAGTGTTAATTTTTCACGTAGGTTTTATCTTTTTCCCCTTGTACTGCCACTTTCATACACAGAATGCCTTCTTTATCTGTCTGTCTGTTTACTTCTATACAGCATGCCTTATTTACTGTACTGTCTACTTCTATACGGCATGCCAACTTTACTTTCATCCTTACATATCACATGTCTGAAGCCTGCTTACATGTTTTTACAACTAACAGATTAAAAATGAAGAGTAATAATCTGGACGTACTTGACGGTAGGCGACAGCCTGTTTGGACAAATCGTCGTAGATGATCAGACCGTGCTTGCCGTTGTCACGGAAGAACTCGCCCATGGCGCAGCCGGAATATGGCGCCAGGTACTGCAGGGGCGCGGCGTCGGAAGCCGTAGCGGACACGATGATGGTGTAGCCGATGGCGCCTGAGAATTAAATTTCGTATAATAATCACAAAGTCTGACCCTCAATCAAATTCCTATTGTTGATACTAAAAGGATTTATGACCTTCAGGACATCAGGACTTTCCAATCTAATTGTTTTTTGTTCAGAATGTTTGGTAATGTGTAGGAGGTTGGTTCCCAGGCTCCAGAGAACAAGTTTTAGACACAATCTACATTAACATGATGATAACAATGACTGTTTGCTAAACAAAATATGCTATGCACACTTTTGAACTGAGTGAGCATCAAGTGTTCAAGGAAGTACATATAGATTGGGTTGACTGGGTAGTGCTTATAATAATGGTTAAATTAGTGTTTTAAAAGATGCCGATTTTAATATTGTACTTGATCAATAAATCGAGCATGCTGCCTTAAAAGGTTACAACCAAAAGGTATTCCAAGTGAATTACGATATTACCATAATTATAATATTACAACGAGCAAAGCCGCAGCATAAAAGCAATATCAAGCGACCCGCCGCATCGTCGCATCGTCAGCACTCCATACCTACCTCGTGTCGCCGTGCACCGTCAGCTAAATGACTCACTGTACACCTGCGATTCCGTGACAAATATATTTTAAGTAATATTTTAAGTAACTCACTTCTGTTCTTGCATCGAACGTGGTCATTAGACTTAATTAGAGTTAGCAGTTAGAATGTAGTTCGCATCATCGAACTCATTCGTTTAGGCTAGTATGGTGTAATGTAGTTCCAACATCGAGTGCATTCGCCTTTAGGCTAGTTAGATTAAATTAAATAAGTATAATAAGTTTTAAGTGATTCTAGTTTCCTTCTTGTACCCTCTGGCTGCGGGAAAACGTAATTAGTGTATGTATGAAAATGTATTTTTATTGTTGTATTTAACCAATGGCTGTCCTAAATAAACACCTCAACAAAGTCTATAATATTTTTCACATAACATGGGTACGGTGACATTTGACTAATTCCATTTCATGCATGATTCATTTCGAAACAATTTACCTAACGCGGAATACAGGAAACAACACTTAATACGAAGATAAAAAGAAAACTGTTTTATTTTGCATTTTTAACTTAAAACTATTTTTATTTCTCCGTAATTATTTAAACTTTAAATATAAACATTCCAAATACATAATTCTTGATGCGTGAATCGGAACAGGTTGCGTTAGAGATTGACATAGTAAAATCGTTATAATCGATAAATTGTCGAATAAAGTATCATAAATCGTTAGTTGTATTTTTAACTAAAATACGATTATAAAATATAATTATGTAATAATAAACTTTAAACAAAGCATTTTTGTCTTTGTGGAGCTTTATTATAATATAGCAACACTGCTTAAGCATGAGCTGGCAGCCATCTTGTTATATCAACTCAGTACGAGTGCGTCTACCTTGATTGCGGTCTGTTTTCTTTGTTTTGAGCTTGCGTGGTGTTTTTGTTACTTGTTTTTGTTATTGACTATCGTTGTGCTTTGTTGTTTTCGTTACCGTTTTTTGTTATTGACTTTTGTTTTATTGTTTTTTTTGGCAAAATGCCAAAAAGAACGAAAAAGACTGTGCTTGGTAGTCAAGCCCGTGAATTTGTAGTTCGATTGCGGGATTACTTTGAGCGGGAACGTGAGAATGGCGGAACGCTATTGCCTGTGTCCAACGTTTTGGATCGAGTGGCAGATGCGTTAGACATTGGGCGGAACACGGTTTCTCGAATCACTCGAGAAAAATATGGTGCTCACGATACAGAAGAAAATAAGTTGTCCACCCCTAATAAAAAGCGAACCAAAAAGGCATCTGTAACAGATGTAGACAGTTTTGCGGCCGATGCTATACGGAGCCACATTTATAACTATTACCAGAATAAAGAATTACCGACGCTTCTAAAGCTGGTCAAGTCTTTAAAAGATGCTGATTTGTTTACTGGAAGTCCTACATCCTTGTGGCGCGTATTGAAGGACATTTGTTTACTTTTTTGAATTGGAAACCAAAGAAAAATTGTCATGGAGAGGGGCGATATAGCACTTGCACGGGTTACCTTTTTGAAAAAGGCTAAAGCGATTACCGATTGGAGCAATGTCGTCTTCCTGGATGAAACTTGGCTGAATGCCAATCATACGGTCGGTAAAATGTGGACTGACGATACACCTCATGCCTCGACCAAAGTGCCAGAAGGAAAAGGGGAGAGATTGATTATTTGTCACGCAGGCACATCGAAAGGATTTGTAGAAAATGGGCTACTTGCTTTTAAATCGAAAAAGACGGGAGAATATCACGAAGATATGAATGCGGAAGTATTCACGGAGTGGTTTCAAAATATGCTTAGCAATTTAGAAGAACCCAGCACAATTATTATGGACAATGCCCCATATCACTCCGTGCAATTGAACAAACCGCCGACTTCTTCCAATAAGAAGAGCGAGTTGATCGAGTGGCTCCAAGCCAATAATGTGGAAGCCGATGAGACGAAATTAAAGGTGGAGCTAGTGAAGCTCGTAAAAATGCACAAGCCCCAAACGACATACAAATTAGATATGATGGCAAACGAATATGGTCACGAAGTCCTGAGGCTTCCACCGTACCACTGTCAGTACAATGCCATTGAATTAATTTGGGCCCAAATCAAAGGTAACTTGTTTAACCATAGTCTATTTATATGCTGACAAAAATATGATTATGTTTATTACTTGAATTCTATGACTCAATTTGCTTTTTATCTTGTTTCAGGATACGCTGCACGAAAAAATACAGCTCCGCCTTTTACAGCCACAAAAATGATGGGGTTATTGAAAGAGGGATGCAAAAATGTCACTGGCGATGACTGGAAGAAAGTAGTGGAGAAAACCAAAAATCTAATCTTACATGACTGGGAGCGAGACATTAGAATAGACTGCATAATTGATTCCCAAATAATTATTCACGTCGACGAGTCAGATGACGATGATGATGATGATGAAGATGATGAACATGTTTGATTTTTAATAAATAATTAAACAGGTTATCAATTTTGTTTTACTTTTTTTCTTCAAAATTATTAGTTATTAGAATCGATTTCTTCTTCATTAATAAATGATCTCGATAAGATATATAATCGATTTTATTTCATGCGATTTTATCTTGACTACATCTCTAGTAACTTCAAATCCCAAACGTCACCGTACCCATGCTATGTGAAAAATATAGTAGGGAACAAGATGACCCCAATTATTTTTTTTCGTGTAAATCTTGTTTTGCAAATAACTGGCAGCAAATAAATAAAAATAGAATAAAGTAGATTACAGAGTTGTTCGAAATTTAAAAATAAATTTAAATAAGTAATGATTTTCGAATATGGA
This sequence comes from Eilema griseolum, assembly GCA_963662185.1. Lineage (NCBI taxonomy): Eukaryota > Metazoa > Arthropoda > Insecta > Lepidoptera > Erebidae > Eilema > Eilema griseolum. The sequence continues at coordinate 7,123,651 of OY759248.1, read as the reverse complement.
GGGAAAACTTTTAAAAGTGTTTGATTGTGCAGTTTCTCTGAGGCAAAATAACAATTATTTTTTTTTGATTGTAAATAACGTTTATTATCAATAATACGTCTTTTACGTATAGTTTGTGCATTTTTGTGACTGTAGTCATCATGTCACGTCGTCATTTAAGTCGCGAAGAGATGTTAAGGGCTGTTGGTATGCTGCAAGCTGGACGAACTCAACGCGACGTAGCGGATGCTGTCAACACCCAATCAAGCGTAATTTGCAGAGTATGGGCACGCTACAGGTCTACAGGGGATGTTGCCGAACGTCACAGGGGACGAAATAGGGTTACTACCCCGCGACAAGATCGTTTCTTGCAAAATTCCGCAAGGCGGCAACCCACGATTACTGCTCGTCAGTTGGTCGCAGGCCTCCAGTCTCAGCATCAAGTGGTTATTAGCGATCAAACTGTCAGAAGAAGACTACACGAAGCCAATCTTTATGCTCGCAGACCGCTTAGGGTTCCAGCTCTTCGACGTGGAAATCGAGGTCGTCGCTTATTGTGGGCTAACGCACATTTACAGTGGACCGACCATCAATGGGCACGGGTTCTGTTTTCCGACGAATCTTGCTTCGGTTTTCATCCTGATTCGAGAAGAGTGGGTATATGGCGAGTTCCTGGACGTCGGAGTCGTCTCCAGAATCCGCAAGAAGTTCATCCTTACCAAGGTGGAACAATCATGGTATGGGCTGGAATTCGCCTTGGTGGAAGGACCGACCTCGTTTGGATACGGGGCAATTTGAATGCAAACCAATACATTCAGGAGGTTATACACCCCATGGTAATCTCTCATCGACAGCAGTTCGGTCAAGATTTTATGTTCATGCAAGATAATGCACGGTCACACACCGCGAGGGTAGTGGTCAATGCGTTAAGCGAGCACAATATGACGACGTTGGAATGGTCTGCTCAGTCTGCCGACCTCAATCCCATAGAGCATGCCTGGGATTTGCTTGGGAGAAGAGCTTTCAGTGATTCTTTGGAAAATCTGAACACTGAAGAACAACTTTTTTTTACACCTTCGCAGTGTATGGAGCCATATTCCACAGACGATGATTGACAATCTCATACTAAGTATGCCACGCCGTTGTCGAGCTGTTGCTAATGCTTTAGGAGGTCCTACAGATTATTAAAAACGTTTAAAGTACGGTTAATTACTGTATTTCTTACTACCTCGTTATTTTTGTGCCTAATCATAGAAGGTTGTAATACTCAATATTGGCACTATTCAATTCTTTCTTAAAAAAAAAAAAATTGGTATGAAAATATTTTTATTAAAATTAAAATTAAAAACGGTATAAAAATACCCTTCTATTGATATAAAACACTCACTATTACAAGAAAGGGTTTTTAAATAAAAACTAGAAATGTCCTTGTTCCCTAGACTTTGTTGATGTGTGTATATAGATATAGATTTACTAAGTGTCGCAGAAATAAACTGCATGGTTCTTACCAGCGTCAGTCAGCCTCTTCACGATCTGGGCGACAGTGGATCTCTTCTGTCCGATGGCAACGTAGATGCAGTACAGCTTCTTCTTCTCGTCCTCACCCTTGTTGAAGCGCTGCTGGTTGATGATGGTGTCGATGGCCAGAGCAGTCTTGCCAGTCTGACGATCGCCAATGATCAACTCACGCTGGCCACGACCGATGGGTACGAGCGAGTCGACGGCCTTGATACCTGGGGACATAATGATTGTCATACTGAATTTGAATCTTATTTTACAGCACTATGTAAATCCATCTCTTCCCACGCGGTGTCGTACAAGGCGACTAAGGGATAGGGCTGTTTAACATAAGACAGATATATATACATACATCCCAGACAGCCTCAGATGCATGGCTCGAGTCAACACAATACTCCCGGAATACGGCACCTATTGCCGTATTCCACCCTCACCCCCTATTACATAGGACTGAATACAATTATTGGTGATATGTGGGTGTTAATTCACCTCTGCCTAACCCTCCAGGAATAAAGGCGTGATAATATGTATGTATGTATGTACTGTGTAAATTTTCCATCAAATTTTGGTTAATAGGTTAATACTCATTTATTTAATTTGTCAAGATTTAGTCTGCGCGGACTTCGAACAGTAAAAGAGAACTTTTAATTTTCCAATCATAAACATATATTATAGAGATTGACTTACCAGTCTGCATAGGCTCGCGCACAGACACACGGGGGATGATACCCGGGGCCTTGATACCGACACGCATGCGGTTCTTTGTGTCGACGGGTCCCTTGCCGTCGATGGCATTACCCAGAGCGTCTACTACGCGGCCCAACAGCTGTTCGCCGACGGGTACGTCCACGATGGCACCGGTACGCTTGACGATGTCTCCTTCCTTGATCAGCTTGTCGTTACCGAATACGACAACACCGACGTTGTCGGGCTCCAAGTTGAGGGCCATACCCTGATATCAAAGTTTTAATACAATGTTATAGATATTTTAACTGATAATTATAAAAACATGTGGCGTGGCGGGAGTGAACGCAGCCGCTACGCAGGTGGTGCGGGATCGTTTCCCACTCAGTGCAAACATTTATATGCATCAATAAGGGTATTTGGGTCGTGCTTCAGAGAGCACGTTATGCCGTCGGTCACGATAGCCATACCAATATCTAAGTCCAACAACAGATCTAACTGCAATACTTCGATATCGCCATTGGGTTGTGGAGGTCAGATGGAAGTCGTTTCACAGAAAATATCGAAGTTCAGCCAAATCTGCAGTTAGACTGATAAAGCGGACCCCAGACACACAGAAGTGCTTATATTACAATGAAACATGTAGACCATATTATTTATGATCAGAAAGTAGAGTTCGAGAGTAATATGTCAGGATCGTAGCAAATGGAGATCCGTGATCTCTGCCTACCCCTATGGGAGACAGGCGTGATTTTATGTATGTATGTATGTATGTATGTAAGTAAGTAGAGTTCGATCTCCAGTAACTAAATCCGAAACTAAATCGTCAAAAGACACTCGTGCTCTTTTGGGTGTCCCGACACTTAAGATGAAGAAGAAGAAGAATTGGGTATTTTTCTGTAATTAAAATAAATTATTTAACGGAGGTTTTTAAATTAAAAATGGTAAAAGAACGGTAGAAGTTGCGTCTGTTCTTATTTTATCGTTTTTTTTTTTTTTAATCATCCACCGATCTCATATTAGGAAATAATTTGACTATTAAATATTATGACATCACAATAAATTATTTCTAACAAGTTTCCTTGTAACTTACAGTTTTACGTTTAGTAATAGTAACCAATTTGACTAGTCCAAGACAAGTCAATACCCAATTATAAAGACAAGCGCTCATAGGCAGGTGCTCTTACTGTTCGGTAAAGGATCAGTTGATTAAAATACCTAGGCCCAGTTGCCATTCGGGTGGGTGACTGCTTAGTAGTATTCATCGGTTAAGACGGCAGTCGCTCTCCTATATAGCCGAAAAAACGCAGTAACATGCCCTATCCTATTCAAGCGGACCCTGAACTGCGACGGCCCGGGAATCAGCAAGAATGTTGAATTAAAAACAGATGTTACACTATCCATATTTTATGAAAAAGGAACTAGTGAGCTTATAATATGTTGTGTATTTGAGTGGGTGTTCGGGATCATCTTGTTTTGTTACAATGAAAATTTGGGCAGACAATCATATTATGCAATCAAAGAGTGACCCTTTCGGAATAGAAAAATGCAAAGAGCGCACAAAACGACTTAACGTCGTCACTCGGCCCATGTTAATGAAAATTGTGGTCAGTAAAGCTTGAGGATAGATCTGGTACCTAGGTATACCTTTAAGGTGGTAGGGATAACTAGAATGCGCTAGGAAGACATAGTATATCCAACATTACTGCCAGTTCTGGTTTTTGTTACACTACTAAGGCATTAGACCCAATGTATGTTTTTCTGGTTAAATAAATAAAAAAATAAAAAGTTGGTACTGGGACCAGTTAGTCACTGTCCCCACACATAGGAAGTTTGCATGTAATTCATGTCCATGCTGTGCTTTGAAATTTATAACCAGAATAGCACTTTGCTGTGAGCCCATGTGGAAACTGGTAATACTGGATCGTAAGCAGTGTCCGCCGCCCGAAAACCCTGCATACAATATCGTTCGTGCTGGTGACGTCACACGCCGGCTGCGTGTAGTGCAAATGTATGGAGTGCAAGAGAATACCGCTTTTATCTCCGTTTACGTTGCGTTTACACGTATATAGTTCATAATAAAAGTAATTTGAAATTTAATGAGGAATCTAAAAAACTTGTAAATTTTAACTGAATTTGATTGTTTATATTTTGACTATTTTGGGAATTATTTAATGAAAAATCGTACTTTCAGTATAGCTAAGCAATATTTCTTATGGCAAGAGATACTTTTTCAGAACATAAGAACATATTTAAGCAGTATTGAGAAGAATCGACGACCTTGTCAAATAGCCTATTTACCTGCACCGATTATTCACACAAACTTGTTGGTAAGTCTTGGTGGATCAGTGCAGGCTTTCTTTCTGATAAGACCTAAGAGAGCACAGTATGTCAACTACAATACGAGAGAATTTAGATGTACTGTAAACTCCTTTCCACTGGAGATATCAAGTGGTGAGACTTAACAGTACACTCAAGTACATTGGTAAGTCTCACTGACCAGGTTTCATCAGTAAAATCTTGTTCAACAAATCTGAGTTTTTATCTTTTACTGTAGTGTTTATGCTGTGGGAAAGCAAAAAAATAAAATATATACTGAAAATAACACATTGAATGCTTACATAATTTGCAGCTATTAAATCAATCATGTTATATTGTCTGGCATTTATAAATTTCATAATTTGTTTTCAGATTGCTACCACAAAATAAGTAAAACTAAATCTTTTTACATTGTTGTTTGATACAATATAAATCTGATTAAATGCTGACATTATATTGGTAGCATTTATTCAGACATGTGTGACCAAAAATCATACTTGGTGAATAGTGGGTGTTAATACACCTATGCCAACTACTTCAGCATTTACAGGTGTGCAATATAATATAATGTATATACATATTCTGGTAAATTGTGTGTTTGTCAAAAGTATATTTTGTGAATGCATCTAACTTAGTTGAGAAGTAACTTCTGAGAAAATTACTAATTTCAATACCTAGTTTGCTTAGAAAACATTTACACCCTGTAGATGCCATTTACATTTTATTTATTTTTAACTTATTTTATCACAAGATATTTTTTTAGGAAAGGTTTCCAATAAGTTTAGAAAATAATTACTAAGAAAAAAGTAGTATTTAAAAAAAAAAAAACTTTGCAGAGGAAATCTGTTTTGAATTTTGGTAGTACAAAACATATTTGCAGCACTGAGATTTAAAATAAATGGCACTTATCAGTGTGGAAAAAGTAGAATCCAAACTTTTAATTCAAGGTCCAATGATCATGTATGGAAAATCTAATAAACTACAGTAAGTGTTTTTAATGAAATGTGCACCTACCTTAAGACCGGAGGAGAACTCCACCATCTCCTCAGCTTGGATATTCTTGAGGCCATATACACGAGCAATACCATCACCAATGCTCAATACACGGCCAGTTTCCTCCAAATCAGCCTGTAGGAAATAAAAGAGGCTTCTATTAAGTTGACCTTGATGTCAGCTGTAGTCAACATAAACCACTTCCTGTATTCATTACTCTAAAGTACATATTTCAGACTACCTACTTATGGAATGGCCATTCATTATTTGTTCATCTATTTAGTATTATAGACTAATAATGAATGGTTCCTTTCAAATGTATTGAAGTCCATTCAAAAACCTAAATAGTAATATTATATAAATGTATGTTTTCAATATTAACATATTACATAATTATTTTCTAATAATTAAGTTAACTATATCAAATAAACAATTTATCAAACATTTCATCAATCCATTTATGGAAATGCAGATAAAAGACCATAAGTGTATGATCTCTTGAAATAGGTCATGGATCAATATCATTTGTTGAAAGAACATCTACTCAGTCCTGTATTACAATAACAGAATGAGGGAAGCTGCTTACTGAACTGATACTGATAAGAATTAGTTTATGTAATCGAAAACTAACCTTGGGAGCGGCACCCATGATCCTCTCCTCCAGGATGGTGGAGATTTCGGCAGCCTTCTGGGTTGAGGAGACATGGAAGTTCCGTGCGGCAACGGTCACGGCGGGAGCCACGACTCCTGCGACCTTCGACACCTGCCGACCGACATATTCACCATCAGCACATTTAACACACTATAATTTCACTAATCAATAGATTAACACACTTTCCGTTCAGCACTTGCGTTTTAACCATAACCTTCACTAAATCCATGTTACTGAACCTCAAAATTTTCGAATCGCCCTGTATTACATAACACCGATCATACACTACAGAGTATTATAAAAGATACATTTTATTAAATAATATTTAGCTTATTATTTTAAGAATTAAGAATATTATGTAACAGAGTAAACTGCATCATATTTTGGGGAATTATTCGATCAATCTTGAAATTCACAGGCACCCGGAGACATGAGCCGGGGCCTTTTTTTATATCACATTGGAGAATTTAGATTACAGAATTAAAGATAAATTACCTGTGAGGCAGCATTGGGTAAACGCCTGGCTACTGAGCCGGCGATACGAGCGGAGATGAGCGACATGTTTCACTAATTCTTATAACTATGGCAGACGAATAGACAGAAGGCCCGTGATAGTTGATAGTTCTCCGCTCACAACTCTGCGGTAGAACAGGAAGTGAGATAATCGATATTACTCTATGGTTTCTTCAGGAACTGAATGTGCGTTTAAAACCTTCAAATTTTTCGAACTGAGCTCCTTCTTTTATATGAAACATTTGTATGTTGGACATAAGAAGTGTTATGGGTTATTTCAAAATTTTAAAAATAATAAGTATCCAATATAATACACTTATAACAATTAGTATAGCTATTTTAACCTAAGTTATTTACGTTCGCTTTTAGAATGATGTCTGGAAAGTAGCTGGTTTCGGAACGAGATGGACGATGGAAGGCAATGACGTATGTTTCGTAAATTTTATTATTTAAATTTGTAATTTACAATTTAAATTTCTCATATCCATTACATTTCAGTTTTATAATAAGACAGTAGTGAATTAATATAAAACGTCTTAGAGACTAATAATAGTAATAATATGTCTAACTAATCCATATTTTAGTCTATGACTATTTTCGTTTCCAAAATACGGACTATACCTACCTATTACTTATTTACAAGACTTTCCTACAATAATAGCAATGATTTTTTAAAATTTTCGCATTTTTTTTAATTCTATCAAATTTTATTCCAACTCATTTCATAATAATCTGTGTACAAAAATCAGCTGTCAACTAAATGAAATGACCAGAAATGTCAACAACTTCGATGTTTGTCATTTTTTCTTTTCCTTCTCATATATTTAACTAAGGAAGAAGAGTTTGTCCGACTGTCTATACATGACGACGGCTGTTAACTGGAACACAATAAAATTGTGTGATTGAAATTGATACGCTCGTATTTTCTTTGCTAATAATTTGTGTTATCAAAATGTTCAGTGTTGTTGGTCATGCATAGAATCGATCAATGAATTTGAAATTCACAGTACGATGGCTATATTCGAAAAAATATCACAAACAAAAGCTCTTATAGACGATACTGAAAAATTAACTTGCACAGTAGAAAATGCACAAAACATAGATAAACACACAGTGAGTATTTCCTATGTAATGCAGTGAATATACTTCTTAATGTTATGTTTACAAAACAGTCATCTTACAATTTTTAGTATCTCTTAATAGTTACAGATCCGAAATCCTATCATGATTTAAATCGAAGCTTACAATATTTTGAATCACTACTTATTTCATTAGTCATTAACTCGAATTTAGTAAAAATCACATCATCTGCTATCATTTCTAGTACTGAATTAAGTCGCTATGTTCAAACCAAAACATGGAATTTACTGAATGCCTTTTTTAGGAATATATATTGCGGGTACAGCGGGGGCCTACTAAAGAGATTAGTTGGAATGTAGCACGCCGTTACAGAGACTTTGCAGCCCTGCATTCACATCTGCAGCAAGCCAATATTGATCTCCCAATGCCTCCGAAGAAACTTATTGGGAATATGCAACCATCTTTTATTGCGGAAAGACAAATTGCATTACAGGTTTGATTGAATTAAATCTATCATAAAAAAATAAGGTTGCAATGTTTTTTTTTTTTAACGAATATTAAGAATAATAATATTGAGAAAGGGGTGTGCTTTTTACACTGTACAATAACAAGAGTTTCTTAAAGATATGCCTCTTTTGCCATGTTAGACATATTTTCATCTTTTGTTATCAATTTCCTTCAACATACCAAAAAGATACAAAAGTTGCCTACAAATGTTAGTAGACAATTTTGGAAATTTAACCACTTTTCAAAAATAACCATTTTAGTTTGGATGTGTGTATATTATATTTTTATCAATATTATTTTATATAAGTAATGGGCTACCACATGAACAAAGTACACCACAGTTTTGCTTGCACATGCATATAGTTGATAAAACTGATAGTTCTGTGTACAAACTGGACTGCACAGGCAAAAATGTGGTAAAACTTTTGCATGTAGTAGGCCCCTCTCATCTATAATGCATGACACATTTGATATTAATGGGTAAATGAAAATGTTTGAACCAAAGAAGCACCTTTAAATGTGATTTATCAGAAGTCAATGGACTTTTAACATCTAAAATTCAAAGTCCTCTTTAGTGAAAACTTAGTTGTTTTTGTAATATAGTGTTGTTAATAATTCAAGCTATCAATATAACCTTACTTCGTTGGCAAACCTTGGGTATATACTCGTAGTTCTCAATAACAAAAATTCTGTTCTTCTAATAATTCTGTAACCAAATAATTCATTTTGAGTTCACATTTTTTTTTTGTATTGAATGTTTTCCTTTCATTGATTTTTCTTTTTCAGAATTACTTAAATGAAGTTTTGAAGCACGAAGTGTTGGCATTATCCTTACCAGTGAGAAACTTCCTGGATCCTGCAAATTATTCATTGGATATAGCTGGTAATTTTATTATGCTTCATTTATAGTGCTTAGGAATACACCATATTTTCCTTAGGCTAGTAATAATATTGAATGGGAGTATTCCTTCTTTTCGTGCAGAAATTCCCACAGATCCACCTGACACACTCATACCAACTAAAACCGCAAACCAATTCGGGTTTCTAGAGTGTGAATATAGATTTCAGTGTGAATTAGATAGTGAAATGTACCTATGAGTGGTGGTGGTGAGCAGACATCCAAAAATGTCTAAAGGAACAGGTACAAGCTTTGGATGCAACCAGGATCTAAAGCTTGTACTCATATCTGTTTCCTAAGAAAGGAACAGATTATAATGGTCTCATTGGATACATGCAAACTACAATGTATACTTAAATACGTAAAAATTAAGCAAAGCATATCAGTGATAGTTCCTAAATAAAAAAATAAATGGGTTTTTAGTTTTTTCAACTTTATTTATTTATTTATTCATTCATTGCAAATATGGGTTACATAAAGGTGTAACTATCCTCAAACAGTGACAATTTTATGACACCATAAGTGAACGGACTTTGAACATTATATTATAAACATAGTGATTATAAAAAAGAAAAAAAAAATACTCTGTGAACATTAACAAGTGCTGTGATATGCACGCATCAGCTTTTAGCTGCTAGTGCATGACTAATAATAATAATAATAATAATAATAATATCCAGTAGGTACATAGTTTCGCCATATTCCACCATAATAGGCATGCAATTGAAACATTAAGCAGCTAAACAGCACGTCATTACTTATATAAATTAAAATAGTTAAAAATCAATATTATACATATTAGATGTCGATCAAGGCTAAATCTTTTAATCTTTTTTTTTTGGCTTTATCTTGTTTATTTTCCTCTTTAACCAGGGTTTCAGGGTAGGGAGCTGATGGCTGCGCCTTAGAGTATACTTTTGCAGTCATCATCAAACCAATTTTGTTTATAATCCCGTATTATTTTTGTGGTCTTGTATCCATGTGGTGACGGAGAAAGAATACAAAGTATCACCGCCCATTTCATCCGATAGGTGTCCTAAGAGGCGACTAGCGGAAAAATTGGCAGACGATATCACTGCGAGAGAAGGAAAACTCGAAATAAAACCCTTTACCAACCTGTCTGGCCAGCGTGGAAACAGTAGGCCAAAGCCAATCAATCAATTAACCACCTACGTCCACTGCTGGACATAGGTGGTTAATTGATTGATTATTTTTGTGTCCTAATAAAGATTTTTGAAATTTAGCATAGGTGTGAACATATAATGAATGCTTTACAATGTCAAGGACAACCGCTAGTTTTATTAACGCTAATAAAACAGTATAGTGAATGAACTCTCGTAAAACTGATAAACGCGTGCATATTATAATTGTTTCCTTTTACTCGTACAAATTACCTACTGTTTAAGGCACAAATACTTACAAATTACTTACTGCTTAATATTTTCATTTATTCCATATATCTAAAACCAGCTCCAGTAATTACGTTCTGCCACTTAGAGCGTACATATGTGTATGTCGGCCAGAAGTCGCGGGTTCGATTCCCGCTCAATATAAGTATACATACATTTCTATGTAAGTAAGTATGTATATCCGAGTACTAGAACTCATAAAACAAGCTAGTTTTAGTATGGTTATGTTGGGTGTAGACCGTATAGATAGCATTGTGTAGAATGTCCTATTGTCCTAATGTCCGCGCACGCGTTTGTATCAATCAATTAGCCCACCGCTGTCCACTGCTGGAGTTAGCATAGGCCTTTCTCAATGTGCGATTGTAAACATGCGCGTAAATCTCTGTAGAGATAAGTAAGGCAATGCCATGCAGGCAGTATATATGCAGTTACCAATTCCAGAGACAAGTCTCTGAGACTCTGGAACATACACATATATGGAATCTATAACCTGATTTCAGAATTGTAACCTCATAGGTGGTTGTTTTAAGTTTGTAAATGAAAATTGTGCCAGTATGAAAATAGCCTTTAACAAACAAAATCTTGAGAATTCTTGAATCTTGCGTATTGATATTAGGATATAGACCTTGACCAAGTCTAGTAAAAAATATTGCTAATCTTTAATACATATGACGTCTAAGGTTGTTTACCAGCTTAGCCGAAACCATACGAAGACTACTTACCTATACGATTCAAGACATTCTATTTGCTAATTTAAATTGCTGTTAGACGTCGTAATAGTAATATAATATATAGCGATTTCAACAGCCGTTGGTGGTTTTTAGCCAATCTTAGAGTGCTATTGTTTGAGTTGTCCGACTGTTCTAATGACTCTTCGCTTGAATGTGCCGATTTTCTGTCTCTGAATCTACAGTGCGTTGTCGTGAGTGAGCGGTACCATATACTTATTGTGATTTCACGAGCAGCACTGGTGTATTCAATTCATAGGTGCTCAATTAGTACTGGAAATAAATAATGAATATTCGGCGACATTCTATATGTATAGCACTATCAAGCTAAACATAAAAGTAAGCATAGCTTGAGTAGATTGTGTTATATATATGTTGTGAATACTGATAACATACTTAGATAAATTTTTAATACATACTTTATATTACACCCAGACCAACCAATGCTAATGTACTTGTATTAAATAGCGTCCAAATATTTGCACTGAGCAGGAATCGAAGTAGTAAACGCTCTACCGCTACCCTATAGAGGTGGTCCTAGGACCTGCTGTAATAAATGCGGCTACATCTTGGGTACTGGTATGGAGTCCTTGATACCACGTGACTCTTTTTTAAAGTGCAGAAACACCACTAGGCCTGCGGGCCCAGGCGGTTATGCAATACTCGAACCGTCTAAAATCGCACGCCGCCTTGTGTCTTCATATGTCGGAGTGTGCAATTGTCCAACATATATCTCTCGCAACCCCGACTGACCCAGGACCATCTTCGGTTTTGAGATGTTCCACACGGGTGTAGAAAACCACGATTTCCCGATCTCGCCACCGGACCCTACTACCTATATAGTAGTCGAGTCCCGGGTCCTTTAAGCGGGGCGTGAAAAAGCATATGATGAGGCCGTCAAGAGGGTCATCATTACTTACACATACCGTGTGACAATGGTGACACCATTGTCACACGGTATGTGTAAGTAATGATGACCCTCTTTTCTGGGACTTTGCCTTCAGCTTACCATCAGGCAAGGCGAAGTCCAATTGACGTGTCCTATATAAAAAAAAAAAAATGTACTTATTAAATTAGATCACAACATTTTAAATCATGCACAATTTGAATCTTTGCGAAAAAGTATGTAAGTGCGTGTAGTTACATTAACATATAGTAGGTGTAAATTGATAGTTGTTGGTCAAGGCTGCACGCGGCCTTTGGCTCGTATTGCGTATACAAACGGTGCTATTGATTACAGGGCAATGATATTGTGTGCAAAAAATAGGAAATTATTATAGGTACATGTTTCAAAGTTAATTTAAGTTTCTATAACACGCAGGAAGGAATCTATTAACAAAAAAAAGTTAGCTATGTTAATACGGATTCTATTCTTGTGACCGCGGTAGCCTAGTGGTATGGGTAATAGACTGCAGAGACGAGGTCTCGGGTTCGATCCCAGGTTTTACCATGGCACACACCAATGACTTTTTGATGCTTTTCGAAATTATGTGTGTATTTATCGCAGGTTTATAAGTGCCCGGTTAATGGCAGTAGGCTCGTCACCTATTACATTGGGACCTAAACATAAACTGGCGAAATGTGGGTGCTAGCACCTCTATCTACCCCTTCGGGGATATAGGCGTGAGTTTAACTTCTTTCACATTTATACACACTTCTTCTTCACTGACTTTCACATTTATAATATTAGTAGGAAATAGACTAGGATAGTAAGTAAGAAGTGAGATACAATTTATTAAAAATAATCTATATACTATTGTCATCATCCGCCTGCCCTTATCCTTAGTTTATTTGGGGTCGGCGCAACATGTGTTCTTTTTCCATTCATCTCTAGTTGCAGTCATCTCAACATTCACTCCCTTCTTAACCATATCATCATTCACACAGTCCATCCACCTTATTTTAGGTCGCCTTTTCCCCTTGTAACCATCCACTTCCAATAGTTAGTGCTCTCCTTAGAATATTACTTTCATCCCTACGCATTACATGTCCGAACCAGGACACGATTTTCTCGTAGCTTTCCGTGATTGGTGCTACTCTCAAACTTCCTCTAATATATTCATTCCTAATGTTATCCATTCTTGTCACCCCACACATCCATCTCAACATTCGCATCTCGGCTACATGCAACTGTCTTTCATCCGTCACTTAATACTTTTATATCTATATACTATTATATCTAAATACTATTACATCTATAACATAAACTCACGCCTATACTCCCGAAGGGGTAGGCATAGGTGCTAGCACCCGTATTTCGCAAGTTTATGTTTAGATCCCAATGTAATAGGTGGCGAGCCTATTGCCATTAACCGGGCGCTTATAAAACTTCGATAAATACACACATAACTTTGAAAAGCATTGAAAAGTCATTGGTGTGTGCCATGGTAAAACCTAGGATCGAATCCGAGACCTCATCTCAGCAGTCTATTACCCATACCACTAACCTACCGCGGTTATTACATTTATATACTATACCGTTATATCTAGATACTATTATAGGGATAAAGACATATCAAGTGAGTATATGTATTATGTATGTACCTATGTATGTATGTATATGAAATTGGAAATGTTTGTTCGCGATGGACGCAATAACTATTGAACGGATTTTGAAGCTGTGTTTTTTGTTTGTTGGTTTTGGTTAGACTTAAAACCATGCCTACGTTTGTTTTATTGCAATCGGTTGAGTAGAACCGGAGATAAGAGATACACGCGGGCGGAAGGTTCTCGGAATTTTTCCAAAGAAATCTTCATTCATTTTAACTTATTGGCGCGTTTTCAACTTTTTAAGGTACCTGCCTATAGAATGTTTAAATACTGTTTGTTCCAGAAGATGCTTTCCAGTCTGTGTCGATCGCGCTGCGTGGTGACGGCAGGTACGAGCTAAAGGGGCTACTTACCGACATCGGGTGGAGAATACGGAAAAAATATTTTTTAGTAAGTTTACTTTAAAACTTACTTACTTTCATCTTAAAACAATGTTTAATATAACCGTGGCTGTTTCAATGGCGTAATTGTTTCCAAAAGGAGTTCAAGGAGTCTTCATCGACGTAACAATTTATTTTTATACCACTTAGGTGGCAGAAAAGCGCACGGGCCACCTGATGGAAAGTGGTTACCGTGGCCTATGGACATGTGTAACACCAGAGAAGCCACACTCGCGCTGCCGACCCTGTAAGCACAGAGCTTCTGTGCCGTCATTGTAGAGGACAAAGCAGGACAGGACAAACCTTTAATCATCCCACTGATAGCACAAATTCTCCAATGAGCTCTGGCTACCCTACTCACACGAAACACAACACGAAGTTATTACGTGGGGCGCACTATAAGTTTCCGGAATGAATATGAAAAAATACTATTAAAGGTATAAAATTAATTTATTGTTTTTCAAAATAATCTCCCTTGGCGTCTATGCACTTTTTCATTCGATCAAACCAGTTTTGTAAACTTTTGTGCCACTCCTCTGTGGTGACCTCTGAAACGTGTTTTTCATACTCCTCGACAGCCTCTTCTGGTGATGAAAATCGTTGGCCGCGTAATTGGTTCTTAATTTTTAGGAATAGATAAAAGTCACAAGGTGCCAGGTCGGGACTGTATGCAGGATGACTCATGAGTTCTACATTTTTCGCCTTCGAAAAGTCGTTTGTCTGTCTGGCCGTGTGAGAACTAGCATTGTCGTGGAGCAGGATGATACGGCGTTTACGGTTATTTTTACGGAGTTCGTCAATAACTTCCGGCAAACAAATGGTCGTGTACCAGTCACTATTCACAGTACGACGATTTTCTAAAGCAACAGTAGCCACGTGTCCAGTTTTATTAAAAAAAGAAGCAATCATCCGCTTAGATGCACTTTTCACGCGCGCCACTTTGGTTGGTTTCGGCTCATCTTGAAAGACCCATACGCTCGATTGCTGCTTTGTTTTGGGATCGTAGCAATAAATCCATGTTTCGTCACCTGTTACTATGTCCCACACCAAATTTGACGCACCTTCGTTGAATCTGGTAAGCATGGCACTGCACCAAGTGACGCGGTCCGTTTTTTGATCCTCGGTCAAGTTATGTGGGATCCACCGCGAGCACAGCTTTCTCACACCCAAATGTTTGTGTAGGATTGATTGTATTTGACTCATGCCTATTTCTAAGGATGCGCGAATTTCATGGTAGGTCACATGCCTGTCTGTTTCAATCATACGGCGCACAGCATCGATGTTTTTGTTGGTCACAGCGGTGGACGGCCGACCATCGCGAGATTCGTCACTGAGATTGATACGACCACGCTTGAATTCTGCAAACCAGCTATAAACAGTCGTCTTGCATGGAGCTTCATCGCCAAAAGCTGTTTCAAGCCGAGCGATGCTCTGTTGAGCCGTCAAATTACACTTAAAATCGTAGAAAATCATACTACGAAAATTTTCCCGAGTTAAATCCATGTTGATGCAGACACACAATTTTTTAAATGGCGCCACAAGGTAAAAACAAAAGACAGTTAGATGAAACAAACTGTATTCTACAGCCAAAGAGTTCTATTTTCAAATGTTGTAATACATTTTTAAATATTGTTTATGTAAGTGGCCAGTTCCGGAAACTTTTAGTGTAACCTATGTATAAGAGAGCCAAAGAGCCAGAGCTCATTGGAGAATTTGTGCTGTCAGTGGGAAGACTAAAGGCTTGTCCTGCTTTGTCTTCTACTGGCGGCACAGAATGTCTGTATTTAAAGGGTTGGCAGCGCGACTGTGACTCCTCTGGTGTTACAAACGTCCATAGGCCACGGTAACCATTTTCCATCAGGTGGGCCGTGTGCTTGTCTGTCACCTAAGTGGTATATAAAAAAAAGATGGCAGTTGCTTCACGGACAACATCGGCCACTTCGTAGTTATGTATATTGAAAAGCCGCTATCCATAAGCGGGGGAAAGGTATAAAGGATGATGAAAATATAAAGTATAGTCACCTTTTAACTAACACATTATAAGGTGACTAAACTAAAAATATTATAGGTCATTAACTAGATAGTATAATAATACCTAGATATATTAGTGATGCGACATATCACATGTGACATGAATCACAGAATTTCTCAGTACGCTTATCGCGTGAGTAATAATAGTATTAATATACACAAGAACAATGTTGGTAACTCCATTTTTAGATTTAATAAAACTATCGAATTAATTAGTATTAAAGTTATCGGGATGTTTACCATGTATTGTTCTGAGTTTACTAATATGAGTGACCATGATTGTTTAAATACCTATATCGTTTTAATTACGATAGATAGAACAAAGTAGTGTAAGTAATAGGGCTGTGGTGTTGTGATGTATTTTTTATATGTCGATATTATCGATAAAAGAGAAAAAAATATGTAATTCCTTCTAATTAGTGATATTCCGCTTTGAAGAAAACTTATACTAAAAGAAGAACGAAGTCATGAAGATTTATTTTTCATTTAATGAATATGACTTTAGCAACCTGAATATACTTGTCTCTATTCTGTAGCAAACCGACGACAAGACCTTATTCTGGTGTCTCACTTCTCACGATCCATAAAATACTGTATTCTGAAAATAATTTAAAACCATCTTCCAGATAGACCTCAACCATACTGACCTAGTTCTGTGTTCGGCCATTTCTACCGCACCAAAAGTAGAAACCGTATCGATGAACATAACAATATCGTTCAAATATCAGATCGCTGTGTTGAGATATCGCAGGTATCTCTACATAACGATCAGATATCTGATTAATACGTTCAACAACGAACAACGGACGAGCTATATTTTTTTAATGCAGTATAATAGAACTATCTTCATAACATAACATAAACTCACGCCTATATCCCCGAAGGCAGAGGTGCTAGAACCCACATCTCGCCAGCGCGGTAGCCTAGTGGTTTGGGTAATGGACTGCTAAGACGAGGTCTCGGGTTCGATCCCAGGTTTTACCATGGCACACACCAATGACTTTTCGATGCTTTTCGAAGTTATGTGTGTATTTATCGCAGGTTTATAAGTGCCCGATTAATGGCGGGACCTAAACATAAAAGAATTATCTATTCATCGATGAATATATAAAATTCTCTTTCACAGGTGACTGATACAGAGAATCGAACAGACTGTGTGCTGTCGTGGCTGAGCTACGGCGTTGATAGGTACCTCGGCCATAAAGATTTACAAACCGCTTTCAAAAGCTTATTAAATCTTTCTGTAAGTATCTACTAAATTTTACTTTTTTTAAATAATAATATCATTTCAATTCTATTAATGATGAAGAGTGAAACGTACAAAAATTATGAATCCCAGACAAAGTATTATCTTATCAGTGTAAAGTCCGCACTTGAAGTCCCACCCCAGTGAACTCTGCCCGCACTCTGCCGGGGGGTGAGTGACTTTAGCCTACTGTACTACAAGGACAGATAAAATTGTTTTATTTTTATTATACTATTACCGAGTTAGACAACAAACAAGATAGTAGGAGGTAAACAGAGGGTCAATTCTCGTAATTAAATTATTTTCTAAATTCAGTCTCGATCTAATCTTTATTTCTTAAATGTCAAAAACAGTAAACCGGTAACAAAAATTTCTAGATCGAACATTGATATTTTAATCGATTTTTAACATTGGGGAGATTGAGATTCGATCGAGACTGAAATTTAAATTGATTCTTGTTAGAAGATTTGCCCCTATGGTAGTGAAGGATTGCATAACTTTGAAATATTCATTTTATTTGATAAGAAAATATGAATCTCAGGCCAATTAATGTAGTCTACTATACCGCTTTTGCTTTATCAATTCTATCATCATAATCATATATTTCAAAACGTTAATATGAATTTGCAATTCTCTGTCTCGTAATGAGGATTGCAAATTCATGTACACTATATCTGATAAATTTGCAAAGCTGCTTAGAAAGATGCTAGTCGCGACATAAATATGAATCACACCACGATAAGCGCTCAGAATATGAATGAGTACGTAAATGAGAGCGAAAATTATTCTTTTGCTCATTAAATGTTTTTCTTTTTTTTCAGCACCCTTATATAGACCAAATATTAGCAATTCATAATTTAGAGTCGGGCGTATTTGTTGTAAGGAGGATACACGAAAACGGCAGTCTGAGAGACGTCCTGTACGGAACAGAGTACAATAAGACCTATTTAGCGAAGTATGCCAACCCTAGAATTAGGAAACCATTCACTATTGGACAGATAGCGCATTATGGCTACCAGATTTTACTAGCGTTAAAGTTTTTACACGAAAAAGGCATACCTCACGGTACGTATATATTTTTATTTACAGGGTTTTGAAATGAAGACCGTGAATAGGGCAATAAAAACAACGCCACGACGCTTATTTCGATATGTTCAGTTAGATCAAAGAAAATCCTCTTTGACTGTTATCACATTTGTACGATGTCGCTTTATGAACTTTTACTAAACGGGTCCTTATCATCCTATTTGTCCAAGCCAACTGCAATCTGCCAACTGGTACACTTGCTGTCGACGGATGAGACTCTGGTGCAAGCTTATTCATGGTTTGTCAGACCACAGTCGTTATCGTAATAATCAAAATAATCCAAATAAAAGTTATTAGTGAGGCCTGGGCTCTCAGGTAAATAGTTCACATGCGATCGGAATCACCGCTAAAATGATGATTTACAGGAAGTCCGTTTTAAATAACTGTGGCATGTACTCATAAACGCCTGAGTACGCGCATTTCAGCACAAATTTATCTCTACGCCCACGCTTTGACAGCATACATAATTAGGTATTTGAAAAAATGTAAATTGACATCACGATAAATTATGTATCATTAAATTAACTTGTCTTTAGAGACTATTTTCGTAGAAAAAAATAGACTCAACTTTTTTTTATAACAATTACGGCCCATTTTTTTTTTTTACGTGCGCTAAATCCCCACGGATACCTCCCCACCGGAGCCGGTGGAGGAGGTTATGTCGGACTCGAACCGACTAAAACGCACGCCGCCTGTGGGTAGCTTGACTTGTTGACAGGCATATCCGTCGCACCCCGGCCGACCCAGGACCATCTCTCACGATCTGGCCCTCTTCTCGGGTGTGGGGAGTACAGAGTCCCCAACTCGTCCCCGGAAACGGGGAGGCGCGCCTGGATCTCACGGCCCGAATTTGTTCGGGCTCGGGATCCTTTCTTGCTTTCTATTTTTTACTCATCGTTCTTCCATCTCACCGCAGGCCACATCCACCCCGGTAACATCGCAATAGACAACCAGCGGGCCCTCTTGACGGACATAGAGAACATCCTGGCGGGCGTGTCGAGCCCCTACCGGCCGCACCTCCTACACCTCAGACGCGCCACCACGGCCGAGGCCGTAGACGTGTATTGCTTCGGGCGAACGCTTTACGAGATGGCATTTGGGACGCCGCTATCGGATTATTATTGCGATTATTTTCCGGACGGTATTAGCGAGGATTTAGGTGAGTTTATTAGTTTGATTATAAACCAACCGCGGGCGCTGTACCGCCCACATTGTGCGGCGTGGCGGGAGACACGGTAAAGCAAGAGAAAGAAAGAGCATTAAGTGAGAGCGAGCGAGACACCGCGGCCAGCGCTCACGGCGGTTCTCTGTTTTTACCGCGTCGCCCACCACCCCGCGCGTATTTTGGGAGCAGTACAGCGCTCGCGGCTCAAAGGACCATATATTCACATGAATGTGGTTCATGTCATCACATAAATTAATCAACTTTGCGTGCAACAACATGCTAACTTTGAGTGTAGACAGCTCTGTGCAGTATTGACCTTGAGAGCTACACTAAAATAAATGTTTAATCGATCATCTTCAAGAGGCCTATTGCAGGCCACTGTTGGACGTAGGCCTCATCAATGTACCTACCCCATGGGGTTTTTATTAGCTGGGACAGCCCAGCTACCTGTTTTTGTCTAACTCGCTAGGTGACCATATTTACTTATCAGAAATTTAAATGAGAGCGTTAGACCTTTATTGAAATATTGACTGTGTCATTTATTATTAACACTTTAGTCTTCTTTTACAAATAACCTAATTATCGTTCCAGAATCTGTACTACGCCTCTGTTTATCGAGCACATCGTGTAAGCACGGTGG
This sequence comes from Eilema griseolum, assembly GCA_963662185.1. Classification (NCBI taxonomy): domain Eukaryota; kingdom Metazoa; phylum Arthropoda; class Insecta; order Lepidoptera; family Erebidae; genus Eilema; species Eilema griseolum. The sequence goes on along the minus strand of OY759248.1, from coordinate 7,103,273 downwards.
CCCATCTCTGGACCACTTGCTGTTACATCCCCTTTTCGTGCGCGCGCCCGTCAACGGTCTGTCTATGAACAACCACGACACAAGAATACACCTCAAGTTCCCGATAGTGCTGAAGGATGAACTGAAAGCTGCGGTGGCCAGTATTGAGGCTAGATTGAAGAGCGAACAGAAATTAGTATGTTATGACTTTTCATATTTGTTTTGTTCGAGTGTCAATCCCGGTTGCATTCAAAGCTTGAACTTTAGAGCCCGTGGTCCATCTCCCACTCCTTCCATAATATGGATTGGTCGACTTTCACTTCTTTATACTAGATTTTGATATGAATGTATATGAATTACATTGGTCTAGGTGTTGATTTGTATATCATTTATGTACTAACAAAAAGTAGATAAGTATGTTCATGTATCCGCTTTCTGAAACCCATATTACAAGTTATGCTTAGTTTGAGTTTAGATTGTTATGTGTAAAATGTCCTAAAATATGTATTTACTGTTTATTTGAATACTTTTCTGTTTTGCTGTAGGTAAGAAGTGCCAAGAGGGAAGTTCGGATTCAAGAAATTCTCAGTTCCGAAGAAGAATTGAAGAAACAGAAACGAAGAGCGGTGAGTTACATTACTATTACAGATTTAAGAACAGCTATAACTACTTAACCTAGTGAAGAATTACGTAATAAAAAATGTAACTCGTGCAAACTATAGCTTAGTCTAATCTATAATCTTTTAATTGATTCAAGACACGGAGTCTATTATTAATGGCAATTCGCCTTGAGTAATGCAATTATCGTTGTACTTTGTATTGTATTTCAATGTGTAACCACGTGTTAGTACCGCGGTAACCTAGTGTAAAACCTAGGGTAATGGACTGCTGAGACGAGGTCTCTGGTTCGATCCCAGGTTTTACCATGACACACACACCAATGAGTTTTCGAAGTTAGCGTGTATTTATCGACGGTTTATAAGTGCCCGGTTAATGGCAATAGGCTCGCCACCTATTACATTGGGACTTAGGGTAAACATGCGAAATGTGGGTGCTAGCACCTCTGCCCACCCCTTCGGGAATATAGGCGTGAGTTTATATTATGTTATATGTAATTCAATAACATACCGATATTTACTTGTCTAGAGTTGCTAAAAAAATTAAATCTGGGATATATAAATTTTGTTAGTATGTGAATAATTTCAGTATTGAAAGCATTTAAATCCTTATTGAGTAATAAGGATTTAAATGCTATCAAAAACGGAAAATAAAAATGCTAATTATATATACGCCGCAACATTATCCATTTATAGTAAAAAATATCGATTTTGTGATTGTTTTTTTATACAGAAAAAGCGTGACAGTGTGTGGAAATCGAGTTCATCGCTAGCCGAGACGGTGCGGTCCCAGAGCGTGAGCACGGCGTCGTCGCCCACGCCGCCGGTCTTGTGTAAGTGGCCACGCGATACGGTGCTAATGAGAACGTGACAGCATATAAAGCGCCATCTACCGAAGTCATTCTCACCTTTCATGGAACTAATGGTCCTGCATCGCGCAATGAAAGTATTTGCGCTAAATTTATTATTAAACGTTATCTAGGGGGGTGATTTCCTCCTCAAGGCACCTTTAAAATATCGCAATGATTTATTCTACTTTTTAGTTGTGGTGGCGCGTGGGCCAACGTGTGCGAGTGGACTGTATTGCGGGGAAGCAGATAACTGTTCTATTGACACTTTACACACAAAACAAGACAGGTGGCCGGGCTGCCGCGGATTCGATCCAGGCAGTGAATGCAGCCCGAGAAATTAGGAGAGGATGCACTAACCTTCACGACCCACGTGTTTTTCATCGCAGCCGGTACACGGATCTTCTCTTCCTTGCTCAGGAGCTGCCGTCCACATCACTAGATCACTTGAGGGACACACGAGAGGCACAATCCGATCGGTAAAGGTCTATGAAGCGGTTAAAATACAACAAATATTATTCATTTCTGAGAGACGCGCGCGCGCGATCGCCTTTACGCTGGCTAGTTCAAAGCGAGACTGAGTGTCTATATTTCACAAATGGCGGACGGACGAACTACACTATGGTTAGTGCGGGCGGGGAGATGGGTATAGAAAGGGTGTGTTTCCATGTCAAAAAATACAGTTTCCACATCGGCGCAACCATTCCCCCCGGCTTGAAGGGTTACCTTCGAAACGAAAAATGTGGAACAAAACTAATGTCTAATCTAAATCTAGGTTTGCGAAATAACAACTAAAATATAAACATAGATTGGAACTCGTGCCTACTGCTGGCTAGGCAGAGGGCAGAGGCGAACAACCGGGCGCAGATACGATCCGGTTGCAGTTTTAACCCGTACAACACGAGTTATCCCGCGGGCATCGGGAAAAATTTCCTCTACTACTCCTAGAGGCCAATGTAAAGGAGGCGCATTCTCAGTCATAAGGACTACCACCGTACCTACAGTAATTGGGTTGGATGGAGTATTCCATTTTTGACGTGACTGCAGCGTGTGCAAATAATCGGTTCTCCAACGATTCCAAAACGATTGGACCATCTTATCTAAAAGAGCGTGACGAGTTAGGAGGTGTATTCTATCGTCATCAACATCTATTGCGGGCAAATATTTTAAAGGAGTCATATTTAAGAAGTGAGCTGGCGTCAGCGCTAACGGCTCTGACGGATCGCTAGATAGAGTCCGACACAGCGGACGCGTGTTCATCACCGCCTCTACTTGCGCGAGTACGGTACTCAACTCCTCGAACGAGAGAATCTGTTCGCCTATGACGCGAAACAGATGCGACTTAAGGCTTTTAATATTCGCTTCCCAATTACCACCAAAATGACTAGCTGCAGGCGTGTTAAAGTACCATTCAATGCGATTTTCGGCTAAGATGTGAGCGAATTCACTTTGGTAGTACTTAGACCGTAAAAATGTGTGCAATTCCGAAATACTACGTCGGGCCCCTACATAGTTTGTACCGTTGTCCGAATACATGCGCTTAACCGGACCCCGACGCGACAAAAAACGTTTAAAAGCGGACATAAAATTTGGCGTACTTAAATCACCGGTCAACTCTATATGAACCGCGCGAGTTGTCATACAAATGAACAAACAAACATAAGCTTTCGTGGAGCGAATGCCACGACCACGAGCAATGGTGACCTTGAAAGGCCCAGCAAAGTCTGTGCCGGTGTGTACGAAAGGTTTTGCGGATTGAACAACACGACAAGAGCGATGATCGGCCATTTCAGGCGCGATAAAACGCGGGCGGAGTTTAAAACAAGGTACACATCTGTGTACCCTAGCGCGAATCAAATTACGAGCGGAAATTATCCAGTATTTCTGTCTCAAAATAGACATTAACAAATCGGGACCAGCGTGACAATTCACTTTGTGATGATAATCTACTAACAAATCTAATACGTGGTCCTTACGCGGGAGAATTACTGGGTGCCTTTGTTCAAATCCTAAACCTGAATTTCTCAAACGACCACCTACTCGAATGAGTCCATCTTCCAAAAATGGTTTCAAGTGTCGGAAAGAACGACTACAAGGTTTGTTAAATTCTAAATTTTTAAATTCAGAAGCAAAATAACACTTCTGCAATTCGCGAAGTATGATCAATTCAGCCTTATCTAAATCAGCGGCGGTTATATGACCGCGTGTAGATAAAATTCTCAAAAATCGGCCTACATAAACAACACAACGCAACAGTCTCGACCAAGACGAGACGCGATTAGCCAACAACAAAACCAGGGACTCTTCACGCGGGACCGACACCACAAGCGAGTGCTTCTTTTCCTCGGGTGGTTCGGAAACCGTAGTGGGATTGAATTGACTAACTGGCCACTTATCTAACGCGGCATGAATCCAGGACGGTCCACTAAACCATAACGGGTGATCTAATATTTGCGAAGGAAGCAGTCCACGAGAGAGACAATCGGCTGGGTTGTCGGTGCCAGCAACGTGAAAGAGATTATGTGGCGCCAATTCAGATTGAATTTTGCCACTCTATTAGCGACGAATGTGTCCCAACGATGGGGCGAAGAGTGGGCCCAACACAAAGCGACTGTTGAGTCCTAAAAGCTAAAATTCTACTAATATTAATGCGAAAATTTACAATTATGTCAAATAAATTACCTTAAAGATTCCGACCACAATACAAAATGTCATTAAGCGACACGGAAGTGCTAGTCTTAGCACTGCCATCCAAAACTACGCGGAGTTTTAGTAGTAAGCTTATCTTCTCTAATAACTCCGCGGTGCGGGATAATGTACGAAGGCTGGGTCCCGCCAGTGTCCGCAGGCGCAGGTGAGATGTAACCTTTATCTAAATATTCGTTAACAACCTCATCATAGGCCCGCTTCGACTTTGGGGACGCCTGCATCTTTCGTTCCAAACAAAGAAAGCGTTTTTCAGCGGATACACGGGAGCCACCGAGCGAAAACTTGCGGATGGTAGACTCCAGTGGCGGCTCGACGGTGCAACAGAACGAAGCAGTCGAGTGACTAAAACTATCCATAGAAGCGGGTGCGGAACCAATTATAACAAAACCAAGAACTGTTTCCAGTGCGTGCGGAGCGGGGTACGTCGGTCCCCCTTGAACCTTACGTGATAACTGGAGGTGCGGGAGAATCGAAGCGCCGATCAATATATCGACGACTCCAGGAACAGCGTAAGTCTCATCTGCTAAAGGCAAGTCTTTAAATTTCGTTAATACAGACGTGTCAACCGGGACGGTAGGCAACTGTTCAGCTATTCTATCTATAACGAGCGAATCCATGTCAAACCAAATATTATTATTAAAACGAGATCTAAACCTTGTTTTAACGGTGCCACGAACAGCTGACTGTAAGCTTCCAAAACCCTTCACCACTGAGCGGGTTGAACGCTTATCAACATTGAAACCAAGACGCCGACAACAATCTTGAGTAATAAAATTACTTTGCGAAGCGCCATCTAACAGCGCTCGAACAATGCGCGGCTTACCTAATGCATCAACAATAACAACGCGAGCGGTCGCAAGACACACAGTAGTGAGTGCAGCACTAGCGGAGAACGAACACAAGGTGACGTCATCAGCGGCGGTCACCGGGCGGGCCGGAGCGCGCGCGAGCGCGGGCTGCGGCTGCGGCGCAGGCTGCCGTGTGTCACCGCTCGACGAGCCAACCGTGCTCACATTGGATGCGGCATTACTATTCTCAAAATGAAGCAAAGTGTGGTGTCTCGCTTGACATTTGCGACAACTATTTCTACTATTACATAAAACAACGCGGTGTTTAGTACCGAGACAATTAAAACAAAAATTATTAGCGCGAACAAATTTATAACGATCACTAGGCGACAATTTTAGGAAACCAGGACACTTGTACAGTTGCGAATGATGAGTACTACACAAAGAGCAAACAGGTGATTGTACACGTGCTGGTGCGGTATTAACATAAGTATGGGTTGACCTCAGTGACTTCGATGACGCATCTATTTTGCGTTCAGAAGTAACAACCTTCTTCGCGCCTTCATGTTTCGATGAAGAGCGTTGCAATACCTTTATATGCTCGCGAACAAAACTTTCTAAGTCTTCGAACTTAGGAATTTTACTGCCGCGATGATCCGACTCAAACAAACGAATGGTTTCGGAATCTAATTTCTTTAAACCCATATACAAAAATACGAAGTCGCAGAGGTCATCGATCTTCAAGTTCTTTACGGCGCGAACAGCTGACGCGAAAGTATCTAGAAATTTCTCTAAGTTTTGATCGTTACATGCCGTAATAGATTTCAAATCAGACATCTGATCTAAATAGGCGTTAGCTACCGATCTTTTATCCTCATACTTAGCTTTCAAAGTATTTAAAATTAAATTATAATTCCCGGCACTAAACGTAATTCCAGCGCAAGCGGTTATAGCTTTACCAGTCAATTTTTCAACGAGATAATGCAATTTTTCGTGATCTGTCAACGAATCGTTCTTATCTATTGTATTCTCAAAACTATCTATAAATCGACACCAATTGCGAATGTTACCATCAAACTCGGGTATTTGAATTGGTGGCAACTTAGGTCGGTCGCGAGTGGGGTTGGGTCGGTCAGACGGCTTCTCCAAACTCCTCGCGACGCGCTTGATACGACAATACAAATCGTCAAACGACGACAAGGCTTGATAACTCACTGAGTAATCGGGATCCAAATTCAACTCTAAAACGTTGATGTCATGCACTAAGGTTTCGAAATCTGCGCGTAGACTATCTAAGTTTTCTATAGAACACAAGAACGAATCTCTGATGACTAAATCAGAGGTTTTAAGTGCACTATCATAAATCGATTGTACGCGAGAGTAAATCATTTCTTTTTTAGCGTATAAAAGTTTCAATTGAACCTTACCGGTCTTATCAACCTTTGGGGACATGTTTACAATTAAATATGAAATGACTTAATCCTAGCGGTACAGAGCAGCGAGGCGGCGCGAGCGTCAACTATGTAGGTAGGTAGGTGCTTACAACTGTGAATGCACGCTTGAACAAACGCGCATAGCAACAAGGTCGCACCTGCGCGATGGTCGCTGTCTAGATTCAACTATTATTTTCGAGATTAAGTATTGCGTAATATCTATTCAAATTAAAATACTTTCGTATGAATTGGGATGAGATGCGAGCGAGGTAGGCACAGCCACGTGTCTACCCACGCAGGTACTAGGCAAATACGACGTGAGCCGAGAACAACGTAATTGAAAAAAACAAAACAAAGCCAAATGCGTTAGGTATTACACTGTGCCTATGCACTAGGGTGTCTGAGTATACCTAAGATCTAAGCCTAAATGTCTGGATGCGGGGTTTTCTACTAAAATAACCAGGCACTTAGGTGCGATGCGAAAATTGTGAACTACGATTAAGTGTTGATATGATACCTAACCTATTTATGTATTAGGTAGGTACAATGCGAGCCAGCGGCGAACGGACTACAAATTCTAAGCCTAAGTGTCTGGATGCGGGGTTTTCTACTAAAATAACCAGGCACTTAGGTGCGGTGCGCTCATTCCCATTAGAATAATAACAAAATACGAACTACGGCTAAGAATCCGGCTCGATCCGGACCAAAAAAATGGTGGCGCGTGGGCCAACGTGTGCGAGTGGACTGTATTGCGGGGAAGCAGATAACTGTTCTATTGACACTTTACACACAAAACAAGACAGGTGGCCGGGCTGCCGCGGATTCGATCCAGGCAGTGAATGCAGCCCGAGAAATTAGGAGAGGATGCACTAACCTTCACGACCCACGTGTTTTTCATCGCAGCCGGTACACGGATCTTCTCTTCCTTGCTCAGGAGCTGCCGTCCACATCACTAGATCACTTGAGGGACACACGAGAGGCACAATCCGATCGGTAAAGGTCTATGAAGCGGTTAAAATACAACAAATATTATTCATTTCTGAGAGACGCGCGCGCGCGATCGCCTTTACGCTGGCTAGTTCAAAGCGAGACTGAGTGTCTATATTTCACAAATGGCGGACGGACGAACTACACTATGGTTAGTGCGGGCGGGGAGATGGGTATAGAAAGGGTGTGTTTCCATGTCAAAAAATACAGTTTCCACATCGGCGCAACCAAGTTGTGTTTCTGAAATTTAGTAGTGTACACTTTATTTTAAAGGTGAGAGAAGGCTCTCCCACTCCCTCTTAATTCAAAGCTTTTAGCTCGGAGATCAGGATTCGCTTAAGCGTTCTTCTTCTTTTGATTCGACTTATACCTACGGCTTTTATAAGATCGCAGGCCGTCAGGAAATAGGAAAGTCTACACCAGAGCCCCGCCCGTTAATCAGCAGTCTACCGACTTGCAGGTGAGATTGACTTGACTTCGAAGGTAATTCATACCCCCATACACTCTTAGTATATTTCACTTAGAAGTAATGTTTCACGTTGTAGCGGGCGAGACTAGCGGCACGTGCGGCACGGGCGCGTCGTCGCCGTCCGCGGCCAGTCCGTGCGCCGCGCGTTCGTCGCTGCTCGCGTCCATCTGCGCCTTCGACAAGTCGCGGCTGGCGCGCGTCGTGGACTCGCGGTGAGGCGGCACTCTACCTTCGAACTCGCGTTCTACTCTACGAACTAGCGTTCTACCCTACGAACTCTCATTCTACCCTACGAGCACTCGTTCTACCCTACGAACACTCGTTCTACCCTACGAATTCTCGTTCTACCCTACGAACTCGCGTTTTACAATTTTCCTGTTTCGATTAGGAAGTGTCAAATATTAAATGTCTATATTAATGTAGAACAGTGTTTCGAAAAAGTGTAAATGGATTATGTACCCATCGTTTATTTTAAATAAATTTATATATTTACATTTATGAATATACATGAAAATCAGTATCAAATATATTGTACCTTTTATGTATCTTGGAATGACTGCAATCTCGGCTAGACACGTGATAGCCCAGACTGATGGCATTACGTACCCTCTTGGGTAGTTACATAGGTGCGTGCCGTGCGTGGCATTTTGTAAGTGCTAATGGCAAAATTGCTTAACCGCGAAATGTTTAAAAATGTATTTAACCGATTCTGGTTATAATTTTATATCGGTTTATATAAGTTACAAGTTGTTAAACAATGGTTTATAAAATATTATGCCGCCTGTCCATGGCTCGCGGTGTTCCGACGCGTGCGCGATTTCGCGGACTACCTATCTTGGAATGAGGCTCGTCTGTGATGGTGCAGACACGTTTGTCATAGTGTCCGCCTCTGTGAAATCTCGCACCGTGGGAACCAGGTGTTAAACGTTAAAATAGTTAGTATTTCTGAGCACTAAATATTGTAAATGTTTTCAGTACAAGTGTTTTTATTGTAATGTTAGCTACAGGTGTGAATGTACAAATTTTAATGTCCCTTTTTGAATGGTCAATAAAAAACGTATTCACAGATGATTTGATTGTATGTAGACAAATAAAAAGGTAGAGTACGCACGAAATAAGTCCCATTGCCGCGGCCATTATCGTCTTTTTATTTTTATCAGATCTTTCATTCTTCAGATACGAATGTTATAGTTCTTAGTTGAACTGCTGAACTTAAGAAGTTAAAGCAGTGCAAACTTCAGCCAAAGTGTATTAACAGTCTTGGAGCGTGTTGTGTTGTGAAACCTCCCAGCAATACACTTTTTAATGTAGCACTCATGCTATCCTCCAAAAAAACGCGTTCTGTGCATATTACATGTGTACATGTTGTGACGAGATTGGGATCAATATATATGCCTGGAATTATAATTCCTACTAGTACATCATAAAAAAATGTGCTGGCAATTCTAAATCATACTGTCATGGCCTGAACCAACCAACATAGTATGGCGGCGATGTCAGTTTTGTTCCGAGTTTGACCGCGGGACTTATTTTCAGGTGTTGACTCTAATCAACACTTTTCGCCATTGGTATCTACTCAAATAAGTGTGGGTAGTTTTATTTTACAGTATTACACTCGCGCACCATCAGTTGATGGCATCTTTAGCTCGTGACCAAATGCCGCGTTACGATCAATAGTTTTTGTCTCGTGTTTTTATAGTTCACTAACAGGAATATAGCCTTGGTTGCATAAAGAGGAGGTAGTTAACTACTAGTTATAAGTACCCACATTTTTTTCTAAAGTTAAATTGTGCACCTTTTTTGAACGAATCGGCGTAATCATTTTCATTAGTTTCTGTCTATCTCTGCATTAAATTTCAACAAAATCGATTCAGTGGTTTAGGCGTGAAAGCGTTACAGACAGACAGAATGACTTTCACATTTTATAATATTAGTATTTATGGATTAATTCTTAAGGTGCCATAAACAGTATTTTCCTTCACGTACAGTCTCCACGTCTCGACTTATTAAATTATTTTACTTATCGTGATTCGTCTTTCCGATTGGAACATATACATTATATTAGTCTGTGGGGTAAGTAGAGATCACACGTTTCCACTTTATACGATCCGGTTCGTTTCTTCTACCTTCATAATTGTTTTCATACATGTTCGCGGTTGCGTTTACTACGACGGCGACGTGGCCTAAGTAAAATCAAAAACATCTAGGAATACGTCATTTAACATAGTAATTTCTGTTTGATGAATATGCAGTCAACATCATTCATTCATTGTTCATTATATCTGTATTGTAAGTGTTTGGTAAATTATTGTCTACTTTGTAACTTTGTAATTTGTATTAAAAATTATTATAATTATATTATTGAAAAACTATGTTGTTTAATCGCAAGGAGCTTAAGCAGAGGCTCCGCAGAAGTTAATATTATACTATATTTTGTGGTTAATCTCCATGGATGCGATGATTATACCGAAAGCGAACAGACAAATCTAAGACCATGTTCTCAAATTAGGAAATAATATAATGAGTCAAGTTAAAGGTTTTATGTGGCTGTTTAAACACAAAGGACAAATAAAATATATTTGAAAGTTGTACCTAATGGATAGTTGGTTCTATACATGCATTTATCGTTAAAACTAACATGAATTTATTGAAGGAATTAAAATAAGTAATAAGTAGCGAAGCAAACCTTATCTGCTTATTTTTGGCATGGCGTGTTTAAGTGGTGGTGGAAAGACAGTGCAGAAAATCTTAAAAATGGCAAATTCAGACTAATCAAAAAGTTATCAGTCGGTGGAGTCCTTATCGGGGGTTGAAAGAAAATGAATCCCCGTGGTATGGGCATTTTTACAAAACTTTATCACTGTGTACCAGCCAGGCCAATGGAGGCTGTCCAATATTCAAAGTAAGGGGTCGGTGCAGGGGCTACTGCGATACTAATGTTATGTATCACACCACGAAGCGAAGCGAATAATTGACTCCCGGATTAGACAGGAGTGTACACGATTGTCAGTATGGGTTTTTCCTTGCAGCCTCAGCATAGCAGAGTTGACAAAATCGAGATATTTCTTCGATCAATAAAAACTGAAAAAAGATATCGCATGACCAAAACGTCATGATGTAAAAATAAATCTCATTGACTTATTTGCCCAAGAGAAGCAAGAAATATGTCTATGCTGCCGTACTAAGGCTTATGGTCACGGAACTATGGTTTTATTGAGAAAAATGTGATAACGCAGTTTATTTTTTATTGATCTCGGTTTCTGCCATTGATCAAATTAGCTCTTGATGTTTAATGCCGTCGAAATAAACTATATGGAATATATTTTGTTCTTCTATTGGCCGATTGATATTTGGTGCAAACTATATTTTAGTCTTGACCGTGGCGCTAAGTTAAGTTTGTTATAGATCTCTGAAACTTGTTTTCAATTATTGTCATTGGTGTATTGTATATTCCTATTATATTTTATAGAATAAAGCGTAATCCAATGAAACTTCCTAAAAACCTGTAAGTTCTGAATGTTTCGACATAGTTGGGACATTTTTTAGACTGGATTTCACCAATAAACGTGAGTTGTAAGTTGTAAAATTTTACTTGTATTTTATTTAATTAACATCATTAAATAAAATTACAACATCGTAGTTTAGCTTCGATTTGATCACAGTTCCTGTCAATGATTAAATCCATCCAGCCTTGATTTGGTATGAGTTATGCTGCCAATAATAATGATTCTTTAGTCATTATTACTATTGAAACCAGAGATGACTGCCTACAATTGTTGTCTCTTGTAAAAGAGGAATGGAATAATCAAGAAGCTTGATCAAGTTTACCAATATTCCATCTTTATTATAGTAATATAAAGCTATATTTTTGATTTGATAAAGCTCTTTCACAAGAAGGCTAGGGCTGCAGGTCGTCATACGTGGTTTTTATTTCTACTATTGCCGAAACAGTTGGACTGTTATTCTTTCTGTTATATTTATGCCTCTTAACAACAAAACTTATTCTTGTTAAAAAAGGCCATGTTTGCATAGAAGATACATGGCCGTCACACGCACAGACTACTGTTAACTACATCCCAAGCTACTTCAATACAGGGAAGATAACTAAAATGGTATATTATGGAATATAGACTATAAAATGAATTTAGTACAATATTAAATGATATTTTTTTATGCAACTTACTAGTATAATTTGATTATAACCGAACAAAAATGCATATTTCGAAAAACGTAATAGATAAGTATTTAAGTTTACCTAAATTTTGGCATAGAGGCAGTTATTATTTAAGTTTTCAAAGTGATATATGCGACTGGTCAGCATTATATTATTGGCTAATTATGAGATCTTTTGGAATTTCTATCTATGTAGAGCTTTAACGTTTTAGTGTAAGGATCATAAGTTATAGAATATTTAATATATTTTGTTGTAAGTAAAAAAATATACAGTTGCGATAATTATTTGGCGTTTATTTTCATGAACCTTACGACATATGAAATAGAAACACTAGTATGAAACGTTTCTATTTATTGGTACGCTTACACGCTAATTTTACAAAACATAATATTATTTACTCTGCATACTTATTGATGCAAAGAATATCTGAAATAATAATGTGATATACCTTAAATAAAATGAGTTACAACTTGTGGCATTATAATTTTCATAAATACATTCCTTCACTCAAGTCCTAGATCGGTACACTAACTTGTGTCACGATGAGTTTATGGACTTCAATAAATCTAGATTAAACGAACCAGTATATAAAACATAACTTGAAATACCTATCCGGCAATAAGAACTAACAAGAAACAAAATCAATGCGAGACTTTTGAACATAAGCATTTTCTAACAAACTTAATTATGTGCCGAACTTACACATTACTTACATACACTAAGATATATCTATATACTCTGCTATAAATTCCAAACAGGAAATAATCGAATAGGACACAAATTCACAATAAAAAGAAACACGTATTATCACAATTAGAACATTGTTATTACAAATGTACTTTACCTTTATAAAGTAAAATAAACGAAATTAAATCTTATACATTCACCAAACATTTGAGAATTCCGTAACGTAATTGTCCATCGTTTAAAACACACACTCATACTTGTTAATCACGTTTGAAATTATCTTGCGAGATAAAATTGTCACATATAGTGATGCTTAGCACGTCCGCTACTAAATTATTACTATAACGTACTTATCGTTAATAGTTGTGATGTCACTGAAGCTTAGACGAACTTTTCAGCTATCGAAGATCAATCTGTATACGAAATTAAAATATCCGTCTTCATTGATAAGGCGAAAATATTTTCAATCAGTTAATTCCCGCTGTGGCTTTTCATGATACTATATAGCACGATAGCACATGTTTAACTATAAAGCTGACGACGATGTGCGAAACTAAAACGTCGATTGCACACTATCAAAGCTCATAAAAGCTTCTAACTAGTAGATACCAATAATCACAATATGACTGTCCGAAACATTTTTAGTTATATCGGAAAAAAAATGTATCATTAAAATCTTCTCGGGCTTTGATAATGTGCTCTTAGCTTAACATTATAGAAGATTATTATTCCACGATAGAATCATCAAATGGTTGATCCGGTGGGCGTCGATGGCGTATTTAATCCAGTTCGATGATGTCATCGATATCGTCCAAGCTGAAGTCCTCAAGAGTCGGTACTGAAAGAAAAGTGATTACTATAGCTTTTCACTTATGGTTACTTACACTTACTCGAGTTAGTCCCAGAATGACTAACATTTATTATTTCGAATAATATTATTACATATAAACATTTTTATGCCAACTAATGCAATTTTAAGTTTCAAAAGTTCAGTGATATGTACCAATAGAACTGTTGCTACGTTAAGTTGCCTTAGTTCGGACTGACAACGGAACTACTGCTACTAGGGACTATTGACTATTGACGAACCTAATGAAAAATTTACACAAATATGAAACAAATAGTGAAAGAGATTTAAGACTAAAAAGTCGCAGAAAAGACTTAAACAGTGTAATTGTGCCAAAGCTCAATGTTGTAAAGCATAGTTCAGGGGTACAGGCTGTGAAGGTCTTTAATAGACTCCCCACTGAACTGAAAACTATTACCAGTGTCAATATTTTTAAGCCAAAGCTAAGAGAGTATTTATTAGAAAAATGCTATTATGACATTGATGAGTTTCTGAATCATAATGATACATAATTTTAAATTGATTATTGAATTGATAATTTTAATTTATTTAGTATTTTATTAAACAATTTTAACGTGACATAACCATTGAAATTTCACTTTCTTGTAAACCTACTTCAATTTACTATTTATCTAATAATACTATTGACATTGTTGTTGATTTTGCAATTTTTATTTTTTTATTTTTTATTGGGTTTTGAATGATAATATCACATAACTTGGAATTGATTATTATATTATTTTATTATTTTGTTAATCAAATTTAACATGACATAAGAACGGTTGACATTTTACATTTTTATTGATTTGCATGTACTATTATTATCGAAATTTTTGACATTTTTATTGATTGCTATGTATTTAAATTGTTATAATTTCTACACGAATTATGTTTGTTGAGAAATAAATGAATTGAAAAATTGAATTAGGGACTATTGTATTTTTACTTAAACTGAAAAATTAATAGCAGTTAATCTGGGAGTTGGCTCACATTCATCCAACGTCTTACCTGTATTCAAATTCTCTTTGCATACATACATATATATACACCTGTATATCCCCGAAGGGGTAGGTAGAGGTATCATCCACATTCCGACTACTATCCTTTTCGGTCCCACAGAATAGGGGTCCAACCTATATTAATGAACCGGATATTGATTTTCTTTTTCTCATCATACATTGTAGAACACAGTGGTAATAATAATAATTTGTTAGACACTGCATAGTGAGGAACTTCCTCTCACTAGAGCCCTAACCACCGGTAGCTTGGTCACTGTACCTGATATCGGGGGCTACTACATTGATTTTTTTTCTCATTTTTTATTAAAAAATATAATTTATAAGACACTGGGAAGCTGGGGCAAGGAAGCTAAGAGCCTTATTAAAGAAATCGGACAGAGGCTCATCAAGGCGACTGGTGACCCTCGTTCCGTTTCGTTCCTGATGCAAAGGCCGGCCATCGCCATACAGCGTGCCAACGCAGCAAGGGTGATGGACAATATTGCACCGGGATCGATCAGGGGCGGGTTTTTTTTGATTAGTACCTGGACTAAGCATTGCTTGTACAATTTTGACCTATTGTATATTTTGACATTTATTTATATGAAATAAAGAATTGTATTAATTTGTAAGATTTTTACCTGAATAAAGAGAAATAAAATGAAGGCTGTGCTAGGGTAGGAAAGTAAGTTCAACCGCGACTACAAGTTTAAAATTAGACTAAAATTATATAATATAATAAAGTTTTATAATAAGTTATAAGTAAACTCACGTTCGCTCTTTTTCTTTTTCGCTGCACTGGTTTCTCCAGTAGAAACTCTCTTCTTGGCTTCAATTTTAGTCATCAAAATAGACGATCCACTGCCAACAGTCACCTTGGGGATTTGGCTGTAAAACCAATAAACATTTTATGATTTGGAGTATTTTTACAAAGCTTCATTTTACAATGATTAGAAAAAATTAAAATTATACAACAATTTGGATTATTCTATCTAGTTAGTTAAAGTCTACTTATAGTTTGACCGTAACCCCTGTACCGCAGTATGGGTGGGAGGGGACAGGTGAGAGGGGAGAGGCGGGAGGGGGAGGTGGTAATCTTTCAATCGAATGTCATATTTGGTCAGTCCGTTGCAAACGTTCACGGTGCTATCTCACTCGCTCTCGACTCATGCTCTTTCTTTACCTCATACCCGCGCTCGCCTAGTGCACGGTTTATAGACCAGCACTAGGCATAGGATTGATTTATACCGATTAAAATAGGAAAAATGTTAATCAGTTCAGGCGGGATTCGAACCCGCGACCTTTGCCTTACAGCGGGAATGTTCTAACCACTGAGCCACCGCACCACGCCTGAAATCATCTAAATCTTCCTATATGTATATATATATATATATATAAATCTTGAAGGACATGTTGCGTCCTACATGGCGTTATTTACCGATGATGCCGCGTCCGACTGACTTTGTGCGTCCGAAATACGGACGCAAGATTAACCGACCCTCATTTTCAGCCCAAATGTTCCTTATGATCAATAGAATGCTAGGGCGAAAAATTGGCATGGACGTAATTCCATCACTACAACGCCTTTTAGCGTATAATATAGTTCGGCCGTCGCCCGACTGAAATTTGGAGGGCACTAGTGTTCAGCGTATACTTTACCACGTATACTTTGAGTTCAGTTCACCGATCTTAATGTGTCCATTGAATATCGTACTTAATTTGTAAAGTTTTTATCATGTTTTCGTGACAACAATCTTGCGTCTCTTAAATATCCTTAAACGGGCACTAGGTACGGTGTCTGAGGGGTCTATTCGGGGTTCACGAGGGACGGCGGGGCGGGCGGCGGGCTTAAGCGCGCTCGCGTGCCGAAGTTTTTAAACAAACAGACATGTGCGGGCCGTGATGTAAGTTTGTCACCAAAGTATAAAAAAATAAAAAAAAAGTGAAAGCTTTAAAAATGGTTATTTATTTGATCTATAGATAGTTTTTTTTAAATCTTCAGTTGTTATTGAGGATTGAGGTCTTAGTCATAGCGTGACTATGTCGCCCTCATTGGAATTGTTGAATACATGGTGTTCAATCAATGATCTATACAGCAAATCTTAGCTAAGGAATACAATTTTTTCGGCTCCTTAGACGTTGGACTAGCGAGGATACTGTTACATAGGCCCATATTGTTATTACCGTTACCATATTGTTACGACAGACGTCGATATCTCGAAAACTAATAACCGGATCTTCAAGAAATAAAAACGCATTGTTAGTGACGAGGTACTCTACCGATTGGTATAGAAAAATCTAGAATTGTCAACACAAAGTCACAACCTACCTACGAGTACCTACTCTTTTGAATAAATGAAAACAATAGGTAAATATCGAGAATGAACTCGAAAGTTCAGTGACGGCGGCAAACTTCAAAAGAGAGTGGATAGTTATCGCTCGCGTATTTTCTAGATGATTCGACCCTCCTAATTGAGAGGTATATGAACACGCTCGCATAGCGACACCATTCATTGTCTTTTTTTTTTTTTTACGTGCGCAAAATCCCCACGGATACCTCCCCACCGGAGCCGGTGGAGGAGGTTATGTCGGACTCGAACCGACTAAAACGCACGCCGCCTGTGGGTCGCTTTGGTTGCCGAAGGTGAGGTTGACAGGCATATCCCTCGCACCCCGGCCGACCCAGGGCCATCTCTCACGATCTGGCCCTCTTCTCGGGAGTGGGGACTACAGAGTCCCCAACTCGACCCCGGAAACGGGGAGGTGCGCCAGGCGCGCCACCGCCGCCATTCATTCTGTCTTTGAGATCGCTAACAAACACAGCGAGCTTAAGCAACCGAAGAAGATTATACCTGTGACCTGAGCAACGACTGTGGACTACTGTGAACTACTGAGCGACTGGAACTGTTGAAGAGTACTGTGTGCACTAGTGATTTAATTGTCTAGTTTGTGGTGAGCTAATAAATTCCTTCGTTGAGTACACGGCATTTATTTGTACCCTGTGCACGTAACAATATAATTGCTTTCTTTGAGCCTCATTCCGGACACACTTCATCAAAATGTAATTGATTGACGTTACATAAGCTACAGTTAGGCGAGCCCAACTTACCCTTTAAAGATAGACTGTAGGCACTTGAGGTGGAAACGATCCAGAGTACGTTTGTGGTGCCGATACACACACCACATCTCAGAGGAATATAAGAGGTTTGACAGCACAACTGCCATGTAAACAGATATTTTGGTGGCCAGCTTAAGGTCATTTGAGCAGAAAACCTTGGAATGCAGCTTCCCAAATATCGCAGCTGCGGCATAGATCCTGCTGCCGATCTCATCATCAAGGTCACACTTGGATGTTATAGTGCTCCCCAGATAGCAAAACTGGTCAACCTGCTTGAGCATGTCCTGACCTAGCTGTATAGACAGTGTCTCGTGACCATGTGTGTCCAGAGACATCACCTCCGTCTTCTTGACACTGATTTTAAGGCCGAACTTGCAGCAAGCTTGGTGACAACTGGACATTAGCTGTTGTAGGCCATCAGGGGATTCTGCCACAAAGCATAAGCATACTTGATTTCTGTAATCATTGTACGGGGAGACCTTAGTGCGCGCCTTAAGTCTGGCCAAATTGAAAAGACCATCCTCCGCCATCTGTGCGGAAGCGGATGTGTACTCCCTCAGAAAGAGTTCGTAAAACATCACTGACTACTACTGCAAAGTACTTGGCGAACAGTGTGGGCGCTAGAACACACCCTTGTTTCACCCCACAGGTAACGAGTAAGAAATTTGATTGTTCACCATCGACACCGACGCAGCATTGCATGTCGTTATGCAGGAGTCTAAGAAGTCTCACAAACTTCTCCGTGCACCCTAGCTTCCCAAGCATCATCCAGAGAGCTTCCCGAGGCACACTGTCGAATGCTTTCTCCAGGTCAACAAAGCGGAGATAAAGCGGACGACCCTGTTCTCTGCTATTTTCTTGCAGTTGACGCACAGAAAAGATTGCTTCAGAGGTGGTTCGTTCAGGTTGGAAGCCAAACTGGGTTTCTGGCAGTATCTTTTCAGACAGAGCTTTTAAGCGGTTTAAAAGGACTCTGGCCAAGGCCTTTCCCAGGGCTGACAAAAGCGAAATACCGCGGTAAGAGTTGCAGTCGGAACGGTCACCCTTGTTTTTGTAGAGGGTTTTTTTTTTATACCACTTAGCAGGGAGGTCATTCCACAGCTTGAGTGTGCGTGGGATGAAGTTTCTTTCATACCGCACAGTGCGCACCGTCTCAGGTCGCAATGTGTGGGGATGAATTCCCAGCCTATGGCGAGAGGTGCGATGATAGAATGTAACTACGGGCATCATGTCTAACAATTCATCTGAGCACAAACCATTGTATAGGCGGTAGAACACACACAATGAGGCAAAATCCCTCCTAAGGCTAAGAGGTTCCACTCTACCTGTGAGTATGGGATTGTCAACCAGCCTCAATGCCCGTCTTTGCAACGAGTCGAAGGGGTCAAGTTGGTATGCAGGTGCTCCAGCAAAAAGGTGACAGCAGTACTCCATGTGAGGCCGGACCTGTGCTTTATAAAGAAGGAGTTGCTGCCCCGTAGTGAAATACTGCTTCGCCCTGTTGAACACTCCGAGCTTTCTTGATGCCAAGTTAACCTTGTCCTGCAAATGACTTCAGTATTGGACGTCACTGGAGATATCGACACCAATTATCCCTATACTCAGGGAGATGGTAAGCGGTGTGCCCAGGAATTGCGGCGCTACAATGAATGGGGTTTTCTTAGCGGTGAATACACATACTTGTGTCTTAGTGGGGTTGACTTGGACTAGGTTTAGTCGTCCCCAATCGGATATTCCAGAGAGAGTAGTCTCGATTTCAGACACAAGTTGTTCGCGACTCTTCTCCACCTCGGACTGAGGGATATTTGCACGGCCCGTGTAACACGTGTCCCCGGTACTGTCGCCCGCATAACAATGAATGGAGCCATCAGACAGCATGTCATTGATATGCAGCAGAAACAGCGTCGGAGACAACACGGAGCCTTGTGGGACACCAGCGTTTATGTTCATGCGGTCCGAGCAGCTGCCGTCGACGACGGCTTGGATGCTTTTGTTGGACAAAAAGCTGGAGATCCATTCGCACAATCCTTCGGGGAGTCCATAATATGGCAACTTCGTAAGAAGACCTTTGTGCCAGACCCGATCGAAGGTCTTCGCTACATCGAGCCTGACCGCTAGTGCCTCACCTCGACTTTCGATGGCTTGCGCCCACCGGTTTGTGAGATACACAAGAAGGTCACCGGTAGAGCGAATGTGGCGAAAACCATACTGTCGGTCGCTCAGTAGATCGTTTCCTTCAAGGTACCTCAGGAGTTGTGTATTAATAACACGCTCCATAACCTTCGAGAGAAGGGAGGTTATAGCGATAGGCCTGTAATTGGTCGGATCTGTCCTGCCACCTTTCCTAAGAAAGGTGACAGGACAGATCCGTACCTAAGTACAGGGTGCACGAATGCAGTCTTCCACGAGGCCGGGACCTGCCTTGCGGAGTATGAGAGTGCGAAAAGGCGTGTAAGTACAGGGCACAGCTCGGGTGCACAGTGCTTAAGCACCATCGCCGGTATGCCATCCGGCCTACTCGACTTCCGAACATCTAGGGACTTAAGCTCGTGCCGGACCACCCGTTGTGTGATTTTAATTTAGGTCATCGAACCACCACAGCTGGGGATGATGGGTGGTTCGGCGTTCCCGTCGTTCATAGTCGAGTTTGACGCAAAGAGATTACCCAAAAGATCGGCCTTCTCCTTAGCGCCATGGGCCAGACTACCGTCGGATTTTTGCAGCGGCGGAAGGCAAGCCTGGCAGAAGTTTCCCTCAGCAGCTTTAGCGAGCGACCAAAATGCACGACTGCCAGAATGATGGGTAGCGCGCAAGCCGCTCGCCAATTCTGCCGATGAACTCAAACTTTGCTCTAGACGTTGCCTTTTTACTGGACCTTGAAGCAGCATTCAACTTCCGCTTCACCTCAGCGATGTTCGGGTTCGTCCACTCTGATCATATGATCCGTTGCAAGTGGAAACGGATCAGGCATTTTAGTACACTCCGATCGCGATATCAGTTTCGCCTAAAATTAAACGATTAAAAAGTAGAATCCGATCGCGTGATCCGATTCCACCGAGACAACGTATAGACAATGTCCACTCTGATCACATAAACTTCAAAGTGTTGCACAAACAGGTTTTAAAAGAATCAAATTAAACAAATTAGAACAAATCAACAAAGCTATATTGTCTTAAACATGTTCTCATATTAATTATGTCATATTAGGATACAGCATTCTAAATCTAATCATATATATATAACAATCTTATATTATCTTACTAATATTATAAATGTGAAAGTTTGTGTTTTTTGCGTTTAATCACATCACGGTAACCACTGAAACGACGTCTGCCATCACGAGTTTTTTATGTGTTTAATAATTATAAAAACTAAATAATTGAGATTAAAAACATCTGCCTCTAATCTATTTTCTTAATTTCTCAAGACAATGACCCACGCTAATTGTTTTATTTTCTAATTGCTCCAAGACATATGTAATCCACCTTTTGCGCGATTTATATTTAAGCAATTTTTCACTGCCCCCGTTTGAGTTTATACGAATTGAATAATAATTACTATCATTTTTCAACACTTTCAACAACAATAGTAGTGTCGGTTTCTTTTTACGCACGATTTTGTTAAGTCTTCCATTCCATGCCTCCAATGCGTTATTTGTACGATGGAGTTCTTTGTTTGCGCACCAAATATCTATCCACTCTTCGTTTTTGAACCACTGTCGAGTCATGTAATCAATGAAGTCATTTGCTTGTTTAGATTTTACTTCTTCAATTATTGTATCCTCAGTTATATATTTCCAGCCATCAGCAATGTGACCTTTTGGAAGCAGCGCCAATAGGGCACTGAGTGCAACTATTCTTCTTGTTTCAGTGGATTTCGTAAGGCCAAGCTCTTTTCCCTTTTTCCAGAAACACTGTGTGAAATGGAAATAGCAGCCTTTAATTTGAACTCCAGAAAAACTCTCCTTCAAAGCTGAAATAGCAGCTTTTTCGAAATCAAGCGTCCACTTCATTGGATGAAATTGTGGTGCTTCTGCTTTTATGATTTCAAATAGAATTTGCGTGAAAAAAGTGTTGAAAAATGATAGTAATTATTATTCAATTCGTATAAACTCAAACGGGGGCAGTGAAAAATTGCTTAAATATAAATCGCACGAAAGGTGGATTACATTATGTCTTGGAGCAATTAGAAAATAAAACAATTAGCGTGGGTCATTGGCTTTGAGAAATTAAGAAAATAGATTAGAGGCAGATGTTTTTAATCTCAATTATTTAGTTTTTATAATTATTAAATACATAAAAAACTCGTGATGGCAGACGTCGTTTCAGTGGTTACCGTGATGTGATTAAACGCAAAAAACACAACCTTTCACATTTATAATATTAGTAAGTTAATATAAGATTGTTATATATATATGATTAGATTTAGAATGCTGTATCCTAATATGACATAATTAATATGAGAACATGTTTAAGACAATATAGCTTTGTTGATTTGTTCTAATTTGTTTAATTTGATTCTTTTAAAACCTGTTTGTGCAACACTTTGAAGTTTATGTGATCAGAGTGGACATTGTCTATACGTTGTCTCGGTGGAATCGGATCACGCGATCGGATTCTACTTTTTAATCGTTTAATTTTAGGCGAAACTGATATCGCGATCGGAGTGTACTAAAATGCCTGATCCGTTTCCACTTGCAACGGATCATATGATCAGAGTGGACGAACCCCGATGTTCGGATCCTTATTGGCAAGAGCCGTGGTCCAAGCCTTGTATGTCCAAGCCTTGTATGCAGATTGCTTGCGGTCTCTAGCTTCCGAGAGGTGCTTCCACCCTTAAGGGTATTCATCCGGGCGCGTAGTCAGCAGAAGGTCCAGTATAGAGCTTGTGTGGGTCTCAATTTCTGGTGTTCTAGTGATAGAATGCACCAGTTGAGAGAGCTCATAAGTTAGAGCGAAGTCGTGAGCAGCCCTTCCCGCAAAATCAGTCCTAGGAGACCCCAGCCACTCCACGTGGTGGGCGTTGAAGTCCCCCAAGAATACTAATTCTGCAGTGGGGTACTGCTCAATTACGCTGTCCGCCGACCGCTGCAGATGCTGAAACAGTTGAGCCGTGCCCAGGTCACCGCTATGGGACCTGTAAAGGCACGCATAGATACGGGTGTGGCCACCGTGATCTATGCGTACCCATAAAGTTGACAGGTCCCTATCCTCAAGACCATGGAGACGGCGGCAGCAAACATCATCCCGGACGTACAAGCATACCCCGGCGCGACTCATAAAGCTATGCTCGAGTTTGTACCCTGGGTACATTAGGTAGGCTGTATCGGCCGGGCATGATATTTGCGTCTCCGTCAGAAAAAGCAAGGTAGGCTGCGCGGTCTCTAAGTGGAGATGGACCGCGTTAAGGTTGGAGTGTAGGCCCCTGATGTTACAGAAATCCACATTCACTGTGGATGATGGTGCCGCTGTGGTAACGTTTCTCTTGCCTTTTTTTGTTTTCATGTTTGAGATGGGGGGAGGGGGGGGAGAAGGTAAAAAGAGATTCTGTGCCTCCAGTGTTGAAGACAAAGCAAGGCGTCCTACCCCCACAGACAAGTTGGGGTTGTGTGACTGGCTGGCGCGATGGGCGGAAGGGCCCCCGGTCCCCTCTCAGATACTGAAGCCAGGTCCACTCCGGTCTCCTCCTCCGGCATGGCTACAGCACCGGGAGCTTTACACAGGCTGCTGGTTCAGCCTCCTGAGGCGGAGATTAAGTAATCCCCAGGTTCGGAAACCGTACAGCCTTCGGGCGGCCAGCGGATAACCGTTTCACCGAGTCTCCCTGACCACCGCGCCAACATATCACGCCCCCACCAGTCAGTGGGGTCAATTTAAGCCTTTGGTCTTCCTACTGACAGCACAGAACCTCTCCAGTGGGCTCTGGCTACCCTACTCACCGCCGGGAACACAACACAAGGTTATTATAACCGGGGTATTCTGTAGGGCGGAGGTACTTACCCAGACGGACTGCTCAATTTTGGACGGGAGATACCGTCATGTCCTTCCTCCAAATAAAAATACAAATAAAGGTACAAATGCGAGATACTTTAAAGTCATCCGGGACTCGCTCTTCCTCCCACATACGAGCAAAAAGTTTCCAAACCAACATTTACAACTCCCCGCCGCCGTATTATAACAGCTCTCCCGGTATAAGGTCAATACCAACCGCTCGCTTCTGTTGCTGCCTGATAGCAGAGACAACCTCATCATATGACAGGGGCTCATCCAGCTCAATGGAAAGAGGGAGTTGAGGTATTAGACTCACATTTTGTAAATCAGATGATCGATCTACGTTGGACTTGGACTTGACCAGTATCTCTCTGCCTGACAAGTATAATCAATCAAGTGCCAGTGTTTCGGATCAAGGATGCATCCACGTTGTCTTGTGCTTAGCGGCAAGTCTGAACATAGTGTTCGATATTGCAAGCTCAAAATGAGCACAAAGACTGAGTAGCAACTGACCATTGCTGTTCATGTTGCCGACTCCGTGTCTACCCAAGATTCCAGGCCAAGCCTCATTGTCCCGTCCAACTCTGGCATTGAAATTGCCTAGCAATATAACCTGCTCTCTGGCGTTTATGCTGTCAAGGCATTGAGATAGTTCCTCGTAGAATTTATCTTTGATGTCATCAGCCTTGTCTAGACACTGATGACATTAAGGTAATTGTCTTTGTCCGTGAAGGCGCAGTGTGGTAACGCGGTCTGAAGAATGCATAGGGTGCTCCTCAAGTCGCTTAGCTATGTGATTCTTGATGGCAAACCCTACGCCTGAACGTCGCGGTTCGGAGGCTGTGGTACCTTTCCAAAAGAAAGTATAGCCGCCACCTTCTTCTACCAGCTCTCCTTCATCGGCAAGGCAATCCACGTTATATTTATGAAGTTCCCGAGCTACTATGGCAGTTTTGCGTTCAGGGCAGGCGTTGCCATCGCGATCAACAAGCGTTCTCACGTTCCACGCGCCGAATGTCATTATAGGTATTGTCATTTTTGTATGCTAACTATTAATTATTTAATATCTGTGCCTGGAGTCTTTATAAGCCCTTATATAGATGGAAGCCTCTTGGCTGATAAGCTGGATACAATAATTCAAAAACAGTATTCGGAACCAATCTGAATTCAATAGTAGATAGATGTCATTTAGTTATTAAATCATTATGATATATGCAGAGCATTATACGGAATTGATTTCAACATGCAGTTGGATGGAGGCGGGAATGTACATGCAGTGTTTTGAACGTATACGGAGATATTCAGTGTGCAAGAAAGATTTAAGAATGAACGGACGAACTAATTCAGTTATACGGAACCAATCTCAATTCAATAGTAGATGGATGTAATTTAGTTATTATAATCATTATGATATATGCAGAGCATTATACGGAATTGATTTAAACATACATTCGGATGGAGGCAGGAATGTGCATGCAGTGTTTAGTAGGTATACGCAGGTATTCAGTGTGCAAGAAAGATTGAAGAGTGAACGGACGCACAAATTCAGCTAGAAATATTTAATTTGAATATCACCATTTAACGTTTAAATGAAATTTGACGTCGACCACTGATATGATACTGATTAAAACATGTTACATACGCATTGAAAACATTAAAAATCTCACTACATTCAGTGGACGCCGCCGGGTGGTAGTTTGTAAAGACGCAAGAAGTCCTTCGCGATTTATATATATATATATATATATATATATATATATATATATATATATATATATATATTGTATATGTCTTACGGCTATGGATTTTTTCCTATATTAATCGGTTGAGATGCTCATATTGGATTAATTTAGATGAAAATAAAAAAAATAATACTTACGTTAGATCCACAGTATGGAACGTTTTGTTATTTTTAGTATCTTCTGTCTTCGATCCACTCGCTGACGTTGGCAATTTCTTGTCAGATTTATTAAACAGCAGGTTACTTAACATTTTATTAGCTGCGACTTTGTCCAAGCTACTGCTGGGTTTACTGCTACTAGATTTTCCAACATCCTTAGATTTCGGTAGAACTTTAGATTTAGAGTCCTTGTTTGGGGCCGTTGATATTTTAACTGGAGCTGCTTTAGTTGAGATCTTAGATTCGGATGCATAAGTATGAACGTAAACACTAGAGTCACCAATTTTCTGACTTCTTATTGCGTTAGTTTTGTATACATTTGAAGGACTTGGCGCGTCGTCAGCTGCTTGAATGTGAACTACATTCTTCAAAATCGATAAAGGATTGTCATCGGCCGGACTGGCTGGTCTGGACTCACTGCTGCTACTAGATATACTTAGGCTGCGCGGTTTTGTCAGTTGCTTTGGAGTTTCGGGAATAACGCTGTTTTTCTTTGTTTGTGGCTTTGTGTGGTGTATTGCGAAGTTTTGCTTTGAAACGTTATTAGAGCTTTTCGTTAACGATTTTGTTTTTGCAACATCACTTAGAGATGATTTTGGCTTTGCAACATCACTTAGAGATGATTTCGTTTTTGCAACATCACTTAGAGATGATTTCGGTTTTGCAACATCACTTAGATATGATTTTGGTTTTGCAACATCACTAAGAGATGATTTCGTTTTTGCAACATCACTTAGAGATGATTTCATTTTTGCAACATCACTTAGAGATGATTTAGTTTTTGCAACATCATGTAGAGATGATTTTGGTTTTGCAACACTACTTTGGGACGATTTCGTTTTGCCCGCGTTACTAAATGAACTTGTAACTTCACTCTTACTAGGTAGGTTTGGTTTAACGTCGCTAGGAGAAACTTTGGTTGGATTTTTCAAAGCCTTAAGTTGGTCTACCGGCACAACCTCGATTTCTCCTGTCTCCGTAATCTTAATAATATCGCCTGGCTTACAGCGAGCCTGTCTTAGTTTACTTAAATACGTAGCGCTAGGAGCTTTCGTAGATAGTGCCGAATTCTCTGCTTTTATTGTTTCAATCATTTTTTGCATGTCCTGAGTTGCTACTACATCTTTGGGTAATATTTTTTTAAGCACTTTAGGGGTAGTTATAGTACTAGTCAAATTAGAAGCAGTAGTACTGCTAGATAATTTAGGGGTAATAATACTGCCAGACGATTTATGGCTAGTAATAGTGCTAGTGAATTTAGGGTCAACAATAGTGCCGGATAATTTAGGAGCAGTAATACTGTCCGATACTTTAGGAGCAGTAAGACTGCCCAATAATTTAGGAGCAGTAATGCTGCTAGATAATTGAGGAGCAGTAATACTGCTAGCTAGTTTAGATGTAACTATTTTACCAGCGGGTACCAGCACAAACTTCTGTATTCCGGCTGAGTCAACCTGCCGCAGTACTAAATTTGTCTTATGTAGGGTTTGTTGTGTTGAGATTATAGGTGTTATGCTTGAAGATGTTGACAGCATATCAGATGGATGTTCGACCGTGAGAGAGACAGGCACTTGAGCTATTTTAGCCTGAGGAACGAGCAGAGCCGGGGTCGCAAGCGTCGGGGTTATTGTTTCCTCCTCATCACTATCTAAACAAATCGTGTCGTCAGACGGTGTTTGCCGTGGCACGGTTGATATCACAGCTTTGGCGGTGTTACCACTTGTTACCGTAGCGGGCATAAAAATTTTCCCTTTATGTATTTTTATGACGTTAGCTGGCTTGACGTCAGTTATTGTCTTTTGTGTAGTAAATAGGTTATTTATAATCGGTGCTGGGTTAGCAGGTGCGATGCTTGCGGCCGGGGTAGGGCTCGTTCTGGCGGGTAGTGCCGTGGCTGCCCGCGGGGGGTAGCCGGGCGCGGGGTGCAGCTGCGGCAGGGCGGGCAGGTCGTGCGGCACGATGTGCAGGTCGTCGTCGTCGTCCGGTAGGATACATTCACTCGACGCGAACACGTTCGATTGCATACCACCGGTTGTCTTAATCCTAAACACATCAAATTAGTTAACACATATTCAATATTCAGTCGATTTTAAAGAATAAACATTAATAAATATACTTACAATCCGACAGGTACGACATTGCCGTTAGGGTACTGGCTTGCGATTGGCTGAGAAGAATCTGTCTCCAACCAGTTTGAATTTAGACTATCAGAGCTTTCCACTTTCTTTTTTCTTTCTTTTCTTGTTTTTTCTTTCGTAACTTCTATAGATTTCCTTCCAGTCATCTCCTGCATCTTTTCTTTTAGTTCATTTGTGACGGTCGCTTCATCGACTGATAGTCTATTTGCTGTTGCACTAGCACTGTTCATTTTTCGGAATATTTCTTTACCCATTACCTGTAAGAACATATAAAACATAATTTCTTTTTTTTTACACCACTTAGGTGGCAGACAAGCACACGGCCCACCTGATGGAAAGTGGTTACCGTGGCCTATGGACGTGTGTAACACCAGAGAAGCCACACTCGCGTTGCCGACCCTGTAAGCACAGAGTTTCTGTGCCGTCAGTGTAGAGGAAAAAGCAGGACAAGCCTTTAATCATCCCACTGACAGCATACATTCTCCAGTGAGCTCTGGTTACCCTACTCACCGCTGGGAACACAACACGAAGTTATTATAACCGCGGTATTCTGTAGGGCGGAGGAACTTCCCCAGTCGGACTGCTCAATTGGGCGGAAAGGACGCCGTATCCTACCTTCCTTAGGGGTATATATACTTATAATATATTTATTAATTTTGTATAAAATTATAATTTGGTTAAAAAAAACTACTAGTAGAATATGTGAAACTCATAACTATAGAAATACCTGTATACATCCTATATATTCAAAAAAATAAATGACTATTCTATTTAAAAAAAAATTGTATTATACCTAAGTATAAATAAGCTCAGAGATGAATACGTTTAGCAGCTATTCAATATTAAACACAAATCTCACCTGTACAGCGATATCGTAGATAGGGCCACTAGTGATAGCCTTTCCAGTCTGTTCTGCCTCTTTCAGTGATTTATAGGTGCTGTACTGCGCCGCCAAGGTCGCGGCGTCAGCGTCCAACATAGGATTACCGTTCAGGTACGTATGTGCCACTATGTTTATAAAATTCTGATTTGTGAGTAAAGTCAGGGGTAGAGGGAGTACTTCTGTATCTTCAGAAGCAGAGGGAGCTGCAGTACTTTCTGCAGCAGCATTCAAAAAAGCTAAAGGTTCGTCGTCTTCGTCGCTTAGCAATATACTATTACTATGTTCTCCAGAAGTACGTTCCACGTCATTTTTGGTTGCGTTTTGTGATTTCTGTTTGAGTTTCTCTTTAAAAGTTTTTGGACCGGCTTTAGGTCTAGATTTTAGTTTACTAACACGTTCCTCTGTACTGGTGTCTCCTAGAATACTATCAGGTTCTTTCGTATAGGTGTCTGTAGTCGTAAGCCTTTCACTTTCATCAGTTTTCTTTGGCGTCGTTTCCCTTAAACTATATTTTCTTTTATTTAATTGCGATTTTTCCGGTTCATTAATAACCTCAGGGACAAAATCAGTATCTGTCGTATCTAATTCGTCATCTAAATTTATAATTACATCATTACAGATTGAATCGATATGTTTTTCGGCTGCTATAGCGGCTTTCCTTTTTCTTTTGCTCACAGGGACCGATGGCGCCCTTTCGGAATTATCAGTACTGAGAATAAGTTCGGGTTCTTCTTCCCGAATACCCGGGCTGCCAGATTGCCTTACGGCTGCTACAGCAGCTTTCCTTTTTCGTCTACTATCAGAGACAGCTACTGCATTTTCTGTAGTTGTACTGAGAATCAGTTCAGGCTCTTCTTTAACATTGCTAGGACTACCAAGCTGCCTTTCTGCTGCTAAAGCAGCATTCCTTCTTCTTCTGGTCTCTGGGACAGTTTTTGCACTTTCGGAAGTTGCAGTACCGAGAATAAGTTCGGGTTCTTCTGTCGAGGCACCAGGGCGATTGGAATTGTTGATGGAATCGCACATGATACCAGTGAGTTTAGGTATCGTCATTCTCTTCTCCAATAACACTTTAGCAATGCTAGATGTGAGCTCGTCACTGTCATCATTAAAAAGAAATCCTTGATTGAATATGTTTCTAACTTTAGTCACTAGATTTGTAATATTGGTGTTGCCATGACTTTGGAAATTATGTTTGATAAGTATTTCAGTTATTTTGTGCACCATCATTTCTTCGTCACTCTGTACATCGGTATCTCGCATCAGCTCTGTACTAGGGCCAGGTTCTTCAGGATCTACTTGTTTGGTTATCTTCGGCGCCCGACCGACAGATCTGCCACTGGGACCAGCAGATCTACCAACGTTTCTTCCAGGAGGTCGGCCCCTCTTATTTTTGACTGAGGTCTTAGGTACAAACTCCTCGGCTGATTCCTCTTTTGTGATTTCTTCAGTTTTCATTTTGAAATCGCTCAACTCGAAAGATTGTGAATAATTGTTTCCGTGCAATCGTTTCAATGAAATTTTTGGTATATTTGTAATGAGTTTGTTCTCCATCTCTGAAAAAAGAATATAATAGGTACTAAAATATATTATTTATTAATCTTGCACTTTTCTTTTAATTTTTTTTACGACAAAGTTTTTTTTGTGGAAACATGACGCTGAAGCATGAAGCTGGTAAGGGTGGGTATTTCGGAATTGAATTGACTATAATCGTATACAGTGCCGTCTCAAGATACCCGTCCGTAGGCGGGGAAGCGGTTTGCACCAAAATCAGCGCAGCAGCGAGTCGTGCTCGTGCACCGCGTGCAGCGACGTGTGATGGGTAGTCAGTAGTCAGTACTCACGCTTGTGCGCCTGCTCCTGCTGGAACTGCATCCAGGCGGCGGCGCGCTCGTGCTCGGTCAGGCCCTGCTCGGACGAGCGCAGCAGCGAGTCGTGCTCGTGCACCGCGTGCAGCGCCGTGTGATGGGTAGTCAGTAGTCAGTACTCACGCTTGTGCGCCTGCTCCTGCTGGAACTGCATCCAGGCGGCGGCGCGCTCGTGCTCGGGCAGGCCCTGCTCGGACGAGCGCAGCAGCGAGTCGTGCTCGTGCACCGCGTGCAGCGCCGTGTGATGGGTAGTCAGTAGTCAGTACTCACGCTTGTGCGCCTGCTCCTGCTGGAACTGCATCCAGGCGGCGGCGCGCTCGTGCTCGGGCAGGCCCTGCTCGGACGAGCGCAGCAGCGAGTCGTGCTCGTGCACCGCGTGCAGCGCCGTGTGATGGGTAGTCAGTAGTCAGTACTCACGCTTGTGCGCCTGCTCCTGCTGGAACTGCATCCAGGCGGCGGCGCGCTCGTGCTCGGGCAGGCCCTGCTCGGACGAGCGCAGCAGCGAGTCGTGCTCGTGCACCGCGTGCAGCGCCGTGTGATGGGTAGTCAGTAGTCAGTACTCACGCTTGTGCGCCTGCTCCTGCTGGAACTGCATCCAGGCGGCGGCGCGCTCGTGCTCGGGCAGGCCCTGCTCGGACGAGCGCAGCAGCGAGTCGTGCTCGTGCACCGCGTGCAGCGCCGTGTGATGGGTAGTCAGTAGTCAGTACTCACGCTTGTGCGCCTGCTCCTGCTGGAACTGCATCCAGGCGGCGGCGCACTCGTGCTCGGGCAGGCCCTGCTCGGACGAGCGCAGCAGCGAGTCGTGCTCGTGCACCGCGTGCAGCGCCGTGTGATGGGTAGTCAGTAGTCAGTACTCACGCTTGTGCGCCTGCTCCTGCTGGAACTGCATCCAGGCGGCGGCGCGCTCGTGCTCGGGCAGGCCCTGCTCGGACGAGCGCAGCAGCGAGTCGTGCTCGTGCACCGCGTGCAGCGCCGTGTGATGGGTAGTCAGTAGTCAGTACTCACGCTTGTGCGCCTGCTCCTGCTGGAACTGCATCCAGGCGGCGGCGCGCTCGTGCTCGGGCAGGCCCTGCTCGGACGAGCGCAGCAGCGAGTCGTGCTCGTGCACCGCGTGCAGCGCCGTGTGATGGGTAGTCAGTAGACAGTACTCACGCTTGTGCGCCTGCTCCTGCTGGAACTGCATCCAGGCGGCGGCGCGCTCGTGCTCGGGCAGGCCCTGCTCGGACGAGCGCAGCAGCGAGTCGTGCTCGTGCACCGCGTGCAGCGCCGTGTGATGGGTAGTCAGTAGTCAGTACTCACGCTCGTGCGCCTGCTCCTGCTGGAACTGCATCCAGGCGGCGGCGCGCTCGTGCTCGGGCAGGCCCTGCTCGGACGAGCGCAGCAGCGAGTCGTGCTCGTGCACCGCGTGCAGCGCCGTGTGATGGGTAGTCAGTAGTCAGTACTCACGCTTGTGCGCCTGCTCCTGCTGGAACTGCATCCAGGCGGCGGCGCGCTCGTGCTCGGGCAGGCCCTGCTCGGACGAGCGCAGCAGCGAGTCGTGCTCGTGCACCGCGTGCAGCGCCGTGTGATGGGTAGTCAGTAGTCAGTACTCACGCTTGTGCGCCTGCTCCTGCTGGAACTGCATCCAGGCGGCGGCGCGCTCGTGCTCGGGCAGGCCCTGCTCGGACGAGCGCAGCAGCGAGTCGTGCTCGTGCACCGCGTGCAGCGCCGTGTCACGCGCCACGCGCAGCAGCGCCACGTCCGACACGCCCACCGCCACGCCGCACGCCACCGACACGCCCGCCTCGTCGTACCTGCGCACACACATACACACCGTATACACCAGGGCACCTATCTTGGACCTAAATCGCGAGACAAACGAGCCTCTGGCGTGGGCGGATTGTTTTGTAATAACCTATGCTTGATGAATTTGAGTTCGTCCACCGTCGTAGCACCCCGTGCTATACCCAAAAGATATCCAAGAAACGTGTACTGATCTCCCCACTGACAACACCAAAACTCGCCATTGAGCTCTGGCTACCCTACTCACCGCACT
The DNA here is from genome assembly GCA_963662185.1 of Eilema griseolum. Lineage (NCBI taxonomy): Eukaryota > Metazoa > Arthropoda > Insecta > Lepidoptera > Erebidae > Eilema > Eilema griseolum. The sequence goes on along the minus strand of OY759248.1, from coordinate 7,070,805 downwards.
TGTGTTGTGTTACACACGTTTATTATGGCCGCGGTATTCTATAGGGCGGAGGTACTTCACTAATCGGACGTGTACAAATACACGAAGAAAAAGGGGCCCCTCGACCTTGCTCGAGATTAAATTTTGGCAACAGATATCTTTTAAAAATGACTAACATTGGTGTGTCGGGTTTTTCTTTCAATAAAATGAATTGAAATATAGTCGATCTACGTTAAAATGAGTATTTTTTTTAAATTACTCATATAAGGAGAGTTCACGTTTAACCTTTGACTAAAAATTAGATACGACAGAATTATGTTTACAAATTAAGACAGTTCCTCCAGCTAAAAAAAAAATTAATGACGTGAATGAAGACGTGCTATTCCAATACTGACAACTCGTTACATAAAGACAATGTATTGTGAGCCGCCTTGATAGATCTGAAAGCCTACATATTTATAGGCTTTCAGTTCTATCATGCGGCCTGTAGGGACACTGTAGTGTGAAAGATTGCAATTTCAGCGATTTGGTAAGCAAGCGTGAAGTATGTGTGAGCCGAGCCAGTTACTGCGCGCTGCTCGCTCCAAGAGGTTAGCTTGGGAATTTTGCGTAATAAAGGATAAGTTTGTACCAAGGTCACCTAAACCTTTTCGCAGAATTCCTAAAAACCTATAGCTTAGAAAACAAATAATGTATTTTAATTTACTAACCGGTACAGTTCCGTCAGCTCGGCCATGTTGTAATGTCGATCAATCTGTTGTTCGTCTACCACACGACACGCTACTGCCTGTTTGGTCACCGATCGCTCATATATTTTCTGTTCCATGGTACCCTATAGGGAAAAAACAACAATATATATCTTTATTGTATGTACACAAAGAATGGATACAGAAAGAAAAAATTTGGTACAGTTTTGTGGCTTAACAAATGGCGGCCTTATTGTCTAATTACTACGTTATTCAGTATTATAGCCGATCATTAGGATCTAAAATGAGAATCGATTCGAATTTTGGCGATGTTATTTATATTTATTTAGGTACTTCGAGTTTGTACGCTAAAATACGGATCCTAGCAACAAAATCAAAGTCAAAAGCAGAACTAGATTTATTATCAACGCAATCTGAGCGCCAAACACGGTTGCATTCGAAGTTCGTACTTTGGAATCAATGTACCATAAGCTTGCAGTTGCAGGGAGAAGATCTTAATGGCATCCATAAAAATAGCTTACCAAAGCAACGAGTCGGTATATGAAGCAGTCCTTCTTCTGGCCGAAGCGGTACACGCGAAAGATGCTCTGGATGTCGTGAGCAGGGTTCCACGAGGTGTCCATGATGATGACGCGATTGGCCGCCGTCATGTTCAGTCCGAGGCACCCCGCTCGTGTGGACACGAGAAACACTCTGAATCATGGAACAAGATAGATAGATAACTCTTTATTTTACACCAACATTAGTTATGATGATACCGTATAAAAAATATAAATAAATTAAAGACGTGAATGAAGAGTGAATAATTTTTACAATAAAATTGTATCGAACTCACTTAGTGTTAATATTGTTCTCAGCGTTGAACTCTCGGCACCATTTCTGCCGTACCTCGGCAGGAACAGACCCGTCCAGCCGGTAGTACTCCTGTCCAAGGCTCCAGTTGTTTATCTTCTTTAAGAAATACTCCAGCGCGTCCAGACAGAACAATGAAGTTGAGAATATCAATCTGCAATATTCAATTTATTAATTAACTAACAGATCCCGGCGCAGGGTTTTTAATGCCTGGTTAATGGCAATAGGCTCGCCACCTAATCCATTGGGACCTAAACATAAACTGGCGCAATGTGGGTGCTAGCACCTCTGCCTACCCCTTCGGGGATATAGACGTGAGTTTATGTTATGTTGTTGTTATGTTATGTTATGTTATGTTATGTTATGTTTTGTTATGTTATGTTATCCCGGCGTCACACGATTGATCGAGCTAACTGCTAATGCTGACTTTTCCTATGGGTTTAAATTAGAAAAAGTTAACATCCATGACGGGACTTCTTATATGGGGAATGCCTTGACTAATTGAGCTGCAAGGACACGTGTTGGATATTCGAAAGTCTCCTATACATACATCTTGGGGCGACCGTGGAGGCATCTGCTAATTTTCTAACGAACTATTAATCATTTATAAACATTGTTTTTTGTTGAAACAAAACTTACTTTTAACGGATTCTATTGCGACTATATAGCCCGACGTTTCGGCTACTTTTCAGCAACCATGGTCACGTGGTGACAAAAGTTGGTAGTTGTCAAAAAAAAATAGTGTAAGTCATTTCAAAGTACCCATCATGGTGAATAACACCCAATACATCGCGATACAATGGAACGTTCATAGTACTTTTATTTCAATGATTGAGATTCGCGTAAATTCACGTAAATTTGCGAAAGTATTTTTGTTTTTATGTTTACTTCACCACTACGTTTAGTATCCAAAATTATAGAAATTAAAATAAACAACTCACACTTTATCACCTAAAGCGACGCACTCATTGAGTATCCTGAACACGACAACGAACTTGTTGGAGACCTCGAGCGAGTTGAGCATGTCGCCCCCTTCTAAGTACTGCAGCCACCACAGATCCGTCGCTATGTCCTCTTTTATCTCACTATGGTCTTCGGTAGCTAGATCGTCTTCTAGCTTTTCCACTGTGGAAATAATTAATAAGTATAAAATAGATATATTAAGAAGACTGCATAACAAAACAGCAAACAAGAGGACATAGCAAATGCTTATGGTAGCAATTAATGCGCCCATAAATTTACGTTTACCAATATAGCAAGCACAAACGAGAAGTAAAAAACAATTGTAATATTTAAAATGACTTTGCTATGAACTTGCTGGTTGCTGTTTTGGAGTGCGGCCTTATTGAAGTTTACAAACATTTTTTATAGTATACTAGCTGTCCCGGCAAACGTCGTTTTGCCATATAATGTTAAGGGTGGACAACCCTTAACATTTAGGGGGATGAAAAATAGATGTTGGCCGATTCTCAGACCTACTCAATATGCTCACAAAATTTCATGAGAATCGGTCAAGCCGTTTCGGAGGAGTTCAAGTTCGAACACCGTGACACGAGAATTTTATATATAGTATATAGAGAATACACTGTTTTAAAACAAAAACCTGAGAAGCAAGTAAGGTAGAAAAAAAGTAATATACAACAATGTTAACGGGCATTAACATACATACAGCGATCATTACACATACATACCTTTTTATCATGAAACGCTTAATTGGTTATTTTCCTGTAGTTCAAATAAATTATTTGACTAAGCTTACTAAATTAAAAATGGTAAAAGAGCGGTAAAAGTTGCGTCTGTTCTTATTTTATCGTTTTTACTTATTTTTAATCATCCATCTAATTTATAATAGTATACGAGTTGACAATTAAATATTATGACGTCACAATAAATCAATTCATGCAAGTTTCCTGTTAACTTACCGTTTTTTAGTAAAAAGTAAGTAATATGACTGACTAGTCAAATACCCAATTGTAGAAGGCTTCAGGAACAAAGATCATGGAAATAATGCATGGATCGCGTAACATCAGGAAATGAGTTCCTAAATGAGATGATTGCTGACTGGAATATATTGAAGAGAAGTTTCGTATACGGTATAAGGCAGGCAGGTGATGACAATATTATCATAACAAACTTACATTTTACTTTATTCTTAGCGTCTTGGGCTTTGGTCTGGAAGTTATGCAGCACCTGTGGGTGTGACCAAATCTTCTGCAGTATATGGAAGTCCTTCAGAATACTGTTCTGTTTGCTTTGTCTCTGTTTGCTGTAGTGGTTCAAATAATGCTTGTACAGGTCCCATTGACATTTCGTCAGAGTGATGAATACAGTGTATTCATGTTTCTTGGGTAAGTAAGGATAAAGTACCGATACTTCCTGTCTTTGTAGACACCCTTCTAATACTTTGTGGAGGATATGTGTGCGAGCTTTCATTAGTTTTATGTCTTCTTCCAGTGAATCTCTGTGTTGTCCATTCATTATTGGATTTTCAAACCTAAGAGCAGAGAGCAGTGGTTATTTTAGAATGGAGATAGTTGAATAATTCTATTTTTTCATTTCAAGTATTTCGTTAAGACTCTGACGTGTCTAGGTATTATAGATATGAGACTGTTTCCATATAAATTAATACCATGGTAGTTTTAGTGATGAATTATCATATAGCCCGTATGATTCATCGTATTCAGATATACAATTAGATAAGATGAAGATGCTTATGAAATGAAAAAAAAAAATTTTAGTCATAACTTAAAATAATGAAAAGATAACAATTTAACACATACATACATATAAATACGCCTCCATCCCCGGAGGGTTAGGCAGATGTGAATTATCACCCACGTTTCACCAATAACTGTATTCGGTCCCACGTAATAGGGGGTGAGCCTATTTCCGTATTTCGGGCACTATTGTTGACTCGAGCCATGCATCTGAGGCTGAGTATGCGCTGTATATATCTGTCCGATGTTGAACAGCCCTATCTCTTAGTCGCCTTGTACGACACCACATGGGAAGTATCTCTTCCGGGTGGTTCAAATTCTACTCTGCCGGGAACCACGCGGCACAATTTATATTTATTAGACCATGGAAGATATAGATGGATGATATTATGGAAAAAAGGACTAACCTGTTAGAATATTCCGAATACGTCCCCAGTAAATTAGGCTTTACGAAGTTCACCATACAATAATACTCTCTCAGATTATTCTGCATCGGTGTACCGGTTAGTACAATCCTTCTCTTCGTGGCAACCCGGCTCATAGACACGGCTAGCACTGAGCAATCGTTTTTAAGAAGGTGGCCTTCGTCACACACGATAATATCTGGACCGGGGTCCAGTAATGCAGTACGGATTTTGTTCACTATCGTAGGTCTGATGTCATCAAGCTCTGGGTCTAAAGTGGATAAGCTACGAAACAGTTCGTAGCCGATGATGAAAATCCCTCCACCGTTGTACCAATCCTCTAGTTGGTAGGCGCGTTCGTAGGTCTTTTTTAGTTTTGAGAGTTCGAATACCTGTGTGAAGGTGAAGTGAAAAGTTACTAGATACTAATAAAGCATTTTGTAACAGCTTCTAAAGTTATCCTACTAAGGAGTAATCATTTACAAAAAAATGATTGGCTTTCTTAACGTTTTGAGACTAAACTATTGAAAGGTTAGTCTAGCATTTTAGTACATAACACAAAAAAAGTTCCTCTAAATACGTAAATAACATATTTCTAGGTAATTTAAAAAGGTAGATAGATACCTGGAGTTTCCGTTTTAGTTTTCGTTGCTTTTGATGGCAGACACAGCAGGAATTAGAAATGATTTTTGAATTAAATACACAAATACATTTATATAAACACTACAGATAAAGTCTAGCGATAATTCTTTGCATTGCTTATTTTTGATAACATGGAGGTGGGAGGGCCTAGATAATGATTACGTAAGCAGTAGTTTTCTACTCATACTACTTTTCCACACATAATATAGCATGCATTACCCATACATTACCCTAAGTAAAACAATCATGAAAAGAAATATTCATATAGGTACTAATGTTTACGTGAGCATGGGTTAGGGGTAGGGAGTTAAATAATTGTAATAAATCTGCTTACGTAATACTTGAACGGGCCCTAAGTAGTGGCGACATTAGCAGGTACAGTGAGCCTACCTTGAGCTGGTTGGTGACGGGCCCGATCCACTTGTGTATCTCGTCCACCCAGTTGAGCACCGTGGACAGCGGACAGCACACGAGGACGCGTTGCATACCCACGCGCGGGTGAGTCAGTACCTGTGCGGAAGGCGTCACTTGCGTTTACTATAAGTGACAAAAGTCGACAAGTTCTTGTATGTGTTCTATTCAGAACAATAAAAAAAACTATAAAAGGACTGATCTTGTTGTACCAAAACTCGGCTTCACAAAGTTGGTGATTCGTTTGTAGGCAGCTGTATAAAAATATTTAATAAAATTCCTTAAGATTTCAATCTTATCATATCTTATAAATCCTTAAGATCAATAAATTTAAAATAGAAGTGAAAAACTTTAATGAATAAAGGTTACTATAAAGAAGTATCTCGATGATATAAATGCGTGGTCAACATAAATCTCTTGTTTGCTCGCATAAAATGAATTGCAAATTACAACAAATTTAAAAAAGAAAAATAATCTAGTTCTAACATAATTATCTGAGTTTCTTGCTGGTATCTTCTCAGTAGAACTAACCTACCGAACCAGATTGTTGACTGAAGCCTCAAGCATCTGAGGCCGAGTTTGTATATATCTGTCTGATATTAAACATCCCTATCCCTTGGTCGCATTGTACGACACCGCATGGGAAGAGATGGGGTGGTCCAAATTCTACTCTTCCGGGAACCACGCGGCCACCTTTATACATACTACTTTATATGAAAAAGTGTACTTGTACTTATTAAGTATAGAGGCATATATACATACACTCACGCTTATTCATCACGCACGGTGATATAAAAATCACAAAATTCCCGCTAGACAGGAATAGGTTCGACCCCCTATTACGTGTGACGTAAAATCATAGTTGGCGAAATGTGCGTGTTCATACATCTCTGCCTACACCTTCAGGGACATACAGGCGTGTATAACAACACTCACCGTGTGCAAGAGTGCCAGCACCTGCAGAGTTTTGCCGAGCCCCATGCAGTGCGCCAGGATGCAGCCCCCGCCCGCGTGCCCCGCCTCGATGTCCGCCAGACTCTCGAAACACGCGTCCCACATGAACTTTACGCCTTCGTACTGTGAATTAAACAAGATATCTGTGTAAGATTTTTTTTATTACGCTTATGTGTCAGACAAGCACACGGCCCACCTGATGGAAAGTGGTTACCGTGGCCTATGGACGTGTGCAAAACCAAGGGAGTTACACTCGCGTTGCCAATCCTGTAAGCACAGAGAGTTTTTGTGCCGTCAGTGTAAAGGAGTAAACGAATATATATTTTTTTACAATTCAATATTAGTTATTATCAAAATAACTTAGATGATAAACGAGCTTGGAAATGAGCTGTTCGCTCAACTATGCTACTCAAATAAATTATTGTATTTTAACTAAGTAGACTCATGCCAAATGCCCAATGAGTTTCTTGCCGGGGTCTTCTAAGGTCGGAGCCGCGTTTCGTACCGGTAGTCCATTTGCTAAACTAGTCTTTCATATTTCTTTTTATTTTAACGTTTTGTAAGTGCCGATTTAATGGTCTATGCAGAATAAATGATCTTTGACTTTGAATATGTAGTTGTACTACTAAATGAGTGTTCGATGTACGGGCGAGTAAAAATAAAAAGATCGCGAACTTGAAAATAATAATTATAATGTCCGAAAGCAGGTTATAATAACCGCAGTAGAATAGGAAGCATGGTTTTCGGTAGAGTAGAATTAGGGCCACCCCATCGTACAAGGCAACTAAGGGATAGGGCTGTTTAACATCAGACAGATATATACAGCCCAGACTCAGCCTCAGATGCATGGCCCGAGTCAACAATAGTGCCCGGAATACGGCAATAGGCTCACCCCCTATTACGTGGGACCGAATACAATTATTGGTGAAATGTGGGTGTTAATTCACCTCTGCCTAACCCTCCAGGGATAAAGGCGTGATTATATGTATGAATAGGAAGCACAGATACGCGAAGGAATAGATACAATTTATAGTTATACGCAGAGAAGATAGATGCGAAGAAACAAAAGGAAATAATCGTAAAATAATATTAAATCAATTAAATATACGCGCGGTGCAAATCCTTAACAATTCTAAGCAAACCGGTACAGCGTCCGTGTCGGACGGCGGCGAACAGTGGACTGGTCGGAAGGAGTAGACTCAGTACGAGTGGCGCGCGCGCGGTCCGAGCGCATCCGAAGATCGCCGAGTGCCGGCGCAGCTGCCACAAATATTATCCTAAAAATACTATAACAAATAAACCAACCTGATGTGCCTTCATGACCTTGGTGAAAAAGGGGTGTATGGTGACGACGGGGCGGTGTTCTTCGAAGTCGTACTCCAAACACACCTCGTCGTTTATGACTAGAACATTTACCCCCTCTTCGCAACCCAACAACTCTCTCTGCAACATATAAAGATTATCAATACACCTTACCCCTAAGTCAATTTCATTGAAATGGACGATTAAAACAGTCGTGTATGTACATGTATACATTCAATTTTTGAGTAATGTATAACTTATTTATATGTATAATTAATCTATACGAGTATATCAATTTAAATTCTTCTTTTAAAAATAATTGTACAATATCCTATCATTTCTTTGCTTCTTTCCATCCAAAGATTGTATGAAAGAAATCGCTTTTAGCGATAAGGCCGCCCATTGTGCATTATAATTATTATTGTTAAATTGTTATCTTATAATTTTTATGGTGTACAATAAAGAAGAAGTGGCGTAGCGGTAGAGCATTCGACTGCTATGTAGGGGGCGCCCCCTACATAGCAGTCGAATTCGGGTTCGATTCCCGCTCAGCGCAAATATTTGTATGCATGAATATGTATATTTGCATTGGTCTGGGTATTTCTATGTATATATGATACATAGAAATACCCTAATATGTATTTACAATAAAAAGTATCTATGTATATTTATCCGCATTCTAGATTCCATAACACAAGCTATGTAAGCTATGCTTGCCATGGGTCTAGAAAGCGCTGTGTAGAATGTCGCGGAATATTTATTCATTTATATATTTATCTTGCCTTTACATGTAAAACATATACTATTGTTACGAGCAATTCAGTAAATCGGATTAAAATAATGAACAAGAAGTGTTCTTACCAATTTAGTCTGCCTTGCATTCAGTCTTCGTTTTCTCTCAAATTCTTCCATGTTGGCTATTACAGTACTCCGAGCTAAAGATTTCTTGTCTAATACCTGTAATATACAAAATAATGATCAGTTAACGCATTTTTTTTTTAATACAATGCATATAGACAGCTTCCATCACACGCACTTTTAATAAATGCAGTAGCCTACGAAAAGTAAGCAGGACAAGCTTTTGGTCTTCCCACTGACAGTACAAAAACTCTCCAGTGAGCTCTGGCTACCCTACTCACCGCCGGGAACGCAACTCGAGGTTATTATAGCTGCGGTATTCTTTAAGGCGGAAGTACTACTAAAATCTGATTGACTTACTTTTCTAATATTACGACGTCCTTTCCATGCAGTGCCGGATCTTTTAGTAACAGGGTCAATAGATGTTTCACCAAACAGTTCCCTTTGCAGCACCCTGTGCACAAAGTATCATTATGTTACTACTGATTAGGACAGACTTAGGAATGGGTTATCGACCGTCCTCCCTTCACAGGCAGCTTCGGTGATTAGAATCACCTCCACCCGAAGGAAAAGGCACTTTACCCATTTGATCTCTCAGTACAGTCAGCGTCGTACGTCGTATGTTCACAGTTTGCACAGATTTTCAAATAAAAAATCCGAATACAAAATATGAATTATGTTTTAATCAAAACTAAAAAATATGCGCGAACATGCGCGAAAAAAAAAAAGAGTTCTGAATCGTTCAAATAACACCACCTAAGTATTCTTTTTAAATATCGCTAATAACACGGCTATAATTAAATAATAGTAGATTATTAATTATACCATATTCATTTTATTATAATTGATGACGCGATAATCGATACACATATGACTATAACAATAAATACCTGAGCTGTTTCTGCCTCTCGAGGAACTTCTTGCCAGAGCGTCGCGTCCTCATGCCTCTTTTGCGACAGTTGGGGTTGCCTTCGCGTCGTTCTATGAACTCGCTCACTAGCTTTGCACGCTTCGCATCATCGGCACTATGAGTACAAACATTTTTGACATTAACAAATATGTTTACAGATTTTCCTTAGACTATTGATACTGTTGATTGATGGCACTTTTTTTTTTTTTTTTTTTTTTTTTATATAGGACACGTCAATTGGACTTCGCCTTGCCTGATGGTAAGCTGAAGGCAAAATCCCAGAAAAGAGGGTCACCATTACTTACACATACCGTGTGACAATGGTGACACTCAGCTTGACGGCCTTATCATATGCTTTTTCACGCCCCGCTTAAAGGACCCGGGACTGTAGGAAGAAGGAAACACGTGAGCTGGTAATGAATTCCAGGCCTTAATGGTGCGACAGAGGAAAGAGTCTCCGAACCGCTTGGTTCTTGATCGGATGTTTTGCACCGTGTGCGGATGACATCTAAGACCTGCACGCGTTGTCCTGTGTAGGAAAGGGGAGGGTGGGACTAATTGGAAGAGCTCATCAGAACACTCCCCATGGTACAGACGGTAAAATACAGCCATGGACGCAACATCTCTACGCAGCTGTAAAGGTTCTAGGGTGTTCGTGATCTCGGGATTCCCAATGATGCGGATCGCACGTCGCTGCAACCTGTCGAGAGCATCTAGTAAGTACTTTGCTGAACCATCCCAGAGATGCGAGCAGTACTCCACACAGGAGCGAATTTGTGTCTTGTATAGAAGACACCGCTGCTCCGGCGTGAAAAATCGTCTCACTCTGTTCAGGACTCCGAGTTTTCGTGAGGCTGTTTTGATGATGCTTTCGATGTAGTTTTTGTTATTCAGGTTGCAGCGAACATCCATACCTAGGATATTGAGATTGTCCTGCAGCGGCAGTGGCGTGCTCTGAAGAGTGGGGAGGGGAAGGAAAGAAGATACTTTTGCTGTAAACGCACATGCCTGCGTCTTCTTGGCACTGAACTCAACCAGGTTCTCAGAGCCCCATTGAGAAATGTGATTCAGGACCCCGTCAAGCTCAGTGACAAGAAGCTGCCTTTTCTCTGCGATATCTCGACTGCTTGGCCGCTGGATGTCCATGATAACTCCCATGTAAAGTGCTATCGTCTGCATAACAATGAACATTGCCGGTAGACAGCATGTCGTTGATATGCAGAAGAAAGAGAGTGGGTGATAAGACGGACCCCTGGGGCACGCCAGCATTAACCTGCAGAAACTCCGAAGCTCGTCCGTCACAAAGAACGCGAATACGGCGCCCCTGCAGGAAGCTAGCAACCCAGTTGCACAGCCTAGAAGGCAGACCAAAGGCAGGTAGCTTGGAAAGAAGCGATTTGTGCCAGACTCTATCGAAAGCTTTGGCGATGTCAAGACTAATTGCCAGTGACTCGCCGTGCTTGTCCATAGCCTCACCCCAAAGATGGGTAACGTATGCTAGAAGATCACCCGTTGACCGTTTCGGTCTGAAGCCATATTGCCGGTCATTAATTAAGGAGTGATCCTCTAGGTGCCGCATGAGCTGTTTGTTAATTATGTGCTCGAACACTTTGCACAGCACTGAGGTGACGGCTATGGGTCGATAGTTGGCTGGCTCCGAGCGATCCCCCTTCTTGGGAATCGGCTGAACATTCGCCTCCTTCCAAGGCAAAGGCACTGTACCCGAACTGTAGGATAGCCGGTACAGGCGCGTAAGCATTGGAGACAACTCCGCTGCACATTTTTTCAAAACTACCGCTGGAATACCATCCGGACCACTGGCTTTCCGGACATCGAGTGATTGCAGCACTGCACGGACATCGCGTTGCCTGATATGGATATCAGGCATCGCGTGGTCACTGTCGGGTAGTGTTGGTGGCTGGGTACCACAATCATCGATTCGGGAGTTGGCCGCAAAGAGATTAGCCAGCAGATTTGCCTTCTCTTGCGGCTCATGGGCCAGGGATCCATCAGGGTTACGCAGCGGAGGCAGCGAAGGCTGACAGAAGTTGGCTTGCACGGCTTTAGCCAGTCGCCAGTAGCCACGGCTTCCCGTGGGATGCATCACTAGCTCTTGACCAAGCCGCGCTATGCGCAGGGCATCCGCTCTGACATAGGCCCTTCTACAGACCTTTGTGGCTCTGTTGTACGCCGCCTTGAAGTGGCCCAGATTGGGATGGCGCGTGGCGCGCGCCCTTACCGAAGCGCGGTACGCAGACTGTTTTTGTTCAACAGCTTCCGCGCACTCGCGCCCGAACCAAGGGCGCACCCCGCGGTCACCGGTGACATCAGTGTATGAGATATAGTATTCCATACCCAGACCGATCTCACCGGCGACAGCAGTAGCACAATCCGATGGGTTCTTACCTTCAAAGCAGCGCTCAACCCACGGGATGGACGCAAAATAGTCACGAAGTCCATCCCAGTCCGCTGACGAGTAGTGCCAGAGACGCCGCTTCCCCCGCACTGGTCGTGGAGGCGCCATAATAGGCACCGTGGAACAGACCAGGCAGTGGTCAGAGTTGCCTAACGCGGCTCGCACCGATACACTGTACCGGTCCGGATCACTCGTCAGCAGAAGGTCTAGCAGAGAAGGTGCTTGGCCCGACCTTCTTGGTATCCTAGTGACCTCGTGCACCAATTGGGTCAGGCCGTGCGCCAGAGCAAATGCGTGGGTGGCTCTTCCCGCATGGTCTGTTTTGGAGGAGCCCAACCAGATCTCGTGGTGGGCGTTAAAATCCCCCAAAAATACCATTTCGGCATTCGGAAATCGCTCCTGCGCATCATCTGCCGCCTGACTCAGATATTCAAAGAGTCGAGTTGTCTCAGCATCTCCTGTATGGGAACGGTAGAGGCACACATAGATCTGACTCGTAGGGCCATGGTCTACGTGTACCCAAAGGACGGAGAAGGATGGGTCCTCTAGGCAGCGCAAACGGCGACAGCAAACATCCGCCCTAACAAACACGCACACCCCGGCTTTTGCACGAAAACTTTCCTCAAGAACATAGCCAGGGTAGAGCAAGTAGGTCGTGTCGTCAGGGCGGTGTATTTGCGTCTCCGTTAGAAAAAACATGGCAGGTTTCGCCGTCTCTAGGTGTTGGTGGACGGCGTTGAGGTTTGCATGGAGCCCACAGATGTTAGTGGACTCCACCTCAAATAGCAAGCTTTTGGGAGTGTGACGAGCCGCTGTGTTGCCTTTTTCTGTAAATTGCGCTGCCATGAGTTTGGGTGGGAGAAGGCGTGAAAAAAGAAGTGATTGCCGCCGCAGCACCGTGTGACAAAGCGCGGGATATTGGTTTTATCTATGAATGTGAGGCATGGCGAGAGCCGACGCGCCGAACGGAAGGGCCCCCGTACCCCCCCGAGTATGGTCGCCGGGCTCCCAAATCCGGTCACCAACCGGCACGACGAACCATATCGGGATTATGCGCGGCCTGGTGAGGCAGCCTCCCAAGGTGGTTAATCCCAGTTGGGCCCCTGTACTATACCGCGGGCGGCCAGCGGCACCACCGTTTCTACAGGTCTCCCTGTTCGGCGCATCGCCCCGCGCCATCCCCACTAGACTACGCCAAGACCCACTGGTCCCACTAGTGCTGCGACAACCACCACCTCTGCCCGGCTATGCACATGCTGACCCCTGAACACAATCCAACCGAGATTGAATTGCTATGGAGGGTTTTTCGCAATAGTGCACGGTGGTACCTACCCGGTCGAAACTTGAGACAAATTTGTGCCACCAAGTTTCTACCACCAGGCACTTTGTGGAATTTGTTGTTACACATATTGAAATACACTTGTACTTTTTCCCCAGTATTTTTCATTATTAGACCTGACCGGTTTCGACTCATAGGGACTCACTCACATCCTGTAAACCTCTGAGAATTTAAGGTGAAACAGTTTAGCTCTAATAACTTAAATTTGTAATCATGATTTTTTAATAATCAATCAATCAATCAATTTGCCTATGTCTCCAGCAAGGGACTGTAATAGGCAAATTGACCTATTACAGTCATAGACCTACAGATATAGACCTCTCATAATGTGCGCCTTTGCTCTCGATGCCTTCCGCAACCAATCTGTTGAAGCCACTTTTTTCAGGCTGTCAGTCCATCTGACTAGGAGGCATCCCACCTTCCGTTTGCCTTCTTGCGGTCTAGACTCTGGGAAATGTTTGGTACCACGGCCATCAGTCCCTCAACATTGTGGCCGTGCGTACGAGCGTGGCAATTGTAGGCTAAAACCCTCTTGTAATACAACTATACTTCATTCGGTTATGTACTTAGCTAAACAAACAATCTTGATGAGTATTTTTAATATGTTTTATTTGAAAACTCAGTATTTTTTTTTTCTGTTCAGAAACTCATTTTGAAAACTAAAAACTGAAATTGAACAACTCTTTAGTCAGTTAGCCTAGTTTAGCTGTTAAATATGTGTTTTATTAAAAGTCACTTTGAGATTGTTTAATTAATTAAATTAAATTAATTATGTTTTCCTTTAGTTAAGTAGCTAACCGAATGGAGTATAAATAAATTATATGTAAACTGTACCTGGCACTTTCTTTCTTTCCCAATCTTTTGAGTAGCTTCTCTTTAGTAGAGACCCACTGCTTCTCCTCTTCAGACGACGAATCCTCCTCTCCTTTCACTTTGTCATTCGGCGGGGATGGCTTTGTCCCACTTTTCTGTGAACACATAATTATTGGCATATCCTTAATATTTGTGATCAATATCCAGTGCTGTTGTTTCTTGTATGGACTAGGATAGCTTCTATTTAGATTAAGAAAAAGTGAATGCTAAGAAGGGACTTGAAGGGACTTGAACTGACTGCGACCAGCGGCTCTTAAAAGGTCACTTTGATGGAATCATATTAGGATAATAATGTATTGAAAATCGTAAGAAGGTCACACACTGATATGAACTGCGCTCAATTCTAATTTTGCAATTCAAATAGAATAAAACAATTTGCATTCAAACTATGTTGCTTTGAAGACAGTTACCAGATTCGAAAGCAGCAAAACCTTCAATTCCTTTTGCTTATTTCTTAACAAATACGCTATAATATAAGGAAACAAAGGATAAAATGACGTTTTGTATTATGTTTTGTCCACAAATTATGTTGTAATTCTGCTCAGGATAAGTGATCATTTTACGAATTTTAAAGGGATCGATCGAGATCTACTGGCAATTCGTTCTGCGTTTTTGGCGGAATCGCTCAATGTGGCCTTTATAGACCCGCAGTTCCTTACAGGGGGAATGATCTGACACCTGAGCTACCGAGCCACGTCTCTCGAAATTATCCTATATAACCATCTTAGGACGAGTGAGAGCTATCTACTGATAATATATACGAACTATCGGAAACAATGAACCAGGTAACAATCATTTTTAAACATTGTTTTTTGAATACTCAGCACTCGGGTTCAAATCCTGTCTGAGAATTAACTTTTACCAGTCAAAGTAAAATTGCTTAGAATAGTTAGCATACTTGTTACTAAAATATTGCATAGTTTCGATTATATGGAACTAGACGATAAAAAACGATTCCATTCAGGTACTCGATTATACGATACGCGATAGTAATAGCGTTTTTTGCAGACAAGCACATGGCTCACCTGATTACCGTGGCCTATGGACGTGTGCAACACCAGAGGCGTTACACTTGCGTTGCTGACCCTGAAGAAACCTTCTATTTTTTTATAAACAACATGAACATACCTTAGTTAGCCTTGTGACAGGGCCTTTGGTTGGGGTAAGTTTTTGATCCATAACGACGGGAGCATGCAGCAGCGTTAGTTCCTTGTTCATCATCTTGTCTGCAGTAAGCATCAAGTCGGAAGCAGGATCCTCGGTTTTATTTGTAGTATTCTTTTTACTAGATAACTGTTTAGGTTTAGCGATGTGGCTACTCTCCTCTATAGGCTCCTGTTTAACTTTTACTCCATTGTCTTCCTCACTCTCATTGTCATTCATTAGTAAATTTTTCGCTAGAGTATTTTCTGTTTGTTTCATCACCTGAATTAGATTTTTGTTTATTTGTTTTGTATTAATTTGAAAAAAAAACTGAATAATTATAAAACTCATACATTATTCCGTTCAACCGTTTAGTATTCCCATATATTTATTGAAAAAAAAAAAGACTGATTTTATAGAGGTACTCAAATCTGTTTATATCTAATACCATTTCTGGTCGTACGTAAAGTAAATATTTATGATAATTTCTTAATGGAAAGTCACCGGTAACACTTTCGCCTAACCCGGGAATCAATATAGGGATTAAAAATGTTATTTAAATATCGACTATTGTTAGGAAGCTTTGTATTTATAATGGTTAGTAATAATGATGAACTTACTTTTCGCTATTCTCTTGTTACACCTACCTCTGCGCAAAAGTCTACACCTTTCTAACCCGTAGTTTTAGTGTTGCAAGCATTCATCGGCAGCAGTTATTATATTGACAATAGTGTCTGTTTTTAATTCTTTTGGTACTACAGAAATAGAATTTAAGAATATTTTGCATATAGTTCAATGGTTGTACAGTCCAGTAACTGGTTAGTTTTAAAGAAATTATATACTTTGGTTCTTGTAAACAATAAATGTTGATTACTTACAGGTGGTGGAAGTTCATCCTCAACTCTTGGACCTTCATCATCAGAGGGCATTAATTCATCAAAGTGGTCAGAGTCTGCTACACTTACTGTTCTACTGTCATCTTCGGAAACATGTCCCGTTTTGTCATCTGTACCATCACGCTTGGAGCTATTTTGGGGTCTCCGATCTTTCAAATTAGTTGCTCTATTTAAAGTGTTTAAGTTAGTTAATCTGAAAAAAGATTATTGATGGCTGTTGTGAAAATTTGCATGTGGATGACTAAATAATTTATAAAAAAAAGTGTTGAAAAAAAAATAACAAACACAATCATTAATATCCAGTGTAAGGTATTATAATTATTTATAATATTATTAACTGATATAGTGAATGCGATTTTGCCACTATCATAAGGAAATTTTTTGCCAAAATAAATGAGAAAATAAAAAATTTTAAGGGTGATTTTTTCATAAGATTTGGTCAAGCCATTTAGGAATAGTTTGCAGACAAACACTGTCACGTAAGAATTTTATACATATATTAAATGTTGTGCAACTCACCTATTAATTTCTTCATCAGATTTATCTTTAATGGCAATATTTTGATATTCAAAGTATGTTTGAACAAATGATTCAGGTAGCTTTTCCAGGTATATACAAGCATTACTGTAAATTTTTAAATCTCTTGAATCAACTGGATAGCATTGCCAACCATGACGGTCTATGAAAGGTAGTTTAGTGACTTCTGGAATAGCTACTGTTGCAGAGTTGGCGGCAATTGAAGTACCGGCTGAAGAAGGCAGAACTGCTTTTACAGTAGCATCTACTTTATCAGAGACAGCAACTTTAGTTTTGGATTTGATTGCCTTTTTTGCCTTTGCAGGGAAGTTTTTGTCAAAGATAGGCAATGTCGGCTCACACTCTAAAAGTTCTACTGGTTCATTAAACTGTATCAATGGTGTATCATCTGAATGCAATTGCTTTGTGTCTTTCATATTATTATTACTTGCCAAACTACCATTTAACTCTTCGTTTTTCTTAACTTCATGTTCTGGTATGACTTTGTTGTATACAAATTTCATATACTTTTCATAATTGGACATTTCATTGGTTTCTATTGATGTAAATCCCGTGAAAGTACCTATACTTTCATCAAGCTGATCTGTTGAATCGACATTACTGCATTGTATTTCGTTATTTTTGCTTTTACTGCTAGGCAATGTTTTATCTTTAGTCTGGTCACTAATCTCTTTTTTCTCTCTTCTCCTTAAACGGACAGTCACACTCTCACTATCTGAGTCTGTAGATTCATTATTTTTCTCCTCTTGTCTTATTCTTTCTTTCATTTTACGCGTTAATACAGCAACTTCACTAGTTTGACCTTTCTGTTTTTCCTTCTCTTTTGTAGGGGCAGAAATATTAGGCGCAGGGGTGGATGCAATAACAGAAGTGACAGTAGGTGTATCTTTGTTATTAGACTTTTGCTCAGATTTTTTAGGTCTACCTCTAGTTCGTTTGACAACTTTTTTTGGAGCACTTTTAGCATTTTTGTTACTTTCGTCAGAACTATTTTCCATGAGACTTCCTTTAGCAGATTGAATACTCACAGGAGTGTAAGTATGTGGAACAAGCAATCCAAGCATATCTTGGTTATTTTCTGCATAATAATCTGGTTCATGCTGTCTTCGAACTCTCTCATAACTTTGGCTATAGATCTCTTCAGTATTCTCTTCTGTTATTGATCGCATTAGTTTATTGCAACTAACAAATTGTTCAAATGCATTCTCATCATAACTATTACTGTTCTGTCTCTGTATAGGTCCTGCAGTTACATGTTCATCAATTTCCGGTTTAACATCAGGTATTATAGTCATTTCATCAGGGCCTGGCACTGGTTCACTTTTCACTACTATTGAATCTAACACATTGTCAGTTACGTCATCTAGTGGTTCTAGTTTTATTTGGGTTATGATAGGTATCATTACCTGTTGCTCATTTACATCTTTATTATTAATATAAACACATGATCTGAGTTCATGCATTTGTACCTGAGATGCCCAGGATGGTACAGTTTGATCACTTTCTGCTTCAGTTAAGTCTGGTTCAAAGTTATCTTCATTGTCAAAGTCATCTAAATATTCTGAACTATCTGGAATATCTGTATTACATTGTTCTAAGTTTAAGAATGCTTCCTCTGATAAGGTGTTCACACAATCTATCATTAAACCTTCTGTTTCAGGCTCTTTACTTTTATAAAGCGAATGTTTAACACTTTCAAATGCAACCTTTTTCAAAGGCAGAGGTGTTAAATTAATGTTATCATTCCTTTCGCTAATGTGTTGGATTCTTTGCATATACTCCAAACATAAAGAAAAAAGGGACTTGCTATTATATTTATTTTTCTCTGTTATCAGAATGTGTTGGTCTCTTTGAATATGCTCAACACACGAAGACATTCTTTGAATATACTCCACACATAAAGAAAAAAGGGACTTGCTATTATATTTATTTTTCTCTATTACCAGAATGTGTTGGTCTCTTTGAATATGCTCAACACACAAAGAGATTCTTTGAATATACTCCACACATAAAGAAAAAAGGGACTTGGTACCATATTTATTTTTCTCTGTTTTCAGACTGTGTTGGCCTCTTTGAATATGCTCAACACACAAAGAGAGAAGTGATTTAATTCCATTTTTGTTTTTTTCTGTTTGTAGTTTCAATTCTTTAACAGTTGTAGGAAGAGAATCATTCGTTTTTTCTAAGCTGTTTGTAATATCTAGACAAAATTCTGTCTTAGTTTCTATATTGTTACCAGTTGTATCTGCCAGTAGCCCCATAATTCTTCTATGACACAGTGATTTGAGAGGTAATGTTGTATAAGTGCTAAATGATTCTGTAATAGAGTCATTCGTAAAATCTTCCGGTATAGAGCTTGTTGGACATATTTCCATCTTATTCGTAGTTATCCTATTATTAGTTGTAATATCATTAATAGCTCTTAAACACAGCCGAAATAAACTTACGGGATCTTTTTTCACATCTGTAAGTTCATGTCTTGTCTCATAAGTAATTTCTTTGAAATGGTTGAATTCTTTACAAAATAGCTGATTTTTCAATTTGTGAAAACATAATGTAAAAAGAGTGTCGGGAGAAGATACTGTTATATCTTTGTCAGTTAAATTAGGACTTGGTTCAGGCATAGTGCTTCCAGTACTACTTATATTAAAACCAATAGAATAGTTGGTATTATTATTTTTGTATTGTGGTGGCTTTACCACAAAATAATTGCATATACATTCTGTATTAGAAGTAAGCCAATCTGTACTTACAAAAGGAGCACATGCAGACAAAACTCTCTCACGATAATAATCCTTAAAAAAGTTACTTACCATTTCTGTGGTGATAATATTATCAGGGGGTTTTTTATTTCGGCTGTCCTGGGCTAAAAAAGACTGTGTAGATTTAACTTTTTTTACCATCACTGTGTCATTTATCCATACAGTGTGTCGACCTTGGATATCAATTTTCTTATTGTCACTTGGTTTCTTAGCAATTTTAATTGATAACTCCTTGTTAAGAAAAACAGTTTTTGGATTAAAGGCAGGTTTGACTGAAGCTTTTTGTTGCGGTTTAGTAGGAGGTGATGGCTGCTTGACATCTACAATTTCACAGTCACTGTCACTATTATCTTCTTTATTAGTAGGTAACACCTCTTTTTGCTCCTCTCTACACCTAGTTAAATTATTAGTTTCCAGGAATTGATTATATTGTTTTGCTAGATCTTCTTCCATTTGCAAAAGATTATGTTTAGCTAATTTAAATAATAAGAATGACTTTTTCACACAATAATCCATCTTTGATGTGTCAGTGACATATTTGGTATTTATCTTCTTTTTAATAAAATCTTCTGATTTTTGTGTCATTAGTATTCCTAGCTCAGCTGTTGTTTTAACTATACCATTGAGGAAATAGCAAGCTTTTTCTGACTGTTCTGGTGTTAATGCAATATTTTCTTTCATAGGTATATCATATGGTGTAACAGTCTGCACTGCTTTTGATGTTGTAGGTACTACACTAGTTTGTGTGCACATTTCAATAGATTTTTTAGCTTCTGGGTCAAGTACAGGTATGTCCATTTTATTACTTTCAGCTGGTACATTTGAAGAGACTTTTTTTATTTTTAAGTTAGTACCTTGTATTTTTTTAGCAAGAAAGTTTTCAAACTCTGTTGTGGTACCCCATTTTTGTGATGGTTGTGAGTGCTGAGATTCACTATCACTTGCTTTTATGACAGAGGATTCCATACATATTTCTATATCATTAGTGTGACAATTTTCTTGATCTTGATTAAGAGAGGTAACATCAGACACTGTGGGCTTATTGTCATCATCTTTTTTTCTTCTTTTTCGTGGTGACTGATTATCAGACTTTTTACGTAATTTCTTCCTCCGTTGCTTTTTGTTTTCATCTATTTTAATATTCAGCCCACTGTCAGATAATTCTGTATCAGTTGATGTAACAATAGCATCATTCCCTCTCTTACCTGGTATATATTCATCGTCTGAGTAATACTTAGTACCTCTCCTACCTCTCCTTGGTTCATCATCAGACAACTCGACATTAGCAAAAGGATCCTCATCAGATTCCTCTTCATATCTGAATTTTTTAATTTTTCGGCGAATGGGCCTTTTGGAGGTATCTTCAACCAGTAAAGAATTATCAGCCTCTGTATAAGCATTTTCCTTTTCTAAAACACTGTCAATATTGTATTCAAAATCTGCCATTATAGGCATTTTAGTGTTTCGTTTAGTTGGAGTATCTTCACATTCACTATTGTGTTGGTCTATGTCAGATACTTTCATTTCATTGTCATTTGCTTCTAAAACATTAATATCACTGCTGGGTACATCTAATACTTCAGTTTCGAGTTGTTGTACTACTGGAAGCTGAACTTCATTGCCAAGCATTTCAGGCTCTGTTTCACCTGATATTGACTTCAATTTACTTAAACACATATCATCAGCATCATCAGCTTTAATATGAGAACCTTGATTCAAATCCACATGGTCAGCAACAGGTTCCAACTTTTCAACAGGTTGGGAACTAGCTGTACTCTTTTTTGGTCTTCCTCTCCTTTTTCTCACTTTACTAGGCTGTCCGTCAATATCTTCAGAACTGACATGCTTCGAGACATCCAGCGAAGAATCTCTTTTATAATCAGTAGAACCATTTTCTTCACCTGCCTTACTCAAAATAGAATGTTCTGGTGCACTTTTCAGTTTACTCAGACATATGTCATCTAAGTCATCATCTTTTAAGGTTTTGTTAGTGTCTGGATTAATACTATCATCTACATTTACTTTAGCCAAGTTTGATCCTGCAGATTTCCGTTTACGTTTCTTTGGCAGTTCATCAACCTTATTTAGATTTTCAATGGCTAATTTCGCAACTGGTGCAAGGTCCTCTTTAATTTGACTTTCGGAAGTTAGAAGCTGTTCTTGATTGACTGTCTGAGGTAACTTATTACCACTTCCTTTTGGCCTACCAGGTCTCCCTCTTGTTTTTTTAGGTAATGAATCATCTGGTCTATTGTTATCGGAGCTGCTTAATTCACTTGTTGCATCTTTATCACTTATATTGGGTATTGTATTATTCTGTTCCCGGGACCACGCCTTTCGAGGCCGACCACGTTTTTTCCTGATTACAGTGACTGTTTCTGGCATTTCGGGGTCTGAACTAAAAGGTGTGGAAGAAATATCAGGATTTTGTATGTGTTTAGAAACACCAAGAGCTGACGATTCTTCTGTTTGAACAGAAAGCTTTTTTGGTTTCCTTCCTCTTTTACGTGGAACTGTGGTGTTGCCCTGATTATTAACATTTTCACTATTACTAACAATCATATCTGTGTTATTATCATTGTTGTATGCCTTACTGCTGAATTGCACCTTGTCATTTGAAACAATTATGCTTGAACCTTGTTCTTGACCCAGTAGGCACAGGTTACTTACATTAGCACTTGATTCTATGCACGAACTACTTAGTGATTTCTCAAAACTCTTCATCTCATAGATCTCACTGTTTACAGGATTGTTCATTTCATTACAAGTACTCACAACAACCTCGCTGATGACCGGGGGTGGATTATTATCATCAGGTGCCGGAGGATCAGACTCTGGATTTGGCGGCTCTGTCTGGGGCAGCATTATGAATTTTTCCTCTTGATACATGGATACTGCTTGAAACTTTTCAAAAGCATCCTCAAGTATACAGAGGTTGTTCGCCTCTACATCAAGCTGTTCAGCCATGCTTCAAAATATAGTACTTACAGTGACATTAACAGTTACATATTTTATACTATAACACTAATAGAAGATTGCACATGTAATTACATTAATTTATTTTCATAAACCAAGCAAAAGCAAATTGAAGCAAACCCAATTTTTTTTTTGTTGTTGGCGTCGACTTGCCATTGCAAATTATAATAAACCGATGTTTACAATGAAAAAAAAAAACTATTTTAGTGACCGACTGGCTACGTTTTGTCTACGATTGGCTGCCAGCTGCTATGGCCATACCATGTCATACAAATACAAATTCAATATGAAATTATAATAAATCAATTCAGAAGGTTAACATTGCACGAATGATAAAAATAGTAAATTTATCTTAACGCATTACACTTTTTTTAGAATAGGATAGTGACGTCTGTGAATAGAACAGATAGATAGAACGCTTTTACTTTTTCATAATATCGTTAACCCAGCAAGGCACAAAAGCGCCCGATCAAATCTACCCATTATTGGATAAATTTCTAAACAAAAGTTATAAATAAAACAAAATAATAAACGAAAATATTTCCTTCAAAAATGACAGCACAGTTTCTGTCGAATTGTGTTGACGTTTGTGGGAAGCGTACTAATTTATAATTAAATCAATTCTTACTTACAACATTGTCTATAAATCAACGACACCCTTAAATATAAATACATATAAGCTCATATTATTATAATAACATTTCAATCAAAGTGGCAAATGATTTGCAATCAAAATGTACTTTCCGATAGGATGGCCCAAAGTTCTGAAAAATCTGGGCGCAGATAATCAAATTATAAAACAAATTGTGTCAAATAGAGACAAAATATTATTTGCTTCGTTGAGCGATGACTGCCTCACAGTTTGGTTTTGTAAGGTAAGGAATTTTATTGCACCTCGAACTAACAAATATAAGTAATACATTTTTCATCTTCTTGCTCACAGTGCAATTATTAAAACGAATCTGCAAGTTCCTGTGGTACGTTTCATTCATTGCCGATACATTTAGCTATACCTCTATGCATTTCCGTATATTTATCTTCACATTGATATTATTGGCAGGGCCAAGTATTTTTTTGTACAAATAGGCAGCAGCATCGAGACATACAACCAACTCATTTAACAGAGTTCAGCATTCTGTACAGCTGAATGCAATGGTTTTACCAAAAAAGACTTCTCTTGAAAGTTAAACATGGAAGTTGTGCTGAATCCGAAGTTAATTAGCTGAATTGATATAGTGAAGTAAGTTTTTCTATGGATGAAATGGCTCATAGAACTCACGGGTTGATCACCCATCAGGCCTCTGGTGTTCCCAGTAATTGATGCCCACAGCTCTGCCGGTGCTGATGTTTGTCTTCTAATAGTGAAATATTTTTGTGTTCAGGATCAGGTAGACACAACTAATTTACAATTATTTAATATAATATATTTGTTACAGCCAACTGTCCCCATTGTGTATCATAAGAGGAGTACAGAATCTCTTCAAAGACTTGGTGTCAATGTTGGTGTGGAGTGGAAGCCTGATTCGTCTATGATATGTATTTCTGTATGTATATATTAACATTATTATGGTATTAGTATGCTTGCGATTGTATCCATGTTTTAATTTCTATGCCACAGGTGTTATTGCGATATCTTTAAAAATTGGTACACTCCCATTTTAAAAGAGACATAAAGAGTATGAGATATAAGAGATATGTGAAGAACACTAGCAATATCCTTGAGGCCCTAATAGTATTGCTAAACAACCAGCAAGGATCCAGTTTAATCTATACTTTGAATGTAGATAATGCAGTATAAGATATGTCCAAGAATGTTTTTTTTACTTACAATTTATAAATCACAAACTTATTTTCATTTCAGACATCAGAAGGACATCTCATACTATACAATGTGGAAGGTCACAGTGATCACACAGCATATCAACAATATGACCCACCTACTGCAAGTTTACGACGGGACTCTGCCGAACTGTTTGTCAAAGAAGTCATCCCCTCAGTAAAGATAACACAGGTAGTTAGATTTTTAGGGTCTTTTTTGGATTGGATGCATAAATACCTGATGGGAACTCCGTTCATTAGATAGACAATGTTCTAATTCTATTTTACCGAAATGAATATCACTGACTCACTCACACAAGATGAAGATTAAGGCACTTGGCTATATATCACAACTAATCCATACTATAAATATAAATGCGAAAGTAACTCTTGTCTATATGTCGTGTGTTACACTTTCACATCTTAACTGCTGAACCAATTTTGATGAAATTTGGTATAGGGGTAGTTTTGACGATTAGAAAGGATGTGACTGCTATTTTTTGTCGCGATAACCGACATCCGTGTGGGCGGAGCCGCGGGTAACACTAACTGTTGAAACAACAACATTTATTATACAACATAATTTACTTTTTATCTCAGGAGCAGGTTAGTATGGGCAATAATTTGATATTCCACACGGGCAGGTATGATAGCAACAGCTAGTTGCAACACCGTAAAATGCCCAATTTTTATGATGAAACATTAAATCAATCATCTTCTTTAAAGTAATTAAAAAAATATGTTACATATTTTATTTGTATGTTACATAGTTTATTTATATGTTACGTAGTTTATTTGTATGTTACGTAGTTTATTTGTATGTTACGTAGTTTATTTGTATGTTACGTAGTTTATTTGTATGATTAGTTTGTCCGAAATTATGGCTGTAATATTAAAAAATAAAAATTACTAGGTCTTAAAGAGTCTTTTGATTACAGAAAGAAGTTGTATCATTTGGCGATAGTTAAAATTTAGGTTGTTTTTTTGTTCTTGCCTACATAATGTATGGAAAACGTTAATAACGTCGTTCGTTTCAAGTACTCATACTTTAACATACATTAACTGGAGCATTTGACAAAAAAAATAAAATTTCATCATCTTTCTTGCTAACTGTATGATTTTTCCAACATCTGTGAATGCAGTTTAGAATATCTTAAAGTAGGGAATGGTCTCCTAAGAACATTTTGCTGTAACTATAAAGGTTAAGGTAGTTGTCCATACTGCCCTGTATACAGTTACAGTAGTTGGTAGAAATTGTGTTAGAAGTAAATCCTTGCCATAATAAAAAAATCTCCATCAAAAACCTCTTAAAAAGTTTCTTCTTTATTTATTCTTCAGATAAAAGAAGTTCTAGTATGGGATGGACAGATCACACGCATGTGCTGTATATCTGGGACAGAAATCCTGGTATGCACTACCAGGGCGCATCTGTTGCGATACCGGTGGGATGGCACACAGAACAGAGATTATTGTCTCGACTTAGGACGAATACCTTTCTCGATTAACCAACAAGTTTCAAAAGGTAACTTATTTTTTTTATAGTGCCCTCTTTTTTTCTGTTTTAGTTTGTAGTGGTCTAAGTCTGAGAGATCTGAAGGTAGAACAGATCGTAAGATTTTGGTAGCAATCAAGAAGGTTTGTTGACAATGCACTAAGAAGTACAAAACTCCTCAAGAGGAGAGATAATTAATTAAATGGCCCACAGATGTCGCGGTTGGATTCTCTGTTACGCCTGACCTTGGGCGTTTCCAATGGAAATAATAAAAACGAATTAATGACGTATCATCATCAAATCATTTTTATTCACATAAGACAGGTACATAGGGTTGGTCAGTAGTTTACATCTGTCATCATCACACATCATCATCTGATTCATCATTATCGTACTTGGGTTAGTCCCGGTCGCATCTGAGGCCTTCAGTTTAACTAAATCTAATAACGCGTATTTGTACAATATAATACCGTTACCTTGATTCGTTTAACCATAGCATCTCATCTCATCAAAGTCGATTTATAGATATTATATTTTTAACTAACTTATCTCAATCATTTTCAGCCGAGCCCATACTGGAAGATAACACACACGTAAATGACATAGAATATTCGCCCTTGGTGTGTGGATTCGGTATAACTCTCAACGATGGACGGGCGGCGTATCTCACTGCGCCTAATCTCAAGTTTGATCCTAATGTAAGTAGCTGAGAATGATTTGATCACTTGTGCCATTTATTATAACTAGACTTGTTGGTTATATAAAATACAATCTTCTTAACGGAAACATTTTTGAGCAATAATTATTGTTTTCAAAATTTTTTAAATTATTTATTTTCATAATTCAATTTCAAGATACAGAGAGTGTGAATTTTGTTCCTAATATTTTACTTCATTACTTCGCTGAATTTGATCCTTAACAGCAACTCTATCGTATGGTTTAATAACAAAGTGTATTTTTTTCAAAATCAACGGGTTTCGATTCCCTGCTAGGATTATTACATAACATAAACTCACGCCTATATCCCCGAAGAGGTAGGCATGAGTTTATGTTCCAATGTGGTGGCGAGCCTATTGCCATTAACCGGGCACTTATAAACCTGCGATAAATACACACGTAACTTCGAAAAGCATCGAAAAAGACATTGGTGTGTGCCTGGTGCCTGGGATCGAACCCAAGACTTCGTCTCAGTAGGCCATTACCGCAGCTACCGCGGTTTATTATGTTTTTATTTATTATATTTTTATTTTATTTAGGATATTAGTTTTTCAAAAATATAATATATTTTAAGTTTCATCAAAATCGGTTTCGTGACTTCTTTGCGCATTTTTCGCTATTCCTTATAGTTTCGGATTCGGCCATCCAAGTCCTTTACAAAAATTCACCTTGTATATAATCACATAATCGGGGAATCTCGGGCAACAGCTGGTTATATACAAAAGTAAAAAATAATAATAATAAGGTTTATTTTCAAATCTCAGATATTGTTGGAAACGGATTTAGCGGTAAGAATTTGCAAAGTTGTAGATAAATATAATCACAACAAACGATTCCAAAGTACGACGCTCGGTTTCTGAACTTTTGTACCTTATCACAGATGTTTTAGCTTGATGTTAGGAACCCAACAATTGTAGAGTTGGGTGATAAGAGTAGCATAAAGGTGAAAAAATGGCTAAGTATGTGTTTTGAGACTTCATTAAGTTCTTCCGGCCCAAGCCAATCTCACTTGTAAGCAGGTACAAAGGTTGCCTGGAAGAGATTGTTGTTTGCAATAAAAGTAGCATAAAGGTAGAAACATGGCTAAGTGTGTGTTTTGAGACTTCATTAAGTTCTTCCGCCACAAGCCAATCTCACTTGTGAGCAGGTACAAAGGTTGCCTGGAAGAGATTGTTATTTGCAATAAAAGTAGCATAAAGGTAGAAAAATGGCTAAGTATGTGTTTTGAGACTTCATTAAGTTCTTCCGGCACAAGCCAATCTCACTTGTGAGCAGGTACAAAGGTTGCCTGGAAGAGATTATTATTTGCAATAAAAGTAGCATAAAGGTAGAAACATGGCTAAGTGTGTGTTTTGAGACTTCATTAAGTTCTTCCGCCACAAGCCAATCTCACTTGTGAGCAGGTACAAAGGTTGCCTGGAAGAGATTGTTATTTGCAATAAAAGTAGCATAAAGGTAGAAAAATGGCTAAGTATGTGTTTTGAGACTTCATTAAGTTCTTCCGGCACAAGCCTATCTCACTTGTGAGCAGGTACAAAGGTTGCCTGGAAGAGATTGTTGTTTGCGATATAAGTAGCATAAAGGTAAAAAATGGCTAAGTGTGTGTTTTGAGACTTCATTAAAATCTTCCGGGCCAAGCCAATCTTACTTGTAATCAGGTACAAATGTTGCCTGGAAGAGATTGTTGTTTGCAATAAAAGTAGTAAAATGGCTAAGTCCGTGTTTTCAGACTTCATTAAATTCTTTCGGCCCAAGCCAATCTCACTTGTAAGCAGGTACAAAGGTTGCCTGTGCATTTTGGTTTACAATAAAGAATATTTATTATTATTAAATATTTATCATTTTAAAAAACTTAAAAAATATATTTTCAATTACATGTACATATAAAAAATAGTACTCCACTGACACCTGGTACAAGGACCAAGCTACCGGTGGTTAGGGCTGCTGAAAGAGCAGCCTCCTCATAATTCGTGCCGTGCCGAGGAGTACCACATTCTGCATTGTTATTATTATATCTACTGATTGATGGACGAAGTTCTGGCGTAGGTTTTTTGGTTGAAGTTGGGAGGGCGATAAAAACCGTATAAACAAAACCAAGAGGAGAATGAGTAAGCGAACCCAAGGGGAGAATGGGGATGTGGACGAAATGGCTCACAGACGTAGCGGGCGGGAGTACCCGTTCGGTTTTCGGTATCGCCGTTTTGAAACCCTGGGCCCCGAAGTGTAAGCGTCGGATCCAACCGAGTGTGGTACCCGGTTGGATCCGTTGGCTAATATTATATGGAATGGGATTATCATTGTTAGATTTTACGGCATCACAACAACTTTTAGTACTATGCAATGATTAAGATTTTTTATGTGTAAATTTTTAATGCACTAAACTTTAAAGCTATTCTGCTAATACTGTAAATTGAATACATCCTGTATTTAAATTTTGCATTTTTCATATGCACAAAGTATTGCTATTGCATTATTGTTTACATTTGTACTAGGTTTGTAATAAATTATTTTTTTTGTCGTATTTCAGGCAGTGCAAGGCATTTGGGCGCCAGGCATCGATGACGCGACTTGCGCAAGAGTCAATCACAAGTTTAGATTAATCGCTATTGGAAGAAAAAAGTAAGTATCGCTTGACAATCTTGCTACCTAGGCGAGTAGGAGTAGGAGGTAGGACACGGCGGTATTTCCGCCCAATTGAGCAGTCCGACTGGGGAAGTAACGGAAGTAATGGAAGTTATAATAACTTCGTGTTGTGTTCCCGGCGGTGAGTAGGGTAACCAGAGCTCACTGGAGAGTTTTTGCGCTGTCAGTGGGACGACCAAAGGGTCGGCAGCACGGATGTGACTCCACTGGTGTTACACACGTTCATAGGTCATGGTAATTACTTTCCTGTGTATTTATGTTATATTGTGTTTATATTGTATGTTTGGTGGGCCGTGTGCTTGTCTGCCACCTAAGTTGTATAAAAAAAAATCTTGCTTAATAAGGAGGTGGGACAATATATCTGATTTTACATTAGAGTTAATTGCAGTATTTTTAGCTGTGAAGTCATTAATGTCTCGTGTACCGTATCATCTTAAGTGTACTTAGGTGGCAGACAAGCGCACGGCCCACCTGATGGAAAGTGGTTACCGTGGCCTATGGACGTGTGTAAAACCAAAGAACGCCACACTCGCGCTGCCGACCCTGTAAGCACAGAGTTTCTGTGCCGTCAGTGTAGAGGACAAAGCAGGACAAGCTTTTAGTCATCCCACTGACAGCACAAATTCTCCAGTGAGCTCTGGCTACCCTACTCACCGCTGGGAACACAACACGAAGTTATTATAACCGCGGTATTCTGTAGGGTGGAGGTACTTCCCCAGTCGGACTGCTCAAATGGACGGAAATACCGCCGTGTCCTACCTCCTTAAACTGTGTACTTAAACTTATAAGTAAATTGTTATTTTAAAATCTATTATGGTGTACAAATCACAATAAAGAATAATATCTTATCTTATATTATATATTTTAGTATTTTATCTTAAATTATATATTTTAATATTTATGAAATTTTGAACCTCTCGAATCATTTCAACGTTTCTGTATCAAGTGTGTGTATATATTTCAGTTCTCAAGTGGATGTGTTTACGATAGACGAAGTGACGGGTGGCTTAGAGTCGTCACACACAATGGTGCTCAGCTCTAAAGACTTTCCCGGCGACCCGGGGCCGGTCAAGTGTATGAGGTAAGTTTGCCATGTTCAATGACCATAAGTATCCAGATACTACTAACTTAAATTAGTCGAATCTAATTTAATGATAAAGTCTGATGTTAAAACACCAGACAGATGTATACAGCCCAGGCTCCACCTCACATGCATGGCTCGAGTCAACAATAGTGCCCGGAAAACGGCAAGAGACTCACCTCCTATTACGTGGGACCGAACACAATGATTGGGGAAATGTGGGTGTTCATTCACCTCTGCCTAACACTCCGGGCGTGATTATATGTATGTATGTATGTAGTACTACTTTGTCTTTCAGTCTTAAAAATTAATGATGTGTCATCAGCAAATAATACAATATCACAAAGATTTGTAGCGAAGTAAGTAAGGTCATTTACGTATATCAAGAATAAAAGGGGTCGTAATATCGAGCCCTGGGGTACCCCCATAACGAATGGGACACCAGAAGAGTCGGTGACATTAACGTTAACTTATTGTATTCTGTCATTGAGGTAAGATTTAAGTAAGCAAAGTGAGCTGTTCGAAACACAATAGTAATTCAATTTTAGTAACAACGTATCATGATCAACACAATCAAAAGCTTTTGATAGATCAGAAAAAATACCAATAGCATCCTGCTTCTTCTCCCATGCATCAAATATATGTTTAACAAGTGCAATTCCTGCATCTGTCGTGTTTTCTACCTTTAGTGAAAACAAACTGTTAGTCATGAAGTAACTTATTTTCTGTAAAATGTGAAAGCAGTTGATTAAATATTATTTTTTCTAAAAATTTCTGAGAGCTGGGAGTATGGAGATGGCAGTTACTTTCGCACTAATAAATATCTATATTAGTATGGAAGTATAAATCTTACTGCTAAATGATAAATACCACAACCAATTTTACTTATAGATTTCTAAAATAAAGTGATATGGGCATAGAAACAGAAACAGTATATAATAATGATGCAGATGGACAGCGGACGGGCGAGCCGTGGCCGTGAGTTGGGAGCGCGGCGGCGTGTCCGTGTGGAGCACGTTCGGCGCGCTGCTCATGTGCTCGCTGGCCTGGGACTACGGCCTGAACCAGGAGCTCATCAAGCACAACCCCCTTGTTATCAGCAGTCTGGTTAGTAGCATTATATCATATAGCGGCCCCGGATTCCTACGTGAAAGCCTCGGGAGCGATCGTGAACTAATGCAAAGATGATGATGATGATGACGACTGGTATTTTGATAGGATAATGGAAGGTAGGGGTCTGATCTGATTTCTGCATTATAGTTGGGACCGAAACGCTGAGTGTTTTAATACATATGTAAAGTTAAAAAAAGAAATTTCTTGAATACAAGTGTTTTTAATAAAAGTCTACACAATTAGAATGATGGTTCATAATATGTATGTTCTAGTATCTATACTTACACATAGAACATATTATGAACCAGCTCACTTCCAAGATAAACCAATTGTATTTAACCTTTACTAGAAACCTTCTTAATCTTCGTAATGTTTTTAATTTAACCTTTACTAGAAACCTTCTTAGTCTTCTTCCTTCGTAATGAGTTCTCTAGGGACTGATCCCTAGTGAACTCATTACGAAGGATTAATATTAATTTTATTTCCCAGGAGTGGGCAACAGAAGGCTATCAGCTATGGATGGTAAAAGTGGAAGGAGATTCCAGCACCAATTTGATTCAATTAGATTTTGTCAAGAGTCCACTTAGTGTTAATCCATGCATGGTAAGAATATTGTACTACTATCTGCCAAAATGAATCCACAGTAGAAACTGGAAAATAAAATATTGGCACTCAGAATGCCGACAGAAGTTAAAACAGTTTGTATAAAAAGTTAAACTATGTATTTCACAAAAATAGTGCTAAAAATGAATGTTATTACTTCAAAGAGGATTGAATTAAAAACAAAGTAACTTGGGAATGGTACCGTCATGACGTCAGCGTGACGTGTGAGATGCTGACAATGACGCGAGTCCATAAATTTAGTGCATCCAAAAAATGTTTTGTGAAATTGCCTAACGTGTTTAAAAAAGTTTACACTTCAATAATGATATTGTTTCAATTTTAGAGCAACCAAAGGCACCTATATTTACAAGCAGACGACAAACTGTACGTCAATTTGGAGGACAATCTCACAAAGAGAACCAAGATCTCGATCATAGACTCATCTTCAGATGTGTACCAGTCAGAAAACGGATTGCAAGACCAGCCTAACTTGGAATATGAGAACAGTACAAACTATAGGGAATTTATTGACGACAATGAGTGCAGGAAACAGTGGATAGTATTGCCGTTACCCGCCACGTATATTGCAACTAATTGGCCTTTGAGGGTAAGTCTATGTATATATAAATCTGTGGTAGGTGATACCTTAATAGCTTGTGGAGTTTGTTGCGCAGTTTCTTCTCCACAAGTACCATGAAAGCGGTGGTAAACTTAGCTTAAGTAGAATTATTATTGACATCAACAAGAAACAATTATATTGAAAGTAAATGACTATGACTAGCTTTGGACTAGGACTTGCGATTATTATGAATTCGAACACCATTCAACGTACTACAACGCTGTTTTTTTTTCAATTCAATTCAATTCGCTGCAGAGCGATGTGGATAAGGATACGAATTTAGTGAGAATACTACTTGCCTACCTGAGGTTTACACCCGTAGCGGGTGTACGCGCGGGGACCAGTGCGGAGCCTCATCCGTTGCAGCATAGTATTGTATAAATAGTTACTGTCACAGCCCGGATTACGCGATGTTGCTAGTACTATTTTGGCTTTGTGCGCGTAAAGTTGCGTAGTTATGGAGAACTTAATATATTTACATCATAGGTACAGAAGATGTTCACATAATAATTAGTTCAGCTATGTTTCACCATTATTACATTGCATAACTACAGAAAGAAAGAAAAAAATTCCGCGGGTGACGGGACCCGCGCCCGCGCACCAGAACCGACCGGGGTGCCCGCACGGGGGCCTGCGTAACGTAGTTTAAGGCCTTAGGTCCATAATATTGTGTCCTAAGGTTCACATAACGTTACAGTACAGCGCCATCGACGAGGTGGGTATGAACGTGTGCGTGGCGGGGCGCGCCGGGCTGGCGCACTACAACTGCGCGTCGCGCCGCTGGAAGCTGTTCGGCAACGAAGCGCAGGAGAAGGACTTCGTGGTCACCGGCGGCATGCTGTGGTGGCGAGAGTACATTGTCATAGGTACGGTACTGCGGCACAAAGTACCACTGAACAATGTATTGTGTTAAGGGTCAAGTAGCCTAGTCCGCTGCTAGAAATAAGCCTTTCTCAATGTTAGGGTGCAATTTGCTGCGTGGTTCCCGGCAGAGTAGAATTAGGGCCAGACCATTTCTTCCCATGCGGTGTCGTGCAAGGCGATAAAGGAATAGGGCTGTTTAACATCAGGCAGATATATACAGCCCAGACTCAGCCTCAGATGCATGACTTGAGTCAACAATACTGCCCGGAATACGGCAATAGGCCCTATTACGTGGGACCGGACACAATTATTGGTGAAATGGGGACGTTAATTCACCTCTGCCTAACCCCCCAGGGATAAAAGCGAGATTATATGTATGTAGGGTGCAATTGATATGTATTAGGCAATCTGACATTTCGAAGACTCAAGAGGGTGTGCGGTTTTAGTCGGTTCGAGTCCGGTAACCGCCCCCGCCTGGCGGCGAAGGGGTATCCGAGGGTATAACCACATGAATAAAAGACCTTTCCCAACATTCGCAAATATCGGCACACATACATTTTCACTATTTGTTACTATGTAAAACCTAATTAAAAATATGACGCATTTTAACTTTTTTTTCTAACTCTCCGAAATTAGCATAGAATTTTGGTATATAAGAGAATATAAATAAATACAAGTAGGAATAAACAAGTAAACCATCTGAGGTATATTACTTCCACCTCTGCAATATACTTATAACATTATGATCACAGGTTGCTACAGCATACTGAACGGGCACGACGAAATCCGCTTCTACCCGCGCGACGCGAAGCTCGACAACAAGTTCGCGAAGATAGTCCGCGTGCAGTCGCAGGTGTTCGTGCTCGACATACTCGACGACCAGCTGGTCGTGTTCGGCGCCGACGCGCTCGTCACCATATACGAGCTCCACGCTTTGGACGATGGTGAGATATGCCACTATATTTGTGCTCATGAAATTGATCTAAGGGTATAACCACAGGTTTAGAGGAGGCCTAGACTCAGCAATCAGTCTTAGCGTGTTATTAAAGTTCACTAGTTCTATGCGCTCCAATAAAAGTATCCTCAAATGTGCATGCGTTATCTAGTCTACATTGAATCTGTGGGTATAAATAAATAATAAATAAATAAATATTCCACGACATTCTACACAACGCTATCTAGACCCATGGTAAGCATAGCCTAACTAGCTTGTGTTATGGGATATAGAATGCGGATAAACATTCTTAGATACTTTTTTTTTTGTAAATACATACATATTATACATAGAAACACCCAGACCAATGCAAATATATACATATTCATGCATACAAATATTTGCACTGAGCGGGATTCGAACCCGCGCCCCCTGCATAGCAGTCGAATGCTCTACCGCTACGCCACGGAGGTCGTCACGGGTATAGTAACACTATTTCCTATTTCGTTTTACTTTATGACAAAGTTAAAAGTAATAGGTTCTACTACCGCCACTCTTTTCTAAATAAAACGAGATGTCACCCTCTCACTTAACTTTGAACCTTAAAGTTAGGACTTTAAGCTGGCATTATTCTACTTTGCCTTTCCCAGAATCCTTAGTTCCCTTCCTAACCCGGCTCCCCACATTTCCCTCCCTTTTCTTTTCTGCAGGTGGTAACATGCAAACGACATTTACCAAAGATGTCGTGAACGTACTATCAGATGGGATGCGTGCTTTTGCGTTAGGATTATTTAGAAAAGGTAAGCTAAATTACTTAAGAGTGAGTTCAAATCGGAGTTGTTTTTGTAGTGAGTGAAGTTACAGTGTCCCACGTTTAATAATTTAACTATAAACGCTGCCGCCAATTCAAAAAATTCAATTCAATTGCTCCCTGTGTTTCTCCTCATCGATGTCACTGTGGTGAGGCAGTCGACAGCCTTGGGCATCACGGCCTGTCATGCGGCATTAGCGCAGGCCGCATGTCACGTCATGCACATTTAAATGACATTATCCGCCGGGCTCTTGTCACCGCTGGTGTTCCAGCTATACTTGAACCAGTTGCAGTTTGGAGAGTGTACCTACATTGTAGCACTCGCTGATGTGCTTCTCGGAAGAGAGCTCCCGTCGAGACATAGTGAGATTATTTTTTATACCATTTAGACAGCAGTCAAGCACACGGCCCACCTGATGGGAAGTGGTCACCGTGGCCTATGGACGCGTGATAAAACCAAGAGAGTCACACTCGCGTTGCCAACCCTGCAACCATTGTGAGTTTCTGTGCCGTCAGTGTAAAAGACAAAGCAAGACAAGCTTATGGTCTTTCCACTAACAGCGCAATAATCCGCCAGTGAGCTCTGGCTATCCCGTCGTGTCCCACCTCCTACAACTGTCCCACCTATCACATCCATCAATGTGTACAGCCGCCTTAAAGGGTTTAATTTAGTCCAGGTTCAGGCAGCGGCGAGCGGTGCCACAGCGCAAGTGGCTCGGCAAGCCAATAAGAGCGAAAAAGAACGCATGCCGCTGAGCCCTCATTGATCTCATTGGCTTGTCTTGCCGCGCCACTGGCCGCTGATTTCACGGTCACAGCCGTAACAAATGCTCAAATCGAAAGTATTAATATAATGTCGCATGTGTGTAGCGGGCAACATCGAGATGCGCTGCGTGCAGGCAGTGGACGTGTCGGCGCTGTCGCACCCCGCGTGCGTGGTGTCGGCGTCGCTGTGCCGCCTGCAGGACCCGCCCGCGCGCCACCGCGCCTCCGCCACGCAGCTGGTGCAGCGCCACCCCGACTCGCTGGTCCGTACCACAAGTATCACTACTAGCTGTCGCACCCCGCGTGCGTGGTGTCGGCGTCGCTGTGCCGCCTGCAGGACCCGCCCGCGCGCCACCGCGCCTCCGCCACGCAGCTGGTGCAGCGCCACCCCGACTCGCTGGTCCGTACCACAAGTATCACTACTAGCTGTCGCACCCCGCGTGCGTGGTGTCGGCGTCGCTGTGCCGCCTGCAGGACCCGCCCGCGCGCCACCGCGCCTCCGCCACGCAGCTGGTGCAGCGCCACCCCGACTCGCTGGTCCGTACCACATGTATCACTACTAGCTGTCGCACCCCGCGTGCGTGGTGTCGGCGTCGCTGTGCCGCCTGCAGGGTCTGCTGGTCCGTAGCACGTATATCATCATGCTCCGAGCCTTTTGTCAACTCAGTTTTCTGGTTAGAATATGTGGTCAGGCTTCTTGGATCCGACAGTGCAACAGAAGTTTAGGCAACTGGGGGGTAAACTGGCGTGCTTTTCGAGACATGGATTGATCTCAATGGGCTAAGAATTGTCACCCATCCTAAGACTGAACACACCTGACTAAATGGACTTCGGACTCGGCGCCGTTAGGTATAGTTACTTCGGCTGGGATGAAAGTTTAGTAATACCAATTCAATGATTAATATTAAACGAGAATCATTTATTGATATTAATTATACAAACATGATGCTATATTTACGAACTCATCATTTACAGGTGCTCAATGCAAGCGGCAAACTAATGATGGTACAGAGGGAAGAGTACGATGTTGACGAAGATAATAATCCGGTAAGTGAACATAAAATGTGACAAGTTTTTGTGGCATGTTATACAATTTTCGACCATTGTATTGGAGGCCCCGCCAAGATCTTCGGAGTTCAACCTATACACCTGTCCATGAAAAGACGAGGCGTATTGTACAGAGTAACATACGTGACACATTGGACTTAGCAAAACATCCGCACGGTAAAGCGTTCTGTCAAATCTATAGTAATTATTATAAAGCTGAAGAGTTTGTTTGAACGGGCTCAAGAACTATTGGTTCGAATTGTTTTTTTTTAACCTATTGAGTAGTCCACATATTGAGAACACACTTGTACTTTTCCACATTATTTTTAATTGTTATTAGACCGGGCCGGTTTCGCCTCCCGGCACCCTCAAAGGTTTGTACTATACACTGGTTTCGAAGTTAATATGGGAGCTCCTTATTTCCAGTATGAAGGAAATACCAATTAAGCCGCTTTACCATCTTTTACCAGTAGGCGTGGATGCTCTGGGAAACTGGGGTAAAGAGGCCAAAAGCTTTGTAAGGGCAGTTGGGCAGAGGCTTATAGAGGCTACTTGTGACTCTCGCTCCGGATCTTTCCTAGTGCAGAGGCTGGCCATCTCAATCTAACAGTGGAAACGCAACAAGTGTGATGGGCACCTTCGCACCAGGAGCGATCAGGGGCAGATTATTCGATTAATATTGACATATTGTTTAATTAGTAGTGAGGTGACATGAATTAAATATTTATTTATACTGTTGATTGATGGCACTTGGTGGAATTTCTTGTTACACATATTAAGAGCTCACTTGTACTTTTCCACATTATTTTTAATATTCATTAGACCTGGCCGGTTTCGCCTTACGGCATCCTCAAAGGTTTACCAAACCTTTCAGGTCCGGTCAGGAAACCGGTCAGGTCTAATAAATATTAAAAATAACATAGAAAAGTACAAGTTAGTTCTCAATATGGACAAAATGTGTAATTAAATAATTAAAATACCAATTAAGAAAACAATATCGTTCGTTAAACATTTTATTTATTTAGGTACACTCGTAGCTTTGGATTATAACAATCTAACTAATCTTCTAACTCGGCCTACGTATATTTTTGCACATCATTAGCTATGCAAGAACACACTAGCGCCGCGAGTAACTAAACAGGCTACCTACATATTGAGATGTTAGATCTATATCAAATATATACGTTTAATAATGCCTCGTTTTTATCGAGAAACTTTTATTGTCCAATGAAATTGGTCCGGCCGCCCAACTACTTACAACGTTTCCCTTATGTCCGTACGAGCTACCAGACAAGTGGAGCCACGGTGCTGGTGCCGGCAGGATCGGATGGTAATCCAGAGTAGGTAGTGGAGCATAGTGAGGCACATCGATGACTGGACCTATTGGTGCTAAAGGAGCAATTGGTCCCACTGGTACATACGGTTCAAAGTACGGACCAATCGGTTTAGCGAGT
The DNA here is from genome assembly GCA_963662185.1 of Eilema griseolum. Taxonomy (NCBI): domain Eukaryota; kingdom Metazoa; phylum Arthropoda; class Insecta; order Lepidoptera; family Erebidae; genus Eilema; species Eilema griseolum. Next base: position 7,032,166 of record OY759248.1, on the reverse strand, counting down.
ATAGGCGTAATTGGTTTGCTAGCTGGCAAATCGTATGTATGTACATTAGCGCCGGTTCGTTTAACAATGGCGTTGAAACCGTTGATGGGGTCGGCATGGTACTCGACGAGGCGGACATGACCGTCGGGTTCGAGTAGTGAATAAGCGCCTTTTACGATATCACCGTGGCGAGTCTCCCATTGCGCTTTGTTGTCTCCTGTCGATGGATCGTTGACGGCGTAGTTGAAACCGTAGTTCGAACTTGACTGAAAATGTGGGAATGATTAACTTGCGGTGATTAAATGGAAGTGTTATATAGCTGTTAATGCGATTAATTCCTATCGTTAAAGAAGCTTTGATTTCGTCTATCGTGATCAAAGCCGCGGGTAAATTTTGTAGTTATGATAATTGAATAAAATACCAAATTGAATGAGATCTTGTCTAGAATTAGTGAAGATTTCAAGTGTCTACGTGTAAAATTCACTATTCTTTGTTTGGGTCTGAATGGTCCTGTATAATATGGCCTTTTTTTTTTTACGTGCGCAAAATCTCCACGGATACCTCCCCCCGGAGCCGATGGAGGAGGTTATGTCGGACTCGAACCGACTAAAACGCACGCCTCCTCTGGGTCGCTTTGGTTGCCGAAGGTGAGGTTGACAGGCATATCCCTCGCACCCCGGCCGACCCAGGGCCATCTCTCACGATCTAGCCCTCTTCTCGGGTGTGGGGACTACAGAGTCCCCAACTCGTCCCCGGAAACGGGGAGGCGCGCCAGGCGCACCACCGCCGCGGCCTGCTTCTGCCAGGGTGACAGGCGGCTCCACCTGTCACCCCCAGGCCGGCGGTCTGTATAATATGGCCTCGAATGTCAAATTCGAAATTAGATTTGAAATTCAATCTTGTTATGCTGTATTTAATATCAATATTTTGAATGGCGCGCCTCTCTACTACTACTACTATTTAACTACTACTATTTAATCTTTTTTTTTTTTTTACGTGTGCAAAATCCCCACGGATACCTCCCCACCGGAGCCGGTGGAGGAGGTTATGTCGGACTCGAACCGACTAAAACGCACGCCTCCTCTGGGTCGCTTTGGTTGCCGAAGGTGAGGTTGACAGGCATATCCCTCGCACCCCGGCCGACCCAGGGCCATCTCTCACGATCTGGCCCTCTTCTCGGGTGTGGGGACTACAGAGTCTCCAACTCGACCCCGGAAACGGGGAGGCGCGCCAGGCGCACCACCGCCGCGGCCTGCTTCTGCCAGGGTGACAGGCGGCTCCACCTGTCACCCCCAGGCCGGCGCTCATGGGGGGCGGAGGTCGTCGGACCATCGCCGCGAGCAAGGTGGAGAGCGTGAGAACTCTCACTCCCAGGGCCGCCACAAGCTCCCGCCTCGGCGTCTCCCACGCCGGACACTCGGTGAGCGTGTGCGGACCTGAGTCCTCGCTCGCGTCGCAGTGATGGCACTCGGACGTTGGCTCTTTCTGCATCCGACGCAGATACTTTCCGAAGCATCCGTGCTCGGTGATCATCTGCGTCAGACGGTACGAGAGGCTGCCGTGTGGCCTCTCTAGCCACTCCCCCATGATGGGTCTTATCGCCGTTACTACGGCGTGCCCTACATATTTAATCTATACTAATATTATAAAGAGGAAAGATGTGTACCTATTTTTGTATGTTTGTATGTTTGTAATGAATAGGCTCAAAAAGTACTGGGCCGATTTAAAAAATTCTTTCACCAATAGAATGCAACATTCTTCCAATTTGACATAGGCTACATTTCATTTTGAAAAAAATTAGGGATCCTTGGTAAAATTTGAACAATGTAACCGAAGGTGTAGAAAAATGAGTCTTAAAATGTCTTTCGTCGAAGGCGCTGCCGAAACTATTAGCGATAGAACAAAATAATGTACAACAATATTGAAGAACATCATAATGTCTACAAAAAACTCCGCGGTAGCATATGTCCAACTATTGTAGTTATGTCACTACAACAACTTTTTTCATTTTAAACATTAATGAAAATGCTAACCAAATTCAAACCATGCTATTTATGCGTTTATATTAATCCTTATCCAAATAAATTATTTTATGGTCAAGACCATTTAACTACCTATAAAATAGTTTTTAAATTATTTAAATTGGACTTTCCATTCAAAAGATATTACGAATTAAAAAATTCAAACAGTAAACAAAACCGCCATAGCGCCTTGGCCGTTGTTTGCGATGCAGTCTGAAAAGCGCGCCGGGCATCGCGGCGGGCGGGGTGGAGGGGGCACTGAAATACAGGAGTGGGGTGTCTACCCCGTGCGAAGCCGGGACGGGCTGCTAGTGTAAAAATAAGTTGATTTACTTACGATTTTTTCAACGGTGGCTAAAGGGACGTATGATAACGTTGCAGGCGGTATCACCGAGGCGAAAGCGACCACCGCAAATGCCAATAGGCATGTGACCTTAAAAAAATAATATGAACAGTTAAATAAAAATAAAATAAAAATTGTTTATTTCTCACCACAAACCAGTAAATTCAAAATATGACACAAAAGGATTACTGTATGCACATTGGGTTGTGGATCGCTGGTGCCTGTGGTAGGTAATAAAAACCGGAATTACAGGTCACCTCGTATCGTAAACTGGGTATAACTTTATAAGAATTTAAACTATGATTTTTTTCATAAGCCGCAGGCAAACGTAACAAATAGACGATGACAGGAATAGCATTTCCACTTCTGAAGAAAGTGACGATAATAATGACGATTTATTTTATTGTTAATGATAAAAAAAACTTATTTTAAATTGTTCCAAAGCTATTCAGATTTCAGAAAGTAATCCAAGTTAAATGCAAGTTTTCTTCTAATTTCGATTTGACATTGCAACATTTTTATAGATTTAATACTTTCTACTTTTCATATAAGATTTTGAATTGTCATAAGAATTACCGTATAAAATGTATTCATATTGTTAATAGACAGGGTACTCCTGTAAGCAAACGAAGTGTACTGCTACTTTGTCATATAGGCATACTTATTTATACTACACTAATTATTCGACCCGGCTACGCTCTCCTTTGTCGCCCATTCCAGGTCGTTCCATTCGGTGCTTTTTGCTTGTTTTTGTATTCACATATATCTACATAGTAGATACAACAAGTTTAATTTGTGTAAAATTATTGATAAGGGTGTTAATTGCTTTAATTAGGTATTCAACTGACGTTTATAATAATAAGCATAACTTGATACTGGGGTTGTTATTACTTGTTACAACTGTAATCTGAAAACTATTTTTTTTATTTAGGACACGCCAACATGACTTCACCTCGCCTGAAGCTAAGCTAAAGTCAAAAGTCTAAGAAAAGAGGGTCACCATTACAGACACTAAGTAATGTTACAATGGTGGCACTCAGCTTGGCAGCCTCATCAGATGCTTTTCACGCCCCGCTTAAAGGACCCGGGACTGTAGGACGAAGGAAACACGTTTGCTGGTAATGAATTCCAGATCTTGGTGGTGCGGCAAAGAAAAGAGTTTCCGAACCGCTTGGTTCTTGCTCGTATATTTTGCACAATGTGAGGGTGCACTAAGCCCTGCACGTGTTGTCCTGTGTAGGAAAAGAGATCTATCTTAATATCGGTATATTATCATACATACATAATTAGTTACGTACATAAATATTTATTAATTACGCCCCATATACTCAAAAGTAATAGGTGCTATGTTCTTGCACTTGCTCTGCGTCGAGTAAATAAATATGTCAGAGGTACCAACCATAAGCCACGTCCATTGATACCGACAACTCTAATAAACGCCGTTTTTCCTACAGGGTAGTCAGAGACAACATACCGCCATCTACATCTGCTCTTACACACTTCACGAGCTGATGTTATTAAACCTTTAATGCTTTAATGTCTAGATGTCAAATAACATCACAGCATTAAGCGTGCGTGGAATGAAGTTCCTTTCTTAGCGCACAGTGCGCACCCTTTCCGGTCGCAATATGTGAGAATGAATTCCCTGTCTATGGCGAGTGGTGCGATGATAGAATGTAACTGTGTAATTAGACCATAGACCACGGTAACCACTTCCAATCTGGTGGACCGTGCTTTTTTATACCACTTAGGTGGCAGACAACACACAGCCGTGTGTAACACACCAAAGGAATCACACTCGCGCTGCCGACACCGTAAGCACAGAGAGTTTTTGTGCCGTCAGTATAGAAGACAAAGCAGGATAAGCCTTTAGTCTTTCCACTGACAGCACAAACACTTCATTCTCATTTCTGAGCTCTGGCTACCCTACTCACCGCTGGGAACACAACACGAAGTTATTATAGCCACGGTTTTCTGTGGGGCGGTCCCTAGTCGAACTGCTCAATTGGACGAAAATACCGTCGTGTCCTACCCCCTATCAAATGTGTGCTTGTCTGACACCTAAGTAGTATAAAAATAATTCACTGCTTTTCTAGGTATAACTGTAATGTAGTAACCTCATATTATTGTTTCGAAGAAATACTAAAATGACTTCCTGAAGATCAACAAAGATCAATCAACAAGGCATCAGAATATTCTAACTGGGTCAACAGGATCAGTGTGATGCTCCTGGTATTGCACATGTCCATAACCCGTGGTATTTTCCATTATGTGGACCTCGCCTGCCACCTAAGTGGCATAAAAAATAGTTTTAAAATGTGAGGGGTGAACCTTCAGTCATGGGGATTGGGTATATAGAAAGCAGCCCTAATCACCTATTCAAACTAAACTTTCTATCATATTATACAAGCTGTAGAATATACATTCTAAGGCCAGGAAGTGTTTTTTTATTTGCTTGAGGGCTTCAAGACTCATTTTGTACTGAGTTTTAGGCGAGAGAACTGTCGTGATACTGAGTCGTTATGTACCTAGGACATACTCGGGTACATATCTAAATAATTTTGTCTTCGGAATAAACATTTTGTTTTAAGTCACATCAATACAGACAGAGCCATATTTCCATTACAAATCAATATTTTATTCAAGCATACCTCACATATGTAAGTACTATTATCATTTTACAACGGGTTTTTTTTTCGACTAAACTAGTAGCATTTCCAATTTACTACACCAATGAACAGGCTCGATTTAGTTCAGAACACGAACTGGTAATACTTGCATAATATATCGGTGCGTAACGTTTAATAACGGAAACAGATTATAGTTAACATTTTCATCGTGTTATTCATGTAACAGTTCCCGTTCATGACAGAACCAATGTTGCCAAATATTTACGAACATCTATACATTTAAAGGAAACAAAAAAAAACGAGATAAAACGATATCTTTACCTCGATAGTTTCAAAAAGATCATAATAATGATTTTGTTTGAATGTTAAAGCCTCGTTGGATACTACTAGACTACTAGTAGAATTAGGGTCTTTCAATCTTAACCCATGCCGGGTCATAAAAGGCGACTAAGGTAACATCAGACAGGTATATACGGCCCAGACTCAACCTCAGATGCATGGTTCGAGCCAACAATTACGTGAGACTTAATACAATAATTGGTGAAATGTGGGGTGTGAATGCACCTCTGACCTCAGCCTTACCCTCCAGGGATAAATACGTGATTATATGTATGTGTGTTTAAAACTCTATTATTTTATGAACATAACATAAACTCACGCCTATATCCCCCGAAGGGGTAGGCAGAGGTGCTAGCACCCACATTTCGCCAGTTTATGTTTAGGTCTCAATGTAATAGGTGGCGAGCCTATTGCCATTAACTGGGCACTTATGAACATGCGATAAATACACACATAACTTCGAAAAGCATCGAAAACCCATTGGTGTGTGCCATGGTAAAACCTGGGATCGAACCCGAGACCTAGTCTCAGCAGTTCATTACCCATACCACTAGGCTATGATTCAATTCAATTTCGAAATTCAATTAAAAACCTTATGTTTTCTTTAATACTTCTGCCATTTATTATACTATTAGCAAATATTATTATGCTCATTATTAACATTATTAATAAATAGTAGTAAAATTGACAATATTAAAAATGTTAAAAACCATAAAGTAAACTTGAATGTAAGAAATAAAACACATACATATATGTTATATAATATCCTAACTTTTTTATTCTTTGCAGCACTGTACAATGCAGACTAGTCTTAATTGAGAATCAGGTACTCATCATATTTACAACATCTAAGTACAAAAAGGATAACATTAAAATCCACTTTCAACGTGGCCGTTGGGTTAGTTACATTTATCACACCAAAATGTGACAAGGAACGATAAAATTAATTATTATACTTTACGTTTCTTCAATATTACTGTTTGACCGTACAGTGAAATGGGTTTAGATATCCACTTATGTAAATTACCATGGTGGTCGTATTGCTTGCTTAAGATCGTGAGGTAGGGTTTGTTTAGCGAGGGACCGGCTGCACGGGGCACCCATCCTCCATATGAATGAGTCAGAGGGTCCCAAGGTAAACTCCACTGTCCAAATGAGGTCGACTTATGACTGGTTAGTACCGGTTTGCTGCCAAAACCGTAGCTGATTGGAACTCCGATAGACTTGACTTTGGTTAAGATTGGTGGCGGATGTACAGCAGTGCCGATGTTCTTGACTACAGCGTTGAAGCCACGGTGATCGTCAGCTGTGTAGTCCACTACTCGCACAGTACCATCAGGCTCTAAGAGTGAGTAGGATCCTTTGACGGCGTCACCATTTCTCACCTCCCACTGAGATTTCTTGTCTTTGGTTAACGGATCGTTGACGGCATACCTGAAGGCGTAGCCGGGGACATCCTGAAATACAATGAGTAACTTTAGTGATATAGTTTAGTTTTTAACATATGCATATTTAAAATTTTGCCTTACAATTTTATGAACCGGAGCTATGGGCACAGCACCGACTGCAGCAAGAACAATTGTTGCTCCTAACGTGCACGCAATCTAAAATAATAGTGAACAGATATTAATACTTTAGATAAGATACATACGGTTGCAGTTTGTTTATTAGATGGTTGATAGCCGCTGTTTGAAACTATTATACAGGCTGATTTTGTTTGGATGACTTTATTTTCTCTTATTTCTTTTCTAAAAATTTTTTTTTCGCGCATGTGCTATATTCATGTTGACATAATTAATAGCGTAAAACTCGACGGGATATTTACCAGGGATCACGATGTGTGTGATCTCGGCGAGTTTGCACTATTAATGTGAATGACCATGTCAATAATAATGTTAAACAATCGATTCTTTTAGACATAAAAATTATGATTCATCCAGTAGGTCCAAAAAATATCAAATTGAATCTTTCAGGCCACAACACCGTGATAAGCGGTGCAGCGATTTACTACTAAAAAGAAATAATCTGACATAACATCAGTGCGATAGAACTACGCGACTTTAATATCATTCTCAATTACTTAATTATTGCAAAAAACTAAACCACTATCAACTGTAACTAAAAAGGTTATATTTAGTACTTTTTGAATATTTTAAATATATTCATTATAAAGGTATTTTACCATTAAAAACGTGCACATTTTGCTATCAGTTACGTAGAATATTCAGCATTCAGTTAATGCAATCCCTTTTATAAGTTACCGTCGATAAACCTACCTATTTCAAACAAGTGCCACCAGTTTTCACTACTGGTTCTTGATTACAAATTACATAGACATGTACAATAACAATCGTATTTCTTTCTTTTCTTGCGCGAAATTCATAAATTACCTATTGGCTAATCTAATAGCTAATTTGCCTGCGTAATCGTAGAGGTTTATGTCATGTTAGTGTATCTGTTACCTTGATTACGGGTTTTTAAGGAATACTAATATTAGTGCCGCATGTACGTAATGCCCTCCTTAGCCCCCCCTATCGTCATTATTTCAACGTCTTCGGAATACTACCTTTGTGCCGTAGCCTTGGAATGCTCGTCTGCTACGCAGGGATCAGTGCAAATCAAATATTTGAATGGGTGTTTCAAATATTTGCACTGAGCGACTGAGTGTCCAATGCAATATGTATATTTGCATTGGTTTGGGTGTATCTATGTATAATATGTATGTATTCACAAAAAAATCTAAGTATATTTATCCGCATTCTAAATCCTATAACGCTCGTTAAGCTATATTTTTTATTTTGAAAGAATATTAGAATCCACTTCCTGAGATTAGCGCGAACAAACAAACTCTTCAGCTTTATAAAATAAGTATAGATACAAAATAAAACAACTCTTAACCACATAATGGCATATGCTTTATTACTGCTAATTTCACATTGTATTTGTTCATCTACTTAAACAATAATAAATATATAATCCTACAATAATGAATTGACTTTATCAATCTAAAGTTCACACATATAGAGGACTGAAAGTATAGTTTAGACATGATAGTAACAGATACCGACACCTAGTTGATTGACAACACTGCTTTAGCCAAGGTAAACTAAGGGCCGTATTCCAGAGCGATACTCAATTCTGAATCTAGATTTACCAATCTAAACAATCTTTCTTCAGATAAATCAAGATTCAGGATTTGTCTTTTTAGAATACAGGCGTAAGACTTAATCAGTTTATTTGCAACGAATGTTTACAAAATGTCTTAAATCGAGTACAAGAAATCTTAAAAACCTCCCCGCGGTGCAATTGGAAGCAGCTAGATTTAGTAAACGCATAACCTAGGGTAGCTAATACTCTCACCAAAATGACTCGATCATATCCTATATGTCTTATTTGTATTGATGAGCACATTTAAATAATAGGTCGTTACATGTAAAATTGCCGCTTTTTTGAAGAATTTGGAGGAAATCCAATTTTCAGTACTAACATTTTTGCATTTGTTTTTAGGAATGACAAACTTCATGTTTTTTTTGTGTATGTATGAGACAACATTAAGCTAACAAACTCTTTAATTACATTTTTGAAAAGTGACAGCTGTAAAAAAGTAATAAGAAATTTATCATCAAAATGGATAGCATTTAGGAAGTATTGTTTTTGAAGATAGAAATTAATTTATCAAGCGGCCAATAAAAACAAAATTTAATACAGAGTTGTAAAATCTTGAAATCAACTTTCAAACAAAATATAAATACAATACAAATACAGCTATTAAATTAAAGAAATAACGAACTTATGAATCTGTAAAAAAATTCGGCAATTTCATAAGTAAAGACCTAAATGCATTTACAAACAAAGCATATATCTATAGAGCATACAGGATACTCTGAATTTTTCAACTGGGCGTGGAAGGCCAAACAGGAAACTTTGAGTTAACGCAAAAAATGCTCAAAAGAGTCTTGAACCCGATGCATTAATCGATAGTGTCGCTAATAAGGGTTAATTTCTAGAAAGTAATAACATACGTCAAACTCAAGGAAAGATCTCATTTTAAACAAAATACATATTTTCCTCATATTAAACTTGGATATAAATAAAATATTAATTTCTCTGGGCGCATGTCATCATCATCATCATCTTAACATCCGAACGGCATTCGAAACATTCACCTCAAAGCCCGTAGGTTGCTCCACTCATTCTTTCACTACAGTTCGTTCATTATTTTTTATTTTTATTTATTTATTACACACACCTTACACTATCATTACAGCTATGCTGTCAAATTATACAAGATAGTTTTTCTTTCATTTCAAAATAATGACTTGTTTTTTAAATTTAATGCTGCAACATTAAATTTACAACAAACAAGTCAATATTTTTCATCTTATTAGTTTTCATCAAAATCGGGCTCAAGTCTTCTGAGCAATTTCGTTATTCTTCAGTTTCGGATTTGGCCGTTCACGTCCATTTGAAAATTCACTCTGTATGTGTATAAATATATATGTCTGTTCGCTTTCTAGATCTCACATTACAAGTTATACTTAGTTTAGATGACGCTGTGTAATATGCCCTAGAAATATACATATTGTTGTTTTTTTTAAATGCATGTGATCCCAACGTTATGACGGCAGGAGGTAAATGACTCTTAACTTACAATTACAATTTTTTAATTTTCTTAACATTTAGAACCATTTTTGATAAAATATTTTTGTAAGGTAGATATGGTTATATTACAATACAATATTCTTTATTGTGCATTGTAACAAATATTTAGCAGTTTATGCATAAGTGTGGTAGTACAGTCGCAAACAAAAATGTGATAGTATTGCCCAAAGCTTCTGATAGATCAGTAATGGGAATTTCAATTAACTTTTGTTTACTTAATGCGCTCGAATGGTTTTGATGTATTTACCAGTATACTGGTTTCGAACTACACTATTTGCTGTTGAAACCAGTCCAGGTATTTGAAAAAAACCGTTTAGGTATCTTGGATATGTCGTCAACTTTGACTGGTTTTGGAAAACAAATTTAGTTATGCGTATTTAGGATAATAATGTCGTTCTCAATTCTCTTCAAAACAGGATATTCTCAATTCGATTGAATGTTCGTTTTTTTATTTCCATGTCTATGCTATGGTGAGAAAAGTGAAGAAGGAGCAATGCCATTTGTTCTATTTTTGTACTCGTTTATAAATTCCTTTTAGTATGCGGTGTCTTGAGTAAGTTTGGTAATAAACTAATATTATTCAAGTATCCAGATCCCGATAGAAGTGCTTCAAGGTGGCAATCCAAAGAAGGGTATGCTAGTTAACCAATTTTAAACAGTGGTTGCAATACTGTCAAAAGTGTTCTGAAGCTTTTTCATTTTCGTGGAAGACTAAAGTTCCGTAATGGTCCAGATTTGAAGATAGGAGCAGTTGAAGTGGCAGGAAGCTTGCCCTTGTCCAGTGTTGCCTATTCCAGGGTACCTATTTAAAGGTACTCTGTTCCAAAGTGACCTACCAGCGACTACCCCAGCCTTTACTAGCATGTCCATATCCAGTATGGCTTTTTCCACCGTAGTGACCTTTACTAAAGCCATATCCAGAACCTATTCCAGCGTAGCTTATACCTTTGTGGTATACATTTTTTACTAATGGTTTGATAGAATAAGATACAGGTTTACTGGGCCAATATGGTTTTAGTGAATCGGCGTGTTTAGTGGGAGTATAGTAGTATCCTTTCCCACCGTGCCCATAATTAGAAGTACCGTAGCCGCCACCGTGACTTAGTCCACTGTAACTTATTCCACCGTGACCTCCACTACCGTGACTTATTCCACCGTGACTTAGTTCACCGTAACTTACGCCGCCGTGACTTCCACTGTGACTTAGTCCACCGTAACTTACGCCGCCGTGACTTCCACTGTGACTTACTCCACCGTAACTTACGCCGCCGTGACTTCCACTGTGACTTAGTCCATCGTAACTTATTCCACCGTGACTTCCAATGTGACTTATTCCACCGTGACTTCCACCGTGATATATTCCGTCGTGACTTAGTCCGCCATGAGCTAGCCCACCGTGACTTACTCCACTGTAACTGACGTCGCCGTGACTTATTCCACCGTGACTTATTCCACCGTGACTTATTTCATCGTGACTTATTCCACCGTGACTTAACCCACCGTAACTTCCACCGTAACTTCCACCGTGACTTCCACCGTAACTTCCACCGTGACTTCCACCGTAACTTCCACCGTGGTCTATTCCAGTATAGCCTGTTCCATAATAATCTGTTCCACCATGTCCATATCCAATATGATCCTTTCCAGCGTAGCCGAACCCCGCATGGTCAATTCCACCGTAGTTGTATACAGGTTTCACTAATGGATTGATGGGGTAACCTATGGGTTTTATAAGTCCGGCGTTTAGCGATAATGGTTCGTGTGGGAGTGCCTTGCTGCTAAGTAGGGTTGGCGTAATAATTGGAGTCCCTGTGACAACAGGAATTTTTCCTTGTTCAGATATGTTTACGAGGCTTGCAGTAGAAATGGGCGCGGTGACGACCGGTCCTGTTATGAGTGGCGCATTCGCCAAATGTTCGATATTAGCAATTGGTCTGACATATATTGGAGTGACAGCAGATTGATGAGCCAGTAATGGTATAGGTGCTTTGTAGATAGATCCCGATGGCGCGAACGGTCCATAATGCAAATGTTTACCAAATCTTTTAACTACGGCGTTGAAACCTGTCTTATCATCTGCACGATATTGCACCACACGTACATTTCCGTCCGGTTCGACCAAGGAGTACGAACCTGCAAATATTACTATATTAATATTTTGTTAAACTTTTGTACAATAAAATAAAGTAAAATTGTTACTATTACCTTCAACTACGTCACCATTCCGTTTCTCCCATTGAGATTTGTTGTCTCCGGTATGAGGGTCGTTTACTGCATAGTTGAAGGCGTAATTAGGGTATGACTGTTACATAAAAAATATTTGATTAATGTAATTGTAGATGCTTCATCATATTTTAAATATTTCGACAGATAATAATAAACTAATTAATATACAAACTTACATAGTAGGCTGCTGAAGCGTGAGCTGGCGCGTACACTGATCCTCCATATACCAATTCATCGCCATTGGCAGACGCCGTTAAAGCGAGAAGGCAAGATATCTGCAAAATTCCGAATGTCACTACACTAGTAGATAAAATGTCTAATACTATATAAACTGTACTAATGCATATTTTATTTTTCACTGACCGCTATTATATTCATTGTTTTTCGGAGATACACTTACGTGATGTCGAAAGCGCACTGCTTAGTAATGAGTACTTTGGAGGCATTTATAGGCGATCGGTTAAACCTTCATGTCCTGCAGTGTAGGTAACGGATGTAGAATGTTCGGTAACAATATACACCAGGAGTAAAATCAACCTTCGAGCAGCGAAAATATTAGTTAGTATGTAACGAGGACAGGATGTAGAGTTCAACTCGCTACATGCCGATAATATGAATATTATAAGATTTATTATAAATAAGTGATTAGTGATTTTGAGTATCAAATAATAATGCTTTATTCATTTTATGAACTGTATATGTATTTAGGTGTTATTGTAAACGTGTTAACAATCCATCGTTTCGCTCCAGTTGCAAGTGCACCGGTGAAGCAGCGGTGTCTAGTAGCTGTAAACTAGTTGTAAGGTTACATGCTCCAATGGTGTATGTCGGTCAGCCATTGTTATCAGATATTTATTGTATAACGTTTGGAGTTAATTAATCTTTGCGAACTTGTTTTATTGTGGTCTTGAACTTGATCAAAGACCACAATCAAACAATAAAACGTTGAAATTGAGATTATTGTACGCAGTCATATGATAATGAAACTGATATTGATATTAAATTTTTTCACGTTTCTTAAATTATCTAACTGACCTCATCTGATTGCGTACATAGATTTGAAAGAAGTTTCACAGTCAATGTCAAAGTAAAGACAACACTGCTGTATTTTATCTGCGATATCACGGATATAAAGGCGACCGCGGATGTGAAAGGTTCTCATTATGATCTTTATGCGTGACTCCAGACATCCACCGCTGTATATTTATCTTCATGACACGCAGCTCCTGTTTGTGTCGCTCTTGCAACGACCATGCTTCGCAGGCATCTATAGGAATAAATCTAGTGATGATTTTAAATCCTGCTCTTTCAACCTAATATCAACAACCACTTGATCCTCGCAGCAGCAATGCTTACCTCGAGTGCAAGTGCAAAGATATATGGAGTATAAGGCCATGTATATAATAAGTATTAAGACTCACCTACTTCAAGTTCATAATTATGTATCTTATTCCCTCAGCAATCACTTCTTCTTTCAGTAATCAAGTTAAAGAATTTATTATGCGTGAATAAATTACATATTACAAATGAACCAAAATAGATAGTAAGTTTCTAATATATTAAAATTATGAACCATGACATACTTAAAATTCAATATTAACTAAGTCATGGACTCTCTTTCCTAAAAATTGTCCATGCTTTGAAGTCATGCAATAGATTGTGTAAAATATTATACCCCGTAACAATACTTACTATAATTTATAGGTGAAATCAGAAACACATTGTTTGAATAGACTAGTTAAAAAAATTGACCACTAGTAATTTATATAGCACTAATAAATTTCATGTTTAGACAAGCACATCAAACAGGTTGAAAAATCAAAACAAGATAATCCTATATGTACTTATACCGAGTAGGTAAAGGTTACAGTGCTAGGTGGCGCTGGACAAATCATATAAAAAAATATACAAGTGCAAGCATAACAATGACAAGGTTTTATCGCAATGAGATGAACGGTACCGCAACGCATAAAATGCGAACAATGTTCTAGAACTTGATCGTACCCGTAATTCACCCAAAAAGTGGTTACCCCTGGTACACCACCGAACACCCAGGTAGAATATGGGTCCGAGAAAGTTATCGTGGTACACCCAGGTGAACTATGAGTACGGAAAAGTTCCCTTGAAACACCTAGTTGTAATGTTTCACAAAAATATTGTTCTTTTATTTTTTTAAGGAACTTTAGAAGGAAAGAAATACTACGTAGGGAGGGAATTCACTGAATTCTCGTTAACACAGCAAAAACGTAACGATAAATAATCCAGTTTCTCTTTTTCCACAGGCTTACAGCTGTCTTCCTGCCACTGTGTTAGCCTCTTGCGTAGAGAGCGTGTGGTCGAGCGGTAGCGTCGGCGGCTCCCAAACTCAGCTGTCGCGAGCTCTCTGGCTCTGGTGTGGAGCGTTAGGAGCACGAGTGTGGTTGCCCCTCTTACCAAGAGATACGACTAGACACCCTGACTCAGGGCGACATACCTTCATGGCTAAGAGGATAATGCTGCCGTTCCATCTTAATATTTATCCGTTGAGTAAGTATCCGAAAGATTTGCGAAATTTTGTGGACGCCCCAATCCAAAAAGTAGCTTTTGTATTATCAAAAATACAATTCTAAAATGAAATGCCAATTTATTCAATCATTACACAAAACTACTGACTTTTAGAAGTGTATATTTTGTATCACTATCGTAATGTCCAAAGTAAGAGAAATAACAATCCGTGACAAAACCCACTTATAAATAAAATAATTTCTCAGGAATGTTTTTTGCATTTGGAGAAACGTTGTCTTAGCGGCGACGTTTATGATGTAATGAATCTTTACATATTTGTTTTGTTCACAGCGATTCTGTTCGACGACGCTATCCTGCTGGGTGCTGAGAACGACACAACACTTTACGCGTCTGATTCAAATTCTGTGTTCTCATTGCCGTTTTGTGTAGTCAACAGAACTGTAAGTTTGTTATATCTTATTGTGTATGCTTTTCACGGAGTTACAAACTTACATTATATATTTAAATGTAAAACATCCAAGATATTAACGATCAAAATCACAGCCAAATTAAATCTCAATAGCATCTGAATGCACTGTAAACAAGGCTACTTGCTTAATGACCTCACTACGGCTAGGCTACCTGATACTTGGAAATGTTCCAAGGTTTTGAGTAACAGCAACGTCATAAATGTAAAATTGATAGAAAAACAGACACATATTTATTACATAGTAATATTTAGCAATAATGTTTTTCACACTTCTTTCCCGCGCTCTTTATACAGACATATTATATTACAGTTACATCTAATTATGTTAAAACACAATGTCTACGCTTCCTCCCACAGAGTCAAGTATACCTCCACCAAATTCTGCGTCAGCTGCTCCGGCGTAATCTCGGCTACCACGCGTGGGAGATCGCACGATCATGCTCTCAACTAGCTTATTTCCCTCATTCGTTGGAACTGCTTCTACACGAAGTATTGGAGGAAGAGGCGACTAGTAAAGAACCCATACCTGATGCACAGCTACCCTCGATAATCGAGTTCGTGCATGAGTTTCCCGTGTATTTACAGGTGATTTAGGAATATATTTGAACTATCGCTTTAGATTGTGAACGTCCAAGTCACGATCAGTCCTTTACAGAGGAAATGCTCTGGCTAACTGAGCTTCATGGATACGGTTGTATAGGAGAATTTCGAGAATGAAAGACTCATTCTCGAAATTCTCCTATACAACCGTCTTGTGACGATCGGAAACAATGGGCGATGTTACAATCATATTTAAACATTGTATTTTAATACTCAGCCCAATAAATTCAATGAACTATATAATATACGTCCATAGGCCACGGTAACCGCTTCCCATCAGGCCCTCGATTCTACTAAAGCAAAACCACTGTCATACCACACTGCAAAAAAGGGCATTCAACTTTAGACTTTATTTCTATACGGTTAAAGTCCAAATATAAACGATAACAGTTTCATTACACTTTTTCGTTCACTCTGCAAAAAGCTATTTAATTAAACTGAAACTAAACCGCATCGCCATAAAATCTAAAATTAAATGGATTTTTCAACAGTGTCCGTGGTGTGGCAGTGGTTTTGCTTTAGCAGAATCGGGGCCCAGGTGGGCCGTGTGCTTGTCTGCCACCTAAGTGGTATATAAAAAATACTTTGCTAACTATTCCTTATAATTTAGATTGAAATTTGAATTTTTTTGTTTTGTTTTTTTAAATTTTCGCGGTGTAAAATTTTTCCGGACTTTTCGCTATTTAATCATGGAACTTACTTTTGGAGCACCCGTGGACACAACTTGACTTATTTAATGAAGAGTTTGTAAATGTGTACCATTTACAAATATGTTTTGTTTTACAGACAGTAGTACAGTGCGCAAGAAAGACAGAGATAGCGCTATGGGCATACTTATTCTCGGCCGCTGGTAAACCAAAAGAACTGTTCCAGGAATGTCTACAAAGGAAAATGTTGGACACAGCCGCTTCGTATCTTATAATATTACAGGTATTTTAAATGAAAGCCATATACCGTCTGTGTCTGTGTCTTATTGTGCAATAATCCTTATTATAGTGAGATTTGTTTTTCTTGCAGCTTTTAAAGGTACATTATATAATTTCTGTACGCTTTCTAACATATAATAATACTAGCTGTTGCCCACGGCTCCGCCCGCGCAAATGTCGATAATCGCGATCAAACATGGCTGATATCCTTTCCTAAGTTCTAATCTATCTGTGTAACAAATTTCATCGCAAAATTTACGAACTTTCATCCTCTATTTAAAAGGTTATAACCCCCATTTTCATGATAATAAGTAGCCTACATCCTTTCCCAAGCTCTACTCCATCTCTGTACTAAAATTTCAACAAGATTGGTTCAGTGG
The DNA here is from genome assembly GCA_963662185.1 of Eilema griseolum. Lineage (NCBI taxonomy): Eukaryota > Metazoa > Arthropoda > Insecta > Lepidoptera > Erebidae > Eilema > Eilema griseolum. Next base: position 7,015,086 of record OY759248.1, on the reverse strand, counting down.
TTTACGTGTCAAAACGTAACAGACAGACAAACAAAGTGATTTCCGTATTTATAATTATAGTATGGATATTCGTACAGGCATTATGACGGTGGTAAATAACCCTGTAACTATTGGTCCTATCGAAAGCCCATGAAAATAGATAAGATCTACTGTTCAAATTGACAGACATAGCCAATGTTGGTGTATATTGGATCAAATTTCATAAAGCCAGTAGCAAATCGTAGTTTACTATTCTATCTGTCTATCTACTAACTTATAGTGTATAGAAAATTAAATTTAACACGGGGATGTATTCACATATTCTCAGCAGTAAATAATTATGGTTAATTTGCCTCCATCTCTATAATATTTACACATTTGTGGGAAAGATTGATTAAAATAACTATCGTGATCAAAATTACAGTTAATTTTCCTTCATTTCTATACTGTTAATGAATAATGTTTTCTTTGAAACATATTAAAAACTTCCAAAGATATATGTAAAATCATTTTTTTTTTTCGATTCACATGGTTGAAGCATTTTCAGTCATTAACAGTGATATGTGTTTATATCTATAGAACCTGGAAAGTTCAATGGTGAGCAGACAGCTCGCCACACAGCTTCTTGATACTGCACTACAACAAGAGCGGTGGGATCTTGCCAGGGATTTAGTCAGATTCCTGAGAGCTATAGGTAAGTCACCAGTAGCGTATGATGTTCCATTACTGACTATTATGCTTTCCAGCAACTGTGAGTACCGTAAACTTTGACCATATACTGTGTAGACACAGCATTATCCTAATAAGCATCGCAAAAAATGGATTATGTGTGTGTAAGCTAACCCCTTGTTTTCACCACGAAACAAGTTGTAAACTTGTTTATACAAAACTTGTTGAAGACTTGTAGAAGACTAATCAAAACACAATACTTGTTTTATACATGTATCTCAGATAATATTTCGTTCACATAGTATGTATAGCCAACAAGTTGCAAACAAGTACGATACGGTACAAGACGATACAAGTACGGTACGGCACAGAAACTCTGTACTTAAAGGGTTGGCAGCGCGACTGTGACTCCTCTGGTGTTACAAACGTCCATAGGCCACGGTAACCACTTTCCATCATGTGGGCCGTGTGCTTGTCTGCCAATTAAGTGGTATAAAAAAAAAAACAAGTATAAAACACATTTGCGTTCACACTGAAGCTTTGCTACTTGTCAAATACATGTTTTAATATTGTGTGATAATATTTCGTTCACATAGTATGTATAGCCAACAAGTTGCAAACAAGTACGATACGGTACAAGACGATACAAGTACGGTACGGCACAGAAACTCTGTACTTAAAGGGTTGGCAGCGCGACTGTGACTCCTCTGGTGTTACAAACGTCCATAGGCCACGGTAACCACTTTCCATCATGTGGGCCGTGTGCTTGTCTGCCAATTAAGTGGTATAAAAAAAAAAACAAGTATAAAACACATTTGCGTTCACACTGAAGCTTTGCTACTTGTCAAATACATGTTTTATACTTAGGTGAAAACGAGGGGTAATGTTAATATTGTTCTTTAAACTGCCAATGTATCCATGTTGTGAGATGTATGTATATGTCAACTTGTACCAAAGTAGTAGATCTTTTATGCCGCGTTGTAATACATCTTACTGTGTCTATAAATATTCCACAACGCTATTTAGACCCATGGTAAGCTTAACTAGCTTGTGTTATGGAATCTAGAATGCGGATGAACATACTTAGATACTGTAAATATATACATATTATCGCCCAAACCAATGCAAATATACATATTCATGCATAGAAATATTTGCACTGAGCGGGAATCGCACCCGCGCTTCCTGCGTAACAGTCGGACGTTCTATCGTTACGTCACCGAGGCCGTCAATAGAGTTTGTACATGGTCAAAGGCCGTATCTAGAATGGTGACCAGTACCAGATGGATAACTAGATGTATTAACACCATTATGTTTACTGCTGTTTTTAATTTAGCTAACAATGTCATAATTTTACCTCATTTTTCATAGATCCCAACGACGTCGATTCGCCACGTAACTCGGTGAACGTTCAAGCAAAATACGGACAAGTGGTACAGTCCCAGACAGTCAGTCCTAATGCCGAAGACTTGTCTGTCATACTGGGCAACATGCAGGTAATTACAAAAGCTTAACAATTATACTATAAACTTTATGATGATATCTTTGAAGGCAAAGCTACTTTAGGCGCGTTGGGAATTTTAACATTGACATTTGATGACATTTTTATTATGAGATGGGTGTCAATTATTTGACCCGCGACACTGTTACCGTTACCGACACCTCTGTATATGAGTATCTATATAAATTGATCCCGCTTGCACAAGAGTAGAGTTTTTCACTCCTGTCGGCACTCTCGTAATGCCACTGGTATTTTTTCGTTGCGAATGTAATTGCACGCCCAAAACTGTGTGATCCACTCGGTGCGATTTAAAAACGCGCAACCGTTTTTTCAACTGTGGAGGTAAAGACTGTAGAAACTGACAACAGTTACGAGCAATATTATTCGTGAATGTAAGTTAGGATCGCATGTGGATTACAAAACGTCTGAAAAACATCGTGCGGTGAGAGGCTGCAGTGCAAAGTTAACCCGTCCCGTTGGGTGCAGTTGTCGGGCGGGCGCGGGCGCAGCTTCAGCACGACGGTGTCGCCGCGCGAGCCGTCGCCGTCCGCGCACCCCGCCGCGCCCGCGCCGCCCGCGCCCGCGCCGCACCCGCCGCCCGCGCGCGCCACCGCCGCCGTCAAGCGGAAGAAGTCCGTGCCCGCCCGGGCCGACCGGTAGGCAACCTCACTGCACTGACTCTGACAAAACGTCACAAATCACTTGCCCCTCGTTTTCACCTAACCCCTCGTTTACACCACGAAATAAGTTGTAAAACAAGTTTTTTTTTTTTTTTAATAATAATGTTTATTGCAACAGAAAACAAAGTAGGTACATAATAGCAAATGTGCACGAGAATAACCGTAGTAGTTGACAACTGTGTTACAGTTATTAACACCCACCTCCAGAGAACGCCACAATTACACTATAACAAGCATCAGTGATTAACTAAAATTATTAAATGAATGCATTTACAAGCTTAAATTAGGAAACACTACATGCGCGTACGCGTACTACGTATGCGCGCGCGCTTGTGTGTGTGTGCGTGTGCGTGTATGTGTGCAATGTGTGACAAGTTGTACGTAGTGGAATTTGCAATTATTTATTCTTAATTTAGGAGTACTTCTAGTTCTTCGTAACTCAAGGTACTTAACCACTCGCTAGTGCGCATTTTACATTCACGCCGAGTTTGAGGGTAAATCTGTAAAACTCTATTCACCCTATTGTACAGGACAGACCCCAGGAAGTAGTATTGTTGTCTCGCAACCCTCGTTGAAGCAAGTATGGAGTTACAAACAATGTCATATCTTCACTTTTTTCTATAGTTAGGGTCAAAGGTAAGTTCCTGATGCTTCCGCAGAACAGTATTCAGGATAAAAGAGTTTCTAACAGTTGGAAGTTTACATATCTTGTATAATTCCATAGTGGGGAAACTTATAGGTTTAACGAGCATAACCTTTAAGACAACTCTTTGAGCTCTTTCTAGCCTTAGAAAAAGGGTTTTGCCAGCACTTCCCCAGGCAGTTATACAGTAAGTTAAAATCGATTGCCCTAATGCGAAATAGACCAGTTTAAATGTGTTAAATTCAGCAGATGACCTTAGGTTTTTAAAAACATAAATTAGTTTTCTCACTCTCGGAATAAGAGAATTTATTTGATAGTGCCACGACAATGTGCTATCAATAATTACTCCTAGATATTTTATAGCATTCGACCGGACAACCTCAACATAGGCACACTGATGCCGAATGGTTTGGTCACAACTGTGAGCCCTTAGTTCGAAAGATGCAGGTGGCTGAGACGACAGTCTCGGACCGAATGTTACAAAGTTAGTTTTTTGTAAATTTATTGTGAGTAGGTTTTAGTCAGGCATTGCATAACAATGTTCAGAGCCATTTCTGCATTCTGACGAGTTTGTAGCCAATTAGAACCATGAACCAGGAGAGTTGTATCATCGGTGTATGCGATAATTTTAGAGTGTGGTAGGCGCAACGTGCACATGTCATTTATATACAGTATGAACAAAGTAGGCCCAAGTACACTACCCTGGGGTACGCCGTAATTTAGATATTCTTCTGAGCTAGTGTATTTACCTATCTTAACAATCTGTGAGCGACTATTTAAGTAGCTGTTAAAAATTTGAAGCGGTAATCCCCTAATACCAATACATTCCAACTTCTTGAGTAAGAGAGGAACCGAGACAGTGTCAAAAGCTTTGAAGGGATCCAGGAAAATGGCCATTGTCTTTAGGTTATCCTTAAAATTCTTTACTATGGTACTAGTTAACTCAATGACGGCATCTTCAGTACTTCTACCCGGTCGAAATATTGGTTATCGGCAATTATTTGATGTTGGTTTATGTATTGAAGTAGCCTATTGTTTAGAATTTTTTCATAAATTTTGGGAATGTAGTCAGTATAGAGATAGGTCTATAATTGCTAACACTATCTCGGTCCCCACTCTTGTATATAGGGACTACTACAGCCCTCTTGAAAACTGCAGGAAAGACACCCTTTGAGATACAGAGATTTAGGACATGGGTAATTATAGGTACAAGGATTATAAACTTATTTATAAAAAACTTGTTGACAACTTGACTAATCAAAACACAATACTTGTTTTATACATGTATCTCAGATACTTTTTCGTTCACATAAGATGTATAGCTAACAAGTTGTAAACAAGTATATTGTAGGGAATTATAAGGTTTAAATAAAATGCAGTGAGTATGTGTTAATGCGTTGAGCTTAAAAGTGACATTGAATGAACTTTATTTACCAAAGTACATTAGATCGATGAAGTTTATATCACGTGGTCCACGGTATGTAAATTGCTAACACGAAATTAGCAGGAGTTTTCAACATGCCCCCGGGCGTTGAAAGTTGTGCTTTCAACCAGACTCCGATGCCGTTGAGACAGGTAATGGGCATATCTTGCTGAAGGATCTTCGGATGACTCCACTAGATGTCCTGATGTCAGCTACCCTGACAATCCCGTCAGATCCTGAATGAACACCAACTACTCTCCCCAATCTCCACTTTAGAGGTGGAAGATTCTCCTCCTTTATGACTACCAAGGAATCCAATTTTAGGCCGTCTTTACAAGAACGCCACTTAGTACGTTGCTGCAACTCTGCAACGTACTCCTTACTCCATCTCTGCCAAAAATGCTGGCGGAGCTGCTCAATCCGTTGGTAGCGAGACAGATGAGTAGCAGGATGGTCCTCATAATTGTCCTGTGGTAATGCTGTGAGTGGTCGACCAACAAGAAAATGACCTGGTGTCAGCGGGGTGCAGTCAGCAGGGTCCGATGACAGCGGTGTTATTGGACGCGAATTTAATATCGCCTCGATTTGGACTAAAGTGGTGTATAACTGTTCAAAAGTTAAATTACAATTGCCCATCACTCGCTGTAAATGATATTTAGCAGACTTAACGCCCGCCTCCCAGAGACCACCGAAATGAGGGCTATACGCGGGGATAAAATGAAAATTAATTCCATCGTTGGCCATATTTGCACTAAGAGAACTATTATTAACTTTCAAAAATTTAGACAGTTCGTTATAAGCACCAACGAATGAGGTACCGTTATCGGAGTACATGTTACTGGGTTTACCCCTGCGAGCAATAAATCTGTTCAAAGCTAATAGATATGTGTGGCTAGTTAAGTCACCCACGAGCTCCAGATGAACAGCCTTTGTGGTGAAACAAATAAAAATGGCAATGTACACCTTTACGAGTCTACATCCGCGACCCTGGCGACTAGCGCACATAATAGGGCCGGCATAATCAACGCCTGTACTCTCGAATGGATAACCTCCTGATAAAAGACGCTGGCGCGGTAAGTTACCCATCAATGGAGCAACGACCTTGCCCTTCATGCGATTGCACAGAATGCATTTATGATAGCAGGCCTTAGCTAAGTTACGACCTCCTATAGGCCAATAGGTTTCTCTAATTGACGCTAATAATTGTTGAGGACCTGCGTGCATCAACCTCTTATGCTCGAAATTAAATAGTAGCTTTGTTAAATGATGATTGGACTGTAATAAAATAGGGTGCCGCTTATTATACGAGAAATCTGAATTGTCGAGACGTCCGCCGACACGCATTATGTTATTATTATCTAAAAACACGTTAAATTTTAATAGGACGCTCTTTTTTGGTAAACCTTGTTTATTTAAAAGGAGTTTATGCTCTGGAAAGGATTTCAGCTGACTATAATAAACTAATACGTTTAATGCTTGCCTTAATTCGTCATTTGATAATGATTTATTACAGGGACCTCCTCGACATAACTTAATGAATTTTATAACATAAGCCATTGACCGTAAAAGGCGTGAATAATTGGAAAATCTCTCAAAATCGATAAAACAATTCTTATCTTTACTGATAGCAACATTCAATGATACACTAGGCCGAATCTCGGGTAGTGAATCTAACTTCGAGAACCTGAAATTAGAAGGCCACAGACAGGAGTCTAGCTGGAGAAAATCTGGACCTGACCACCACAGGTTTAAACCCTGCAGATTGCTAATGTCCACACCACGAGATATTAGGTCTGCTGGATTTTTGTCCGTTGGAACGTGCCTCCAGGTACAGTGACCTGCCTGATCTAAAATTTCAGCAACGCGATTGCGTACAAATGGCTGTAGTTTAGAAGGCAACATCTGTAACCATCCTAAGATAATGGTCGAGTCTGTCCAACAAACGACGCGATTAAATTTCAACCTAAGTGACCTTGATAACTTCTCGTACAGACGAGTCCCCACCACCGCGCCACACAACTCCAACCTCGGGATTGTTGTGGGTTTAATGGGTGCAACTCGACTTTTGGCCATCACTAACCTGACTACACATTCCCCATTATCATTGATGCTGCGTAATAAGCACACGCACCATATGCGCGCTCAGATGCATCGGTGAATATGTGAAGTTCTACCTCCTTATATGCATCACAAACTACAATTCGTGGAATGCGAAACTTGTTTAAAAGTGGCAGAGCTTTGACAGTGGCCTGCCATTGTGAACCAACCTCAGCAGTTAGTGGTTCATCCCATGATAGTTTATCTAACCACATTTTCTGTAGTATCATTTTCATAGTGATAACAAAGGGAGCTAATAGCCCTAATGGATCAAAAATCCTTGCAATCACTGACAGTAAATCACGCTTAGTGTTACCAACACAAGATTTTAATGTGGTGTCCAAAGAATAAACCAGTTCATCGGAACTTGCATGCCAACCGAGACCTAGCAACTTGGCAGGCTCGCTGGAACCTAATATATTTAAGTCTAGCGAAGATTGAGCAACATCTGATAATAGTTGAGGTTCGTTTGATTTCCACTTGCGTAAAGGCATGTGAGCCGACGCAAGTGCCTTGGTGACTTCCTCACGAATGAACCTCACCTCATCTAAGTCGTCACCACCAGAGAGTAGGTCATCGGCGTAAAAATCGTGTTTTATGACGTCAGCGATCCTATCATTCTTGCAGTCGAGACCTAATTGATGTAAACATCGAAAGGCTAAAAATGGCGCACTAGCCGTGCCATACGTGACAGTGTTTAATTTAAAATACCGCAGAGAATCCGACGACCCATCACGCCAGACAATCTGTTGTAGATATCTGTCAGACGGATGGACTATCATCTGTCGGTACATCTTCTCGACATCCGCAGATATGACATATTTATACTGTCTGAACCGAAGAAGAATGGACAGCAAATCATCTTGAATGGTGGGACCTACCATCTGTAAATCATTGAACGAAACACCAGACGAAGTGGGAGAACTCGCATTGAAAACAACGCGGAGTTTGGTAGTGCTACTGCTTTCACGCAATACTCCGTGGTGAGGTATAAAATAACCAAACGGACTTGAATTATGTAGAATAAATTCGGTCATATGTCCTAACAACTCATATTCAGACATGAAATCATTATACATTTTACCGAAATCCGGTTTAGTCTTCAACCTACGCTCGAGCTCCAACGAGTGTAAACAATGAGATGCCCTCTTAAACGAGTCTCCTAGAAGAGAAGGACTTTGCTTAAGCGGAATACGAACACAAAATCGACCATCTTGCAATCGTGTCATATTTTTAATATAATGCTCCTCGCACAGCCTCTCTTCTGGTGAATAATGTGAAGACTTGTTAACAACCTCTTCCAGCTGCCAGAAACGAGTTAAATCAGACCGAAGTTGATCTATATTATCGTTCTTATAAGTATCAACCTTTGTAAAATTACACCTAATATTACTAGACAATAATGAAGTATAATTATGACTGATCGGACCTGAGACTATCCAGCCTAACCTGGTCTCACAAAGGATGGGCTTACCTTTACCCAGCTTAATACTTTGTGACTCTAAAATGTCCCAGAAAACATCAGCACCGATCAAAACATCGATGTCAGCGGGCTTGTAGAATGTAGGGTCAGCTAAACATATATGAGACGGAATATTTAAGGCAGATATATTAATTTCACGACATGGCACATTACTTGTTATTGACGGTAAAATAAAACAATGCATGTCGGTCGTAAAACAATTGTTTAATGACGTTATACGAACTCGACATGTTGTACCCACGTGGGAAATCACGTTATTTATGCCTAATATCGACCTATCTACTTGTCTAGCCTCCAAACATAAGCGTTTACACAAGCGCTCTGTCACAAAGGACGAGGTGCTCCCGCTATCGAGCACAGCACGAACAACGTGCTCACTCCCAGAAATATCTCGCATTTTAATTAACGCGGTCGACAATAACACATCGCTGTTAACGCTACCACAAGAAGATGTGACGTTCGCCGACAACGCGACATTGTTTGGTTCACTAGTGGTGGGCGTCGAAGGCGATCGTGCCGACTGGTTATCACCCGATTTATTAACACTAGTATTCGTAATACTGTTTAAATCTGTCATATGAATAAGCGTATTATGTCTGCGCTTACACAGTTTGCAACCCGGCCTTTTACAGTGGTTTGCAAAGTGTCCCAAACGAAAACAGTTAAAGCACACTTTATAACTCGGTAGCAATTTCATTCGGGCTTCATTAGACAAGGCAAGAAACTGTGCGCAATTACTTAAATTATGGTTGCCCTTGCATTTAGGACAAACCATTGCACTCGCTTCAGTTTCAGATTGATTCCTAGATTGAACTGCAACCATAGACTTTAACTTAGGTCCTAACTTGTTACTAGCGTGAGACTGATTGTGACGAGATAACTCTAATGTCTCAACTAAATCAGCGCGGTTGCGGATGAATTGAAGGAATGTGTCGAACGTAATATTACTATCTTTGTCTACGCGACACTTGCACTCCTCCCACTCGCGGAACGTTTTGCTATCTAATTTACGTGTAACAATATAAATTAAAAGAGTGTCCCAGTGCTTCACGGGCTCGCCCAACGATTCTAATGCGCGCAGATTTTTATTCAATTGATCAATTAAACCCTTTAGCGTCCCAGAAGACTCCTTAGTGATTGGCTCAATGTTAAAAATAGCTGATATATGATTGTGAATTAATAACTTTTTGTTGTCAAAGCGTTCGCATAATAAGTTCTACGCCACAGAGTAATTAGTGGCCGAAAATTCAATTGCCTGTATCACTACGGCGGCGGTCCCTTCCAGAGACGTTCGCAGGTAATGAAATTTGTTGATAACGTCAATACCATCATTAGTATGAATGAGACTCGTATAGGTGTCGCGAAACTCCAGCCAGCCATTATATGACCCATCGAACTTTGGTAGCTGGATTGTTGGCAGCTTAACCGGCCTACAAGTACTAGTACGAGTACTTTTGGTACTATGAACAGATTCATCATCTTTATTAAAATCCCCTATCAAGTTCTGAGCCCTAGACATAGATTTAAAGTAAAGTGACTCAAAATCGGAACGTTCATTGAACTGTGTTTTAGTATCCTCGACAATGCACTCAAGCTGTAACTGTACCTCATCATATTGTTGATATAACGATTCAATTTTACCTACACGCAGCTGTAGTTCCGTGATATCACGACTTGTTAGTGCTTTTCCATCCAGCGCGTCAAGGTAATTAATAAAAAGAGTTAATCGGCCCTTGAAGCTACCTCGCTTCTTTATTAAATCCTTTTCGTCGGTCATACTGGGAGCCGGGCGATGTAAGCCTGTTAAATCCTTAATTCAGTTTTAAAATACTACCTTATTGAGTGATGGGTAAATATATTAATTAATTAAGATTTAACACCACAGTTTTGATATACTTGTTTCACAAACCGCACCACCGACTTATGTCTGAATTGCAGTTTAATTGTCTTCTTAATAATTCCGCTAATTAACGATGATCCTTAATAATAATGCAGATTCTTGCTGATTATTCAATCCGGCTCGTAATGGACCAATATGTAGGGAATTATAAGGTTTAAATAAAATGCAGTGAGTATGTGTTAATGCGTTGAGCTTAAAAGTGACATTGAATGAACTTTATTTACCAAAGTACATTAGATCGATGAAGTTTATATCACGTGGTCCACGGTATGTAAATTGCTAACACGAAATTAGCAGGAGTTTTCAACATATATATTGATAACTAATATAATAATAATAGTTATCAATAAGTGTAACAACAAATTCCACCAAGTGCCATCAATTAACAGTATAGATAAAAAAAGTATAAAACACATTTGCGTTCACACTGTGTGTATATTTAGGTGTAAACGAGGGGTTTGTATAAAACATATATTTGACAAGTTACAATATGTCACAGGCTTCAAGTCTTCAACAAGTTTTGTATAAACAAATTTACAACTTGTTTCGTGGTGAAAACGAGTGGTTAAACCCACTCTAAAGCTAACATAGAGTTGTTAGTAGTTTAAGTGTGTAGCTTATCATGAAATTCTACTCCTGTGAACTCTATTTTACCATTTCTTTACTTAGGCACTACCAGTGGACTGATGGAAAATTTTACTTTAAGGGTAATAGAACATTTACAGTGACAGGTAGGTGCTGCTGGTATTGAGCCAATGAACCCTTCTGTAAGAAGATACAATCCACAGCACCGGGCGTGTTCAACAGAAACAGGGTGACAGTACGGGGGATTAGGGCCTTAAGACATTGATCATATCTGTCTCGAATCCTTATCTCCTACACTGCCACGCTTTCAACATCTTGAGATGCTGTACCATCTACTTTTTCATTTACGTGTTGGTATGGCTGTATGCTGCAGAGGTTCAACATCGAGCATCATCAACTAACAGACAGTGAGTGACAGTACTGGGGATGAGGACACAAGGTATTGGTCATATCTATCTTGTATCCTGATCTCCTACACTGTTACACTGTTACTTCCTCTACATTGGAGTTTCTCGAAGCACTGTGCTGAGACTAGTACCATTATTTTGATACTGAAGTTTTCTTCCTTTACAATAACTTTCATTTTATTATGCGTGTATTGAATATATGTAATGTATTATTTTTAAAAAATCGTTATTTAAAAAAAAAAAACTCGCAGAGAGTCCCTAATAGTCTAATGACTTTATGTGGCATTTTTATGACGAATGTATGTTTTGTATTTAATTAAATAAATAAATTAAAAAAAAAAAAATTGGCGTGTAAATTGCAATATAATGAAATGAATAACCAGGGACTCGTACAGCGGCACCGCCGAGGAGTTCTTCATCGACATGATGATACAGCGGCACGCCCGCCTGCTGCTGTCGACGGCGCGGCTGCACGCGCTGGGCAAGATGGCGGCCGCGCTCGACGTGCACCTCGTGGCGTGGCTGGCGGGCGAGCGCGAGCGCGCCGCGCGCGTGGACAGCGCCGTGCTGTGCGTCAAGCGCCTGCACGAGGACTTCGCCTGGCCCTACCCCGTCGTCAGCGACGACCCCGGCCCGCAGAGGAAGGGCAGCACTGTCACCTGTGAGTGCTCCACGGTACACCCAGCTTTCATCTTCACATCTTACATTTCTTTTGCGGTTTTTTTTTATTAAGGACACGCCAGCTTGACTTCACCTCGCCTGATGGTAAGCTAAAGGCAAAGTCTCAGGGAAGAGGGTCACCATTACAGATACTGAGTGTTTTTTTTTTTTTACGTGCGCAAAATCCCCACGGATACCTCCCCACCGGAGCCGGTGGAGGAGGTTATGTCAGACTCGAACCGACTAAAACGCATGCCGCCGGTGGGTCGCTTTGGTTGCCGAAGGTGAGGTTGACAGGCATATCCCTCGCACCCCGGCCGACCCAGGGCCATCCCTCACGATCTGGCCCTCTTCTCGGGTGTGGGGACTACAGAGTCCCCAACTCGTCCCCGAAAACCGTCGCGGCCTGCTTCTGCCAGGGTGACAGGCGGCTCCACCTGTCACCCCCAGGCCGGAGACACTGAATGTAACAATGGTGGCACTCATTACTTTAAACCTGAATCTCGTGGCACGATTTAAAAAAAAGAATTATAATTTTGATATGGCAACTTTAATGTCATTATGCCAAATTCGACGAGCACATAGAGGTACAACTCCTGCTTTTTAGAAGAAATTATATGCATATGCGCACAAGTCTGAGAGTGATACAAAGTCTATACAAAATTGGCAAAGCTGACACTTGTAATATATAGTTAGGTGAAATATTTTATTCCTTCGAAGTTGATAGCCAATAGAGCGAGTTGACCCGTTAGTTGGGATGTACCGTTTTGATACTTTTACTATATAACTGTTTTGAGATGATAATGATATAGCTGTAGCAATTACAGATTAACATCTACAGATTACAGATTATCTTATTATTTATTCTATAGATACTATTGTATTTCAAAAGAGTGTGTAGGTACTCGTAGGTAGGTTGTGACTTTGTGTTGACGATTCTAGATTTTTCTATGCCATTCGGTAGAGTACCTCGTCACTAACAATGCGTTTTTATTTCTTGAAGATTCGATTATTAGTTTTCGAGATATCGGCATCTGTCGTAACAGTATTTATATCTCGAAAATTCAATTTCTTGAGACACTCAAAAACGTTCCATGCAGAATTATAATCATTGTTAATATTTATAATCATCATTTTAATTGCTAGCAAGATGCGTACCCATCCCTAAATCGCGACGTAACGCGCGTGTAGCGCTTAGTGCAAGAAAATTTAGCATTTTTCCTGATTTTGTGTTCTGCACTGAAGGCACTTAAAATCTCTGTTCCTACAGGGTCGGCAGCACGGGTGTGACTCCACTGGTGTTACACACGTTCATAGGCCACGGTAACTACTTTCCATCAGGTGGGACGTGTGCTTGTCTGCCAACTAAGTTGTTTGAAAAAAATATTTCGGTTTATGTTGCGTTTCAAAGGTACAATATATTAAAAACCAACTAAAACTACCCTACAAATTAAATTAAACCAAACCTAAAATACGTCATGTAATTCCTCTGCATGAGTTGACATAAATATAAAAAACAAACAATGGGTAAATATCGAGAATGTACTCGAAGGTCAGCGACGGCGGCAAGATCAAAGAATAGGTATTTATCGCTCGCGAACTTTCTAGATAATTCGATCCTCCTAATTGAGAGGTATAAAAACATGCTCGCATAGCGACACGATTCATTCTGTCGTTAAGATCGATAACGAACACAGCGAACTTAAGCGACTGAAGAAGATTATACCTGCGACCTGGGCAACGACTGTGGACTACTCTGAACTACTGAGCGACTGGAACTGTTGAAGAGTACTGTGTGTACTAGTGATTAAATTGTCTAGTTTGTGGTGAGCTAATAAATCTCTTCGTTGAGTAAACGTCATTTAATTGTACCCCGTGCACGTAACAATACTTTAATACTTTTTGTAGTAAAAATATTTCACATTAACAGTTCACTATATACATCTATATGTACTATTATATACTATTATTATATTATATAAGGTAGTAATTTTTCGAGAGTCAAAAAACTAGGCAACATCTCTAATTATATCTAAGTTTGCCTACTGAAACATTTGAAAAATAAACAAAAATTGAAAAGTATCAAGATGGTTTAAACCAATTTCCACATTTCCAATTTGCCAAGTAAATAAAGTAAGATTTATAATTAATATTTTTATGGTTTACAAATTTAAATTATTTACTCTTTGATAAAGTAGTTCTGTTGAGTGCTTAGTTAGAATTGCCAAAAATACACACGTGAGTCTATCTTTGGTGATAAAAAATCAATCATGAAAATTATTATTCTAAATAGAATGTTATTTTTTTTTAGGTTCCTACTCACCTTCAGCTGAATCAGACAGTCTGTGCGGTGACAGCGGCTACATGAGCTTGCCGTTACGAGCCGCTTTGCCTTTGATGGCTGGCGTTGCACCCCCGTCTCCTGGACCTGTCAGGTTGTTACCACTTCCAACTAGCTTTGTCTTTCTTGTTCAAAAATTGAACTGGCCCTTTACCAGATCTAATCGACACCCGGTTTCTGTGTAAATACTTCTTTTTTTATTTTTACTATAAGGACTCCTTTATAAGGCCGCGGCTGTGGACTTAGTAGCGGCGTGGCTTCGCAAGCGGTAAGGCAAGCCAATGAGAGAGTTAGAGATCGCACGCCGTGCGGCATGCTCTACCGCGCCTCTATTTCCGCTGAGTTCACGACCGCGGGCCAATATCCAAGAACACTCGGATTATTTATTTTTTATATAATTGTGAGCTTTGTCGGCAGCTCGGTGGGTGAAGGCAGCGTGGCAGAGGGAGGGGGCGTGGCGTGGGGTAGCGAGGCGGGCGAGGAGCGGCGCTACGCTGCGCTCATGGAGCGGCTGCACCACCACCAGGCCGAACGCGGCTCGCACACCTCGCACGTGCAGCTCAGGTGAGGGGGCGTGGTGTGGTATAGGGCAGCGAGGGGGGCGAGGAGCGGCGCTACGCCGCGCTCATAGAGCACCTGCACCACCACCAGGCCGAGCGCGGCTCGCACACCTCGCACGTGCAGCTCAGGTGAGGGGGCGTGGTGTGGTATAGGGCAGCGAGGGGGGCGAGGAGCGGCGCTACGCCGCGCTCATAGAGCACCTGCACCACCACCAGGCCGAGCGCGGCTCGCACACCTCGCACGTGCAGCTCAGGTGAGGGGGCGTGGTGTGGTATAGGGCAGCGAGGGGGGCGAGGAGCGGCGCTACGCCGCGCTCATAGAGCACCTGCACCACCACCAGGCCGAGCGCGGCTCGCACACCTCGCACGTGCAGCTCAGGTGAGGGGGCGTGGTGTGGTATAGGGCAGCGAGGGGGGCGAGGAGCGGCGCTACGCCGCGCTCATAGAGCACCTGCACCACCACCAGGCCGAACGCGGCTCGCACACCTCGCACGTGCAGCTCAGGTGAGGGGGCGTGGTGTGGTATAGGGCAGCGAGGGGGGCGAGGAGCGGCGCTACGCCACGCTCATAGAGCACCTGCACCACCACCAGGCCGAGCGCGGCTCGCACACCTCGCACGTGCAGCTCAGGTGAGGGGGCGTGGTGTGGTATAGGGCAGCGAGGGGGGCGAGGAGCGGCGCTACGCAGCGCTCATAGAGCACCTGCACCACCACCAGGCCGAGCGCGGCTCGCACACCTCGCACGTGCAGCTCAGGTGAGGGGGCGTTGTGTGGTATAGGGCAGCGAGAGGGGCGAGGAGCAGCGCTACGCAGCGCTCATAGAGCACCTGCACCACCACCAGGCCGAGCGCGGCTCGCACACCTCGCACGTGCAGCTCAGGTGAGGGGGCGTGGTGTGGTATAGGGCAGCGAGGGGGGCGAGGAGCGGCGCTACGCAGCGCTCATAGAGCACCTGCACCACCACCAGGCCGAGCGCGGCTCGCACACCTCGCACGTGCAGCTCAGGTGAGGGGGCGTTGTGTGGTATAGGGCAGCGAGGGGGGCGAGGAGCAGCGCTACGCAGCGCTCATAGAGCACCTGCACCACCACCAGGCCGAGCGCGGCTCGCACACCTCGCACGTGCAGCTCAGGTGAGGGGGCGTGGTGTGGTATAGGGCAGCGAGGGGGGCGAGGAGCGGCGCTACGCAGCGCTCATAGAGCACCTGCACCACCACCAGGCCGAGCGCGGCTCGCACACCTCGCACGTGCAGCTCAGGTGAGGGGGCGTGGTGTGGTATAGGGCAGCGAGGGGGGCGAGGAGCGGCGCTACGCAGCGCTCATAGAGCACCTGCACCACCACCAGGCCGAGCGCGGCTCGCACACCTCGCACGTGCAGCTCAGGTGAGGGGGCGTGGTGTGGTATAGGGCAGCGAGGGGGGCGAGGAGCGGCGCTACGCAGCGCTCATAGAGCACCTGCACCACCACCAGGCCGAGCGCGGCTCGCACACCTCGCACGTGCAGCTCAGGTGAGGGGGCGTGGTGTGGTATAGGGCAGCGAGGGGGGCGAGGAGCGGCGCTACGCAGCGCTCATAGAGCACCTGCACCACCACCAGGCCGAGCGCGGCTCGCACACCTCGCACGTGCAGCTCAGGTGAGGGGGCGTGGTGTGGTATAGGGCAGCGAGGGGGGCGAGGAGCGGCGCTACGCAGCGCTCATAGAGCACCTGCACCACCACCAGGCCGAGCGCGGCTCGCACACCTCGCACGTGCAGCTCAGGTGAGGGGGCGTGGTGTGGTAGAGGGCAGCGAGGTGGGTGACGAGCGGCGCTACGCCGCGCTCATAGAGCGCCTGCACCACCACCAAGCCGAGCACAGCTCGTACACCTCGCACTTGCAGCTCAGGTGAGAGGGCGTGTTGTGGTATAGGGCAGCCAAGGGGGGGGGGGAGGCAACGTGATAGAGGGCGGTGGTATGGCGTGTGGTAACGAGACAATTTCATATAAATTGCCTCGCTGCCACACGCCATTCCATTACTTGGTTCAAAGAAATATATTCTTAGTGTCGCGTCTGTAGGTACCTTACCGTAGGTACTCGTCTAATATAATAGTAATGTCACATTCATCCAGTAATTTAAATAAACATAACAACATAATATCAGCAATGTTCTGATATCTTTCAGATACTACTTGCAACTAATGACGGAAGCGAGTTGCGTAGAATGGGCAGTAGTCGTAGCCGTAGTGCTACGCGACGCTCTCGCCGTGCTACGGACTACGAACGCAGCGCGGGGCAATGACGTCAGCCTCGACGCGGTCAGGCGGCTAAGGCGAACGCTACAGGATATCTGTGCATGGACTGATGCTGAGTGGTATATATTTTACTTTTTTCACAGTCAGATTACAAAGAAAGATGTATAGTGTCGCCTTGGTAGCGTAGCAGTAATGAATGCAGCTGTAATAAGAATTCATACATTCTCATTACGACTAGGAATTACGCCATCTGTATTAGAAATAAAGTAATAAACAAACAATTACCATTACTGTTTGTTTATTATTTATTAATTAATGCCCCTATACTCATATTGTGTATTCTTTACAGCCTCGGTTACAAACCGTTCATGATGGCGATCAGCAACCAAATCCCTTTCCTAACATCTATCATCAACTCCCGGGAGCGACGCTTATCGATGTCAAAGACGCGAGCGAGAACACCCAGCACGAGTTCAATAGGCCAGGAGATTAAACCGAAACCGCCGACTCAAGAAGCCAAGCTCCACCTCCACCCACCACCGAAGAAGTCTGAGGCGTCTAAACAAGGAAGGAAGGAGTCCAGTGGTATAAACGAATCTTTAACTAATGTAGTGATTCCCCCGCCCCGCCCGCCGCCCTCGCCCCGCAATGACGTCACCACAGGTTGTGCCATAATGTAACATTTTAAACTTCGAATTCGGTTCAACGTGCGTATGATTTTTCTAAAGATATTGATAGTTATCGTGGTAGAGACTTGTTGTTTTTTAATAGAAAATAATAAGAACTTTGTTACATGTGTATTTCGTACTCGCTATACAATATGTATCAGGTAACGAGCTACATTATGTGGGTGTTTATATTAGAATATAATATGAACTGAAGATTTTGATAATATCAGCGTCGTGGTAATCTCCCTACAGTAAATTAAAGTAATAATATTCTTTATAATATTGGTTGAAAGTAATTATGAAATAATACTTTCTGTAAACTATAGAAAGAATTTAAAATACGGATTTAGGTAGTAACTTTTTTATTCGTAGATTCCATTATTTGGGATGTGTAATATTTTAGTATTGAATGAATGGCATTGTCCCCTTTGGTCATTTTTTGTACAAAAATTAATAAAAATTGAAAAATAAATGTGCTGTTTGCACTATTAGCATCGATAAGAAATTAAACTGCACGGAATTCACATAATTATTATGAAAATAGTCTATTTTAAAATTACTTATTCGATTTGTAAGTTATATTGCACGTGTCTGATACATATTGTAAAGTTCGTGTATTATCTTACAATTAAATTAATCCACTATTGTATCGACATGTTTCCTAATCACTTCTATCTTGTCTTTAATTGTAAATACATAATTATGAATAAACTAAAAGAATCTTTAATATAAGTGACTTTTTCAACTTTATGAATAAATATTATGATCATTTTGGTGCTGACTACTACTGTATACAATTATCTCAATGTTTCATTTATATAAACTAACCACCATTATTTATTTGTCTAGTCTTAAATTTCATATTTTTTTCATTACAATTTTAAAATTGAGCCAGTGGCCTGGATCTTTAGAGGGTCTTCTCATCTCATGCCCGAGGGTAGCTCTAAACGTCTATTGTAACTTTCGATGTAAGGAGTGATTAGACCGCGGCCTCAAGCTCAGTGGCGAGCGGCGCGGCAAGGCAAACCAATGAGAGTGAAAGAGTGCTCAGCGGCGAGTGTTCACTTTCTCTCTCATTTGTTTGCTGGGACGCTTGAGCTGCTGCGCTCCTCGCCGCTTAGTTCGCAGCCGGGGCCTTACAGCTAGCTATTTGCGTCCTTGCACATCTCACGAGCTTTTACTGTCCCTACCAGCCCACCGATTCTGGGTGTCGGGTTTTAAATCTAAGATTTTTTTGTCTTTCCGCTTCTGGCTGTCAGCTCCTATACTCCGTTTGGTTAGGAACTTGTATAAAGTTAAACAATCTTGACATGGATGTTAATATTTGTTATTTAAAAATTCAGTTTATTAATTTATTTATGTTACAAACTAAATTTCAAATTAAATATACATACATACATACAATCACATCCCCAGAGGGTTAGGCCGAGGTGAATTAACACCCACAATCCACCAATCATTGTATTCGGTCCCACGTAATAGAAGGTGAGCCTATTGCCACAGTCCGGGCACTGTTGTTGATTCGAGCCGCGCATCTGAGGCTGGTTCTGGGCTGTATATATCTGTTTGATATTAAACAGCCCTATCCCTTAGTCGCCTTGTACGATACCGCATGGGAAGAGAAGGGGAGGTCCGAATTCTACTCTACCGGGAACCACGCGGCTGTATATAACGCGACTATAAAACGAAAGGGAACTATAAGTTCAAGCAGTAGTATATTTGTATGTGTAAACGTCACATAAAAATAGTTTACCTTTATTTACATACATATACAGCCGCATGGTGCCCGGCAGAGTAGAATTTAGACCACGCCATCTCTTCCCATGCGGTACAAGGCGACTAAGGGATAGGGCTGTTTAACATCAGACAGATATATACAGCCCAGACTCAGCCTCAGGTGCATGGCTTGATTCAACAATAGTGCCTGAAAGACGGCAATAGGCTCACCCCCTATTACGTGAGGCCGAAAACAATGATTGGTAAAATGTGGGTATTAATTTACCTCTGCCTAACCCTTCGGGGATAAAGGCGTGATTGTAGGTATGTATGTAGTAAAGTACCTAACCAAACAGAGTACACTATCCATGTCCAACCAACTACAGTCACACTTGCTCTTATCTCAATAAATATGTAAATAACATTATTATAAAACCGTTTGGGACTTTTCGCGATTAAATCATGTGTGACGACAGATGCTGCAACGCATCCGAAACGTCGGTAATAAATTCCATGATATTTAACAATTCATGATATTTTAAATATATATATATATCTGTTGTTGGTTGCTAAACTGGCAAGGTTCAGTGAGTTGCCATCTACTTTTTACAAATACAGTTTACAGTTCTTTGTTTGTAGAGACATCGACTTCGACTTTAATCTAGGCCACAATCTCACCATATTATTTCCTTATTATTAATTTCAATTTTCAAAATGGTACTTATCTATAAATATAAATTAATTAGAATTTAGTAGTTAATACGAAATTATCTCAAATAATATAATTTATGAGTAAAATTAATATTGTGCTCGTAGATATTGTTTGTACGGACTTGTCTTCCTTGCGATATTATTGTGAATTTATTGTGATGTTACGTCATCGTTTCCTATAAGTAGATTTATACTTAGTAACAAGTAAATTAGCAACTAAACGCGAGAAAACTTTTTAGATATACCTTCGATAAAGTTCACTTTCTTTTTCATATTTTAAGGTAAACTAAAACACCGGCCGGCGCCCCATGGTAAGCGGTTATCGTTGCCTATAACTGGTGTCAATACCTATCAGAGGCGTCACTCGCGCAATACAGACGTTATCACTCTTCAAAGCGAGACCAACGTCTCTCTCCCTCTTAAAAGACATTGCTGACATGTTTGGCATCATCAGTAGGTATAGTTGTCGACGTATATGATGACCCCAGTTACATTACATGTACTTTATATGAGTAGTATGCGTTTTTTGGGTCTCTTTTGAGAAAAGCGCGGTACACGACTAATCATAGACTACAATTATACTAACCAAAGCGGTCTCGTTTCTTTTGCGACTTGAGGTCATCATATGTGCAGATAACTATATATAACATAGCTATATATAACATAGCTATACGGTTCACTTGTGAAGTGACATGTGGGGGAATGTGCTGGTACAGTAAACAATATCATCTTATTTTTTTATATCCTATACTTGAATATAGTTTAGAATTCAATCTATGAAATAATTTATTAATCCTTGAACTTTTCTCTATTTTGTTATTACTAAATGTAAGTAGTTAGCACACTGTAACTCTGTCGATGCCACTAACTTATATCCCATTCGGTTAGATACTTAACTAAAGGTAAACAATCTTGTAGCTACTTTTTATAAAAACACACATTAAACAAATAAACTAAGCTAACTAACTGAGTGACTAGTTCTTCAATTTCAGTTTTTAGTCTTTAAAACGAGTTGACGGCCTCTGTGGCGTAGCGGTAGAATGTTCGACTGCTACGCAAGAGGCGCCGGGTTCGATTCTCGCTCAGTGTAAATATTTGTGTACACAAATATGTATATTTGCATTGGTCTGGTGTTTCTATGTATAATATGTATGTATTTACAAAAAAAAAAGTATCTAAGTATGTTTATCCGCATGTTATGGAATCTAACACAAGCTAGTAAAGCTATGCTTACCATGGTTCTAGATAGCGTTGTGTAGAATGTTGTAGAATATTTATTATAAACTTATTTTTAGATAAAAGATAGATAGATAATACTTTATTGTACACCAATACATTTACAGCTGAGACAAGTAGGTAACATGCATAAACAGTTTAATGTACAATGGGCGGCCTTATCGCTGAAGCGATTTCTGCCAGTCAACCTTGGGATGGACAGTAATGTGACAAGGCATATTAAAACATATTAAAAAGATACATTAAGATTGTTTACGTTTCGTTAAGTACATAAGCGAATGGAGTATAGTTAGTCTTTCTTTTCTGTCTGTACTTAGTATCCTTTATGGAAGTCAAATTATCTTAGATACGTCGATGTGATATATAAATTGAAT
Organism: Eilema griseolum; assembly: GCA_963662185.1. Taxonomy (NCBI): domain Eukaryota; kingdom Metazoa; phylum Arthropoda; class Insecta; order Lepidoptera; family Erebidae; genus Eilema; species Eilema griseolum. The sequence goes on along the minus strand of OY759248.1, from coordinate 6,993,227 downwards.
ACAGTTTGAGGTTCTACTAAAACGATTCTGTTCGTCTCTAAGGGACGACAAATATACTGAAAAAGAAGAAGTTCCATAATTGCTTAGTGGTAATTTTAACAACGAACCTTAATTTAGTACTTGTGGGCGCCTGATATTGACCATTAATGTAATAAATAACTGGTCAATATTAGTTACACTTGAGTTATATTATTATTTATATTATATTTGACGAATTTTAAAATTAAAAATGTGTATTTAAAAGAGCGATTATGGAGCGTAACGTCAAAAGCACGAAGTGACAAAGTATTTTGTCAAGTTTTGGCGTTGATGAATGACAATTCTGTTCTTTATAAATGCATGCATGAGTAGAATTACTCTTATCATACTTTTCAGAACTTTATAATGTACTTTTGGGTGAACTCTAACTGTATTTACTTTATATCACTCATTCATTGGAAATTTATCTGGGATACAAGGCATCACCAGTATAGATTGAATATTTAGATAAGTACTAACAGTACAAGTAGATTTAGAATATATCTTAACAGTAGATAATATTATTTGATAAGTGAACTTACTCTCGACGTCCTTATAACAGCAATAATAACTATGTATGTGTAAAATCTAGCCGTAGTATACGTTGCTCATTGGAATAATGAAGGTTATTTATTATTGTGTTGCTCAACGGATAATCTCATTGTTTTATTTATTAACCGTATCAACACTACATTGTGACTATGTATTATTTCTGTTTCATAATTTATAACTATGTATTCTTTCCGTTTCATAATTGTAACTATGTATTTTTTCCGTTTCATAGTTGTAATCATGTATTTTTTCCGTTTCATAATCGTAAAAGACATGGGAATAGCCGATAGTCGATAACTACTACTTATGTAAGTGGCTGGTTGTACAGGCATCTGTCAGATTAATTTTCTGCCTAAATGATACCAAAACTGATCACAAGCTCAGGTGCGCCAGTGTATAGCTAAAATCGTTTTCAAATTGAGTAAATTCAATATGACCGTATGCTCATTTATGGTTAAGATAATTAATTAATTCAACGTATCCATGTACGCCGATTCTTCACAATCATCGACAACCTTCTTCGTTCTTAGTCACAGCACTAATCATACGACATGAAACCACACACACATTAGCAGCTTTAAATCATTTATTTCCCGCCATCTCGGTGCCAATTTTTTTTATAATAGTATTCTGAAAATCATATTTAAATTATTTTCATAAATTATTCATAAATTAATAATTAAACGCCGATTAGTACAAAAACATTTTGATTTTGTTGTGACCATAATAAAATTTTACAAACTTTATTTTATAAGAATTAAAAATCTTCATAGTCATCTTTATTATATTTAAGTTTTATTTCGTTAAAATGATATTAATTTTATTTGGATTGCACTGGAATCAAGAATTTAATTATAATGACTGAGTTCATACTATCTTTAGGCCTGATCACTGATCACACATGATTTGTTAGTATAAATCACTAACAACATCAATCTCTGATTAATTGTTATTCCTGTCACAGTAACACCTCAATCAGACTTGATGTCTACACATGCACACCAGAATACCCTGTTCTATTCTGAAATGTGCAGACTATATAATCGAACATCTCTACACAAAAGGCAGGCCTCATCGCTACGTCTACAGTTCTGCGTTCGGACACCACGAACAGTTGTGTAAACACTCGGCCGTTATAACAGCACCTAAATATTTCTTTATTTAGGCTCAAAATAAACAGAAGGGTAATTTTTCTAAATTATTCTGTCAAAATGAAATCAAAAGTAAAAAAAAAAATTTGCGCCTCGTTTTAATGTTAATAAAGATCACGATGCCAATGTTCATTCTTGAAAATTGAATTACAAAAATACCGTCTTTGACTTTTATTTTGATTTTGACAGCGAATGGAATCGAAAATCTTGTAAATTTAGTAGAATTGTCCTTCAGTCAAGTTTTCATTCCAAGTGTTGTCTTGTCGATATAGTGTAGGTATTGTAATAAGATTTCAGCATTCCTTATTGTAAGATTAGTTATATAGTTAGGTCAATTACTAAAACAGTGTAAGTGAGTTTTACTGGTGGTTCATTATTGTTTCAAATCATCTAATATTCATACCGGTGCTAAAATAGTTTGTATTTGTAGATCCTAATGTTATGTTTGGTGTAAGGTTACTTACGTCGACATCCGAATTGTCTATCTTAGTTTGAACGTAACAAATATACTGCTGGAGACGTTTCAGCATCTCTACCTGTTTATTGAGTGCAACTTTGAGTTTGGAATGTTAAACCAAGAGAGGAGCCCTTAAATCTTTTTAGTTATTGCCGAATACATCAATTTGAAAATTAAATAGTACATTTCATTACCTATTGCAGCCCAGCCCCCCTGAACAATTGGTAGTGTACTGCAATATGGTAATTAATTGTTTACTAAAAAAACTATTGGTCAGAATTTTTAAAGGAGAATAAACCTAACAGTAAATGTCAGTAATTATCAATAAGGTATGAGTCTGTAGCAGACCGCATACAGCTGCAGCAGACGACCTGTCGTCGGGATACTGGTTTCTATAAAATACTATCCGTAGCTAGCGGCACGTAGCCGAACCGTATTTGATAGAAATGCATAGAAATCAATGTCACGCGGCGTCGTCGTCTGCTGCTGCTGTTTGCAGCCGACTACGAACTCGTACCTTTATGTTGAACATCTGTAGTGTAATAGCTGCGGAAACTTCCTCTTGGTTTCAATTTCCGTAGATGTAGACAAGCAATAAACCGTGTGCATTAATGTTAATACTGATGTAGGTAAGTAGTTAGATTAGACAGAAATAATATATCTGTACCTCCATTTAATTGAACTCTCTCGTGTTGTGGGAATCATTCAACCTCTGATCTCTAAATACAATAATCTATCTCTATAATTATGAACGTATCAAATAGATAGTTGAGATGTATAGTATACCTAGTAATTGTATACTTTTCAATGTTTAGTACTTTGAAAATGGATTTTTATTTCATTCTAAGTCTGTGCACACATCCTAAACCCTAATAGTTAGAGAATTTTGTAGTAAAGGTGAAACCGCACTAGCGCGGCACTGCAGCGGCGCAGCGCAGCACTGCAGCGGCGCAACGCGGCGCGGTGCGAGTCATGTATACCGCGATGCGCAGCGCTGCAACGCTGCAGTGCTGCTATAGTGCGTTTTACTTCATAAGAAACAGGGTTAAGAATATTATTCTTACCGCGTCGCGCCTCTCCGCTGCAGTGTCGCCGTAGTGCTGTTTCACCTTCCGTATGAGTCCAAAAATGTCATTCCTTACTATAATCACAGACTAAATAACATTTCACTTTAATAAAATATTTGGTGTAGTTCCATACACCGTCCGATATTATAATTAAATTACTGAAGGTTTGTTGCGTTCAAACAGTTGATGATAGTTTCTGTTCGTTATGATTCTGATGATTTGAAATGTTTACCACTAATATTTGACATAAATATTTTGGATATGTGTTCATCCTTTGATTTTTCATTAATAGACAATAACCAGTTTTGATATAGAAAATTTACCAAGAAACCTATATCAGATTAGACAATAAATCTAGTTACCTATATAAACAGCAGTTAGCACACAGAACTAATAATAAAATAGAAGTGTTATCGCTTAAGTTGTCATCCGTATCGCTGCTTGTTAGCTATTAACACAAAATGCACACAGAACTTAATGTCAATGTATGTAGCTTAAGTCCTGTGTGTATTTTGTGCAGTGGTCCAATGTGGTGTGGAAGATGTGGCTTAATAGCATAATAGGCGATACCTCTTATAAATTCTGTGGTTTAGCGGGAACTGTTTCAGACAAAAATACTTTCGAAAAATAGAATTATAATCGCAAATTGTAAAATTGTATGTAAAGATTACAGCATCTAAGGGTCCAGACATACTGAAGTATAGTCAAAGCGAAGTTAAGCAACTTAAAATTGTATTAGATAGAGAAGGATCCCATCCATTCTCTATACAAATGAAATTGGGCACGCGCATTAAGATGCGATGTTATACTTATAGATCAAAAAAACATTTGCATTGCCCTACATCGTGGAGATTATAGTTTTAGATTAAAACTTTGATGATTACGTCGATGCACTTCGATTTAGTGCGAGTATGTCTTTACCCTTTGAAAGGGGGCATAAGAACACACCGCCTGTCATACTAGCCTAAGGAGCTGTTATTATTGTTTTCTTTTTCCTATTAAAGAAATGTTTTAAGAAAGATTTCTACAACATGGCTGTGGTTTGTAATGGAGAATATCTATGACAAGGGTGAATTTATATAAACTAAACTAAAATTAACAATAAATTGTTGTAATTTATATTATGGTGTAATGAAATTAATGACACTGCAAATTCTACTTTGTAAATTATTTAGTGCTGCGTTATAGGGAATGGGATGTTTACCTATTCCTTATTTTAATTACCTAGTATTGGTCGTTGTAATTTTTATAACAAATAAATGTAATTATTGTCAATTTGGTGTTTTAAAATATAAAATAAATAATTCTTGTCCTGCCTTTTATTGTTTGATAATAGCTCGCCTCAGATTAATAAAGTCATTGATTCTTTCTATTTTTCGGGAGAAATGTCGGTTATGTCTAGGCCCTAGTGCATCTACTGCAAAATTATAGAATTCCTGCAGTCCTATCCTATTTTTTTTATACCACTTAGGTGGCAAACAAGCACACAGCCCACCTGATGGGAAGTGGTTACCGTGGCCTATGGACGTATGCAACACCAGGGGTGTTACACTCGGGCTGCTGACCATAAATCCTATCGCGCCTGATTGCTCTCAATAAGACGGCGATCTGTCATTGATTACGTTTCACAAATTTTTTAGTACCTAATAATTTTAAAACGACTTAGGCTATATTCTACCGAAATTGACCTTAAAAAGAACTGAGTTCCACGAATGGCGATGATCAAACAAAAGTACGCCTAGTAGTCATGCGTCGTCTCGTTGATAAAATAATGAAAAGTTGTTGTTTTTAACTTTGTATACGATTAAAGTCGGTTCTCCTTTGCTCTTTTCCTTACTCTGTCGCACTATGTCGTATACCCAGATGGTTCTTGTTGCCAGAGAAATAATTAATAATTTTTTAAAGTAAATTTTTCTTTTAGTGTTAATTCAAAAGTATGATAAAGTATTACACTCAGTTTTAAAGTATCTGCACTGCCCAAATGGCTTCAAATACAAAAGACAAATGTATAAAAAAAATTGTAAATATTTATGTTCGGAATAGAATAACATCTCTGCTTGACACAGATCATTCTCTGTGAAAGTTTACGTGACATCTCGGTGGAGTCAGAGTCAGTGGACGGACAAGTCAAGTCAAACAATCGCGTTGACAACACTGAAACGAACTGTCAAAACGTTTTACCTCTGAGAGAATGTAGAAACAATTGATTTTACACGTTTTATATAGTTGTTTTTCTAATATTATTTACGTTGTTTATGAAGATTAAATATCGAGCCGTCTAACTGTCACATGATGGCAGCCGCGGCTCACAGCGATTTATCGATCGCGGAGCTGAAGGCGGAGATCGAGAGGCTTGGCCGCGAGCTCGATCAGGCCAGCAGCGAAAAGATCCAGTCGGCGCAGCTGGGTTTGGTACTACTCGAGGAAAAGAGTTCACTGCAGCAAAGATGCGACGAACTCGAGAGCCTTTACGAGAACACCAAGCACGATCTGGAAATCACACAAGAGGTTAGTGGCCTACATTCTCTTCTTCTTTCACTCTTCATGCATTAATGGGTCCATTAAAACGTGCCGAAACTCACGTTTTAAGTTGTTTTTTTTTAAATCACATCACATTTCTACTTTCAAAATACACTACTGGAAATTCTTAGTATAACCTACATAAACTAGGAGTCTTTGAAACTCATTTTTCTCTTATTCTTTTTAAATAAGTACTCAAATGGAAATACTACCAGTATTCAATGAGAATATCTTTATAATCTTTTTTAATTCAGAAACCTTTTGTCTAAAACTTTCACAAGTGGTTTCTATCACTCTTGAAAAACTTATAGTAATTAGTATTTATACTGTTCATAATAGAAATCTTCATTATAAAAAGTCAGGTTCATCAATTAAATGTTTTAATTGATGATTAACTCAAGACTGCCATAAAAAAGTACAACAATCAACTATAATTATTTTACAATAAAATTATACTCTGACAATGTCAATGTCAACTAGATTACAATATTATTATCCAACAATAAGGCTATGACTGGTTCGAAATATTTTTAATAAAACTTGATTATTATGCGGAATAAGTATTTTTGTGTTGATTTATTTGAAAAACAGTATTTTAAAGTATTTCAATTCATAAGTAAAATAAAATTTTAAAAATCCCTCAAGGAATTAGGATTTAGTTGTTCTTTACCTCCTAGCAAGTCTTCCTCTCTCGCTCATAAATGCTACACAATGGTTTCAAAGTAACCCTCTCTCTTTAATTATATCCATGACCATGCTCTTCTCACGGCATTAGGCTCACCCCCTATTATGTGGGACCAAATACAATTAATGGTGAAATGTGGGTGGTCATTCACCTCTGCCCTACCCTCCAGGGATAAAGGTGTGATTATATGTATGTATGTATGCTCTTCTCAGGATTAATCAATTAGAGAGGCCTCTTCTTTATTTATGACTGGCCTTTGTCCTTGCAGTCCACTACAGGAGAGAGGCCTATCGTAATATGCCCCATAACTTCTCTGCCTTGTACATTCATTCTATCTTAAACACCTCTTTCAGGTTGTCCATCTAGCTAGTAATAGGCTACCTAAATTGGATAAATTTCTGCATTTATCATATTAAAGAGTAATTACTTATTACATACTTATTGATAGAATTTGAAATAGTCTAAGCCACATTGTTGGTTTCATTGCCTTTACCTACTCTCATTTTATTTTACTGCTATTCATTTCCCTCCATTTATACCTCTGCTAGTAGCCATGTGTGAGACCTCTGGTGTTGCATGTATCCACCATACCATCAAATAGGGTTATGTGCTTGTTTCTACTTTAATTGTACAAAGAGTCATAAACTTTGAAAACATTACTAAATATTACTAAGACATGCCATAACATAATTATGTAAAAATAAGTTAATTCATCAATTAAACAAAAATAACAAGTTGCGGAACTATGTAGTTTCTTAAAATTTTGCTTCTATTTTGTTTACAATTTATGCATTTTCTCTAATTATGCTAATAAATAATGCTTCATAATTAAGCATTCCAAAACAACCTCTGTTCTGTAGCCTTTGACTAAATTTTGCAAGATCACTTTTATATTATACTTGTTACCATTTTATGATGCATGTCGATGATGTGTATGTAGAATAATTTTACTTGATCAAAGAATCCTGCTACTACTGCCAGAGGGGACGTTCTGTGTGGGTTATTTTAACTTTTTTCCCTGTTTAAAAACAACAATAGATGTTCGGATGACAACTGGGACCATCGGCTCAACATGCTCTCTGAGGCATGGTAACACCCAGACCAATTAGCAGCTCTTGCTGCTACTTCATCTTAAGTCATTAAAATGTAATTCCTACAAAGTTGAAGTTATGATTGAAATGATAAAATTTCCATCTCACACTTTCCTATTACTGTCTTGCAAAAGTATAAAATCTCTCTTTGAAATGTCTAATTATTTATTCATTACTTTTGCAGACTATGACTAATACATCTATTTAAAATGTAAATGCATTTAAAATGTAAATAACTAATTACATATGATCATAATTAATGTTTTTAACATTGATCCTCCTAACCTTGCTTCCATTTCCGGAAGTTCTTGTTGCTGTTACTGGAACAGCTGTCACCAGAATAGCTCTATCACCTTACTGTAAAGCTGGGTGGTGTTATGTCCACATTCTACATGTATGTAAAATATTTAAGGCCTAAAAGATATACAATATGGGAGCCCATCAAGATCATCAGGTCGACGGCAGATTAGGCTCTGGTACATGCTTATCTCTACATTGAAATTGATTGGGAAGTTGGGTTGGAAGGTCTGACAGCAGTCACATTCACAAAAACCGAAATTATCCCAAAAAACATAATGTAGACAAGAAAGAAAAATAGGGAAGTCCTAACACATCATGTCCTGGGAATGGCTACAGGCTAATTTACACAGATGCACTTGATGGGGAGGATGGAGTAGCCACGGTGCTCTATTAGGCACTTTAGAGCGACATTTTAAAAGTGAAACGCAGCAACTATGAGCCTAACGTCGTAATTGTACTTATCGATAGAATTCTTACCCGTCTGATGAGTGCCTATGCTGCTGTTCTGGAGCCAAATCAGGAAAGGGGAATATGCGTTGTGATGTTCCATTGTGGCAGGGTATTGTATTGGGTGTTATTCTGAATGGTCACCTGGGTGAGCGGTCTGACGATTTTGAGCATATTTTTGGTGGTTTTGGAATGGCGCCTAGGGTATAGGCGCCATTCCTTATGTTACTAACCACCACTCTTTATGTTAATGTTGTTATGAAAAAAAATTGTCGTACTAATCTTTTTATTCTCGTCAACAGGCACTTATGAAACTAGATTCAAATCAGAAGGTAACAACACGCAGTGGAATAGAACAGGAAAATGCTCTTCTCAACGAGTCTGCTGCTATGGAGAGCTCCCTCACTCTCCAGATATTAGAATTGGAGAGTGAAAGCAAACAGGTAAATATAAGCATCCTTAAATTACACTGATCATCAAATCTTTAGTTTAGATTCCATGAAATACCTAAAGGTCGGCAGCACGGGGAGTCACCCTAGTGATGCACGTGTTCTTAGGTCACGGTAACCACTTTTCATCAGATGGGCCGTGTGCTTGTCGGACATCTAAGTTTATACAACTTAAAGAATTATAAAAATTACTTTGTGAAATTCGAAAGTAGTCGATCGATTGACTTGACATTTTTCCACATTACATTACATAAACATACACACATTACAGTAAAATTTCATTGACATTAAAGAAACTGAGTGACAGTCAAGCGTGACTGAATTTATGTGGTAGATTATTACATCTGAAGTTGTATGGCTAAGCAACTAAGAAATAAACAGGCTAGACGCTAATCTTTCCTTTATTATTTATTGCTTTTGTCAGTTTGGTGACTGAAAATCAGATAGGAAGCTTATATCTAAGAGCTACCAAAATGGATCGAACTACGAACATTGTACGTCATTATTTTGTAATTTTAAGTTCCTGCCTGTGTGAATCACGTGCTACAACTGATTAAATAGAAACACTCAACTCGTATCACCACGCCGTAAATAACTGATTTACGGCGATAAACATCCGAGTTTTCAGCATCAATAGTTGGAGTTATAAATGCAAACGTTTAATCCTCTTTGCTGCCTTAGTTTGAAATAATGACCGACGCTGCTGCGTCACATTATCTCATTAAACAATTTTCACGAGACATATCTGACACATGCCTACGCTCTCAGTTTAATGAAACGGGATCAATTCGGCGTGAATCATCCGTGGACCCTCGGAACAGTGCGCTCGAGACGCCCCTACATAACGCACTGAACTGTGCTAATCTTTATCAATATTGTTCATTTTCTCCAATAATATTTCTAGTATGCAGTGTTAGATTTATATACATGAATATCGACGGTGCAACGTGTGATACAAGCGTGAACCATGAGACCTCTGTCGTCCATGATGTAATGCTCGGAATGGCGTAAGCGCAACCGACGGGAATCCATAACACTGATCCAGAAATAAATTTTTATTTGCCCGGCCTTGATTCGCGTATTCACGTTTTACTCAATGGTGTGTAGATTTTAAGCGATGCACGTACGGTCTGTGCGTTGTGTATTTTCAATAATGCGGCATATTTAGTGCGTGTGCCAAGTGTTTGTGTGTAAATATGTTATAAGTTATAGTGCATGTGGCCACCCGGCGATATACGCATCATGAATGACGGAGTCGAGGTATTTTTATGATTTCGAATTTATCTCGTTTGCTTCAGTAGAAAGTTGTCAAACATTGCTCTCATGTTTCACGACAAAAAGTACCCGCAAATAAAGGGGACATTGTTGATATTTGTTTTGTAACTGGCAGCCCGCCAGCGAGACATATATGGCTAGATTATATCTCCTTTTACTGGTTTATCGGTATAAAGTTAGTGCTATACAAAATTTATAGTTCGCACAAAGTTGACTTAATGAAGTTATGAATTCATTCAATACGGTCCTTTATGTTGTGATTTGTTGTACCAATTGGAGGCTATTCGAATTATACTCATACAAAAGACATCACAGAACTTTAAGTAATTTATGTTCTCCGTATTCATTGGATATTGAGGCAATTGTGTGAGGTATTTTGAATTTAACGGCCTTATTTCTAGTAGCATTAGGAATTTTCAATCTAGGTTAGGAATGTAAGCTAAACAATTTTATAGCCCCAAACAGGATATAGGGAAAATCTATAGGATGAAGTGGCACTCTTACTTCGCAAATGGACGTGTGTCCAAATGCCCTGTCTCTGTTGGAAATAATAAAAATAATACCATATAAAAATGTATTCAATTCAATCTATTAAGCTGCTTTATTCATTCAGTAGGTTAAAATAAAGACTGCGTAAGCAGTGCAAGGTCAATAATCTGTTATCACTATGCCATTAACATGTATACACAATACCTGACTCACTGACACCGTCACCTGCTTGATCGGTAAAGATAGCTATGTATCGTTTAATGCATAAATTCATTAGAGTATACCTATTTAATATACTTATAAGGCAAATGTAAGTGGGCAGCTAGTGGAGTTCGACCACGCAGAACAATATATTATGCCGGTCAAATTGGTAAAATCTGACAAAAAAGCAGATAGCAATTGAATCCGGTAAGCTTTCATGAAAGGTTTAATGATACCTAGTAGAAGAATCTCTTATAATTGCAAGATGTTATACAAATTTTACCGTCTCTACTGACTTCTAGAAACAGCACTGCTCTGTGCCATTTTTTTATACGCGAGGAGTGAGAACAGCAACTACAACTCCGGATATGAGAACACCCAGAAACCATAATTAAGTGGGTCCGCTAATAGGTATACCCTAGTGGGTATGCACATTCGTGGAGTTTGAGTAGCCTCACAATGTCCACTTCATTGGCTTAGTCATTTCACAGGATAGGTATGAAATTACTTAAGGCAATCTCGCCACCGCTACCAACGGAATGGGCTCGACTCCTAGTGCGTTGAGACATAAGCCACTGCCGCTCCCCTTGTAATGTCACATGTTAATAGGAGGTAGGACACGGCGGTATTTCCGCCCGCCCACCCTACAGAATACAGCGGTTATAATAACTTCGTGTTGTGTTCTCTGGTGTTACACACGTCCATAGGCCACGGTAACCACTTTCCATCAGGTGGGTCGTACGCTTGTCTGCTACCTAAGTGGCATAAAAAAGCACCCCTGGAACATTAGATGCCATATCGCAGGTCATTTACTTGGTTGCACGATTCCCCATCCTATAGCCATGCGGCTCTCACACGGCCTTCACCACCATCCTCGCGTTTAGGGCCGTCAAGAAGGGCGCTTCAAACTGATAAGTTCTCCATCTATAGAGATTAACACCTCTCGCTTAGCCATCATAACCTACACAGCAAATGAGACGACAGCCGTCCAACTCTCGTCTCTGTCTGCTGCTGTATGCTCCACCATGTTAACAGCCCCTCCGCAACGATAGTAGGGCGATACATACGCACCGGCTTAATACTAACCACCTCCCTAAAAGTACTTTCCGGATCATCTGTAGTTTGGAATATACTGAATCAGATACTAATATGTAACAAGGTATATGCATGTCCATGATCGCTGATACTTCGGATTATGTATTAGATTTCATTTAGGGGTTTTGTTCTATATTATCACTTCATAAGTGCTTTCCTCTACTCACTTTTTTCACGATACAATAGTCGGATACTCGGACAACACCATTCAACTAATTATGCTTATACTTTAAATAACAAAGAACTTATAATAAAGTTTACTTTTATAAATTCACTCAAATGGCACATAAATGTGTCCATTTTATCTTGAACATCATTTTTATTATAAATTGCACAAGTTTTTAAAATGTTTGTAATGAAAGTGAAAAAGTATTTACTTAAACTATGGGCTGTATATTTTAGAATATCATTTACTGCACTAGTAGTAGCCCGACGTCAGATTGCAAGTTTTCTAAGCCTGTCTCTCGTTAAGCTAAACAATTTGTTAAATAATTTTATAGCTACGGTAAATGCGCATGGTATATGAAATAAAAAAATAGTATCTGTGCGTAGATATGAGCTACTCATAACGTGTCTGTAAAAGTTTAATTAAATTCCGCCAAATAACTCGACAGACCGTTACGCTATCTACAAAGAAATTCCGCGAGTGCCTTGGTGATATTGTTACCGTGCCATCGCTTAGTTTTTCTTTTTAATGAAAAGAATTCGGTAACAGGCAGACAATGTTTCGCTTTGGCTAATACGTGGGGCGCACTATAAGTTTCCGGAATGAATATGAAAAAATACTATTAAAGGTACAAAATTAATTTATTGTTTTTCAAAATAATCTCCCTTGGCGTCTATGCACTTTTTCATTCGATCAAACCAGTTTTGAAAACTTTTGTGCCACTCCTCTGTGGTGACCTCTGAAACGTGTTTTTCATACTCCTCGACAGCCTCTTCTGGTGATGATAATCGTTGGCCGCGTAATTGGTTCTTAATTTTTGGGAACAGATAAAAGTCACAAGGTGCCAGGTCGGGACTGTATGCAGGATGACTCATGAGTTCTACATTTTTCGCCTTCAAAAAGTCGTTTGTCTGTCTGGCCGTGTGAGAACTAGCATTGTCGTGGTGCAGGATGATACGGCGTTTACGGTTATTTTTACGGAGTTCGTCAATAACTTCCGGCAAACAAATGGTCGTCTACCAGTCACTATTCACAGTACGACGATTTTCTAAAGCAACAGTAGCCACGTGTCCAGTTTTATTAAAAAAAGAAGCAATCATCCGCTTAGATGCACTTTTCACGCGCGCCACTTTGGTTGGTTTCGGCTCATCTTGAAAGACCCATACGCTCGATTGCTGCTTTGTTTTGGGATCGTAGCAATAAATCCATGTTTCGTCACCTGTTACTATGTCCCACACCAAATTTGACGCACCTTCGTTGAATCTGGTAAGCATGGCACTGCACCAAGTGACGCGGTCCGTTTTTTTTTCCTCGGTCAAGTTATGTGGGATCCACCGCGAGCAAAGCTTTCTCACACCCAAATGTTTGTGTAGGATTGATTGTATTTGACTCATGCCTATTTCTAAGAATGCGCGAATTTCATGGTAGGTCACATGCCTGTCTGTTTCAATCATACGGCGCACAGCATCGATGTTTTTGTTGGTCACAGCGGTGGACGGTCGACCATCGCGAGATTCGTCACTGAGATTGATACGACCACGCTTGAATTCTGCAAACCAGCTATAAACAGTCGTCTTGCATGGAGCTTCATCGCCAAAAGCTGTTTCAAGCCGAGCGATGCTCTGTTGAGCCGTCAAATTACACTTAAAATCGTAGAAAATCATACTACGAAAATTTTCCCGAGTTAAATCCATGTTGATGCAGACACACAATTTTTTAAATGGCGCCACAAGGTAAAAACAAAAGACAGTCAGATGAAACAAACTGTATTCTACAGCCAAAGAGTTCTATTTTCAAATGTTGTAATAATTTTTTAAATATTGTTTATGTAAGTGGCCAGTTCCGGAAACTTTTAGTGTAACCTATGTATATTCAGATAGTTCCACAGCTAATACTAGACCACTATGAGTACTGCAAGAGATGAAATGCTCATACCTCTTGAATATATGACGACCGATTCTTGAATATATGACGTAGAACTATTATCAATTTTTTTTTTTACGTGCGCAAAATCCCCACGGATACCTCCCCACCGGATCCGGCGAAGGAGGTTATGTCGGACTCGAACCGACTAAAACGCACGCCGCCTGTGGGTCGCTTTGGTTGCCGAAGGTGAGGTTGACAGGCATATCCCTCGCACCCCGGCCGACCCAGGGCCATCTCTCACGATCTGGCCCTCTTCTCGGGTGTGGAGACTACAGAGTCCCCAACTCGTCCCCGGAAACGGGGAGGCTCGCCAGGCGCGCCACCGCCTGCTTCTGCCAGGGTGACAGGCGGCTCCACCTGTCTATTATCTATTCTATGCTATAAGGGAATATTTATGTACCACTTCTTGTTCATATTATATCACTTATGAATATAATTCTATTAAACATCCGTTCTTCTTATAAATTTATCTTTTGGAAGAGTTACATAAAACTTACAGGCAGGTAGGTCAGTGTCAATTTCGCAGAACATACACTAATCAAAGCTATCAAGTTTAAAAACCAAGGGCACGTCAGAAGCATTTGTTCTGTTCTATTATATTTTATTACAAATACAAGTTGCAAATATTTACCTGTAAATGGTTGTGTACGTCGGCTAGAGATAGCCGTGATTATGTGTACAAAGTATAATGCGGTATGCCGTAGATTTATTTGAACCACCTTAAGAATAAAGTTATATCAATTGTTATTCACCGTATGTCCAGTGTTCTTTTTGAAGATAATCACGTCTCATTTATTTTCATATGGACTTTCCATGTTAATTTTCGGTAGAATTGCACAAGATAACTTTCACAAGATATCTTATGCAATGCAAATGAATGTGTTAGTAAATCAGAGCCGAGATAAATAGATAGATTGCTTTCTTCTTTTCGTAGGAAATATGAATTCCCTTTATTTCATCGAACTGTTTTTATATCAATCTTGGTCATTAACATCTATGGATGTAAATGACCAATTTATCGCCTCATTTCTATGATTCGAGATAATACGTAGATATTTGAGGGAGATTCACTTTTTCTTTTGTTCTGATTACTGCTGTTCATAGGGTTTCACAGCCCTCGTAGAAGCTCCTAGCATAATGACCAATGCGACGTTTTAAATTCATGCACATGAAACATGCTCCATGTTGAATAAATTACCTGCCTAATTCTTAATTTTCCCTATATGAGTTTAATATAAATTTCCTCGTAAGTATACAATATATTAATGACGTCTACTAATGACGATAATACTAAAATGTGGTTCAACCATTACAATATAAACTCATTTTCAATATATAAACTCTTATAGCACGCATCTATTCAGGCAAGTTACCTAGGCACGTTTTGTTAGCTTATTGCCCTAAATGGAGGCTCGCCGTATTTTACGAGTGTAACCACACCCCATCGTTTTGCTTACTTGCTAAATAGGCTACCTAAACTTTAGACCGGAAGTTTAATCTACTGGTGAAATTATTAATAAACAGCTTTTGCCATCACTTTATTTATTTATTAAATACTTTATTGTACGCCAGTTACAATATGCATGATATAGAAATTGAGAAGACAAGCGCAGTACAAAGGGCGGCCTTATCGCTTTACGTAATTTCTTCCAGACAACCTTTGCCAAATTTTTCTTTCATATTATTTTTTTCATAGCAATAACGAAGACAACAGTCAATTATCCAAATCGGTCGATGAGCTGTTGTCAAATTTCGAGCTAGGCAACAAATTTAGCGGTTCATTATAAAATCTCTATTCAGTATCTACAGTATAACTTAGACAGCACTAATTCCCTTGGAATAGACACAGCCTCATTACCTAGAGGGCAATTGGAGTTTGGAGTATCCGTAATTGACAATGAAATTGACAGCTATAAATTGGCTGTATGGATCGGGAACCAGAAATATACTTGGAATAAATATTGGTCTGTAAATTAATGTTCGGAGATAAAAAGAAAGACAGAAATCATCTGCCTCTATATTTATCAGTTATGTTACCGCCCGTAACAAGGACCATTAGCGACCATATTCACAAATAGAATCACAAATTGCAAGTTGTGTTATTTAAGTGCTAAGTTTCTGTGGAACGGAGGTATTTACCCAGTTGAGCGGCTCTGAATTTGAGCAGGATATCCAATTTATAATCTACGTCTTCCGTGTTCTATAATTGTAGAGGTCGCGGGTCGGCTGTACTGTATTGGAGGTTAATCGATTGACTTGATGTCTATGTAGGCGTTGGGTTGTTAGGTATTGTAAAAATGTAGTAGTATTTTTACTCTTGAAGAGTGCAGCTTCTTATGACTATTTTAGGATTTAGCATAGTCAATACAGTCGGAAAAAATGGCGCATATTGGGAGAGGTCTATGTGCAGCGGTGGACTGCGGTGGGCTAATTGATTGATTGAATACAGTAAAGGGGTTCATTGTTATCCTAGCATTATGTCCTCATTTTGGTACGGGCTACGAGTACTTTCTCTCTTCCTTCCTACAGTCCCAAGTCCTTTAAGCGGGGCGTGAAAAAGAATCTGATGAGACCATCAAGCTGAGTGCCACCATTGTAACATTACTTAATGTCTGTAATGGTGACCCTCTTTCCAGAGACTTTGCCTTTAGCTTACCATCAAGCGAGGTGAAGTCAAATTGGCGTGTCCTAGTTAAAAAAAGTGACTGCCATTTTGATTTCCTAACCAGAGGAAAGACTGTGCCAGAGCTTCGCCCATCTCGAACCGTTTTGTCCTCGGAACCTTTTAATGCACCGGTCTGTGATTTATACACATCGTAATGACATATTATTGGAACTCACTTCTCCAATGTTTGGTTGCTAAATTTTTAATCTTTGGCCCACCCAATACACTACCGACGTAAATCATCTCCAAGCACGTTTGATGTAAAAAATATAGTATTGATTTTATAATCGTTTAATAACTTTATTTCTTTTATCTACAGTTACGTCACGAACTTGACCGTGTAGTGAGCGAGCGGGATCGTCTGCTAACCGAGAGCTCAGAGCTCGGTGCGGACAAAGCTACCCGCGAGTCTGAACGAGCAGCGATACGGGCCGAGCTTCGAGAGGCTCGGCAAAGGGAACAGAGACTACTCGTAGACATCGGAGATTTGGAGGACGAAAACATATCGCTGCAGAAGCAAGTCTCAGCACTTAGGTCATCACAGGTGAGTTACTATTATATACACAATAATTTAAAGAGAGTATCATTTATCCATGTTTCTTTAAAAGGATTGATGGGTCAAAGGCTAAGTGGGGGACCTGCTGGAAAATGATGGGAATTCCACACTGTTAATAAAGCTTCTTTCCCGGCAAACCGTTTCCGTTTATCCGTTAGATGTAGGAGAAGCCATGTGGATTGTCAGCCCGATTCAGACATGCCGTTTCATCGTGCCCTCGGTGAGCTTATACCCTGTGATTTCCACGAAAAAGTGGAATCATTCTAGGTGATACATACTCTAACATACAAAGCCGCGTAGTTCCCGGCAAAGTAAAATTTGAATCACCCCATCTCGTCCCATGCGGTGTCGTACAAAGCGACTAAGGGATAGGGCTGTTTAACATGAGACAGATATATACAGCCCAGACTCAGCCTCAGATGCATGGCTTGAGTGAACAATATTGCTCGGAAGACGGCAATAGGCTCACCTCCTATTACGTGGGTCCGCATTCAATGATTGGTGAAATGTGCGAGTTAATTTACCTCAGCCTAACCCTCAGGGATAAAGACGTGGTTATATGTTTGTATTATACATCTCTGAATTCGTTTTTATTCATGCATAGAACACTATGTAGTTCGTTCGGATAAGGTGGAAGACAATAGCAGTGACCCTCATTATTAAACATACTTGTACTTTAAGATATCCCACAGCATCGTTGCTATTCAAAACATCGCAATTGCTTCCTATAGCCATTACCTATAGGAGCGACTCGCGATTGGATATTTTACCTAAAGCGTTGGATTTGTGCCACTGCTATTCGGCGAGCTAATTGATTGCTCCATATATTAGATGCATGAAAACCCGCCTGGAAACTATTGCCTATCGAATTTAGTTCACGATTTGAGCACAAAAGAGTATTGGATTATCGAAGTTTAAATTGATGTTTTATTGTTTAGTTACAGATGTTTGCTTCTGACTTTTATTCTAAATCTGAGTACGTTTAATTTCAGTTGTAATTTCGAATTTAATTTAACATAGAAAGTTTCACTTTGTAACGAATCAGCTTTTCTCTAAAAACTCTGCTTTTCTCCCATTATCAAGACAACTTTCAAAGTTGTTTTATTATTGAAATATGACAATACATTTATTGGCTCTTTGCGGTACGCAATGAAATAAGACGATAATTTCCAGCACGATAGTAATATAAGTGTACATATAAGTATCTTGTTATTTCAAACTTTTTCATCACAAACAGAATTTAATGTAATTTCACAACAGCACTTGTATATTTTGTACGATTATAGAACCTGACAATTAGAAAGTAATGACTTTTTACAGGTTGAGTTCGAAGGACTTAAACATGAAGTGCGACAATTGCGTGAGGAGATGGAAAATGCTCGCGCCACGGCTGAAGAGACGCTCGCGTTACGCCGCATCGTTGAACGACAACTTGCCGAAGCGCTGGAAGCGCTGCAGGCCGAGCGCGAGGCCAAGTTCGCTGCTAAGAAAGAGTTGGACGCACATCTTAGCAGAGAAGCAGCATACAATATTACCAACTTGGCATATAGTATACGAGGTAGGTAGACCAAGATATAGTGGGGCATTTTTACTTTGACTCTCGACTCGCCGGGGTTGTATGTATACTAAAGTATGATAGCGGAAAGGCGCAGACAGCACCAGTTAGGTGGCACGCGATATCTAGACTTCACTAAATCTGTGGTTATAAAGATAACAGCCCGATGTCGCCCTATAAAAATAAATATTCATCCATAAGACTAAAAGAAGACTAATATACTTATGACAATGACAAAGTTAAAAAAAACAACATCGAGAAATAAAGATTAATCATCAAGATGATGTACACACATGTGGATATTTAGAATTACTCATAGTTTACTGTCTACAAGATATTCTAGAGCGTCTGTACATGCAATAATTTGTTATTTATACACTCAAATTTGCAGCTAAAAGTCAGCTTGAAATTCATTCTCTTCTGATTTTGAATCCAGGTATGCCAGATGACAGCACAGAGGATGAGGGTGAGCCTGGCGGGTCATCGTCGACCGACCTGGCGACGGCAATGGGAGACCACCACGCAGACCTGTTCTCTGAAGTCCACCTACACGAAATCACACGGTTAGAGAAACAATTGGAACAGGCGCATAATGAAAATGTGAGTTTGTTTTTAATTATAAGCTTGAGTTTAAGGGAAACCTCTATAGTTGCACGAAATGCATATTCGGCTGATTTATATCTATTCTTTAGGGGGATTATAATGCGTTTAATGACTTTCGTTCTACATGGCCTTGGGGGTGCCAGGTGGAGCCGCCTGTAATTTTGCAGAAACAGCTTTCATGCTATCCGGGGCGAAATAGGGACACAGTAGTCCCAAACCCAAGGGGCCTTAGTGGTCCTGGGTTAGTTGGGCCGTGAGGGATATGCCAGAGGCAATATCATCTAAGGCAATTGATGACCCAAGACAGCGTGCGGTTTTAGTTGGTTCGAGTCCGACATAACCACCCCTGCTGGCTCTGACAAATGGGTATCCGAGGTGATTTCCCCACTATAAAACAGGGGATATATGGACGTTAATATAAAAATAGGTCTCTAAATAAGTTTCACCTTTGCTTAATTCAAGATCAAGAAAATTAACGCTGATGTTTCAGGAGTTAGTCTAATTAGATGACTTTCGATACCGCCATCTACAAAACTGACAAATTGTACAACGCCATCTAGTGAATAACTCGGAACTAAATTATGTACACATTTGGATTCTTAATACTAAACACAACTGTCAAGTGGGTAGAATGTCGTTATTTAGGAATTTATCTTTTTTAGGATGACTCAAATTTTTACGAGCAATTTGACGCATCTACCTATATGGTGCTATAAAAATCCGCAATCGAGACCAATTGTGTTTAACTTAAGTAGCTCAATGTTTAAGATGAGAATATAATGAATTATTATTTGCACTTTACAAAGGGACTTGAATTTATAGTTGCAAATTAGTATGTGTTAATAACACAACCTATTTGTGAACACCAAAATTGAATGAAACTTTAATTCACAACCTATTTGTGTTTGACCTATTAAATCGTCTAATACTTGTTACGTGTATCAGATCAGATAGTTTATCTCTATAGTCTTATGGCCCCAACTCTAGTATTGTCACTGCTTGCCAAGCCCCAATAAAAACAGTTTACCGAGTCAGAAAAGACTTTCAAATATAAGTATTCGTCCGCATCGGCCATGAACTTCACGTAGTAGTACTAAGCTGTATGTTTGTTGTTCCAGAGCCAACTGCAGGCGTCCATGCGCAGCGCACAGAGTACTGCGGACAGCGAGAGTGCGGCCGCGGCACTCCTCCGCGCTGGCCTCACGCGCGCCGCCTCGCGCGTGACGGCCCTGCACGCGCTGCACGCCGACTGCGCGCCGCTGGTACGTACCGCGCCGTGTACTGCAAGGGACGTATATCTTGAACCTAAAAGATACTTTGTACGCGCAGTACACGTTTCTTGGATGTCTTTTGCGAATAGCACGGGGTGCTACTTTGGAGGATGAGCTCAAATTCCCCAAGCATAGACTACAAAACAAGCCGCTAGTGCCATGGGCTCATTTATCTCGCGATTGAGGTCCAAGTTACGTGTTTTGAGGTATACAGTACTATGTCATATTTATCGTCCCAGTGGGGAGGCCCGGCTGGAGTTTCATTTCGGAGTGCAGTTTTCACTTATCTGGTGTACCTGCCGAAATATGTGGAACTCATGAGTGTCTCTAAGAATGCTATCACGGAGGATGCACACTGGCCAAACAAAATATGACACGACATGCCGTCGACTTGACAGAATAAGAACTTATCTGGTCCCGTTTACTCTACTTCTACTATGTTATTATTTAATTCCAACATTTTAGCAAACAGCTAACATGGCTAAACATAAATTTAAGACAGTGTTGGGAAAAGAAAAACATCTTGGCACATAATATCAGCGCAAAGTAGTACCGACCAGGCCTCACGAGGCAACTCGAACACTTCATATTTGTCTTCATACTCGCTAAGCATGTACTCGCGGCATAAAGATCTTCTCTCCTTATTTAAAATAAGTTAAATATTCATAATTATACAACGGTTCGGGACTTTTCGCGATTAAATCATGGAACTTACAATTTCTGCCGACGTTTCTAATGCGTTGCAGCACCCGTGGTCACGACTTGACTAGCTTGCGACCGTCGAGAGGTCCGCATACCTTTTTGGGAAACATTTTTTGAGCTCACTATGTCAGTTTTTAAAGAAAAAAAAACAGTGCCGTTAAAAACTGACATAGTGAGTGTGGTGTGTCGCAAGCCTAACCGTTCATAATAAATGTAATGGTGGGTAGGTGCAAAAATTTTTTTCCCCGCATATCTCTCGACACTCGCAAGCTATTCAAAGCTTGCGAGTGTCGATGCTTGAATTAAGTCATGGATGCAGCACCAGTCGTGACTGGTGCTGCATCCATGACTTAATCGCGAAAATTTCCGAACCGTTTTATAATTATGAATTCACACCGCGATAGTTTAAAAATAAGGTTAAATACGATCAGGACGAAGAGAAGGTGGAGCCGGGCGGCGTGTCGGCGCGCGCCGCCAAGTGGCTGACGTGGTGGCGCGTGTCGGGCGGCGAGCTGTCGGGGCTGGGCGCGCTGCTGGCCGAGCTGCAGGCGGGCGCGGGCGCGGGCGCGGCCGAGGGCGCGGGCGCGCAGGCCATGCAGCGGGCCGCGCTCGCGCAACTCGCCGACCGGGTGGCCGAGGCCGAGGTGCGCTCGGCGGCCTTGCAGGCGGAGGCGGACTTGCTCCGAACGCTTGCCGGAGGTATACTTGCATTATTTTTTCTTGCATAATAACTTCAAATCATCAATACACTTAAGATGTGGAATGACCTCCCTGCTGCGGTTTTTCCAAGCACCTACAATATGGGGTTCTTCAAGAGGGGCATCAGAAGGTTTCTTCGTGGTCGGCAGCGCGAGTGTAACATACCTGGTGTTGCATACGTCCATAGGCCACGGTAAACACTTTCCATCAGGTGGGCCGTATGCTAGTCTGCCACCAAAGTGGTATAAACAAAAAATGGTCTAGTGTGGGGCCACAGTGTAACACACAATGCGGTAAATTAATTGGCAATAAACTATTTATGTATTTTTTAATATACAGATAATGGTTTCGTATTGATTTTGTTTCTTCTATAGACAACTATTTTTTAGATAGCTAATAAATATACCATCTAACTGTTCTTCATAGAATATTAGCAAGCCAATGGCGGTCAGAATGAGCAACTGAAGATCAAGTCCAAGGGTCGGTAGCGCGAGTGTGACTCCTCTGGTGTTGACACACGTCCATAGACCACGGTAACCATTTTCCATCAGGTGGGCCGTGTGCTTGTCTGCCACCAAAGTGGTATATAAAAATAAAAAAAGTCCGCACTACGAAATTTCACCGAAATTGAAATTATATAGAGCTTACGAAAAGAAGAAACCAAACCAAAAACTATTCCACTATCAAATAGTGTTCTGTCTGGCGTGTTTAGCCTACAGCCTAAGGTTGAATATGCAGAAGGTTGAGTGTAACGTGTGTTCGCAGGCGCGGGCCGCGCGCTGTCGACGGCGGCGCCGGCGCTGCTGTCGGCGGCGGACATGCTGGCGCAGATCTACCACCACGTGTGCGCCGTCAACGGCACGCAGCCCGAGCGCCTGCTGCTGGAGCACGCCGGACACAACGACCGTGAGTGCACCTACACTGCTCACTGTTAGGGGCCATTCAATTACATATCGGAAGTTTTCACCATCCGTGCTCCCTTATTGCCGTGCTTAATTTTTTGATTTCTGAGATTCCCGCTCCACAGATAGCTATACTCCATTTGGTTAGGTACTTAACTAAAGCTAAACTATCTTGTAGCGATTTGTTATAAACCACAATGTTTAATGTTTAATAAAACTAGGCTAACGTGAAATGGTTAAAATTTCGATTTTCAGTCTTCTAAACAGAAAAATATTAATAAAACTGAATTTTTAAATGAAACATATTAAAAAGACACATCATGTTTGTTTACGTTTAGTTGTGTACCTAACAGAATGAAGCATAGTAAGATTATATCTATAGTTTTCATTCATTGAATAATATAAATTAATTATATATAAATATGTGCGTCTCGCAATGTCCGCTATTGCTCCCGATCCTCTACCTTCCGCATCTAGTCTAGGCCTATGTCCAGCAGTGGACTGTAATAGGCTAATTGATTGATATATTAGCATTGGTGACTACTTTTACCCAAGAGTAGATCATCTTGAGACCAGAAACCACCACGGACTTCACTCAAAAACTGCTTTGTGTTACATCACATCACTGTGATGTTATACGTAATAACTGAATGGCCCCTTACCGTATACATAGTTCCCAACTATCCCCGTGTATAACTCACTTGTGTGTTTAGCGACGGGCACGGAGGGCCGGTCGGCGGAGGCGGAGGCGCTGGCGCTGGCGGCGGGCGAGCTGGAGGGGCTGCGCGCGGCGGGCGGCGTGGCGCGCTCGGCCGACACGCTGCTGGACCAGCTCACGCACCTGCGCGCCGCGCTCGACACGGCGCTGGACTCGCGCAACCGCCCCGCGCCCGCCTCGCAGTGTACGCACCCGCCTACCCCCACCTTTACCCCCACACTACCCCCACACACTACCCTCACACACTACCCACTACCACCGCCATACGATCTATATAATACATCGCAAGTTGCATATAAAACTATTTGCCACCACCATGGAATGTATAAATACGTCGATAGTATGATATAAGAGCCTCTGACTCCATGGAATTTATAATCCATAGAAAGTTTTATATATAACCCATTGTCCCCACCATAGAATGTAAATTAACCCACCGACCCCACCATAAAATGTAAAATCCATAGAAAGTACAACACCCTCTGCTCCCACTATAGAATGTATAATCCTCCGAATCATCCAATATATAATCTATAGAAAATTTGATATAAAACCTTGTGCTCCCACCATGGAATGTATGATACATACAAAGTTTGATATAAAACCCTCTGTCCCTACAATGAATTGCATAATCCATAGAATCCCTCCATGAAATTAAAATTTATAAATTAAAATTAAAATCAGTGGAAAGTTTGATATAGCACTCTCTGCCTACACTATAGAGTATAAAAGCCATCAATAGCTTGATATAAAACCCTCTGTTCCCTTCATCCAAAATGTAATGTATAGAAAATTTGTTATAAAACTCTATGCTACCGCCATGGAATGTATAATTGATCGAAACTTTGATATAAAACCCTCTGTCCCTACCATGGAATGTATACTCAATAAAAAGTTTTATATAAAACCCTCTGGCCCCACCATCCAATGTATATTCCATAGAAAGTTTGATATAAAACCCTCTGTCCTACCATGGAATGTATAATCCATTAAAAGTTTGATATAAAACCCTCTGTCCCTGCCATGGAATGTATAATACATAAAAAGTTTGATATAAAACCCTCTGTCCCTACCATGGAATGTATAATCCATAAATAGTTTAATATAAAACCCTCTGTCCCTACCATGGAATGTATAATCCATAATAGTTTAATATAAGACCCTCTGGCCCCACCATCCAATGTATATTCCATAGAAAGTTTGATATAAAACCCTCTGTCCTACCATGGTATGTATAATCCATAAAAAGTTTGATATAAAACCCCTCTGTCTCTACCATGGAATGTATAATCCATAAATAGTTTAATATAAAACCCTCTGTTCCTACCATGGAATGTATACTCCATAAAAAGTTTTATATAAAACCCTCTGTCCCTACCATGGAATGTATAATCCATAAAATGTTTGATATAAAACCCTCTGTCCCTACCATGGAATGTATACTCCATAAAAAGTTTTATATAAAGCCCTCTGTCGCTACCATGGAATGTATAATCCATTAAAAGTTTGATATAAAACCCTCGTCCCTACCATGGAATGTATAATCCATAAAAAGTTTGATATGAAACCCTCTGTCCCTACCATGGAATGTATAATCCATAAAAAGTTTGATATAAAACCCTCTGTCCCTACCATGGAATGTATAATCCATAAAAGCTTGATATAAAACCCTCGGCCCACACAATGTAGTGTAAAATCCATTAAAAGTTCGATATTATGTGGACATTTTACGTGTACACGTCTAAATACTCATTACCGTATTTTATCACGATTTATTTGATGTTATTTAATAATTCATTATAACTTGAGATTACATTGCTTGTCAGCAGCCCTAATTACGGGTAGACTAGTGTAAATAATTCAATAACCCCAAATAATTCGTAAAAAAAATTATCAAAAATATTAAACATACGTGTCATCTCCAGGTATCCAAATCGATCACTACAACAAATCCCGTGCCCGCACCCCTCCTATTAAGAAACTCAAAGAACAAAACAACTGTAAGATCAAAATAGCCGACACTAAAAGAAAGTTACACAATTTGATCACGCATTTAAAATCTTTTGATGTTGAAAACAACAGCGAGAAACAATTTGTGTGCACAAGAAAAACTGTAAAAGAAATCGCTGATTATTTCGAAAATATTTCGAAGTTCAAAACTATTTCGAACAACAGTAAAGTTAAAGAACAACTTTACTGTGAGACATCATTTCCTATAAAACCTTCTCAAAATAAACCTACCATGCCAATCCCGAATACTAATATCCATTTTCAAACTTCAACCAATTCGGTATTATGTAAAAATTTGAACATAGCGAGGAAAGCTAACTTACATTTGCAATGGAAGACGTCGGTGTTGAACGCGAGAAGTGTGTATTGTACGAATCTAGTGGGACAGAAGAATGAGAACATAATATCTAATATTCGGAGTTCTTTGAGATCAATGATGCTTCAATATATTATATGAAAGTTGGCTTTTTGTATATAAGGATAATGTGAATATAAGGTTAAAAAAATTTAAAGTCTAGATAACGTTGTATTTTTGCATGTATATTAAGTCTGTAGTGTAGTATTTTAAAATTGAAATTATACAAGATTATGTAGAAACCTTAGCTTTGAATAAGTAATTAGTTTGATAATAGATATGATTTCAATTGTAGCGTAGGCAAGTAATCATAACGATAGGACACTTATGACGTCATTTATATCCAGTAGAACATATAGGTGACCAAAGAGCTACCTGAGTAGGTCCGCTAACAAATGATCACAACATTTTTGGTCGTGTGTTTGTTCCAGCAAATAAATCATTTAAATTCTGGCTATAGTAATGGAGACAGAAGAACGCGGCGCGGAGCTGGCGGAACTCCAAGAGCAAGTGATCAAGCTGAAGTCTCTGCTGTCGACCAAGCGGGAGCAGATCGCCACGCTGCGCACTGTGCTCAAGTCGAACAAGAACACGGCCGAGGTCGCGCTCGCCAACCTCAAGTCCAAGTACGAGACGGAGAAGATCATCGTCACGGAGACCATGCTCAAGCTGAGGAACGAGCTGCGGCTGCTGAAGGAGGACGCCGCTACTTTCTCAAGTAAGTGCTCGTCATACTAAAGTCTCTTTTAGACTGTCCTTTTTTCATTAACAGTGTCATCATAATGGCTAGTGGAGTAGCGGTAATTTGTAAGTCATGTTTTTTAGGCCAGCATGTTTCATCGTCGACCATATCGTCACTTACTAACAAGTGAGATAGGTAATGGTATAATGGTAAAACGCAGACCGTGATTACTTCAAAAAGGCAAAATATTATTACATTGGTTCCTGTGTCATAGACTGGTAGGACAAGCAATTACCAATTCTTGACCCAAGACGCAAATGTGAGTCAAAAATTCCTCCGGGACGCATATATGCGTCATTACAAAACTCTTGAAAACAGGTTGGATACCTATTTGTTATTTTAAATCAATGCAATTTCCCAATCTAATTTATCATGATAAATTGAACTTATATGGGGCTGTCAATTAAAAAAAAGTATCAATTCCATGTAGGAGCATAAAAAAAACAATGTATGACAGTTTTGTCATAAGTTGCCTCTATATTCGAACAATCTTTGTGGCCCACCGGCCACAGTGAGACCATTGCCACTTTCATTTAAGAATTTGTGAAAATGAAGGTGGCAATGGTCTCACTGCCAAGAACGCCTAAATCAGCAAATTGGAGGAGTAAAAGCAGGAAAGCAGACCCCGAGTACCGAGGTATAAGGTAACGGTGATGATAGAATGTCATTAACAAGTAACGTTGCTGTGTGTTGTAGGCCTGCGCGCCATGTTCGCGGCGCGCTGCGAGGAGTACGTGACGCAGGTGGACGAGCTGACGCAGTCGCTGGCGGGCGCCGAGGAGGAGAAGAAGACGCTCAACCAGCTGCTGCGCCTCGCCGTGCAGCAGAAGCTCACGCTCACGCAGCGCCTCGAGGAGCTCGAGGTACGGATTTCATTTCTCTACTTTATAGTACTCCGTTTAACACTTCCTTTTATTACAAAGAAAGTTTCAAGTTCCTATGTAACACGCATTTGAAGTTCTTGAGATCATTGGAGAACTTGAGACACTAAGGCATTTTGCAAACTGGGTGGAGCCACCAGTCACCCTAGCAGAAGCAGGTCACGGCAGCGGCGTGTGAAGCGCGCCTTTCCATACTAAAGTTGGTCATGGGTCAGCCGGGGTGCGAGGGATATTGTCAGATAATTTCACCTCCGGGAACCTGCGGCCCATACAGTTGGCGTGCGTTTTAGTCGGTTCAAGCCCGACATAACCTCCCCCTCTGGCCTCGGTGGTGGGGGTATCCGTGGGGATTTTACGTACAAGAAAAGGGCATTCTACAAACGTCACTGACAAATCATTTACTTTTGTAGCTGTACGCCTATGGAATGCACGACCTGTCTCTATTAGGCGAGTTTTGCTATTTTTGTCTATTAGCTCACCTAGTAACTATAACTGAAATCATTTAAAATACTGGTAACTGAATAGTACCTGTCAATAGATATCTATGCTTTTTAGATGTATTATATTATATAAATGTGCATGTGGCCGGTGACAAGTTCTCTGGGGAGATTGTATTTAACATTCGGGAAATTTTGTTTTTGGCGGGCAAAAGCCCGTCGTGTGCGCGGGTCATTAATGTGTGCGTGTGCGTGTGCGCAGGTGGACCGCGAGATGCGCACGCGGCGCGTGCCGAAGGCGGGCGGCACGCCGCGCGCGCGCGGTCGCGACTTCTAGCGGCTCGTGCTGGCGCTCAAGGCCGCCGCCGCCGCCCTGCGCGCGCTGCTGGCGCCGCCGCGCGCCGCGCCCCGCGCGCCCTTCGCGGCGCCGCGCGCCCTGAGCGTCACGAATTTATAGTGTTTAGTGTCCACACGACTTTTTGTATTAGCGGGTATCCGGGACTAAATTATTTGTACGTTTTATAAAAAAATGATGTAATGAGTCGTGCGGCTGGGCCGGGCGGCCGGCGGCGGCGGGCGCGGCCCGAGAACCGTCAAACTGTGCCGCCGCGCCCGCCGCCCCGCCGCGCCCCCCCGCGCCGCCTAGTGTTAAAGTTGACTGATTTTTACTCGAAGCCCGGAGCGGGCCGAGCGCCCCGTCGCCTCGCCCGCGTCACCTCTACTATTTTGATATCGAATTTCCTCATATTATATCTATCTTTCTATCGCACGTCGTAAATTGATGTTTATCGAATATTTTTGTAATAGGATCGGTGTATTTTATTACGCAAATAAATATATCGCCGTTGTTACGATATCGGAGTGCGGGGATCGACCGGGGTTACGATGAAACGGTGCGACGTTATTTTTTATGATATATTTATTGTTCGAGTCTTACTATATGAATTATAGAATCCTCTACTCGATACGAATGTTTAGTACGTCCAGTTAAAAAAATTCTAAAGAGAATATTCGTCGACGTCCATCCATTGTGTGCGCAAAAAGACTTTGTAATCTGTTCTGTAGTGGATACGTTCGTTGTGTTGTTGGGCCCTCCGCCGAATACTTTCGTCCATCTTGTTCTAGTTGTACTCGTAGTGTTTCAGTATGTTTCGTTGGTGACGTTAGACTGTTGTGGGTCGGAGTTGGGTGATACCTGTGTTAGTTGCGGCGCCGAAGCGAGCCGACCGCCGCGCCCGCCCGCCGCGACACGCCGCGCGTGACACGGTCGCGGTCCCGGCGGCGGACACGCCAGGCGTGTCGCGGCGGGCGCTCCGCCCTGTTGTGTTCCTGCCGTCCCGTGGCGTCGCCACTCGCGTCCATTTCTTGTCCATGAGCTGGTCGCGCCCGACTGATGTTACTCTGACACATGATACCGGACCGTATCCAAATATATGACACCGTTTAATTTATCAGTGACGTGTAACGGAAAAGTAACTATCAGTTTCGCCTCTGTTGCTCAAAACTTTGCTCACGGGCGTCGGCCAGCGAATCTATTGATAAGACAAAATTTACAAAGGAAAAAGATTTTATTAAGTGTTACGATTTTATTGTTTACGTTGTTGGATGTGATATTGGCAGCTTCCCGTGTTCGGTCGAGTACGGCCGCTCGGTGACATAGTCGTTGACCTTTCTTAGCGTCTCGCTGACCTTAGGCTAGTTTGACCGTTCCATGTAGTGTGGGCACTCGCCCTAGTAGGTATTTTTACTGGTTTAGGTATAGTGATAGATACGTTAACCTTCAGGTATCCTTAGTAGGTAATCTAGCGAGGACCCCCTCGCGTAGTGAAATTAAGTTGCAATATTAACTCTCGTAGCGTAATTTGTTTGCATAGCTCAAAGGGCGGGCCGGTGCGGCCGAGCCGCGCCGCCCGGGACCATCGTCTTGCATTTATTGTTTATAGGTAATATTAATATATTGACTAGCTTTTCGTAGCGCATTCTTCTTGTACTTAAACGATGGACTTACCGATTGTTAGCTTTACTTTGTATTTTCTTTCTAGGTATTATTTTTCATATTAGCTTAGCAGCAGACATCGTTTATGTATTTTTATGTCTAGTCAGCGATAAATCCGCGCGTCTAGTGCACGTTTCATTGAGCATGCTACGTTTTGGATATGAAACGCCCATTAGATTCCGTTTACATCGACATAATAATATTTTTATATGGTATTTGTTATAAGAGCAGTATTTTTTTCTATAGTTATATTAATTGAGATTTTGATTCGTCCAGTCACTGTTGACTTATTTTCACTCGAAGTCGTTTATTTATCCCGACTTGATATTTGTTACAATGCTACCGACAATTATTCCGGTGTACTAAAAGTACTGATCCGAAATCGAAATATGATGTTTACTTACAGACTAATAAAGAAATAGATGGTATTTATCTTTAAACTTCGCGTTGTAAACCGATATTATTAGTAACCATCGTATGTTGATTTTGGGTCGAGTCGAGACTATTATGAGTTACAAGTAGTATTAGTGCAATTAAATTTGGTTGTTCATGCATATAGTATTATATATTATTATGTTCAGTGTATTGATATCCAGTATTTTTTATACAGAGGGCATCGCTCGATGTCTGCTGCCACTGACCGGTGGTGGTGTTCACAGCGATTAACCAAAAATAATATTTTTCTTTATACATACATTATATAATATTTAGAAGATTATTTTGCTTAGGCATAGATATTATATTATAGAGTAAACTATTGATTATGAGTTATATTATTTAAAGATGAAAGTTTTGTTATGAAATGGCTGCTACTTTATTATGTATTGCGACATGATCTAGGTGTTGGACAACTCGAGGCATGTATGTTCCCACGTCACGTGGCGTCATTACTATCTGTAGCTGAGTACTGCGTCAATTATATAATATAATTGAGGGTGTGACGGCGCGCCGTAGATGAACGTTAAATCAAAATGTTTGGATTGTTGTGTATGTTACTTGTGGACTGTTGTGTGGGGGCCGGTGTCGCACCCTCGCCCTAAACGTGCACAGTTTGATGGTTCACACTCTATACTCGGAACAATCTCTCTCTATCACTGCTTCTTATTCCACATATTATTTATTTGCTTCAGTAATTCGTAATCGAACTAGATTACAAGTCTTTTAATATCTTCGTATAACGAGCTTTCTTGTATCAGTATAACTATGGTGTTGTGTGTGATATTCAACGACAGATACAATGAACCGGCTTCGGGAACATATCATGACAGAGCGTATTTATTTTCACATATAAGGCACACCGTGTTGTCACAATGACTGATTTGAATCATGTATGAGAATAATAAATGATATATTTAAAACATGTTTTTGTCATTTTAATTCTGTTGATCATATTGATAAAGGGAAGGTGAACTGTTTTCGCAAGGCAAGACCTGCGGGTCTATGAAGGCCACATTGAGCGATTCCGCCAAAAACGAGTAACTTTATGAATTGCCAGTAGATCTCAATCAATTCCTTTAAAATTCGTAAAATGGTCACTTATCCTGGGCAGATTTACAACAATTCGTTTACCAAGCAGATTCTAATTTCGTGTAAATGTTACCGCGTGCCGAACATAAGGATCGTGTTAGTTTTTTTTCTGTACTGTTTTTACAAACTAAGGTAATAATTCGTAGAATATGTGTTATTAAAACAATAAAATATCAATTACCCGCCATAGAATTATCGGAAATAAAATTATAAGAACGAAATCGAAGTATAAGTGTTGCCATTATCTGTTAACGTCAGCAGGCTTGACTTTAGTGTTATGTTATCTGTGATGTACTCTCGAACATTGAATTACTTTTTTTTTCGCTAGATGGTGCTGTGGTCCAGCTCATAAAATAATGGTTTAAGTTAAGTAATAATGGTTAATTTGTGGACAATGCCTAATACAAAACGTTATTTTACTCTTTTTTTCTTTACATTATAGATTATTTATTAAGAAATAAGCAAAAGGAATTGAAGATGTTGCTGCTTTCGAATCTGCTAACTGACATCAAAGCAATACATAGTTTGTGAACCATTTTACAGTTTCCATACAAAACTGTCATCTATTTGAATTGCGAAATTAGAATTGAGCGCAGTTCACAATTCATATCAGTGTGTGACCTTTTTATGATTTTCAATATGACTCATATTATTATCCTAATACGATGCCATCAAAGTGACCTTCTAAGACCCGCTGCTTTCGTGTGTTAGGATACTGTACACATACGCTCCATTCGTTTAGGTACTTTACTAAACATAAACCATCTTGATGTGTCTTTTTAAATTGTTTTATTTGAAACTCAAGTTTATTATTATTTTCTGTTTAGAAACTTTTTTTAGGGATTAAAAACTGAAATTCAAACACTAGTTAGTCTGTTAATTACCCTAGTTCAGGGATGGTGAACCAATGGCACGCAATACTTAGTTTTGTACATGCACGCAATGCCTGATATCCATATAAGGCAACGCGATGTCCGTGCAGTGCTGCAATCACTCGATGTCCGGCAAGCCAGTGGTCCGGATGGTATTCCAGCGGTAGTTTTGCAAAAATGTGCAGCGGAGTTGTCTCCAATGCTTACGCGCCTGTACCGGCTGTCCTACAGTTCGGGTACAGTGCCTTTGCCTTGGAAAGAGGCGAATGTTCAGCCGATTCCTAAGAAGGGGGATCGCTCGTAGCCAGCCAACTATCGACCCATAGCCGTTACCTCAGTGCTGTGCAGTGTTCGAACACATAATTAACAAACAGCTCATGCGGCACCTAGAGGATCACTCCTTAATTAATGACCGGCAATATGGCTTCAGGCCGAAACGGTCAACGGATGATCTTCTAGCATACGTTACCCATCTTTGGGGTGAGGCTATGGACAAGCACGGCGAGTCACTGGCAATTAGTCTTGACATCGCCAAAGCTTTCGATAGAGTCTGGCACAAATCGCTTCTTTCCAAGCTACCTGCCTTTGGTCTGCCTACTAGGCTGTGCAACTGGGTTGCTAGCTTCCTGCAGGGGCGCCGTATTCGCGTCCTTTGTGACGGACGAGCTTCGGAGTTTCTGCAGGTAAATGCTGGCGTACCCCAGGTGTCCGTCTTATCACCCACTCTCTTTCTTCTGCATATCAACGACATGCTGTCCACAGGCAAAGTTCATTTTTATGCTGACGATACCACCTTACATGGGAGTTATCATGGACATCTTGCGGCCAAGCAGTCAGATATCGCAGAGTAAAGGCAGCTTCTTGTCACTGTGCTTGACGGGATCCTGAATAACATTTCTCAATGGGGTTCTGAGAACCTGGTTGAGTTCAATGCCAATAAGATGCAGGCATGTGCGTTTGCAGCAAAAGTATCTTCTTTCCTTCCCCTCCCCATTCTTCAGAGCACGCCACTGCCACTGCAGGACAATTTCAATATCCTAGGTATGGATGTTCGAACAGGCCGAGGAAAAAGACTACTCCGGTATTGAAGAGGTACGCGTACACACTGACGGCTCCAAAAAAAAATGGCTCAGGAGCCGGCGTACACTCCCTAGACCTTGACTTAAACATCCATCTACCACTAGGCAAGCACAGCTCGATTTTTCGATCTCGATGCGAATGTGTTGCCATAACAACTGCTGCGACAGCAATAAGCGACCTGAAGGTGAAGGGCTTAAATATAAGATTCCTAACCGACAGTACAGCAGTTTTACAAGCGCTGAAACAGCAAATAACCAACAGCACACTAGTAGCGGAGTGCCAAACTGCCCTGAGCAGGCTATCCACCATAAATGCAGTAACGCTGCAGTGGATAAAGGGGCATAGCGGGTCCTACGGCAATGGTGCCGCGGATGAGCTTGCGAAGAGAGGCTCTGGCATGAGCGTTGATGGCCCGCTACCATTGCTACCAATCCCTTTCTCGCAACTCCGCACTTGGACACGCGAGAGATCCGCGGAACTAAATAACCAAAGATGGACACAAGCCACCGACTGCAGGCAGTCAAAAGTGGTTATGCCATCAGTAAATAAACGACTCACGAAACGTCTCCTGAAACTAGACAGAACCAGTCTAAGAACAATAATGGTGACTATAACGGGCCACTGCCCCCTCCACAAGCACCTATACACCATTGGTGTCACGGACAGTCCCCTTTGCAGGGGATGTTTTGCTGCCGAGGAAACGGCCGCCCACGTAATACTGGAATGCGAGGCAGTAGCCTATCAACGATCACAAATCCTCGGTACAGTGAGGTCGCTCGCCGAAGCCTGTGAAGCCCCCAGTAAGCTTCTGCGCTTCTGGGCGGAGCTAGGCTGGCTACTCTAGCCAGTACTTTGCACGCACAATGGCCCAAAAGGCAGGCTAAGTGCGGACAAGGGAGTCCCTTTCCATTCCATTTCCATTCATGGATGTTCGCTGCAACCTGAATAACAAAAATTACATCGACAGTATCATCAAAACAGCCTCACGAAAACTCGGAGTCCTGAACAGAGTGCAACGATTTTTCACACCGGAGCAGCGGTGTCTTCTATACAAGACACAAATTCGCTCCTGTGTGGAGTACTGCTCGCATCTCTGGGATGGTTCAGCAAAGTACTTACTAGATGCTCTCGACAGGTTGCAGCGACGTGCGGTCCGCATCATTGGGAATCCCGAGGTCACGAACACCCTAGAACCTTTACAGATGCGTAGAGATGTTGCGTCCATATCTGTACCATGGTGAGTGTTCTGATGAGCTCTTCCAATTAGTCCCACCCTCCCCTTTCCTACACAGGATAACACGTGCAGGTCTTAGATGTCATCCGCACACGGTGCAGAACATCCGATCAAGAACCAAGTAGTTCGGTGACTCTTTCCTCTGTCGCACCATTAAGGCCTGGAATTCATCACCAGCTCACGTGTTTCCTTCTTCCTACAGTCCCGGGTCCTTTAAGCGGGGCGTGAAAAAGCATATGATGAGGCCGTCAAGCTGAGTGTCACCATTGTCACACGATATGTGTAAGTAATGGTGACCCTCTTTTCTAAGACTTTGCCTTCAGCTTACCATCAGGCAAGGCGAAGTCTAATCGACGTGTTCTATATAAAAAAAAACGCCGCTAGGTAGGTATTAGGTACGCAGAAATATGAATTGTTAGATGCGCCCTTACATTAGAGTACGCGCCACGAATTAAGTCCCTTGGCCGCGGCGTGGCAGTGGCAACACATGCAATGTTGCAAGAATCCTCTTTTTATTTTACCAATTATTTCATTGTTCATATATGAATCTAATAGTACTTAGTTGAACTACTGAACTTAAGAAGTTAAAGGAGTGAAAACTTCAGCCAAAGTGTATCAAGAGACAGTCTTGGATCGTGTAGTGAAAAACGCGTACTGTGCATATTACTGTGTACATGTGACGAGATTGGGATCGATATACATGCAAAGAACTATTAGAAGTAGTAAAAATGTGCTGGCAACTCTAAACCGTACTGTCATGGCTTAAACCCACCAACACAGTATGGCGGCGATGTCATTATTAGTTCCGAATTTCACCGCGGGACTTATTTTCTGCCGTTGACTGTACTTCAGGTGTTAGGAAATGAACTTATTATAGTTTTTAAAGAAAGCATATTATGTAAAGGTGGAGTATGCTATATGAATCTTTATAGTACCTATTTCTTGAAAAGTTGTTTGAGTTCACACAAGACAAGATAGGCCTGGAGGTCACCCGCCTGTCACCCTGGCAGATGCAGGCCGCGGCGGCGGCGCGTCTCCCCTTTTCCGGGGTCGAGTTGGGGACTCTGTAGTTCCCACACACCCGAGGAGAGGGCCAGATCGTGAGAGATGGCTTTGGGTCGGCCGGGGTGCGAGGGATATAACTGTCAACCTCACCTTCGGCAACCAAACGACCCACAGGCGGCGTGCGTTTTAGTCGGTTCGAGTCCGACATAGCCTCTTCCAAGGCTCCGGTGGGGGAGGTATCAGTGAGGATTTTGCAAAAAAAAAACAAGACAAGATTGTTTACCTTTAGTTAAGTACCTAACTAAATGCAGTATAGGTAGGATATGTAGCAAGCATATCTGGGTCATATATTAGCCCTTGTTCTTAAGATGTATTCTTAGCTACTTCCATAATGTCAATAAGTTACTAAAAGGCAACAAGCAGGTTGTCGCGTATTATAACCACTAGCTTGGATCCACCTCTGTAACTTTGTGCCGGACAATCACGGTGGCAATTTACAAAGGCCCTCTTCTCTCTAAGTGTGGCACAAGATACCCAATGGCCTGGGAACTCAAATAAAATACTACCAAAATTGACGACGATGTCTTTATTGTGATGTATACAAGTCTTAAAATTTAATTACACATTAATAATAGTAATTTTACTCGCGAACATGAAGAATTATTATAAAAAACAATGCATAAGCACTTATCACGGACATGTCTGACTAGACCCATCTGTGTTGTAAAATATCACCGAAATGGGCGTACGCTTCATACAAGATTTGAGATCCGTATGAATTATTTACAGTTCTAAAACATAAAAGCCTCTACATGACACTGGTAAATAAATTAAAATTTAAGACAATTTATCTGATGTTGTAAGTGTAAACGTCTATATAAGAATACAGTGGAGACTAAATCAACCGAAATATTAGCTCACGAGAGCCATAACACAATATAACGCTTGAAGATTTTTGTAAATATTATTACTTCTAGAAATAAAACTTTTGTTACATCAATAACTACTTATCGAGTCTCCAACTGTACTTACAAATGTATGTATAATGAATTGACAACCTGTGGTGTAGTGTGGCTGTTCAAAATTATAAGAATATCATTATTAGGTACACCTCTAACTATTAAAGCCTCACAAAAAATGAGACTTGCTAAAAATATACCTGTCAAATGTGTATACTACGTCAAGAATGTTATACCATGATATAGGATATTTTTACCGTAGTAAGATGCATAGACGAATACATAATATAGATTATTAGGTATTAAGAGATCAAAGATAATTTACACAAAACAAATTCTCGTTATTTATAAATATACGTTGGATCTAAGCTTAATTTAACTTCCTCTTCGTTAGGCTCAACAAACTTACGAGTAGCCGCAAGTACCTTGGGCCCATCATTTTTGGCACGTGCCTATAAAATCCCAATTTCCATATACATAAAAGATGTTTGAAGTAGTAAAATTACGTGCTGAAACATATTATAGAAACCCCCAATATAGCTAGACGCAATTCTTAGAACCACATGATTTATCACTGAGACTTTTGAACACATTAAGAACAATGTGACGCTTTTCGATAAATACAATTTTAATAAAATATCGTGGTGTATAATACAAGGCTATTGATCGTAAACGTGGTTGAAAGATTAAAATATATGTATAATATAAAAAGTGTGCATAGGATTTCTCATCAGCGAAAAATCATATGATATAAGAACTACTTGACTTAGACTCACCCTGCACACATCAGTGTGTTGCCGTTATCTTAAAAACTAAGTTATCAAATTTTATAGACATATTTACGAGAAAAAGAAAATAAATAAATTGTCTTTAATTCTTCATAATATTAATTTCAGCTAAAACTAACTTTAGCTTAATAACATAAAAATGCTTAAACAATGTCCATTATTACATGTTTATTAAAAAAAAACTTAAATACATTACATGTCCGTATATATTAAAAAAAAAAGAATTCAGTAGCGGATAAAATTATATTATATGATATATAAAATTATGATTGAATAATAATTTGTGTAAGAAATAAATAATAAGTCATTTTAAACATTAACATGGCTGTGTGAAATATGACTAAGTAATACAATATAATAATTAATTGTAAAATCAGTTAAAATCTTTACAAGAATATGAACGCCGAATATAGTTAATGCAATATACTTAATGCGTACGTACGTAAGACTTGTTCGTGAACAAGGCAATTACTAAGAGATATTAAAAAACATCTATAGTACTACTTTAACACTGTCCAGTAAAACAAGTGTGAACAAACGATATTTTTATATGCCTACCGTAATTAGTATACTAGATTTTAAGCCCTATAAAGTTATCCAAAGAACAGAAAACAAATAAAGCAATGGGCAAACAAAAATTAAAACTATCACGATTTAATCACAGTTTACGAGTGTTTGAACAAGATTTGGGCGACTGATACGCATATAAGATATTTTCTGTATAAATAAGAACTCCGTAAATGCGTAAAATCATGCGTAATCTATTAACTATGTGATAACTTTTACTCCCAAGCCCGGGTGTAGTCTTTTACAGAGTGCATACTTTGAACAACTGAGATACCTGGGATGTGCTGAATATTCGAAACTCTCTAACTGTATGAGCGATGACTCAGTCCGATATTCCCCATCTTACAAATTTAATTTTATAACCGGCTGATTTAAAATATTATCTTAATTATGAGCAACTGTAACAAATTATTGTTTTGCGTTGTAACGAGTTAGAACATTTTTAATCGTCACTGGGTGAATATCTAAATCAGTTTTATTAATTTAGTTAGGGCTCGTATTTGTTGTTTATAGATTACATGCGTTCACTACTTGTTCAAGTAACTAATCTAATTAATCTAGAAGTAGAGAGAGCACTCTACTTCTAGACTCGGTTTTTTACTCTCACTGTTGTATTTCAGTACTCCATGAGTACAGGTTAAGCTGGTTCAAAGAGCACCCACTTTTAAAAATAAATGCATGCCTGCCTTATCATCATACTTTAGATATTACAGAGGATTGAAAAGTATACCTAATAAAGGTATGATTCCAAACTCTGCAGCATGTAACACGATGGTTCTGCACAGCACTACCGGTCCCCATATAATCTCTATGAGTTTATATGCTAATACATTCCGAAGTACGCATGCAAAATGCAATAGTGCAACACTGCTGTGTGTTGCAGAGTTCGGCATCATGTCTTTACTAAAATGTGAGTCAATATGAACGGCAAACGCGAAATCAATTAGAACTCCGACCCTCTTCTATGTAGACAGTAGTTTATATTTAATTTTAGTTTTAGAAGGAAAAAACATACGTATTTGTAATGTAACTTTCTCTTAGTTTTTTTTATGAAATTAGGTCATATAAACTTTTTATTCAGGGAGGATTCATTATATATCAGGGAGAACTCTGATTTACTGCGTCGTATTGGCAACTCATACTCGCGTATGAGTAATCCTAACAAAGCTAACTTAATATTATAAATGCAAAAATGACTTCGTTTACCAACTTATTCTGGATGAAAGAAACTGGCTGAAATTTTGTACACGGGTATAAATAGACCGGACAGCGGAATGATTTAACAGTGTATTCTCGTGATGCAGAATCAAAACATTATAATTTCGACCCCCACGTCGAGATTATTGTTTTTACATACTGAATAACCGTAGCTTAAGAGTTGTAAAAATATTCAAAAACTCATGTTACGTCATATAGGTGTATCTCTTAGTCATTACAGGAGTCGTATCAATCGTACGGGGAATAAAAAAAGGAGTTACAATATGCACACTGTGATTTTGAACTGTTCTCACGACAATACCGTGTGCGTTTTTGTATATAGAGCCGTGCTGACATGTTTAGTTATATCATGCAAATCGCGAGGATTAATTACAATTATTTTGATGCCGCCAGCGTTCTCGGCGGTATCCTGCTCACTCTCAGCTAATAATCTTTTTTTACAGTGTCCCTAGTCTACCCGCGAGTATTAACGGAGCGGTACAGCGCTCGCGGTCACACCATAAGAAAAAGTATTGGAGTGCTAACCCCAAAGAATTACAAAATACAATGTTATACCGATTAAATAAAATGTTCAGTCAGTGCTAATAGTATTCATATGTGATTAAACTATAAATTTGAACTCTCCGCGACTTACGATATCATTATTAGATGCAATACATATTACGTATCCAGTGTAATACCCAGGTTTTGTGTTAGCACGTCGGAAATATGCTGTCCATATCGTCTATCGCGATAGAGAGGGAATAAGTCTGGTAGTAACCAGACTATAGAATATGGAAATAAGCCAGTAGGCTTATTTCAGTTTTTTGGAGCATTCCTCAAAACCGAAAAACTCTTTACCTCTTTCCCTCTCTTCTGCACAATGCGCTAAGTCAAAAGCTGTGAATTGTATAAATTCTATTTACGTATAATTATATAATAAGAAGCAGTTATAGATTAATTTTGAGCACAATTAGTAGATACTACATAGTACAAATATTATACTCTTACGTAAAAATAACTTCCAATTTTTTTATAAAAGCAAAGTAGTTACTACTTTTTAAGATTTCTTGTTCTAATTGTAATTTTTATTTTATTTCATTCTCTACTAAACATATTTTAATATGCTTTATGAGGATAG
Source organism: Eilema griseolum (assembly GCA_963662185.1). Taxonomy (NCBI): domain Eukaryota; kingdom Metazoa; phylum Arthropoda; class Insecta; order Lepidoptera; family Erebidae; genus Eilema; species Eilema griseolum. Next base: position 6,952,876 of record OY759248.1, on the reverse strand, counting down.
TCTTAGAAGATTGTAGAACGAATGAATATCGATCGAATGACAAATCTGGATTTCGGTCAACTTTTTGTATTAAATACTTACCTCTTATATACCTACGTAAGCTAGGCTGAGAATATTCAGGAACTAATAAGGACAGAAAAATCTAACTACTACGAAGTAAGACTAATATAAAATATTACATATCATCGGTCCTACCCGACTTATATACAAAGACTTATAGTCAAAGCGTAAAACATACGACACTGAACATAAAAAAAAAATAACACATTTCTGACTTGAACATTTTGAACATACGCTAGTAAAATATATGTGTGAGTTTACAACTTGACCAGGTCAGTGACGTCACCGGGCGGCGGCACGGTGCTGGGCCGGAAGTACTGGCACAGGGTGTCGTAGAGCGCGATGCGGTGTGTCCGCGCCGTCCACTCGTCCTTCTCAGAGCTCTGTTGCGTGAAGTCGTCGTCGGTGCCGATGTCCCAGGTCTCGGGGGTCGGCTCTGATATTTCTTCGAACGGTTGCGTCGGTTCGGGTATGTTATCATCAGCTCCTAATACCTGAAGGTAAGCAGCAATGATTTTTCGTTATTACAAAACTCTTTGCTAGATGTGGTTATATACCGATAAGTTTAAAAAGATCTACATAGCTTTCTCTCTAAAAATCGAAATCAATCCACTTGTAAGTTAAATTTATTAAGATATCAAAAAGCGAAAATCAGCTCAGGCGGGATATTTGACTTCGCTTTTTCTGATCTTAATCGATTTGAATAGTTTGATTTCTAAATGCTTTACATTCACTAGTTAGTCAGTCATTTAGGCTAGTTTATTTGTTTAATATGTGTTTTTACAAAAAGGCACTACAGCTATACTTCATTCGGTTAGGTAGTTAACTAAAGGTAAACAATCTAGTAGTGACTTTTTATAAAAACGAATATTAAACAAATAAACTTGGTTAACTAACTGACTAACTAGTGATTCAATTTTGGTTTTTAGTCTTTAAAATGAGTTTCAAAATTGAAAAATATTAGCAAAACTGATTTTTTTAATTAAACATATTAGAAGGACACGCCTAGATTGTTTACGTTTAGTTAAATATCTAACCAAATCGAGAAGTTTTAGAAAAGGGGCAGGTCAGGAGTACTCTAAACCGACGAGCAGGCATGAAGAATGTAATGAGAGCGAATGAAGCGAGAGTGGAAGTTATAGGTGGAGGAGTGAGGTACCTGCGCGAGCGCATGCGCCAGGTCGGCGGGCGCGGGCTGCGTGTGGCGGCGCCGCGCCAGCGCGCGCGTGCGGCGCGGGGACAGCGCGGCGGGCGCGGCGCGGGCCGAGGGCTCCGCGAACAGCACCGTCGCCAGCTTGCGGAAGTTATAGGTGGAGGAGTGAGGTACCTGCGCGAGCGCATGCGCCAGGTCGGCGGGCGCGGGCTGCGTGTGGCGGCGCCGCGCCAGCGCGCGCGTGCGGCGCGGGGACAGCGCGGCGGGCGCGGCGCGGGCCGAGGGCTCCGCGAACAGCACCGTCGCCAGCTTGCGGAAGTTATAGGTGGAGGAGTGAGGTACCTGCGCGAGCGCATGCGCCAGGTCGGCGGGCGCGGGCTGCGTGTGGCGGCGCCGCGCCAGCGCGCGCGTGCGGCGCGGGGACAGCGCGGCGGGCGCGGCGCGGGCCGAGGGCTCCGCGAACAGCACCGTCGCCAGCTTGCGGAAGTTATAGGTGGAGGAGTGAGGTACCTGCGCGAGCGCATGCGCCAGGTCGGCGGGCGCGGGCTGCGTGTGGCGGCGCCGCGCCAGCGCGCGCGTGCGGCGCGGGGACAGCGCGGCGGGCGCGGCGCGGGCCGAGGGCTCCGCGAACAGCACCGTCGCCAGCTTGCGGAAGCGCGCCACCTGCAGACCCACGCTGCTTTACACGGGGCTTGCACAAACGCACATACAGCTCGACCCACAACAAGACCACTTGTACGATGCAACCGTACACTGTCTGCCGACTAAGCATTTTTACCTTAGTTGGCTATAAATTAATTACATCAAAAGTAGTACCCGATCAACGGCCATCGCGTGTGCTCCCTCGCTCCTTTGTTATAGTATAATAATTAAATTGGTCCGAGTAATAAATTCAGCAAAAAAACATATATCTGCCGTATTCTTTACCATCTACTACCAAATCTTTACATGGTCCTTCGAAGCCATCGGCCGACATCTCGCGAGTTCTAGTTTTCGTTATTTTTCGGGAGTGACGTGGACATTAGGTACTTGTGAGTGAACCGGTCAGGTGAACTAGCATTGGATTACAGTGTCACGAGGAAAGTGTCAACGTGGTTTCGTATCTAATTAGCTAAGCGTACAGGAACGAAATCCTAGCAGCAAACACTTTCACCGGCATCTGTGATTTATCAGCGTCTCGGGCAAGAGACAACCAGCAACTTCAGCAGCAGCAAGTCGGTACATAGCGACAGCTTCATTGTCTAGCCACAGCTTCGCTATCCAGCAGCACCAAAGCATCGCTACTAAGCAGTAGCACTAGCATCTAGCAGCAAGGACGTTAGCGTCAAATTTAGCAGCCATCAACAAGTAAGGTCTTTCCTTTTACTTAAGCAGCAAATCAGTAGCATGGAAGAACTTTACGAACAGCAGTGTGAGCTCAGCGAGTTGATAAAGAAAATCCCTATCAACATCAAAAAGGACAGCGCCGATAGAAAAACGGATGATTACTTCAGAAGGCGATTAGAGTTGTTAGAGAGGTATTGGTCCGACTTTCAGAACAACCATTTAGAGTTTTGTCAATATGGGGTCAAGGAGCATCCCTATCTTTCAAATTCCGAGCATGAAGAAGTAAGCAAGGCATATACAGCAGCCAAAGTATTGATTAAGGAGCAACAGCAGCAGCGACAGCAGTTCGGAGGTGATCCAACTCTGTCAAAACCCACTAGAAGTCCCCAGCCCCCATTTAAGCAACCTGAGGTGCCTGAAGAAGGTGAACCATCGGGTCACGAGCAAAAATCAAAAACTAGCATACTTCGTGCAATGGGATCACGGGGCTGCAAAAGCCAATTGGACGATATGATTCGCAAGCAAGCGGCGAATTTTAAGGCGTTCAAGAGAACTATCACGCTTCTCTCTATATATCACGTATCTCGCACTCTACGTCTATGTCCGAAAAATGGGAAATGGTAGACGCTCTTAAAACACTAGAAGCACGCTGGTCAAAAATTGACTCTCTTCACTGGGAGTTGGACGGCGAAATAAGTGGAGAGGACGACGAGTATGAAGTCGTATTTAATCAGCACGAGCGATCATATACTAAATTAAAGTTAATGATTAACAGAAAGCTATCAAGCGTTTCCCACCGAGAACACTCCGCTCCTAAAATGGAAATACCTGAGTTTACGGGACGTTTTCAGAACTGGAAATCGTTTAAGGACCTCTTTACAGAAGTCATTCACAACATCCCGATCTTTTCCAAAGCGCAAAAGATGCAATTTTTGAAAGGAAAGGTTGTAGGGGAAGCAGGAAAACTTTTACAGCATCTTGTCATTAGCAGCGAAAATTACGAGGCCTGTTGGGAGATTCTCAACCGTCGGTATAATAACGAAAGGCTTATTTTCATATCTATAATGAATAACTTACTAAGTCTTCCCAATACTCAGCAGCGATCATTTAGCCATGTTAAAAAATTGCATGACGTAACTCTAGAGAGCATATCGTCGCTGTCATATCAAAATGTCGTATGTTTTTTTTTCGATTTTTTTTTATAGTCTGTATGCGTTGTTTGAAACGTAATCTTCAATATGTCAAAATATCGTATGATGTTGTGTTCAACGAATATGGACTTTATTGCACTAGTCATAAAGTCTTATATTAAATGACTTTGTCAACATGTCGTATCTTAAACATACGCCTTTTGGAATAACAAATTTGACAGATAATGATATTTTGACGTTTGACACCGGTAACCGCGAAATGTTAAGTGTATTAAGTAGTGCATAAAACAATAGAAAAACAAAGTGTTTACCTCCAAAATAAACAAGGTAAGTTATTTTTACTTGCTTATAGCAGTAAATACTATTGTTATACTACACGAATTGTTAATAAGGCGTATTTTTTTTAATAAAGTGGTGAGAGGTGTTTACACTTTTAATTTTCCTAATTCATAAGGATTTTGTTACCAAAGCCAATTTTGTTATCACACTTCTGCAGTTTAGAGAGCAATACTTTTTACAAGCTTTTAATTAACTAGCAATGTTTGTATGTATTGTATGTATGTAATTTTGTATACTCATTCAGTTTGGTTGATAATTCATGGTTAACTATGTGACGTAATTCTAAATCCCATATGGCTTCATAAACAAGATGGCGGACTGATATTTTTTTAAATTAACTACCTACTACAATATGGGGATCAAATGAAAGGGTTTGCTAAGGATAACTTGAAAAATTGAAGTGAAGTCACTCTAAATCAATAAAATTTAGTATTTAGGTATACTTACACAATTTTCAATCACTCAGACTGCTTGATATATTTTTTCGTATTAAAATTTAGTGTTTTTGGCGTTGTAATAAAGTATTTAATTTTAATATTTAATTATAGATCAGAATGAAGAGGTTTAGCAGAGGAGCAGATCTACTCCAAAGAGCACTTAAATTATCAGGTATCAGTGATAACAATATGATGCAAGCTAACTGTCTTGATGATGAAGCAGATTTGAATGATCAAGATGAAACAATGTTTAATTCTATACAGGAAGCAAATGCTATTAAAAAATCACCTTGTTCTAGTTCAGTTATGACAAATCCTATTACTGCTGCATGTTCCCCTAAATCTGATTTGGTCATGTCTACTACACCTAACCCATCTATTTCAATAGCCATATTACCACATCAAGTAGATTTTAATAATGAAGACGAAACTGTAACGAATAATTTAGTACAGGAAACCACAACTGTTATTGATATATCGCCCTGTTCTAGTCCTTCTACTTTGAGTTCACATTTTTTTGATACAACAAACCAAAGTTCGCATAATATGGTTCTGGATAATATCACTATCTCATGCACCTCAAAAGATCCGACAATAACACAAGATTCAAACTTAGAATACGGTGAACCTATGGAAAAGTCCTTTTTAAACGAAATTACTGCTGGAAGTATTCAAAAAGCAGCGTGTTCTAGATCTTCTCCCTTAATTTCTACATCTTTTATCTTAGACGAAACTACTGGTGAATTCCGAAACCATGATATAAATGATACGTCCAACATAATATCAGAAGCTATGGCGCAGGATTCCGAAATAAATTGCAGTGATGACGATCAAGACGGTGATTATGCCCCAGATCAGGAGGAATCGTCTACAGCTTGTGAATCTGAATCAGAAAATATTCCTTTAGCAAAAAAAAGACGTGGTATCAGAAGACAACCGCTATGGGACAGAAACCGACAAAAGATGCGACGAATGCAAGGCAAATCCTATAAAGGGATAAAGAAGCAAGCAGGTAAATGGACTCAAACTAATACAAGACCTGGTAGAGAAATGAAGAGTCCTTGTAACTGTAAATCCGCTGTATTCGATTGCAGAAAGTTGACAGAAGATGCAAGAAAAAAACTTCATACCAACTTTTGGGAAAACTTAAATTGGGAACAAAGAAAAGTTTATGTAGCCAGTTTAGTTACTAAGGTAAAACCTACGTCTAGAAGGCCGAACAATGACAGCACTCGTAGAAATATCACTCTGAATTATCATTTGCGGGTAGATGAAACAAAATTTCGTGTCTGCAAAAATATGTTTCTAAATACGTTTGATTTGGGTGAAAAAAGTGTAAGAATGTGGTCCTTGAGTAGCCAAAATGGAATTCCCAGCCTGGCGGCTCCACGTCCACCACAACCACATACTGAACGTCAAATTCATCTAGAATCATTCTTAAATTCCTTGCCAAAAATGGAATCGCACTACTGTCGTGCAAACTCAACCAAGATTTATCTGGAACCAAATTGGTCATCATTAACAGAACTTCACAGTTTTTATCAAAAACAAGCTGCTGAAGACAGTATTAAACCATTTTCATGGACCCACTTTCTAGAAGAACTAAAGAAACAAAACATGATTTTGTTTCAAAACCGCAAAGATCAGTGCGATACTTGTTTTGCATTTACTCAGTCCAGATTGGATCAAAGTACTTATGATTCACACATTTTAAGGAAGACTATGGGCAGACACGAAAAATCTAATGACAAAAGACTTGCGGAAATGGACAATACGATGAAAGTATATTGTGTGGATGTTCAAGCGGTATTGTTAGCTCCAAAACTGAATGTGTCGAAAGCGTATTACAAGATCAAATTAAAACTTCACAATTTTACTTCATATGATCTTGTGACGCGACATGGTAGATGCTACTTGTGGGATGAAGTAAATGGTGGGCTAGAAGCAGAAGCTTTTGCGTCTTTATACAGTGACCTTATTAATACAGAATTTGAAAGATCAGAAACCAATTTGACAAAAATTGTGTTATGGTCCGATGGTTGTTGCTATCAAAATCGAAACCAAGTAGTTTCGAATGCAATTTTACACTGTGCGGTCAAACTTGGAATAATTATTGAGCACAAGTATTTAGAACATGGACATACGTTCATGGAAGTAGATTCAGAACATAGCGTAATAGAGAGAAAAATTCAGAAGAAAGATTGTGTTTATATTCCTGCTGAATATGTCGGCATAATCGAATCAGCTAGAAAGAATCCAGCTCCATACGAATTCCATAGTCTTAACTACAATTTTTTCAAGGATTATTCTAAACTACAATATTACTCAAGTATACGACCTGGCTACAGGGCTGGTGATAACATCGTGACTGACATTCGTTGCTTAAAATATAATCACAATGGCACAATTGAATATAAAATTTTGTACGATGATGATTGGACTCTTTTGCCCAGAAGAACGAGATTGCCAATTAATCCTGACATTATACTACCTCCACTCTACAGTTCAAAAAGAAATATTGATCTTCGCAAGTTTCAAGATTTACAAGACCTGAAAACTTCACTTCACGAAAACTATCATTCTTATTATGACACCCTACCTCATGCATGCCAAAATCAATCATCTTGTCCTCATATCAAGAACAGTTAAAATGAAATATTTCGATACCTAATAGCATTGCACCAACTATAATAACCTGTTTTTTTTTTTAATATTATTAATTAATATTTTGTTGGTAATAATATTGAATTTGTTAGATTTTTATATGTATACCTATAGTTACGAATTAGTACCTATATTATAAAAATATGATTATCCTGAGTATTTAACAGGTTCTGATAATTATAAGTTTTTTTAATGAGTCTGATTATTATGATTAAATGAGACTGATTAAGTAAGCAATTAAACCAAAAGTACTAATATCATTATAATTTTATTTTTAAACAGTTTGCAATTCGAATTTTGTTAGCTACAATTAAAATAAGGAATACTAATAATGCCTTAAATCTGCTAGTTTTATATTTTTGTTAAAAAAATGAGGCTGATGCTGATTACACTTACTTAATAGGTACTTAACCAGCAGTTATTGTTAGTTTTTTATAAGAGGTTCTTATGTTTGATATTCTAGTTTATTTTTTGAGAATTATAGTTGTTTGATTATTAATGTCTGTTTTTTATTTCCTTACATAAAGTATCAAAAGGTCATTCTATTAAAACCTATCAGTCAAAATGTCATAAAGACAATCAAAATGTCATATGTTTGGATTTTTATTAAAAAAAATAATGTTAAAAGGGTCATGTTTACAAATTTTCAAGTTCTACTTACAATCTGTTTTTACGGATATTACGGTTGAATAGACATGGAAAAAATATTCCTATTCAAAAAAAAAAAACAAACTTTGTACATAGTAGCACGAAAAAAAATCATTTTTTGTGTTTCCTGAAACAGGGTAGTTAAACATATGACATTTTGAAATGACAGCGACGATATATGCGATACGGAACTTGGGGATTGACATCAGCACCTGGGATCCGATTCTCGTATATTTACTATCTCAAAAGCTAGACAGCGATACTTACGACGATTACAACGATTCCCTGAAAAATAAAAAACAACAACCTGTGTTGCAAGATTTTTTGCAATATCTGGAGAGCAAATTCACTGGTTGGGAAACATCTCGTCGAAAGTTAGACCAGGTGTCAGCAAAATCCAATAATCAGCAATCATCTAGCCATTCACATCAAAATCCAAAGCCAAACCGTTTCAATAATAATTCAGACCACAGGTCGAATAAACCAGAATCGTATTCCAAAGCCTTACACGTGTCATCGATCAAATGTCAATTTTGCAATAAACAACATGCCCTGTATAATTGCGAAAATTTTCTACGATTGCAAAACGAAGCTAAATTAAATACTGTAGCAAAATTGAAATTGTGCAAAAATTGTTTATTTGATCACAATGGCCAGCAGTGCATTTCCGCTAGGCGATGTCGCAAATGCGCAGGAAATCACCACTCCGTTTTACATGACGCATGCTCAAAAAGTAAGTCGCAATCGAATACTGCAACGGCGACAATAAGCGAATCAAATTCAACAGAGGAAAATGTACCGATAACAGCGCATGTCTCACAACACCGTCCTGGTTCCAACGAGGTATTGTTAGCCACAGCTCTAGTTAAAGTAGCAGCGGTAGATGGATCTCATCACATTTTAAGAGCCCTAATAGACCCAGGGTCACAAGTTTCTGTGATAAAAGAGAGTGCAGCAAAGAAATTAGGCTTACAGCGAACAAAATTCAACGGATTAATCGTTGGTATAGGAGAGAACGAAAGCAACTGCAATGGTGTGATCACACTGAACTGCTTTTCTACATACAACGAATTTTCGTTTGTTACAGATGTACTCGTTATGCATAACGTACTTAGGAATATTCCACTTAAATCCTTTGACGCGTCGAACTGGTCATATTTGGGTAATCTGATATTAGCCGATCCATACTTTGACCGTAGCCGCCCAGTGGACTTACTATTAAGCGCTCAAGTTTATGGTATGTTATTGCTGGGAGGACTGATAAAAGGAGAAAGCCTATCACAACCCGTATGACAAGAAACGCAGCTCGGTTGGATAATATACGGCGGCGGTGAAATTCCGTCTTATCAATGCAACGTGGTCGTCAATGATACCCAGGATATACAGCGATTCTGGGAGATTGAGGATATTAGCGAGCAATCTAACTTATCAGCTGAAGATCAGCAGTGTGTTGACTTCTATTCAGCTACAACAAAACGTCAAGAGGACGGGCGATACGAAGTAAGATTGCCATTGAAACCGGAAATAGGTGAAAAATTAGGTTCATCTAAAGAGATGGCAATCGCACAGTTCCAAAATTTGGAACGCAAATTTAATAAGCAACCAAGTTTAGCGGAACAATATAAAGCGTTCATCAGTGAGTACATAGCCTTAGGACACATGGTGCCGAGTCACAGTAATAATAACAATCGGGTATCATGTTACCTACCGCATCACTCAGTGCTGCGAGCGGAATCTACTACGACAAAGCTACGCGTGGTATTTAATGCGTCAGCAAGGACGTCGAGTGGATATAGCTTGAATGACCTAATGTTTAAAGGACCTAATTTACAGCAGGATCTTCAGGAATTGGTTCTAAAATGGCGTCGGTACCGGTATGCCTTTACATCCGATATTGAAAAAATGTATAGGCAAATAAAGGTGTGCGAAGACGACCAACAATATCAGCAAATTATATGGAGAGATAGTCAGGATCAGCAGTTACAAGCATACAAACTAACTACCGTAACGTACGGTACTAAGCCAGGATCCTTTCTAGCTATGATGACTCTCAAGCAATTGGCTTCAGATGAGCGGTTGAACTTCCCGGAGGCTGCCAAGGTCTTAGAAAACTCATGTTACATGGATGACATGCTACACGGGTCCAACACCATCGTAGAAGGACAGCAGCTCATCGAAGATTTGAACAGACTATTACGAACAGGAGGTTTTACTTTGCAAAAGTGGTGTTCAAATCACCCGAATCTTCTTAGCAATATCAAAAACAACAACAGCCAAATCGGAGTTACTTTTGACTTCAAATCCGAAAGCACGTCGAAAACATTAGGTCTACGTTGGAACTCTAGCAGCGATATCTTCACTTTTAAATACAATATAGCTAATCTCGACGTCAAAATTACCAAACGACTACTTTTATCAGAGATAGCAAAGGTATTTGACCCGTTAGGATGGTTGTCACCGTTAACTACAAAATTAAAGCTGATATTTCAGAATCTATGGTTGAACAAGATGAGCTGGGATGAAGAAGTTCCGGAAAGCATAAAAAAGGAATGGGTGACAATCAGTGAAGACATGGCGTATATAAATCACTGTGAAATACCGCGCTGGATCGGATGTCAACCCAATGAGGTCATTGAACTCCATGGATATTGTGATGCATCCACCAAAGCTTATGCAGCGGTTATTTACGCATGTCAGCGGAAGAAATACGAGCAATCTACGACTCTAGTTGTTGCCAAAGCACGACTAGCACCTGTATCTAAAAGCTTATCATTACCGAGATTAGAGTTAAGTGGAGCATTATTATTAGCGAAGTTAATGACTAAAGTCATTAATAGTTTGAGCGGTCAAAATATACGCATTTATGGATGGACGGATTCAATGGTGGTCTTGGGATGGCTACAGGGCGACCCAGGCCGCTGGAAACCGTTTGTTGCAAACAGAACGAAACTTATAACGGAAGTGATGAAACCCGGCTGCTGGCGATATGTTATATCCAAAGACAACCCAGCAGACGCAGCTAGCAGAGGAATCTTAGCTTCTCAACTGAAAAATCAAACGCTATGGTGGCATGGGCCACAGTCATTACACTCTTTTTGTGAAAAGGATTCCGCGCCCACTACTTATACCACCGATCAAGAAACAAAAACTAAGTTATCTGCAGGCACAGCAAACTCTGTTCAACAAACTGCCGCGGATAGCATTATCGAAAAGCAGTTATTGAAATACAGCTCGTTCCGTAAGGTAACTAACATTTTAGCTTGGCTATTGCGAGCTATCACTACGATATCGTTTACTAAGAACGCAAACAAGCGTCTTAGCCTGCCTGAATTTTTAACCTTACGTGAATTGAAAAGAGCGAAGTTACTTATAATAAAATATGTACAAAGGGCTGAATTTTTTGAAGAAATAAATGTATTAAGGAATCACAATGCATTACACAGCAAAAGCTATTTACTTAAATTAAATCCGTTCCTTGATCAAGATGGCATTCTACGAGTTGGCGGCCGTTTAAGTAAATCACATATGAGCATGGAAATGAAACATCCTGCGATATTACCTTATAGCTCTAGATTAACCACTCTGTTAATACAGCAAGCTCATCAGTTAACGTTCCATGGTGGACCACGGTTAACCTTATTTTTTCTCAGACAAAAATACTGGATAATCGGTGGTGGCAAAGCTGTAAGGAAAGAAGTGAGAAACTGTGTAACTTGTCGAAAGCACGATCCTAAATTGCATACGCAGTTAATGGGAGACTTACCCGAAGCTAGATGTAACCCTGCCCCCCCATTCTATCACACCGGGGTGGATTACACCGGTTACGTCGAGGTGAAGTGTAGCAAGGGACGGGGCATTAAAACAACAAAGGGGTACATTGCATTGTTCATTTGTATGGCGACTAAAGCTATACACTTAGAGCTTGTATCCGATCTAAGCAGTTCTGGGTTCTTAGCAGCACTACGTCGAATGGCAGCTAGAAGAGGAGCGCCTCGACATATTTACAGTGATAATGGGACGAATTTCGTCGGAGCGAATAGAATGCTAGAAGAGAGTTATCATGATTTTAAGAGCTCATACGACTCTACATTTTTTTGCCGAGCTAGCGGAATTAAACATAGAATGGCACTTTAACGCCCCATCCTGGCCGAGCGGCGGAGGTTACTGGGAAAGAGCCGTAAGAAGCCTAAAGCACCATCTCAAGCGAATTCTTGGAGACCAGAAGCTAACCTTCGAAGAATTCACCACAGTTTTAGCACAAGTGGAGGCCTGTCTTAATAATAGGCCACTGTGTACATTATCCGAAAACATCGAGGACTTAAACGTGCTTACACCGGCTCACTTCCTGGTAGGCAGAAGTGGGACGGAAATAATGGACACGGAAAGAGACGCTCGAACTAGATGGTATTTATCAATGAAGTTGGTGAATGATGTATGGAAGAGATGGAGAGCGGAATATTTATCAGAACTATCAATAAGAACTAAATGGACGAAGGTTGAAAGTAATCTGAATGTTGGAGATTTAGTTACTATCCAGGACGATAATCTGCCACCTGGAAAATGGATGATGGGTAGAATAGTAGAGCAACATAAAGGTGACGACGGATTGGTACGTGTTGTAACCTTAAGAACAAAGGGAGGTCTTATCAAGCGGCCAGTAGTCAAACTTTCGAAACTCCCTATACTAGCTTTTTCCAGCAATACGGATGGCAAGCGAAATGACCATCAAGAATATGAAAAGAAAGACAAGAAATCACAATCGCAAAAAGCAGCATGTATACAAGGGTCTATATTTGCATACATTGCTATTTCTTTAATTTTTTTTATGTCAGTATTCACAAACACTCAAGCAGCGTTCAATATATCAGAATTACCCAGCAACAATTCCTTATATTTTGAATCGATAGATAATATGCAGATAATACGAGATAAATGGAATCTAATTGTATATTATGATATGAGTCCCTATTGGGAAGGAAACGACGCTGCTACAAAGTTCCTACAGTATTTAGATAGACTCTGCTCATATCTAAACGTCAAAGGTCACTGTAGTACTATAACACTACAATTAAAGCACGACTATACAGAAATACAACACTACAATAAACTCATGCTTAATCAGCACTTTAGTGCGCACAACAGACAGCGGCGCGGCCTAATCAATGGTGTTGGTTACTTGGCCAACAGTTTGTTCGGGGTATTAGACGAACGATTCGCAGAGCAATACAAAAAGGATATACAGTTAGTAAAACAAAACGAGCGACACCTAGCTTCTCTATTAAGAAATCAGACTTCTGTCATCGAAGCAGAATACAACGTATTGAAAAGAATAGAGCAATCCATCCAACTGCAACACAAGATGATAAATAAACATCTAAATCAATTAGATAACGCTTCCATTATTCTAAAGAAAGAAGTAGAAAATCTAGAGAGAACTCAAGATTTCATGTTGTCCGCGATCTCAGCTATCAGTTTAATCCAAAATCTTAGAAGTATCCAAGGTACCCTGTTGGATACCATCACCGACATCTACCACGGAAAGTTCGACACTCACCTGCTAGCCCCTGATCAGCTACAGCGTGAATTAGAATTCATTTTGGGTCAATTATCTAAGGACGTGGCTTTGCCCGTAGACAATATACAGACTGATATTCGATATATATATAATATGTTGAAAGTGAAAGCTAGAATGATGGAAGATTTCCTCATATTTGAGATTACCTTTCCATTGACCAGCAGAGATAGCTACAAAATTTATAGGATACTTCCCGTTCCCCGGCAACTTCAAGGTGACATGATTAGCGTTCTACCAGCTGCAGAATTTATTGCAATAAACTTGAGAAAAGACGCTTTCTTTACAATGTCCTTTCCTGAGCTCCAAATGTGTTTATATAACGAAAATTCATATCTTTGTCAAATTAATAAACCTATAAACCATTTAAACATTGAAGAAAAATTCTGCAAAGTGGACAGTAAACTGAAACAATGCATTGTTATTAAATCTCCATGTCAAGACACCTGGCGACAATTAAGCGTACAATCTAGGTACCTTTATTTTTGTTGTAAGAGTTGTGCGGTGAGGATCATATGTCAAGATCAAGTTGACTTTAAACATATGACTGGAGTTGGAATCATTGAACTAGAATCAAAGTGCGTCATAAAAGGGAAAGATTTTACCCTGTACTCCCATGCTAATTTAGCCAATAGCATTCGAGTAAAATCTGACATTCCAACACCACAGATAGATGAACTAAACCACATAGTTAACATCTCAGTGAGCCACTACCCGGACTACCCAGACCCAGTGAATACAACATTAGCCGATTTAGAGGAACGCATTACACAATTGAAATCCGCCAATACTAACATGGATGACCCACTGTCTTCCCATGACGTCCATCAGTACATTATATGCTACGGATTACTAGCTATAGTAGTTACTTTAGCAGCTTGGTTCCTGTGGTGAAGGAGGTGAGCAGTTTCTACAGTGCAAATATCGTCAGATGTGTCCAGTGTAGTGTTTTCGCGAAAGCAGAGCACGGCTGACCGACAGCCTGAAGTGAATCAAAGTGAAATTACCCATGGCAAAAGGGATAAAGCTACATCACCTATTATTAAAAAATGTCGCTTTATCCCAGAAGAGGTGTAATCTCTTGTATCTCTCGGCCCGGGAGCATGTACGATGCAACCGTACACTGTCTGCCGACTAAGCATTTTTACCTTAGTTGGCTATAAATTAATTACATCAAAAGTAGTACCCGATCAACGGCCATCGCGTGTGCTCCCTCGCTCCTTTGTTATAGTATAATAATTAAATTGGTCCGAGTAATAAATTCAGCAAAAAAACATATATCTGCCGTATTCTTTACCATCTACTACCAAATCTTTACACCACTGTAGAGTTTCTACACTTGTCTGCTTGTTGTTGAGGAGTGCTTACAGAAAAGATACCTTGGTTCACACACACTTTAATTACGTAGTAATAAAATAATTTTATGGTCGGCATCGCGAGTGTAACATCCCTGGTGTTGCATATGTCTATAGACCACGGTAACCACTTTCCATCAGGTGGGCCGTGTGCTTGTCTGCCACCAAAGTGGTATAAAAAAAAAGGAATGTAAAGGTTATACAAATAAAGGTGAGTTGGCGTTTCCTTTATCGAATGTGTTTACCGCTTGGCAGTAATTGCACTACTGGTCTGTTTTATACATGAAAATGTAATAGTGACACAGGCAGGTTGCTGCGTCAGCCAAATATGCACAGTACAAGACTGTACAAGCATTCTTTATTCATTTATTTATTTATTCAACTTTATGACAGTAATTTTGTACAAAGGCGGACTTAATGCCAAAGGCATTATCTAACAATTAACCTTAGGATGATGCAGAAATACATTGAGGTAGGTGCAGGCAAAATAATAATCTATTTATCATTATTTCTTAACATTTTAGTGTAAACTAAATCAAGAACAAGGAACGGATGTTCTGTCACTATTTTTTTGAAATTTGGTAGCCTAGTGGTATGGGTAATGGACTGCTGAGGTCTCGGCTTCGATCCCAGGTTTTACCACGTCACACACCAATGACTTTTCGAAGTTATGTGTGTATTTATCGCAGGTTTATAAGCGCCCGGTTAGTGGCAATAGGCTCGCCACCTATTACATTGGGACCTAAACATAAACTGGTGAAATGTGGGTGCGAGATATAGGCGTGAGTTTATGCTATGAATACTAAATTCATTAAAAATTTCTGTCAATGTTTGCACTGCGAATTGGACGGAATAGGCATAGAATGTGCATTCGCTCGTCTGATGTACATCAACTTTAATAGTATCATAATTTATGATTGTTTGGGTGTTTTGGGGACTCCATCTGGTTGAGGTTGAATAGCAACAGACATGTTCAAAGTACATGTCTCGAATGTAATAGAGACTAAGTGATAATGATTTATAGTTCCCGGTAGTGCGCCTCACGCTATAGTATAGTATGCTAGTTACCTGCGCGGGGTCGGAGTGGTCGAGCGCGTCGTGCAGGTCGTGCCGCAGGTAGTGCAGCGCGCGCTCGGCCGCCTGCGCCGTGGGCTGCGCGCGCGCATGCGCGGCCAGCTCGCGGTAGTGCGCCTCGCGCAGCGCCGCGCGCGCAGTCCGCGCCGCGTCGTCCGCCGAGCCGGTCGCCAGGCGCAGCGCCCACAGGTCGTCGAGGCGCACGCGCGGGGACGACTGGTTGCCGGGGTTGCCGCCGAACAGGTAGTGAGTCTGATGAACACGGTTGTTAACTTAAATTTCCTTAATCTATATTAAAACACAAAATCACAGTTTGCTGTGAGCAAAAGTGATTCAAATTTGGAATAGCACCTTTGTACCGTGGTTGGTGCGAATCCTGGCGCCACTTTTCAAACGATGCATGCGCATTTATAGTACTCTCTTTTCGAGCTGACGAGACGAAAGTAACTATTGCTCTAACATAACACGTTTCACTTCGACTAGCGAGAAAAATGTTATGTGATGGAATAATGTATTTTATTAGTAAAAGTAAATTTACGATTTGATTTTGACGATATTTAAAATTATTGCAATTACAAAACATTAACAGTGACTTTTAAAATATTTTCCATTATAAATTTCTATTTTCAACGCCAATGTAGTACAAAGACGAGCTTAACTCAATGTTGAGTTTTCTTCCAGCAAACCTTAAGAGTGATAAAATATTGATAGAGGGCAGAGCCAAGTGTACAGCAAAGTGGATATGACAGACCAGGAAAGAGAAAGTTTAGAGAAGTTACACAGATTAGAAATAAAAAATAAGTAACGCCCAGGTTGTAGTTAGCAGTTAATAGGTTGTTGTTGTTGGGTTGGCAGTGAGCGGACCTTGGTGGCGGGGTCGTAGACGAGCTGGTGGGCGAAGCGCGGCAGCGGGTCGGCGGGCGCCACGCTGTTGTTGCGGTACACGCACGTCCACGTCAGGTGCCGCAGCGAGAACACCCACAGCGTGTTGTGCACACGCTTGTCCTTCTCCTTGCTCATGCCCTGGGGAGAGAAACATGCTCGTTAAAATGGACATTCTTGTCTACGAGAGAATCAACTATGAACTGGAACAACTGCAATTATTTCAAGGAACAAGTCCGTTCCAGAATGGCTAAGTACTATTTTGAAGGCTTGATTAACAGAAGATGCACTTATCAAATCGAAAAACTTGATATTTTCTTCAATGATGTCGAGTGACATCATTCACTGTAATACACACTATACATACATAGACACAAAACGCTTTGCTTCCTCTTATATTAAGTACACTGATAAGAATAGGTTAGTTGAAATGTGTGAGCCGCTAGAATCATAAGGATATAGTGCGTTCTACTTACGGAGAGCACGAACAGCTCGTCGGTGTCGGGGTCGATGGTGGCGCGCTGCGTGAAGCCGGCGGCGGGCGGCGGCGGCGCGGCCGTGGCGGCGCACAGCGCGGCGCACTCGCCCGAGCCCACGTCCCACCACCACAGGTCCACCAGGTGCTCCTTGTTGCGCTGCCCCGCGAAGATGTACAGCCGCCGCTGCACCTGCGCACACACATTCAGTCTTACAACCGGCTCGAAGGACCACTAACCACACACATGATCGATATCAGAACCGGCTCGAAGAACCATTCATGTATGATCTCTGTACACTATTCGTTGAAAGTAAAACAATAAATTAACTGTAGAGTAAATTATATAACTATAGTGACTGTTTTAGTAGTTATACAGTAAAACGGTGTACCGACAAGTGAGACAATCGTTCATATAATAGAATAAAATAATCAATGTATGGAATTGACAAATATTTGGATGTTAATGACATTCGTAACCATAATTATGTCAATCAAATATGCGGCTGACATCGCCGTTTTCTTACTATTGACACAGAAATACATACGGGGTGGAAAAGCATGGAGTGCGAGACGCGCGGCTGGGGCGCGTTCAGCTCGTGGCGGTCGGCTAGCAGCAGCTGCCACGTGTTGGTGGCGATGTAGTATGCGTACAGCCCGGAGTACTGCGGGCTCACCACTTCTTCACTGCACAGAACAATTAAAATACATCCTCAGAAATACGCTAAAAACTGAGACTCAAAGGTAAAGCTTGGGCACCAACATGATCTAACTACAGAAACTTAATATGACTGCTGCTTCCGCTTCACGGAAAATATCGAATGTCGGGCGTTTTGCAATTACATTTAAAGTCGGCTCCTGAGTTGGAAAAGGTCCGGGAGAATGATAACTCTTATAACAGCGAGTTAAATTGATATTTATCAGTGCTGCCACCGACTAACTATTTATATCACCAAAATAATAAGGTTTGTCGCTGAAATAGTAGATCTGCCGCCAAAATGCTGCCTCGAGCTACTTCGATGAGATATTTCTCCATACATCACAAAAGTAACCTAACTCTTCCAACTTATATCTATCCGCTTCAGTGTGTCATAATTATTCCGCGGAAAAAAAACCGGTATACTTAAAGGCAGATTTACCATTTTGACTAAAAATATTTGATGACAAAATACATATAATTTTGTTTATGGTTGATAATTTCGCGTTTCAATACTCGCGTTTCACTACTATCTCAGGATGTGGTTGCCTAGAAATTGTCTTTACTTTTGTCTTGAAGACATTCAAGTTGTAGCTATCCGGAAACATAGATTTTCAGTATGTAGAATGTCCACAGTTCATGCTAACAAAAAGTATACTTCACAATAAAAATGGAGTACTGACGTGTTAGCCGGCAGCACCCTGCCGCCGAACACGTAGATGGTCTGCGTGTCGGGGTCGATGCACATCTGGTGGTCGAACACGAGGCGCGGGCCGCCCGCCGCCGCCGTGTCGCCGCACACCAGCGCCCACTCGCCCGCCGCCGCGTCGTACACGTACAGGTCGCTCTGCGCCGCAACAAGCGTCGCGTTACAACACTCAGCTATACCCATATATCGGAGCTCACCCTAACCCGCAGTCACACCGGAATAAACAGACTCCGAGGTATAAGCTTCGGATGAGACTAGTATTTACGCTTAGATGAAGAAGAGAACATTTAGCAAATAATTGAAATTAGAAGAATTTTAATAGTGAAAACTCGCCGGGATATTTAGCATGTTTATTGTTTTCGCTGAGTAACCGATATTTCGGCGCTGTTATTGAGTACACAATGTGTATTATGAATGTCAATTTCAAAACATAGAAGAATTTCGTGACTAGGTAAGACCTGAGAGTATCAAGAATTCCAAATTTTGGGTTCTTAAAAATGGAAAAGTAAACAGTAATTAGGATCATTCAATCTCAGAATATCTAGAAGTTTGCTTAGATCTCAAGAATATGCTCACTATAAAAAAAATTAAGTTTGGTTTTTCATTTTAGACAACATAAAAAAATACAAAAGTCTTTTATAGATATTATAGAGAAAAAAAATCGACTAATGAAGTGCATTGAAATATGATTAGATAAAATGACTTACTTTCATATTACTGGCAACCCGTTGGCCATTATCGAGGTACCTGAGAAAAAAAATCAAAACATAAAACAACGTGCCAACAGGGTTTTAAAATTTTTCATTTCAATTCAAATAAATATACAAAGGTGTCTTTCGACAATCGGTAAATCGTCACAATTCGGATTTTATTAGTGAAAATCAGTTTAAAAGAACAGTCACACATGTTACATAGCGAATGAATGGATGTTAGCTATCAGCACAGTACCTGCCCAGCGTGTAGAGGCGCCTGTGCACGGGGTCGAACACGCACTTGTGGCACGAGCGCGGCGAGGGCCCGCCCGCCCGGCCGCTGTGCCGGCACAGCAGCGCCCAGCGCTCCGTGCGCGTGCAGAATGACCACAGGTCGTCGAGGTCCTCTGTGCCGTTCCAACCGCCGAATAGATATAGCGTCCCTGGAGATCAATATTCATTTAGTTCGTTGCAGTTGGGAATCTCAAACAATATCTAATATATAAAATTCTCGTGTCGCGGTGTTTGTAGTTAAACTCCTCCGAAACGGCTTGACCGATTCTCATGAAATTTTGTGAGCATATTGGGTAGGTCTGAGAATCGGACAACATCTATTTTTTATCCCTCTAAATGATAAGGGAGTCCACCCCTAAATTTCTTTTTTAATTTTTAGAATTTTTTTATATTTTCATTACTTTTTATTATACATCATTAGAAAATACATACGATCCTGAATTTTCAACCCTCTACGATCATCCCCTATTTTTCTATCGCGATTTTTATCTTTCGATTATTAGTAAATCCCCGCACACTCACATTAGTAAATAAGTTATTTTTGTTGAAATAAAAATACATGGCATTACAACGTTAGCTGGTTCAGCTAGTAGTATATATATGTTTTTAAATTGATAACAGTCGTTGTTGCTTCGGTAGCTCTTTTCTGGTGGGCGCTAGTGTTAAATACAAAACACAGGAGTTGGTTTACAATTGTGTACTTGATGATTTAGAAAATTCGGTTCGGTACAAAGTTTTTGAGACAAGAGACAAACGAGTTTTTGTTTTGCCATTAAACATAAAATTTTCAACATAAAATTAAATATTAAAAAGTAAGTTTAGTGTTGCTATCCACAACAATCAAGTAACGTTACCGGGATAAAAGATTACCGCTATAAACTACCCGTGAAGAAAAGTTATATACAGAATTATAGCTTTGTCTAATATGTGAAAATCCCCAAGGCTATCACCCCATCGGGGCTGGGATGAAGGCTAAAAGTGGCTATGTCGGAATCGAACCTACTAAAACCACACATAGTTACATCACGGTGGGACGCCAGGTCCTAGACATGGATAGCCCCAGAAAATGGTGAGAGGAATTGTATTGTCGGAAGTTTACGCGGATATCACACAGCTAATACTAAAAGTAGTGTTATTTCAATGGCGAGTGGCATACCTGTGGTGGAGTCGACGACGAGCTGGTGTCCCCCGCGCGGGCCGGGCTTGCTGTAGCTGCCCCAGTCGTCGGGCTCCGCGCCGCCGGCCGGCGCCTCCTGCGACGCGACACGCTTTAAACTCACACCGTTAGTACACAATACACATACTGTGATTTGAGGATGCACCTAAGACCCTTCTTACATCAGGGAATGGAAAAGTGGAAACATGGTCGCCACACGAGGTTCGTACATTAAGCGACTAGAAACAAATCAAATCGTTGTTCAGTCAATTCGTCATCTTGCTACTTTTTGAAAGTTGCTGATTGACTGTTGACGACGCAACTCGAGTTGCGTTGTCGGGTTTCCCGAAAGTGGTAGCGGAAACTGATGACTCTGGTTCCTAGTGTGCGGGTCGCCATTCAAATGTATATGAGAAACTCTTTGACAATATCACGACAACGTTAGGTGGCGACTTGTGTTCCCTTATGTTACCTAATATAAGAAAGGTTTGAACATTTCAGCAATGACCTTAATGTATAGTAGACAAGTTGCTTGGAACAAAAGTGTGTCACGGTTCCAGGGTGACGTGGGAATGAGTTTTGAATTTGGAACGGGACACATAGACTCGTTAAATAAGTTTTTGAATTTTGAGACATATCTATATAGGCATAGAGCGTCTTTTGTAGTATCAAAATTTTCATCTGTGTGATACACAGAATTCATTGACTTTGATGGTAAATAGTTAAAGGTAACATCCCACTACCGAATCTGTTTGTATTGAGTGAGAATCAAACCCGCCCGCGACCTGACTTAGTAATCGAAAATTCTACGGCAACACCACATTGACCAATGATGGAGTACCTTTTGGACTGCGCGACGGTAGGCCATCGTCTCACAATAGTGCACAGCTTATTGCTATGACTCGATTCCTTTAAAGTGTGCCAAAAACCCCATAAAGCCCCGATTGCGCGGTACAATGGCCAATCATGCGCCATTGTATACCATTGCCTCCTATAAACAATGGGGATATGGCTTGCCGTGCCCCATCATGAACCATTGTACATTGAACACTTAACATGTATGCTTTTCTCTCAGATTAAGGTATACTCATTCTCTACTCACCGATGTATCAGGTCTGGGATCCCTGTCTGCGCACAGTAGATCGTTCTGCCTCGCTGGAGGTGGCGGAGGGGAATCCCCGCTCCATAGACTGTCTTCGACTTGTGACGAACATGCCGACATCTGTCGCCAAGTGGGCTTATGCGGTTGCCATGACATGTACCATTCTAATTCACCATCTATTATAAGTAAAATTTGTACATTAGTCGAAATCTTAGTTAATGTCTTTACTAGACCGCCGCGCCTGTCATAGCTATTATACATAGATTAGAATCGATTTTTTGACCTCTCAAGAGCTTTTGGAATATCTAGTTTGGGAAACTTCGATGTTGTTAGGATATTTCAATTTCAATAATGAGGTTATTATCGTAAATATTCTGGACATACCTGCCACAGCTTCATCAAAAATCTCTTCTGCCAATTTATAGTCTCCATTTTCAACTAGCGCGTTCCACAGTCTCGACTGTATAGCGCCTTCTAATCGAACACCACTCTCTCGAGATAACGCCTCGAATGCATCTTTATAGCGGCGCCTACGCAAATGCTTTAGAAGTATCCGTACGGCTTCTTCTTCTTTACGCTGTAGAAAAATAAGATTTAAGATTTGATTTGAGATTGACATGGCCATTTACATTACTAGTGTAATACTCGCCGGGATATTTAACCTAGTGGTATGGGTAATGGACTGCTGAGACGAGGTCTCGGGTTCGATCCCAGGTTTTACCGACCAGGTTTATGACTTTTCGACCCTTTTCGAATATAAATGTGTATTTATCGCAGGTTTGTGCCCGGTTGATGGCAATAGGCTCGCCATCTATTATTCATATTACATTGGGACCTAAGCATAAACTGGCGAAATGTGGGTGCTAGCACCTTTGCCTACCCCTTCGGGGATATAGGCGTGTGTTTATGTTATGTATGTTATGTTTATTATTTTTGTTGAGCAACCGATATTTTTATACATTACGGTACACAGTACACCGTACAGTATAAAACTTTTCGTAAAGTTTTATAGTGTCGTCTTCAATAAAACACTTATAATATTTATATTGAAATAAATAAATTGATATATGTAGTTTTAAAATCTTCAGAGGACATATTTAATGATTATCTATAATAATTTATAATATTTTTTTTATTGTTTTAAATATTCTATAAAATAAAATAAAATAAACTCACTAAATTGATAGTGTCCAAAGCATCATTTACGAATGCCTCTTGATTCTTGCCCTGCAGCTCCACATACCATATAGTGTAGTTGTACGGAGGACCCCACGACTGTACAGGCACTATTTTGATGTACTGCACAGGTAGGTATAGACCTTCGACTGTTTTGTGTCGAAGCCTGAACACTTCAGCAGCACTGCTCTTTTTTAAACCACTGAAAATAAAAACAGATTATGTAACATAAACCGTCTATATCAAGTGCAAGAATATATCTATGTTCCTACACAGGACAACACGTGCAGGTCTTAGATGTCATCCGCACACGGTGCAGAACATCCGATCAAGAACCAAGCGGTTCGGAGATTCTTTCCTCTGTCGCACCATTAAGGCCTGGAACTCATAACCAGCTCACGTGTTTCCTTCTTCCTACAGTCCCGGATCCTTTAAGCGGGGCGTGAAAAAGCATATGATGAGGCCGTCAAGCCGAGTGTCACCATTGTCACACGGTATGTGTAAGTAATGGTGACCCTCTTTTCTGAGGTCGATGAACGACCTTCGCCCCCCATGAGCGCCGGCCTGGGGGTGATAGGTGAAGCCGCCTGTCACCCTGGCAGAAGCAGGCCGCGGCGGCGGCGCGCCTCCCCGTTTTCCGGGAACGAGTTAAGGACTGTGGTCCCCACACACCCGAGGAGAGGGCCAGATCGTGAGAGATGGCCCTGGGTCGGCCGGGGTGCGAGGGATATGCCTGTCAACCTCACCTTCGGCAACCAAACGACCCACAGGCGGCGTGCGTTTTAGTCGGTTCGAGTCCGACATAACCTCTTCCACCGGCTTCGGTGGGGAGGTATTCGTGGGGATTTTGCGAACGTAAAAAAAAAACCCTCTTTTCTGAGACTTTGCCTTCAGCTTACCATCAGGCAAGGCGAAGTCTAATTGACGTGTTCTATACATAAAAAAATAATTTAAAAAATCTATTTTCATTGATCTGGGTGTTTCTATGTATAATAAACTAGCTAGCTTGTTTAAGCGGGCACGTGTGATTTTTAATTTCTCTACTTATTGCTCAGGTTCCTTAGGTTTCTAGCGTGATGTGAACTCAGCGTATTATATGCAAAATGATTTTATATAATAATATAAACAACTTTCAGTGGAAGACACTAACACGAACTTATGGATTTTTTTTATACCACTTAGGTGGCAGGCAAGCACACGGCCCGCCTGATGGGAAGTGGTTATCGTGGCCTATGGACGTGTGCAACACCAAGGGCGTCACACTCGCGTTGCCAACCCTAAAATGAAAAATAACGGCGGCCAATTTGAAAAATCAGCAGGCTGCAGTACCGATTATTATACATTGACAAAACAGAGTTGATACCATAATTTATTTTTAATTGCTTTATTAGGCATGCAATCACAAAACCAGTCTACATGGAACTAATGACTTGTGTTATTGTACTTTTCGTATAAAGTCCTTACAATAAAAGAAAAAAAAAATGTTTATGCAGTTTGCAGACTTGTGTTTACGAAAAAAACTAGTGTTTGTGCTCTACAATACAAACATATTTTTAGATAGTCATGTCCTAGGACCTTTAAAGTTTACCTATGTATGTGAACATCAGACTCACTATTTAAACCCCATAATTAAAAAAATAATTATTGGCTAATTACTTTAAAATATTTAATAATTATTGAAAATTAATTATTAATATTATTAAAATAATTATGAGTACCAAGAAGTTTTAGAAGACTATAAAATACTAACTGATAGGAAAATACCGTAGCCGTGTAAAAGTTTCGAAAACATGATTTGGTCAGAGTCTAGTTCTTTTTCTATATGACTAAAGATCAATTTATTCCCAAATGTTCCAATTGGTTGAGGGTTGGTGCAGAACCTTGTTAAACAAACATTAGAAGTCCAAGAAAATGACATCAACCATGATTTGAACTTATTTTCGACTGATGATAAGTTGTGTTAGTTAGCCCTATAACTTTGATATACCTAGTAATGCATATTTAGATGCAAGCCTTGTCATGAAGGGGGACCCTAACTGGTAGAGCACTACGTCATATTATCAGAACGATCCAAGGTCCCCCCGACAATGACAACGCTTGAATCAAAATATGTATTACTAGGTACATCCAAGTTATAGGGCTAACTAACACAACTTATTATCGACTTTTTGAGGGTTGTTTTTTTGTGACGGGGGCTTTTAAATTAAAATTTTTTATACACAGCATTTGAGCTGAAAATATACACAAATTCTCATGTTTTGATAACTGATTTGAAATTAAAACGCGGCTGTTTAAACAATTTGTAATTAGTGATTGTAAATACTTATTATGTAGAATATGTGCGTGAGGTGAATATATGCGCGAAGTCTATTTGAATAAACAGATGTATTTCTATTTCAAGGTTGAAAGTTAAGAATTAAAACATAGGTAGCAGAAAATAGAGTGTTATGTATTAATATTACTAATTTATGGTGAGGGGTTATCATGGCCTCCATATGATTCTTGATTCCCATCAATCATTCTAGGCTAATAATATAGAACTAATATTGGTGGATTAGGGTTCTGTAAATTACGCGTCAGTATCTGTCACGAGGAGGGGGAATTAAATCCAGCAAGGGAATCTCTATATTAAACATATCTCTCTAATAAACTACACAAAACACAATATACAGCTACCTAAAGCTTGATGTTAAGTGATGGTCTGCTCAGAGATCCTAGTTTGAGTCAGATGAATAAATCAATATAGCATCAATATGGATTAAGATAGGAAAAAGTGAAACGACTCAGGCGGGACTCGAACTGCGACCAGTCCCTTACGACCATCTTGCGGTGATAGTTCGTAGCTATTACACATAACTTAAATCCGGTATATTTAATGGTTCTCAAATAATGTGAGCTGGTAATGAATTCCAGGCCTTAATGGTACAACAACGGAAAAATTCACTGAACGGCTTAGTTCTTGATTGAATATTCTGCACTGTGTGCAGATGACATCTAAATCCTCTATGTGTTGCCCTCTGTAGGAAAGGGGAGGATTGGACTAATTGGAAGAGCTCATCAGAACATTTAAAAAAAATAATGCCAAAGACACAATATCTCTATGCATCTGTAAACGCTCTAGGCTAAAGGGTGCTGAGGATTCCCAATAATGCAGACTGCACGTCGCTGAAACCTGTCAAGAACATTTAGTAAGCACTTTGCTGAGCCATCCCAGAGATGTGAGCAGTATTCCACTCAGGAGCTTATTTGTGTCTCGTACAGAAGACACCACTGTTCCGACGTGAAAACAATCTTGCTCTGTTCAGGACTTATGCAAGGCTGTTTTGTTAATATTCTCGATTCTTCTACCCTCTGAACAACTATAAGTGATAAAATTTGCTCCTAGTTAAAGTTCGTCTTAAAAATAGTAAATTGTGCTAAATCAACGTCTAATTGCTCATTCTGTGCTAAATCTACCTAATAAGTGTGGGCAAATATAAATTCATGTAAAAACAAACCCGCGTCAGTTTGTGATAAATTGGTGACAAAAAAAAAAAAGCGTGGGACTGTCTTCAAAGTGTGAATCTAAAACCTGTAAAATGAAGTGTTTTCAATGTGAGACCGACCACAATGATGATAATGGTGTGCAGTGCGATGGTTGCAAACGCAACCTCTGCCTTCAATGCAGTGGCCTAACTTCTAGCGAGGCCCGTGTCATGGGATTGAAGGGCAAGCGAACCCTACTGTTCTTGTGTCCCGCATGTCGAGAGGCCCTGTTTCAGGTGCCTAAATTGATTAAATCGTACGATGGACTGCGCCAGGAACTCGACGATGTTAAGAAGATATTATCTCAATCTTCACCCACATCGGCATCCTACGCACATCCTATCCACACCGCGACAGGATCGGTAATAAATCAGCCTTCTCCTCTAAACACAGGCGCTATTTTGGAAGAAATAGCGGAACGGGAACGAAGAGCTCGCAATATAATTATGGTCGGTGTAAAGGAGTGCGAATCGGATGTTGGCTGCGATAGAAAGTCGCATGATGAGACATATGCAAGAAAGATAGTACAGGACGTAACCAGTGAGAGTGACCTTGGCTCAGAAGTGGTGACAGTGCAGCGACTAGGGCGACGCGAACTAGGTAAAAATAGACTATTGAAAGTGGTTTTAACATCCCGTCAAGCAGCCATTCAAGTACTTAAAAATAAAAGCAAGGCAGGCAAAGAGGTAAGAATTTATGATGATAAAACACCTAAACAACGAGAGGAACTTAATCACCTTCGAGAAGCCCTTAAGTCAAGGATTGAAAAAGGTGAAACAAACCTTACAATCAAATATATAAAGGGAGTACCTAAAATTGTGGATCAAAAAAACTAATATGTAGCTTCAAACTCTGGCCCATACACTGACCTTACACTCATGTATACCAACTTATGCTCACTATCTGCAAAATTTGATTTATTCTTACAATACATGAACACATCAAAACCAACAATTGCAATCATAACAGAAACATGGCTCAATAGCAATGACCGTAATGGTACCTTTAATATACCAGATTATACTTTATTCAGACAAGACCGTAGACATAAGAAAAATAAATTTGAAGGTAAGACCAGAGGTGGAGGCGTTGCCATGTATATAAAGAGCAGCCTAAATGGTATTAAAATAGTAGCCCAACGCAACCATAGGTACATGTGTGAAGATGTGGAGGCGCTCTATATAGACATACAGTATAGTTCATATCATTTTGTAATAGTGGGGGTATACCGTTCAGATGATGCCGATGAAGGAGCCCAGAGACAGCACGACACTAGGCTATTCCAAAATCTGTCAACGGTGGCTGAAAATAACACGGTGATAATAGCTGGTGATTTCAATTATCCCACTATCAAATGGCCATTACACTTAGACCAAAATCTGACTGGTTCAGCGGACCTATTTAAGAACATGTTTTTTGACTGCAACCTATATCAACTGGTAAATAGTCCCACAAGGTTCAGGCTGGATAATACACCCTCGCTCTTGGATCTAGTGTTGGTAAATGAGGAAACATTAATAAAAGATATAACCTTCAAACCACCTATAGGTAAGAGCGACCATTGTGTTCTAGAGCTTAGCGTACAGGTCCAAACACAAATATTAAATAATCCACTCAAACTTAGACGACTCTATCACCATATCAACTACGATTTATTCAATGTGGATCTGGTAAATAATCTCGAGGTAATTAATACATCTGGCAACATTGAAAAAATTTGGGCAGAAACCTTGGCGGCAATTAATAATACAGTCGACAAACATGCGCCACAAAGAACCATGAACTTTAAGGCCAAAAACAAACCCTGGATTGATAAGGATGTTCTAGAACTAATAGCTAAGAAAAAACAACTATGGGATCGATACCGTTTGTCGGGGTTTGATGAGGATTACAAGATATTCCGAGACACTAGTAACAGATGCGTAGCACTAGCTAGGAAACAAAGAAGCCAATTTGAGGCTCACATATTGGACGGCGGTGACAAAGCCTTCTACTCGCACATTCGACGCAGCACCAGCACCAGGGTTAGCATTCCACAGGCCATGCGAAATATTAATGGAGACTTGATAACAGATCCAAGTGGTATAGCCGAGGTGCTTGCAGAGGAATTCCTGAAGGCATACACAGTTGAACCGGTTCTAGACCAACTACCTAAAATAACCAAGATCATGCGTGTGGAACACAGTTTGAGCGATATCACATTCACACTTGAGGATGTGGAAAAAGCAATGAAAGGTCTACATTCTCACTCTTCTGCAGGTCCAGATCAACTGCCAGGCTGTATTTTAAAAAACTGTGTGCATATACTGGCGCCTATCTTGACACATCTAATGAATGAATCCTTTGTAGCGGGACACTTGCCACAGGACTGGAAACACGCCATAGTGACCCCAGTATTTAAGAAGGGGGATAAACAACAGCCTGGTAATTTTCGCCCTATCAGCCTCACCAGTATTGTAGTGAAGATGATGGAAACAATTATTTCGCACAGCTTGACCGGATTTTTGGGCCGAGAAGGCATTATGTCAACCAGACAGCACGGATTTGTTAGAGGAAGGTCAACAGTCAGTAATCTGCTGACATGTGTTCAGTACTGGACCAGGGAACTTGACAGCCGCAACCCAATAGATGTCATCTATCTGGACTTCGAACGCGCATTTGATAAAGTTCCACATCAACGACTTCTCAACAAACTGGAGCATTTTGGGATACGTGGTTCCTTGCTCAAATGGATAAAGAACTATTTGGAAGGTAGAACATTCCAGGTGCGTGTTGGTGGCTCCCTCTCCAAGCAGAGACCCGTTGCGAGTGGTGTGCCCCAGGGCTCGGTGCTTGCGCCTCACCTGTTTGGAATATACATCTCAGACTTAATCGAGGTGATTGAGTGCCGGTCTGCCTTCTTTGCTGATGATGGTAAGATCTTTGCCAACCCACTTATACACAATGGACAGCTACAGGATGACTTGAATCGAATCCAGAACTGGACCAAAGATTGGGTTGTCAAATTAAATACATCTAAATGCAATGTCCTGCATTTGGGGGGTAACAACCCAAGGGTTATATATAATCTTGAAGGAAGCATCCTGACTTCGGTCAACCTCCAAAAAGATCTGGGAGTGTGTATGACTCCTGATCTGAAGTGGGCAGAACACATCTCCACTGTTGTAAAGAGGGCAAACTCATTTATATATGTAGTTCGGAAGTCTTTTCAAACCATGCCTGTCGACGTTTTCCGAAGAATTTTTAAAACATATATTAGACCACTCTTGGAATATGGATTCCAGATCTGGAGTCCATACCTTCACAAGGACATAAATCTGCTGGAGAGTGTCCAGAGAAAGGCCACAAAAATACCACAGGTTCTACGTCGCATGCCCTATGAGGAGAGACTGCGTGCGCTGAGACTGACCACTCTCGAGCAAAGAAGACTCCGAGGCGATCTGATAGAAGTGTATAAGATTCTGACCGCACACTACAATCTCCCAAATATCCATAACATCCTCCTCAGAAGGAATGGGCAACGGCCGTCTCGCGGACACAGTCTTCGACTGACACGGGCCCCCGCTGACACACTGGTCGCACATCACTTCTTTAGTAACAGAGTTGTCCACAATTGGAACTCACTGCCAAATAACGTTATTGCTGCAACCACAATAAATGGATTCAAAAATAGACTTGATGACTGGCTACGACTGGACAACGCGGAGCTCAAAAGAGTGACGGACAGTTAAGGCTTCAATAGAGAGACTACACATTTTATCACTGGATGTGAACACATCAGCTTGTAGCTGCTTGTTCATAAATAAATAAATAAAAGTTTTTGTCATTCAAGCTGCAGCCAACATCCTTACCTAGGATATTGAGATTGTCCTGCAGTGGCAGTGGCATGCTCTGAAGAGTGGGAAGTATCTAGTTACTTTCCGTAACAAGATACTT
Organism: Eilema griseolum; assembly: GCA_963662185.1. NCBI lineage: Eukaryota > Metazoa > Arthropoda > Insecta > Lepidoptera > Erebidae > Eilema > Eilema griseolum. The sequence goes on along the minus strand of OY759248.1, from coordinate 6,922,453 downwards.
TAGCTGTGAACGCATTAATTTCTTGGTATTGAACTCGACCAAGTTCTCAGAACGCCATTGGGAAATGTGATTCAGGATCCGGTCTAGCTCAGAGACAAGAAGCTGCCTTTTTTCTGGGATATCTGACTGCTTGCCTGCATGATGTCTATGATAACAACTGTGCTATTGTCTGCATAACAATAAATACTGATGGTGGAGAGCAGATTGTTGATATGCAGAAGAAAGAGAGTGGGTGATAAGACAGATTCCTGCGGCACGCCAACATTTGCATGCAGAAACTCCGAAGCTCTTACGTCTCAAAGGACGCGAATACAGCGCCTGCGCAGGAAGCTAGCAACCCAGTTGCACAGCCTAGGAGGCAGACCAAAGGTTAGTAGCTTGGAAAGAAGTAATTTAAGCTAGACTCTAATGAAGGCCGTCTCACCTCAAAGATGGGTAAAGATTACCCGTTGACCGTTTCGGCCTAAAACCATATTGCCAGTCATTAATTAAGGAGTGATCTTCCAAGTGAAGCATGGGCTGTTTGTTAATGATTGTACTCGAAAACCTTGCACAGCACTGAGGTGACAGCTATGCGTTGAAATTTGTCCGAGTCTGAGTGATCGCCCTTCTTGGGGATCGACTGTACATTTGCCTCTTTCCGAGTAGATGGCATTGTACCCCGATCTGTAGGACAGTCGGTACAGCCGTGTAAGCATCGGAGACAACTCCACTGCACATTATTGTAGGACCACCACTGGAATACCATCTGGACCACTGGCTCTGTTGTATGCTGCCTCGAAATGGCCCAGATTAAGATCGCGCGTGGCGCACGCCCTGTGTCAATTTCTTAAAATTTCTCATAATTCATAGAACATTATGAATTTCTAAGAAATTTTAACATCATGTGTTAATTTCTCCTTCTGCGAGCAATTATTGCTAGTGAAGGATAACGCAAAGCGGGAAGGGAGGACGCTCGCTAACTGCGCAATCCACCGCGAGCAAAGGCTACTCGGGGGTCGGAGGTCGCAAAATGACGACGGCGTGCGTTTTAGTCGGTTCAAGTCTGACATAACTTCTCACAGAGTCTCCAGTGAGGAGAGGGCTTTTTTTGCACAATAATAAAAATACCATGTGTTAATTTAACATAGCAAAATCTGTCCTATGAATGTTATCATTAATATGTAAACACCATAAACTAAAGCTAATAATTGTATATCTTGGTCTCTTTGATAGAGTCAATAATGTAATAATAAAATAAAGTTTTTAGTTAGTTAAGATTCGACAAACAAGATTAAATACTTATCTAAAGAACTACCATCAAATCTACTTGCCTAAACATGTCTCAATTTAATGCTTTTGCATACAACACACTAGAAAGTAATTATTGTTTACTCTGTTATGGAGTAAATGAAACTATTACTGTAACAATTTCAAGTGAATATTTCTTTACTTACGCTGATAGTAATGGTGTCAAATTATTTTCATCGATGCCTCCAAGAATTTGAAATTTCTTTAGGTCGCTGACATGAGGCTTCAAGTACTTTCCAAATTTTATAGATTCCACTACTGCAGGCGTTTTTAATTTTAACATGACGAATTGTGGCTGTGTAGTGCTATCCGTGAACCATCTTGAAAGCTGATCAGATGGAGTATTCACCATGATGTTCCTGAAAATTAATTATAACAATCACTGATTTACGACGATATTCACGTAATTTATTATTTGCATAGTCACTGACGATATTTAATTAGCATGTGCTCGATTGTTGGGCACTAAGAACGTAAAAAATACCACGATACCGGGATTTTTCAGAACAATAATAAAAGTGTACATGAAACAGATAAATATACGTACTCCGGTTTATAGTTCGAAGAGTAACTCGAATACTTGTGTATTGTATAACATAGTTGAACCGTTTCACATTTATCATCCATTTTGGAGTAATTTAACACCAAAATAGCTGCGAGCGTAATGGAACTTTTGTTATTATTGCAGAACTCCGGTTGACGGCACTGACGGCAATAACCAAATGACGGCTGGCTCAAGCTGATTGAGTTTGACTTTTATGTGTGGACGATGTTGCCATACATAAGCATGGTATTTTTAAAATCGATTAACTAAAAATGATAAATTTATTATTATTCGATAAAATTGTCACAATAAAATTTTAATATTGTTTTATCTTTATTTTAATGTACGATTTCAAATTTTCTTAAGAAATTTTGTGTTTTTGAACATACACATATTGTTACTTAATACATCATAACAAAGGAACAGGTACATCATAATTGACGTGAGCTCATATTGAAAATATCTCAAACTCTTGATTTCATCAACTTGACCTTCACCCTAGTCATTTAATTACACGTTTGATATGCTTGACCACATCCGTAATAGTAATTAAAAAGTTTATTCATAAAAGCATAAACAGGTGTTACGTCCCAAAACCAAAATATACTAACAGTTTTATTAAATATTGATATTTTCTTTATGGTGAACGTGGTTACAATACACAATGGTACTATATTCAATAAATTGTGTTTTCTTAACATTTTTATTGGTTAATTGTGTAGAGGTGTCCCAAATACAAGTAGAAGACAAGTGCAATTTTATCGATAGTAAATTACAACCAAATACGTTTAGATTGCTTAGTAAAATGCTGCCGCCTCAAATGGAAGGAAAGTCAAAGGGTGATGCAGGAAAAATTGGAGTTATAGGTGGATCAATGGAATACACAGGAGCACCATACTTTTCAGCAATAACAGCCTTAAAGGCATGTATTTATCCCAAATTTTGTGATTTCAAATAATTGTTATATTTTTATTGCTACTCATAAAAGTTTACTACTACTACACATATAAAATTTATCGTTTTTTGTATTTTCAGGCTGGAGCGGATATGGTATATGTAATAACAACTGAAAGTGCATCACCAGTAATTAAGTCATATAGTCCTGATCTTATCGTTTATCCTTTTCTCAATGTCAAGTCGGCATCCAAAATAAGATCACTATTACCTAAAATGCATGTTATTATTATTGGACCTGGATTAGGACGTGAAGTTGAAACAATGCATCTGATATATGATATAATAAATGATTGTAAAAGATTGGGTAAACCTTTGATCATTGACGCTGATGGGCTGTATGCAATCTCCCAGAATACATCGGTACTAAAAAATTATCCTTGCCCTGGAGTTATCATGACGCCGAATCAGCGCGAAGCGAAAAGACTAATGGAATCTATTTCTAGTAATTCCAGTAACTGGTACACAAATTGGGGAAATTGTGTTGCTGTTTTAGTGAAAGGTGAAAAGGATTATTTTTATTCAAGTGCGTCCTCTTTTATTTGGGCGGCGATGGGAGGAGGATCGGGACGACGTGTTGCTGGTCAAGGAGATATATTATCTGGAGCATTAGGCACGTTTTATGGTTGGGCTTTAAATACAGAGCTATGTAAGAATGAAAACAAAACACAATTGGCTCAAAGTGTAGCAGCATACGCGGCCGCTAAATTAACAAGATTATGTAATTATAAAACATATGTGGTACATGGTCGTAACATGATTGCTTCTGATATGATAAATGAAATTCACTCAGCTTACGAAGCAATTTTCTCTGGACCGCAATAAAACACCTAGATATAAAACTATTTTGTATGTCATTTAACCCTATTTATGTTTTTTTTTTCTACGGTAGCATATCGCATCCCACGTGTAACTGTGCAGCATAGATAAATCTAACTTCTGCCAGTCATCTTTACTCCTGCTGCGTAAATTTGATAACAACTCGCACTAAGGATATTTCAAATATTCTGTAAAATAATAATCAAGCAGACTGACTCTGACCGACACCATGGAGACTAAAAATTATCGCTGAACTTGACCATGTGTTACAAGAACAAGGATCGTGTTCAATTCTAAAAGATACAGGCATGCTTGTCTATAGACTCGTTATCTTTCTTCTTCTTCCTACTCTTAAAAACACTCAACTACCATTACACTATAACTTTGCCATATTCCATATTTATTTATTTATTTATTTACCATCTTAAAAACATAATATATACATAATCATTTACAGTGCATTTAGAAACCACTGAAGTTTGTAGTAAATGCAACTCGTTATTTGTACAACTTAGGAGGAGGTAGGATACGACGGTTTTCCGTCCAATTGAGCAGTCCGACTGTTGACGTACCTCCGCCCTACAGAATACAGCGACCATAATAACGTCGTGTTGTAACGTGTTCCTGGCGGTGAGTAGGGTAGCCAGAGTTCGCTGGAGAGTTTTTGTGCTGTCAGTGGGAAGACCAAAAGCTTGTCCTGCTTTGTCTTTTACACTGACGGCACAGAAACTATGCTTACAGGGTTGGCAGCGCGATTGCGACTCCTTTGGTGTTGCACACGTCCATAGGCCACGGTAACCACTTTCCATCAGGTGGGCCGTGTGCTTGTCTGCCAACCAAGTGGTATAAAAAAATGTGTTCCATGTAAGATGCATGACAAAAAAACTACAGTCATCAAAACCGCGTACTGAAAAAGTAAAACTGTTCTTCACAATGAAACAGCGTTATGCTGCTTAATCTGTGTCTTGGCCATCACTAATCACTACCTGCCACGGGATCTCATGTACACTGTGGTAGTTCCTTTTTTTTTAATCTTTATTTATTTACAGGACTTTTATGTACTGTGTCTCAAGGAATGTTTCGATACTGGTATAATAACCAGGAAAATTGTGTGAGATGGGCTGAGGCCCGGTCTAATGTGTATGGGTTGGAGTGTGGAGTGAGGCATATATATAAACCGTTTGATCGGTGAACTTAGCAGCGCACGTGTCGGTTGTCACATTGATGTGGTTAGCATGAATAATGTGAGTTATGCTAACGACATGGCGCTGCTGAGTCCATCGATTGGCGGCCTCAGGAAGCTAATAGCCTTGTATGAAGCGTATACTGTTTCTCATGGGCTCAAATACAGTGTAAAGAAAAGTGAGCTCCTTATGTTTAGGTCAGGTCCACTAAAGTATACATACGTGCCGGAGGACTTGCTTGGTGGGGTAGATTGAACTGGGTAAAGTCTTTCAAGTACTTGGGCCACTGGGTCACGGACGGGCTCAGGGATGATTTAGACGTTGAAAGGGAGCGTAGGTCGCTGGCTATCAGGTGTAACATGGTTGTCTGGAGGTTTGCACGTTGTTCGAACACAGTCAAAGTGACTCTCTTTGAAGCCTTCTGCACGTCCTTCTACACGTGCAGCTTGTAGATGTGTTACGCGCTACGGGCATATAACGACCTACGCATTCAAAGCAACAACAGTCTCCTGAGTGTGTTTATGGACAGGTGGGACTCCCCCTTGTTGCAGCACTGGTTGACACTCCACACGTGTCACAGATAGTGGAGTGTTGTTATTTATATGTATTTATTACTAACATTAGTTCTTAAGTTAAATTGTTACTAACACTATGGATCGATGGTCTGACAATAAACGAATTTTAATTTAATTAATTTAATATAACAGGGAAGTGGCGAGAGAAGTAGGCAGAGACAAGGTGTGTGGATGCTTTGTGTGGATGCGTGGTGCGAGTATGAGCGTCAATACCACAGATGCAGTACTACGTATAGAAGTTGCACTCGTTTGATGTTGAAGAAAGCTGCCGTTTTATTAACCTACGAAATATCGCAGGTACCAATAACGCCGCTAACTCGAGTGTCACTGTGTCAGAAAATATAAATAAAGCAATCCTACTAAATGTTTAGTGTTATAATTTATTTTAACCCCTGACGCAAAAACGTCGTGTTGTTAAAAGTTTGACGTGTCTATGTGTATGTGTGCGTGTCTGTTTGTCTATCTGTGGCATCGGAGCTTCCGAACGGATGAATCGATTTCGATTAAGATTTTTATGTTTAAGGTTTTTATTTAGTTATGTTAAATGAAAATTGGTCCAAGATGGCCGCCGACACATAATGGAGGTTTGCATATTTTTTCACAACTCCTTCAATATGAGTAACAGGATTCTGAGCTCCGTGTTCGGGATAGAATCGGGAAAATACGTCTACGTGATAATAATGATGATGATGACAGAAATTTGTAATGTTACGATGATCACCAATCACCACGTTATGTGGCCGGTGACGTGTAACCATTTTAACAAGTAGGTACAGTGTATACGAATAGTGAAAGTGTATACACGTTTATTAACTTTTGGCGTTGACTGTACTTACAAGTATTTAAAGGTGGCGTGCCTACTAAAATATTATACTGTATGCTGTACTAGCATTTTAGGTGGGGCCTACACCATGTTAAAGCCAGATATTTTTGTCTGTAAGATAATCTATATATATAATCTAACCTATGATCCACAGAATAAATATTATGATTATGATTATGATTATCATCTGTCCTACAGTATGCTTTTTACATAAACAATACAAATATTTTAAATTTCTCGTTAGGTCGATGCACCTGCTGAACGCTGGCTTTCCTCTAGGGGTTGGGGGGTCAGATGGCAGTCACCCTCGGAAAGGCCAAAACAACGTCAAATAAAACGACGAAGGTTACATAAAGGAAACACGATAAGAATAGGACTTCTTGTGGCAAATAGGCGAGGGCTACCGTGCCTGAGCCGAATCAAAAGAACACGTAAAAGCTTCCAAGCAACGCTTAACAGTAACACTGCCACCATCCTGGGAGTTGGCCATAGGCGGTAGCGACTTATCCATCATAGGATATAGGCATTGCCATTTCCATTGCCCAGAGTCCTCTTCAATGCCTGTGACAGTAAATAATGTAAGTAGATATGTCTCAATCCAAATTATAAGGAGGAGGAATATTTGTTTTTTGTAATACATAAACTGTAGCCGACTTTAACAGTTATTCCATTTTTGGTTATATGGGCTACTGTTATCCTGATATTTCCATGGGATTGAAACTCGCGTGAGACACGTATTATATTATCATAAAGACGCCGTTTGTGTTAAAGAAACGTAAACTCGATTATTAAAATCGAATGATAATAACATTATCCACATCCCCACTACATAATTTACAAAATATTATTTGCAAAAAATGTAATGGCAACTACAAAAATGTCAAAAGCCGCTAATGTTAAACGTTCAGAAACTTAGTGATCTTTTTGTTTCTTTCTTCTTTGCAACTTATAAACCTATAAATTACAATATTTTTATTTTAAGACTACTGAAATTGTTATCATGTTATCTTTATATCAATATGGCTTAATCTTTTATACATATAAAATATGGGTGTTATAACCAATAATAAATTTTCGTGACATTATTTTTTTATTTAAACAGAGATGTGTTATGTATCAACATTCGGAACGCAACTCTGTGTTTGCGTTTACTTATCAAAAATATTTTGTGCAATTTATCCATTACTATAAAATCAAGGCCGTTGCAAAGCTATCCAATATCAATGTAATTATTTAATCGTTATTTAATGGTCAAGTACCATGGAAGAAGAAATCGAGGAATGTATTAGGAAAAAGACTCAGTGGTCGCAATTACCTGCGCCAGTTAAAAAGGTAAACTTGTGATGTTTTTGTCACTAATGATGTTTATCAGTCATAATTACAATATCTAATGAGAATGGGTGGCATGCTGTTAACTGTTATTGGTCAATAAAGGTCCATCTATGCGATGCGATGCTCACATATCAAATATTTATCATTTCAGCTTTTGGGTGACTCTCCCAAAGAATATGAACGATATATATTTGAATTCAGTATTAAAAATCAATTGAGATACAGGGGTAGTCTTGGTAAGTATTGTAAAATCAGTATGGTAAATATTAATCAAATATAAATATCTTGACAGTAGTTGAGTAAATAGGACCAGGCACAAACTGTTAAGACCTGGTATGAGTTTTAACTTCATCTGTAAGGTAAGGTAATATCATCATTCTCTATTTTAATCCCAGTGAGAAAGTTAATCCTAGTTGGATCAAACCTTGGGGTCAGAAGTTTGATTTTTCCAGTCCAAATCATATATCTGTTAGATAAGGTAATTTCTATTCAAACACAGTCAATTTTACAGTTAAAGCCAAAACTGTCATGCTGTCTACTTTACGCCTATTTTCAATAAAATCAGAACATTCTCCGACAAAATAGAGTTAGAGATTATGAATATATCCCCCTATAATTAGAAATATATGCTCCTGATGATTATCATACAGATATATCCTAGCTAATTTATATATTTTTACATCCTGGCAACCCTTTTTAGCTGGTACATATTACAAAACAACATTTATTCACATTAACAGCAACAATTCCTTGTTTTTAATAATTTTATAATTTCTTTATTATGTAGTAAGAAGCATCCGTAAAGATGAAAAGAAGTACTATGAGGCACTTGTACATAGCAGTATACAGAGGCTCATGCTGTATCCCTATCACTTAGCCGATATGATAGTCAAAGGTAAGGATGTTTTCCTTCATGAATGTCCCAACAATAAGTATTATTGGCTAAGAACATTTTCGATATGGATGGTTAGCATACTAAATGCTTTAAAAAATTTCATTCAATAGTTTGAGCAGAGTCATCAAAAATCAATGTTTAAAAATCATTGCAAAGTCATGCAATGATTCCGATAGTTCATACAAATATCCCACCGTCGCAATAATAATAATAATAATAATAGTTTAGGGAGTAGGCAGAGTGGAGAGTACATTTGAGGCTGTATAATTTGTAATGAATAGTTTGTGCAATAATCTGCCGTGGTATATTTCTATTGGGCTCTTAAAAAAGGCATCTATGTATGATTGTTTGCATTCTAGATTTCATAACAGGCTAATTAAGCTATGCTTACCATGGATCTAGGTTGCATTGTGTAGAATATTATGGAATATTTATTTATTTATTTATATTTGGTGAATTAGGCTTAGTATTTTTTTTTCGTTAAAAGGAATCATAGTGACTAAGATTACTATTATACCTGATGCTTCATTGAAAATATTGTAAAGAGTGAATGAGACTGTTTGCTGGAAATGACCTAAAAGACCTGATATCTTTAATTAACATAACAATCACATGCAAACACACAAGCAACCTGTTAAAATAATTCAGTGATTATCATTCAGCAATAAATCTTCTTTTAGAGGGTTACTCTATTGGACTTACCTGTATTCAACAGTACTTTCTACTAGATGAAAAAAATAAAAACCATCATTCTTTTTTTATATTTTGTAGGTTTGAGGATAACCCCATTTATTTACTATGTGGAAGTGGTCGCCCTACTGATAGAACTTGAGAAGAGCTATGATACCATGCCAAACTTTACAGCTGCTGATTGTGAGTATTTAGTGGATAAGGATATACTATACTAATATTTTATGACACAAAGAGGATTACTGGCTTAAGATTGACTATACTGTATATGGATGAATATTATGCCATCTATAGACAAAGAGTAGAACCAACACTAGAAGTGATAATGTTACTTTGAGAATGTGTGACAAACATGAAGTGATTGCTAATATAGTAGAATGTTCTTCACTATGTGACTCTATGAATGGATTAATGGAATTGAATAATTGTTATACAGTACTGTATAGATTTATCTGTACCTTAGATGTATATAAACTTACAGTATATTTGACTTTGTTCACCTTGGTGACGTAACACAGGTGAACAAAATGGAAACTACACGAGGTAGGACTCGACAGTATTCCCGTCCCAATTGAGCAGTCCAACTGGGGAAGTACCTCCGCCCTATAGAATACCACAACCATAATAACCTCGTGTTGTGCTCCCAACGGTGAGTAGGGTAGCCACAGCTCACTGGAGAGTTTTTGTGCTGTCAGTGGGAAGACCAACGGTTTCCCTTGCTGTGTCTTCTACACTGACGGCACACAAACTTTATTCTTACAGGGTCGGCAGCACGAGTGTGACACCTCTGGTGTTGTACACGCCCATAGGCCACGGTAACCACTTTCCATCAAATGGGCCGTGTGCCTGTCTGTCACCTGAGTTGTTATAAAAAAAAGTGGAAATTGTAGAGTCCTCATATCACCTTGGAATCATTTGACTTTTGCTGTATCTCCCAGGTGATACAATTAGACATACTTGGTTCCATTTGTTTATCTTGGAATTCATGCACAGGTGAACTAACGCTAATTGTATGGTTCATCTCCTATGTAATTCGTGGTGACTTACTTTTCTCCGTTTGAAATGAGGTACCCATCTTAATTTTTGTGAATAAGAATCTTTATTTCCTAGAATATGGTTGGTTACAGGTGTTGGGGTGATTTTGGACTGCATATTCTGCCATATATGGCGTGCAAATATATTAAATTTCTATTCCCTACCAGACATTTTACATGCATTACCCTCCACACATTTGTATTTAATAATTGCTTCATAGGCTAAGTTCTAACTCGGCTAAGTATAATATTGTTATATTATTATAATAAATTTGCAATTTTATAGGCCTCAGGTTACTAGGCATAGGCCGCAATGAGTATCTAGAGCTCGTTGCGAAGTCCCGTTCTTTGGGGCGACGGGGCCGTTCAAAAGCAATTCGTGCTCTTCTGCCACGAGTACCACTAAATATACCAATGCAGCCATGGTGGAGGGTGGAACTTGGATATGTACTCGAAGACGATGTCAAGGTAAAATGAACTGTATTTTATAAACAATATCTGGTTTGGTTCTTACATATATACCTACCTACTTTGAACTTAAAGTAGGTATACGTGATAATAATAATTTTGATTCCGTACAAATTGAAGCGATTTTTAATTTAAATGTATTCTATAGCCTAAGATGCTGGACTTGGGTTCTGGGTTTGCGATCGGTCACGGTTGCCAAAGTGGCCAAGGCCGGTAGCGGTCACAAATGTTGATGGTCAAGGTCATTCACGGTCACCAAAGTTTGTGAAAAGTTGGTTGCGATAGCCAAGGTTGGTGGCCAAGGTCATTAGCGGTCGATTCTGTTTGTGGCCAAGGCCAGTCAGTGCATGTTTTTGGGTTAGCTGATTAGACAAACTGACTAGACCACTCATAACCAGAATGCAACCCCAACAAACCTAGTATGTAAAATGTAACTATAAAATAAAATTACTAAACATTGTGTTATACTTACGACCTTATCTTATCCTGTAATTTACAAATAACAATACATTTTCCTCACTAAACATCCATTTACTATCCTGAAATAAGTTCTATAGCGAATAATGCATGCTGACGCTTTTTTTATCTCCCTGCAGCCACTGAGTGAGAGTGAGAGGGCGCTAATAGATTTGCTAATCGACCGCGGATCACACACCGCTGGCACACTTGACTATAATGACGTCAAGACTTTATACAGGTATGATCTAATATGGATGTTTTGATCAATTAACACACATAACCATAACGCCCAGTGGCGGCGTGCGGTTATGCCGGACTCGAACCGACTAAAACCGCACACCGTCTTAGTCTCGGTTATTTAAGATAATGTAAAGATAATACATAAATCAACCATAAACAATTATACCAAATATGTATAATTACTTATGGTTGATTTGATGAAAAAAAAAATAACCGGCGCCCAGTGGTGGCGTGCGGTTATGCCGGACTCGAACCGACTAAAACCGCACACCGTCTTAGTCTCGGTTATTTAAGATAATTTAAAGAGAATACAAACAACCATAAACAATTGTACCAAATATGTATTTTTTTACACATCTGGACACATCTTGGACACCATTGGACACCGAGAATCTGTACCCCTCCCTTAGCACTAGAAGCTATCGTAATCGTATCGTAAACTTAACAAGAAAACGGAGTATTGCGATTGGCATTTCTTCATGATCGGCAGCGCGAGTGTGACACCCCTGTTGTTGCATACGTCCATAGGCCACGGTAACCGCTTCCCATCAGGTAGGCCGTGTGCTTGTCTGCCAAGTAAGTGGTATAAAAAAAAATGGCAGCCTGCCTACTATAAACCGGCTAATAACCCGGCTAATCGCAATACTCCGTTCTCTCGTTACGATAGTTTTTCGTGCTAGGGGAGGAGTACAGGTTCTCGGTGTCCAATGGTGTCCTTTACACTTTTCTTCGACGTCGATATTTAATACTCACTCCCTAGTCTTCAAACCCACAGACGCGGCCTCATTTACCTGGACGTGCCAATAACGACAGCTGACAAGGTGTCAGTGCCGCCGCTGAAAGGCTTCGTGATGAACCGCATCGCTGGCGATTACTTCGAGACCCTTCTTTACAAAGTGTTCGTGTCGATAGATGAACATACTAGTGTTGCAGATCTCGCTGCTGTATTGCAGGTATGGAATTTTTATCATCATTATCATCTTGATCTTAGCCGCGATCATGTTGCATCCGAGGCTATGATTTGACTAATTTTGATTATTGCGTGAGTGACTGCCGTCTGGCCTCCCAACTTCAAGAGAAAAACCGGTACCATAGCAGAGTCACACCCGTTGATCGGCAGGTGTACCACTTAGCAGGCTTGGGCTTTGAATATATCAGTTTAGAGGATCCCATACATTTTATTACTAGTGTAGAGTGGATACTATAGGTAGTAGGTATAGTACAGTCGCTACGTTCAACGACTTCTGAGGGCGACTGTACTTCCGTTGTACTGAGATCGATGTATCGTAGGTAACTGCGTACTTGTATTAATCTAATCCAATAATCAGCTTTATCTGATAACTATTTTCATTTAACCAAAGTTGGGTTTAGTATCTAAAGTACATGCATACTTAACGTTCGATCATCTCAACGATGTGACTTCCAATGCAGAACATAATATTATGATACGACATGTATATATTTAGGAGGTAGGACACGGCGGTATTACGCCCAATTGAGCAGTCCGACTGGGGAAGTACCTCCGCCCTACAGAATACCGCGGCTATAATAACTTCGTGTTGTGTTCCCAGCGGTGTAGGGTAGTCAGAGCTCACTGGAGAATTTGTACTGTCAGTGGGAAGACTAAAAGCTTGTCCTGCTTTGTCTTCTACATTAACGGCATAGAAACTCTGTACTTACAGGGTTCGCAGCGCGACTGTGACTCCTCTGGTGTTACAAACGTCCATAGGCCACAGTAACCACTTTCCATCAGGTGGGCCGTGTGCTTGTTTGCCACCTTAGTGGTATAAAAAAAAGTATAATTTGTTGTACATAATTTTAAAATTTGTAATTTTAATTTTTATATCCTACTCGATAAATATGAATAAAAAAAAATTTACCACCAACATTTTGGCACCAAAAATCCATCGTATAGTTTTTATTGACCTTATATTATGTGCTCTATGACACTCGGGAGATAAATACAATTCTTTTGGGACCCCACTCATCGAAATCCGTCCAGCCGTTAGCCCTGTAGAGGGGAACAAATAAAACTACATACACACATTACACGCGTAACACATTACTCTCGCTGGAGCAGTCGGGTAAAAATAAATCCCGACTCCTGACTAAAAGAACGAAACAAATTTGATAGCAGGCGGTGTTTCAGTTTATGATTGACAAATGGGTACCACCTGCTATTAAACTTGTTTTCTTTATTATACTACTTAGGTGGCAGACAAGCACACGGCCCACCTGATGGAAAGTGGTTACCGTGATCTGTGAACATGTGTGACAACGGTGGAGTCACATCTGTGCTGCCGACCCTGTAAGAACAGAGATTTTATGTGCCCTCAGTGCAGAACACAAAATCAGGACAAGCCTTTGGTCTTCCCACTGACAGCACAAAAACTCTCCAGTGAGCTCTGGCTACCCTACTCACCACCGGGAACACAACACAAGGTTATTATAGCTGTGGTATTCTGTAGGGTGGAGGTACTTCCCCAGTCGGACTGCTCAATTCAGACGGGAATACCGTCGTGTCTTACCTCTACCAACTTTTAGACTTTTAGACAACAGTCGGTGTTTTTATTTAAATACATGAATATTATACACAAAAATGTTAAAAATGACAATGCAAATAGATATACATATTTATTCATGCTAATTATAGCACAGAGCGTATATACAACTGTACTAATTTTAATTTCATAGTTCAGTTCAGTAAGATAAGTAGTGATGTAACACAATATCTTTGTCCTATATTTGCTATGCGCCATTAACATAATAAACTTTATGCGTAATCATTTAAAGTTCATTTTAGATTGCTAAGCGATATATTCGACCATGACTGTACGACCTATCGATGTTATGCGATGTTTAGCGTAATATGTAGTTAGTGTTCAGCCACCAATACAAGGTCTATTATAGATAAGAGTTGGGGCCGTTGGGGGTCTAGCGAGGTCTTCTTCTATGTCTGTCGCATTCGAGGCTTTCAACCTCGGAGTCTGGAGTCCGCTTTAACAATTTAACTGCGGATATTGCTCAACTTAGATATTTTCCGTGAAGGTACTGCTATCTGATCTCCACAACTCAATGGCGAGGCTTTTTGACAAGGTCGTCCGATTCTTCCCAATACTGCATAATATGGTTTGTTCTAGATAAATAAGCCATTTTTTTATCCATTTTGGTGGCAGATAAGCACACGGCCCACCTGATGGAAAGTGGTTACCGCTGGCCTATGGACGTATGCAACACCAGGAATGTTACACTCGCGCTGCCGACCATTTCCTAACCCTACTGAAACAATGACTTTTCGTTATTTTTAAATCCCAAAGTAAGTCAAAATATAAACAGTTAAATTCAGTCCAATTAAAAAAAAATCAAATTCATTTATTTGCTAGAACTTGGTGTATAGAGGTGTTATAATAACATAGTGTAGTTCGCTCATATTCTGCCATGTGATGGCGTGCAAATTTAGTACATTTGTCAATTTCTTACATCTACATTAAATCTATAATCATTACCATTACGTATTTATTATTATTATTATTAATTAACATCATTATTTATGTTCAAGTGTCATTCTATAAATTTGTCATTCAAATAGTCATGTACGTCATAACTTTTTAGATTCTTCATTACATTTCAAATTACTTTTATTATGAACTATACATATGTAAACGCAACGTAAATCGAGATAAATGCGATATTCTCTTGAACTCCATACATTTGCACTACGCGCAACTAGCGCGTGAGTAGGTACGATTTTGTATGGTGCGTTTTCGACCGGCTTGAGAAATAGAATTTGCAAATATCTTTAAAACTATCTATCGTAAGAAAATTTCTCTTTAGCAGTTCAATATATTATTCTAATGTGATCATATTTCGCCCAAAATAAAAATTAGTTAAATAGCCTTTTCTGCCATAGATGTTCGTATGGCAAACGGGACCGACGACGTGGCGACGGCATAACGGGCTCGTGCGGCTGACGGCTTCAATTCATTATAGATTTGCCGTTTTCTGGGCACTATTGTACAGTCGAGCCATGCATCTGCGGCTAAGTCTGGGCTGTATATATCTGTCTGATGTTAAACAACCCTATCCCTTAGTCGCCTTGTAAGACACCGCTTGGGAAGAGATGGGGTGGTCCAAATTCTACTCTGCCGGTAACCACGCGGCTTATAATCCTAAAAAATACAACATTATCATGTTTGATGCAGGTTGAATGCGAGCTAGTCAAGCAAGCTGTGTCGCTGTACTGTCGGCTGGGCTTCGCAAAGAACTTACAACCTCCGCCCGTGATACCACAGCATTCGTCATGGAAGGACGCAGTGACCACGCACAACCACCAACCGTACGTATTTTTTAACCGACTTCAAATGGAGGAGGTTTTCAATTCGATTGGTATTTTTTATAATTATGTACATCCGATTACTCTAAGATTAATGATCCGATTTATGTGATCATTCTTTAGTTCCATGCAGAGTAGTTATCATATGCTTCAATAAAAACAATATGGGGTTCTTCAAGTGGGGCATCAGAAGGTTTCTTCATAGTCGGCAGCGCGAGTGTGACACCCCTGGTGTTGCATACGTCCATAGGCCACGGTAACCGCTTCCCATCAGGTGGGCCGTGTGCTTGTCTGCCAACTAAGTGGTATAAAAAAAAATATAATTCAATAAAGTTTGGCTCAGTAGTTTTCATTTTATGAACCTTTAAGCGGGGCGTCAATCATATCAATTAACCCATCACAGTCCATTGCTGGACATAGGTCTCTCCCAATGTTGGGAGGCTTTGGCCTACTGTTCCCGCGCTGGCCAGACGGGTTGGTACAGGGTTTTATTTTTCCGTTAGTCGCTTCTTACGACACCTGTCGAATTAAATGGGGTGGTGATACTTTGTAAACTTTCTCCATGTGGATAAGCGGGGTATGAAAAAGCATAATTATAATGAGGCCGTCAAGCTGAGTGTCACCATTGTAACATGGTTTATGTATGTTATGGTTTATGTATAATATGAATATGACTCTCTTTTCTGAACCTTTGCCTTCAACTTACCATAAGGCGAGGCGAAGTCTAATTGACGTGTTCTATATATGAAAAAAGAACCACTATGGATAATTTGACGATCTTGCCTATCGTGGAATAATAATCAAAGGGAAGTGAAATTAAATCCTGTTACTGTTACGTTAAGAAAGTTACGATTTTTTTTTTATACCACTTAGTTGGCAGACAAGCACACGGCCCACCTGATGGAAAGTGGTTACCGTGACCTATGGACGTCTGTAACACCAGAGGAGTCACAGTCGCGCTGCCAACCCTATAAGTACAGAGTTTCTGTGCCGTCAGTAGAAGACACAATCAGTACAAGTCCTTAGTCTTCCCACTGACAGCACAAATTCTCCAGTGAGCTCTGGCTACCCTACTCACCGCTGGGAACACAACACGAAGTTATTATAGCCGTGGTATTCTGTAGGGCGGAGGTACTACCCCAGTCGGACTGCTCAATCGGGCGGAAATACCGCCGTGTCCTACCTCCTCCTTACGTTCTTTGGTGGTTATCATTTTTAACAGAAAATATGTCTAAAAGTAAATGTCTTGTTATAAACGCGATACTCGCTTTGCAGTCAACACGAGGAATTGATGGTCGAGAGTATGCGCAGTCTTTCCTTTAGCGGCAGTCGTTCCCTTAAAAATTAACCTAAATATGGAAAGTAGATGAGAAAGTAGCTGCTGCAACCGGGTTCGACATTCGGATGACGATGAAGAGAACCGGGAAATATGCTACTACTCCTGGAGACATATATCTTAAGGTGGACAAGCTGATTCATTAAGCATAGATTATTACAAAACAACCCACGCGCGTCAAAGCTTGGTTTGTTTCGCGACTTAGATCCAAGATATGTGTCCCGACGGATACATCTTGAATTTTCAGTAAACGGTATAACGACTTGCCCGCTGCGATTATGCACCTCGTGATATGGATACGCAGCTTTATAGTTTATCAAAAAGTAATTTTATTTACTCCCAGTCAAGGTTTAATTTAATAAGCGGGGCTATTGAACTCATTAGTTAATAATTCTCATTTGCAGATACAGTCAGATAGCACCTTTGACATTCGACCCCAGTATCGATGACGATGCGCTACAGATGGAGCCCGTGATCATAAAGGATACGCCTTCCACTTCTAAACAGGTAACAGTACTTTTTTAGTGTGCCGTTTTTTTATTCAACTTAGGTGGCAGACAAGCATACGGCCCACCTGATGGAAAGTGTTTACCGTGACCTATGAACGTGTGCAATATCAGGAGAGTCACACCCGTGCTACTGACCCTGTAAGAACAGAGAGTTTCTGTGCCGTCAGTGCAGAGATTTTGTACTGTCAGTGGGAAGACCAAAAGCTTGTCCTGCTTTATCTTTTACACTGACGGCACAGAAACTCTTGTGTTTACAGGGTTGGTAGCGCGAGTGTGACTCCCTTTGCGTTGCACACGTCCCTAGACCATGGTAACCACTTTTCATCAGGTGGGCCGTGCTTGTCTGCCAACCAAGTGGTATGAAAAAAAGAAGAAATTATCAGGAAAAGCCTTTAGTCTTCCGACTGACAGCACAAATACTCTCTAGTGAGCTCTGACTATCCTACTTACTCACCATTGGGAACACAACACGAGGATATTATAGCCGTGGTATTCTGTAGGGTGGAGGTACTTTCCCAGTCAGACTGCTCAATTGGGACGTGAATACCGTCGTGTCCTACCTCCGTACCTACCGTACCTCAGGAGGAATAAAAACGGAACTAATATAGGATCCACTTCGTTGTCAGTTTTGTCTGACAAGACCTTTTTCTCAGTAACTCCTTGAAACCGCTAAAATCAAACTATTAAAGTCAATGTACAACCGCGGTAGCCTAGTGGTATGGGTAATGGACTGCTGAGACGAGGTCTCGGGTTCGATCTGAGGTTTTACCATGGCACACACCAATGACTTTTCAATGCTTTTCGAAGTTATATGTGTATTTATCACAGGTTTATAAGTGCCCGGTTAATGGCAATAGGCTCGCCATCTATTACAGTGGGACCTAAACATAAACTGGCGAAATGTGGGTGCTAGCACCTCGGCCTACCCCTTCGGGGATATAGGTATGAGTTTATAAGTTTATGTATATGTAAAGTCGTTCGTTCCTGAATACGGATTTTTTACGGAAATCTCGGAGTGTGAGTCCTCCATACCTAAAGCCGTCAAGTACAAACTTGACCGGCTATTTGTATTTTTTTTTTATATACCACTTAGTTGGCAGACAAGCACACGGCCCACCTGATGGGAAGCGGTTACCGTGGCCTATGGACGTATGCAACACCAGGGGTGTCACACTCGCGCTGCCGACCATGAAGAAACCTTCTGATGCCCCTCTTGAAGAACCCCATATTGTAGGCGCTTGGGAAAACCGCAGCAGGGAGGTCATTCCACAGCTTGAGCGTGCGTGGGATGAAGTTTCTTTCATACCGCACAGTGCGCACCGTCTCAGGTCGCAATGTGTGAGGATGAATTCCCTGCCTATGGCGAGAGGTGCGATGATAGAATGTAGCTACAGGCATCATGTCAAACAATTCATCTGAGCACAAACCATTGTATAGGCGGTAGAACACACACAGTGAGGCAAAATCCCTCCTAAGGCTAAGAGGTTCCACACTACCTGTGAGTATGGGATTGTCAACCAGCTTCAATGCCCGTCTTTGCACTGAGTCGAAAGGGTCAAGCTGATATGCAGGTGCTCCAGCAAAAAGGTGACAGCAGTACTCCATGTGAGGCCGGACCTGTGCTTTATAAAGAAGGAGTTGCTGCCCTGCAGTGAAGTACTGCTTCGCCCTGTTGAGCACTAATAAGATAGCAAATAAGTAGCCCGTCAAATATTAAATGACTGTCTAGTCTAGGTAACATTTTACAAGTCTGTGCAATCATTATCTACTTTTGTACAATGTCACCACGGGGGTATCATTGTACAAAAGTAGATAATGATTGCAAAGACTTTAAAATTAAAAATTCGAGTGATTATAAATTATTCTCCATTTAGGTACTCAACTAAATGTAAACAATCTTAAAAAATAAACACACTACTACTTAACTTGTGGTTCGATTTCGGTATATATTCGCATTTAATTTTTAAACGTAGTTTTTAAATACATACATATAATTATGTAATTACGCCTTTATGCTCGGAGGGTTACGCAGAGGTGAATTAAAATCTACATTTCACCAATCATGTTTCTTCATGGTCGGCAGCGCGAGTGTAATACCCCTGGTGTTGCATACGTCCATGGGCCACGGTAAACACTTCCCATCAGGTGGGCCGTGTGCTTGTCTGCCACCTAAGTGGTATAAAAAAAATCATTAATTTCGGTTCCACGTAATAGGGCCGGCTCTATTGCCGTCTTCCGTGCACTATTGTTAACTCAAGCCATGCATCTGAAGCTGAGACTAAGCTGTATATAAACACCTCAACAAAGTCTAGGGAACAAGATTACCCCAATTATTTTTTTTCGTGTAAATCTTGTTTTGCAAATAACTGGCAGCAAATAAATAAAAATAGAATAAAGTAGATTACAGAGTTGTTCGAAATTTAAAAATAAATTTAAATAAGTACCTAATGATTTTCGAATATGGAGGGAAAACTTTTAAAAGTGTTTGATTGTGTAGTTTCTCTGAGGCAAAATAAAAAATATTTTTTTTGATTGTAAATAACGTTTATTATCAATAATACGTCTTTTACGTATGGTTTGTGCATTTTTGTGACTGTAGTCATCATGTCACGTCGTCATTTAAGTCGCGAAGAGATGTTAAGGGCTGTTGGTATGCTGCAAGCTGGACGAACTCAACGCGACGTAGCGGATGCTGTCAACACCCAACCAAACGTAATTGGCAGATTATGGGCACGCTACAGGTCTACAGGGGATGTTGCCGAACGTCACAGGGGACGAAATAGGGTTACTACCCCGCGACAAGATCGTTTCTTGCAAAATTCCACAAGGCGGCAACCCACGATTACTGCTCGTCAGTTGGTCGCAGGCCTCCAGTCTCAGCATCAAGTGGTTATTAGCGATCAAACTGTCAGAAGAAGACTACACGAAGCCAATCTTTATGCTCGCAGACCGCTTAGGGTTCCAGCTCTTCGACGTGGAAATCGAGGTCGTCGCTTATTGTGGGCTAACGCACATTTACAGTGGACCGACCATCAATGGGCACGGGTTCTGTTTTCCGACGAATCTTGCTTCGGTTTTCATCCTGATTCGAGAAGAGTGCGTATATGGCGAGTTCCTGGACGTCGGAGTCGTCTCCAGAATCCGCAAGAAGTTCATCCTTACCAAGGTGGAACAATCATGGTATGGGCTGGAATTCGCCTTGGTGGAAGGACCGACCTCGTTTGGATACGGGGCAATTTGAATGCAAACCAATACATTCAGGAGGTTATACACCCCATGGTAATCCCTCATCGACAGCAGTTCGGTCAAGATTTTATGTTCATGCAAGATAATGCACGGTCACACACCGCGAGGGTAGTGGTCAATGCGTTAAGCGAGCACAATATGACGACGTTGGAATGGCCTGCTCAGTCTGCCGACCTCAATCCCATAGAGCATGCCTGGGATTTGCTTGGGAGAAGAGCTTTCAGTGATTCTTTGGAAAATCTGAACACTGAAGAACAACTTTTTTTACACCTTCGCAGTGTATGGAGCCATATTCCACAGACGATGATTGACAATCTCATACTAAGTATGCCACGCCGTTGTCGAGCTGTTGCTAATGCTTTAGAAGGTCCTACAGATTATTAAAAACGTTTAAAGTACGGTTAATTACTGTATTTCTTACTACCTCGTTATTTTTGTGCCTAATCATAGAAGGTTGTAATACTCAATATTGGCACTATTCAATTATTTCTTAAAAAAAAAAAATATTTGGTATGAAAATGTTTTTATTAAAATTAAAAACGGTATAAAAATACCCTTCTATTGATATAAAACACTCACCATTACAAGAAAGGGTTTTTAAATAAAAACTAGAAATGTCCTTGTTCCCTAGACTTTGTTGATGTGTGTATCTGTCTAATGTTAAATTGCCCTATCCCTTAGCTGCCTTGTACGATACTGAAAGGGAAGAGATAGGGTTTTTAATTAAAAAGTATTAAAAGACAACAATATTGTTATTTTTAACTTTCGCGGGTGAATTCATAATTATACAAGATATCGGGACTTCTCGCGAATTACATATATCTTGGAACTTACTATGTCACGTTCCGGATAGTTTGAATCCATCTTCCCTATTGAAATTTTATATTTTTTGATTTCAATGGCTTCACGCACAATCCGTGAATAGTAGTGGCGATCAGTGGGGAGGACTTTGGGTTGATGAAGCTCAATCCAGTGATTGGTACCCGACTCAAGATGTTCTGCTACTGCCGATTTGTTGAACTGACGGTTTTTCACAGCTGCGAAATGTTCTCTGACTCTCTCTGCAATGGTTCGCTTGGTCTGGCCTATGTTGGAACTACCTACTACTACTATTATGTAGGTGTGTAGGCGCTCAAAAAATGTTCCCCGCATACCTCTCGACGCTCGAAGACTAGTCAAGTCGTGACCACGGGTGCAGCAACGCATCCGAAACGTCGGCAGAAATAGTAAGTTCCAAGATATAATTCGCGAGTAGTCCCGATACCTAGTATAATTATGAACAATATTGTTCACCTTAAGTTAAGTACTTTACCAAAAGGATAAGAATAAGAATCTTTATTTCTTAGAATATGGTTGGTTACAGGTGTAGGGTCTTATTCTTATTCTTAAGGAGTATTGTACTTATACTTATTAAATAGTATTATTTTTAAATTTAGCGTTTTTTTTTAAGTTTTAAACTTTAAAAATATTTAAACGAAAGAACTTGTTTACAGAGCCAGGAGGATTATACAGACAATAGCAACAATAGTGGCGCTGGTCAGAGAGTGGCATTGTTGTTTGATTCTACGTTAGCGGCGTACCTGATGATGGGGAATTTGTCGCCGGTAATAACTAAATACAAGGATTTATAATTGAAATTTGTAAAGATTACTACGTTTTCTAAAAATAATACTGGTTTAATATCTGGCAAAAATCATTTTACAGTCTTCATTTGATTTCAGGATCTGAAAAGTCATGCGGTTACACTATTCGAAGTAGGCAAACTGCCTGATGAGAGTCTTGATAGTTTATTGATAGAGTTAGATAAGGTAAGTTCGCGAAAGCTAATCTTCTAAGTTTTTTGTGCGGTTATCCCTTCGGATACCACATCCATCGGCCATCTGGACTTGGACCGACTAACACCGCACGCCTTCTCAACTCTAAAGATTATTTATCGCACCCCGACTGGCCCTGAGTCATCTACGATTATGATAGTCACCTCGCGTGCGGGAAGCAGAGGGACACGTATTCAAGCAGCTCTCTACATAGCCGTTCTCATAGCCGTTCTCACAGTCCTTCCTATCCCGAGTTCTTTAAGCGGGGCGCGATAAAGCATCTGATGAGGCCGCCAAGCTGAGTGCCACCATTGTAACATTACTTAGTATCTGTAATGGTGACCCTCTTACCTGAGACATTGCCTTTAAACTAAAGGCTAGTCAAATTGGCGTGTCCTATATAAAAAAAAATTGCCATACGCGTGAGCGACTCTCTTGGGAAAGAGAGAGACAGAGAGGCTACCATTTCCGTTGCCCAGTGTGCACCGTTTGGAGGTTCCGGACTACGTTTCCCACACACACACATAAGGAAAATAGATAAATAAAAATCTATGACTTTTATTTGTTTTGATTTTATTTATTTATTTCATGATCAATTAACATTGAAAAAAAGAAAAAAATAACCTATAAATTTACTACACATACAATTTACTACACAATATTTCATTACATGTAGTAATTATAATCAACTCTGTAAAATATTTTCTATTTCTGTAATAGGTGGTAGCTGACCCGGAGATTGAAGGGGAAGCCAGGCGGTATTTAGCCGCTGCAGCGTGTTTGCGGATAGCATTACGTACGTTAAGACCGCGGCTGCGACCATTGGACTTGTTACGCTGCGAAGCGCTTCACGCTTTGGGGGCTGCTGCGAGAACTAGATTGCTGGAGACTAAGTATAGGTATAACAAAAAATCATACACATTGCACATGTTTAAAAGGACGTAACTGAAATTACTAGTAAGGGACCGTACAAGTATTACGTAAGCACTAAAGGGGGAGAGGGGGTCTTTGCATTGCTTATTCTTGATGACATGAGGGTGGGGGGTTTAAATAATAATTACGTAAGCAGTAGTTATTTACTTTTTCACACATAATATAGCTTGCATTACCCATATATTGGCCTAAAAAATAAACATATAGGTACAGTAAGCAAAAGTACTCAAAATAATCTCAATACCAAAATTCTAATTTTATATTAACAATCACAGAGCTGAAATAGTTGTAAGCATGCAGAGTGGTCAAAACATCTTAACAATCAACACTATTATCTTACATTATTATGGAGAATTCATTGCCAAGATGTTTTGACCACACTGGATGCTTACAACTATTTGAGCTTTATGATAGTTAATATAAATATGGAATTTTGGTATTAAAATTATTTATAGTACTTTGCCAGTCAACATCGATCTGATGCTGACTGTACATATGTTTACGTAAGATTTCCAAACTTTTTATTCAACTTTATACACAGTAATTTTGTACAAAGGCGGACTTGTAGAACTTTTGCTGACAAGAGTGGGGGGGGGGGGGGGGGGGGGGTTAAATAATTGTAATAAATCAGCTTACGTGATACTTGACCGGCGCCCTATGGCCACTCGAGTGTGTGTGTGTGTGAGGCATGGTGTCCCTGACGCTGGGTGCGTGGCCCTTAGGCTGGCGCTGTCGACGGCGCCGCTGTCGCGCGAGGCGCGCGCGGGCGCGGCGGCGGGCGCGCTGCCGCACGTGGGCCCCGCGCCGCCCGAGGCCGCCTCGCCGTGGATGCGCCTGTACCTGTACCACGTGGCCGGCTACGGCCCGCCCACGCTGCTGCTCACCAAGGGTAACACACGCACCTACACGCACCTACACCTGCTGCCTGTGCCCTTGTACTCATTACTTTGGCTCAGGCAAACGTGATATCCCTTTTCATACTATCTTGCCAAATTTCATCTCCTGTGTTGGCCTTATTCTTATCATACCACGTCAAAAAGTTATCTAAATAAATAAGTAATAATATATGTTTGTCAAAAAGTTATCGATGATTTCAGGCAAAGAACTATATCCTGTCGTTAGATTCGCGGTGTCTAGGTATTTGCTGGATATTTTATTTCATACTTACACATAACCTGTTCAAAAAATACATGCTTTTATTTTTGCTTACTACGTACTCTGTCGAGCCTATTGCCCGGTTAATGGCAATAGGCTCGCCACCTTATTACATTGGGACCTAAACATCTCAACATATTCGGAGATATAGGCGTGAGTTTATGTTATGTTACGTACTCCTATTGCTACAACTATTATTACGAAGACTCATCATCATTCTCTGAGCCTTTTCCCAACACTGTTCGGCTGAACTTGGAAATTTTCCGTGAAGCTACTGCCACCTGACCTCAACAACCATTTGGCGATATCAAAGTTCTGTAGTTACACTAGACTAGTCGAACATATTACAGCTCCAAGTCTTAGAAACAACTACTATAGATGTTCGTATAGCTAAATTGCTTGTGTTGAGAGTGGGTTCACGTCGGCAGTGTAATGGCCAGGATTCGAACTTGGGACCTCTCGATCGTAAGGCCGATTCCTTAACCACTAAACTACCGAAACATATGTGAAAAATGGGCGAACGCAGCCCAAGATTAGTTCGAGCAGTTGCCGTTACAAAGATTTTCCTATTATGAAAACGACTACCACTACGAGGCACCGGCCTGGGGGTGACAGGTGAAGCCGCCTGTCACCCTGGCAGAAGCAGGCCGCGTGGCGCGCCTCCCCGTTTCCGGGGATGAGTTGGGGACTCTGTAGTCCCCACACCCGAGAAGAGGGCCAGATCGTGAGAGATGGCCCTGGGTCGGCCGGGGTGCGAGGGATATGCCTGTCAACCTCACCTTCGGCAACCAAAACGACCCACAGGCGGCGTGCGTTTTAGTCGGTTCGTGTCCGACATAACCTCCTCCACTGGCTCCGGTGGGGAGGTATCCGAGGGGATTTCGAGCACGTAAAAAAAAAAAAAAAAAACCACTACGAGGCACCGCAAACGTTATCCTCTCTAGCAGATTTGGAAAGTCAACTAAGCCTTTATACGTCCTGCATACAAATATTTGCAGTGAGTGGGAATCTAACCACTCGTTTACACCACGAAACAAGTTGTTAACTTGTTTATAAAAGACTTGTTGAAGACTTGTAGTTTGTAGAAGACTAATCAAAATACAATACTTGTTTTATACATATATCTCAGATACTTTTTCGTTCACATAGTACGTATAGCCTACAAGTTATAAACAAGTGTAAAACACGTTTGCGTTCACACTGTAGCTTGTGACATATTCCAAATTGTCAAATACATGTTTTATATTTAGGTGTAAACAAGGGATTAGACTACAAAGATCTACAAAGACTGTGTAGGTTTTTTGGCACTAACACGAAGAAGGGCGCATCGCGGTAATTATTTTTTTCCGAAATTGATGTGTATTCGAGTTTTTATGTATGGTAATGGTGGATTACAACGCACACAAATATAGGAAAGTGGCATATTACAGTAAATTGTGACTTTTCCAAATCTCCCTAGGGAGCTTCTAGTAAAGTTTCCACAACTTCACTGAGCAATCATCTCATTAATCGTCATCATCAACTCATCGTCATTATCAACATTCATTCTAAAGGGCCGCTGCTTGAAAAATTAGACCTTGGCGTCTCTCCATAAATAATTTACTTGACATTGGCAAATATTTACTTGACATTGGCAAAATTGCGGCGATTCGCTGCAGTAGCCATCAATAAAGGAAAGAAGAAGACTATGTACCATAATCAAAGATGTATGCATGCGCTTAACGCGGTGTCTCAGCGAGTTGATATATATACACGTGTAATTTGAATGAATTCACAAAGACGGAGAGAAGGACCTTATTCTTATTTACCGGAAAAGTGGTGAGGTTACTGTAAAGAGATTGCATTAATTAGATTTCCTCTGTAAAGGTAGTTTCAGTGTGTGTGTGTGTGTGTGTAATTAAAGGAAAAAAATGTTCGCAGGCACTCAGCTGCGCGCAGTGCCGCGGCTGCTGCTGGGCTACTCGCGGCTCACGGTGTCGTGGTGGGGCGCCGAGGCGGCGCTGGAGGGCGCGGGCGCGGCGGCGGGCGCGCTGCCCGCGGCGCCGGCGCTGCTGGCCGCCAACTCGGCGCTGCGGCGCGGGCCCGTGCTGCTGCAGGCGCTGGGCGTGCGCCAGCCCGCGCCGCTGCGCCACCTCATGTTCCCGCCCGAGGCCGACTCCTGCCCAGGTACCCGCCGCTGCTAGTTGCTACACGCACTGACTGAAACATCAAGGGATCATCACACGCTTCGGGCTCGTAGAGGGGATGGAACAAGACTTTTTTTTAAATCTTTATTTACGAAGCTTAGCCACAACATGGCTATGTTGTTCCATCATAGCCATTTTATGTACAGTATCAGTAATTTTATATATATTAATAAATTATATAACTGTCAGATATTAATGATATAACAATGGCGATAAGATTTGTAAGAGAGCTAGTCGTAAACAAGTTATTCAGATGGAAGACGTTATAAAGAAAGGTCAGATCGCGAGTACCTGCATCAGGCGAGCATGTATGGGAATAATTTATGAAAGCAAATTATGTATGCCATGTCGTTACAAAGGAAAAAATGTTTCTACCTTTGCGAATGATATTTTTCAAGAAATAAAATAACCGATATAGCCGATATAGGATACCTGAAGGTGGATTTATTAAAAAAATTGGATATGTTCACTCGTGGTTCGCTGGATCAGTGCTCAAGAGTATTCCCCCTGTAAAGAAAAGATCACGAGTTCGAACTGCCTGAACCGATTTAATTTTTCCTGTCTTGTTCAAAAAATAATAATATTAAAAACATTAACTATATGAATCGATTTAAATACTGTTTGTTCTATTAGAATTCTACCCATTGTCGTACCAACTGTCTTATAAAGAAATTGTGACATACGTTTACAGAAGCACAAGCGATGTGGTCCCGTCACGCAGGGTTGCGCCGCCTGCTGAAACGGCTAAGGCTAACCCGCTCCGTGGGGTACGTCACGTTGGCAGACATCGGCGTGCCCGACCTGGGCTGTGCCAGGCCTCCGACCACCGTACAGTTGGGTAAGGTGTAGTGATACGTAATACAGTAGGGCATTATAGGACCCCACTATGAACTTTGGTGCCCGAGCCAACTTTTTTTAGGGTTCCGTACCACAAGAGGAATAAAAACGAAACCCACTGTCTGTCTATCTGTCTGTTAAGACCTCTTTCTCTAGAATACATGGAGGTATCACGTTGAAATTCACGCCACATCTCAGATCTATGATATCTTGAAACTGTGCAAAAATCAAACTTCCAAGTCAACACATTCAAACCATATTGCGGTTTATGTAGGTTGAGTTACAAAACCCTCGGTACGCGAGTCCGACTCGCGCTTGACCGGTTCTTGAATACCGTCCCTCTGCCAACGGGTATGTTACGTCGGACTCGAACTGACTAAATCCGCACGCCGTCTTGATTCATTCAGTTACTGGCATATCCCTCACTCCCCGGCTGACCCATGACCATTTCAAGATGGCTCCCTCGAGTGGTACCTAAGCCACCTGCATACCACCACACCTGTAAGCCAATACACCTGCTGATTGACTGCCGAGGCTCAGGCGCAGGCTTCCATCAGGCACATTGCATTTGTATTTTCTGTTTGTATAAGTGCAAATCTACACCATTTAATATTTTATTTATATATTTTTACAGTACACCCCAGGAAGAAGAAAGATATATGCGGCATAGCGAAACCTGTGAGCGAGATATCTTTATCATCAACGGAATCCACTGATAAGTACAACCAAGAGTACGTCAAATCCCTAGCTAGGCTGCAATCGCCTATCGAGTCTCATTTTGCTGTTACACCAAACACCGAGAGCAAAAGCGCTTCTCCTGCCAATGGCTTCACAAGCGCTGAATGTGGCCAATTACTGTGCGACGAACTCGACAATCTAGCTCTAGACGAACAGAAACATGCGCAAAGCAAAGAGTCTATAGCTTGTAGCGATGATCTAGTACCTATACATTCCTCATCAAACAGTATTGAAGAACTAAAACCAGATAAAAAACATTCCAATGAAAATTCTACTAGCAAAGATTCAATCTCGACGATCGAAGATCTCGTTCCAATAGGTTCGAACTCAGTCAGCAGTGACAATTTGAACAAGAAAGGCGATAAATTGATGAACCAGTTGAACGATTTGTTGAGTCCAGCTGAGGAGTCGATATCGATGTTCACACAGTTGAGTGATAAGTTGACAGAGATGTCGGCGGCCGAGGCTGACAGCGGTGTGGATACAGCACATAACATATCCGATGATGAAACTTGTAAACCTGAGGTATGTCTTGCACGAAAGCTTCTTACATATCTGCTATAGTTGCTTGGCCACAGTATAAAAAGTTACAAAACGGCTCTAAAAAGCAACAATACACACACACGCTTACACGTAGATGTCTGCATTTTTATTTTCGGAACTACAATATGTATACAATATGTTTCGCCTGCTTTAGCTATAGTTGCTGAACGCTATGGTGGCCGTTTTGACACGACTGGTTTTGCTCGTTTTCTCTTTTTTTGGTGTGTGAAGTTTATTTTCTTCTGTGCCAGTCTCGCCATATTTTTCTTTAGTTATTCGTGTAACAGTTCGATGTCCAATATTAAGCGCACCAAAAAAGATAAAACGAACAAAACCAGTGTGACACCAGTATGACAGTCGTCTCAAAACGGCTATCATAGCGTGCAGCAACGATAGTGATTGTGTTTTAGTTAATTTTTGAAGGCTCAGTAATGAAGGTCATTTTAGCATAAATTATACAGCAACGGCATGAAGCATCATAAGGCGTCAAGCATAATTAAAGCAAATTGAACGTATCGACCTTTTCTGTATGATTAACGTCTTATATGCTAACAATACAACAAAGGAGGCCTTCAGCTTCACCTTGATGGTCTCGTCAGATGCGCCTTGCTTAAAGAACCTAGGGATTGTAAAAAGAAGGAAACATATGTGTTGTAATAAACCATTTCTTATTGCTACAGAGGTGGACGATACTTGATCTCCAGTTTGGCGTACCACTGTTCGATGAGATATTATGTGAAAAGATATGCAAATGTGTTGTAGAACGGATAGTCAAGCCTGAACTGTAAGTATAAAAAATATATACTATATAAGAGGTTATACTTTGTGAATTTGTGACCTTATAACCCCTCATTTTCACCACGAAACAAGTTGTAAACTTGTTTATACAAAACTTGTTGAAGACTTGTAGAAGACTAATCAAAATACAATACTTGTTTTATACATTTATCGCAGATACTTTCTCGTTTACATATAATGTATAGCCAACAAGTTGTAAACAAGTATAAAACACGATTGCGTTCACACTAGCCTGTGACATATTGCAACTTGTCAAATACATGTTTTATACTTAGGTGTAAACGAGGGTTTAGGGGTAATCTCTGGTTCTACTGACAGATCTTGAAAACTCTTTTAATAATAGTTACATATTACTTGTGAGAGTCATGGAGTGGGAACGGGATCAGATGTACACGCGGGCGAAGCCGCGGGCAACAGCTAGTATCGCAAATACATATTTTGTATGTTTTATTTTATTTGTCATGTTGGTTCCCAGTGGATTAAAATAGGGCCCATCCCATCGCTTCCCGCGAATGTTGTAGAAGTCGAAGGGATAGGGCTGTTCTCCATCCGAAAGTAAACATACAGCCCATGACAAAGTGCCCGCTTGACGGCAATAAGCTCGCCCCTTGTTACGTTGGACCAAAAAGTCATAGTTGTCGTAATGTGGGTGTTAATACACCTCTGCCCACTCCTTCGGAAAATTTACAGATGTGAATATATTTATTTGGGTGGCCTATGTCCAGAAGTGGACTACGTTGGGCTAATTGATTGATTGATTGAATACCTATATTTGTGTTTTTATTTATATTTATAGGAGGCGGTATCCTCCGATGCAACCACTCACGGAGCCTACATTTCACTGTAAACAAATTGGTATAATGATAAGTTGTATATTTTCAGATTAGAAAAAGTGAAAGATGACAATGAATTTCTACGCTCAGATGTATTGAAATTTGTATCACAATGTCAGGTTAGTTAATTAGTTGGTTGTATTTTCTTTTATAATGCAGTAAAAAAACATGCTGACTTTGACCTTGACCTTGAAAAACGTTTTATATAGTTTTGAACATCCAACATTGATTGCAATGTGATTGTATCAAGTTAAATTATATTTATACCTATTTCCAGTCAATACATAATTCAATCACTTTTTATTGTGACCGTTTCAAATAACGAGATTTGACCTCACATTTCAATACTTTTAATTTTAAATTACAAGTGAAATAGATGTCATCTGATCATTTAATCATATATTTAAACATTTTCAGTACTATCCTGGCGAGGACATGGGCATAGTGAAGCGCGGTACCCTCGTACCTTTACCTAGGAAAAATATCGCATTTGAAAACGGCAGGATCAGTGAGTGGGCCGGCAAGTGAACCTTGTCGCTCGTATAGCCATATCTATCCATCCGTTAGAGCGAGAGAGACAAATATATGTTTGTTGTACCGGATTCAAGCTTTACTAGACGTTATGTAGGGTGTTATGTTTTATTATTGTAAGACAGTGGATGGGAAAGCTGTCCGTTACGATCGTGAACACAATAAGCTTTTAGTCAATCGCTCAACATTTATTGGAGTCCGCTACTGACCACTAGATCGAGTTGCATAACCCTCAGATGCTCTCGACAGAACACCACTATATACCAAGACTGGTTAGAAAAGCGATTGAAATCAAAAAGTATAAAAAATTCAATCGTGAGATTGGGTTTCAACTGCCGAACGTCTGGCATCCAGTGGTCCGTCTTTGCAAAAACAACCGGGAAGAAGCCAAAACAAAATCGCGAGTGGATACAGTAAGCATCGTGGGTCGTGAACGTGATTCGGTTCGAGTTTGCAGTGAGAGTGAAACCAGTGGTAGTGCAGATACGCGTAGTAAAAGAACTCGAAAGAATGTAGATCGATATATCTACTCCTAAATAACTTTTTCTCTGTTCACCGCCAATACTCTAGTTCTTCCGTGATCATGATGCTTGCAAATATATATAATAGCGCCGAATTATCGGAAACTCGAAACAGTGCAACATTGTAAATATTTAGATACTGAAGCTTTTAGCTCCTTTTTTCTATCGTGCGTAGAATCCCCGCGGCATGAGCCTGCGGAGATAGTTAAGTCGTACTTGAACCGACTAAAACGCACGTTGTCTGTGTCGTAGGTAGCCAGAGGTGAGAACTTCATAAAACTTTTATCTCTAAAATGTTTGCAAAGCTGTAATTTTCGTGATTTTCTTACAAACGTGTTATTAAAGCCATTATTTTATACTACACTCTAAGCTATATGACCACTCTAAACTTTGTGGTTTGATTTTTCCAAGATAATTTCTCATTACCATAAAGTGCAGTGGCAAAGGATGAGAATTTTCTAATAGCAAGCCGGTGGGAAAAATAACTTACCTGGATCTAGTTTGTCACGTAATATGCGATCCATTGGTAAGCCGGCAAGAATCGAACTATATGGACCCCTAACTACTGCAGTGGTTTCCAAAATGTAAGTTTAAAATTTATCTAGCTTTTTTATTTCAACAATATTTTTCTTAAGAATGTTAGCAACCGCAATTACTAATATTACCTCTAACCCCTCCAACTCAGCTAAATTGCATGTACTAGGAGTGGGTCAACATAGGTAGTGTAATGGCCATGATTCGAACTTTGGTCCTCTCGATCGTAAGGCCGACTAAAGCTACCGACGAGTTTTGAAATAGGCTACTTTCCCGGGATTAGGTTCCTATGGTTCCAATGCGATAACGGGACTGAAACTCCACGTGGATGAAGCCGCGGTTAGTATAGCAATATAATTTCAAACTTATGAATATGAACTATCAGATTTCACCATCCATTGTCGAAAGTAAACATCAGTATTGCGAGGCAACGACGCTTGACTTTGGTTTAGTAAGATTGATATAGTAATATGAGTTATTCCGTCTTCGGACTTCTTAATAAGAATTAAAAAGAATTTTTATTTTATAGTATGGACCTGTTTCTACTATGGATTATTATTATTTGAAAAGAAGTAAACTTATTGTCACGTACCTGTCTAAGTCTGCACTTATGTAGTCAGTTTCTGCTTAAACGTGTAACATACTATATACATACAAATAGTCACGCCTCTTGCCCAAATTTGAGTAGGCAGAGACCACATATTTCCACTTGCTAAGATCCTGCCATCGATTTTTATAATTCTGTTCATACATGCTTACCGGTTATACATACATACTTTATTGTGTAATATTCAGAAAAATACCCCATTGTTGGGTGTTAAATAAGTCCATTGGCCGCAGCGTGGCAGTCGCAACATGTAATGTTGCCATAATCGTCTTTTTATTTTACTAGGCCGCCGATTCCGCTAATTTTATGTCACGACAAAGTCACTGTCTTGCCACAGACACTGCAAAAAAAAAAAAAATATAATTCAGCACTATGTTTTTAAAGTCTAAAATTTAAAAGCTTCTTGTAGAGTTAATGAAAAATGCAACGAACTTTTTTCATTTCATTTTGGACTGTAAGCTTATATGAATGAAGTCTAAAACTTAAGGGAATTTTCTGCAGTGTCATTGGTATGACAGTGACATTGTTATAACCATAAAATTAGTAGAATCGGGGCCCAGATCTTTCATTGTTCAGATATAAGTTCTTAGTTAAAGTGCTGAAATTAAGTAGATAAAGAAGTGAAAACTACAGTTAAAGTGTATCAAGAGACAGTCTTGGATCGTGTTGTGAAACCTCCCAGCAATACACTTTTTAATGTGATTAGTGGGTTTGAGTTCCTTCACCGCCGTAGCACTCATGCTATCCTCCAAAAAACGCGTACTGTGGATATTAAGTATGTACATGTTGTGACGAGATTGAGATCAATATATATGCCAGGAACTATAATTGCCACTGCTACATCATTAAAAAATGTGCTGGCAACTCTAAATTTTCCCTGTAATGGCCTGAACCAATCAACACATAGTATGGCTGGGTATGGCGGCGATTCATTTTTAGATTTTTAGTTGCGAGTTTGACCGCGGAACTTATTTCCTGGCGTTTACTCTACATAGAATGATAGGATATTATAATTTGACAATGACTCTAGCTGCGAAGAAAAGCTTTTTTTTCTATTTTAAAAAGATTGTAATTGTAAATATTTATAGAGAATTATGGTCAAACAGGTCCTATATCTAAACAACTTAATGTCTAAGTAGCCTGACTATTGATTCTTGAAGGCTACAGAACGCGTATTAGTGTAGTTTTGTGTAAGATAATTACATCATATTGCTTATTAAACAACAGATTACGCAATAAAAATAGAAGTGTATGTACCACTAAAATAATTATTATATCATAGTCATAAATGTACGTTTATTATGTGTTATGCGAAAGAATGTAAAGGATATATACATATAATTACCATTTAGGGCCTGCGCTGCATCGTGCGTGTGCACGCGTGCGAGCGCCTGTTTCTGCATATAATAGGTACTGAGCCATTTTCGTGCTGAAATTTTTATAAAATCGTGAAATATATTTCATACGATGAGCTTGACGTGGGTGCGCCCGCATGCGTGATAGGCATGAGGCAGTGAAGGTAGTTTTTCTTTTCTTGATGCTCTTGTGTGTAGCTTGGTGGTGAAAAAAAGATTCCATAAAATTTTATTTCTTTTATTGTAATTTCTTAAAATATCTGACATGCCGTATTTCTTTTACTGTCGAGAAAAGTTTAGACCAATCCGTATTCACTAAATACCGCTGGACTGGGAACGCTGTACCTACCCCAAACATGAAGTGCGATATTCGGTCGATAATACCGGACGCGTTATTAAGTACGATATTTGTAGGTATACAGTACGTAATGTATTAAGATGAAGGCTACGATGACACACTGCTGCGTTAATAAGACCGCAATAACTAACAAATGCGATCCCACGTATAGTACTGTTATATTATCCGTCGACAATACCGCACCTAATACGAATACAAAATAAAATGGACAATGAAAACGCACTCAAGTGTAAGGAATCGAGACACAGTATATCAATAACGCATCCGGTAATATCAACCGATAATAATACGCCTGTGTGGGTGAGAGTTTCAGTGGGTTATCTAAGGAAAGTTTCAAGAACGACGGTATAAAGGTTCACACGTGTTATTATAGATCGGTAATACCGCACGCGTTATTGTCGATCGATAATACCGCAATAGCGTTTTTTGAAGGAATCCCTATTCCTTCTAAAAATCACTGCAGTGAACCATAGCCGCGTCCTTGTGTTTAAAAACAAATATCGCTAAAGCATAGCTTGTGAAAATATTGCCCCAACTGTATGCGTTCCTCGGTACTGAAAAACACGAGTGAAAGTCTTCTAACCTTTTCTGTATTCATGTAATATTATAATTATAATTTAAAAACATATTATTTATGTAATGTTCGGTATAATTTTGTCAGTATTGTTATTTCTTTCTTATGAATCAGAGATTTATTTATTGTTACATTTGTACTTATTGAAATTAAACCTGTCCCGAGATTTTAAAATTATATAAGACTTGTCGAAGTTTCTAGATTATTTTTTTACAGTAAAAATACTAATTATAAGTAAGCTGTTTAAGTTTCATTAACAATGCGTAGTCATTAGCCATAGTTTCTGTTATAAATTTTTGGATACAAAAATGAACAGCGATTGAAAAATATATCATATTGGATGGACATTGATGTTGATAGAATGGTGAAATAAATTATTTCTTTATCGTAATCTTATTTATTCAAAAACCTACTTGTTACATGTCCCAATTTTTTTTCCCCATTCATTTTGTCCCAATTCAATTTTGAAATTTGGTACAAGGATCATCAATCCTTGTCTGGAATCTCTGTAATTATATATAGGGTACTTTCTATCCCGGGAATAGGTTACGGAATAGGAAACAGGATCAAATCTCCATGTGGGCGTAACCACGGCCAACATCTAGTTAAAAAAAGCAATATAAAACCAAGTAGCCTCCCGCAGTTCGGTTCACCGAGCGCAGGCCTTGCGATTTCCGCACGAAAAAGAGACGGGATCATGATATTTCTTTTTTTATATCTATGCGATATTTACTGTTATAATGGGTGTCTCAGTAAGAGTGCATTTTTTAAAATTGGAATAATTTATTTTCATGCAAGTGGCAATTCTGAAATTTGACAGCTGTCACCTCTGTTTATTCCGATTATTAAATGGAGCGCGTTCGTGGAGTGTGGATTGGCGGGAATCTCAATAAATTAAGGGTAAATATTATGCAGACATTCAACCTGACAACCCGAGTAATCCCTGGTTTAGGAAATATTGGTTCTTTAGTAAATGTACGACATCTACTATTATTTCACGCCTCCGTCTGGGCCATGTTTGCAACCCTGTATATTTGGCCAAAATCAGGTTAAGGGACCACCCACTTTGCGAATGCGATTTGGATGAGGGTAACGCTGATATCTTCTTCTGTTGTCCCAACCAGCGTATCTCACTGTACGACATCCTTCCTGCCCATATCCCTCGTCCAACATTAAATTATACATATAAGTATCCTTTCTGTCTTTATATGATAATTTTATTCGTGTACTCATATGTATTTATATGATAAGTATTTAAGCGGGGCGTGAAAAAGCATATGATGAGGCCGTCAAGCTGAGTGTCCCCATTGTCACATGATTCTGCGGGGAGTATCTACAAACTTCTGTAACCGGTCACATGCTGGTCCACGTTATCTTCGTCGTTAATAGCTCTACTACGGGACATTGGCGGAATTGATGCTAAAAGCACAGAGCCATTAATCAAGAATTGAATTGAAAATGGAGCGTTTTTCGAAAGTACAATGCGTTATAATTGTGAAAACTCATTACAAAAAAATTTCAGTCGAGAAAGTGCACCTAATGTGTCTACCATTCGAAGAGTGGTCAAAAAATTTGAAGAAACTGGATCGATTATGGATAATAATAATACTTTCTCTCTGTCTCTTGAAAACATTGTTGCTTTATATGAGTGTCGCCGAAAACCCGAAAATAATCAATTCGGTATCGTTCACAACAACTTCAAATTTCACGAAGCACAATTTTGACTAAAGACCTCCCCCTTCATGCGTATATGAATCTGGACAACATGTAGTTTCAGCAGGACGGCGCAACCTGCCACACCGCGCATGAAACAATCTAAACCCCGCGCGATTTTATTCTTTGCGGTTTTGTGAAATTTCCGATTCGAGCTCAGGAATTGTATCGGGTTTATTCGCACAAACCCGATACAATTCCTGAGCTCGAATCGGAAATTCAACGCGTCATCGGTGAGATACAGCCACATCTCCGTGCCACCTGTCATCGCAGCCGTGGGGGTCATTTGCCGGATATTTTATTCCATACTTAATCGGAACATTCTTTACAATACAATAAAATTATCATAACTCTGTCATAAAATACTTGTTTATATTTTAAATTGAAAAATTTCACTCTTACTGAGACGGGTGTCTCAGTAAGAGTGCACTTTTTCATATTTATTTATAATCTTATTTACCCTTATTCTTTTCTTATACATTGTATATATGACTTTATTTTTATTAACCCTTAAATGGACGATTTTTGTTTCGCGTTTTAAAAAAATATTTTTGTGAAATAGACATGTATTACTGTCTAGGAAAAATGAGTAAAAAAATCTAGACATGAATTTACTATACTTTTTTTTGCAATAATGTGAGTGTTGTTTATAAACTACATTGCGCATTCATTGAGACTGCAAGTATGGGTAAAATAAGAGTGGATATTGTTTTTGAAATGTATTTATTTATTGTTCATTATGATATTTATAAAAACAATTGCTTTTTTTCGTATCACATAAAGATATACGACATTTTTGGCACATTTTGAATGTAAAGCCTGAACATTTTGGGAATTTGCACCTCTGCTGCTTATCCAGCCAAACTGCCCAATGACATGTCT
The DNA here is from genome assembly GCA_963662185.1 of Eilema griseolum. NCBI lineage: Eukaryota > Metazoa > Arthropoda > Insecta > Lepidoptera > Erebidae > Eilema > Eilema griseolum. Next base: position 6,884,810 of record OY759248.1, on the reverse strand, counting down.
GATCCAATCTGACGTCTTTCAAAGGAATTGCTTGAGCTGGTCCTCGGAACTTCTTCATTACAAGTTCTCTTTGTATTGTGCTCCCACTAGGTCGACCACGTTTAGCGCCATTTGCAGGTAGACCCAATTTGCAGAGGATTTCAGCAAGTTCTAGTCTGAATGTACCCAAATTGAGAAGTTGATCATTTCCTTATATATTATTTATCTTCTTGAACATAACCCATGAATTTATAACTGCGAGGTCCAGGAAATCATAAAATAAGCGCATGGTCGACTTGCGGCTCTTCATTGTGATGTGATAACGACCTATAAATGAATCTAATAAGTCCACGCCTCCCATGTGGGCATTGTACTCCTTGATGACTTTGGGGCATGGAATAGCAACTCTCTCTTTCTTCGATTTATCAAAGCGTGTGACTGTGGTTGCTGGTTCTGCTCCTACGTAAGTGGAAAGAAGGTTAACGGGCTTGTTATCTTTCCACACAACAGCACTTACGTCAATATCATCCACAGTCGCCACGTTTTCCTCATAGAATCCTCTGGGTTCGTTCTTTTTCATTATAGTGTTTTTTCAGGCAATTTGCAGTTTCTCAATCGGTTTACTCTTACTGTTCCCAGTGAAAAAATTCCTTCCTACGGCGTGACATCAATGCTTCCGTTATCTGAGTTTCTCCCCTAAAAATAAGGCTGTCTTCAGCAGTAACAATCCGTTTTCGCCAAACCAGAGGTCGTTTAGAAATCCCTTGTGATCTACTCTGGGGTGCTGCTTCTTCGGCTTCCAAAATAGGATGGTCTGGCATATTTTCATCGTTGTCGATTACGAGAGGAGGATCAGCATCCACTTCATCAGACTGGGCATTGTCACCTTCATCACTATTTTCAAGGTCTCGAAGAACATCTCGAGCTGTTTGATAATAGTGACCTTCATCCTCTACTTCGGAGTCTGACCCGTCTAAGCCATCTTCCGAATCTTCAAGAGTTTCTAAATACTTTGGAATTTCGCTTTCTAGTAATCGCGGCATGCTGAAAAGCAAAATAAAAATCCTTCACCAAACATGCATTTATTAGCAGGCAATGCGCATTGTAGTTTTCCTACAACATACCAGATTTCGCCTAATTCGACAGTAGCATCAAGTGATTTTCAATGTTTTACAACATGAACATGTAATTGAAGATATAATCAAGCAAATAAAAATATGTTATATACTTACATTATATTTTATCAAAGTCCGAACACAACTACAAAACTTAGTTTCGCGCCACTAGAAAAGTTTCCTTCTAAGTGACATTTGCCATTAACTTATTTTCAATGCATAAAAATATTGGATAATGCCAACATTAAAAAAAGTACAAAATTCGTTCAGAAATAAGAACTAGTTGTCAAAATTAACAAAAAATTAAAAGAAGGTCAATTTTATCTGTGATGTTTAGTATGTTGTTTAAAAACAACGTTGTCCATTTAAGGGTTAAATAACCTCGGTAAGACAATACACCTCTAGCTGTCATTGTCTATGTTCTAACAGCTGTCACTGTTGTCACTTGTCAGAGGTTTTAGTTGTATCATGTCTATGGTCGTATGTAAGGCCGTGTAATTGTGAGACAGTTGCTCGATTTTTTGGAAAAGTTCAAGAGGATTTTGAGAACATCTTCGAAACGTCATTCAATCAATTTGTTTTGGTTAGTTTTGTAGTTTTGTTAGTTTGAGTTTGACATATCAGAACATTTTACCCTACATTCTGATTGTTTCTAATTGGAAAATTTCTGCGGTTTGAAAACATTAAACTGGCCTATCCGAGGAGACACGATTTAGAAGGTATGGAAGTGGATCAGTTCGCGACCGAGATGCATACCGGCGAGGTGTCGCGACTGCCTCTCATCGACGAGTCGGCGGCTTTCGGAACACATGCGCCGAAAGACAGGTATTATGGAACTTCTTAAGATAAATAAGCGTGCATCTCTTCACAACTATTTGGTAGTGCCGTGTGCTGCCGCTTTCCAAATATGGTCACCATAAGCGTTCTATGTAAAAAAAAGTTTCACCATTTGCGCCCACGCATCGGTTGTACATCTATGGCTTGTTATTAATTATGTGGTTTTGTCAGTGTTATATTTCTTCCGGTATTTTTATTTATTGCTAATTTCTTCCACAAATGGAAAGAATACCGAAGGTACCCTACTACCACATACCTGTCGTAATACCTTTCTATTTACAAAGTCCTTGTGCAAAAAATAATAATGCAATAATAGATTTTGCTAATACAAAACCACGAAAATTGAATGAACATGCCGTCTTTATTCACATAACCAGTGGCTTATGATAATTCAGTGGGAATAGTTCATTTGATAATGTTAACCACAAAGTATATACAACAGCCACAGTACCTATGAATCGCATTGGAATAATTTCAATGCCTTGACTACAGAATGTAATTTTTTTGTTACATTCACATCCTTGCTAGTAAATGTGAGGTTGTACAAACTTGTACTCACAAAAAATATCATAAAGAATTTGCTGCCATGTAGTGTATAGTTATAGTATACATAGTATCATTCATGCAATTCATGCATCATGTGCAATTTACACACTCGTAAAGAAGCTCACATTAACCTCGCAACAATTTATATAGCATGATTTAATTTATTCATTTCTAATAGGCTGATAGCCATACTCGACCAAGTGGAGATGAGGGTGGAGAGACTGCGGCGTGACACTGTACGCATAGAGGAGGAACGTGACTCTTTACTGGCCACACTAGATAGTATCAAGCACTCCGAGTTACTAGGCGATGTCTCTGAATGTGAGTGTTTTGCTATTTTCTTTATATTTAATGGATATGCTATGGAGTATACCATCCATGCCAAATACTTATATTAACCATAAGCTAAATGCTCATACAAAGCGAATAGCAGAACTAAAGATGGTTCATTGTCCAATCATGTGCATTGGAGCCTTTTGGAAAAATTTGTCGATGAATATACTTTTGAATTGAATTTAAACTGCAGTGGCATTTTAATATGTTGAATTTCATTGAAAAATATGATCATAAATCAAATTTTCATTGTTAAAAAGTTAGGATTTCAACAGTGAAAATCTGAGTTTTCGAATTTGTTTATGTTTGTGGAACTTTATACTTAAATATGCATAAAGTGCTTATTGTGAATATGCATAAAGTAATTTAGAAGTTTACACCTTATAAGTCTGATGATGAACATAATATAATTGATATACACATGCATGGATGAAGTCTGTATAATAAACAGTGTAGTACTACACATCTAGTAATCAGAACCCCCATTGGAAGTTATTAATATGTTCAGAACTTTGTGTATGTATTCATGCATTCTCCCTCCAGTGCAGGAAGAGGTCATTGAGTGTAATAACCTTTCTCATGAACTCTGTCTCACCTTTCACTGCTTACACATACTTTGGACTTCAAGTAGTTGCTAAGTTTAGCCCTAAATAACTTGCTTGTTTAAAATTGTATTCTTTTTCCATTTGAGCACCAATTCCAGTTGCATCCAAAGCCTAAGTTTGCCTCCCATGTCAACCAGTACACCTGCTTTCCTCTCAGGATTTGGGGAGACAGACTCCAACTGCTCTTGTAAAATAATATAAATATAAGCAATAATAGAAATTGTGGAAGAGAGGAGTGGTAGATTTGACCACAGGCTTCAAAGAACAAGCTTTGGATGCAACCGGAATTGGCGCTTGGATACAAACGGGATTGGCGGTCGACTGAAGAGATAAAGAGTTCTAGATCTGTAGAGAGAGAGAAAAAGAGATGTTTCTCTGTCTGTTTTCATTTTTCTGAACCTTTTTCTAACTCAGTTGGGGTCAGTAAACAAATGCAGATCGCGCCGGCTCGCAGGTACCGGTAACCTGCTCATTTATGCCTACAAATATTTGCATTAAGCGGGGAACGGCCCTGCGCCTCCTGCGTAGCGCGTTTACTACCTCCACGCTTCAGAAGCTGCTTCTCTGTAAGTATTAAAACTTAAAAGGTAATGTTGTACAGGTGACAAGGATGACATAATGCGGTATACAGACCGTATACAGGCGCGAGCAATGACGGTACAAGTGGCTGTGCGCACTGACAGGGATGCGCAACAGGAAGAGGCTTTGCACCAGGTAATTTCTTAATGTTTTGCATATTCTTTACATCAGTTTGGTTGAACAGAAATGTGAAGTGATTGTATTTTTCATGAAATAAGTACCTACTGATAGATAAAATCCATGAACACATCGTCAATTTTATCAAAATCGTATCATGATTTATTATTGGGGAATCCCCACAATTTTTTGTTTATTTGATGTATCGTTAATACTTAGAACGTGGGATGCATTTGACGTTTTGCGTGACTATTGTATTTAATGAATCAATGAAAGCAAAATAGTTGGTCACCTTATCTATTGTGGGGACAAGCCGATATCATGTTTCGCGAAAGACTTGCAATTTGGAAGATTGATTAAAGACATGGATTGAATTTTGCCCGACAGTTTGACTCAGAGGAGGTCTATGAGTCTTGGCATAGGTATATATTCGCCTCAAAAACATGATCAAATATTGAACTTCACGTGTAAAACTAACGACTAACAGTCCAAAATTTTTAAGATTCATGAAATGTGGGATACATTTTATTTATAAAAAAATATCTTCTCCAACCAGACACTTTGTACCCACCAGTAGTACGTTTTGCACCAACTACGTGCTGTACACAAAACGTCGTTAAATATCCTATAATTGCTCATTCAAATGCAGTTCTCACTGTTTTATTAGTCTAGCAATATTCTGACTTCCTTTATTTTTCAATTTTTTTACTTTATACGAGTATCATTGTATTATACACAGTTATTGCTTGCATGCGAAATTCGTCCTTGATTTAAATGTCAATGGCGTATGCATTTATGAGAAAACCAGTAATGTATCAGGTTTATTTGTCGGAAACTTCGGCAATATAAACCTATTGCGGACGCTGTTGGAGATATCGAAGAGTGTCTTGTCTAGAGATCTACGTGCATAATAGTTTATGCGATAGAAGTAAAAGCTACTTAATTACAATAGACATTATGTGATAAATCTGGATAAACCAATGCTGTGCAAATACGTGTGTTCCCTTTCTGATTTTACTGATCGCAAATATAGTTAAACCGACGCGTTGTAGTGCTACTGCGACCATGAGTCGCAGGTGGCAAATATCGTGTTTACTTTTTATACATACATACATATAATCACGCCTTTATCCCAGGAGGGCTAGGCAGAGGTGAATTAACACCCACACTCCACCAATCATTGAATTCGATCCCACGTATAAAGGGGTGAGCTTATTGCCGTCTTCTGGCCACTATTGCTGACTCAAGCTATGCATCTGAGGCTGAGTTCTGATGTTAAACAACCCGATACCTTAGTCGCCTTGTACAACACCGCATGGGAAGAGATGGATGGATTTCAATTTCTACTCTACAGGGAACCACGCTGCAACTTTTTATACATTTGTACATATACCTAACCTACCTAACTATATTTTTATTAGGTACCTAAAGGCAAACTAATCTGCTAAAACATTGCCAGCTGACAATTCATTCCTGGTTTTATGTGATATTGTACAGCTTCCTTATCAGCAGCAGCTCATTAAGATCACGTGGCTCATTCCACGAAGTCAATCTGTGATACGTTGTGTTTTATAAAATGACTATTATGACTATGACCAAATTTTATCGATACTAAGAACTGGGTGCACAAAATAATGATAAGAACAATAAGGTAACGGGTGAAATTTAGTTTCCCGTTTTACAAAACCTAATTGCCGGTGTAAGAATAGTCAATATGTATATATGTTACATGTTAATATAGGTGACAATAATTACAGTCCATTGTGTGATTTAGGTACTATTGAATACGGGCAGGATCGACAGCAGAAACTTTGGCGTAATTCAATGAATAAGCCTATTAGCCACTGCTGGATATACGCCATGCCATAGCACTCGAAGCTTTGCCTTTGCCACAGGAAAGAAGTGTACTGTACCTTTGTCCCGCTGCCTTTTTCAGGTCGTTAGTCCATCTGACTGATCCCTTCCTTTATCAAGAGCTAGGATCGGTGCTGAGTTTATCAATCATCATCATTTTGCGTCAGTAGGGCTTTACTATAGCGTAGTTTGTTTCCGGTCGATAGCCGTTAACCTCCGCCTTGTTCAAATCATATTCGAATTTCGAGAGCAAAATATTGAAACATTTGTTACGTTGTTTTTATACTCGGACAAGTAGGTACGGTGTTATATTATGCAGTAATGTATGCGTATGATCTGCGCTTAGTTACTCGAATTGCAGAAATATTCAGAGAGAGTAGAACGTCGCGTCAGTACTCGATTTTACTTCACAATTATTCCATGGACTTACGTCACAACGTTTTAAATGAATATTTTATTCTAAAACGGAAAACGGGGCGCAAGCAACACTGCTTTGTGCAGTTAATGAATATTATAAAGGTGCGCGCACACATCCAAGCTTGCTTCGGTGTTAGCGCGAGAATGTGTAGTATGTTAATTTGACTAACTGATTAGATGTGAGCTTTTTTTTTTCGTGGCTAAATAATGCATGTTTTAGAGGAAGTTGTGTTCGCCAAATGTGAGGCAACAGTTACCGAATTCTTACACCTGAGACCACAAATAGTTGCAAAACACATCTTACCACCAGGTGTGATAGTCCCTACCCGACTTTTTGTTATATTTTTTTATAATTGCGATTGTTTTTTTTTTAACATTTTACAATAGTTTTGCCTTATTATTATTTAAGGTACGCAAACGTTATGAAACGATTGGAATAAAACGTTCAGGCAACTTCAAGCATCAGAAAAGCCACAACATGTCCAAGTTTGAAATCGAAATTACTTACAGGTTTTCAAAATTCGCGAGAGACACGGTTTTTCATAATTTACCGGAGACTGAGTAGGTACGCCGTACGTACTACTACGGATTGAGGTCCAATAATTTTATGTACTGTTATTATTGTTCGGGATTCAGAACATAGGTATATCTTGGACCTAAAGTGTGCTCTATACACTCAGTACACATTTCTTGAGCGTGTTTTGAAGATAACATAGGCTGCTAGAGCGGGGGACGAGCTTAAATTCAATCATAGATTATTACACAACAATATGCGCACGCCTGTGCCTCGTTTATCATGCGATGTTAGTCCAAGTACCTATACCTAAGTGGGAACTGTTATAAGCCAAGCGGGGGGGCTTGCAGTCGAGGCATTAAGCACTTAAGTGGGACGCGCTGAATCCCGAACACTGTGCCCATTTATATTACAAACATTTTAATTTAGGTTTATGATCCATATAATCAGTAATGTTTAAAATATAATTCGTACAGTAAAAAAAACTTTAATTGCCAACCGTAAATATAATTACTATTTGTGTACACGAATATGTAAAAAGTTGCAACATAAAAAACATCTTAAAGCGGGAATCCCGTTAAGTCCATTGTTGCGCTTTTCTACCATCGTTTGGGAATCGGATATCACAAAGAACGATAGTGAAAAAACATGAAAACTGTTTCAACAGTGACATAATATGTACGTTTTAATGAGTGCGATGCCCTCACCGCGCGCAATGCGACTTGGCATTGTTTACGAGCTGCGCAACAGATTGGTATAATAAAGATGGATGCCTTTTGATATGATGTACTATAAATCCATTATGTTGGTATATAATTTTGTGTTTTATATGAGAAATAGACAAGGAAGTATGGGCGGTCCGCAGAGGGGTTCACATTCGTGCACATCAAAATTAAATATTCTACAAAGGTATTTACTGAAGCAATTTCCGCACTAAAAAAAAGCAACCCCCTCTAAAACGTCAGTCTGCGGCCTGGAAGTAAGCTACTTCCAGGCGGTATTTTGACCTGGATACGGTAGACCAAAGCAAGATGTGGTAAGACCGTCTTTCCCGTCAGCTTCTTCAATCTTTGGCTTCCATAAAGATGGAAAAATGATGACTTTGATCTTCTGGAATGCGGAAGGCATAATAACGCGTGACTATTTAAGTAAATATAAAATAATAGAGATTAACTAGAGGTTTTTTAATTACCGCGGTAGCCTAGTGGTATGGGTAATGGACTGCTGAGACGAGGTCTCGGGTTCGAGCTCAGGTTTTGCCATGGCGCACACTAATGACTTTTCGATGTTTTTCGAAGTTATGTGTGTATTTATCGCAGGTTTATAAGTGCCCGGTTAATGGCAACAGGCTCGCCAGCTATTACATTGGGACCTAAACATAAACTGGCGAAATGTGGGTGCTAGCACCTCTGCCTATCCCTTCGGGGATATGGGCGTGAGTTTATGTATGTTATGTTTTTATTTAATTACCCATCAATAATTACCTAATAAAAAAACTACACAAAGAAATTCCTATAGTATACCTGATTACGTATCCCGTCGATCTGACATTGTAGACGTTATGAGCTGTTTCAATTGACCATGACCATATTCCACGGCCCTAGCGCTGAGTAATTTTCACCTTTTATCGCCAATGGAATTCTACGGTTGGTTAACCAACTTGCCAAACGCTATCTAAAGTGTAATAATGTTATACTGTCGGAAGTTTACGCGAATATCACTAATTGAAATAATAATAGAATCCGTTAAAAAGTGCCTTTATTTCAATGCCATAATGTTCTACTATAATTTAAAATGTTGAATAATAAATACAATTTACGTAGGTAGATAGATATATGTTTTGCATTCTTTGGGATCAACTGTACACATTGGAAGAAGCATATCTATGTTCACCAGTAGACTGCAATAGGCTAATTGATTGATACTTTACTTATCTATAAACTTGATCACTTGATAAATCCTTAATAATTGAATTCTCATTATCATCGTCTTTGCGATGTTGACGTTTGCTTCCGACGGCTTTCACCTTAATATCCGGGGTTCACTTACTCCCACTTTGGTTTTGCCTTTTGTGGGAGCGACTGTTGTCTGACCTGCCAAGCCCAAAAGAAAAGTTTGCTCCAGAGCCTGATTCCCGCTAGAGTGTGTACGGGCCTGCAGCCAATGTTGACTTGGCACTGATATGGTCTTTGCCGCAGGCCAGGTAGATCAGGTATACCTCGAAAACCCTGTTCAATAACTTGTAAAGTTAATGAATTCTATCTTTGAATGATAGCTCTACTCTGAAGGTGTTATACTTAGATCCGTTCAAACAGCTAGCTAAGCGTTCTTTTCAACAAATTACAACACTTAGGTACACCTACATAATAAAACAAACATAATTAGGTACCGTTAGGCAATGTCCATTGTAACGGTCTCATTTTATTTTATATTTGATCTATGTTATATGTGGGTGTTGTCGTAGGTAGGTACTCTACCACTAGTTTCAAACTGTCCATTTATAACTCTGTAAAAACCTCTACCGAAAGTAATTCTGTCTGTTTGTCTGCTGTCTGTTACGCTCTCACGTCTAAACTACTGAACCAATTTTGATGAAATTTGGTATAGGAACAGATCATTCATAGGCTCTGTTTTATCACGATAACCGATAACTACGCTGCTGAAGTAGCGGGAAACAGCTAGTACTATTTAATAAATAGTTACATAGTAGTAATTACGGAGTTATTATGTCATACATATGTCCATTTAATAGTTTGAAACTTTTCCAATAGTAAAATTTTAAATTAGTTGTATGTCATTAATATATCTTCAAAAAAAGATTTGGTTAATGGAATTTTTGACTGCTTCCTCCCAATAGACATAAAAACTACTAAGCGGATTTTGATGCATCTTTTTTTATTAGAAAGGTCAGAGTTAAAAACTGTTGTATTATTGTGGAGATATGACCAAAAATGATTACTGACATCCACGCGGGATTACCTGAATACAAAAGCTTCTAGATTGATATTACGGTGCCATTGTGATAGGTCTGTAACACTTTTAGGTATACCTACATTTATCGCCCGGTTCGGTGGTGATACATTTCTCCTTTTCATGCTTGACTTACTTGTGCATCATCACGATACCTGGAAGGGGCAGTGTAAAATGCGTATGATAAAATACGAGATGATGACCGACTGTGCATGAATAATATTGATGTATCATCTACAGATCTATCCATTATTTAGTTTCTTTAATTTTGCCAATCGGAGATGTATGTTTTTTTTTATACTACTTAGTTGGTAGACAAACACACGGTCCACCTGATGGAAAGTGGTTACCGTAACCTATGAACGTGTGCAACACCAGGGCATCCGCACCTGTGCTGCCAACCCTTTAAGAATACAGAGTTTCTGTGCTATCAGTGCAGAAGACACAATCAGGACAAGCCTATGGTCTTTCCACTGACAGCACAAAATCTCTCCAGTGAGCTCTGGCTATCCTACTCACTACCGGAAACACAACTCGATGTTATTATAGCTGTGGTATTCTGTAGGGTGGAGGTATTTCCCCAGTCGGACTGCTCAATTGAGTCGGGAACACCGTCGTGTAGGTAATATTACTCTCATCATCCTCTGTGACTTTTCCCAACTCAGTTGAAGCTTTCCAGTCTAACTATGAGACGACTGGACATTTTCCGTAAAGCGACTGCCATCTGACCTCCACAACCAATTGGATCTATTGAAGTTACGTAGTTTAGAGTAGTCGGACTTTTTCAATTTCAACTACTCGAAACGACTGCCATAGATGTTTATATGGCAACTGGGACAGCTGCCATATAAACATCTATGCCCGAAGACCGTAATATTACCTTGCTATATAATATATTTTTCTATTACAGGTAAACATGTACATAGACCAGCTTGTGATGACGGTCCAGGACGACGCTGTCGTCGCATACACGCGGTGTCAGACCTTCATGAACGCGTGCTCCTCCCAGCCGGACTCCTCCACAGGCACCGACAAGAACTTCGAGCTCGCCATCTTAGGCTGCACTCTCGACGACCAGAAGAAAGTCAAGAAACGCCTCCAAGGTCTCCTGGACTACCTATCGAAGCTTAACGTTACAACATGTTCGTGAGTGACAGCGATGTTTGATAGTCTCGTCATTCGCTGAGCGTTACCTACTGCCAGCTTTTTTTTTTAATTTGTACAGTGCAAGGCTGCGGACTGAGCTAACTTGTGCCGAGGGTGACCGGACTAGGCTGTTACTAGTATATAATGTGGTTTTAGCCTGTGTTCTTTAGGTTATGTTTAGTTCGAGAGTAGGCTTACACGCTGATCAACCTATTATGTTATTATTATGTCAATTAAAATGTTCTTTATATTTTTTTTACGACTGAATTTTCATTAGTAATATCATAACATATCAATCACACGTGTTTGAGTGATAATATGAAAATCTTGTAAGAGATATAGTTACCAGGCGAAGAAACGAGGTCTTGGGGCACGCGTTAAACAATATAAATGATTGTTGGATCTGAGCTCCTCTGTCGCCGTAGCTCCCTCCGCTGTCCTCAAAAGTCACACAAAAAATGCGTACTGCAAGATATTTCCTCCACCCTCTATATGCAATAGTTTATATTTAATTACAGATTCACTAAATTATTGTGGAACGCCACTAACCGTGTCAGAGTTCCATGGTGGTTTTTTCAATAACTATCAATCAATAAGCCCATCGCAGTCCACTGCTGTGCATAGGCCTCTGCCAATGGGAGGCTTTGGCCTACTGTTTCCACGCTGGCCAGACAGGTTGGTACAGGGTTTTATTTCGAGTTTTCCGTCTCTCGCAGTGATATCGTCTTACAACACCCGTTGGATGAGATGGGCTGGTGATACTTGTATTCTTTCTCTGTCATCACACGTATAAGTACCTATATGATATGCAGTAAATATAAGTAACTAGACCACAGCCTAATTAAACATCATATTGGCCTTCATAAATTCATCGTCTTAAAAAAGTGGCACGCCTACGCCCACCGATAACGCTTAATTATAAGGGAAGTGATTAAAAACTTCTGAGATGTGAGTTTATGCCCTTTCAATCCATATCTATTGCGTGTATATTTTGTTTGTTTCAAGACTGTTAATTTGGACTGGGACTAGGATCTTATTTTTTGTTTATTATTCTGGGGCTAGTGACCTTTGGTCTTTGAAGCCCTTTCTTGATATATTAAATACAATGTGTGAGACAGTTTGGATCGGTGTTTCAGTTGGCACTTTACCAGTAAAACTTGTAGCTTCACTACACTTGACGGTAATTGGCGGAGTTTCCGCGTCGGAACCCCAATACAAGTTATTGCATTTAAGTAAATGTCTTTTGTAGCATACAGCGTACATCTGTAGCTCACAGCATACCGTGCAACTATTAGCTACATGGTGGGTTTATCTGCTTAATCTTCTTCTGTCATGCCGACGGCATGTCATTTGTTAATTTTTGTTTGTTTAATGTGCAGCTACCTTGATAGGTTAGATAGCGTTCTTAGAGGCAGGCATAAGTTCCTCGGGTGTACATGCCAAGCAGTATACGTTGGCAGATGGGTTAGTTTGTGACGTAGTGCGTGGCGTTTCTACATTCACATCGTGTGTCCACGTCATCGGAGATTCCCTCCATATAGTCGACCTGAGTCCGAAGTTTGTTTAAGGACTTCCAGGAAATGTCCCATCCGGGGAATTTGCTTAATTATTATTTTACAAGAGGCTACCACAATAACCCCATGGTTTTAGGTATTAAAAAGGGCTGGTTTTCTTAAGTCGATGTCATTTAACGCCTAATGTTAAGTAGGGCAGCGGTCCTCTCACTGCTCGGTCCAATGCAGTGATTACAAGCTTTGGCAAATGTGATAATGTGTGTTATACTTAGATTTTTTATATTACTTCAATTATTCTAGTGAAATTATAATTTCTTCATCCAAATGAATATTTTTGTGTAGATTTTGTACGAATATCCTTTTTATTGTAGTTGGATTTAAGCTAGAGATACACTGACGACACATGAAATACTGGAACAGTACCTATTCTTAATTTACGCAAAGTTAATAGATGAATGTGTCTGTAATATTAGGTGCGTGTGTGCTCAATGTAGAACTAGCTTAGGAATATCGTACTCTGAGAGAAAATGTGGAAAATAAGAAATATTTTGCGAGCCATTGGAACAATTTTTAGATATGTTATTGTTGAAGTCTGAATTACGTTAAATCTTAATATTTACCAGTAAGAAATTAAAACTAATATTTTGCAGCTCGTAAAGTAAAAAGTTCGACATAGTATATTTTTAGCGATGTAAAAGGTGTCTTAGCCAGTTCGGCCACTGCTCTTCTGCACTCCGCTCCGCTTGACTTCGTGGCCACCTAAACCTTCTAACCTATCTGATTCGAACTGCTCTGACTCGGGGTGGTGAACTGGCTCTTGATTCTACTAAAGCAAACCCACTGTCATACCACAGACAAACATTATTTTTATACGCTTATAGTTCATTCACTTTTTCATTCACTCTGCAAAAAGCCTTTTTAATTTTGTACTTTAACAGCATTGGATTAAAGTCTAAAATTCAATGAATTTTTAGCAGTGTCCGCGGTTTAACAGTGGGTTTTGCTTTTGCGGAATCGAGACCCTGTTCGTATAAAATTCCTTAAAGTATAATATACTGATACTGCCACGACCACACAGAGAGACTTTAATTTAGAAAGTTCTTATAACCTTAAAATTGGAGCGCCATTCGGATCATTAGGAGTTGTTAAATCTTAGCGTTTACAATTAAATCTTAGGCTTTACTAGTAAATATTAAATAATGTTGGTGATTTTAGGATTTTGAGTAGTTCAGACTTTCACAGTAACAAAACTTATCCATATACTTTTTAAATTTGTCGAGGCACCTTAATATTTCTGTATATATTTATATATCTGTTCACACGAGCTGGGAATGTTTGAGCTATAGCTATAGTATTATGATGCTCCAGTGATATATTTGGCCTATTCCCAGTACTACTACCGTATATTCTTATTAGCAGTACTACTGGGAATATTTCCTTTTTACTTTAAAAACACAATAAAACTACTGAGTTTAGTGGCTTGGCTCACTATAACTACTGTTTTGCTGCAAGCGGCAATGGGGTAGTACAATGTTTTCTCGATTTAAGGTATGTTTCATAAGTTTGAAATTAGTTGCAATATATATAGCAAGTGGCTATACTTTAAGTTACTGGATTATAATGTAGCTCCTTACCTATAAAATTGCCGAAATTTTCTTACAGATTCATGAGTTCGTTATTCCTGTAATTTTATAGCTATTTCCATTATTTACATTTTGTTTGTAAGTTGATTTCAAGATTTTACAACTCTGTATTAAATTTTGTTTTTATTGGCCGCTTGATAAATTAAATTCGATCTTCAAAAACAGTACTACCCAAATGCTTTCATTTTGATGATAAATTTTGTATTACTTTTTTACACCTGTAATAAAATGTAATAAAAGTGTTGTTAGCTTAATGTTGTCTCATTCGTACACAAAAAAAAACAAAAAATTGGATTTGTCATTCCTAAAAAAATGCAAAAATATCAGTACCTACTGAAAATTTTTGTTTATCTGAATTTCATTTGTTTGGGAAAATTCAAGGAAATTGGGTGGCAAGAATTATCCACAGTGATCTTAATTATTAGTTTAAAAAATGACAATATTTATTTATATGAATAATATTTAACTCAACCTTTTTGTGATTGAACTTCTTGTTCTAAATAAAAATTACAATTTATTAACTAAATTTAATAATTGTAAATAAAGAAATATGAGAGCTATACTTACATTTTGAACATCTTTGTAGCATATTTTCAATTCGCTGTATAGCAGATTATTCTGTCATTATAATTACTTATATCTCTAGCTCACTAGTTGTGTAAAAGCAAATGATATAATACTATTTACTACTATTATAGCTTGTCTACAATAAAATGGACAGTAGGATCAAAGTAGATGGAGGATAGAGGAAATGTAACACTTAAATTTTTTAAACTATCATGGTCACTCACATAAGTATCAAAATAAACGGGATATTTACCATGTTTCATTGCTTTGAGTTTCAGATATTTCGGCGCTGTTGCAAGCACCATGATCACGGAGGAACTGGAGTAGTGGCGGTGAACAGAGAAAAAGTTTTTTCCTAGGAGTAATTATATCGATCTACCCTCTTTCGAGTCCCGTTTATTTTGATACTTAAATTTTTGTTTATTATTTTATGCACCTAAAGCTTTAGAGCTAAGAAGGTCGGTAACTTGAAATGTGTCAAGTTAATACTGATGGCGACCGTACCTACCAATCCTGATAGCGTTAACAAAATTGATTCATTGCGTTAAACGGAATATGTGAACTATTTACTAATAAATTATAACTTGCAGCCCCACCATAGCGGACATCGACAAAACCGAGATATCTCTAAACCCTCGTTTACGCCACGAAACAAGTTGTAAACTTGTTTATGAAAAACTTGTTGAAGAGTTGTAGAAGACTAATCAAAACACAATAGGTACTTGTTTTATACATGTATCTCAGATACTTTTTCGTTCACATAGTATGTATAACCAACAAGTTGTAAACAAGTATAAAACACATTTGCGGTCACACTGTAGCTTGTGACATATTACAACTTGTCAAATACATGTTTTATACTTAGGTGTAAACAAGGGGTTAGACCAATGTAATTAGTGAAAAGAAATTGTCACGTGACCAAAATGTCATGATGTAGACCTCTTCGACTTCATTGGTCGGAGAAAAGCGAAGAGATAATGTCTATACCGCCATGCTTAGGCTGCTGTAGTACCTAAGTCGTGACTGGTAGATGATTGTATGTTTAATATTGGCATGAGAACAAAAAATTCTGAGTGTTAGTTGCACAATAAATAAACTATTGCATATAATTTTAATTACTTCTATTGTCAAAATGGCGTTGTTTAAATAGATACTCTGTATAACATTTTATTCTTTTATTGTACCTCTTCCTTTATATTACCACATACATATGCTCAAGCCCTTCACCCTCTGGGGTAGGCAGGTCTACAAGACTGCTGTTTCTGTACTTAGTGCTTACACATTTCATGAGCTTCTTCTGCTATTAATGTGCTTTAATTAATATTAAATTTATTTATCCTTTTCCTTAGCACAAATTCTGGTTATGCCGGACTCCAACCGACTAAAACCGCACGCTGCCTTCCCTGGTCTCAATTACCGGGGTGAAGGTTATCCAATAAGTGATTTCCACCACACCCTGGCAGACGCTGGGTCATCTCTGGTTTTTAGATGACCCCATCTTATCCTGGAAAGATGGTGGCTGCATCTGTCATTTCCAGGCATGTATACAGTAAACCAGTATGTTCTGCGAATTGTTATTTTCTATAGGGTAGGTGACGAAAGTCCGCTTTTGTTCAGTGTCAAAACGGTTTAAACTATGCTATTGTAATAGCGGTGTTTGATTCGTAAAATAAAACAATACAAGTAAAATTGCAAATAATTTATTTTTTTATAAAATGTTTATTTCAGTAAGTAAAAAATATTTACATTGAATTTGTTATTTTTAAATAACTAACTAGAGAAATAAAAATATGACTAAACAGTGTCTTATAGCTACGCAGTAGAGCGCTAGATGGATAATCTCTAAAAATTCGGTACGGAGAGACTGTTTATCTTTATACAAAGCACTTGGCTTATTAAAATTAATTTTAGTATTATTATTTAAGTGTTTTCCTTGAAAAAATATTATTGAGCTCGAGCAGCGCGTAATGCTTCAACTACTCAAAAAAGAAACACCATTCTTTAGTATTGAACCATTGATCTTATATTAAAAAAGTACGGCTTGACGCTTAAATACAGCAGACACATAGGTACTGTTACATTCTTATGTTTGGAACGATCAAACGAACTCGACAGCTGCATCCGCTTTGAGAAATTACATGCTGTAAGTTTGGTGACGTCACGTTGTCGAGCACAGCAATATCTGTATATCACTATCGACTGCCGCGTGGTTTCCGTCAGAGTAGAATTAGGGCCACCCCATCTCTTCCCATGCGGTGTTGTACAAGGCGACTAAGGGATGGGTCTGTTTAACATCAGACAGATATATACAGCCCAGACTCAGCCTCAGATGCATGGCTCGAGTTAACAATAGTGCCCGGAATACGGCAATAGGCTCACCCCCTATTACGTGGGACCGAATACAATTATTGGTGAAATGTGGGTGTTAATTCACCTCTGCCTAACCCTCCAGGGATAAAGGCGTCATTATATATATGTATGTATGTACTATCGACTTGTTCTCGATGTCACCAAATTTACAGCATGCGAAATTGAAATCTCACCGCGGATTCAGCTGTCGAGTTCGTTCGATCGTTCAAAACGTTCTTATAGCATTTACCTACCCTACCTAAATAAATAAGGTCTCTCGAAATAAGGCAAATTCGCTTATCTCAACGCAAGCGCGAGTGCAACAGACTGCCAATCGTCGTAATACTCTGTTCAAAATTCAGTCTCGATCTCAGTCTCAATCGTTCAAATATGTCAAAAACGATCACGATTGCTTTATAATATGAAAATTAATGTGAAAATATAGTTTTTGACATTTGGAAGATTGACATTAGATCGAAGCTGAATTTTGAACGGACACTGGTATTGATCGGACTTCAAGGTCATGTATTATTCAGTGAGTGTAAACAAGAACAAAGTATGATAGTGTCATTAAAAGCGGTAGGTACTTTTAGCATCGCGATAGTAATTGATATGATACATTTACCTCATTTTAATATAAGGTCATGGTTTTAAACTAAGTATCAAAACACTTCTTATCAGGAAATAATATCAAGACATGAACTTATTAAATCAGCTAAGTAGGTACCCGCCCGTACGACATCATAATTTGGATTTGGATCTCATTTATAAAGCCGCGGTGAGCCTTGCGCGTCTCCCCGTATCCGGGAACGACTTGGGGACTCTGTGGTCCCCACACCCGAGGAGTGGGGCAGATCCAGAGAGGTGGCTCTGGGTTGGCCAGGGTGCGAGGTATATGCCTGTTAACCTCACCTTCGGCAACCAAACGCCCCACAGGCATCTAGCGTTTTAGTCTCTCCCATCGGCTTCGGTGGTGGTCCGTGTCCATCCATACTTTGATGTGGTATGGGTAGGTACGTAAATAAATCAACGAGAGAACATCAGGCATATATTGAGCTCCAACGGCAATTTACACAGGTAATAATTTAACGCCTAGAGTCACTAACTAATATGTATAATTTTACAAGTACCTTAGTAATTTTCGTGGCCACATGGAGACTCACATATTTTACTAAATGACTATTTTTTATTGAGTTTGCATTTGTTGGAATTACGTATAAGGTATGTTTGCCGCAATGTCGCAAGCAGAAGACATATTTAGGCAATTAGAATTTATGAAATTTAAAACTAAATAATATATATATAGGTAATGTTCCTCTAATTGTTATCATGATATCAATGTCTTTGATATATATGTTTCTCTGTATCTAAGATTTGACCATCTATAATTTTCCTCTTAATGCTGAGATTATCTCACGTACTAGACATTGTATTTGCACCACTGAGCAAGAATCAAATTCATGACCTCTGACGTATCAGTTGAACGCTATTCCGCTCCGTCATAGAGGACATCCGTGGTACCACTGTACCCTCGATTCTATTAAAGCAAAACCACTATGATAGTGGTTTTGCTTTAATGGAATCACAGACACTGCAAAAAAATGCATTGAATTTTAGATTTTATTTCTATACCGTTAAAGTCCAAAATTCCAAAAAAAGAGTTTAACTCACTCTGCAAAATGCCTTTAACTGCATTGTTTAAAAGTTATCGGCAGAGTAGAATTTGGACCACCCCATATCTTCCCATGCGGTGTCGTACAAAGCGACTAAGGGATAGGGCTGTTTAACATGAGACAGATATTTACAGCCCAGACTCAGTCTCAGATGAATGGCTTGAATCAACAATAGTGCCCGGAAGACGGCAATAAACTCTCCCCCTAATACGTGGGACCGATGGGGGGTGTCTAATCTAGGGTTAATGTCAATGATTGGTGAAATGTGGATATTCATTCACCTCTGTCTAACCCTCCGGGGATAAAGGCGTGATTATATGTATGTATGTATGTTTTGAAGTCTAAAATTAAATGGATTTTTAGCAGTGCTTTTGCTTTAGCAGATTCGAGCCCTGAATAGGTCCTCTTAGACCAGTTCGAAATTGTTACCGAATTTCATGAACCGTGAGCAAGTATTCATATGAAACTATAATCTGATCAGCACTGAGCGGTTACTTCAATATATTACTTAGATGATAATATATGATCACAATATTCTGCACGCGTTTCTCAGGACATTCTTCTTCTTGCCGCCGGGCCTGTGCTTCGTCGGTCGCAACAGGATCGTGCCGTTGCTGTTGTGGTTCGTAAATGTACCTAAAAACGAGGATTGCTTTATCAACAACAGTTTCTACAAAATTAGAAGAAATTTTTAATTAAACCAAGGGAGTCACACTCGCGCTGCCAACCCTGCAAGCATTGAGAGTTTCTGTGCCGTCAGTGTATAAAACAAAGCAGAAGAAACTTTTGGTATTTTCACTGACAGGACAAAAACCTTCCACTCCTGGCTACCCTACTCACTGCCGGGAACACAAAACGAGGTTATTAGGTATGGCCGTGGTATTCTGAAGGGCAGAGGTGCATCCCCAGTCGGACTGCTCAATTGTCATGTCCTACCTCCTTGTTAAAACTATTTAGTAGGTATGCCGTGTAAGACATCCTTGGTATATACCAACTCACCTATGACTGGTGCGATGCACGGCGGTAGAGAGTTGTCCGTAGCGGCGTCGTCCCGCCGCATGTCTGACAGACACCTCGCCGCGAGCGCGCGGAACACTGCGCCTACGTTCACGTCTTCCTTCACCGATGCCCGCATCAGTCTGCAGCCCAGTGCTCGCGCCACCAGCTCAGCTTCGTCCCTGGAAGAAGTGGAGATATTGCTCAGGACATATATCTTAGACATAAAATGTACGCAGTAGACACGTTTCTTGGATAACTTTTGAGGATAACACACCAAACATAGATTTTTAAAATTCCATCCACGCCCGACAGGGCCTCGTTTGTCTCGCGATTTTGCTCCAAAATACGTATCCCGAGGTATACTAGGTGTACGAGTAGCTTTTTTTCTAAACACAGTCGGTTGTCGCATTCTCTGCACAATTAGCAAATATAAAGTAAACTGGGATGGGTTATATACATACATATTATCACGCCTTTATCCCCGGAGGGTAAGGTAGAGGTGAATTACCTAACACCCACATTTCACGAATCATTGAATTCGGTCCCACGTAATAGGGGGTGAGTCTATTGACGCCTTCCGGACACTATGGTTGACTCGAGTCATATACCTGTGCCTGAATCTGAGCTGTATATATCTGTCTGATGTTAAACAGCCTTATCACTTAGTCGCCTTGTACGACATTACATGGGAAGAGATGGGGGTGGTCCAAATTCTATTCTGCTGGTTATAAATCCCAGTTTAACTATCTTGTAACTACTTAACTTGTATTATCACAACTGCGGGTACCGTTATTGCGGGCACCCAGTCATATAAAAAACGAACCAAATGCGAGAGCCGTGCGGGTTTTGGTCCGTCCATTTGGTAGCCGCATGCGGGCTCACACAATGCAACCCATACAAGTGCATTGAGCCTCTAAGTACTTATCAATCAATTAGCCCATTGCAGACCACTGCTGGCCTCTCCCAATGTTGGGAGACTTTGGCCAACTGTTTCCACGCTGGCTAGACGGGTTGGTACAGGGTTTTACTTCGAGTTTTCCTTTTCTCGCACTGATATCGTCTGCGTATTTATCCGTTAGTAGCCTCTTACGAACCCCGTCGGGTGGGATGGAGTGGTGATATTTGTATTCTTTCTACGTCACCACACTGATATGTACTTAATTAAATTCTATATAGAGTTGGTAATCGGAACGCGAGCGCAAGATCGGTCTGTCTGAACTTTACAACATCAGCATCATTCTTAGCGTTACTCGTCTGCTTACCTACTCTTCCCTTTATCTTTTATGAAAGCGACAACCTTGACCTGTGTTATTTTCTGGTATGACAGTGTCCTTGCTATGACAGTGATTTTGCTTTAGCAGAATTAAGCAAGTGAGGTTAGCTTGATCCCGAAAGTTTCAGTGGGGCTTCGTCATACATTCAAGATCAGTTTAAGATTATATTATAAGTATTTAGTTATTTATTTATTTAAATGTATACTTACGGCCCAACAACGCATTGATCCATTAAATCAATTTTATTTTGAACTATAATTGTGGGGATTTCTCCACATTCATTCTCCACCTGAAAAAAAAGACTTGATTTTAACTAAAATATCAGATTAAAAAAAGCTTAAGTCGATGTAATAAAACTAGTCATTATTACATTTATAGGCAAGGCAGTCCGTTCACTGTTACAGGTAGGTACCTACCTACTTCAGTAGGTACTGTTGTGGTTCGTCTCTAGCGGCTGTAAACTAAATTAATATAAAATATTTCAAAGTGTCTGCATGTGAGATCTTATGTGTCTTTATGTAAGTCTTCTAAAGGACCAGGTATCTTCGTAAGAGAAAGTGCGTTAAATAAAAAGTCCAAATACTTAGTGTTCAAGTAATTTATTATGTTGAAATAAAAGTATTTTATGACGTCACATTCATGTGTCAAAAGTAAGTATTCTGACAATAACAATTTATAAAGGTGGCAACAAAGAAGATATAAATGCATAATAATCTATGTATATTTACTTAGGTCCTTCCTACCAATTGCTTAATTAAACCAATAATTTAATTTTGTCCTTTTTTAATTCTATTTGTTCTTCTACAACATTTTATAAGTACATTCAAAGGTAAGGAGGCTTTATAAATCTTGGACACAAAACATTATAGATATTCCCACAAAACAATCGATTCATAAAAAAAATATCGCTTTACTTTATATTTACATATTATAACGATTACTAGAATTAATATAATTAACAACTAGTAACATAGACATTTCTTGATAAAAAGAAGAAATTACGGAAGGATCGAATTGGTTTATTTTTACAGTTTTCTCCAAAACATCTTCAGACACACCAGCAACAATCAACCATACAGTCCACTAGAATGTCTTCCTACAACTACCGCACATACCTTATTGGGGTTTAGAAGTAGGCCTTAAAATTGTTCTGGTCCTTCGAGCCGGATTTGAACCAGCGACCTATACCGCTTCAGTTAAGCAGTTTACTTCGAAAGTGTTATGGTTAAGAATCGTTTCAGCGACCTCTCAATAGGAAGTTTACGCGTCACCTCTTTTGCAACACACTATTTGACAAACAAACTTCATGTTTGTTATTATTCGTTATCTTTCGCAAACCAATTATACTAAGTTAGTTTTAAAATGTACTATCGTAATATCTTTCTTGATGAGCCATAACCGGCCCGGGTTACAGATAAGAGAATCATAATATACATAGTTATCATTTAAGCGGACATTAACCCATACATAATGCATTGCTATTATCAAATTGTTACTAAAACAATGTAACATTCGCATAGTGAACAATCGTACAGTCAGTATGGGTAGGTAAACAAGCGAGTATTTAGCACACGCCATGGCTTAATGGAAGGGTCCCTGCGAATGTTACGTCCAGCCCTGGAGGTGCTGTAAGAACGTTTCGAATGATCGAACGAACTCGACAGCTGAATCCGCGGTGAGATCTCAATTTTACATGCTCTATATACTTAAATTGGGTGACGTCACATTGTCGAGCACACATCGACAGTCACGTGACTTATTTAAAGAAATTAATATTTTAACAGTTGCTTCTCAATATATTTATACAAAAATCTTTATTGAAAAATAATTATTATAAAGTAGATTAGTAAAATGCGTGGTCAACCCAAGGCTCTTGCTTGCTCGCACAACATAAATTGTAATTGTAAAAATCCATATTTAAAAAATAGATAATCTAGTTCTAATATAGTTTTCTGAGTTTCTTGCTGGTTTCTTCCCTATAGAACTAACCGAACCTGCGAGAGAATAATTTTCCAATGGCATAATTGTAAAATTTTGACGTTCATATGTGCTCTTTATGTGCCTAAACTGAATAAATCAAATTGAATCTTTGATTGTTTTTTAATGTACTCGACAACGTGACGTCACCAAATTTAGAGCATGAGAAATTGAAATCTCACCGCGGATTCAGCTGTCGAGTTCGTTAGATCATTCGAAATGTTCTTTCAGCATGTGCCTGCTGCCTTGGTGAGGCCTGCTGTGCGATAAATACATAGAGAAATAATGTTGTTTGTTAAATTTTTGCAGAGGTTCGATGACGCTATTTAAGGATATCACAAATGACAATGATTTAGACAACCTATGTCTTATGGATGTATCTATAACATTTGTTCACTAAAATGTAGAATTTATTGAAATGTATTTTGTTTAAATTAAGGAAATTAAATAAACAAAGATAGTATATTACAAATTAAAATATCATCAATGTAGTAGGTAAATGGATTACCTACCTATTATTTTGCCTGCACCTACCTCAATGTATCTCTGCATCACCCTAAGGTTGACTGTTAGATAAAGCCTTTGTACAAAGTTACTGTGCATAAAGTTGAATAAATAAATAAACAAAAAATGGTAATTTTCACTAAACCTCTTTTATTCATTAGGCAATCTAGGAATCAAAGAATCAAGAATTAATCAACTTTGGCTACTCTACTCACCGTCGAGAACACTACACGAGGTTATGGCCGCGGTATTCTTTAGGACTGCTCAACTGGACAGAAATACCATCGTGTCCTACCTCCATCAAACCCCTATTCATTAATCAATAGTTACTGTTATTACCGATTGGTAATGATTACTTTACAACAAAAGTATTGGTGTTTCTGACATGGAGGCACGTTGTCCTAAAATGGCCAGATCTTTGAATGATATTATTGAAGGTATGATTATCAACTAATTATATTATAATAACCATTTTCTGTTATACAAATAATCATAACACACATTACAATTGATTATATTTTAACATAAAATCAATTTTTCAGTCACAAAATGTGGAAGGCATTATTAGAACGTTCCATAACTTTTAAGGCGAAAGTGGACAGTCCGGTCTTCCTTCTCTCCCTGTCATAATTTCAATATTATCCACCACATTCTGAATCTCCGTTCTACCAGCCAAATACCTCGAATACAGTATACCTCTTCCGCCCGCAGAACAGTTGATCCCCAACACGTAATTGTCGTTCACTTTTATAAAAATATATTTAGATATTATTTTATCACACGCACGGTACATCTCCTTCACTTCTCCATCACCATAGAACAGTAGACTCACTGCTTTTCCAACACTATTCATGTATGATGCCTTTACCACAGATTGGTTCGACGGCAGACGTAAGTTACTGCACTCAAAACGAGCACTCGTTGTCTCATCTTCTGTTAGCTTCTGGAATGTGATGTGTTCACATCTGTCCCTCTCCCTCTGAGTCGGGGGCCAGTAGTAGACTCCATACATGTCTCTTGGCAAGTCTTCTAAGTCGAAATTGGTGCCCGTCGCGAAGTATTCAATACACTGTGTCTCCCACGAACTTCTTATAGAATTAACTCCACAGAATAAAGCTAAGATCACGACAAGGGAATACATTTTGTCGTGCATCTTGGAGAACGATTGTGATCTTGCGAGATGAATGTACAGCGTCCTAATATACTTAAAGGAATGTAAACAAATTATACGATACGCGTTGGCTCTTACGTATTAGATAATGTAGTATGTACAGTCAGCAAATTAAATTTAAATAAATAAGGAGACAAAGTCAGAATATTGTTTCAATGTTGTGAACGGAATGAGTTCGATTCCCGGATCTGGCAAAACATTATTTAATTTCACTTGACGCAATTTCTCACATACGGCCCTAATAAGTCGGACCAAAAAATCTATTTAGTTTATGCCTATAATAATTTAAGGAAATGCGGATTTTTAATATTAACGATAACGGATAACGACGTAGGCAATAGTACCACACTAGTGTGCGATAACGATTGCAGACATACTCAGAAATGAAATGATTCGACTTAATTTTTCATTAAACTTTTGCTATACATATATTCATATACCTAAGGCATCACTAACCTGCCAGATAAGCACATTAATTTAGGTACTTTATGGTAACCAGTAACTATGCCGATAGACAGTTGTGGTCATCACCATTCACTCATGACCAGAATCAAAACAAAAATTCTAAATTAATTTTGTTTGCTGACTGTACTTGGACCGCTTGTGTGCGGACGAGTCACGACCCCTAAGAGTTTATCTTAATGTTGTGCTTCAATTAACAAAATACCTAGGAACATTGGACCAAATTTAAGTGCCTGGCATTAACATGCACAGATTGTGTAGGTATATTACCGGTATATTGTATTTAGTACTTATGCCTAAGTTGATACGTTAAGTTTCACTGATAAGTAAAATAGTGGCACTCAAATTCATAATTTTGACGAATGATATTTTCATGTCCTTTAGGTTTATTTTATTCAAATTTATTCATTGAATTTTAACAGTGAGTGGTTTCAATTTTGGCTGGCGCTGCCTCCTTCTGCGAAAAGTTAATGTTCGAAAAGGAAACGGCAAGGTGAAAACGGAGGAGACTCGCAGCCCGCACAGCCAGGGACGACCGTATTAAACTCGTGCGGCGGAATTCACAGAACGCCCTTCGTTTTCCAAGTGAGTTGGTCTGGTGGTGACAGGTGGAGTCACCTGTTATCCTAGCAGAAACAGGCCGCCAAGGCAACGCACGATGCGCGCCTCCTCATACCCGGGGGCCAGATTAAAATCCGTGGTCCACATCTAGCCTATCGGCTTTGGGTCGGTCAGGGTGCGAGAGATATAGTGTGACCGAATATCTAACTCACACGTCTGTTAATGTCGCTGTTTCTCCAATAGCCTCTTTTAATAAGAAGAAATGCAAGGGCAGAACAAATATAACATAACATAAACTCACGCCTATATCCCCGAAGGGGTAGGCAGAGGTGCTAGCACCCAGATTTCGCTCCCAATGTAATAGGTGGCGAGCCTATTGCCACTAACCGGACACTTATAAACCTGTCAAATACACATATGACTTTGAAAAGCATCCAAAAGTCATTGGTGTGTGCCATGGTAATACCTGGGATCGATACAAGAAAACAAGTGTCACTATTTCCAACAGCAGGATTTCCGCCACGAGGTTTTCAATTCTTATTGAATAACTTGAATTTGATGATAGTGATACTGTACCTTATGTACATACATTAATAATGAGTGTAAGTACCTTAAGTTTCCAAGAATGTAACGATAGGAAGGAGTCTCTGTCTGTGGTAGAGAAAGCGAGCACGCAAGCGTGCGCGCCTCGATAATATGCCTTCGTGATGGCATCGAACTCTTCTTGACCCGCCGTGTCCCACAGCATCAGCCGGACTTCCTCGCCGTCAATCCTGAAGATGACAATATATATATTTTAAAGTTAACTTCGAACTATAGTTGAAGATCTGTGGCGTAGCGGTAGAGCGTACGACTGCTAAGACAGAGATCGTGGATTCGATTTCTGTTCAGTGCAAATATTTGTGTGTGCATGAATATGAATATTAACATTGCTCTGGGCGTTCCTATGTATAATATGTATGTATTAACAAAAAAATTGATCTATCTAAGTAGGTTTATACACATTCTAGCACACATTACATAAACTAGTGAAGAAGTAAGCTATTATGCTTACTTTGGGTCTAGATTGTATAGGATGTCCTGCATCTGTCAGGAAGCACGACAAAGTATTGATGCTTTTATGCAACATGCACTTCCCTTACCGGAGGAGGGCCAAATCGAAATGTTGGAACGGCTGGGGTGCAAGGGATAAGCCTGCTAACCTCATCTCCGGCAACCCACAACCTTCGAGTCCGACATAACTTCTCCCACCGGCTCCAGCAGGGGTGGGGGTATCCACATAAAAGAAAAACATTTACCTTTCGATATTTACCGATACTTCTGCTCGATACGATTTATTATATTTTTTTGGGTTCAACCGTTATTAGTATCTGTACTTACCTATTTAGAGATAGCACATATCACCTGATTATTTTGCAGGCCTATCGAATATTTAAGTCTTGGAGCTTTTAGCCAAATTATACATGTACAGTCAGTATCAGACCGATGGTGACTCTCAAAGTACTCAAGTTTGTTTCTCGATATAGGTATTAAGATACAAAAATATCTTCATTTCATTTCAAAGAAAGTCTTTTCTTGTGACAATTATTATTGTAAAAACAACAATTTTCATAAAAACTCCATTTCATAACAGACTATGGGCAGGTAGTCCATCGCTTACTTTTCTCACTCAAACTGACGCTAATTAACCTAATTACAAACGTCTTCCTCTATCCATATTGGTATTTATGTTTATTTATGATTTTTTTATGTTTACGTTATTTATATTGCCCATCTATCGATATTGACAAAATTATTGTTAATAAATAATAAGAAGGAGGTAGGACACA
The DNA here is from genome assembly GCA_963662185.1 of Eilema griseolum. NCBI lineage: Eukaryota > Metazoa > Arthropoda > Insecta > Lepidoptera > Erebidae > Eilema > Eilema griseolum. The sequence goes on along the minus strand of OY759248.1, from coordinate 6,857,275 downwards.
GCGGTATTTCCGCCCGATTGAGCAGTCCGACTGGGGAAGTATCTTCGCCCTACAGAATACCGCGGTTATAATAACTTCGTGTTGTGTTCCCAGCGGTGAGTAGGGTAGCCAGAGCTCACTGGAGAATTTGTGCTGTCAGTGGGAAGACTAAAGGCTTGTCCTGCTTTGTCTTCTACTGACGGCACAGAAACTCTGTACTTACAGGGTTGGCAGCGCGACTGTGACTCTCTGGTGTTACAGACGTCCATAGGCCACGGTAACTACTTTCCATCAGGTGGGCCGTGTGCTTGTCTGCCAACTAAGAAGTATGAAAAAAATAAAAAAATTGCAAGATATCCAGATATCCTTGTCGTATCCAGTGGTACCCAGCCTTACTCTGAGCAGATCAGTCAGACGGAGACCACACCAAACGCTCGTCACGACCATCTGATACAGGGACTTGATTACTCTAATTAAGTAAGTAGTAGTTACATTTCCCATCAACTGCGTGAGATCTGGTCACGTCTCGGACTTAATAGCTATCGCATGAGTAATTAACTTGACTTCCAATTAGATCACCCATTAATCCTGAAGTCGTTCCGTTTGCAAGTTTGAGTAAGATAATGAATTATGTTTTCTGTGAGACATAACATAAACTCACACCTATATTCCCGAAGGGGTAGGCAGAGGTGTTAGCACCCACATTTCGCCAGTTTATGTTTAGGTCCCAATGTAATAGGTGGCGAGCCTATTGCCATTAACCAGCCACTTATAAACCTGCGATAAATACACACATAAGTTCGAAAAGCATCGAAATGTCATTAGTGGAATTGATTCATTAAACCTGGAATCGAACCCGAGACCTCATCTCAGCAGTCCATTACCCATACCACTAGGCTACCACGGTGTTTTCTGTGAGATACGAGTATTATAACATTGCTGCTTTGTCCTCTACACTGACGGCACAGAAACTCTGTGCTTATAGTGTCGGCAGCGTGAGTGTGGCTTCTCTGGTGTTACACACGTCCATAGGCCTAGGTAACCACTTTCCATCAGGTGGGCCGTGCGCTTGTCTGCCACCTAAGTGGTATTAAAAAAAATCTAGAATATATGGTACAGTACAGCACAAACTAGACCCACATTAAGTATAGCTTAGCTAGCTTGTAATATAGGTTCTAGAATGCGTCGTTTCGGGGGATCCTTAACTGGTAAAGCAAGTAGGTTAAAGTGTATTTTTTTATTATTTTGTACACAATTTGTATAATAACAATATAGTCCAGATACTAACTCCTCTTGGTATAGAGGGCAACCTCCTACAGGTCCAGGCCAACCTCACCTTCAAGTCGGTGCCGTGCACCTGCTAAATCACTAGAGAGGCCCTGGCGTAGGCTTTCCTTTAGGTCAGACAGCAGTCGTTATGGAATAAAGCTAACACATCAATCAAAAACAATAAGTCAATCTCGAGCTCCAAAGTAAAAACTTTGGACAGAAATGGGAAATCGCTCGAAAAAAAATAACAAAAACACGATAATGATGATCAATGACTTCTCTCTTAATACTTAATGCTGACAATGGTACTGACTCAATAAAATCATTAAAACCGCAAAATCTATTTATATGTTATAAGTATAGTTGTATACTTCGATTGCCTACTCTATTGTATTAGGGTAATCTGTAAAAATAGATGTAGATGAGAGAAATAAATAAACAAAATAAATAAAAACAAGCCGCTCCGAGAAGTTCTTTAGTCCTGCAACGCGACTCTCGCGCCCCATCATTAATAGATACAGCGTTAATGCTGTGAATAGTACTTACTCAATTCGTAATTCCAAGAAGTCCTTTCCTCCCGCATCGTGACTCCCGCACCCCAGTCCTTAGTAGACACTCCTTGAATATTGTCAATGGTACTCACTCAATTTGCCGCTCCAAGAAGTCGACGCCGATCGTCTTCTTGTAGTCCCGTGTAAACGTGCCCCGGCAGTAGCGCTGTATCATGCTGGACTTACCCACGCCGCCGTCGCCCACTATCACCACCTTGAGTGCGACCTCCAGGTCCTCCTCCCGCATCGCGACTCCCGCAAGTCATTAGTAGACACTGCTTGAATACTGTCAATGGTACTCACTCAATTTGGCGCTCCAAGAAGTCGACGCCGATCGTCTTCTTGTAGTCCCGTGTAAACGTGCCCCGGCAGTAGCGCTGTATCATGCTGGACTTGCCCACGCCGCCGTCGCCCACTATCACCACCTTGAGTGCCACCTCCAGGTCCTCCTCGCGCATCGCGACTCCCGCGCCCCAGTCATTAGTAGACACTGCGTTAATGCTGGAAAGGAAGAAAGGTTCATTTAACTTTTTGTATATAGGTCTTGATGTACATAGGATGCTTGGCTTGAGTCAACAATAGTGCCCGGAAAACGGCAATAGGCTCACTCTTGTTACGTGGGACTGACTTCAATATTTGGTGAAATGTGGGTGTTAATTTACCTCTGCCTAATCTTTAGGGGATAAGGGCATGATTATATGTATGTATGTATGTATATAGGTACAGAGCGGAGTTAGAAAACCTTCTTTTTGGGCAGCAAAGAACTTGTCTGTCACATAACTGTTATAAAGTAGGACTCTCAGGTATGCTAAAATAAAAAGAATCTATGGTCATCACCATTTTAGCAATGTTCCCACCGTTCCTGGTAGTTTCCGAGGTTTTCCATACAGATCCCGGGGTTTGCTTAACTGTGCTCCTTTATATTTAAGTTATACGGCTATTTTGAGAACGTCTATCGTCTACCGACAGACGACGATTTTGAATAGGAAAAGTCATAGAATAAAAATTTGTTCAAAGCCTAACATATTAAATGTATTTTTACTTTTGTAGTATAATATTTACTTCTAAATTAATCTAATTTGCTAGTCGGAGCGAGGGCATCGTTCCTCAATCCTCATCTGTGGTACCCTGACAGCATTTGTTACGAGGTTGCGACACGAATGACACGATATACTAAGATAAAGACAATGAAAAATAACAAAATTACGAAAAATGTGTGAATATTGTGTATATTCATGTGAATAATCCATTTATATTTCGTATTAATAAAATAAAAGCAAATGACGTAAGCAGTAAAATGCGTCTGAATGCATCTAAGTATTGCTTCAGTCATAATTTTAATCTGCTTGTCGAGCGCGGGATTTTAACAATAACTAATGTAGGTACATAATAGACGAGCTGTTCAGATCAACAATTTATATGTGAAGGTGTGACTTTTTGTTCAGTATGACAGCTAAAAAGTAGCAGTAACAGTGAGCAAGTGTTATGGCACTTTTGCTCCGGGATCAATCAGGGGCGGGTTATTTGATTAGTACACGGATTTTTGTGACTAATATTTAGAATTTCAATTGACTTATAGGACATGTGCTGAACTAATGTTATTTAATGATTGTATTCGTAATGATGTGTAATTAAATGTTTGCATGCCATAAAATGGCAAATGTGCCGCACAAAACCATTGGACCTAACATCTTTGTAACCACATTCAAGCAAATAAATGAATTTGAATTGCTTGTTGTACAATTTTGACATTTTGTATTAATTTGACGAATAAAATATGTGTTTGCTATGAATCATACATTCGTAACTTTGGATCTGAGCGAAATAGGACTAAAAGACCATAGTTCTAGACTGTAACGTCTTGGCTTCATTGTGTGTCATGATATCTACGAATTGCCGAAAACTTCTGTACGCAATTTCGAACACTTATAAGTTCCATATTTGATTCATTTATTTATTTATTTGTAAAAATATTGTATAAAAGTTGTTACAAAGTTGGTTGTAGTTACATAATATTCTGCTGCCTCCAGCGTACAAATATTGTAAGGTAGGCTTATAGCTAATTTATGAGATAAAATCACAGACCTTGAACATAACAAACATAATACTTAATTATTAATAATGCTTTTAACCCATTTAACCACCATTTCAATGATTCGAAGGCGCCTTATATGTATTTCTTACAAAGTATTGCGAAATAAAAAATGCGATATTTATACACGTACTAAAAGTAGATCGCATCTTAATTATGTATCTCCGTGTTTAAAATAACTTGGCAACATTGTTAGTATGACTGGTTGCGGTTATTTTTGAGTATAGAATTAATCGTAAAAACCCATTTTTTTTATAATTTCCTACTTGGTGAATGCTTAGTCTGAAAAATGAATATTCTTCTTGTATAATCAGATTTTACGGATTAGGTAATGTAGGCATGCCTGCTATGAGTTATTCGTCAGGTAGGTAGGTAATCAACTTGAGTTGTTGAGTAGGTAGGTACTTACGTGAAATTAAAAAAGTTCGATAGTCGGTATTGCTTAGCAATGAGAGTTTAAAAAGCTAAGGTAAAACGCATATTCCGCGGTGTCGCGGCGTCGCGAGTTGTGCGCTTCCCCATACCCGAGGATTGGATGAGGACTCTGTGCTCCCTACACCCGAAGAGATCCAGCCAGAGGGCCAGGCTTAAAAGAGATGGCTCTGGGCCGGCTAGGGTCGGTAATCTCACCTGTGATGACTCCCCTCAGACGGTGTGCCTTTTAGTCGGTTCGAGTCCGACATAGCTTCTCCCACTGGCTCTGGTGGGGGGGGGGGAGTGGGGGATTATCCGGGGGGATATTTCGCACGATAATAATAATAATAATAAATATTCCACGACATTCTACACAACGCTATCTAGACCCATGGTAAGCATAGCTTAACTAGCTTGTGTTATGGAATCTAGAATGCGGATAAACATACTTAGATACTTTTTTTTTTTGTAAATACATACATATTATACATAGATAAAATGCATATTCTTCAAAATTACTGAGGAATTAGCAGAAACATGTCGTTGCTTCCTTTAACAAAATTACCCATCACCGCCTGCAGGCACATCGAAAGGATTTGATAGTTGAATTCGCGGTGAGATTTCAATCGCGCATGCTCTAAATTTAATGACGTCACATTAAAGCACGCGCAGATGAAATCTCACTGCGAATTCAACTGTCGAGTCTCTTCGATCATTCGAAAGGCTCTTACAGCATGCGCCTGCTGATTAATTAGAGTTGACATAATGTAGCACTCCAGTCAGATATTATATTCTCTTGCAGCCATTCTTTTCCTGGACACGTCGTCCTTACACAAAATTCACCTTAAACTATTTTTTGTTCGTTAAGTTAATTTATTAGTTTTACTTACTTGTTTAATAAAACAATCGTCATTAGGTATCATTAGCAAGAATACAGACAAATAAGTAAGTTCCAAATAGTTTCTATTGGAAAGTATTAAATGCATTCATTCCTCATTTCCTCAAGTCGCCAATTACGTATGAAATGGCAAACAAATACAGAACCAATAAATCGCAAGTGCCGAGCATGACCAAGCACTGAGATGTACAAATTTTACTTTCGACAAATTCCACGTTTCTATCCGAGAGACATTCCGCGTCGTCATGCAACGAGATGAGGCGCTCAGATTATGTCAATGTTTGCAGTATACATAGGTACCTAGTTAGGTATTTGAAAGAAAGAAAGAAAGAAAAACCATTTATTTAATGTATTTAATGCATTTCCTACTTGAAATTATGAAGATTTTAATGTAAATACCTACTTTAAGTTTCGTAAGTGTGCCGACTTGGTTGGAATGTTCAGCCTCATTTCGTTAGCAATATATAGAACGGGTGTTTCCGGCCTTTTTTTATTTTTTTATACTACTTAGGTGGGACACAAGCACACGACCCACCTGATGGAAAGGGGTTACCATGATCTATGGACGTGCGCAACACCAGTGGAGTTATACACGCGCTGCCGACTCTGTAAGCACAGAGAGTTACTGTGCCATAAGTGCAGAAGACAAAGCAGGAAAGTCTTTGGTCTTCCCACTGACAGCACAAACACTCTCCAGTGAGCTCTAGCTACCCTACTTACCGCCAGGAACACAACATCAGGTTAATATGACCGCGGCATTCTGTAGGGAGGTACTCCCCCAGTAGAACTGCTCAATTGGACGGAAATACCGTCGTTCTTTTGCAACCCACAAGTTAAAAGACTAATTATATCATCCCAAACGTATGAAAAACTAAATACCTACATACGTATAAAACTTTAGTTAAATTAATAAAATTCTTTATTTAATACAGTAGTAATACATATACATTATAATACACACATAGTTTATAATACACACATATTAAGTTGGTTAAAATTAATTTCCATAATCGCCGCAACGTATAATAACAATAAATCATATATGGTTATGAGTTGAAGGTTTGACCACAGATTAATATTAAAGCCTCTCGACAGTAGTAGGTATGTCATAAAAAGAAACAACATATTAATTTTATGGTAATTTCTCCATTATTTTTAACGATGCTGTTTTGAGCAGATTTTAAAATTTCCGCTTATTTACTTTTAGACATCCATTTACAATAGTAGCTGTGAAGTCGTGAAAACAATTAAAACAGGAAAAATTAAATCGATTCAGTCGGGATTAGAACCCGCGATCTTTACCTTACATGGCGTATGCTGTGATTATTGAGCCATCGAACCTCGCCTGAAGTCATCCAAATCTTCCTATATATCCGTCTTGCGGATTTTGAACCGGGAAATGAGACATTATCCCGCCTGAACCGAAGAATTACCTTAAAATCTAAGATTAAATGGGTTTTCTGGAGACTACTATCCGTGACATGACAGTGGTTTTACTTGAGCAGAATCAAGGCCCAGAGCATTCTCTCTATAAGGTGCTGGTCGCGAGCTCAAGTCCCACCTTGAGCATTTAAATTTTTACAATTTTAACAAAATACGCAGTTACCTAACTAGATATACCGTCTTATTTGTTTTCTCTTGTATGTTTCCTGCTTGTGAATTATGTAATTACTCTGTAAGGTTTCCTCTTATTAAGAAAGGCCAGAGGGTTACCATTATGAAACATCTCTACATTCGGAACACGATTGAAAGACGGTAGCAGCACCTATCTCTAAGTACCAAGAAGTTACTTCAGATTTCTTTCGGTAGGACAGTAAACAAATCATTTAAAAAACTTGTAGCATTTAGGTGGTCTATCGTGTAATAAATAAGATTTGTTAACCTCTGTGGCGTAATGGTAGAGCACTCCACTGCTACGTTGGAGTTCACGAGTCCGCTTCCCAGTCAGTGCAAATATTTAAGTCCATAAACACTTCAACGAATGTATATTTTCAAGTATAGATTTAGTGCTAAGGTGGTTAGTAACTTAAAATGTGTTACTTGGAATACTAATGTCGACTATTACATTAATATTTCAAGCTTTTGTGTCGATACTCATGCTACGAGGACTTCCGCATGCCGTACTCACATCACCCGCAGCATGTTATGGCAGTAACATCAGTAGTGTCGTGGTCAAATGAACCGTTTGGAGAGAGCCACCGATTTCAACGGGTGTGTAATGATATCATGATAACAATATACGTACGGTAGGACACGGCGGTATTTGCGCCCAATTGAGCAGTCCGACTGGGGACAGAATACCGCGGTTATAATAACTTCGTGTTGTGTTCCCAGCGGTGAGTAGGGTAGCCAGAGCTCACTGGAGAATTTGTGCTGTCAGGGGGATGACTAAAAGCTTGTCCTGCTTTGTCCTCTATACTGACGGCACAGAAACCATGTGCTTACAGGGTCGGCAGCGCGAGTGTGCCTTCTTTGGTTTTACACACGTCAATAGGCCACGGTAACCACTTTCCATCAGGTGGGCCGTGCGCTTGTGTGCCAACTAAGTGGTATAAAAAAAATCACTTCATGGCATATGCATAATAATTGCTATAAAATCATATAACCTGTAACCAATAAGTATGTAGTATGTTTATCCGAATTCCAGAATCTATAAACCAAGCTATGTATTCTTTGACCCTTAAAGGTATACCTACTAGAGATATTCATGGTCCCGGGACCCGAGATAGCCTACGATCAAAGTTCTGGGACGTTCCGGGACTTAAGACATGATATTGTAACATATACCTTAGTTCATATTTATTCATATCCTTCCACTATTGTAATCTTGCAAATTAAGTAAATCATAATGTCATCGACTCTTACTCCATGCGGTCTAGATCATTTTTACAAGTGATTTACAATCAAGCCATTTTTCCGCGAGTAGTTTCATATTGATAAGACGATCAACTTATTTCTTATCAAAATTCTCGACCATGGCAGCTTACAGACTCCTGTCAGCTACCATAATCGAGGACCCAACTACAAAGAAGGCAAAAAACATTTCGGTTTGACGATTTTCCGTCCAAATGTGCAGTCCGACTGGGTAAGTATACCCTGCAGAATACCGCGACCATAATAACCTCGTGTTGTGTTTCCGGCGGTGAGTAGGGTAGCCAGAGCTCAGTGGAGGGTTTTTGTGCTGTCAGTGGAAAGACCAAAAGCTTGTCCTGCTTTGTCTTTTACACTGACGACACAGAAACTCTTAATGCTTGCAGGGATGGCAGCGCGAGTGTGACTCTCTTGGTTTTGCACACGTCCATAGGTCACGGTGACCACTTTCGGTGAACCATGTGCTTGTCGGCCACCTAAGTGGTATAAAAAAATATAAAAGCAATAACTGTGAGCTTTTTATGATTAAGTGTTAAAATAGAAATTAACTTTGGGTATTCAAAAAATATTTACCCTACAATTTATTCAAAGATACCTTCTCTCCTACATGTATTGATAAGGAGGTCAACAAAAATGATTACTAACCTAGGTTGAGTTGAACATACATTCGTGCGGACGGAGCCGCGGGTATCAGCTAGTAATTAATACTTATTTAGGAAATTTAACAACCACGTTGTCCTACAAATTGCGTGATACGTTATCCAGGTCCTTCTACCAGAAATAAATTCATATTTTACTACAATTGAGAATTTTTGTAATACGATGGTATACAATTTTGACAACTGTGTCTCGTCTCGGAAGTCCCGGTATCCCGATATAACAAAATTTTGACAAAGTCTCGGAGACGAAGACACGACTCGAGTCGTTCCAGGACCCAAACCATAATACCTGTTATGTCAAAATTTCTATACAAAATTTTGATATAGCAGCTGTATATCACATTGTGTAATTTTTATTACTTGCCTTTGGTTTTTGTATATACTTGTAACATTTAGGTGGTTTTTGGCTCTAGATAGCACTGTGTAGTGACGCGTAGAATAATAATAGGTATGTCGACTTATAACTAGTGTAGCTTTTAGCATAGCAATATGTAAGCACGTACATTTTTGCGATCGTAAATTTGTTAAGTGCTTTTTTATTACACGTACTTAATTATGATAAAGATATCTAACTCCACATGTCGTCAGCGAGGGCACACTTTTCCGTTTCAACTTTAGATTTTGGCCGTAAAGCTTTTTTTGGTCTGCACAAATATGTTATGGATTTAAATAAACATACTTTACATATTAATACATACATACATATATATAACCACGCCTTTATCCCTGGAGGGTTAGGCAGAGGTGAATTAACACCAACATTTCACCAATAATTGAACTCGGTCCCACGTAATAGAGGGTGAGCTTATTGGCGTATTCCAGGCCCTATTGTTGACTCGAGCCATGCATCTGAGGCTGAGTCTGGGCTGTATATATCTGTCTGATGTAAAACAGCCCTATCCCTTAGTCGCCTTGTATGACACCGCGTTGGAAGAGATGGGGTGGCCCTAATTCTACTCTGCCGGGAACCTTACATATTAATGTTAAGTCTATTTAGGCGTATGAGGCCCCATCAAAAATTTGGAGCCTAAGCATTTTACTTGCAAACCGATTGTTGATTGAGGCTCTTTCTGTATGAGAAAAAAAAGATAGAATATATTTATTATTTAATTCTATAATCAGATTGCATAACCCTCAAACCAGTACAATTTATTTAACCAGTGAGCAGTAATTTGACAAAGTTTTATCATAATTGGATGAACAGTAGGGTAGACAGCGGACTCCGGGCTCCGAGGTGACGGCCTTAGATGCAACCGGGACGAACGCAAAGGTGATGATGATGATAGGATAGATAACGCATGAAATCAATCAACATCAATCAACTAGCCCATCGCAGTCCACTGCTGGACTAGGCCTCTCCCAATGTTGGGAGGCTTTGGCCTACTGTTTCCACGCTGGCCAGACGGGTTGGTACAGGGTTTTATTTCGAGTATTCCGTCTCTCGCAGTGATATGGTTTGCGTATGTTTCCATTAGTCGCCTCTTGCGACACCCTTCGGATGAGATGGGGTGCTGATACTTGTATTCTTTCTCCGTCCGGACGAACGCATGAAATACGGACAAACATAGAAATAATATTAGATGAAAGTGTACCTATATAAAACTATCGATTATCAGTAGGTAAATACGTAACTATAACTCTTCTCATGTATTAAAAACCATCAGGCTCGCAATTCTGCTAATGCAAAACTACTGTCCTACCACAGACATTGTAAAAAATGACATTAAACTAGACTTTATTTCTATACCGTTGAAGTTCAAAATTAAATGAAAAGAAATTTCATTACACTATTTTATTTACTTTGCAATAAGTCTTATAATTTTGGACTTTAATGAAATTGGTTTAAAGTTTAAAATTAAATGGTTTTTTTAGCAGTGTCTATGGTATGACAGCGGTTTTACTTTAGCAGAATCAAGGCCCAGACCGTAGTAGTGCAAAGTGGGTCGATTGCATTACGATTATATTCTAACTTTGTAATCGAAGAAGTAAGAATACCGGCTAGTGCAATTCGATATCTGTTACGTGATATATTTATTTGTGGAATAACCAGATCCAAAGATGAATAAACTTTGAAATGAATGAACTAGTTTGTCGACGATACGACGTAGAATATAATTGGTACAGAAATCGTTGTTAGGTAGATTTAAGCGCCAATCAACGCCCAAAGCTTGCATTTTGAAGCCTGAGGTTTGCTCTCCTGTTCCACCTTAGCGCTGCACTCTGATTCCACAACCACAAGAGGAGAGCCTGCGCAAGAGCCTCAGCTGGTGTACAAACATGTAGGTGAGGTTGATTTAGCTCCGCAGATCTTAATAAAGCTATTCAGAAAGGTACTTTTAAGAAATTATTCTACAATGAAACTTTGTTACTAACTTTGAGTAGGTGTCTCTCACTCGTCTATGGACAATGTGGTCATATTTTTTTAAATATATACAAGACTTCGCCTTGCCTGATGGTAAGCTGAAGACAAAATCTCAGAAAAGGGGGCCACCATTACTTACATGTACCATGTGACAATGGTTACACTCAGCTAGACGGCCTCATCATATGCTTTTTCACGCCCCGATTAAAGGACCCGGGACTGTAGGAAGAAGTAAACATGTGAGCTGGTAATGAATTCCGAGTGTGACCGATATTCTGAACCGGATGTCCTTTGTGCTATGCCTTTGAGGTACGAATATAGGTAATCAATGGGATCTTTATGGGGCCTCGTTACCTTCGGAGTCCCGAACCAACTCGTAAATAACCAAGACATCAAAATTATGGAAAACAGGAATAGGAGAACAGACCCTGAGCTAGAAGAACAAGCTTTGGCTGCAATAATAATTGTCACTACCACCTATGACGATAAATGCTTAAATAAGGTAAATAACCGATTGTAAAATATTGTTATACCCACAAGCACACACTTCAAAACAGGATATATCAAATAAAATAAAATGATATTTTATTCGTTACGTGACGCCAACTGAACTAAGTTTTGTGACTGTATTGTAAAAAAAACAGCCTTTGTTTTATGTTCCTGTCTAACTCGTGTGACTGGTTTAACATATTTATCTTACTTTGTGAACTTGTTTATTTAAATTTTATGCAAGCGGCATGACATTTTTGGTATCGTCGTATGATAACTGCAAGCAGAATTGGCAAATGTACTACTATTGATAATAATTTGCCCATATTTACCAGCACTGGATCGACTCCAATCACGCCCTGACGTGAGTAGCCTACCTAACTAGCCCGGGGATTTTATTTTGTACGAGATTCATGATGGTGTAATTAAGTCTGGCTAGACATCTCAAGTCCTCACACCGTCACCGTTACGCTGTCACATTTTGTACTTTTTTTTTATATAGCCTCTGACACGAAGTCAGAGCCTATATAAGCACAATCTTTTTTTTTTTCTACTCTAGTCTACTTAAATTACTGTAACCCTCGCAGGGTTAATTTTATTTAACTAATTCATATTATCTTTTGTTATACTCTCTTTCATTTTGGACAATTTGGACCTTTGGGGGAAAGGGCAGAGGGGAAATAGTGAGCTCTTACAAAAAGAAGGACAGCCGTGAAAGAGAATCATACAATACTATTTAATCTAGGGTAGTTGACTTTCAATGGAGCGGGTTCGATTTCCGCTCTGTGGAAATATTTGTAAGCATGAATATGTATTTTGGCATGGGTCTAGGTGTTTTTATGTATAATATGTATGTATTTAAAACAAGTACCTAATATGTTTATTCGCAGTCTAGATTTCATAACACAAGCTAGTTAAGCTGTTAATGTTACTTAATGTTAAGATAAGATAAGATATTCTTTATTGTACACCATAAAAGTATTATAAGATAACAATTTAACAATAATTATAATGCACAATGGGCGGCCTTATCGCTAAAAGCGATTTCTTCCAGGCAACCTTTGTTGTAGAACTTGTAGAATATATATTAATTCATTAAGTGCAACTCAGTTATAAATCTTAGCTATAGGAAACCATCCAAATATTTTTCTGTAAATTAATTGGTACTATTTATCACTAAAACTAGTTTTACGTTGAACTCATTTTCACTTGTTGGAAGTGCAATCAATATGCAAGAGTAGAAAGTAAACCCATCTTTGTAAACTTTCAAACAAGAACTAACTTGTTGATAGTGATATATGTATTTACATTGAATTCGGTCCCACGTAATAGGGGGTGAAAATATTGTCGTCTTCCGGGCACTATTGTTTACTCAAGCCATGTGTCTGAGTCTGAATCTGGGCTGATACCTATCTGATGATAAACAGCCCTATCATTTAGTCGCTTTGTACGACACTACTTCGGGGAAAAAGGCGTGATTATATGTAGGTACTATTGTAGGAAAACTATATATGTATACTGTATATTGTTTTTGTCAAATAGCGTACTCGAATATACCATTGTATATTTTTTGTATGATGTATGATTCTATGAAATCTTCCCGGCGCAAATAAACATCTCCTACAAGTAGGGTAGACCTGCTGAGAGGCTCTACCGTAGGCTTTCCTCTCGGAGTTGGGGGATTCCTCTAGCGCAGTTTCTAAGAATCTTTCTGGACGGAATTAACTTTAATTTTCTTTTGCATAAGCAAGTATGAGTTATTTATTTTTATATTACTTAGGTGCCAAGCAGGCAGACAAGCACACGGCCCATCTGATAGAAAGTGGTTACCGTGGCCTATGAACGTGTCTAACTCCAAAGGAGTCACACTCGCGCTGCCAAACCTGTAAGCACAGAGTTTCTTGGCCGTCAGTGTAGAAGACAAAGTAGGACAAGCTTCTTTCCAACTCTCCAGTGAGCTCTGGCTATCCTATTCTACGTTGGAAACACAACACGAAGTTATTATGGCCGCGGTAATCAGTTGTCCGAAGGTACTTCCCCTGTCGTACTGCTCAATGGAACGGAAATACTGTCGTGTTCTACCTCCTACTTGTTAGAGTGAGAAGGTGAAACTTGCGAAATAACTAAGTTGTGCTTGACTGTACGAGTTTTTAAATTTCGAGCAGAATCGAGAAGGAAAGTATATATAGATATTTATTTATACAATACGTATCGTTTTAATAACTTTCGGGAGAAATCGAGACTAAGCTGAAAATATTAAAAGCGTTTAACATAACGTAACATAAACTCACGCCTATATCCCAGAAGGGGTAGGCAGAGGTGCTAGCACCCACATTTCACCAGTTTAAGTTTAGATCCCAATGTAATAGGTCGCGAGCCTATTGCCATTAACCGGGCACTTATAAACCTGCGATAAATACACACATAACTTCGAAAAGCACCGAAAAGTCATTGATGTGTGCCATGGTATAACCTGGGATCAAACCCAAGACCTCGTCTCAGCAGTCCATTACCCATACCACTAGGCTACATGGCTATATAAGAGTATAGATTTATTATTGATGAATTTCGATCACCCGCCGAGTGATTCTACTGACTACATAATACTACAGAGATATATACAATAACGAAATATTGAACTAGTACTCCAACTTATTGTATGAAGAAATGTTGTATTAAGATGGTACTCGTAAACATGATGCGTGTTAAGCGCAGGCACATGTAGTGAGAGATCCGATCAATGATAAACTGTAATTTAAATCTGATACGAATGATATAAGCAGGTGATCATTTAATTGGGTACTTTATTAAGATAATTCGTTCAAAATGTCCCTTATTTATAACTTTATTAAAATAATACTTAAATAAAATAAAAACTAAATACAATTTACCAAAAAGTTTATCAAAAAAGTAGATGGTTCAAAAGCGCAATTAAATTAAATGTATCGAGAGAATTCAGAACGGTTATCACTCTTATTTATCTGCCACAGTTAGCAGCGGTGCGTCGATTTACGAACGAAGCGTTAAAAATCATAAACAATTTGATTATAGTAGTAGATTATGGTAGTGTTCTTAATTTAAAATAAACAATTTTATAGATTTTGTTTCGATATTTGGTCAATAAATAATTTTTGAATTGAGAACTTGCTAACACAGCAGGTGCTGGTTTAGCACAGTTATTTTTTTGGTTGAGAAGACCGAAAATGGCTTATTCGAAATATTGATAAATTAAACAGCATTTTAAATTTTTCTCCCTCACCTTTTTCCAATTATCGCATATAATGACGCGTTTGTATCTATAATTCAAGTTAACGAGCACGCCTGTCGAACTCAGAATACCGTAGATAAGGAATAAATTGAGACAGAAATCTTTTTGGTCAGAAATCTTATCTTCCTCTACCAGCCTTTTAAATCGTAACTTTTTTATTTATTTGCTGTTATCGGTTCTAAAATAATATAACATGTATGTAATAAAACTATATCACTTTATACTAAACAGGCGGTTTAAAAAGGTCACATTGCTCGATTCTGCCACAAAGGAGTAACTTTATGAATTTCCAGTAGATGTCTATCTCAACAATTCATTTACTAAGCAGATTCTAATTTCGTGTAAATATTGCCACATGACAAAATATAATCAAAATATGATTCCAATAAAGTGGCCTTTTTATACCTTAGTTTTCTAATAGTTCCATAGATTCTGGTTAGTCAGCTATTTACACATCTGCAAAAACTTTTACATTACAAACAATCTCCTCTGAAATTAGTTGGGACTCATATTTCTGTGATTTTTTACATTTCATAGTTTGAGTGTACTCTTCTGCATCTGCAACGATGGTTACTTATATCCAAGTCTTGCAATTTAGAGTCAGTGATCAGCTCTTCTATTTTCAGTTAATTTAGCTTATGTCGCTTTAGTGGGAGCGACTTTCGTCTCTGTCCGTCATCGTCACCCGTCAATTGATAACTGTATCGGCTAGCTGATGAGGTTCATTTGATCCTGAAGTCCTAGTGGGGCCCCATACTTACATCCCATAAATCTAATTCGTCCATTCTTATCTTGAACGTTTTAAATATTATCAATCAGTTAATCAGTTAGCCTATCGCAGTCCACTGCTGGTCGTAGGCCTTGTTTTTTATTTTTTTATACAACTTAGTTGGCAGACAAGCACACGGCCCACCTGATGGAAAGTGGTTACCGTGACCTATGGACGTCTGTAACACCAGAGGAGTCACAGTCGCGCTGCCAACCCTGTAAGTACAGAGTTTCTGTGCCGTCAGTAGAAGACAAAGCAGGACAAGCCTTTAGTCTTCCCACTGACAGCACAAATTCTCCAGTGAGCTCTGGCTACCCTACTCACCGCTGGGAACACAACACGAAGTTATTATAACCGCGGTATTCTGTAGGGCGGAGGTACTACCCCAGTCGGACTGCTCAATCGGGCGGAAATACCGCCGTGTCCTACCTCCTTTGAAACGCCTCTCTCATTACTGGGAGTTGGGAGGCTTTGACCTACTCTTTCCACGCCTGGCCAGACGGGTTGGTACAGGGTTTTATGTCGAGATTTCTTTCTCTTGCAGTGATATCGTCTGCGTATTTTTCGTTAGTCGCCTCTTACGACGCTCGTTGGATGAAATGAAGTGGTGATGCTTATATTCTTTCTCCGTCACCACACAATATTAAATTATGGAAATTACATTAAGTATTTATCACACACATAATAACTGCGGTAGTCTAGTGGTATGGGTAATGGACTGCTGAGACGAGGTCTCGGGTTCCATCCCAGGTTTTACCATGGCACACACCAATGACTTTTCGAAGTTATGTGTGTATTTATCGCAAGTTTATAAGTGCCTGGTTAATGGCAATAGGCTCGTCACCTATTACATTGGGACCTAAATATAAATTGCCGAAATGTGGGTGCTGGCACCTCAGCACACCCCTTATTTATCACGTTATGCATTTATTACATTATGAAATGCAATAAATGTATTGAGTATTGAGTATTCTCATGTTCCATGTAGTGGCACGTATAACATAGTTAACATACATACCTCTGAGGTCTATCAAAGGTTGAGTGTACCTGCCCTTAGGAAAACTTTCCTTAACTGTAGCTATCAAGCCCGCGGCAGCAATTACTGCAGACGTCGCCATCGCTTTCCACCTCGCTGATGTATTCGCCATTTGCGTAGAAAGTGAGCCGATGTGTAACAAATCTTGTTGTTAATAAACTTTTGTTACGACTTGAGTTAATGGGCTCTTGACTACAACGTATTTAGCAATAAGTCCATCGTTCACGAACAATTTATACAATCGTAGAGAACAGTTTCAGTCTAATTGCAATGCTTCGATATTGCCAATAGCTTGTGGAGTTAGATGACAGTCGCTTCACGGAAAATATCGACGTTCAGCCATTTCGTAGTTAGTGGAAAAAGTGGACTGCGGACTCCGAGGTGAGAAGGCCTGGAATGCGACCGGAATTAACGCAAGCAGGAGGAGAGTAGTATAGGGACTTTATTTGGTTTTCTTTTGCAAAACTTTATGAGTAGGGTAATATTTAATGACCATCCTCCTTGGATCTGCATTGAACCACAAAAAGAAATCAAATTATAATTATTTGATGGCTTAAATTGAAAATCGCGGTAGCCTAGTAGTAGGTAGCTTAGTGGTATGGGTAATGGACTGCTGAGACGAGGTCTCGGGTTCGATCCCAGGTTTTACTTTTCGAAGTTATTGTGTGTATTTATCGCAGGTTTATAAGTGCCCGGTTAATGCAATAGGCTCGCCATGCGAAATGTAAGTGCTAGCACCACTGCCTTCCCCTTCGGGGATATATGCGTGAGTTTATGTTATGTTAAATTGAAAATCATGACGGTTACACAATATGTAGAGCACAATAAAATCTTTATGCCTACCTACAAGAAGAAATTTCGAAGTTCAGCCTGACTATGTAGACTGGAAAGCACATACCAGCTGAGTTAGGAAACGTCTCAAAAAATAATGACATACTTATATAGAATTTACTAAATATTAGACGCTAATAAAAACGATTATAACATGTGCTAATAACAGTTTTATTAAAGTAATAATTATCCCTAGTTTTATATCTAGGTTAAATTAAGAAATTCCTAGTTCGAATTTAAATAGTTGAGAAAACGATGCCTCCATTTATGGTTTAACAAACGATTTTTAGCATATGCGTGAGTGTAAATTATAATTGGTCGTCTGGTACTACAGCCATAACAAATTAAGTGCCTAATTGTTTGGGAATTTGATGCGATTACCATAAATTAGGCATATCGTGATCGTATCCATAGATATTATAAATATTTTCTTTGACAATAGACAATACGTCCTGGTATAAATAAATATGGAATTGTTGCAGTAATATACAGAAATTCGTACCTAGAATACTAGCCACTGATCTTAATACAAGGAGCTATAAAATCCCCTTTGTTAAATCATGCCCCGATCTAGTTTCCTCAATAGTTTGTTCAAAATTCAGTCTCAATTTAATATCAATATTCAAAGAGGTTAGATCTAGACTGAATTTAGAACATCTTTTTATTAGTAATTGGCCTTCAAGTGCAACGACTTTTTGTGAAAGTGACTAGATTTTTTTTTTAATCTGATTCGTTCAACGCATGTTTCAGCGCAGTCATCGTGACATTTTGAAACTACTTGATCAGATAATATATAACGAAGAGTTGTAACTCAAACTACCCGATATTATACAGAAGAATGTTTAGACTTTCTAAAAGTATGAAAGGTATCGGATAATAATACAAAACTGTGTGACTAATGGAGGCAGACAATAGATGCAAACATTAGCTTCTTATGGTATTGTTGATAGAAGGAGAACTAGCTAAATCTAATTAATTATAATACGTCGGTTTCTTTGTCTGCTGGCTACGCTTCATTAGTTTTAATTGAATAACGTTTTAATAGAATAGATACCTGTTTACAATTAGTTTTGGAGAGTGTACCAATAAGCTTCTTAAATTAGACCAACTTTCTGATCATCATCTACTTCTATTTATACATATCCACTAACAGCCCCCCTTTTTTTCTCAGGTTATGTCGAACTCGAACCGACTAAAACGCACGCTGCCTGAGGGTCGCTTTGGTTGCCGAAGGTAAGTTTTTTTTTTTGTTTTACGTGCGCAAAATCCCCACGGATACCTCCCCACCGGAGCCGGTGGAGGAGGTTATGTCGGACTCGAACCGACTAAAACACACGCCGCCTGTGGGTCGCTTTGGTTGCCGAAGGTGAGGTTGACAGGCATATCCCTCGCACCCCGGCCGACCCAGGGCCATCTCTCACGATCTGGCCCTCTTACTAACAGCCCCCCTTACATAATAATCAATGTACACGTATTTAAAAGTTTATGATAGTCGTAAACGTATGTCAATCCTATTCATTGATCATTCTATTCCATTCTACAAAGGAATTGCTACTTATTTTGCATTTTTAAGTGCCTTACAGTCAGTGTTGTACATCATACCTCAGCGGAGGTAGGACACGGCGGTATTTCCGCCCGATTGAGCAGTCCGACTAGGGAAGTACCTCCGCCCTACAGAATACCGCGGTTATAATAACTTCGTGTTGTGTTCCCGGCGGTGAGTAGGGTAGCCAGAGCTCACTGGAGAGTTTTTGTGCTGTCAGTGAGATGACCAAAGGCTTGTCCTGCTTTGTCCTCTACACTGACGGCACAAAATCTCTGTTCTTTCAGGGTCGGCAGCACGGATGTAACTCAACTGGTGTTACACACGTTCATAGGTCATGGTAACCACTTTCCATCAGATGGGCCGTGAGCTTGTCTGTCACCTAAGTTGTATAAAAAAAAACCTTTTTTATTGTACGCATAATCCCCACAGATACCCCCACCGTTGTGTCGGACTTGAACCGACTAAAACGCACGCCGACTGTGTGGGCCGCAAGTTCCGGGCGGTGATATTATCTGAGACATATCCCTCGCACCCCGGCCGGTCCAGGACCGTCACTTTTGAGACGGCCCTCTTCGGGTATGGGGATTCCCCATCTTGTCCGTGGGTATGTGGAGGCGTGCATCGCGCACCACGTCACGGCCTTCTTCTGCTAGTGTGACAGGTGGCTCCACACGTCACCCCCAGGTTAGCGCTCATGGGGGACCAAAGTCGTTTAGAGACCTCCAAATCCCGAGCTGCCACCACTCGCGGGCCGCGCGGTTTGCGAGTCTCCTTCGCTCCCGCTCCGCCGTCTCCTTCACGAGCATTATTTGCTCGCGGAAGGAGGCGCCGGCATCCCACAGAATACATCATACCTAGAAGTCATTGTCCTCATCATCAGCCTGTTCTTTTAAACTTTTTCTCACTGTATTCCTTAAGTGAGATATCATCTCCTGTTACTCTTTTTCTTGTCATGTCCTCTTTCATCCATGTATGTTTTCGAGTTAATTTTGGCTCCTAGTTTGAACTAACAACCCATCTAAAGCGAATATGTTCTAAAGTAGCTTGCTTCTCAGCTTTATGATACCAACAAAAAGTTTAGAAAAACCCGTAATTCGTGGTGCAAGTAAAAAAGTTAAAAATAAATGACATTATTTTAATTTGACTTGATTTTTGACATTAAATGTACCTAATGGGTATATTTTTATGTATGATTATTTTTAATATTTGACATGATTATAGTAATGAAGTAATTTTAATACAATATGATTTGTTAGTAACATGCATGTAAGTATTTGATAAGAATTTAATTTTTAAACCCCACATAACCTATAAATGTAATTTGTACACCACAAATGGCAGAATATGCTAAACCTTCACATGTTCACAAATGGCAGAATATGCTGAACCTTCACATGTTTATCACGTTATATAACAACTATGTCCCATATTCACAAATAAAGATTATTCTATTCTATTTTATTAAGAAAAATCCGTAATTCGTGTTGTACTACAATGCAAATGTATTGGCATAACCTTTTGATTGTGGCGTGTCGCCTTTGTAGTCTTCGATATTATTTCGGAGATTTATTTTTGACTTCATGCACTGCTAGCAATCAATCTTCTACGACGTTTTTCACAAGAGCAATCTGCACTTCTACTCAGGATTCAATCATCTTGTGTTTTGTCTAACTTAAATCTAGTTCTTTTGTTAGTCCACGTTTTGTAATAAACAAGACTGGGTCATTCACATCCACGTGAAAGGGTAATCGAATATGCACCTCGGGCATTTTCGATGACTTGACTAAACGATATAATATATTGTCTTTCATACATACATATTCTATTCTTTTTTTAGAATGTTTCAAAACGTAACGGATGTTATTTGAAACTTTCTAAAATCTTTTGAAAAATTGTTCTTATGTCGTTCATGTTGCTGATTGATGAGGACTAATTAATCGAACTTGCTACTAAAATGGCAGAAAATGGCTTCGTAATTTAATAACCATTTAATAACATGTTAGCCAGTCTTAGGACTTTATCTAATAATTGATCGATGGATCGCTCACACACGCACTTTTATTTTAGAGTGCTGGTTATCGCGGTACTGTTAGGTTGATATGTTTAATTTGAGGCTTACACATTTTTATTGCTATTACCTACGGTGGCAGAGACCTATTTATTATTTAGATACAGCACAAAAACTACAAGTAGTATACTTATGTTGGTCTTTATTTTGGTGCTAAAGTGAGAAGTACATACCGTTTCAGCGGGTTAATGTTTTTTATAATCAAGCAAACTTGTTGACAGGCGAGGTGATAGTAAGTGAGGAGTAGTAAGGCGGTTCTGCCCAATTGAGCAGCAGTTCCGATTGGGGAAGTACCTCCGCCCTACAGAATACTGCGGCCATAATAACTTCATGTTGTGTTCCCAGCGGTGAGTAGGGTAGCCAGAGCTCACTGGAGAATTCGTGCTGTCAGTGGGATTACTAAAGGCTTGTCCTGCTTTGTCTTCTACACTGACGGCACAGAAACTCTGTATTTACAGGGTTGGCAGCGCGAGTGTGACTCCTCTGGTGTTACAAACGTCCATAGGCCACGGTAACCACTTTCCATTAGGTGGGCCGTGTGCTTGTCTGCCACCTAAATGATATAAAAAATAAAAAATAAAAGTGATCGGTTACCGAAATCTAATGATCGGTGGAAACCACAGAAATGTCATACCTATGTGTAGAGAGACAGAAAAGGGGGATAGGGAAATGGTAAAAGGGAAAATGTGCTACGGAGCATGGATGAATGTCTCTTTCAAACAGAACCGGTAACATGGATCTTCGATTAAGATATAGAAAAAATTGAATCGGATCAGGCGGGATTCGAACCGGCGATCTTTTCCTTTTTTTTTTTTACGTGCGCAAAATCCCCACGGATACCTCCCCACCGGAGCCGGTGGAGGAGGTTATGTCGGACTCGAACCGACTAAAACGCACGCCGCCTGTGGGTCGCTTTGGTTGCCGAAGGTGAGGTTGACAGGCATATCCCTCGCACCCCGGCCGATCCAGGGCCATCTCTCACGATCTGGCCCTCTTCTCGGGTGTGGGGACTACAGAGTCCTCAACTCGTCCCCGGAAACGGGGAGGCGCGCCACGCGCGCCACCGCCGCGGCCTGCTTCTGCCAGGGTGACAGGCGGCTCCACCTGTCACCCCCAGGCCGGCGCTCATGGGGGGCGGAGGTCGTTCATCGACCTCCGACGCCCGAGTTGCCTTCGTACGCGGGCAGCTTGTCTTGCGATCCTTCGTCGCTCCCGCTGCCGCTCCCGCCCCGCCTCCTCCTTCACGAGCATTACTTGCTCGCAGAAGGAGGAACGCTCTGCACACTAAGCCACAGAATCTTCGCCCGAAACCATCCAAACTCTTTTATGCATATATCCGTCTTACGGCGACGGTTATTTATTTATTTAAACTTCATGCACAAATGTACAAAGGCGGACTTAATGCCACAGGCATTCTCTACCAGTCAACCCAATAGGTGGAGCAGAGAATAACAAGGTAGGTGCATTATGAAAGGTAACTAGGTAATATATATATATTAATACATATACAGTAAAACCTGGTTAATTGGGATCTCAAGGGACCAAGACATATGTACCAATTATTGAGGGTTTTCAATAATCCAGTTTTCCAATTAAACAGGTTTAAATTAATAGTTGTCTCATTTACAGAGGTCCCCGCTTACAGAGGTCGAAATGTGCCGTTATTCCATTTTTAGAGGTGGAAATGTTAATAAAAATTGCTCTCGCCACAAACATTTTTGAATGCGATATCGTTTCTTTTCTTAAATCCCTCCAACCACCCATTACTGCCAGAAAAATTATCAATATGGAGCTTACTTGCAAATTCTTGAGCTTTCTCTTTGATCATTGGTCCGCTTATTGGAATGTTATTATTCCGTACCTGCTTTATCCATGTACAGAGACACTTTTCAACTTCAGGATACTCTGCAGCTCGTATTCGTTTGAGTTTTCCTTTTCCATCAATACACTGAGACCGAATTTTCTCTTTGTTGTTAATAATTCTACACAGGGTTGACTTTGGTATATTATTTTCCCTACACAGTTCATCACACGACTTTCCACAATCATAATGTGATAGAAGTTTTAATTTTTCAGATACTGATAACGTTTTATATTTGCGTTTGGACATTTTGTACACGTTTATTCCCTTGTTTTTAGGTCAAAACATGAGATAGTACTGACAATCAAAGCATGCGCAAAAGACGACGAGAAATGTATGTAAACAAACACGTCAAAACGTGTTGAAACCTGATTAATTTGTCTCACTTATACAGGTAATTGAGCTACAGAGTCTCAATTATAGAGGTAAACATCGAAAAAGTCTTAGAATTCAAATCTTATTTAACCAGGTTCAAAAAGTCCCATTAACAGAGGTAATTTAATGAAAAAGAACCGGGACTTCGTTGCAACTCTCAATAAAAGAGGTTTCTCGTTTATCCAGGTCCCACTTAACCAGGTTTCACTGTATATAAATATATAAATAAAATATACATACACATAATAATATCTAACCATACATTGATAAATATAATTACAATGAAGTTTCTTCCAATTTATTGAGCATGAGTTTCCGAACTCCCAATTTAAATGTGTGACGGCTTGTGGCCTCCCTGATCCCGAATCTTTGATGGTTTGATGGCGATGGTTATCGCCTGAACCTGAACCTTTTCAATTTTTTCTATATCTTAGTCGATTTGAATTGTTAACATACTAAATGCTTTAAAATTCCATTAAATAACATGGATCTTGATGAAATTTGGCATGGAGACAGATACTTCTTCTTCATCCTAGTAATCCAAGTCGCATCCGAAGCTCTCCTCTCGGAGTCTGGGGTCCGCTTTACCAGCCTAACTGAGAATTTGGCTGGACTTCGATAATTTATTATTATTATTATAGCCTGTAAATACCCTAACTATTTGTCATCCCCAACCTAGGTTCCACCCAAAGCTGTTCAGGTCCTGTGCTCCTATACTCTTGATTAGGCTTCTGCGGTTTTTTCATACCACTTGTGTGGTAGACAAGCACATAGCCCACTTGATGGGAAGTGGTTACCATGACCTATGGACGTATGCAACACGAGGGGTGTTCCACTCGTGCTGCCGGCCCTGATGGATGGATGCAAGTGAGGTTTGAATTTTGATAATAGACAGATGTATGACTTATTGTAGCCGCGTGGTTTCCAGCAGAGTAGAATTTGGACCACCCGATCTCTTCTCATGCGGTGTCGACGGTGTCGTATAAGGCGACTAAGGCATAGGGTTGTTTAACATCAGACAGATATATACAGTCTAGACTCAGCCTCAGGTGCACGGCTCGAGTCAACCATAGTGCCTGGAAAACGGCAATAGACTCACCCCCTATTACGTGGGACCGAATACAATGATTGGTGAAATGTGGGTGTTAATTCACCTCTCCCTAACCCTCCGGGGATAAAGGCATGATTATATGTATGTATGACTTATAGGGTAGCAGGTGAAGTTGCTTTGGCTCCAAGATCTTGGTGGAGACCCATTCAATATAAATCTACGTTATCCGTTCTTGCCAAAAGAACTTGCACAACACAATTGGTAATCGGAAACCAATTAAATACTCGTAGGAACTTGTAGCTACGTAATTATGAAGCAAGTAAACATTGTACACGCAAAAGATAAGTCATTATTTAGTGACGTCTACTCTATGGTTTCTGGTTTCTGGTATTGCTAGCATATCGAGTATCTCTTCCTTGTTACGTGATCAATTAATGTGAAACTATCTGTTACTTCACTGGTGTAATACCCATACAAAGAAGCATGTATCTACTATTGTGCAGATACTGCAACGTCAGAGGTCGTAGGTTTGATTTCTGTTCAATGCAAATATTTGTATGATTTGGGTTTCTCTGATGTATAATATACATACATACATACATATATATATATACATATAATCACGCTTTTATCCTCGGAGGGTTAGGCAGAGGTGAATAAACACCCACAGTTCACCAATCATTGAATTCGGTTCCACGTAATAGGGGGTGAATATTTGCCGTATTCCGGGCGCTATTGTTGATCATGCATCTGAGGCTGAGTCTGGGCTGTATATATCTGTCTGATGTTAAACAGCCCTATCCCTTATTCGCCTAGCACGACATCGCATGGGAAGAGATGGGGTGGTCCAAATTTTACTATGCCGGGAGCCACGCGAATTCTAATATGTGTGTAGTTATAAAAAAAGTCTACATACATAAATTATTATGTGTATATATATATAGAACCTGTAATGTAAGCACCTAAATGTAAAGGTCCAATGTAGTCTTTCCATTGTATGTATCTACTAATAAAATTAATATTAGGTACCTATATAATAAAGTAACTTGCAAAAATATCAATAAAATAATAAAAGATGGCTAGCAAAACAGTGAAGTTTAAAATTGAATTTAGAAAATCAATTTGTATTGTTAATGAAATCAACGTTTCATTAGTTTGATTACTAATAAAATTTAATGAGTTTTGCTCATTTCTAGTATGGTACTCATTCCAATCCATTATATAACTGGTTCATTTGTGTACTAGTGATCAACAAACGGCTAGTTGTTCAATAAATGCGCCGTAATATCAATAAACAAACTTCATTATTTGTAAAATCATTCAAATATTAGTCAGGCATAGGATGGGTTTTGTCGAGATAATTTACTATGCCATAGCCTTTTATGTTACTAGACGAGCTATTCATAACAAAAATTGTGTCACGGTATTTTTTTTTCACTGTTCGAAAATGAGGCGGGAATGAATTTTGAATTCGGAACGACGCAAAAATTAGATCAATGAGTTAAGAATTGATTCAATCCAAAAGATACGGGCCACCATACTATATTGTTGTTGTTAAACCCAAAATGGTTTTCCCTTATTTGATACGGTGAGTGTTCTGATGAGGTCTTCGAATTAGACTCACCATCTCGTTTCCTACACAGGACAATACGTTCAGATGTCAGCGGCACACGGTGCAGAACATCCCATCAAGAACCAAGCGGTTCGAAGACTCTTTCCTTTGCCGCACCATTATGATCTGGAATTCCTTACCAGCTCACGTGTTTCCTTCTTCCAACAGTCCCGGGTCCTTTAAACGGGGTGTGAAAAAGCATCTGATGAGGCCGTCAAACTGGGTGCCACCATTTTAACATGTATGTGTCTGTAATAGAGACCCTCTTTCCGAAGACTTTCTCTTCCTTTTGCTTGCCATCATGTGAGGTGAAGTCAAAATGGCGTATCCTATATAAAAAAAATTACGGCCTCGACAAATGACTTTTCATGCACGATTATCATCAGGTTGTGTCACGTCAGGTTGTGGTCTAAAATTAATTACTATTTTATGTTTGTTACAGACAGATCAATAGTTTAGACCTAGAAATCATCCCAGACGATTTTAATTAACCATTTGAAAGCGATGACACAGTAGAAACGTAATTTAGCTACATATATACAACTGTAACTTTCAAATGCACTTGCAAAATGTTATAAGAAAAGTGAAAGATAATGCAATTAATATTTTGAGGTTAGTTTTTATTGACATTTTGTTAGAATTGGGTATTTTCCTTTAGTTAAAATAAATTATTTAACCTAGCTTATTAAGAATGGTTCAAGTGCCGTAAAACTAGCATCAGTTCTTATTTTATACTTTTTATTTATTTTTCATCATACATTGAGAATTCGAATCCCGCCATTTTTTTTTTACGTGCGCAACATCCCCTAGGATACCACCTCGCCGGAGCCGGTGGAAGAGGTTATTTCGGACTCGAACCGACCAACACGCACGCCGCCTGTGGGTCGCTTTTGGTTGCCGAAGGTGAGGTTAACAGGCATATCCCTCGCACCCCGGCCGACCTAGGGCCATCTCTCTCGATCTGGCCCTCTCCTCGGGTGTGGGGACCACAGGATTCGAATCCCGCCTGAGCTGATTCAATTTTTTTTCCTATCTTAATCTATTTGAATAATTTATTATACTTACTTATTTAATATGTATTATGCACATGCCTAACACTGCGAAAATGAATACCTATAGAAAATTCAATTAATTAACTATTCATGAATAAATTGGGTGTATAATTAATTACGTTCAATAATTTATAAACTGAATATTAAGTAAGTATGGGATCAATAAATTAGTATATAAGATGCTGCTTCTCGCTGGTTTTTTTTTATACCACTTAGGTGGCAGACAAGCATACGGCTTACCTGATGGAAAGTGGTTACTGTGGCCTATGGACGTGTGTAACACCAGAGGAGTCACACTTGCGCTGCCGACCTTGTAAGCATAGAGTTTCTGTGCCGTCAGTGTAGAAAACATAGCAGGACAAGCCTTAGTGTACCCACTGACAGCTCAAACTCTCCAGTGAGCTCTAGCTACCCTACTCACCGCTGGAAACATAACAGCTGGTATGTACATACTGTATAACATACTGTACTGCTGGTAATTGGTCAGGTACTTTCCTATTGTTAGTTAGGTAATTTCCTAATAAGACAAGCCAAGGAGTAGGCGGACCCGGGGCTCCAGAATTTATTATGCTGGCGACTGCAAAGTGGCTGGCATAAAGTTAACTACAACATACATAGGTAGGTACAGTCGCTCTCAAAAGTATTAAATGAATGAATGAATGAATATAACTTTATTGTACACCGATACTTAACACAGAACAAATATCAACAAAGTTCACAATAGTAGGTACAAATGGGCGGTCTTATCGCGGACTGCGATCTCTTCCACAGAACCTCAACAACAAGTTTTCGAACTTTACATTGAAATAAATCAATAAATAATACCTAATTAATATCTAATGTATAATATTTAGTGGATAAATTTATGTCGATGCCGTTAAGATAGAGACTAGGCGTCAGGAGAGGTAGGTACGATGGTATTCCCGTCCCAATTGAACAGTCCGACTTGGAAAGTACCACCGCCCTAAAGAATACTGCGGCCATAATTACCTCATGCTGTGTTCCTGCCAGTGAGTAGGGTAGCGCTAACTAAAGAGTTTTTGTGTTGTCAGTGGGAAGACCACAGGCTTGTCCTATTTTATTTTCCTCACTGACGACACAGAAACACTTTGTTCTTACAGAGTTGGCTGCACGAGTGTGACTCTTAGTGTTGCACACGTCCATAGACCACGGTAACCAATGTCCATCAGGTGGGCCATTTGCTTGTCTTGCCACCCAAGTGGTATAAAAAAAATGTAATAGGAGGTAGGACACGGCGGTATTTCCGCCCAATTGAGCAGTCCGACTGGGGAAATACCTCCGCTCTACAGAATACCGCGGTTATAATAACTTCGTGTTGTGTTCCCGGCGGTGAGTAGGGTAGCCAGAGCTCACTGGAGAATTTGTGCTGTCAGTGGGATGACTAAAGGCTTGTCCTGCTTTGCCCTCTACACTGACGGCACAGAAACTCTGTGCTTACAGGGTCGGCAACGCGAGTGTGGTTTCTCTGGTGTTACACACGTCCATGGCCACGGTAACCACTTTCCATCAGGTGAGCCGTGCGCTTGTCTGCCATCTAAGTGGTATAAAAAAAAGTCCCATAGGTCAAATTGACAAACCATCCATAAAAAAAGTTTAAGAGCTTAGGTACATACATACATATAATCACGCCTTTATACCCGGAGGGTTAGGCAGAGGTAAATTAACACCCACATTTCACCAATCATTGAAGTCGGTCCCACGTAATAGGGGCCTATATAGTGGGCCTATTGCCGTTTTCCGGGCACTATTGTTGACTCAAGCCATACATCTCAGGCGAGTCTGGGCTATATATATCTGTCTGTTGTAAAACAGCCCTATCCCTAAGTCGCCTTGTACGACACCGCAATTGGAAGATATGGGGTGGTCTAAATTCTCCTCTGCCGGGAACCACGCGGCTTACGTACGTAGTCGGTAACCTGTCATGCGTAAGCAAGAGTGTTAGCGACTGTACCGACTGCGGTGATGAGAACTGAATAACGTGAACAGTTATGTATTAAGTATTGAAAGCATAGGCGAGGCTGAAGTTTTGAATACCACTTCCGTGCGGTACCGCGAACGGTAATGTGGAGATCGTTTACTGTTGTTGGACTGGGAACGTTTTTTTTTTTTTTTCTATTTCAGGTTTAATTTTAAGAGAGCAGAGAGTTATTAAATCGCTTCTACTTGGAATATAGAATTAAAATTTCACGAAAAATGATTGAAGAATACGTTTATTCCTTGCGCAAAGGATTGGTATTGTCATTCAACGTGGCAATGCCGCCAGCCTTCTGGCCACCCTCCCGGTTGACATCGATGGGGAGGAATTCTTTAACGCCTGAACCTGCAGGATTGTTTAGATATATGTTCTGGTTTGTTTTTATATATATTTTAATTTTGATAACTTCCGTGTACATTATGTAAATATTAATAATGATAAAACGTGAATTATTATGATTATTATGAATAAAACGATATTTTTTTAATACTATTTTCAACTTTTAAATATATTTCGCAATTACACTATCAATATCATGCAGGCAATTTTTTCACTTTTGTGTAGTATATGTAATTATATATATATATATATATATATATAGAACACGTCAATTAGACTTCACCTTACCTGACGGTAAGCTGAAGGCGAAGTCTCAGAAAAGAGGGTCACCATTACTTACACATACCATGTGACAATGGTGACATTCAGCTTGACGTAATCATTATATGCTTTTTCACGCCCCGCTTATTGGACCCGGGACTGTAGAAAGAAGGAAACACATGAGCTGGTAATGAATTCCAGGCCTTAATGGTGCGACAGAGGAAAGAGTCACCGTACCGCTTGGTTCTTGATCGAATGTTCTGCACCGCGTGTGGGTTATGTTAAACATAATATCCTGAGTTTGCTATAGGTATGCTGCGGTAGCTTAGTGGTATGGGTAATGGACTGCTGAGACGAGGTCTCGGGTTCGATCCCTGGTTTTACCATGGCACACACCAATGCCTTTTCAATGCTTTTCGAAGTTATGTGTGTATCTATCGCAGGTTTATAAGTGACTGGTTAATGTCAATAGGCTCGCCACCACATTGGGACCTAAACATAAACTGGCGAAATGTGGGTGCTAGCACTTCTACAGCCTACCCCTTCGGGGATATAGGCGTGAGTTTATGTTATGTTATGATTGAAGAATACGATTTACAATTTTTTTAATATCATTTTCAAATTCTAAACATATTACCAAGCAGGCAATTTATAACAGATTTTTTTTAAATTATTTCTTTTTTGAAGATTGACGTTTATATAGTACGCTAACTATTCAAAACGATTAAGATATAGAAAAATGTAATCGGTTCCGGCGGGGCTAAGATCGCGGGTTTTAATCCCGCCGGAACCGATTAAATTTTTCTATGTCATAATCACTTTTGTGTAATATATAATTTTATGTTTAACAGAATATCCTGAGTTTGTTATATGTATTTTGTGACGGAATTTAACTATCACAAAATACCTGTAGACATCATTCTACAGGCATTACCTACAAATCTCATCAACGAAGAGTGATTAGTGATTAGTCGTACAAACGTAAATAACACAATGATTCCTTGAGATCATAGTTATAGCACTCTTTATACCCCACAAAAAGTGTATTTCTCCGTGAAAAGCGGCTCAAGTTTCAAGCTCAACTCTACTCTCCTAAACGTTTTAGAGATTATCTCGATAGCTCTGGGAATGAAAGCAAAACACGGGGCGTATCAATTGCTGAACATAGCTCGCAATTTGTAGCTCGCAAGTTACCAGATAGTGCACCTGCAGACTAGATACTTTAATTTATTTATTGCTACACGTTTTTAGTAGGACGAGGTGTTAGGAGGAGCCAGATACCACTTAAAACTAATTTTAAAAATATTGACTAATACCAGTATGATTCGACATTCGAATTAAAAGAGGTAGGACTCGACCACTCGACGGTATTTCCATCCAATTGAGCAGTCCTACTGGGGAAGTACCTCCGCCCTACAGAATACAGCGGCCATAATAACCTCCAGTTGTGTTCCCGGCGGTGAGTAGGGTAGCCAGAGCTCACTGGAGAGTTTTGTGCTGTCAGTGGGAAATTAGCTTGTCCTGCTTTGTCTTTTACGCTGACGGCACAGAAACTCTGTGTTTACAGGGTTGGCAGATCGTCCATCTGATGGAAAGTGGTTACCGTGACCTATGAACGTGTGCAACATCAGGGGAGTTATGTCCGTGCTACCGGCCCTGTAAGGATATTGATTTATTTAAGAATTGGTTTAATACAAGATGTTAAACTTTGATATTTTAAATACAGAAATTCATCAAATCAGTAACAGTAACTATAAATTTGAGTATTTAGTTCTAAGTCAATGGGATCAGTCAGCAATAAACTACGATTATATATTCAACAGTAATACCTGTGGAACGTGTGGTTTTCGGCAGATTAGAATTTGGCGATCCCATCTCTTTCCATGCGGTGTCGTACAAGGCGACTAAAAGATAGGGCTGTTTAACATCAGACGGATATATACAGCCCAGACTCAGCCTCAGACGCACGGTTCTAGTCAATAAAAGTGCTCGAAATACGGCAATAGGCTCACCATCGTGGGACCGAATACAATGACCGGTGAAATGTGGGTGTTAATTCACATCTGCCTAACAACGTGATTATATGTGTGTATGTATGATACCTGTGTAAAATGGTGAAAATCGTTTCAAATCTTCAAATTAGCTGAGTACCCTAGCTTTATTTGTTGGTGTCATTTTTTTTTATGCAACTTATGTGGCAGACATGCACACGGTCCACCTGATAGAAAGTGGTTACCATGACCTATGAACGTGTGTAACACCAGTGGAGTCACATCCGTGCTGCTGACCCTGTAAGAACAGAGATTTTGTGCCGTCAGTGTATTATTTATGTAGAATTATTTCAAAGTGTCTTGAAGTTGTACTACGAGTATATTGCACTTTTTCTTGTATCGCTAAGTGTTAACCGAGTCTTACTGCGGTTTCCCTCCAACTCGAAATATCGGATATCACTTATTTTCCGGCACTTAGCGTATGGCGGCGGAGTCGGTGGCTTTCTAACCAGTTTGGGTTCGATCTTGGTAATTGCAACAAGTCTTCCTGAATCAGTCTGCACGCCATCGGCGCCGGCGCAAATACGCCGTGAAATGATGTTATAAATCATAACCAATGAGGTACGCGATGCAGGTCGTGACAGTCCATTGACGATGTACTAACATTGCTAACAAAAGTAATGTTTTTTTTTATTCTTTATTGAAAAGCTTAACCACACTAAGCAATTATGTCGCCTTAATTTTTTTTTTTTACACCTACTGATCGGACAATCACACAGCCCGGAAAGTGGCTACCTAGGCCTATGGACGTGTGCAACACCAAAGGAGTCACACTCGCGCTGCCAATTCTGTAAGCACAAGAGTTTCTGTGCCGTCAGTGTAAAAGACAAAGCAGGACCGCTTTTCGTCTTTCCACTGACAGTTCAAAAACTCTCTATTGTGCTTTGGCTACCCTACTCACCGCCGGGAACATATCGCGAGGTTATTATGGCCGCGGTATTCTGTAGGGCGGAGGTACTTCCCCAGTCGGACTGCTCAATTGGACGGAAATACCGTCGTGTCCTACCTCATGTACCTTAAATTAAAATTACAATAAACCTACAAAAATTAAAACCATGAAGTAATACATGCACTTATACTTTGATTAAATTTCGTTGTACCAAAGTCCTTGGCGCGAGATGGTTGATGGCAATAGCAACTAATGATGTCTTAGTAAAGATATAAGCACTTTATATAGTGTCTTGCATCGTAAAGTAATGCTTGGATTAGTCCCTTGTAGAATGTTTACGAGATTCCTGAGCAATGCTTACCTATTATATTTGTAGTTTATGAGTACAAACTACAAGTGTAGAAACTTTTAGGATTATACAACCAACTCCGTGGTTACAGGTGCGGTCGCAGTTACCTCTTCACCCCCGCCGGCGCAGGGCGTGAAACTCGCCCCCACCTACTTTACAGGGTTTGATGAGGACACCGTGTTTCCTACATCCGAGAAAGCCATCTACTTTCTTGGGGCATTCTTACTCCCCGGTATCTGAAGACCCGAGACGATGTGCGGTTGGGACAACAACCTCGGGTGGGGACGGGAGGTTATGCGAGGGCAGTTCCGCACGAAATAAAAAGTCACTATAGTGACCTGTAAATTAGGTAGAATTTGTGAAACTACTTTTATCGTTGACGCTACATTTGAACTGACACCGAGACACCGATCCTAACGGATCAGTAAATACATTTCAATTACAGCGATACACCGTGATACCCATTGTTCGGTACCAAGAAACGTGTGCTTGGGAGTATTGTTGACATTCCCCACTACAATGCACCGGGGCCTTGAGTATGATCTGCGGAAGTGCCTCATGATCAATGTAACTCGATTGTTTCAATGTCTGAGACGGAAGAATATGGTCTATTCTCATACATTAATATTTTGAAGATATGGTTTAAAAATATTCTTACTCAAAAATTAATAAATATTCTAGGACATTCTACACAACACTATCTACTGCGGATAAACATATTTCGATACATTTTATTTCTACAAATATTACACACATCAACAAAGTCTAGGGAACAAGGACCTTTCTAGTTTTTATTTAAAAACCCTTTCTTGTAATAGTGAGTGTTTTATATCAATAGAAGGGTATTTTTATACCGTTTTTAATTTTAATTTTAATTTTAATAAAAACATTCTCATATCAAAAAAATTTTTTTTTAAGAAAGAATTGAATAGTGCCAATATTGAGTATTACAACCTTCTATGATTGGGCACAAAAATAACGAGGTAGTAAGAAATACAGTAATTAACCGTACTTTAAACGTTTTTAATAATCTGTAGGACCTCCTAAAGTATTAGCAACAGCTCGACAACGGCGTGGCATACTTAGTATGAGATTGTCAATCATCGTCTGTGGAATATGGCTCCATACACTGCGAAGGTGTAAAAAAAGTTGTTCTTCAGTGTTCAGATTTTCCAAAAAATCACTGAAATCTCTTCTCCCAAGCAAATCCCAGGCATGCTCTATGGGATTGAGGTCGGCCGACTGAGCAGGCCATTCCAACGTCGTAATATTGTGCTCGCTTAACGCATTGACCACTACCCTCGCGGTGTGTGACCGTGCATTATTTTGCATGAACATAAAAACTTGGCCGAACTGCTGTCGATGAGGGATTACCATGGGGTGTATAACCTCCTGAATGTATTGGTTTGCATTCAAATTGCTCCGTATCCAAACGAGGTCGGTCCTTCCACCAAGGCGAATTCCAGCCCATACCATGATTGTTCCACCTTGGTAAGGATGAACTTCTTGCGGATTCTGGAGACGACTCCGACGTCCAGGAACTCGCCATACACGCACTCTTCTCGAATCAGGATGAAAACCGAAGCGAGATTCGTCGGAAAACAGAATCCGTGCCCATCGATGGTCGGTCCACTGTAAATGTGCGTTAGCCCACAATAAGCGACGACCTCGATTTCCACGTCGAAGAGCTGGAACCGTAAGCGGTCTGCGAGCATGAAGATTGACTTCGTGTAGTCTTCTCCTGACAGTTTGATCGCTAATAACCACTTGATGCTGAGACTGGAGGCCTGCGACCAACTGACGAGCAGTAATCGTGGGTTGCCGCCTTGCGGAATTTTGCAAGAAACTATCTTGTCGCGGGGTAGTAACCCTATTTCGTCCCCTGTGACGTTTGACAACATCCCCTGTAGACCTGTAACGTGCCCATAATCTGCAAATTACACTTGGTTGGGTGTTGATAGCATCCGCTACGTCGAGTTGAGTTCGTCCAGCTTGCAGCATACCAACAGCCCTTAACATCTCTTCGCGACTTAAATGACGACGTGACATGATGACTACAGTCACAAAAATGCACAAACCATACGTAAAAGACGTATTATTGATAATAAACGTTATTTACAATCAAAGAAAATAATTTTTATTTTGCCTCAGAGAAACTGCACAATCAAACACTTTTAAAAGTTGTCCCTCCATATTCGAAAATCGTTACTTATTTAAATTTATTTTTAAATTTCGAACAACTCTGTAATCTACTTTATTCTATTTTTATTTATTTGCTGCCTGTTATTTGCAAAACAAGATTTACACGAAAAAAAAATTTGGGGTCATCTTGTTCCCTAGACTTTGTTGAGGTGTTTATTAGAGAAGGTAAGTAGAAACATCCAGTCCAAAGCAAATATTTGCACTGAGTCAGAATTGAACTCACTACCTCCGTCGTAGCAATTAAATATTCTACCACTACGCCATGGAGGTAGTTAAATCTTTGTAGTACGGAGAGTTTTTTATACATTCAGCATTCCACAAATACCTACGAGCAATCTAAAGCTTCAATTCCCATGGAAATTGTGGAATTTTATATTTCATGAATAATAAGAGATGTGACTGCGTCTAATTGAGTTTATGTTCGCGGTTATTTAGTATGAACCATTGCAATGTACAATTTCTAGAAGTGTAAAAACAAAGGCAGCACTATATAATTTCAATTTTGGAAAGCAATTTATGTGCTGTTAATTATTTACCACACAAGTCAACCGTCCACCTGACAGTAAGCACCCGTTATCTGTGGTAATAAAATGCTGTAGGTAGGTTCTGTTTATCAAAATCCTGGTTTGATTATCAAAATACTGTGCTGACCTCGCTTCGTCATTAATGAATTTATCAAAACCATAAATAATTGTTTAAGCAGATCAAAATTTATGTCACGGTATAAAAAAGGAATAACAATGGCTGACCTCGACACGTAAACCGACATCCACGAACGAAGTTTTATTTGTTTGTTCTTTTTTTTTTAAGAACCATTTTGTGGCGAGGGTAACGTCGATTCTGATTGAGACATCTGTGGGTTAAGAAGTTATTTTAATCTGTGGAAGTTTTACTTTGATTTACATATTTGACAGATCATCTCTACTATATATAATAATCTATGCAGATAATGAACTTTTGATTTGGCACTTTGGGAATAAAAGTGAGTATATGTTAAGAATGATAAGATATGGACTTGCTTCGGTTTTGTAAAAGAGATATCTATCGTGCATAGAACCATTATACAGTATTGATATAGGTAATTAAAATCGATATCAATCAATCAATTAGCACACCGTAGTCCACTGCTGGAAGTAGGCCTGTCCCAATCGATATTAGAATTTAATTAAAATCGATATTAGAATTTAATTAAAATCGATATGACCACCTTAAAAAAGATATGTAGTTGTAGAAAAGGCATCATAAAATAAATTTCCTTCAAGAAACACTAAAGACTTGTCCTGCTTTGTCCTCTACACTGACGGCACAGAGGCTCTGTGCTTACAGGGTCGTCAGCGCGAGTGTGGCTTCTCTGGTGTTACACACGTCCATAGGCCACGGTAACCACTTTCCATCAGGTGGGCCGTGTGCTTGTATACCACCTAAGTGGTATAAAAATATAATTTTAAATAGATTTTGTTGTCAGATTAATATTAACTCGGACGGGTAAATTTCGCTTTATGCACATTCAAATATTTGCATAAATAAGCGCTAAATCTAGATAGCATCATTTATTTTACACATACATACCTATCACGATGAGATTGTTGGTATTCTCTAACATAATACCACAATTATTGATAAATTATACCTCACATTGTATAACAAAATGGATTGTAGTTTATGTGAATTTTATTTATAATATAATTAATCACAAATTTACATATCATTAAATTAAAAAGTAAAAGTACGTAAGCAAGTTTTTATACAAAGACTTGACAGGAAATGCAGGAAGTAGATTCAACTAATCTATCAAATGAGGGTTGCCTGTTGTCCAATATTTACATAACTATGCGGCCGAATATACGCCACCGGATAATTTAGAAAAAAATAAAGAGGTATTTCATTAAAAAATGTGTCACAATAGAACACTTGATGTAAAACTAAATAATTAAATAATTGCATGTGTGACATAATCTGTATTAGTATTTGATATTGTTATTTTCATTAATATGGTAAAACTAAATATTTCTACACTATGGTAGAATATGTATGACCACTGTAATGAGTGTAATGACATAAAAACCTCGATGTACCATATTCTTAGAAATAAACAATTCTTCTTTTTCTTCAGAATATCAATATCAGAAAGCAATCTAATCTATTTTTAAAAAACCTACATTGATATGAAATTTATAACTTCAAACTGTCGGACTTTTGATAAAAGAAGCCCCTACAAAGTACAGAAGAAATAAAAAGATGAAAGTAAATATCTTATATTACTAAAATAAAATTATCTAATATTATTCTCTCAAAAAACTTGTAGCTATCTCATTTCCTGACCAAAGCCGCCAATATGTCCGGCTAAACATGAGCCTCTGTCCGGATTTTCTATATTTGGTCCTAGCAACCCTACAAGTGTCGATTATCGTAACTCCGTAAGTGTAAGGACGTGATTACATGACAGGCGATGATGGCGAGGTGTCGGCATGCGGATGGTCATTCAACCTGTAACGGAACGCGTCGATTATATTATTCCCGATTGTCTCCGTCCAACATCCGCCCGACCGTACACCGCATGAACATAATTCTTGTTCCTAACCTATTGAATTTATGAACTCACTATTGACAACTAGTAATCAATAAATTTGTAGTTTTTTATGTCTGTGACAGAAGCGATTTTTAAGCTATTGCATAGCTTTTATCGTGGGCCTTGAGCGTGGGGACCGAATCCAGAAATTCCGTAACGAAAAACACCTAACACCCCTAACTCCGAGCTCGCACGAATCGAGCCGAGCTGCTCCGAAGTAGCTCCGCTTAACGTAAGTAATTATAATTGCATAAGTTGTTAGTTTTCAAATTCAAATTCAGACTCAGACTCAGACTCAGACTCAGACTCAGATTCAGATTCAGATTCAGATTAAAATTCAAATTATATTATTATTTATTATAATTGCATAAGTTCATAAAAAATGCTATGCAATAGCTTTACCGCGGCAGTCCCCGAGTGCCACACGTCTTTTATTTTATTTTTTTATATAATGTATCTGCATCACCCTAAGGTTGACTGTTAGATAATGCCTTTGGCATTAAGTCTGCCTTTGTACAAAATTACTGTGCATAAAGTTGAATAAATAAATAAATAAAATAAATAAATAATAGTAGTAGTAGTAAGCCTTTGCATCTTAAGCAGATTTAAACAGCGTCCGTGTGGCAGATTCTAGCTATAGTGGTAGGTATAGCGTTAGAAGTTCAGGAGTTATGAAAGAGATTGGATCGTTTGTCCTGGTATCTACAACAATACGTCGGACACACCAAAATTAGCAGCTAAAGCTAATTGGGATCTCACGGAATCGGATCATGTGTGGAACGTAATCAACCATAGACAAAGAGGTAGATCTTAGATATTAGGGATATCCTATTTACGACGTAACGTGACGAAACGTGATGATGTGAAACCCGTGTAGGTTTCCATAAATAAAATGTTCGTTCGATGTCAAAAAAATAAATTATATATTTATTCACGGTCTAAGAAAGAATAAATTTCAAGTCTGTGCATAAATAGTGCCGTAGCAATAACTCTATTGAATAACTTACCACTTACAAATGCAATGAATGTATTCATGTCATATAGTATCACCTAACGAAAGTAATGTGTAAATTATTACGAAACAAAAATTACCATCTTAATTATCAAAAATATTTTCATATAGATATTATGTAAGTTGTGTATGACAAACAAACTAGTCAGATCACATCTCTAATAACAAAATATTTCGCACATTTTATTTATGATATATTTAAAATGTTTCTAGAATGCTTTGACGTAATAAATGAAGTTATTAACCCACTTATTTAAAAGGGCTATAAATATATACATAAATTAATATATTATAAGTCTTAAGATATGTACCTAATGAACCATAAATTATGGATGTATAATAATGTTATAACACGCTTTTTTAAATGTTAATAACTACCGGACATGATAGTAAAAGGATTTCTCCTACGTCTGGTAATATAATCATCTATATGAGCCTGGTACACACAAGCATCAATAGACTAAGCTTCAATGGACATAACATAACATAACATAAACTCACGCCTATATCCCCGAAGAGGTAGGCAGAGGTGCTAGCACCCACATTTCGCCAGTTTATGTTTAGGTCCCAATGTAATAGGTGGCGAGCCTATTGCCATTAACCGGGCAATGGACTATAGAACTTTATAAAACCTTTAGTGCTAGTGAGCACTAAAGGTTAACTTCACGGTCGCTTCCAATATTCGATTATCAATTTAAGATAAAAAAAAATATTCCACTTAGGTGGCAGATAAGCACACGGCCCACCTCATGGGAATTGGTTACCGTGGCCTATGGACGTATGCTACACCAGGATTATATTTAATCCCGACTTTTGACAATCGATCGATCGACACAGAATCGGTATTTCAATATGTCCATCTCGCCATCAACACCCTAACAAAGAAGATGTCACTTCGGCTGTCAAACGACGATCTAAGTCTGCCACCTAAGTGGTATAAAAAAAAAATATAAAGGTCAAAAAAAGGATCCGTCCTCCAATAGATTGATAAGAAACAGATCAAGATTATTTATTAAAATAGTAAAATCAAGAAGCGGTTTAAATTATCAATCTTGGATTACGAAATATGGATTTAGATTACATATAGAAAGCGGCCGTTCGCTTAGTGTTTAACGAGTCAGCCTTAGGATCAAGAAGTCCCGGGTTCGAATTCTGGCCTTTCCACTACCGACGTGAACCCACTCCTAGCACAAGCAATTTAGCTTAGTTGGAGGGGTTAGAGGGAATATTAGTAATTGGGTATTTGACTGACTAATCAGATTAGTTACTTTTTACTAAACGTCAAAACGGTGAGTTATAAGAAAACTTATATCAGTTTTGGCGCCAACATGAAGAATGGCGCATCGCGGTATTTTTTATTTTCCGAAATTAGTGAGTTCCAGATTGTATGTATAAAAATGGTGGATTTTAAGATATAATATTTTTGACAACGCACACAAGTGTGGAAAGTGGCAAATTACAGTGAATTGTGAGTTTTCGTGTTGGTTCTCCCTAGGGAACTTCTAGTAAAGTCCCCACAACTTTACTGAGGACCGTAACTTGAAAAACTTGACCTTTGTGTCTCACCATTAATAATTCTAAAGACATTTACTTGAAATTGGCATATATTAATTACTTGCCAAAAGGGAGAAAAAAAAACTTTATGAAATAATGTATTGTGACGTCATAATATTCAATAGTCAATTCCTTTACTATTAAAGGTTGGGCGGATGATTAAAAGTAAATAAAAAGCTAAAATAAGAACCGATGCAACTTTTACCGCTCTTTTACCATTCTTAATTTAAGAAGCTCAGTTAAATAATTTATTTTAAATACAGGAAAATACCCAATTGCGGTTGCTAATATTCTTTATATAATTTTTTTTTTTTTAATCTACGGGTTGCGGAGTTTTCAAGCGGTAAGAGTTATAAACAGCAGCTAGCAATGTACATTTATGTATTTTTGTAAGTTTCAATTGCTAATAATGAATACATGAATCTTTAGTAGGAAAGCTTGCAACTGACTGTACTTATTCAAATATTTAAAATATCGATTTTATTGCACCAAAATGCCAAAAATATTGTTACATTATTAAAAAGAGTCATAAACTCTTAGATGAAAGCCGATAACAAGAGTATCGAATTAAGAGTTTCTCCTTATCAGCGTTTATGGAGCGAAAGTAACTTATTTATGTTTGTCTACAAAGTTTGCATCTTTTATTGTCAGCTGGCGACAAATAGCTTATCTGCTACATTATCGAATAATTATTTGCATATTAACACTCTATTTATACAGTAATTTACACTCGGAGACCTGTTGAGGTGTGCAAGATTCCCCCGCGGCTTCACTTATATTTAGATATTATTTTGTTTAAAGGTTAATTCTGTATCTCCAAAGTCATGTATGTGAAGTAATGACTTAATAGTGTATACCCGCGTGTGTAACCACGGTAGCCTAGAGTTATGGGTAATGGACTGCTGCGACGAGGTCTCAGGTTCGATCTCAGGTTTTACCATGGCACACACCAATGACTTTTCGATGCTTTTCGAAGTTATGTGTGCATTTATCGCAGGTTTATAAGTGCCCGGTTAATGGCAATAGGCTCGCCACATATTATATTGGGAATCCCGAGGTCACGAACACCCTAGAACCTTTACAGATGCGTAGAGATGTTGCGTCCATGGCTGTATTTTACCGTCTGTACCATGGGGAGTGTTCTGATGAACTCTTCCAATTAGTCCCACCCTCCCCTTTCCTACACAGGACAACACGTGCAGGTCTTAGATGTCATCCACACACGGTGCAGAACATCCGATCAAGAACCAAGCGGTTCGGAGACTCTTTCCTCTGTCGCACCATTAAGGCCTGGAATTCATTACCAGCTCACGTGTTTCCTTCTTCCTACAGTCCCGGGTCCTTTAAGCGGGACGTGAAAAAGCATATGATGAGGCCGTCAAGCTGAGTGTCACCATTGTCACACGGTATGTGTAAGTAATGGTGACCCTCTTTTCTGAGACTTTGCCTTCAGCTTACCATCAGGCAAGGCAAAGTCTAATTGACGTGTTCTATATATAAAAAAAACTGGCGAAATGTAGGTGCTAGCACCTCTGCCTACCCATTCGGGGATATAGGCGTGACTTTATGTTATGTTATGTTTAATAGTGTATATAATTGATCGATTTGTATGATTAACGCACTTAGTACCGATTCCCACCCCCTCCCCCAAAAATTCTGTGAGCTGGCAAGTGAGGTTGGCTCAGGCCCCGTAGTGTTTCCAACGGTTCACTCACTATGCCACGGCGTGTGGTACACGGCAGGTTGTTTTAGTGTGGTGAGAGTCCCACATACCCGCGCGAGCACGTGGAATGCCCGTAGTTCCTGTTGATGGATTTCATCTATTCTTAAACTCGACATAGGTACCTAATAATATCCACCATTACAAAAAAAATATAACCTAGTACGACGTATTTTGAACAACCTCCATCAGACGTATATTGGTCTGATCGAGGATGTACAAAAGAAAAATCGAGAGTACCTGCAACCAAGGAGCATGTATGAAAAGCATTTTGTGAATGTTAAAGAAAATACCCAGGTACGGTAAGCGAATGGGTTCAGGTATCTGCCTACCCAATAGGTGAGAGGCTTATAATAGGCAATGAGGAAAACAAACAAAAAAATCCAATTATTGTTTTAACGTATAGCAACCGAAGAGCTCAAGTACAATTTATTTTTAAGTTAAGTACCTACCTGCGACATACCTAACTGTAAAATCAAGTCTCAAAAGCCACACAGCACACCAAAGTATTCCTCGAAGATAAAAAAAGAAGTTATGGAAAGTAAACAATCAATTTTCAAAATTGGAATGGAACCATAAAGTTTCATTAACATCGCGTTTAATGTTTTTTAAGGACATGTTTCCATCGGGCGATTGCGTTTTGGCAATATGGCGTTTATTTACTTATCTATTAATTGTGATGCACTTAAAAATGAAAAAGCTTCAATTAATAATAACAAATTCAGTAGTTTGTCTGATTTACAATCGGTCCTTGAGCATCACGCAATAGATAAATTAAATGTTCAAATGCTTGAGACGTTTGTATCCTATTTTATATTCTTGTAAATATTAGTTTATAAGCATAAATATTATCCTAACACTGTAGTTAAATTACTATTGTATTTTAAAATAAAAATAAAAAGAAATAGACCATTACATGTTCAAAGATATTAAAAAGATAGATAAACACCATAATCATATTCTCTCCTTCGTGGTAAAAACTTTGTCGAAACTATAAATACAGTTTGCTGCAAACTTTAAGCTTTATGTGATAGAAGTTGTTTGTTTGACCCAGTATTACAACTTCAGTGTAACAGTAATGATAACATTAAGTATGTAAATAAAATTACATACTTATTACAACATCTATGGCTGTCGTTACGGGTAGTTGGAGCCCTAAAAAGTCCAACAACAGGGCCTCGTTTCCGCTAAAGCTAAACTTTAGTTACTTTTAGCAGTGGCTGTGGTAGAAACCACTGTCGGGTTTCTACCATTGACACTGCTAAAAATTCATTCAATTTTAAACTTTACAACAATGAGATTAAAGTCCAAAATTAAAAGAATTTTTGCGGGTGAGAATGAAAAAGTGTTATGTTTCATAACACTTTTTCGTCTTTTTATTTAATTTTGGTCTCTAAGCCCACACGCTTAAAGTCTAAAATTTAATGTAATTATTTGCAGTGTTTGTGGTATGACAGTGGATTTGCTTTAGTATAATCGAGGGCCGATCTAGCTGCAATGCTTCGATATTGCCTTTGGGCTATGGGGGTCATATGGCAGTCGCTTCACGGAAAAATATTGAAGTTTTTTTTTATACCACTTAGGTGGCAGACAAGCACACGGCCCACCTAATGGAAAGTGGTTACCGTGGCCTATGGACGTGTGTAACACCAGAAAAGTCACACTCGCGCTGCCGACCCTGTAAGCACATTCATAGTAGACTGTTAAAGCATACCTCAAACTTCGAGGTGAACGCTTCGGATGCGACTGGGATTAACTCTAAGAGGGAGAGGATAGTTACGATTACTTAATACATATCGATTGAATGCGAAAGTTACCTACTTACAGACTGTTTTGGCACCATCCTGCGAAAGAGGATGGCATCTTTGATGCTCAGGGTGCGTGGGAGCGTC
Source organism: Eilema griseolum (assembly GCA_963662185.1). Lineage (NCBI taxonomy): Eukaryota > Metazoa > Arthropoda > Insecta > Lepidoptera > Erebidae > Eilema > Eilema griseolum. Next base: position 6,813,388 of record OY759248.1, on the reverse strand, counting down.
AACGGCATTCTGAAGGTCATCAGTGAGAAGCCGTGTTGCGCTATCATGGCGCAATAAGAGGTAGGACACGGCGGTATATCCGCCCAATTGAGCAGTCCGACTGGGGAAGTACCTCGGCCCTACAAAATACCGCGGTTATAATAACTTCGTGTTGTGTTCCCAGCGGTGAGTAGGGTAGCCAGAGCTCACTGGAGAATTTGTGCTGTCAGTGGGATGACTAATGGCTTGTCCTGCTTTGTCCTCTACACTGACGGCACAGAAACTCTGTGCTTACAGGGTCGGCAGCGCGAGTGTGGCTCCTCTGGTGTTACACACGTCCATAGGCCACGGTAACCACTTTCCATCAGGTGGGCCGTGCGCTTGTCTGCCACCTAAGTGGTATAAAAAAAAAATGGCTCATTGGGTGCGTATACATATATGCATGTTCCCTGTGCGTCAGGCAAGCGGAGCCGGTATATGAACTGATTTTTGTAATTTTGTTACTTATTTTGTTACTAACATAGCTTTTAAGTGTGTACTACACCGCGGGCGGCGGTGGCGCGACTGGCGCGCCTCCCCGTTTCCGGGGACGAGTTGGGGACTCCGTAGTCCCCACACCCGAGAAGAGAGAGGGTGAGAGGGATAGGTATGCCTGTCAACCTCTCCTTCGGCAACCAAAGCAACCCACAGGCGGTGTTCGTTTTAGTTGGTTCGAGTTCGATATAACCTCTTTCACCGGCTCCGGTGGGGGGGTATCCGCGGGGATTTTGCGCACGTAAAAAAAAAGGCGACTAAGTGATAGGCCTCAAATGCATAGCTCGAGTCAACAATAGTGCCCGGAAAACAGCAATAACCTCACCCCCTATTACGTGGGACCGAATTTAATGATAGGTGAAATGTGGGTGGATGTTAATTCACCTCTGCCTTACCCATTGGGGATAAAGGCGTGATTATATGTATGTGTGTATATACTAAGTAGTGCTACAGTTAGATTTAGGTAGTTAATCCATCTGCTACTTTCACATGTCTTCATTGATTTTGACATGCAATATTACGTAGAAAGAAACCTCAAAATGTCTTTCTTTCAATCGATTTGATTCAAAAACCACGGTTAGCCTAGTGGGTAATGGACTGCTGAGACGAGGTCTCGGGTTGGATCCCAGGTTTTACCATGGCACACACCAATGACTTTTCGATACTTTTCGAAGTTATGCGTGTATTTATCACAGGTTTATAAGTGCCCGGTCTCGCCACCTATTACATTGGGACCTACACATAAACTGGCGAAATGTGGGTGCTAGCACCTCTGCCTACTCCTTCGGGGATATAGGCGTGAGTTTATGTTATGTTATGTATTTATTATTATGATTTAGAGTTTTGATAAACAGTTGGAAATGGTCAGGAAAGTGTCATCATTGTGACATAGTATACTTATATGTATGTTATGGTGACGCTCTTTTCTGATATTTTGCCTTCAGCTAACCATAAGGCGAGGCAAAGTCTAACTGTCGTGTCATATATATAATAAAAATGCAAATAAAAGTGTTTTAAATGGTAAAGGAAAGCTGAACAAGATAGTGTCCTATTGTACATTTCTATCTTTCGTACGTTTTAACTTAGTTCATAGGTAAAATACTAACGTTTAATTAATTAATTGTATTATACATACATACATACATTACATACAATCACGCCTTGATCGCCAGAGGGTTAGCCAAAGGTCCCACGTAAACGTAGGTAAGCCTATTGCCATATTCCAGGCACTATTGTTGACTCGAGCCATGCATCTGAGGCTGAGTCTCGGCTGTATTGGTAGGTATATCTATCTTATGTTAAACAGCCATTTTTGGAAATACATAATACTATTATGGAACAAATCGGGGAAGTTTTAGAAAAGGGGCAGGTCAGGAGTCTACTAAACCGTATAGCATGCATGAAGAATGTAATGAGAGTGAATGAAGCGAGAATAGTAAATCAGGATCCGTGATCTTTGCCTATCCCTATGGGAAACAGGTGGGATTTTAAGTATGTGTGTATGATACAAAATAAAATAAAAATAAAAAACATAAATAAACTTATAACATAATCAAACTGTAAACGTTAATACCCCATAAAAACTCTGATGATTACCATGGTTCTTTTAAAGCTTTTCTTTTCAATGGAATTGAATTCATGCGTTTTGAAATCGTGGACTTACTGAATGAGAATCCGCGCACGGACAAAAGTTGTGGACCATAAAAGTGCCGTTTTATTTTATCACTAGCCATCTTTACGGCGGCAGATGCATTACACTAACTTCATGTACCTTTAAAATGAGTGTAGCCAATAAAGCTCGTAAATAATTCAATTCAATATATTTATAAGATAGATTGCGAGAAACATCTTTTTAATCTACGAAACAGGTTAAAGAGACTTGTGTGAAAACGGTTAATAAACTCGTCAATAATTTCAGTGATTATCGCTCAAGAATGTTCTGCTGAAAGCTCTAACGGTACTACCCTGACAGCAATACGGATGTTGTAACTCCCCAGATACCGTTGACACTATTGAGTTTGTATAGCTTTCTGATTTCTGTATGTCTGTTTCTGTTTGTATGTATGTCTATTTTCATTAATTTAGAGTTATAAAAAGACTACCAAAGAAATTCTGTATTTTGAAAACAAGTGTAATAAAAATAAATACCGTTGACATTATTGAGTGTGTATGGTAACAGAAAGCGTAATACAGGTTACAATATTTTTATTAATTTTGAGTTATGAAAATATTACAAGAAGAATTGTCGATCTTTTGACCAGAGGGCTGGTTTATTCCTTGCGCTAAGGATTTGCCGTCAGCCTTCTAGCCGGTTGACATCGATGGGGAGAAATTCTTGGATGTCTGAACCTGCAGGATTGCATAGATACTTATATTCTGTATTGTTTTTATATTTTAAATTAGCTAAATCACATACATCATGTAAATAACAGTTAAACAAATTTTGAAAATTAAAATTTGTACATAATCTTGCATGAGTTACCTACTCTGCATATAACATCAGAATTATCAGATAGCTCCCTGTGAATATTCCGACAAAATTTGCTCTGTCATTTCAGAGATTAGCACGAACAGACAAACAAATGCTTTTGTTATAAGTAGACACAGTGTATGCATTCATAAGTATGCAATATGCATATATTAAAAAGTTGTTATTTTAAAATTACAAATTATTATGCTCTTCATTTTATTTATCTGTATTGTAACGTGAAACTATCGCTATATTTATGTCTATCTAATTATAAATTTTAATATGCACTCATTATTTATTTAGAAAAATGTGAAACAACTGCATTTTTTAACAAATAAATTTAAAAAAATTGGCGTGTCCTAAATAAAAAAAAAACCTTATTACTAAGACTGCACAGTTTGTCCTGTCTGTTACCAGGTTGTATTTCAAGAGCCGTGATAGCTAGTGCTCCAGTTCCCGACCTAGACCCAGCGTCAGACTATTATCTGTATCGGAAACTATAATGCGTTGGGTAATCGCATCCGTATGTATTTGAAATGCATTCGTGTAGGTATATTTGTATCAATATACTTATATATATATATATATATATGTTCTTTTTATTTTTATGCATATATTTATGTATATATTGGTCTATATGTGTATGTAGTTTATGATGTTTGTATATATTCATATATATAATTATTTATAATAATTTTGGACTTTAAAAGCATTTCATTAAGACAATGCTTTTAAAGTCCAAAATTATAATTCTATTACCAGAGTGAATGATAAAGTGTAATGAAACTCTTTGCATTTAATTTTGAACTTTAATTGTATAGGTGGAAAGTCGAAAATTAAATTTTTTTTTTTGGTGTGACGGTGGTTTTGCTTTAGCAGAATCGACGCCCTGGTGTTTTAACTGTTTACTTATTACAACTTAATACTAATACCTATATCTATGCCTATTTACTATATACACATATTATATTGCTTATGCGATAATTGTCTGTATCTTCACTGTTATGCATACAGTTTAAACTTTCACAGATGATGTATTTCTGCCGCTATAACAACAAATACTAAAATCAGAATAAAATTAATGTTTAAGGTGGGCTAAGATTATAATTATTGGACGGAACCCTTCGTGTGCGACTGTGACTCATACTTGTCCGGTTTTTAAATACCTAACCTTCGTCTCTGCAATGCCCTAAGTGGACACATATCTCGTGAATGTTATCGCCGACAAGGGATAATATTCATTATCTTTACTCGCTGATGTCCAGCATGCGCGGCATTGCCTATTAATGCCTTTTTGTGATGCCTTAATGCCTGATTGCCTTTTCATGTTTGCGCAAAAATACTGATATATTTTTATAATAAATTGTACATCCGATTTTTACATCATAAAAATATGAATTTTATTTGTATGTGAATATGAAGAATTATTATTATTGTCGTATAACTTTTCGTATTACTACCTATGTTAACATATTCCCGAGATAAAAAGACATTCGAGCGAAACTAGTACATAGTAACTTACTAGAAATTGTGAATGATTAACTGTATCAATACGTATGTCTAGTCTGGCCATAAATACTGTTACATTAAAACTTTTCTTTTTTTCAACTTTTTAATTATTTTGAATTTGGAACACGTATATTATTTATTATTTTGATAACTTCTTTCTATTTCGCGCCATTTCACATATTTTTTCGTGTTTATTATCGAATTACAATAATATGGAAGGGGGTGTTAAAGAAAATTGGATCGCAGTGATCGCATTCGCCTTTCACAAAGTGTGTACGGAGCCGTCGGTCATATTCCAAACACCTCAAAAACTTGGTATCAGCCGTATGTTCATATATCGTACTTTCAATAGATAGAACAACACTTCGTCCATCGAAGACTTTAATAAATATGTAGGTGTAAATTTTAATAATACATTACTTCATTTAAAAAGAGGCATTATTAATTATTCATTACTTCATTTAAAAAGAGGTAAGTATGTATGTACTTACTTAGTTAAACGATATCTTTACATTTCAAATTAAATCTAAACCTTAAAATTTATCAACAGCGGGAAATATAATATAGCGAATAAAATTTTTTCAACGTGTTTTATTGATTTTCAGAAGATTTTGATTAGAAGGAATATACCTAAGCCCTAATTATCAATTATTTCATCATTGGTCTTAATACGAAAACATTTTTGCAATTATTTATACAATGAACACCTTTAATATCAATTTATAAACCCTTACCATTGCAAGCTAACTAGTAGCTTCTAAACTTGAATCAGGCGCGGCGTGGTCACCGCGACAGGTGTTCCCGCGCATCTGTTACTCGGCTCCTTTTTACGGCATGTTTCTTTACGTTTTATTGTTATTGGAACCTGAGATCCTTAGGCTTTTAAACTCTTTGTTTGATCTGAATAATCCTGCGTTTTATATCGGTATAAAACGCAGGATTATTCAGATCGGTAACGCAATTGATTAAGAAGTCATTCGACATGTATTAATTCTCACGTCTACATACCTAGGTACATATATTCACGCCTGTATATCCCAAGAGGGGTAGGTAAAGATGAATCTTTCAAAACTGTCGGTAAACAGGAAACTGTTTTCTCAGAGCGGAAAATTCGTTTGTGTAAAGTATGAGGTACACATTGTATTTATAATTATTCAAGAATGTTGACCACCTGCTAAGCAGCTTAATAAGGCAAGTACTTGAAATGTATTATTTATTACCTAAGTACCTAAAATTAGCTGTAATACTTATTACTGTTTTTATTCACAACACTATATTCGTCAACATACTTACTTAGAAGTGCTATTATTGTATGAATTATTCATTTGGCTAGTGTATTTATAAGCGAGTGTTAAACTTAAAAATTTAACTTTAGAACGGAACTAGCGTATTAATATAACTAGTATAATAGGTAACTAATAAATTAATGTAACTGGTATTACGATTTGTGCTGTATAAGTTACAAGGTAAAAAGAAAAACCATTGAAAATGGTAGAATTACCGAAACGCAGAAACTTAAAGTTTCGTGTTTCTTACCGACATATACCAACTTCATTCCTCGAGAGAACTCTAATTTAATTATCTGACGACGATACAGAAATCTAGTCGATACAAAATGTAGCAGAATATTTTTTTGGTTGCCACTCACGTCACGGCTTGTGAATGAGAGGCGTTCGCGGCACGGCACGTCTTGTAAATAACAAGCGCGACAGCGGAACTGAATCATGACAGTAACTTGTCAATAATCATTTACAAACATGATGACGATGCAGAAAAAACTGCGTGAAGTCAAGAGGAAACACCCTACAGCTATCCTACATATTGGGTATTTGGATGTTGGGTATTTTCCTGAAATTAATATAAATTATTTAACTGAGCTTATTATATTAAGAATGGCATAAGAGCGGCAGAAGTTGCGTCTGTTGTTATTTTATGTTTTATATTTATTTTTAATCATCCACCGAACCTCACCGAAGTCATTTACTATTACATTTACTAGTCATTTACTATTACATTTACTAGTCATTTACTATTACATTAGTAAATGACTTGACTATTAAATATTATTACGTCACAATAAATTATTTCATACAAGTTGCCTTATAACTTACCGTTTTGACCTTTAGTAAAAAGTAACTAATTTGACTAGTCAGTCAAATACCCAATTGGCGATATGCATCGCAAAGAAGAACTTAAGTTCGGTCAAGATCGGCTCCCTTCCCTTCGGTTTTGTAAATAAATAAATAATCTACAACATTCTATACCTACTGTCTAGACCCATGGAAAGTATAGCTTAACTAGCTTGTGTTATGGAATCTCGAAAGCGGATAAAAATACTTAGATACTTTTTTTTGTAAATACTTATATTCATACTATACATAGAAACATTCAGAACAATGCAAAAATACATATTTATGCATAAATTTTTAGTTTTATTGAAGTGAAAACTTTTAAAGGCGCGCAGTACATTTTTGAGATGGAAAAAAATGTACTCGCAACTTGGTTCATTTCACGAACACTTCTTTGCGAAGTGGAAATCACTGTCATTTACTTTTAGGTTTGGTCTCTGTTCTATATCACGTGATTGGTATACATATAAAAATTCATGTCGCATATCATACGTTCTTTGTGACGAGATTGGTAATATAACCAATCACTCCACATAAACTGGAGACGTGATTTGAGCGTTTGGCCATACATTTTGATTTTATATTTCATTTGTATAATACAACACACAGCCGAACTTACGGCGCACGACAAAGCAAAACATACATTTATGTTCGAAATGGTTTCCCCTTATTCCGAAACGTGAAACGTGAAGGTTTCGGAGGGCACGCCAGGTAGGTACCTCTACTGGCCACTGTATAAATAGCGAGTTCGTTAAAAATTATTGTTAATTTATTCACTAGACAGCAAGGCAGGTAAGGTAGGACACGACGGTATTTTCGTCCAATTGAGCAGTCCGACTGGGGAAGTACCTCCGCCTTACAGAATACCGCAGCCATAATAACCTCGTGTTGTGTTCATGGTGGTGAGTAGGGTAGCCAGAGCTCACTGGAGGGTTTTTGTGCTGTCAGTGGAAAGACCAAAAGACCTGCTCTGTCTTCTACACTGACGGCACAGATGCTCTCAATGCTTGCAAGGTTGGCAGCGCGAGTGTGACTCTTTTGGTTTTGCACGCGTTCATAGGTCACGGTGACCACTTTCCGTGTGCCTGTCTGTAACCTAAGTGGTATAAAAAAAATTAAATCTTCTTGCAGCCACATGCTGTAAGAATGTTTCGAACGATCGAACGACAGCTAATTCCGCGGAGAGATTTCAATTTGGTGACATCGAGCACAAATCGATAGTGATGTATATTTATGTGACGTCACCAAACTTCCAGCATCTCATCTGAAATCTCAAAGCTGATTCAGCTTTCGAGTTGATTCGATATATTCTTACAGCATGTGTCTACTGAACTGACTTGAGCAATTCCCGACATATATCTCTACAAGTCACAACATGTACTCTATATGCGCAGGACATGTTTTTTTTTGGATGTATTATTTCTGGAAGCCGCGAGGTTTCTGGCAGAGTAATTTGGACCTCCCTAACTCTTCCCATGCGGTGTCGTACAAGGCGACTAAGGGATAGATACAGTCCAGACTCGGCCTCAGATGTATGGCTAGAGTCAACAATAGTGCCCGGAAGACAGCAATAGGCTCACCTCCTATTACGTGGGACCGTATACAATAATTGGTGAAATGTGGGTGTTAATTCACCTCTGCCTTACCCTCCGGGGATAAAGGCGTGATTATAAGTATGTATGTATGTAAGATTGTTTACGCTTAGTGAAGTATTGCAAGCTGAGACGGTACGCACTGCACGAAACTTCATCCCACGCACACTCAAGCTGTGCAATGAACTCCCTGCTGCGGTTTTCCCATGCACCTATAATATGGAACATCTTAAAAAGGGGCATTAGGTGGTTTCTTCAGGATCGGCAGCGCGAGTGTGCTGCCCATGGTGTTGCACACGTCCATAGGCCACGGTAACCACTTCCCATCAGGTGGGCCGTGTGCTTGTCTGCCACCTAAGTGGTATAAAAAAAGTGTGTGAAGTCTATGAAAGGCTACTATCAACATTTTTGGCAGGTGCTTTTATTGAATTAAATTCATTTTTACATTAGTTGACTCTCTTCGACTTGTCCATGACCTACTTCGGACCCCTGATAACCCCATTAACCCATACATGATCGTATTTAATTTGTTTTTAAATGATGTATGGTAGCCTCTAGCAGGAAGCGCGGGTTCGATCCCCGCTCAGTGCAAATATTTGTATACATGAATATGGGTATTTGCATTGGTCTGGATGTTGACGTCCGCGTGCCATGTACGATATATGACTCGTACAACTATGTATAATTATGTATGTATTTATATTTTTTTTTTAAATTATGTTTATTAGCATTCTAGATTCAATAACAAAAGCTAGTTAATAAGCTATGCTTACTATAGGTCTAAATGGCGTTGTGTAGAATGTTGTAGGATATGTACCTATTATTTATTTATTTAATCTATCAAATTTCGTGTACATTCAATGAAATTACTCCATTTCTTTGGATAGCACCGAAATTGTACAACTTAACCTTCGTCAATAAATATACTATCCAATGCAAAAATATTTTCTGAAACTGATTAAGACCAATCTTTGTAACAAACCCTTTAATAAAATTAGTTTAGATTTTTTTCACGAAGAGCACTTGCGTCTCAGCATTTTATATTGAATTGTATTGATGCACATACACCAGTAAAATTAAAAACCATTGAATTCAATAAAAAATTATTCAAAATACAAATAAATATGGACATTATGATTTATAATTTTATTGAGTTTTTTTATTTTATTACTATTTACCTAAGGTATGTAATGATATTATTTGACATTGAATTATGTACTATTTTATTTTTTATATTATATGATTAATATGATAATCTTGTGATACTATAGTTATGATTTTTGTTTAAATTGTCCTAGTATTGCATGTCTAATTTGGTAGAACTTGAATTTCTCCTACATCTTTATTACACCTTAGATGTATAATTAATATGTAACATGTTCAGCAATAAAATGATCTGATTTGATTTGATTTGAACATTCTCTAGAGAAAACTGTTAAAAGATAATCAAACCATTAATATTTTATCGTCAATATATCAATACATATTACGAAGGTAATAAGCAATTCCGTTCTCGATAGCAAATCGAAAGTGTACTCATCAAAAACCTGCCTACCCGTCTTAGGTACCATAAATTATATTATGATCATCAAAACATCGTGTAGCCTACTTTTACTTCAACAAAACAGAGGTAGATAAACCATAAACATAATTGACAGCTTCCGGCACATCTGGTGTGATCTTGTTTCCGCTTTTTACATAAAACATTATGTCACATTTTAATTTTTCGAGTCAAATAAATGAAGACACAAGACACCATTGTAACTTGTATCTGATGTAACTTTAATTAATGGTTGGTCTTTTGCAACCGTTATTAAATGAGGTGAATTATATGATACTCAAAAATAGGTTTTATTTAAATTATCTTTTTTTTTTAATATGTCTGTTACCCAAACGTAAATATCTAAGACTTACGATTCTTGGGTTAAGTCATTCATTGCTTAAGGCACATTGGTATGTGATACCTAAGAAACACTATTCGTTTAGGATTGATTTCACTTGAAAATGTATAGTTTGTGTATGTGTGTGTGTATAAGTATGTTTGTGTGTGCGTGTGTATTAAGACAAAAAGGTTTCAAAAAGTCACTTAATTTAAAATATAGCAAGTTCTACACAGTCAACAATATGCAGTATGAATAACATAATGATTGAGCACATTATAAAAGATATCTACTGTGTCTTTGCCATTATTCATACGTATCTATATGCCAAGTAGTTTAAAGCTGAATCAATCAATCAATCAATCAATTAGCCCACTGCAGTCCACTGCTGGTCATTGGCCTCTCCCAATGTGCGCCATTTTCTCCGATCCTCCGCCTTCCGCATCCAGTGGCTGGGACAGCCACCTTTTTCAGATCGTCCGTCCATCTGGCTAGGGGGCGTCCTACCTTTCGTTTACCTTCTCGCTGAATATGTCTATGCTATTATAAAATTGTAACTTATTTGTGTCCGTACACTGGAGGTTTGGAATTTGAAATTCTTATCTGTCTGTTAATTCGCAATGGATGTATAACTGCTGAATATTAAAGCAGTTCTTTAAAAGAAAGGTCTTGGTTGGATTGGAGTTGGAAGGACTTGCCATAATTATGTTCGTAATTGGTTAATTGGAACCAGAGATATGGTTAAAAGTCGCTATGACCGTTCATCACGCGGGCGGGCAACTCGTTGAACTCTTTTACTCTGACTACTTTTGGACCACGAATTTAATTGACTACAGCGCCTAGATATATAGTAAATAGCTTTTAAGGTTAACCTAGTCATTTATTAGGTAGTATAGTTTACTGTTTGGTTGAGCACCGCCCTATATTTTATCAATGTCAACATGTTTTTCTTTTTATATAAATTGTATGTAACATTGTTATACAAATTTATATAACATTACTAAGATATTATTTAACATATTTTATTTCATTGCTACAATACAGAATTAAGTCATCAAATAAAACTACAATAATAAGAAAATTAAATAAAGGTCCCAATGAACATAAACACATAAACATAGCACCTAGTAGGTAGCACATAATATTATAATGTAAAATCTATTTACTGTCATGCATCAAATTTATGAGTGACTATAAAAAAATAGCTGCTGATTAAGACGCCTATCTACGTTGGGCTGTGTGTATTTTTTAAATCTTTTTTTTAATATTCATATTACAGTAGCTACTGCCCTTTGACTTCCCAATTATTTGATTTTATATGAGAGTATACAGGATAAACTAACAAAATAATTTTCGTATTACCTACATTTCTATGATTTTGATTATAGAACAATGTACAATTGTAAGCTCCGAATATGAAATAATTAGTGAAGGAGTCGGCGCCTGCGCCGGAGCGTGAACCGTGACGCGCTGGACGTCGACCCATTGGGCGGACGCCGAATTTGTACGTGTGATTCCAATCGTATGTATGATAGGGTTAAGATCATATCGGTCAGATTCCACTAAGAAAGTCGAATAGTTTAACATCCCTACAACAAGTGGTAATTTGTTTCTTTTCCTCTTCTAGCTATTTCGATATTTCTGCCAATGACTTAACCCGGGATTTTATTTATACTTTCGACTTGGAGGAATGTGAATTGATGTAATTACGAATCAAAAGGTTTTGTGAATGTACAGGAGAAGATACATTTAACATATAATAATGGCCGAAAGTCATGTAGCAAGCTGGAGTACCTGAGTCAAAGTAAAACACACTAGGGACTCTGTCCCACACCCGAGGAGAGGGCCAGATCAAGAGAATAAAAACTTGGGCAACCAAAAACGACGCACAGGCGCCGTGCGTTTCAGTCGGTTCGAGTTCAACATTATCTCTCCAACCGGCTCCGGTGACTCGTTGGAATTTTTCGCACGTAAAAAAAAAAGAAAAAGAAGTAGAATAGAATGAATGAATACGTGTCACGTATTTTGACGTTTATGACAGTTGTCAAAGTATTTGTAAAACGGATTGGGACTTTTCGCGGTTATAAGGAACTTACTATTATCGCCGACGTTTCTGATGCGTTGCACCATCGTTTGTCAACGTATGTCAGCCTCATACATGGATCAATCTATTATATTCTTCAAACGTATTGCCACTTGTCTACCGGGTCAGATAGGAAAACGATGTAAGTTGATTAACACTAAAATATAATAAATCTTTAGTTTAATTGTTCATTGTTTTATAAGAGGCTTAGGGGCCACAGTGATCAATCAATTAAGAATTGTTAAGCTACTTTTGTCTTTGATATAACTTGTATGTAGCTGTTCTCTGCTTTGCTCTGGGCCAATAACATTGACTAGATTAGAATTTTATATGCAGTTGGATTACACCGTATACGGCATCCGTGGGAGTGTACTGGTAAACTTCTAGCTACCCAACACAATAGTGATACACTGAATTATTTTGTTTTCTGGTATTGAGTTGTGCAGGCAGCCCTAGCAGTCGCTCACGGAAAATATGGAAGTGGACAAGAAAGTAAATGTGAGATTGGTCATCAAATTAGAGTTGAAACCAGAATTTCAGACCTCGTTCGCTTATGAGGCTTTTAATTTATATAATGAAACTATATTCGATAAATACCATGCATAGCTTGAGTCAACAATATTGCCCGGAAGACGGCAATAGGCTCATCCCCTATTTACTATTACCGAATTCAATGATTGGTGAAATGTGTGTTTATTCACCTCTGCCTAACCCTCCATGGATAAAGGTGTGATTATATGTATGTATATATGTTTTCGCTATCCACTCTATATAGTACCCTCACTCTTTCTCACCCGAAATACTAACACCTTAGCAAGTTATGGTAATGCCTTTAAAGGCCAATTCTCATAATATAAAGATGCACAAAAGTCAGTCTTGAAATCAAATGAAATGTTAAAAACGATATTCTCGTAACACAATTTTTAAGAAAGTACATTGATATCATGATCGTTTTAAATATCAGCAGGCAGCAGTTTTCAATTGCGCATGTTCTATATTTGGTGACGTCACGTTAGAGCATGCGCAATTGAATTCTCACCGCGAATAAAGCTGTCAAGTCTGTTCGATCGTTCGAAAAGATCTTACAACATGTGCCTGCAGATCGAAAAAAAAAATTGAAAAAATGGTTATACTGCTAGAATTTAACCTCTTTTCAAGGAAATCATGTTTTTTTTTTTAACATATAGGAGACGTTTTATTTAGACTGAATTTTGAACATATTTTTATTTTTTAAATTCTTTGTTGTACACAAGAAAATAATACATCAACAGTTAATCACAAATACATCTTGGTGTACAAAGACGAGCTTAACTCAATATTGAGTTTTCTCCCACCAAACCTTTGTGGGATTAAAAGTACAAAATAAATGGTAAAAAAAAACAGCAGAGAAAATACATATAATACTGAAACCCTAACAATAAAAATATAATACATTTACAATACATACAGCAGACATCTTACATATATACTGATTTATATATAATTCAATTACACTGACTAGTTGTCACCCAAATTACATGCTAGCATCCGTTTCCTCAACAGTTCTATCCAACTTTGAACTCGGAGTATAATTGTTCTGTACTCTGGGCGCTCAGTTTCCAAACATTTCCCTCACGCTAATTTTTATTACCTATCATAATCTTGCGTCATTTGCTAACAACAGCAATTAAACCTACAAATATAAAGAAATTCTCACATTCACTACCAAAAGTCATCAAATCGAGAGGCATGGGTTCTGTTGCGTGATGTGTGAGGAAAATTTGATCGTATCGCAGCAACAGAGAGTCGTTAAACAACTTGATTAGTCTTTTAGCGCTATGTTTTCACCCCTTACGGCCATATTTGTGTTTGAAAAGCTTAAGTAAATTAGTTTTAAACTTTCGCGTTGCTACAGAAATATGTGCATCTGTGTAATTATTGTGTAAGTAGTCAATGAATTCTATTTGGAGTTGACATAGGTTAATATAGGCACATCTTGGGACGAGCTGGGGAACTCTGTGGTCCCCACACCTGAGGAGGGCCAAATCGAGAGAGATGGCCCTGGGTCGGCCAGGGTGCAAGGGATATACATACCTGTCAACCTCACCTTCGGCAACCAACAACGACCCTCAGACGCCGTGCGTTTTAGTCATTTCGAGTCTGACATAACCTCTCCCACCGGCTCTGGCGGGGGTAACCGTGGGGATTTTTCGCACGTAAAAAAAGGCACTTCTTTTTCATATAAAATTGTATAAAATGTGTATACTTATTTCTTTTGTAGACTGTACACTGGACAAGCTATTTAGAATAAAAATATGTCATGGTAGCGTGAGGCCGGAGTTAATTTTAAATTCCGAATTTGGATCCGGACTCAAAAACTAGATAGAATTCTAATTATTTTAGTCTGGAACAGAATATTATAATAAGGCTTTTTAATCTGGACCTACCTAAAAGTTTCAACGTGTACGACACCGCTACAACTAAATAAGTAAGTACAAACACTTAGCCGTGGTTTCACTTTGGTTTTGAATGTGACTGTAAAAGTTGACACATTTTGATTGTTAGCAAAGCAAATAATATTCCGCACTCTATTAATAATAAATCTACACATAGTTATTCGTGTCGTTTACTCTCCAGAGTATGTCTTCACTCCTAACGATGGTTCACAGTATTCTCTTAATTTCTGTTTTGAATTAATATTATCGACCGAAGTTGTATATTCCTTAGTGTGTTCTCGAATCTGAGACCGGTCGATCGTAAGGCCGACTCCTAAACCACTAAACTACTTACAGTTACGATTCACAAGTTACGATTCACTCGAAACAGCACAAAAACTGAGAAATCTCGCGTGTTAGCAATCGTCTCGAGATGCTCTCATCAATAAAAACTATGAATTACTATAACTTCACCGGCCATTATAATGTAGTCAAAGAATTGCGATATAAAATTCGCAATGGTCAATAAAAAGTTTATGGTTTGCATATTAACCTTCTTTGCAACGATACGATATATTTAATCTGTGATTTAATGCAGATTGTTGCAGACTGCCTACCTATAAAAACTTAGCAATATCTATTTGTATCAATTGATATTGAGAAATTCATTGTAGAGCCTTAAAATGCCTGCTAATAATTTAATCTGTATGTTTTCACAGTTATTGAAAAAACAAATTTAGATTTGAATAACAACCGCGTGTATGGGGTGTATCAAAGGGGATTAAGACAACTTAAACAGTAGGTACGCCTGTAAGGCTTTTGGCGCCGGTTTGAGTTTAAGGTTGCTTGGTCAGGTCAGACGGCAGCCAAATAAAAAGATGCTATATAGGAGTCAAGAAGATGATGTTAAAAGTTGAACAAGAAACTTTCACCTTTAAACATAACACAAAAAGATTATTAGGTTGCAATGTCTAAATAATTATGTAGGTAATAATATTAATTTATTTGGCTAAATCTGGGTAAGTACAAAACTTTTACTGTGTAAATAAGTTACAAGTTTATATTTATGTAAGTAATAAAATGATATCTTATGGGTATTAAATACATTATGTATTACAGAATTAAATGAAGACATTAAGTTTTAATTAAGTCATTAAATTGGCTTAATTCACAATATCTTAAATTATTACCTACCTAAGAAACATTTTATTATTAACTAAATAAAAATAGATAATGGATCTACCTACAGTTTTTTTTTTTCGTTCGGAAATCCCCAGCTATTATGTCAAACGTGAACTGACTAAAATTAAACACTGCTCTGCCTCGGGTCGACTAGCTTTCCACAACCCTATAGTAAACATACAGCCCACGACATAGTGCCCGCTGGATAGCAATACGCTTGCCTTAGAAGGCAAGCGTATTGCCTCCTAAGGCAAGCGTCAACTATAATTTTACGAAAAATTAATACACCGCTGCCTACATTTTTGGAGATTTACACGCGTATATATGTACGTATTTACTAAGTTACAAGTGAAATCCAGTGAATAAAAAATCGCCATTTATTGAAAATCGAGAAAGTATTAGATACAAGTTGCGTGTTTACGGTTTAGCTTCTCGGTTTAAAACAAGTTAATTAGTGAACAGGTTGAAGAGGAAACAATTGGCCGTCAGCAGCTGCCGTCCTTCGTCAAGATCAGCTTTTTTTTTTAAATAAAAAGTATCTGAACCGTTCGTTTGTCTAGCTTGTGTGTTAGTGCTTGTAATGCTTTATAATTGAGTATTAAATTCGAATCACGATAATGGTGCTAATTCTGTTCTTATAAAACTCTCTAATATTTCTTCTATAATATTCTTATAAAACTCTATAATGCTGTTTAGTTATTCAAAATGACGTGAGTCTGTAACTACATCAATTGATTGACATTTAATACTATAGATCTACATTACATCTACATAAAATCTAAAATGAATCCGATTCCAAACGGAATGATATTTCGAAATCCAACTATGGATAGTTTATTGTAGTTTAGTGAGGTGAGCAACAGAATCGGCACCACTTTATACATTATACACACTCTAAAGTAGGTACTGGTAAAAGGCATCTATAAAAGTTCTTAATTTGAAATTAATCTTTTATTGATTTGAATCATAGAACCATATGAAGTCTAGAGGAAGATACATAGTGAAACTATTATGTGTGTTGTGAAGAGTTAAAAAAAAATTGCAATGTACGTGTACCTATCTAATTGGCAACTAGCTGACACTTTTAGTTACCTAATCATGTGCTTTTAGGCTTGTTTTGTGTTGAAATTTATGACTAATTACGGTACTGTTTTGCGTATGGCGTCACTAGTTTCACTTTCTCTGCAATGCAGTATTTTAAACAATTTCAAAAATAGTTTCACTTAATAACTTAGTAACAAAAATAACCCACTAATGCCAAGTATGTCTATTGGAAGCGTAATATAAAAATATTATTTTTATCATTGATCCAAAAGTAAAAAAGAATGATTTGGGCATCACTGATTTAAACACATTCAACAGGTAGGATAGCTCCCTCAGGCAGGTAGCCGACCCATTTGTGTATTAAACTAAGAACAAGCTAAACATTGGAGGATCCACAGAAATATGTATACATATTAGAGAGGAACTCTTTCATTTATGTAAGCAGTAAAACAAAAGCAAACAAATATTCTACTAATATTTGATTAATATCAGCTCATTCATGTTTTTATCTGCATTTTTTTTCTTTTTTTAATGAAAATCTTTGTATAACTATTTGGACATTTAACTGCATCACCAGAGAACCAATTCTCTTAATAAAAATCTGTAAGTACAAAATTCACTCCCAACCTAATCTCAATCTCCTAAGTGTCAAAACCGTTATTATCGTAACACAATATTTAAGATCGAACATTGACAATGGTATGGAAGTTTTTGGCGCCAACACGAAGAAGGACGCATCGCGGTACTATTTTATTTTCCGAAATTGGTGTGAATGCGAGTGTTTATGAAAAAAATGGTGGATTTTTAGACATAATAAAGGCACACAAATGTAGCAAAGCGGCATATTACAGAGTGAATTGTGACTTTTCGTGTTGGTTCCAAATCTCCCTAGAAAATTGGTAGGTAGTAAAGTCCCCACAACTTTACTGAGTCAGCAATCGTCATTCTTATTTCATTGAAATCATGATGATGACGATAATGATTGTTAATCATCATCATCAACTCATTATCATCAACATTCATCCCAACAATGATATTAATAAACTCAAGACATGGCAGCATAGTCATCGCACCTTAGCCGGTACCGAAAGGAACAAAGTGAAAAAATATTGACAATGTGATCATATTTGACATTTGGAAATCTTCCAAATGTCAAATATGATCACATTGTCAATATTGATTTAAATGAAATGAAATGAAATGAAAATTTATTCGTAAGAGATGAGAATGAGTAAACTGAAATTTGAACCTACAGCAAGTTACCCGTGGCTAAATATTGATCCCGTTGGACCCACAGCTTAGGTGCCCGGGATAACCTTATTGCTATTCCGGACCGTAGGTATATCCGTGCGGGATTTCATATCGATCCACGGTATTGCGGGAACTGTATCAAAATTCCACGGCAACAGTTAGTAGGCAGTCTACATACATCCCAATATGTTCTAAGCAAGTATTAGCACATAAATCTTCTTACGAACGGTCCATAGGCAATTTCGCAACTGCGAAGTGTGAAGAGCGTGGCGAATCACAACGATTCATTAACAACAGGTCGGCTCTATGAATCATGCGAATTTGTTGCACGCTACATTAATATCCACTATATTATTCGCAACTAGTTGTGGCTTGTGGCGTAAGCAGAGAGCAGTCTTAACTGTAATAACTCTTCAGGTTGTAACAGGCGATAGCCTCCGTGGCGGGGTGGTAGTGAACGCGACCGCTATGCAGGAGACGCGGGTTCGACCCCCGATCAGTGTAAATATTTGTGTGCATGAATATAGGTAGATATTTGCAGTGGTCTGGTCGTGCCTCGAAGAGCACGCTAAGCCATCGGTCCCGGTTGCTATACCAACATCTATGGCATCGTTACAGTAGTTAGAGCCCTAAAAAGTCGGGGGTGACAGGTGGTGCCGCCTGTCACCCTGGCAGAAGCAGGCCGCGGCGGCGGCGCGTCTGGCGCGCCTCCCCGTTTTCCGGGAACGAGCTGGGGACTCTGTAGTCCCCACACACCCGAGGAAAGGGCCAGATCGTGAGAGATGGCCCTGGGTCGGCCGGGGTGCGAGGGATATGCCTGTCAACCTCACCTTCGGCAACCAAAACGACCCACAGGCGGCGTGCGTTTTAGTCGGTTCGAGTCCGACATAACCTCTTCCACCGGCTCCGGTGGGGAGGTATCCGTGGGGATTTTGCGCAAGTAAAAAAAAAAAAAAAAGAGCCCTTCCAAAAACTGGTCTAGCTGCTATGCTTCGATATCACCTTTTGGTTGTGGAGGTCAGATGGCAGTCGCTTCACAGAAAATATCAAAGTTTAGCTAAATCTGCAGTTAGACTGGTAAAGTGGACCCCAGACTCCGAGGTGAAAGCTTCAGATGCAACTGGGATTAACGCTAAGAAGAAGAGGCTGTATCTGACAGTGAGGACCTATAATTGGCTGCATGTAACTAAATTATCATGTAGCATGTACTAATGCCGCGTGGTTCCCGGCAGAGTAGAATTTGGACCACCCCATCTCTTCTCATGCGGTGTCGTACAAGGCAACTTAGGGATAGAGCTGTTTAACATCAGACAGGTATATACAGCCCACACTCAGCCTCAGATGCATGGCTCGAGTCAACTATAGTGCCCGGCATACGGCAATAGGCTCACCCCCTATTACGTGGGACCGAATACAATTATTGGTGAAATGTGGGTGTTAATTCACCTCTGCCTAACCCTACGGGGATAAAGGCGTGATTATATGTATGTATGTAACTAAATTAGGCCCATGATGGTACACAGTTCTGAACCTTGATTTATCTGAGGACAGACTGTATATATAATAAACTGTCAGAACTGTCAATCTGTCCTCAGTTCAATCGATATTCAAACTATCGTTCTAGAATACTTTAAAGGAGAAAGACCTTGACTAAATGGACCACAGTAGGGTCCTCCTCCATTTATTTAAAAGGTTTATGAAATATCCAAAAATCATTTATAAGTAGTTACTATTATTAGATCATCAACTCATATACAGCCCAAACTCTGTGTGGTGACGGAGAAAGAATACAAGTATTACCACACCATCTCATCCGTAGGGTGTCGTAAGAGGCGACTGATGGAAAAATAAGCAGACGATATCACTGCGAGAGAAGGAAAACTGGAAATAAAACCCTGTACCAACCCGTCTGGCCAGCGTGGAGACAGTAGGCCAAAGCCTCTCAACATTGGGAGAGGCCTATGTCCAGCAGTGGACTATGATGGGCTAATTGATTGATTGATTTGACCATTATTAGAATCAAAAACTACCAAGATTTATGTATTATTTTGAAAATATATTCCTTTGACCTTCCATCGGACGGATTCTGTCATAGTCACAAATAATATAATACATTCCTTATGAGTCATCTTGTATGATTTCTACGCCTGTAGTCTGTACCTATAAATTCCTTAAAAATAAGTAATACCACAGATAATATAAATGAATTCTGTAATAGTTAACATACATTAATTACTAAAGCTAAGTCCGAAAAAAAACGCTAAAAGTAAATTAATTCTATAAGTAAAACAGTGAATGCGCTTTAGCATGTTAAGTAATTAATTACAAAGTTTTTTACATAATAAATCATTCGGTGTAAGCGCATCTAACGCTCGCTGTACCCATTCACTACAAATGGTGTACGAATTATGAGAATCAGTCCGTTCTGTTTAGGGGATATTGCGTCATACTGTGGTTTAGGAAACAGTTACTTTGAATTCGATCGCAGGTTAAGATTTCAGTCTAGTAGATTTATGTGGTATGTAATTGAAAGTCAGGGACAAACGTAGCCTAGCACATTCCACTTTACCTTACCTTACAATTTACAAACAAACATACATATAATCACACCTTTATCCCCGGACGTTAACGCAGAGGTGAATTAACACCCACTTTTCACCTATTTTTGTATTCGGTCTCACGTAATAGGGGGTGAGCCTATTGCCGTATTATGGGTACTATTGTTGACTCGAGCCATGCTTCTAAGACTCAGTCTGGGCTGTATATAAACAGCCCTATCCTTTAGTCACATTGTACGACACCGCATGGGAAGAGATGGTTTGGCCCAAATTCTTCTCTGCCGGGAATCACGCAATTTATTAATAACGATTTAGATTACCTTATAAACATTCAAGACAACACTATAGATTACAAAAGTAGTTTTAGATAGGACAGCTTCACTTATAAATAACTTATTCACTGAGTGTTAGTTAGTTTAGGTAGGTAAATCTAGTCTTAATTTAATTTAATTCTTTTAAGGTTACTTGTTACTTTTCTCACTGTGAAATTCTCTTAAATATTTGCACACCGAATACGGTGAAACATGTGTACTCTTTGAAACACTGCCTTACATCTATTGTAAAACCATGTTTCTCGCGAAATAAAGATTTTATGATTTAAGACATTGGAGTCCAGGTCTCTCTCTCCTAGATATTAAAATCTAGGCTACTACCGAGCCACGAAAAGTTTAAGGACCGGTAATTAACCGATGAACTGGCTCGCAGTCGCAGGTGAGCATAGTTGCCACTAACCATCTTTATGGGGTTCTTCTATGGATTTCAATTTAAATAGTTTGTATGTTTGTTGGTGTTTTGGAGCTCAACTATACACATGCGTTACGCCGATCTTCAACAGAACTATTTAGGCAAGTATTTATGTAGGTAGCTACAGAAAAATAAATGGTATTGTTGTTGTCAGTTTTCAAATTCATATTGTACCTATTATTATAAGAATTATATTATATTATCTGTGCTGTTATGCAATTAGTAAGTGGGTTGGGCTTTACAATCAGTGCGCAGAATCTTTGCGTGGGTGGTGATTTGTATAATTCACAAAGTATTTAGTATCTCTAGTCAGTCTACCTAACAGCTAACAACGTGTTGTCGTAACGGATTTAGTTTTTTTTTAATACTGGATATTTACTTTTTTATACACAGCAACAGCAATTTTAACTTACTCAATTATAATAATATACTACTTAAAAATTATTGTAATTTCTTAGGAATCTCGGTAGGTGAGCTAGGATAATTTAAAATCTAGATTCTAGATGTACCCTAGGGGTATTTGAGAGGATACCCGTATAAAAAAAATGTATCTACAATGGCAGGTATCAACCTCATTTTCAGAAGTTGATAAAAAATACAACGATATTTTTCTTACTGGTGTCACTAGAAGCAATAGAAGCATTACTCATAAGTACAAGATTTTTTAATAACAACTCAAGGCCTTACAAGATGTTGCAAAAAGCCGTTTTCACTGGAAGTGACTACGGCAACATAAGTACAGGGGACAAGAGCAAGCAGTAAAGCGAAATGTTATCATTACATCTGTGGGGACGGGGACCGAGCCCACTGTGCTATTAGCGTCAGGTAAATGAAACGTAAAATCCCAAGTCACATTACACATTCCTCACGCCGACCGCAACAAAAACATCTTGTGGAGTCTCTGAGCCACCGTTTGCAAATGCCCAAACATTTTTGTATTCTATGCGAGTGTTTATACTAACATGAAGGTAGATTGCGACATATTCTTTTGTTATTTTGGTTCCATAACTGCTTTTTAGTAATAGACGATTCGCATTGAATTGTAAGAATGGTTTTGTATGAAGTGGGACCAGTTTCAATAAGTAAATTGATTGTCAATATCATTCGAAAGAACAACGAGTCGGGTAGATAGGTACCTACTTAGGTACTTTCTTAGGTACTTTCTTACTTGGTACTTAGCATCGTCGTTCAGTTATAACTGTGGTAGGTATACGAAGGTATATATATAGGTGCGGTACCCAGCACATCGGGAGAGAGAGTGAGAGTTCGACTAAAAAGATCGGCTTACTTCGTTTTTGTAGAGCAATTGCAATGTGCCAAATAGGACTAACTATATGGTATCTTGATAGAGTAGTTAAAACCATTTCTGTATAAAACATATTAAAACTACAACTTCCGTTTTATCTATTTTTTAAAGATTTTAAACTGTAGACATGGAACAATTCCATAGGGACAATACTACACCATACACATATACATACATATAATCACGCCTTTATCCCCAGAGGGTTAGGCAGAGGTGAATTATACCCACATTTCATCTATCACTGTCGGTTCGGTCCCACGTAATAGGGGGTGAGCCTATTGCCGTTTCCCGTGCACTATTGTTGACTTGAGCCATGCATTTGAGGCAGCGTCTGGTCTGTATATATCTGTTTGATGTTAAACAGCCCTATCCCTTAGTCACCTTGTACGTGTGGTGGTCCAAATTCTACTCTGCCGGGAACGTCGATTTTAACCAAGCTCTCACTACTTATCAACGACGATATGCTAAATCCAAAACTGGGTCGACATATACCATAGAACTCTTAATAATAATACAGGCCGACTGAATTAACAACTACGAAATGTGCACCACCAGAGGCGTTACAATCGTGTTACCGATCCTGTAAGAATCATCTAATGCCCTTCTCGAAGAACCCCATACATATTGCGGTCGCTTGGGGAAACTATAGATAATAGTAGTATCTAGTATTATATAGACTCATTATCTGTAGTGAGTTGCATTTTGAAATGCAAGAAATCAGTCAAATTAACAACCTCTTCCTTTTCATAGTCAGTTACAAATTAAGAAAATAGTGCCGTCTCTAGCTTTTTGGCGCCTGAAGCACAGGACTACCTAGTTCAGGCACAGCTTAGATAATATCCCTAAGTAAAGACCTCTGTTAGACAAATAACTGCACAAATATATATTATACATACCTATGCACAATGTAATAACGCACGATAGATTAAGAACCCATGTAAAATACTGTACCACGATCATGAAATAAATTTGATTTGATTTGTTACAATATAATTGTATTGGGTACTAAGATTGTAAGTATTAGGTGTTATTTTTAGTATATAAGGTGTTTGTGTACTTACTTATATGAATCATAGTAATAGCGGCATTCTTGTCGCCAAATCATTGAATTGATTGTGTAGAATTTCCTTAGTTAAATTTGAATTAGGTATGTACCTGTAATATAATATAATATATTTATGCCTAAAGATTGTTTTAACATATAGATAAGGTAAATAATGAAAGTTTCTATAGGTATTATTTATTTTAACACTATAGTAGCCACCTATCCTATAGGGATGAAGTAGATGATGGCAGGCTGTTGTCTCTACCTATTCCGGCGGTAAAACGGCGTGAGTATAATGTATGTATAGGTTATCTAATTATAATGTTAAGTTAATTTTAAGTTTATAAAAAGGCCTACCTCTTTGGAAGCCTGCCTAGGTACCGTGGTAGTGGTAATACTCTACTTCAATGCATGTATTATACCTACCGTCAGATTGAATCCATAATCTATACTAATATTATAAAGCTGCAGAGTTTGTTTGTTTGTTTGTTTGAACGCGCTAATCTCTGGAACTACTGGTCCGATTTGAATGATTCTTTCAGTGTTGAGTAGTCCATTTATCGAGGAAGGTTTTAGGCTATATATCATCACGCTACTACTTAAGGGAGCGGAGCATTGATAATAAATGTTAACGAATCCGGCAATTTTTCATACATATTTTGAAGACTAAAACATACGGGCTCAAAGGAATATGAAGCTTAAAATATACCCCGGGCGAAGCTGGGGTGGGTCAGCTAGTTAATAATAAGTTGACTAATGGCAGTAACACCTATATGATTACAGATCGGTAGAAAAGTACCTACCTATCTGTTAACAGTAGTTAAGTAGGGATTTGTTTAAAATTCTTGCTAATATAAAATTATTGGTGAAATTATTACACCATACACAACTTTTCTGTAAAAAGCATCAAAACTCAAAAAGAGGTTTTATCAAACCAATTATATCTGGCAAACTTACGGTAGGCTCCGGCAGTTGTTGTTCCTTTACAGCTTAGATTACCATCCCGTATAGATAATACAATAATTAACAAAAAACCACCAACAAATATCCACTTCTAATCACTTCACATAGACCACTTAACGAGTTATAATATTAACTAATATTGTCGATAGTAAATCGCGGAATTACGACGAAATTACTGAATTAACGTCTTGCGTGTATAAAGGTAATGTAGCAACTAACCGACTAACTGGCGTGTGCTTGTCGCGCCTGGAGGCGTTTGCGCAGCCAGCAGCCTTCACAAGTGGAAAGTTCATCGAACGAATAGCTCCCGCGCGAAGAGCGATGTCGCGGCATACGATCACATGAGAAAAAGCCTTTGAGAAAATATACTTAGATACGTGATGTTACTTACTTACATGAGTCTTTTGGAATCTAAATAGAAAATGCTGTAAATAGCATAGTTCTTGGGAGAGCTGAAAATATTATATGTGGGGCACTTACTTGTGTCATTAATAGTAGTATGAAATGAAAACTGAATGGAAATTACTATATGCAATAGAATAGCGCTTGGCAAGATTATGCTGTTGCTGTAGGTGGGTAGGGATGAGTAGCCATCAGGGCGGAATCCTCTGGGATATTCCCGATTGTGTGCGTGCCGCCGACCTATTAGGTACTTTGGTTATTTAGATATTCAAAAGTTCCGGTCCTCAGCATGAAAGATTTCATATACATAACAAAGTGCTCTGTGATGAAAGAACAGAAAACGCTAATAAATTGAGCATCTTCATTTTCAATTGGTTCTATCCTAAACTTATAATGCGTGATTCTGGATCTAGTCTAGTACTGTAATAGTTTGATTTATGTCGTCTAGATGGCGTGAACATATGTTTTAAGTTAAGTTGACATTTTTGATACTAAGGTCTGCAGAAATGGCTGTTTTATAGATTTATTGAAGAAATATGAAATATTCATGAAAAGTGAATAAGTTGACAGGGGCCAGGCACTCGATGACCCACTACTCTACACATACATTTCATTCACCATCAGAATGTAACTTTTGCGTTACTTTTGACCGTTTTATGTTTCTTCTGAGTTACGCAACTCAAAACATTACTTTAACGGTACTTTTGGCGTAATGCAAAAATGTGATTATTAAGCATTTTGCTAGCCGTATTGATAACAGATGTACCTATTGTTTGAGAAATCGCTTGAACAGCTGAGGTATCGCCAATCGCCAGGGGAAACCAGCTGCCTTACTTTAAACCTTTTATTATTTATTCATTACAAAAATAAAGGTTACTTTTGTTTGAAAAAATACCAATCAAAGAGCAATATAATATTTTCAGTTCAATAGTTTGTTAATACTGTGATGTTGGCATTGTCACAAATATTTATCTACTCCGAAGGTCATAAACTTAGTATTACTAACGTAAGAATAACAAATTTCAATGATCGCTGGCTCCATGAGTGCTGGCTTGGGACTGCTAGGTGTAGACGCCTGCCACGCTATCAGAAGCAGGCAAGAGAAACTAATGTCCCTCTATCCAGGGCCAAAATAAGGACACTGCGGTTAGGAGATCCTAGGGGGCTATCTCGAAACCGGAGATACGATACCGGAAGCTAGTGCGTGGCCTGCCGTCGTCTCTTTCTGCAAGCAAGTAATGTTCGAGAAGGAAATTGCAGAGTGGGTCCATAAGCGCGGGCGTGAGAGTGACGAGTGGAGCCACCTATTACTCTAACCTTCGCGTCCGTCCCTATACCCAAAGAGGGACAACACGATATTTTTGCAAAAATCTCACCTCCGTTAACCTATAACCCATTGATGGCGAGCGTTTTATTTGGTTCAAGTCCGCTGACTCCAGAGGCGGGGAGTAACGAGTAGGGCTTGCGCGCACTTCAAAAAATAAAGTGGTTTTAATCAGTTCTAGATATAACCAGTCCGGCGGATACAGCAATCCGCCGGACTGGTTATATCCAGAAAAATTAAATCTAATAAATAAAAACGTTACGTTTTCCCCGAAAATGTCACTTTTTAAGCTAGCGTGTGTTACATTTGACAATTACAAGACTGATGTCAGTGAACTAAACGCATTTTTTAATCTATGGAATTCTCTGATGACCTGTCATCCAATCTGTCAACTGTCCGGATACGAAAGAATCGTGACTTTCATTTTCTCCAAAGTTTATGTGAATTTACATTTGTTTTCTGTACACTAGTATTGCTTATTGGACATACTCAATAATGCCTAAAGTTTCTGGTAAGTTCTGAATATAACAATCTATTATTACGTTAATAAACGCAATATACACTGTACAAGCGTTGAGGTTATAGTTTTATTCCAACTGTCATATCTTCATGTTTTAATTCATCTCAAGCAATTCTAACATGGTTTATTGGTTTAAAATATCAATAATAATTAACTAAAATACTTTATTAAATTACTGGTTTTGCTGTACACAAAAGTGCCGCGTCATTGCACCTGTTTTAGTACTTGACACTACGACCGGCATTTTAAATGTTTTGTTATGAATATTCTACTCCAGCGTGCAAAATAATATGAAAAACTCATTGAGACGGCTTTCTGTTTTAACACTTACTGTTTTAACTCAACATTGTGTATCATAAACTAAGTTTAAAGTAGTTAAAACTTCTATTATTTAATCTTTTTGGATCTGTATTTCGCAGATTCATCATCAATAGACTTTTCTTTAACCAAATTTATCTTGCATTTTTTAAATTTTTACCTTCTGAAGTAAAAACAAAGCATCTGCATAAAACTATCATGTTTTTATAAGCATTTGTCTGTACCTAAGTATCATTTGCCCCACTTGGACCTGGCAAGGGACAGAGAGGGATGGAAGGCATTGGAGTAGGCCTTTGCCAACAGGCAAATTGATATCGACAACTAAACTCTAAATATTTAGTCTAAGTTTGAAACTGTACATGTCGACATATTTGAATATAAAGGCTTATATATATACAGGGTGTATTTTTGAAACGGGGCAGTAAGGGCAAGTACCTTAACCGTTGCAGTTACAGCAAAACATTCTTAAAAGACCTTCCCTAACTTTTTGGGACATTTTGAACTGCATTCACAGATTTTGTAAAAAACTTACAGTTGGCAAAAAAAATGCAAAAAGTCCAAAAATTTTTTTTATGCCAATCGATTCTATTTCATGTGGGGATCAAAAAACTCTATGAGACCATTTTAGCTTTCAGTACTAGGAAAGACAGAAATCGCCAAAAATGTTTCCCATACATTTCGTACGGAAATATGATAAATCAACTCGAAACTCATAGGTCATTCAGAAGTCATTAATGGCAATATTTTGTATATATTATATGTTCCTAATGCTTAAAATTTCCTTATTGCAGTAAAAGTAAAGTGGGGAAAGGAGATGTACCCAGATGTGGAGGTGAACACAGATGACGATCCAGTGGTGTTTAAGGCACAGATATTTGCCTTAACTGGTGTACAGCCTGAGAGGCAGAAGGTGGTGTGCAAGGGAGTCACATTGAGGGATGACTCGTGGGCTAACTTTAAGCTGTCCAATGTAAGTAATCTATTTAACCCCCCTAATCAATCAATATTGTTTATTTGTGTTGAATACTGTTTGCGAAGTGGTATCTTAAGAATATTATTTACAGCATATTCTGCTCCATTTAGTGTGAAATTTCATTGCTCTCTTATCATTATAGAATACAATATCAATTATGGTTATAGTATTTTGTCATCTAGATATTCTTTTACACTGTACTTTTTGTTCATTAAGAATCCAAATAATAGTTTTTATTATTTCAACTCTAGAAGTCAACTCACTCGTCATTATCCTTCCATTAATCCCTGTTGCATCAAATGCTTTCACCCCCAGGTGTCAGTCTGCTTTTACCAGTCTCTAATAAAATTAATTGTTTTATGAGTGAGAGTATCCAAAGAATCAGTACACAGATATTAACATAATTTATACCATTATTTCAGAATGCTTTGGTGCTTGTGATGGGTAGTAAGGAAGAGGATGTGCCTGCGGCTCCTGTGGAACAGACTCGCTTTGTTGAGGACATGAATGAATCTGAGCTAGCCTCGGCTGTAAGTGTAGTTTTTCATTATATGCTGGTCCTGCCCTGCCGTTTCGCATCAACAGAGAGATATGTAAATGAACCTTTGAAGTCGGCCTTACGATTGAGAGGTCCTGAGTTCAAATGCTGACCACTAAACTACCAACATGAACCCACTCTTAACACAAGCAATTTAGCTTAGCTGGAGGGGTTAGAAGGAATATTAGTAATTTTGGTTCTAATATTCTTTAAAAAAAAATAATAGAAAAGCCGCACAATTTCACCAGCATTTTCATATTTAGAATTTGGTGTATCATATGTCCTTTGGACAGTTTTTTTTGGCTCAACTCCACATATATTTTGAAGGTGATTTGTTCCCTAAATATATATGGATTTATCTTTGTCTGAGCAAAATAAATAAACTCTATGCCTATGTACTCGAGTTGTTTAAAAGACTTTATTGTAGAAAATAAAACAGTTTTTTTTAACAATATTTATTGTTTCAGTTGGATTTACCAGAGGGCCTCATTAACCTGGGCAACACCTGCTACATGAATGCAACAGTACAGTGCCTGAAGACAGTACCTGAATTGAAGAATGCCTTACTTAGTTATGATAAGAGTGAGTATATATCAGTATTAGTATTAAAGTTATTGGGATATTTACCATGTTGTAGAGTTTCCGAAATTTTGGCGCTTTTGCAAGCACCTTGTTCACGGAACCTCCATCATCATGGTGCTTGCAACACTGGGAAATATCGTAAACTCAGAACAATACAACATGGTAAATATCCCAATAACTTTAATACTAATGTGAGTGACCATGATAGTTTAAATATATCAGTATGATGTAATTAATTGTAGAAACGGTGAATAGCCTAGATATATTCTAGAAATTGATGACATTGAGACCTTTAAAAATAAGATAAAACAACTTCTGATACAAAAAGGTTATTACTCTGTAAATGAATTTTTATCAGATAAATTGTAACTATCATCATAATCATATTAGAAATTAATTTTAAAAATTGTTATTAACGTATAGGTAATTTGAATGAAAATTTTACAATTAATCGTTGTTGACATGCTCTTATTTATTTGTGGATATTATTTTATTATTGAAGTTATTATTATGCGATTATTTACATAATTATTATGACATACTGTATAATGTTAAATTTTAATGCCTGAAATTATTATTTTGACCTACTAATGAATGTGACATTTGCATGCCGTCTGGTTGAGTATGGTGATACTATCACAACAACTATGAACATCAATGTATTATACACCCATATTTCGCAAATTATGAATAAATGAAATAATGAAATGAAATGAAATAGAAATATAGTGGTCAGTGGTCAATTTTGCAGTTCTTTTCTTTTAAGTGATATTATGGACTGTACCACTGTATTTAAGCAGAACATGGAATCATCAATAAATATCTGGTTGGGTTTAGTTCATGAAATGTAAAAGAAATCATCCTAAATTTTCTAACAACCAATTTTTCTATTCACTCTGTTTTACAGTACTAAATGTATTTTGTTGATTAAAATACCTACCTGATTCATCATCATAGTGTGGTTCCTGGTTAGATCCAAGGTTTTCACCTCAGAGCCCGGTTTTCTTTACTCCTGATTACCGCCTAACCTAGTAACTTAGGGAAAAACACCTGCGCCAAAGTCGGCTTGCATATTGACAACGAGGATCTTGTTGGAAAATATATGGACATGCTGGCATTGGGTTCCCACCCATATGATAAGTAAAGCTATAAAATTTGACATGTTTGTCCCCAGCGTCCGGTGGTGGTACAGCAGGCGAGCTGACGTCAGCGTTGAGCGACACGATGTCAGCACTTGAAGGAGGGGGGGCGGGCGCGTGCGCGGGCGCAGCGGCCAAGTTGCTGCGAGCATTACACGCCACGGCGCCTCGGTTCGCCGAGCGCGGCCCGGCCGGCGGCCTGGCGCAGCAGGACGCGTCCGAGTGCTGGACCGAGATCGTGAGGGCTTTGCAGAACAGGCTGCCTGCAGCACCTAGCCCAAGCAGTGATAGGTTTGTTTGCTTATTGAAGTGAATATTTTTTTTAATAGAATACTTTTTAGCGCTTGTGCTGTTGTCATAGAAAATTTTCGCTGAGGAAGAATTATGGAACTCACATCGATCGCGCGGTCGGCGCGACCAATGTGTGTTCCACATTGGTCGCGCCGACCGCGCGATTGGTACTGCGTGTACCAATCGCGCGCGCCGTTCGACGCTACAATTCACGACTTACTTTTTTTTTTAAATTGTGTACGGCCAGTAGTACCTATTTGACAAACTGTTTTGCGAAGTAAGTATACATACAGTTTTCACTTCTCCTTGAGAGCCACAATTTTTTTTGAAAATGGTTAGTGGAAATAGTTGCTTTTTCATGTGTTATTCTCTTTCGCAAGCACTCCTCCAGCCGTTGTCATGGATGATAGCGCAAGGTATGTCTACCTTATTAGTACTCACTTATGGAGTAATAAGTAAGCCTCTTTATATCCCAAAAAACTTGAAAAAGGAAGAAAAGAATCCTGAACCCATGTATATCTCGGGAGACATGTCTTGGACGTAAGCCGCGTGACAAACGAGGTCCTGATGCGAGCGGATTGTTATGTAATGATCTTGCTTGGTGAATTTGAGCTCATCCACCATCACAGCACCCGTGCTAACCTCGAACGGCACCTAAAAACGTGTACTGCACGTATAGTTCTGAGCACATTTTAAATCCGTCCGAGGTATGCCTCTCGCCATATATCTTGGACCCAAATGTAATGTATCCTTCGTCCCTCGCCAGATCGTCGGTGGTGGAGCAGTACTTCGGCGGCACGCTGGACGTGGAGCTGGTCTGCTCGGAGGCGGACGAGCCGCCCTCGCGCACCACGGAGTCGTTCCTGCAGCTGTCGTGCTTCATCTCGCAGGACGTCAAGTATCTGCAGTCGGGCCTTAGATCGGTGAGTCCTTATTATTACTAACTTATGGAGTGATAAACATTAAACAGTAGTGGTCATTTTTTTTTCAACTTTTTAATCTTAATTTTTTTCGTATTGTATATGGTAGCCAATTGTTCCACGTATTTTCATTACAGACCATATCGAATGACAGTTCTATATGGTAAAAAGAAATGAACGGATTACCAGAAAACGAAGAATTTAGTAGACACTATTATTATTGTTATTGATAAATCGTTGCCACTGAATAAACATTTTAGCTATGTATATCTTATACGATCTTCGTGGCGTAGCAGTACAGCATTCCACTGCTACGCAGGGGGCGCGGGTTCGATTGCCGCTCGGTGCAAATATTTGTATGCATGAATATGTATATTTGCATTGGTCTAATTATGTTTATCCGCATTCTAGATCCCATAACACAAGCTAGATAAGCTATGCTTACCATGGTTCTAGACAGCGTTGTGTAGAATGTCGTGAAATATTTATTTATTATTATTTATTTATATTATACTGAAGGGCCATTGAATTCCAGTCAGTGCAGAACTAATATCGTGCAGAAATAATGCAATATCGTAATCTAAAACTACCTATATCTATGACTGCGTAAGCGCGCGGTGTGGGCGGTGTTCACGAGCTTGCTTCACTCGCTCCCACGAAATATTGGAGTGACTTACAACAATCATTTCATTTGTGGCAATCATTGTTTCGTTTTGTTTCAGAAAATGGCAGAGCAAATCACAAAAATGTCACAGACTTTAGGAAGGGATGCGATCTACACTAAAACTGTAAGTTTCTATATAAAAATGTTCACTGATCCCGACACGTTTCTATAGCTTTTCCGCGGCCATGGTTACCATTGAAACTCATCAATCTTTTCGTTAGTCTCGGTCGCGTTCGTCACCTCAAAGTCCGGGGACCGCTGACTAGCTTTTACTTTTCCAATTCACATGATCTTGAGTATTCATGGTAATAAGACCATTGGCACGCATTCGTGGGCCTTCTTGCCAGATATTGTTGCTCACGTAGCCTTGGTTTCTACAGTGAGCTAAGGGTTAGGAGAGAGCGCGCGTTGGCCGTATACCTATTAAAGGTTATACGCCGAAAGGTCCAAAATCCGATAATACTCGAAAGTATTAATCTATGCGTCCCCTTTTTTTTTACGTGCCCCACTGGAGCCAGTGGAAGAGGTTATGTCGGACTCGAACCGACCAAAACGCACGCCGCCTGTTGGTCGTTTTTGGTTGCCGAAGGTGAGGTCAACAAGCATATCCCTCGCACCCCGGTCGACTCAGGGCCATCTCTCTCGATCTGGCCCTCACCTCGGGAATCTATGCGTCCCAAACGGATACGTGGGCAGGCGCCGGAGGCCGCCGCTGCTGCAGGTGCCGAGCGCGCACTAACCTGCTGAAGGAGGCGCAGCTGACGCGACTCCACGTCGTTTCAATGAATATTGACCTGTTTTGTTGCAGTCTGAGACAATTCACAGATACTGCATAAACAATCATATGTTGTAAGTAAAGTTGTAGTTAGATTGCCTACTCTATTGTATTAGGGTAACCTGTAAAAATAGATGTAGATGAGAGAATTAAAAACACAAAGCCGCACCGCCGTCAAAGCTAAGATCGTTATTTCTGTTTTTTTTTATACCACTTAGGTGGCAAACAAGCACACGGCCCACCTGATGGAAAGTGGTTACCGTGGCCTATGGACGTTTGTAACACCAGAGGAGTCAAAGTCGCGCTGCCAACTCTGTAAGTACAGAGTTTCTGTGCCGTCAGTGTAGAAGACAAAGCAGGACAAGCCTTTAGTCTTCCCACTGACAGCACAAATTCTCCAGTGAGTTCTGGCTACCCTACACACCACTGGGAACACAACACGAAGTTATTATAACCGCGGTATTCTGTAGGGTGGAGGTACTTCCCCAGTCGGACTACTCAATTGGGCGGAAATACCGCCGTTTCCTACCTCCTTAAACAATTTTGTCTGTGATATTCGCGTAAACTACCGAAAATCATGTACATTTTTTTTATTCTGTGAATGGAATTCAATGTAATTACTATTATCGTTCACAGAGTAAAATCAGCCGCCTGCCCGCCTACCTGACGGTGCAGTTCGTCCGTTTCTACTACAAGGAGAAGGAGTCGATCAACGCGAAGATCCTCAAGGACGTGAAGTTCCCGCTCGAGTTGGATGTGTACGAGCTGTGCTCGCCCGAGCTGCAGGAGAGACTCGCTCCTATGAGGACCAAGTTCAAAGTAAGTTCACAGTTTATCCCGGCATATTTTATTGTGCGAATAATTAATACCCTACCACCAGACAATCGACGGCTTCCATGCCATCATCCGCAAACGTAGTGCATCCCTCTTGCGGAGGGTACGGGCGAGCTCACACAGTTTCATGGGCGTATTGTGCGACAGGTGGGACAGTCCGATGCTGGGGCACTGGGTACGATAGCACGCAATGTATACAGTGTCCTAGTATTGTGGAGGTCTAAAACTATCAAAAATAAGTGATACCTATTAATAATATTATATTGTTACTAACACTAGTATTAAGATTATTGTTACTAACACGCTATGGACTCTGATCCGAAATAAATGTTTTTTTTATATTGCTATTTTTTTAGATTTTTATTTCCGTTTTTTTTTATATACCACTTAGTTGGCAGACAAGCACACGACCCACCTGATGGAAAGTAGTTACCGTGGCCTATGGACGTCTGTAACACCAGAGAGTCACAGTCGCGCTGCCAACCCTGTAAGTACAGAGTTTCTGTGCCGTCAGTAGAAGACAAAGCAGGACAAGCCTTTAGTCTTCCCACTGACAGCACAAATTCTCCAGTGAGCTCTGGCTACCTTACTCACCGCTGGGAACACAACACGAAGTTATTATAACCGCGGTATTCTGTAGGGCGGAGGTACTTCCCTAGTCGGACTGCTCAATCGGGCGGAAATACCGCCGTGTCCTACCTCCTTCTTTACTAAGATGGTACATTATGTTTGTCGTACATACCACACAAACCTTCTGGAGTTTACCAGTGATATGTTGACACTCATCTCGCTTCAAATTAAATAAAATTGGTAATGCTAGGTAAGAAGGCTGGTAATATTTCTTTAAAACAGTTTTACAATTGTTTTTCGTTACTGCTCTAAATCTTTCGGTCCGAAACGACTATGACATCAGTCGGTATAATAAATTAGCTGATGCCTGCATCTCCACCCGCGGCGATGTTGGTTAACGCGGCTGTTGTTCATATCTCTGGATCTACTCGACCAATTGCGATGAATCAAACATAACATTTTAATTATTTTATTCTTTGTGTTTACCGTTTTGTCTGAGCAAGACCAATAAAAATAATCACATCTAAATCCGTTCAATAGTTTAGCATCCATTGCTGGGGTCTCCTAGGACTGATTTTGCGGGAAGGGCTGCTCACGACTTCTCTCTAACTTATGGGCTCTCTCAACTGGTGCATTCTATCACTAGAACACCAGAAATTGAGACCCACAGAAGCTCTATACTGGACTACGCGCCCGGATGAATACTCCATAAGGGTGGAAGCACCTCTCGGTAATTCGGACCACAGCCTCGTCCGGGCGCAAGTGACACTCGCGCGGCCTGAACCACCGCGGCCACCTCAGTGGCGGCATGTGTGGCACTACAAGTCGGCAGACTGGGACGGACTGCGAGAATTCTTCGCGTCGTACCCGTGGAGGCAGCTTTGCTTCTCTTCTGATGATCCAAGCTCCTGTGCAACAGCAGTTGCTGACGCGATTCTAGTGGGTATGGAATGTTACATCCCCAACCGCTGGGTCGCGACAGGAGCGAGCAAACGCCCGTGGTTTAATAGGCCTTGCAGGGAAGCTAGAGACCGCAAGCAATCTGCATACAAGGCTTGGACCACGGCTCTTGCCAATAAGGATCCGAACATCGCTGAAGTGAAGCGGAAGTTGAATGCTGCTTCAAGGTCCAGTAAAAAGGCAACGTTTAGAGCAAAGTTTGAGTTCATCGGCAGAATTGGCGAGCGGCTTGCGCGCTGCCCATCTGGCAGTCGTGCATTTTGGTCGCTCGCTAAAGCTGCTGCTGAGAGAAAATCCGACGGTAGTCTGGCCCATGGCGCTAAGGAGAAGGCCGATCTTTTGGGTAATCTCTTTGCGTCAAACTCGACTATAAACGACGGGAACGCCGAACCACCCATCATCCCCAGCTGTGGTGCTTCGATGACCGAAATTAAAATCACACAACGGGTGGTCCGGCGCGAGCTTAAGTCCCTAGATGTTCGGAACTCGAGTGGGCCGGACGGTATACCGGCGATGATGCTTAAGCACTGTGCCCCCGAGCTGTGCCCTGTACTTACACGCCTTTTCGCACTCTCATACTCCGCGAGACAGGTCCCGGCCTCGTGGAAGACTGCATTCGTGCACCCTGTACCTAAGAAAGGTGACAGGACAGATCCGACCAATTACAGACCTATGGCTATAACCTCCCTTCTCTCGAAGGTTATGGAGCGTGTTATTAATACACAACTCCTGAGGTACCTTGAAGGAAACGATCTACTGAGCGACCGACAGTACGGTTTTCGCCACGGTCGCTCTACCAGTGACCTTCTTGTGTATCTCACAAACCGGTGGGCGCAAGCCATCGAGAGTCGCGGTGAGGCACTAGCGGTCAGCCTCGATGTAGCGCGTCGCGACCGCATGAACATAAACGCTGGTGTCCCACTAGGCTCCGTGTTGTCTCCGACACTGTTTCTGCTGCATATCAATGACTTGCTGTCTGATGGCTCCATTCATTGTTATGCGGACGACAGTACAAATCGAAACTAAATAAACAAATAAATCGAGACTACTCTCTCTGGAGTGTTCGATTGGGGACGACTAAACCTAGTCCAATTCAACCCCACTAAAACACAAGTATGTGTATTCACCGCTAAGAAAACCCCATTCATTGTAGCGCCGCAATTCCTGGGCACACCGCTTACCATCTCCCCGAGTATCGGGATCCTTGGTGTCGATATCTCCAGTGACGTCCAATACCGAAGTCATTTGCAGGACAAGGTTAAGTTGGCATCAAGAAAGCTCGGAGTGCTCAACAGGGCGAAGCAGTATTTCACTGCGGGGCAGCAACTCCTTATTTATAAAGCACAGGTCCGGCCTCACATGGAGTACTGCTGTCACCTTTTTGCTGGAGCACCTGCATACCAGCTTGACCCCTTCGACTCGTTGCAAAGACGGGCATTGAGGCTGGTTGACAATCCCATACTCACAGGTAGAGTGGACCTCTTAGCCTTAGGAGGGATTTTGCCTCACTGTGTGTGTTCTACCGCCTATACAATAGTTTGTGCTCAGATGAATTGTTTGACATGATGCCCGTAGCTACATTCTATCATCGCACCTCTCGCCATAGGCAGGGAATTCATCCCCACACATTGCGACCTGAGACGGTACGCACTGTGCGGTATGAAAGAAACTTCATCCCACGCACACTCAAGCTGTGGAATGACCTCCCTGCTGCGGTTTTCCCAAGCGCCTACAATATGGGGTTCTTCAAGAGGGACATCAGAAGGTTTCTTCATGGTCGGCAGCGCGAGTGTGACACCCCTGGTGTTGCATACGTCCATAGGCCACGGTAACCGCTTCCCATCAGGTGGGCCGTGTGCTTGTCTGCCAACGAAGAGGTATAAAAAAAAAAGAAAAAGGAATTAAAATAATAGTTTTGTATTCAGTAACTTTAATCTTAAATATAAAATAAACCTGGGATTTTTTAACTATCTACCACGTACAGACTCGACTACTTTACAATTAATCAACTATAGTTGCGGCACACTATGATGGCCGTTTTGATTCGACTGGTTATGCTCGTTTTCTCTTTTTTGGTGCGCTTAATATTGGACAACGTACTGTTACCCCTCGTGTAGAAGACTAATCAAACCACAATACTTGTTTTATACATGTATCACAGATACTTTTTCGTTCACATAGTATGTATAGCTAACAAGTTGTAAACAAGTATAAAATACAATTGCGTTCACACTGTAGCCTGTGACATACTCGTATCACAACTTGTCAAATACATGTTTTATACTTAGGTGTAAACGAGGGGTTATAAACACATTTAGTGATGTGCTTGAGGTCAAAATAAATATATACCGAAACCCAGTTTAGTCATAGATTAATAAATTATCCATGGTGATCGATACATTTTCGATAATTAAATCAAGAATGATGGTGTAGCCTGTGACATATTACAACTTGTCAAATACATGTTTTATACTGAGGTGTAAACGAGGGGCTAGACGAATAATTAAAGAGAAAATATGGCGAGACTGGCACAGAAGAAAATAAACTTCTCACACCAAAAACGAGCAAAACCAGTTGTGTCAAAACAGCCACCATAGGGTGCAGCAACTAAAATAGACGTAAATCTAATTGTAAAAGGAATAAAACATAAAAAGAATCCGAGTTGGCTTGATTGTGGATGTAAAGTATATAATGCTTTCAGGAATTAGAAGATGCCAAAATAGATTCATCACTTAATTCAAAAAACAAAAACCACGGCGACAGCAGTAAAGAGACCAAGAAAAAAGCGGTACTACCTTACTGGTTCGAGAATGGTGAGTTGTATTCTTTTATTTTTTAAATGGATAGAGAGATACAAGCACATTATCTTTGTAATCTCTTTATTGTTAAAACAATTTTGATACCGCGGTAGCTTAGTGGTATAGGTAATGGACTGCTGAGACGAGGTCTCGGGTTCGATCCCAGGTTTTACCATGGCACACACCAATGACATTTCGATGCTTTTCGAAGTTATGTGTGTATTTATCGCAGGTTTATAAGTGCCCGGTTAATAGCAATAGGCTCGCCACCTATTACATTGGGACCTAAACATAAACTGGCGAAATGTGGGTGCAAGCACCTTTGGATATAGGCGTGAGTTTATGTTATGTTAATTTTGATAAGCTTTTTTGCCGTTTTATTTTTTGTTTTTAGTTACATAAATAGTAGTAAAAAATACTTAACAGTAAAAGTTAGTCCTATTAAAAATAGCATTGTATACCAGAGATCGAAATTATAAGCCATAGGAGATAAAAATAAAGATTCTGAAAACTCTTTTGTAAAAACTATTAGTCCAGTACCATATCATACGGTTTAGTACAGTACTCTACCGTACAGTACAATATAGTACAGTACAATATAGTACAGTACAATATAGTACAGTACAATATAGTACAGTACAATATAGTACAGTACAATAGTACAGTACAATATAGTACAGTACAGTATAGTACAGTACCGTATAGTATACGCCAGAAAATAAGTCCCGCGGTCAAACTAAGAACAAAAAATGACATTGTTTCAGGCCATGACAGTATGGTTTAGAGTTACCAGAACATGTTTTTAACACATATGAGTGAGAATTATACGATCTGGCATGTCTTGATCCCAATCACATCACAATATGTACACTACATATAATATGCACAGGCCTTTTTTGGTATTTTTTTTGGGGATAGCGTGACATACATATGGCTGCGAATGGATCAAGACATACCAGAAAGTATAATTCTCACTCATATCATAAAAAATGGGTGCAGCCCCATGCTTCACCTAGGATCTCCACCTGGGTGAAGCACGGGGTACTAATAGGTCCTTATGCTCCAACCCCTAGTAAGTACAGTTGCTTGCAGACGTTATATAATAAAGAACATAATATATTTAAGGATAAGTAAATTATGTTTAAGGGATTGAACTATGTATTTACTAGTAAAGAAAAAGTATTTAACGCAATTTCTCCATGAAATGGCCTATAGACATTTCATTACAAACTAATTCCATCTGCGCACTTAAAATTAACTCATTTCGTTCGTAGTATCCTTTGCGACGTTTAGGTGGTACGAGCGAACCTGTGTTCGTCGGTAGACAGTGTATTGCGCACACGTACATACCTACTCGCTTACGCTTACCTCACTATTCAAATCAGTGTAGCTTGTGGTTCTCAAAGTTTTTTTTTTCTTTTTTATTCGGCAAAGTTGTATACGTTCTACTTAAAATGTTTACTTGCACGAGGTGTGGAATGGAATCTCGAGATGGTGCTAAGTGCTGTATCTGCATGGGGGAGTTTGACTACCCTTGTGCTGGAATCTCAGAGGCTGGTTGGAGGAAGCTGGGCGATCGAAAGTTGACATGGAAATGCAGCAAATGTAAAACATCTTCAAACTCTAGCCCGCGTACTAGGCTGAACGTTGGGGTGGGTGACATGCAGCTCGTACTCGAAGAACTGAAAAATCTTTCAGCACGTATGGATGACCTGCCGACTTTGATAGAGAACATCAAAGCCATACAACTTGAACTGGTGGAACTTAAAGCGATGAGGTCAGATTTTTCGGGTTTGAAGGCAGCGGTCGAATTTATGGACAATGCGATGGAATCTCTTTCGGGCAAAGTTGTCGATATGGAGCATGAAGTCACCAAGTTAAAGAAAACTCAGGATGAGGTGGCTGTACTACGGGATCGGTGTACTAAGTTGGAGGAATTTAGGCGGGAAAGCGAGCAGCGAGCAAGGCTCAACAATATAGAGATCAAGGGTGTTCCTGCTAATAACTCGGAAGATCTTTACGAGATAATAACCAAGATCGGAAACACTATAGGGTGTAGCATATCAAGGGACCAAATAAACTACATTGCCCGAGTGCCAATGCGAAGCAACGAACAAACTAAACACATCATCTGTTCTATACACAACAATTACCTAAAGAATAACTTCGTCGCATCAGCGAGAAAATTTAATAAATCACTTAATACTAGTAAACTGGGCTTGGGAGGGGATGGCATCATCTATATCAACGACCACCTGACGTTGGAGAACAAGTTGCTACTCAATAAGACTAAATCGCTTGCAAAGGAATTGGGTTTTTCTTACGTCTGGGTCGTTGGATGCAAAATACTTTTAAAAAAGAATGCTACGTCACCAACATACCACATAAGATCGGAGCAGGATTTACGAAAATACTTACATTAATTAACTTTACTCACTATTATATCTTCCAACATTGTATTTTTAACGTAAAAAGTTTGAGACACGCAGGTGCTTATTTTTTGTGCGCATACTGCATCCTTTGTACTCGAATGAGCGTATGGCTAGACGCTGTTTACTATGTATTCCAATCTAAGCTTTGCATGCATTGCACTAAACTCGCATTTTGTCCTGCTTATACACCAGCATTCAACTCCTTTAATATTGACTATTTATTGTTTTTTGCTATAAGATGTTCGTATTATTTTTACCTTGTTGCCACTTTTTTGCTAACTACCTACTTTTGTAATGGCTATTAGTATATATTACCAGAATGTTCAGGGCCTGCGAACAAAGACACTATTATTTTATAGAAATTTGTGCTTGAATTCTTATGATATTGTTTGTTTGACTGAGACTTGGCTCCAGGCAAATATTGATAATGGTGAACTTTTTGATAACCGCTACCTTGTTTGGAGGCGGGATAGAAACTACGCTGCCACGGACCAAATATACGGTGGCGGTGTTCTGATCGCGGTACGACGAGAACTAGTGACTGAGGTACGTAGTGATTGGTGTTCTTCCGCAGAGGATTTGTGGGTAACACTCACGTTCCGTAAGAGACGGCCGAGTGTTTTATACAAAATGCATATATGTGTAGTTTATATTTGTACTGAGGGTCAGGGTAATTCGGCAGCAGTTCAACTAACGAATTTTCATAATAACCTTTTAGACATAGTTCAAACACACGCCGCGGATAAATATTTAATACTTGGTGACTTTAATTTACCCAATATAATTTGGCTGCCTGACGGCGAGGGTGGCTCACTCAGGCCTACTAACATTGTCAGCCAAATTCATGAGAACTTTTTTGATACTTTGAGTTTATGTAATTTACTACAGTACAATAGTTATGTAAATTCTAACAACAGAATATTAGATTTAATATTATCGAACTATCAAATCTCGGTCTCGTCTTGCACAGACCAACTAGTAGCTGAAAATACTCATCATGTAGCTATCTGTATTACCGCGGACCTTGATGAGCCCCCCACCTTGCCTATTCAACCGCACACTAAATATATATACCATGCGGGTAATTACGACGCTTATAATAGTGGACTTAGTTGTATTCCCTGGGATCAGGAACTTAAAAAGGGAACGCTCGAGGATGCTACTATCTTTTTCTATAGTGTAGTTAAGGAACTTAGATCAAGACATATTCCATCGAAAACTTCTACTCCATGTACTAAATACCCTTTATGGTACAAGAAACCCCTAATTAAGATATTGCGCGAAAAAGCTAAATTTCATAAAAAATATAAGAAGTACGGGAATATATCGGATTATAACTCTTTTATTCTTCTTCGTCAACGTGCCAAGGAGGTTGAAGTTGAGATGTACAACCAGTATATTGCTAAAATAGAGGATGGCATAACTAAATCAGCACAGGCTTTTTGGTCCTATGTGAAGTCGAAAAGGCAAGCTAATACCTACCCATCGCAACTAAGGTACGGTCAACGCTCTGCCACAGATGGCGGCGACGTGTGCACTATGTTTAGTGACTACTTTCACGCTAATTTTTTGGAACGATCGAGTGACCAACACCCCCCTTTATCGTGCTCGGAGAGTACCGACAATACTATTGAAACGTTGATCGACTTAGGTTCTATAGAGGTACGCGAGGATGATGTCTTTAATTTACTCAAGGGAATTAATTTAAATAAATCGGCGGGCCCTGACGATATACCACCTGTAC
This sequence comes from Eilema griseolum, assembly GCA_963662185.1. Lineage (NCBI taxonomy): Eukaryota > Metazoa > Arthropoda > Insecta > Lepidoptera > Erebidae > Eilema > Eilema griseolum. Next base: position 6,770,921 of record OY759248.1, on the reverse strand, counting down.
TTATATTAAATTGTGCTAAAAGCCTTGCCACCCCACTCACAATTCTATTCCAGCGATCCTTGAACGAGGGTTTGGTGCCTAAAATCTGGAAGACCGCATTTATAACACCAGCTTATAAGAAAGGCCCGCGAGACTCAGTCGAGAATTACAGGCCCATTTCCAAACTGTGCTTGTTTGCTAAAATGTTGGAGAAAGTTGTACACACACAGCTTTATGCTTCTCTAAGACCGCATATTAGTGAACAACAACACGGGTTTATGAAAGGGCGTTCGTGTACTACCAACCTTCTTCTATGTAGTGATTTCTTGACCGAGTCCATGTCAGAACCCAGTCAGGTAGATATTGTTTATACTGATTTTAGCAAGTGTTTTGACCGTATGGATCATACGTTGCTACTCCGTAAAATTCAGGGTATCGGGATCCGAGGTAATCTATACAGGTGGTTTTCCTCTTATGTTGAGAACAGGTGTCAAACAGTAGTTCTTAATGGATATTCCTCTCGTGCCAGGAGTATTCCCTCGGGAATTCCTCAGGGTTCCTTACTGGGACCTTTATTATTTAATATTTTTGTTAACGACATATCTTCATGTTTCAGCTACTCTAAAATTATTTTATTTGCAGATGACATGAAGATTATGTCCCAAATCCGAAAGTTAGAAGATGCATATAATTTACAAACTGACCTTAACCATTTTTATAATTACTGTCAAATCAACAAATTGGACCTGAATATTTCTAAATGTTACCTGTGTACCTTCACGCGAAAGCCGAGCCCTATTTATTTCAGCTATACCTTGGCCAATACCCCTCTAACAAGAGTAAATGTCATTAGGGATTTGGGTGTAGTTTTTGACTCAAAATTATCATTCGATGACCACATTGACATTATTGTCAAAAAGGCCGCCAAATCTTTGGGATTTATTCGTAGAATCTCAGTCGACTTCAGGAATATCAAAACAATTAAAATACTTTATTGTGCTTTTGTTCGCAGTCACCTTGAATATTGCTCGCAGGTATGGAATCCTGTTTATGATATTTATATTAATAGACTGGAAGCAATCCAAAGAAAATTCTTGCGTTACATCCAATTCAGATCCTGTACCTATTTACCTAATTATTTGAGCAGATGTAGGCGGTTCCACATTCTCCCATTATACGAACGTAGAAATATAGCTGATTTGACTCTTCTGTTTAAACTAGTAAATCACTCTATTGATTGTTCTGAATTGCTAAGTAAGATTGGATTATGTGTATCATCTGTGCGTCTGAGGAAACCAAGGCTACTATATGTGCCATTAACAACCTGCACCTACAGACAAAATTCCTACCTAATCAGGGTGTGTCGAGCGTACAATTCATTATGCCATGAGTACGATTTAGATTTATTTTTCACCAGCACTAATCAACTTAAAGTCAGGTTGAGCAGGAAATTTTTTGATACAGTGTAATGCGAAGTAACAGTATAATGTGATATTATTACTATTGCAATACTATCTACCGTCTTGTACATTTTATAATAACTGCTTTAATTGTAAAAACTTATAATTGGCCATTTTATGTTACAATTGTTTTTAATCTGTATTTTAGCTGTAAGTTTTTCTGAAAGAATAAAATAAAATAAAAATAAAATAAAATAACTCTTTCAGATTATCATTTTGTAATTTTTCTGACTCAGTGTTAATATAATCCCAACCCATTGAAATACGGTCAACCGGTAGAAGAGGCAGGCAAGTACAGAGACCAACAATGCGCCCATATATCTTACTTTTGATACCAAGTTGTTTTGATTTTTTCCAGAGATTCTGCGTGAAATGAAAGTAGCATCTTTTAATAATTATTTCTGGGAAAAAAGTCCTCAAAGCATTTGTGATAGCGAGCTCGAAGTCCGCATGTATTTTAATCGGTTTCCAGGTGGGAATACCAACTGTTATTAGATCAAATCAGATGCGATATGTCTTTTCAGTTTTACTGCTCATCAAGGCATATATTAATGGCACAGTTTTTGTATAGCGAGAAGTAGTCCCATCATCACCGTGAATTACAACCAACTGGTAAAAAGGTTTCGGAGCGGTATAAAATGTTGCGTCAATAAAATATTCCTGCAGGACTTTCATCTTTTCTTGTGCTTTCACTGAACAAAATAATAATATTCTAGTGTTTTCAATATCACTTGTATAATCAGCTATTAAAAGCGTAGAAAATTTGCCTGGAACTTGGACATCTTTAATGTTTTTAAACACTGTTTTAGAGGATTGAAATCCTTCATTTCTTTTTTTAATCAGAACATTTTTTTTACTGGAATAAGAAGGTATTGTTGTAATCAGATTGATACCCCGTCTAAACAATGGATCTACTGCTTTTTTATATACCTTACTCAAAGGTTCATTGGAAGTCATAGCTTCTGTTTTAGCTTTTTCTATAGCAAGCGTCACTTCAGTCTTAGCAACGTCCGGTATGCAGCAATCATGTCCATCTTTGGTCTTGTGATGTTTTGTGGTAACTATTTCACCCGCCTAAAATAAAAATAAATATTTATGAAATTTATTTAGATAAAAAATATGTTATGTTAATAAAACCATAACAAACTGCACCCTGACAGATTTAAAAGTAGCTCGAAAAGTGGTACCGAATACGCTCTAGTCTAAGAACGAGATTCAATCTTAGGCGCTCCACCCACTGAAGACGTGAAAACTACGACTTGAGCAACCAAGCACAGGACTTGCCGCCTATTGTTTAAGAAATACAATATGTATAAAAATACTTAGCGTTATGTATAATTACCTGAAGAGTAACGGAACCAAGACATTTAATTCCTTTCTTTTTTTTAGATTCACTGCATACCCATAACTGGTTACCGTTTTTGTAAGTCTTGTGTTTGTAATAATACAAATTGTTGTAGATCATTACTGTCCCACCCTTCCTCTTTATAAAAATGGGCAGGTTGGAGTTATGGTGCACTAGATCTTGTTCTTGGCTCTCCATTTTCCAAAATTCCAATAGATATTTTTTACACAGATTAATAGTTATGTAGGTACTAAAATATTTCAGCAACCAACACAATATTGCAAACGACAATGACATTTAAAAAAATTAAATACAGAATCATTTTGTAGTTTTCCTCATCTTACTCATAAAGCATCAAAGAGATCTTACTACACTGCAATGAAACTATTTAGACTTTATTGTAGTGTAACTCGTAAATTATTAAGTGCATAATTATTATTATCTATTAGGAGTATATATAATAATGTGCACTTAACAATTTATTTTAACAACTGTACATTATTGTTATCAGTTGGAGCATAAGGACCTATTAGTACCCCGTGCTTCACCCAGGTGGAGATCCCAGGTGAAGCATGGGGCTGCACCCAAAAAAATGCGCTGATAACTCTAAACCATACTGTCATGGCCTGAGACGATGTCATTTTTAGTTCTTAGTTTGACCGCGGGACTTATTTTCTGGCGTTGACTCTATACTGTACTATATGATATGGTACTGAACTAATAGTTTTACAAAAACGTTTTCTAAAACTTTCTTTTTATCTCCTATGGCCTATAGTTCCGACCTCTAGGATCGCAAGACAAGCTGCCCGCGTACGAAGGCAACTCGGGCGTCGGAGGTCGATGAACGACCTCCGCCCCCCATGAGCGCCGGCCTGGGGGTGACAGGTGGAGCCGCCTGTCACCCTGGCAGAAGCAGGCCGCGACTGTGGCGCGCCTGGCGCGCCTCCCCGTTTCCGGGGACGAGTTGGGGACTCTGTAGTCCCCACACCCGAGAAGAGGGCCAGATCGTGAGAGATGACCCTGGGTCGGCCGGGGTGCGAGGGATATGCCTGTCAACCTCACCTTCGGCAACCAAAGCGACTCACAGGCGGCGTGCGTTTTAGTCGGTTCGAGTCCGACATAACCTCCTCCACCAGCTCCGGTGGGGAAGTATCCGTGGGGATTTTGCGCACTTAAAAAAAAAACAAAAAAAAGTTCCGTCCTCTGATATATGGCAGCGGGGTGTACACTACATATAATATGGTGCCAATTGTAATAATAAAAAAGGTAATAGGTGGTTTAACGCCCCGGCCCTCCAGGAGTGATCTCCTATTTAAAAGAAATAGAAATAAAATTGGTTTGTAAATACATTACCATAAAAGTTCGGGCGCCTTGGAGATACACATGCCTAGGATAATCAGCGGATATTGGAAACTTTTAATCTTCCGGTGGTGAGCTAAATGAAACCAAACTGTGAGGTTTAAGGTTTTATTGTCCACTCCAGTGTGCAGTCAGAAATAGATTTAAGGATACATTCCTAATGTGTAACTAGCCTTAAATTTAAAATTAGAGTTTTAGAAACTAGGTCAAAATTATCCTACGTCACCAATGCATTTTTAGGTTATTTTGAAGTAGGCCTTTTTTGGTGTTTTTTTTTTTTTGAGGTGACATACATATGGCAGCGGAGGAGCTCAAACTCATCAATCATATTTAATCAGTCTGTTGATACATTTTGACTGAAGTTTTCTCTTTTTTTTTCACAAAAATGTAGCTTTGTGACTTGGATTCATGGCGCGTATTCTAGTTCAGTATAGTACGGTGCAGTACAGTTCACTACAGTAGATATGTCCGCACAGACGTGGGCAGCAACAACAGCGGCTACTACCGGCTGCAGGCCGTGCTGACGCACCGCGGCCGCTCGTCGTCGTCGGGCCACTACGTGGCGTGGGTGGCGCGCGCCGGCGGCTGGCTGCGCTGCGACGACGAGAGCGTGGCGCCCGTCGCCGAGGACGACGTGCTCAAGCTCAGCGGCGGAGGTGCGTACACACTCAGGCAGCCGCGGGCGGCAACAACAGCGCTACTACCGGCTGCAGGCCCGCGACGACGAGAGCGTGGCGCCCGTCGCCGAGGACGACGTGCTCAAGCTCAGCGGCGGAGGTGCGTACACACTCAGGCAGCCGCGGGCGGCAACAACAGCGCTACTACCGGCTGCAGGCCCGCGACGACGAGAGCGTGGCGCCCGTCGCCGAGGACGACGTGCTCAAGCTCAGCGGCGGAGGTGCGTACACACTCAGGCAGCCGCGGGCGGCAACAACAGCGCTACTACCGGCTGCAGGCCCGCGACGACGAGAGCGTGGCGCCCGTCGCCGAGGACGACGTGCTCAAGCTCAGCGGCGGAGGTGCGTACACACTCAGGCAGCCGCGGGCGGCAACAACAGCGCTACTACCGGCTGCAGGCCCGCGACGACGAGAGCGTGGCGCCCGTCGCCGAGGACGACGTGCTCAAGCTCAGCGGCGGAGGTGCGTACACACTCAGGCAGCCGCGGGCGGCAACAACAGCGCTACTACCGGCTGCAGGCCCGCGACGACGAGAGCGTGGCGCCCGTCGCCGAGGACGACGTGCTCAAGCTCAGCGGCGGAGGTGCGTACACACTCAGGCAGCCGCGGGCGGCAACAACAGCGCTACTACCGGCTGCAGGCCCGCGACGACGAGAGCGTGGCGCCCGTCGCCGAGGACGACGTGCTCAAGCTCAGCTCACGGCTAAAGTAACCTCGTGTTGTGTTCCGGCGGTGAGTAGGGTAGCCAGAGCTCACTGGAGAGTTTCTGTACTGTCAGTAGGCAGGCCAAAGGCTTGTCCTGATTGTGTCTTCTATACTGACGGCACAGAAACTCTCTGTTCTTACAGTACGGCAGCATGGGTGCGATTCCCCTGGTGCTGCACACGTTCATAGGTCACGGTAACCACATTACATCAGGTGAGTTTGTCTGCCACCCAAGTTGTATAAAATAAAAATATCTACCTCTCGCTCTCACGGCAATAAGGCGTGACAGCAGTAGCACGTATAGTTTGTTGTGATTTCTAATAAATGTAGTGCATTTTCATGATTTTGCACTTTTTCACAGGTGATTGGCACTGCGCATATCTGCTCCTCTACGGGCCCAAAATCCTCGAAATCCCGGAAGACGAGGAAGAATCCATGGACACGGAGACGCCGGAGGACGCGGCCGGCGTGCCGCCCACCGCGCTCGCGTAGTGCGATGCGCGCAGGACGCACCGGACGCGCAGGACGCACGGGACGCACAGGACGCTCAGGACGCTCCCGCGCGACTTGACTCGCTCACTCGCACAATTATCACATGTGTACACTCTATATAACGGCCGGCAAACTTCTCGACAGAGTAAGTAAGCTTTTTTAGGTCTCTTCTCAAAGAACCCCCATATGGGTGCACATGCGGTATTCTTACCTTTGATCAAGATGTTTGCCGGCAGTTGTACCACAAATTACCTAATAGATGGTACTGTTACGTAAATAATCTAAATGAATAAAGATTTCGACTACAGACTCTGAAATAAATTGCTTGTTTGTATTTTTCGAATGATTTGATAAAATTCAGTATAAGCACAGATTTTTACTGTACAAATTGCGCATCGGTTAATTCATCACGTATTGCGAGTATTGTGGGTTCGAGTGCCACGTGAGACAAATATTTGTGTAATTCATATCATTATTATTAGTCTGCATCCCTTCTTATAAACAAGGCCCCGATTCTGCAAATTTTATGTTATATCAAAGCCAGTGTCATGTCATAGACACTCAAAAAATGACATTCAATTTTACACTTTATTTAACTTTTCATGTTGTTAAAGTAAAATTAAATGACGTCTTGTAGAGTGAACGAAAAATATAATTTGTTCATTCAATTTTGGACTATAAATGTGTATAAAGAAAGTCAAAAACTTAATGGATTTTTTGCAGTTGACAATGGATTTGTTATGACATAAACTTAGTAGAATTTTCATTAGAGACAGATGTCAAGAAAGCCCTAGCGACAAGCAACTGTCGGATAGGGCGTGAGGGCGAAGGGGGCCAGCTTGAATGGGATGGGCCAAGGTCGGCCGGGGTGTGAAAGGTATGTCTCCTGCAATCCCACCTCTATGGATGGGTGTTAGTTGATGAGTCTGAGATTACCACCAGCTCCGGTGGGAGGTTTGTGTAGGGATTTGCCCATGGGAATGGGTAGCAAAGGGCGTGAGGAGGATTTATCAGGAACCGAATTATTATTACACAATTCAGATCCCCTAAACTTGCTCTGGCTGCCTCTAAAGCCTTACAAAATTCTTCCTAGATACAATACAATAGTAAAATATATTTTTGTATCTAAATTACAATTGTGTCGAATTAGTTCGTTACTCAAGTCGCGTGGTTGTTAATATATTATGGTAAATTGGCATTTTAGCAATAATTGGCATTTTTAGCAATAATTGGCATTTTGAATGCTGCTGTTGACTGCTTAGGCATTTTCGTTGAACTCATCTCATATAAAACAATAAGTTCCCTATATAACGTATTGAATTTTATAAGACTAATTATACTAAACAATGATCGATAATAAATTTGATTATACATTTAGTGGCGTTTTATTTTAATTTGAAACAATTGGCATTTTCAGTTCGATTATATATTCCTTACTAACTTTTGCCCGTGGCTTCTCCCGCGTGGATGTCGGTTATCGCGACCAAACTTAACCTATATCCTTTCTCAAATTCTAATCTACCCATATACAAAATTTCATCAAAATCGGTTCAGTGGTTTAGGCGTAAAAGCGTAACATACAGACTGATAGACTGAGTTACTTTTGCATTTATAATATTAGTATGGATTCCTTGCCCACTCGTGTATCACTTGCCTATCTGACTCTGACCAATGGAATCACAGAAAAATGTATAACGTTACCAAAACTGCATTTCGAAGCTCAGAATAACTGATTATGCAAATAGGTACATCTACTTATACTGAGGGTCGAACAGATTTGAGAAGTTGCTTGATTATACGGATTGTTATGTTAAACATATGTGACATGAGGTCAATACACATTATGTTTAACATAACAAGCACCGCAGACGGAACCAGCCAGGCACTTCAATAGTTCGTGTAAATACTTGCTTTGCTGCAACAATTTTTTAAAGGATTATGTCCCTAATTAACCGGATTTCAAAAGGAACAAGGTTCTCAATTCGTTGCAATCATTTTTTATGTATGTTCTTTTCCCAACTCAGTTGAGGTCGGCTTTCTATGCGGCTGATCTTCGGAATTGTCCGTGAAGCGACTGCCATCTAACCTCCACAACCAATGGGCTATTTGACAAGGTCGCCCGATTCTTCCCAATACTGCTTAATATGTTGGTTTGTTCTGAAAAAATATCTCTTGCAAAATAGTATATTACCTAAATAAAATGAAACTATAACATTTCATTATTTCAAATTCCCTCAGTAAATCAAAATATGAATAATCAAAAATAAAACTAGATTCCTCATTCAATTTCAAATGACTTTTATTATAAACTATATAGGTATAAATGCAACGGAACGAGCGACATTCTATTGCACTCCATACCTACATTTGCACTATGCACGACTGGCGTGTGACGTCACTTGCAAGTACAATCTTGTATGGAACGTTTTGTATGAAGATTTTTTAACTTTATATTCAGTGGTGCCCGGCAGAGCAGAATTTGGATCACCCCATGTTTTCCCATGTGGTGTCGTACAAGGCTACTAAGGGATAGGGCTGTTTAACATCAGACAGATATATACATCCCAGACTCAGCTTCAGATGCATGGCTCGAGTCAACAATATATAATAGTGCCCAGAAGACGGCAATAGGCTTACCCCCTATTAAGTGGGACCGAATACAATTATTGGTGAAATGTGAGTGCACCTCTGCCTAACCCTCCGGGGATAAAGGCGTGATTATATGTATGTATATACGCAATAATATAAACGTCGTTTGTCAAAGTTTTAGTATTCAGTAACTTTTGTTAGTGACTGTACCTACAATGTGCATACGCATACGTCACTGAGAAACATTGCTCCAAAGAAGATATAAGACCCTGCTCTATGATATATGGTAACTCTATGACAGTATGACAGAAAACGTCTATATAGTCATAAATAATGTGTAGATTTTTGCGCGTTTGCTTAGAAAAATGTCTGCGCATATTTTGTGTATCGTTACACTGGTTCTGCTTTTCTGATTGTAACCAGGAACGACGAATTAAATGTGCCGATTTCCTTTGGGGCTTTATCTTAGGACAGACGTATTATTATTATGTGTTAACAAGAATACCGTTCCCTTACTGTATAAGTTTATTCTTATGTGTATTTGTAAGTGTACTACTTGGTAAGCGACTACCTTACATTCTTTGAATTTAAGTAAAACAACATACACGATTAATCAAGGTTCATAGGCCACGGTAACCATTTTTCATCAGGACCGGTGCTTGTCTGTCACCTAATTAAAAAAGAATGGAAATTTTTTGTATTCTATTGGGCCAAATCCATAGTAATTAGGTGTTACTCTAGATAGGACTGAGCTTTAAAACTACTAAAACCAAAGTGGTTCTTGAAATAACCTGCTACGCCGCTTCACAATTACTACCTGCTGCACACTGCATTAGCTCTCAGCACTTACTACGGGTTAATTTTCTAGACCTGTGTGCCACCAGTCTGTACATGCCAGACTGGTGGACATTGCTCTGAACGACACCTGCCGAACGATTACCGGTTGTCTTAAAACCACTCCCCTCAGCATGATTTGCCCACTGGCAGGTATCACAGCACCTTCTATTCGAAGAGTCACTGCCTGCAGGGTAGAAAAGGCAAAACAAGAGACAGACTTGCGACATTATCTTTACGGATATCAACGGCCTAGAGCCCGCTAAAAAAGCCGTGCAAACTACGATAGCCGCACTCGCACACGAATTCCCTGCTGCAATGAAAATTTCTTTATGGAAAGAGAAACTCCCATCACTTTCATATTTCCTACCTCCCCAGGAAAAGGGGAATGCGAGATCCGGGCTTAACTGCATGTGACAGCGGTGCTCCCGTGCAGTCTATGGCGCACTTGGTCTCGTGTCCCTTATGTCCTATATCATGCACTAAAGACGACTTGAATAAAGTCACTGACAGCGCGATTGTGAGCAATTTAGTCAACAGTGAATCATTGATACGAAAAGAAGCCAGGTCCGGCCCCACATGGAGTACTGCTGTCACCTTTTTGCTGGATCGCCTGCATACCAGCTTTGCTTTGCTTTGCCAGTCTTTGCACTTAGTCGAAGGGATTACCCTTCGACTAAGTGCAAAGACGGGCATTGAAGCTGGTTGACAATCCCATACTCACAGGTAGTTAGGAAACTCTTAGCCTTAGGAGGGATTTTGCCTCGCTGTGTGTGTTCTACCGCCTATACAATGGTTTGTGCTCAGATGAATTGTTTGACATGATGCCCGCAGCTACATTCAATCATCGCAACTCTCGCCATAGGCAGAGAATTCATCCTCACACATTGCGACCTGAGACAGTGCACACTGTACGGTATGAAAGAAACTTCAAAATGTGGAATGACCTCCCTGCTGCGGTTTTCCCAAGCGCCTACAATATGGGGTTTTTCAAGAGAGGCATCAGAAGGTTTCTTCATGGTCGGCAGCGCGAGTGTGACATCCCTGGTGTTGCATACGTCCATAGGCCACGGTAACCGCTTCCCATCAGGTAGGCCGTGCGCTTGTCTGCCAACTAAGTGGCATATAAAAAAATTGGTACAGGACACTCAGCAATAATACATGAGCTACATTTTATTCCAGGAATATGTTTTCATGGAGTGCGTTAACGAGATCAAAACGCCACGAAGGTGGAGCCAGGACCTCAATTCTTTTTTTTTTATATACAACTTAGGTGAAACCACTGTCATACCACGGATACTGCAAAAACTCATTTAATTTTATACTTTAAATCCTACTACACTACACTAAGAACCGCTGTAGCCTAGTGATATGGGTAATGGACTGCTGAGACGAGGTCTCGGGTTCGATCCCAGGTTTTACCATGGCACACACCAATGACTTTTCGATGCTTTTCGAAGTTATGTGTGCATTTATCGCAGGTTTATAAGTGTCTGGTTAATGGCAGTAGGCTCGCTACCTATTACATTGGGACCTTTTTTTTTTTACCTGCGCAAAATCCCCACGGATACCTCCCCACCGGAGCCGGTGGAGGAGGTTATGCCGGACTCGAACCGACTAAAACGCACGCCGCCTGTGGGTCGTTTTGATTGCCGAAGGTGAGGTTGACAGGTATATCCCTCACACCCCGGCCGACCCAGGGCCATCTCTCATGATCTGGCCCTCTTCTCGGGTGTGGGGACTACAGAGTCCCCAACTCGTCCCCGGAAACGGGGAGGCGCGCCACCGTCGCGGAATTACATTTGGACCTAAACAAAAACTGGCGAAATGTGGGTGCTAGCACCTCTGCCTACCCCTTCGGGGATATAGGCGTGAGTTTATGTTATGTTTATGTAAATCAATATTGTTAAAGTCTAAAATTAAAATGCTTTTTGCAGAGCGAATGATAAATTGTAATGAAACTATTTATTCAATTGTGACCTTTATGGATATAGAAATAAGGTCTAAATTTTATTGCCATTTTTTCAGCGTCTGTGGTATAGTAGTTGAATCGAGTGCCTGTTAGTTCAATGTAAATTCTATTATAGGTATATGTTGCACAATATCGATGCAAATACGATGCATATCCCTGCTCATGTTCCCCATGTGCTGTGGCAAGGCCGGCCGAGGAGTGTTGAAGGTCATCGTCCTTACTTACGTTGTCGCTGGTAAATCAAATCGTTTACTATTTTAGATCGATAAGTAATGAGGCTATTGAATGAAATTGTGAAGCATTCGTGTGAATTGTGAGGCACCGATTGAAATTTAGAAAAAATTGGATCGGTTCAGGCGGGATGTTTAAAAATGTTTGCAACATCATTCATTGGTTCCGATAGCTCGTACGAATATCGGTACAGTCGTGTGGAGTCACATCCGTGCTGCCGACCTACAGGGATATGACTCCACTGTTATTACACACGTTCATAGGTCACGGTAACCACTTTCCATCAGGTGGGCCGTGTGCTTGCCAGCCACCTAAGTTATATATAAAAAAAACGCACTTTGGAATAGGCCAATTGCCAGTAGTGAACTGCGATGGTTTTAAGTATTGATTGTACCATGAACCATGGTATGATCAATGAATTTCATCCGTTAAGGACCTATCACGAACATGGGCATTAACGCGCGTGAGGTGGTGCGCGTGTTCGCCTGCAGCACCCAGCTGTCCTACAACTTATCCAAAGTCGAGCACAGCTTGATCGCGGAGCCGTTCAGGAAGACCGCGCTCAGTGTACACAACGAGATGAATCAGGTTACAGAGACTTTGGGGTTAGTATTGGTTTTTCTTTGTTATTTATACTCATAGCTATATTCCAGTAGGATCTCAAGCCAAGCTGCCCGCATACGAAGGCAACTCGGACGTCGGAGGTCGATGAACGACCACCGCCTCCCATGAACACAGGCCTGGGGGTGACTGGCGGAGCTGCCTGTCACCCTGGCAGAAGCAGGCTGCGGCGGTGGCGCTCCTCGCGCGTCTCCCCGTTTCCGGGGACGAGTTGGGGACTCTGTAGTCCCCACACCCGAGGAGAGGGCCAGATCGTGAGAGATGACCCTGGGTCGGCCGGGGTGCGAGGGATATGCCTGTAAACCTCACCTTCGGCAACCAAAAACTACCCACAGGCGGCGTGTTTCAGTCGGTTCGAGTCCGACATAACATCTTCCACCGGCTCCGGTGGGAGGGTATCCGTGGGGAATTTGCGAACGTAAAAAAATCTATATTCCAGTTGCATCTCAAGTACCTATTCAGTTTGGGGACCACTTTTTGCTTTTGATTGATTTGTCAGCTTTTCCGATAGCGAATGCCGTCTGACTTTCAAACCCTACGAGAAAAGCCTGCACCAGTCTCTTCCGTTGTTTAGCATATGCACTCACTAGCTGTAGTAGTGCTTTCTAAGCTCGCATAGCTTAGAAAGCACTAAAAAAATGGGAAGTACCTAGTAGGTAAAGTTTAGAGCCGACTGCTGTCTGCGTTCGGTGTAGGTATGTGACTCAGCTCCGCACTATTACGCTATATATACTTGAAAGTTTTATCATAATTCTTAGGTAACTAAGTATCGTACATAAACTCATAATAATTAAATTGTTATTTACATACATATTGGTGGCGCTTGGCAACGTGCGGTAATGGACTGTATTGCGGGAAGTAGCTAACTGTTCCATTGACGCTTTACACACAAAAGACAGGTGGTCGGGTTGCCGCGGGAGTGATCCAAGCAATGAATGCAACCCGAGAAATTAGGAGAGGATGCACTAACCTTCACGACACACGTGTTTTCATCGCAGCCGGTACACGGATCTTCTCTTCCTTGCTCAGGAGCTGCCGTCAGCATCACTAGATCACTTGAGGAACACACGAGAGGCACAATCCGATCGGTAAAGGTCTATGAAGCGGTAAAATGTAACAAATATTAATCATTTTGAGAGACGCGAGCGCGGTCCGTCATTACGCTGGCTAGTTCAAAGCGAGACTGAGTGTCTATATTTCACAAATGGCGGACGGAAGCTACATCTATGGTTAGTGCGGAAGGGGAGACGGGTATAAAAGGAGTGTGTTTCCGTGTCAAAAATACAGTTTCTACTTCGGCGCAACCATTCCCCCCGGCTTGAAGGGTTACCTTCGAAACGAAAAATGCGAAACAAATATAAAGTCTAATCTAAATCTAGGTTTGGGAAATAACAACTAAAATATAAACCTAGATTGGAGCTCGTGCCTACTGCTGGCTAGGCAGAGGGCAGAGGCGAACAAACAACACAACGCAACAGTCTCGACCAAGACGAGACGCGATTAGCCAACAACAAAATAAGGGTCTCTTCACGTGGGACCGATACAACAAGCGAGTGCTTCTTCTCCTCGGGTGGTTCGGAAACCGTAGTGGGATTGAATTGACTAACTGGCCACTTATCTAACGCGGCATGAATCCAGGACGGTCCACTAAACCATAACGGGTGATCTAAAATTTGCGAAGGAAGCAATCCACGAGAGAGACACTCGGCTGGGTTGTCGGTGCCAGCAACGTGAAAGAGATTATGTGGCACCAATTCAGATTGAATTTTTGCCACTCTATTAGCGACGAATGTGTCCCAACGATGGGGTGAAGAGTGGGCCCAACACAAAGCGACTGTTGAGTCCTAAAAGCTAAAATTCTACTAATATTAATGCGAAAATTTACAATTATGTCAAATAAATTACCTTAAAGATTCCGACCACAATACAAAATGTCATTAAGCGACACGGAAGTGCTAGTCTTAGCACTGCCATCCAAAACTACGCGGAGTTTTAGTAGTAAGCTTATCTTCTCTAATAACTCCGCGGTGCGGGATAATGTACGAAGGCTGGGTCCCGCCAGTGTCCGCAGGCGCAGATGAGATGTAACCTTTATCTAAATATTCGTTAACAACCTCATCATAGGCCCGCTTCGACTTTGGGGACGCCTGCATCTTTCGTTCCAAACAAAGAAAGCGTTTTTCAGCGGATACACGGGAGCCACCGAGTGAAAACTTGCGGATGGTAGACTCCAGTGGCGGCTCGACGGTGCAACAGAACGAAGCAGTCGAGTGACCAAAACCATCTATAGAAGCGGGTGCGGAACCAATTATAACAAAACCCAGAACTGTTTCCAGGGCGTGCGGAGCGGGGTACGTCGGTCCCCCTTTGACCTTACGTGATAACTGGAGGTGCGGGAGAATCGAAGTGCCGATCAATATATCGACGACTCCAGGAACAGCGTAAGTCTCATCAGCTAAAGGCAAGTCTTTAAATTTCGTTAATAAAGACGTGTCAACTGGGACGGTAGGCAACTGTTCAGTTATTTTATCTGTAACGAGCGAATCCATGTCAAACCAAATATTATTATTAAAACGAGATCCAAACCTTGTTTTAATGGTGCCATGAACAGCTGACTGCAAACCCCCAAACCCTTTCACCACTGAATGGGTTGAACGCTTATCAACATTGAAACCAAGACGTTGACAACAATCTTGAGTAATAAAATTACTTTGCGAAGCGCCATCTAATAGCGCTCGAACAAGGTGCGGTTTACCTAATGTATCAACAATAACAACGCGAGCGGTCGCGAGACACACAGTGGTGAGTGCAGCACTAGCGGAGAACGAACACAAGGTGACGTCATCCGCAGCGGTCACCGGGCGGGCCGGAGCGCGCGCGGGCGCGGGGTGCGGCTGCGGCGCAGGCTGCCGTGTGTCACCGCTCGACGGGCCAACTGTACTCACATTGGATGCGGCATTACTATTCTCAAAATGAAGCAAAGTGTGGTGTCTCGCTTGACATTTGCGACAACCATTTCCACTATTACATAAAACAACGCGGTGTTTAGTACCGAGACAATTAAAACAAAAATTATTAGCGCGAACAAATTTATAACGATCACTAGGCGACAATTTTAGGAAACCAGGACACTTGTACAGTTGTGAATGATGAGTACTACACAAAGAGCAAACAGGTGATTGTACACGTGCTGGTGCGGTATTAACATAAGTATGGGTTGACCTCGGTGACCTCGATGAGGCATCTATTTTGCGTTCAGAAGTAACAACCTTCTTCGCGCCTTCATGTTTCGATGAAGAGCGTTGCAATACCTTTATATGCTCGCGAACAAAACTTTCTAAGTCTTCGAACTTAGGAATTTTACTGCCGCGATGATCCGACTCAAACAAACGAATGGTTTCGGAATCTAATTTCTTTAAACCCATATACAAAAATACGAAGTCGCAGAGGTCATCAATCTTTAGGTTCTTTACGGCGCGAACAGCTGACGCGAAAGTATCTAGAAATTTCTCTAAGTTTTGATCGTTACATGCCGTAATAGATTTCAAATCAGACATCTGATCTAAATAGGCGTTAGCTACCGATCTTTTATCCTCATACTTAGCTTTCAAAGTATTTAAAATTAAATTATAATTCCCGGCACTAAACGTAATTCCAGCGCAAGCGGTTATAGCTTTACCAGTCAATTTTTCAACGAGATAATGCAATTTTTCGTGATCTGTCAACGAATCGTTCTTATCTATCGTATTCTCAAAACTATCTATAAATAGACACCAATTGCGAATGTTACCATCAAATTCGGGTATTTGAATTGGTGGCAACTTAGGTCGGTCGCGAGTGGGGTTGGGTAGGTCAGCCGGTTTCTCCAAACTCCTAGCGACGCGTTTGATACGACAATACAAATCGTCAAACGACGACAAGGCTTGATAACTCACTGAGTAATCGGGATCCAAATTCAACTCTAAAACATTGATGTCATGTACTAAGGTTTCGAAATCCGCGCGTAGACTATCTAAGTTTTCTATAGAACACAAGAACGAATCTCTGATGACCAAATCAGAGGTTTTAAGTGCATTATCATAGATCGATTGTACGCGAGAGTAAATCATTTCTTTTTTAGCGTATAAAAGTTTCAATTGAACCTTACCGGTCTTATCAACCTTTGGGGACATGTTTACAATTAAATCTCAAACTAAAGTGCGGTAAATAACAAATATGAAATGACTTAATCTTAGCGGTACAGAGCAGCGAGGCGGCGCGAGCGATAACCGTAGGTAGGTAGGTACTTATAACTGCCAGTGCAAGCTTGAACTAACGCGCATAGCAACAAGATCGTACCTACGCGATGGTCGCTGTCTAGGTTCAACTATTATTTCAGAGATTAAGTATTGCGTAATATCTATTCAAATTAAAATACTTTCGTATGAATTGGGATGAGATGCGAGCGAGGTAGGTACAGCCACGTGTCCACCCACGCAGGTACTAGGCAAATACGACGCGAGCCGAGAACAACGTAATTGAAAAAAAACAAAACAAAGCCAAATGCGTTAGGTATTACACTGTGCCTATGCACTAGGGTGTCTAGTATACCTAAGATCTAAGCCTAAATGTCTGGATGCGGGGTTTTCTACTAAAATAACCAGGCACTTAGGTGCGATGCGAAAATTGCGAACTACGATTAAGTGTTGATATGATACCTAACCTATGTATGTACCAGGTAGGTACTATGCGAGCCAGCGGCGAACGGACAACAAATCTAATCCTAAGTGTCTGGATGCGGGGTTTTCTACTAAAATAACCAGGCACTTAGGTGCGGCGAGCTTATTCCCATTAGAATAATAACAAAATACGAACTACGGCCAAGAATCCGGCTCGATCCGGACCAAAAATGGTGGCGCTTGGCAACGTGCGGTAATGGACTGTATTGCGGGAAGTAGCTAACTGTTCCATTGACGCTTTACACACAAAAGACAGGTGGTCGGGTTGCCGCGGGAGTGATCCAAGCAATGAATGCAACCCGATAAATTAGGAGAGGATGCACTAACCTTCACGACACACGTGTTTTCATCGCAGCCGGTACACGGATCTTCTCTTCCTTGCTCAGGAGCTGCCGTCAGCATCACTAGATCACTTGAGGAACACACGAGAGGCACAATCCGATCGGTAAAGGTCTATGAAGCGGTAAAATGTAACAAATATTAATCATTTTGAGAGACGCGAGCGCGGTCCGTCATTACGCTGGCTAGTTCAAAGCGAGACTGAGTGTCTATATTTCACAAATGGCGGACGGAAGCTACATCTATGGTTAGTGCGGAAGGGGAGACGGGTATAAAAGGAGTGTGTTTCCGTGTCAAAAATACAGTTTCTACTTCGGCGCAACCACATA
Source organism: Eilema griseolum (assembly GCA_963662185.1). Lineage (NCBI taxonomy): Eukaryota > Metazoa > Arthropoda > Insecta > Lepidoptera > Erebidae > Eilema > Eilema griseolum. The sequence continues at coordinate 6,753,270 of OY759248.1, read as the reverse complement.
TCATTACGTTTTTATCGGAGGGTTAGGCAGAGGTGAATTAAAACCCTCATTTCACCGTTACAAGTACCGTTTTCCGGGCACTATTGTTGACTCGAGCCATACATCTGAGACGGAGTCTGAGCTTTATGTATGATATCTGTCTGATGTTAAACAGCCCTATCCCTTAGTCGCCTTGTACGGCACCGCATTTGAAATTTCCAAATTCTACTCTGCCGGAAACCACGCGGTAGTTATTTAACGTTACATAATATGTTTAATTAAATTATATTTATTTGTGTATAGGTACTGTACATAATATGTAATTAATGATTTAATTCGCAGATTAGTAAGTGATACAGTATCGCCTATAGAATACGAAATCGAGAACCAGGAGGAGGTACACCTGAAACGTATTGAGAACGACTGTTTAGACGAACTGCTGGGCACTGAATATCGCTCACAGCACATCGAGGACAAATATCGGTTAGTGCTGTAATTTTTAAGCATTAGCATCGTCATAGCTTTTGGTTGGATTTAGGTCTGGCACAACAAGGTAAGAGATATTTATTTGAATGGAAATCCAAGTGGCGTTGGTACCTCTAAGTACCTAAGAATGAAATAAAACCAGTATTCATTCAACGGGGCTAGTATCATGTTTGACCAAAGATTGAATTTCACCATCGAAAATTTATCGTTCACCATCGATAATTTATTAATCTATGACTAAACTGGGTTTCGGTATATACCTGTCTTGACCTCAAGCACATCACTAAATTTGTTTATAACCCCTCGTTTACACCTAAGTATAAAACATATATTTGACAAATTGCAATATGTCAAAGACTACAGTGTGAACGCAAATGTGTTTTATACTTGTTTACAACTTGTTGGCTATACATACTATGTGAACGAGAAAGTATCTGAGATACTCGTATAAAACAAGTATTGTAGGTATTTTGATTAGTCTTCTACAAGTCTTCAACAAGTTTTTTAAGGCGACGTAGGAGCTCAAGTCTTACCAATCATAGAATCAAAAAAATTCAATCAAATCTGTGAGTCAAGATATTATGTTCACTCAACTTTTTTTTTTTTTACTTAGGACACGTCAATTGGACTTCGCCTTGCCTGATGGTAAGCTGAAGGCAAACTCCCAGAAAAGAGGGTCACCATTACTTACACATACCGGGTGACAATGGTGACACTCAGCTTGACGGCCTCATCATATGCTTTTTCACGCCCCGCTTAAAGGACCCGGGACTGTAGGAAGATGGAAACACGTGAGCTGATAATGAATTCCAGGCCTTAATGGTGCGACAGAGCAAAGAGTCTCCGTACCGCTTGGTTCTTGATCGGATGTTTTGCACCATGTGCGGATGACATCTAAGACCTGCACGTGTTGTCCTATGTAGGAAAGGAGATGGTGGGATTAGTTGGAAGAGCTCGTCAGAACACTCCCCATGGTACAGACGGTAAAATACAGCCATGGACGCAACATCTCTACGCAGCTGTAAAGGTTCTAGGGTGTTCGTGCTCTCGGGATTCCCAATGATGCAGACCGCACGTCATGCTACTCAAGTTAATTTTTGATTTAGATTAAGTAGACTAAGTGGATTTGTAAATAGACCAGACCGGAGTCTTCTTAGGTCGAGGCCGTGTTTCGAACCGGTGGTCTATTTACTAAACTGATTTTCATGTTTCCTATTTTATTGACGCTTGTGTAAGTGCCGATTTAATGGTCTATGCAGAATGAATGATTTTTGACTTTGATATGTGCCTATAACTTTATATATCAATTCTAGATTTATTTTTAATACATTTTTAGCACAAAATCACCCGTACAACAAGATTCCGGACATTCTAACAATAAGAAAGAATTATACCAAAAAATGTACGAGAAAAAACTAGAATATCGCTGCGAGAATCAACGGACGCATGCTATTAGTACATGTACGAAAGCGTTCGACAAAGCATATGTGCAGTGCCTCCAGGTGTTGCGGGTGTCCAGCACATTGGCATGCAGGCCTCTGAAGCTGGACATCGCTTGTAACATTATGCAGATCATTAGCGGGAATAACACTTGCGATATTACTAAGCAGGTGAGGTTTGCTGGTCTATGGACATTTATACTTAATTCTTCATTGTACACGGGAAAATAATACATCAACAGGCAATCACAAATACATCTTGGTGTACAAAGGCGAGCTTACCTAACTAATATTGAGTTTTCTCCCAGCCAACTTTGGGGGATTAAAAGCGCAAAATAAAGGTAAAAAAACAAGTGTAGGTACAACAGCAGAGAAACTACATATAATACAGAAATACTAAGAATAAAAATATAAAAAAAAAAGAAAAAAGAAAAAAACATTTATTTACGAACACACAACGTACAGAGAGTCAGACAATATAAATATATACACAACAAGAAGATATAACAAAAAGAACACTCTCACACATCGTGCGCACCCAAATGGGCCACCATCTCAGCATGAATGCCCCGCACACCAGAGTATGCGAAGCGCTGGTTTTCAGATGGCGCCGCTAGTGGCTCATACATACATTACATTAGTGACGCATACATTTACAATACATATAGCAGACATATTACATATATACTGATTTATATATAATCCAATTACACAAATATACAAAAACACAACATAAAATTACGTAACGTAACGTAACGCAACGTAACGTAACGTAACGTAACGTAACGTAACGTAACGTAACGTAACGTAACGTAGCGTAACGTAACATAACGTAACGTAACGTAACGTAACTTAACATAACATAAACTCACGCCTATATCCCCGAAGGGGTAGGCAGAGGTGCTAGCACCCACATTTCGCCAGTTTATGTTTAGGTCCCAATGTAATAGGTGACGAGCCTATTGCCATTTACCGGGCACTTATAAACCTGCGATAAATACACACAACTTCGAAAGGCATCGAAAAGTCATTGGTGTGTGCCATGGTAAAACCTGGGATCGAACCCGAGACATATATATTATTATAAAAATAAATAACACACATTTACCTAGTTTGAAAGAGGAACAGTTCTTTTACTTTGATCTTCATCATCATCGTCTACTTACCGTGGTTCCCGGTTGCATTATAGTCTTTCATATAAGAGCACTTAGTCCGGTTGCTCCTCCTTCAGATTTGGTTCATCCGGCTTTTATGGGAGTGACCTTTGAAGGTGAGATTGACTGAAAATCATTCTAAACAGATACTATTTTTCTATTAATATATATGTACATAAATATTCTCAACCTGGTCATACATCGGTCATACATCGCAGGTAGGGTCTGATTTGAAGAAATTGAGGCCCTAAGGTTGATAACGTTGGAAAAAAATTTAACAAAAATACTCTCTGTAGATAAAATGACGTTAGTGAAGTAACTCTCAAATACCTAAAGAGAGCAATAACCTTTGTTAACCTATAACAGATGGATCCTGGTTTTGAAGAAGGCTACATTGCGTTAGAAAGAGCTAAACATGAACTGACCAACAAGATGGACGACATAAAACTGCAGTACAGAGTGTTTTACGAGCGATATTTATATGACATCCAGGTATTGAATGAAATTTTAAAGCAGTATGATTTTTTTCTTTTACACCACTTAGGTGGCAGACAAGCACACGGCCCACCTGATGGAAAGTGGTTACCGTGGCCTATGGACATGTGTAACACCAGAGAAGCCACACTCGCGCTGCCAATCCTGTAAGCATGGAGTCTCTGTGCCGTCAGTGTAGAGGACAAAGCAGGACAAGCCTTTAGTCATCCCACTGACACTGGGAATACAACACGAAGTTATTATAACCGCGGTATTCTATAGGGCAAAAGTACTTCCCCAGTCGGACTGCTCAATTGGGTGGAAATACCGCCGTGTCCTACTGTATCTGTACTATAATATACATGTAGGTTTCCACATTGCACCTGTCAGATGGCTGTTCGATGACCGCTCTTTTATTACCAGGATGCAAAAGAAACGGGTGAACGTGTGATCCACGCATTCGAAGAGAAGACCACACTAATGGGGACCGTAGCTGTCGCATTAAACCTGTACGTGGCGTTTCTATTCCTACGCGTAGTGGCGACGGCCATTCTCTACCACGACAAGTATCTCACGAAGATCGAATTTGATAATATTTACGTAACGGGGTACTTCAAGAGGCTGGACAAAAGACGAGAGAGGAGGGGCGATATGACTCTGCTGCCCTTGAAAAAGGTTAGATAGTAATTTTTATACCACTTTTTTACGTGCGGAATATCCCCACTAATACAACCCCCAACGCCGGAGCCGGTGGGAGAGGTTATGTCAAACTCGAACCGACAAAAACGCACGACGAATATGGGTCGTTGTTGGTTGCCGGAAGTGAGGTTAACAGGTATATCGCTCGGACCCTGGCTAATAAGCGACGGCTCACCTAAGGGAAAGTGGTTACCGTAGCCTATGGACATGTGCAACGCCAGGGGAGTCACATTCCTGCGCTAATTACAATGAAAATGAATACGTTCTTAGTATTCCTTTGTAGAATAAACTGCAAACGTTATTTATTTTATATTAGTCGAAAAACTGTTAAAGCAGTTTTTAAGTGATAAATAAATTAATTTTGTGGCTTTTTTAAGCGACATCATGTTGGTACCCGACTCGGTTTTGTTAAATAGTTACCCAATTACAGATGGAAAGATTCAAATACATAGACGTACACTCCATGTCGTATAAGGATACCGAACACAACACACTCCTCGCCCAGATCTTGAAGATGATGCTGGAGATGGTGACTGCGACCACGTTCGTGATGCTGGACCGGCTGTTCTACGAGGCTCTTGACGTGGTCTGTCAACACGCGCAAATCGATGTCGTACAGCAGAATTTGGGGGATATAGATTTTGAGGTAAACACTCACACCTATAGATGTGGATAAACCCGGTTGTCAGCAAGTTCAACCGACAGACCGGTAGAAAATGAATGCTAGATGGTGATCCCACTCCAGGCCCTCGCTTCTACTAAAACAAAATCACTGTTATACCACAGATACTGCAAAAAATGGAATTAATTTTTTAACTTTATTTACATACATACATATAATCACGACTTTATCCTCGAAGGGTTAGCCAGAGGTGAATTAACATCCACATTTCACCAATAATGCTAAAGGAGGTAGGACACGGCGGTATTTCCTTTGTCCTGCTTTGTCTTCTGCTGACGGCACGGAAACTCTGTACTTACAGGGTTGGCAGCGCGACTGTGACTCCTCTGGTGTTACAGACGTCCATAGGTCACGGTAACCACTTTCCATCAGGTGGGCCGTGTGCTTGTCTGCCAACTAAGTGGCATAAAAAAAAAAAAAAACAAATTCGGTCCCACGTAATAGGGGGTGAGCATATTGCCGTCTTGCGGGCACTATTGTTAACTCAAGCCATCCATCTGAGGCTGAGTCTGGGCTGTAATATATCTGTCTGATGTTAAACAGCGATATTCCTTAGTCGCCTTGTACGACACCGCATGGAATGAGATGGGATGGTCCAAATTCTACTCAGCCGGGAACCACGCTACTTTATTTCTATATGCTTAGTGTCCAAAATTAAATGAATAGAGTTTCATTCCACTTGTTCATTCTCTCTGCAAAAAACCCTTTTATTATGAACTTTAAGGTTATTGCTTTAAAGTGCAAAATTTAAATGGTATTTTACGAGTGTCACTGTGGCTTTGCTTAAGCAGAATCGATGCCCAGGGCGTGAGGGCTACGCCAGATGGAGGCAATCTCACCCTCGTCAGTTGATGACCCAAAACAGCGTGCAGTTTTAGTCGGTTCGAGTCCGATATAACCACCGCAATTTAAAAAACTGTTGTATTGTATGTAACCGCCATTTTCCTTGATCAGAAATACGAAATATTTACGAGTAGTAAACTCAACAGCTGAGTGATGAGTACTTAAAAATCTCTTGAGGGATCGTAGTGGAATAGCGAGTGCTTTTTGATCCCCTGGGAACAAATAGTCATATTACATATACTTAAAAACCTTGCAGTCGAAAATAAATTTCTACACGGTCTACCTATCGGCAGCTTGAGAAGTTATAAATATGGTCTTATTCAATGTTTTGTAAGACAACCGTAACAAAATTGATTATAATACGTGACCTTAGCGATGTCTACGGGATCAGGAAGTGGAAAGATGAACCAGTGGAAGCCGTAAACAGCAAATTGGACTAACATAATTTAACTTTTTTTTATACCACTTAGGTGGCAGACAAGCGCACGGCCCACCTGATGAAAAGTGGTTACCGTGGCCTATGGACGTGTGTAACACCAGAGAAGTCACACTCGCGCTGCCGACCCTGTAAGCACAGAGTTTCTGTGCCGTCAGTGTGTAATTTAAAATATTAACAATTTTTTTTTCTTAATATAAGAATAAACACGATATTATATGTAGCATAAAGTATCAATAACATACAGTAGTACAATTTTTATTTGGTGTACTTATCGCGCATTATAGAGCGTTTTCTCTATCGCACACTAGACTGACAGTTGGGTATCTTTATAGAGTGGTTAAAACTGTTTTGTTTATAAAATATGATAACTATAAATTTGGTTTTAACAACTCTAAAAGGATATCAAGTTGTTTTTATAGAACATCGTGCCTCAAGACACGTTTTAATATCTTTTGGCCGATTTGACCGTAACCGTAAACGGCATTGACGTTTATATAGAATAGCCTATTTTAAACACTGACGGAAAGATATTTCTTTCTTTTTTTATATATATATATAGGATACGCCAACTTTACTTCACTTCACCTGATGGTAAGCTAAAGGCAAAGTCTCCAGAAAGAGGGTCACCATTACCGACACTAAGTAATGTTACAATGGTGGCACTCAGGCTTGGCGGCCTCATCAGATGCTTTTTCACGTTTCAAAGGCTGAGGGTACTTGAATTCATATTTATTTGTAGGTGGAAGGCACAGGAATGCTGGCGTCTCTTTTCCGCAAGCTGCTTTCGAACATGCAGTCACAAAGCACAGAGCAACGCACTTTCACGAACAAGGAGTGTGTCCCTCGTCCACGCCCCATGCCGTTCTACTACTACTTCAAGATATATGGCGGATACCTTGGAATATTAATGCTGTTGTATATCAATCCATATACGCTGAGATTGAGGAGGTATTTTTTCATATAGACATATTCACCGAGCCTTTTCGCAATTCAGTTGGTGTCGGCTTTTCAATCTAACTGTGATGCAGGTTAACTTCGATATTTTCCATTCTTACTATATATATATATATATATACCGCGGTAGCCTAGTGGTATGGGTAATGGACTGCTGAGACGAGGTCTCGGATTCGATCCCAAGTTTTACCATGGCACACACCAATGACTTTTCGATGCTTTTCGAAGTTATGTGTGTATTTATCGCAGGTTTATAAGTGCCCGGTTAATGGCAATAGGCTCGCCACCTATTGGGCTTAAACTGGCGAAATGTGGGTCCCCCCCTTCGGGGATATAGGTGTGAGTTTGTTATTATATTATTATTAATATCTATATGAGATCTATGAGAGACGACCTCTGTGGCGTAGCGGTAGAATATTCGACTGCTATGCAGGGGACGTGGGTTCGATTTCCGCTCAGTGCAAATATTTGTATGCGTGAATATATTTGCATTGGTCTGGGTGTTTCTATGTATAATATGTATGTATTTACAAAAAAAAAGTATCTAAGTAAGTTTATCAGCATTCTAGATTCCATAACACAAGCTAATTAAGCTATGCTGCTATGCATGGGTCTAGATAGCGTTGTAGAATGTCGTGGAATATTAAAAAAAAATATTTAAAAAAATTAGAAACCTGCAGGCTGTACTATTTGATCGAGTACATTGAGGAAACGGCTACGTTGGCGTCGAGTCATGTAAACTTAGTAAAAATGTTTGAAATTTCAGACTTGCGTGCAGTTACTTTTACCCTCGACGTGAGAAGCAACGTATACTGCATCTCTATAACGATATTCTTAAGAAACGTATAAAGATCCAGAAGACTTTACGCAGGTTTGCAACTAATAATACGAGAGCACCATTTATAGGAGGTAGGACACGGCGGTATTTCCGCCCAATTGAGCAGTCCGACTGTGGAAGTACCTCCGCCCTACAGAATACCGCTGTTATAATAACTTCGTGTTGTGTTCCCAGGGATGAGTAGTGTAGCCAGAGCTCACTGGAGAGTTTTTGTGCTGTCTGTGGGAAGACCAAAGGCTTGTTCTCATTTTGTGTTCTGCACTAACGGCACACAAAATCTCTGTTCTTATAGGATCGGCAGCACGGCTGTGATTTCCCTGGTGTTACCGTGACCTATGAACGCAGATAGGTGGAGCCGCCTGTCACCCTGGCAGAAGCAGGCAATCCGCCGTTTTCCGGGGACGAGCTGGGTACTCTGTAGTCCCCACACACCCGAGGAGAGGGCCAGATTGTGAGAGATAGCCCTGGGTCGGCCGAGGTGCGAAGGATATGCCGGTCAACCTCACCTTCGGCAACCAAAGCGACCCACAGGCGGCGTGCGTTTTGGTCGGTTCGAGTCCGACATAATCACTTCCACCGGCTCCGGTGGGGGGTACCGCGGGGATTTGGCGCACGTAAAAAAAAAAGAACAAATAGATGTTATATTGTTACAGGAAAGCTGTACAAGCAGTGCGCGCACACTACCTATCTGGTGAGAATCTGCTCAGCTTGAGGATCAAGTTCCCGCAACTTTTTGGCTGGATGCAGATTTTTCCAGCCGCAAGGATGACCTGTCTTATCTGCGGTGAAACTGAACCACGAACTAGTAAATATATGTATACTTTCTTTTTTCTTTTTCCCGAGGTCGTTCATCGACCTCCGACGCCCGAGTTGCCTTCGTACGCGGGCAGCTTGTCTTGCGATCCTTCGTCGCTCCCGCTGCCGCTCCCGCCCCGCCTCCTCCTACACGAGCATTACTTGCTCGCAGAAGGAGGCGAATATATGTATACTTACCATCAACTATCAGTGCCGAATTATTTCAGGAAGACGAGGTGGCTCCCCATAAAAAAAAATCCTTCTATTTCTCTCTACCCTAATTATGTATCTTTAAACGATTTTACTTTTAGATTATTAGCCAGTTAAATCGAAGGTAAATGCCCCGTCGATATTGGTCCGGGCCGGCTCATTTCCAGTAGAAACAAAATAATAGATACACAAATGATCTTGTCTTGACAAAAAAATATCTATTTTACCCAGTTACGGCCGGTCAAGAGAGCTGGTACCCCTGTCAAGTACCAAACTGCCCCTTCCTATTCTGTGGCGAGTGTTGGCGCGAGTCCGGCGGGCGGTGTCTGGCCTGCGATCCTAGCTTAGTGGAGCTTAGCGATATAGACTCGCTCAGTGAAGATGATCACCCCAAGTACTGAATATCACAAATTAAGTGCAAGATAACTGTCTTTTTGACCTACCTTCTGTAATTATGGATACGTCATCGTCGGGATGTGTAATCGGCTTGGTTTTGTAGAGGCTGGAATGACACTCAATCTGAATTTACAAATTGTACAATTGATATTCAGACTGAGTGTCGTTCTAGAAAATGTGACATAGAGTAGTAAAAACATGGCTCCAATTTAATATTACATAAACACAAAAGGATTAAACAGCTCTATATAGGTACTCTACAAAATCGAATCTAAACTATTTTCACTGGACTCTCTCTTCTACAACGTACTGCATCAAAATCTGGATATTCAGAAGAACCATACTGAATTTACTAAGTGTGAAGAAATAGTAAAGCAGAAAAGTAAAAATGGCAACAGAGAAGAATCTGTAAATGAAGGTTTGTGGTGGTGCTATATAACCTGGAACCTGTCACGATTACAATCTACCTAGAAAACCTGTTAAGTAAGTTAAAAAAATAAAAGAAAAAAATATATCTACTACTCTTGTTTATTCAGAACAATCCATATTCGAGCTGTTCCCCTACAGTCAAGTTGCTGACAAACTGTATATTTTCAGCCACTTCGTTTACCATCGCGGCCAGGCCGGTCACTCTCACAGGTTCCGTGTCATCCGTCCGAGGTTCTTGTGGATGAAAGTTATACACCAACTGAAATAAAACATTATTTTTTTATGTAGGACATGTCAATACGACTTAACCTCGCCTTTATGGTAAACTGAAGTCAAAAAAAGGGCGTGATAAAACATATAATGAGGCCGTCAAGCTGAGTGTCACCATTGCAACAGTGCATGCCTTCAGCTTACCAGCAGGCGATGCGAAATTGATGTGTCCTATATAAAAAAATCTCAAGAAAGAGGGTCACCATTGAAGACACCAACAGTGTTACAATGGTGGCCCCTCAGAATACAGAACATTCTGCCATTACAGAACATTACTTTGGGGGTAATTGTTCTGAGGGTGGCCCTCAGCTTGACGACCTCATCGGATACTTTTTCAACGCCCCGTTTAAAAGAAACGGGACTGTACGAAGAAGGCCGAAACATAATAAAAATTTATGGTACGGCAAAGAGAGTCACCGAATCCTATATGTATAGAAAAATAATGGTGGGAGTGAGAAATAATAATATCAACTATTATAAAGGATTTCAAAAAAGCCAGATAAGTGCTCTGAATAATGTCCTATCAACTTTCTGGGAACTAAATGACACCATCAGGGTACACAACCGAAAATCGAATAACATTTAACAGACGACGATCCTAGATAAAGGTCTCTATGGAATTATAATTATTTTTTTATTTTGACTGACAATACGATAGATGATGATAAATTGAACACAAAAAAATGCATTGATAAATGTTTTATGCACCAAAGAATGGGCAACCTTATCGTAAACCGTAATCTCTTCCTGGCAACGTTTTTTATTATTGTTGCCCACAACTGCAGTTTCCGAACTGTTTATCCCATATCTATATCTATAACAGTTCAACACAAAAACTATTGGACCACCTAGGTAGTACTTAATTTAGAAATGAACACTTGATAACCTATTACTTTATACAGTAGGTAATTGCTATTCGTACGTTAGACACGTAACAAAGGCACAGCCAGTATTAATTAAAACCTGTAAGTGTAAGTAATTGAGCAGTCCGACTGGGGAAGTACTTCCATCCTACAGAATACCGCGGCTATAATAACCTCGTATTGTGTTCCCAGTGGTGAGTAGGGTAGCCAGAGCTTATTGGAGAGTTTTTGAGCTGTCAGGGGGAAGACCAAATGCTTGTCCTGATTTTGTGTTCTGCACTGAGGACACATAAAATCTCTGTTCTTACAGGGTTGGCAGCGCTACGCGGGTGTCGTGCGGTCCATGGCCCTGTACGAGTGTCCCGTGTGGGCGGACACCCTGAGTGATCGGCACATGCTCCTGCTGCAGCGTCCGCAGCGGAAGTTGGCGTGCCGCATCATAAGGGGGTACCGCACGATATCATTCAACGCGGCGAGTCTCCTCGCCGGATAGCCACCATGGATCCTGGAAGCGAGATGCCTTTCGGCGCTATACCGGTTCCGAAGGGCGGCGCGGGAGCGGGGTCACGATCCCGAGCCCGAAGAAATTCGGGCCGTGAGATCCCGGCTCCACAGGGAAATGGTGGCGGAATGGGAGATACGACTTGGGCAACCAGGCGCAGGGCACGCCGTAGTAACGGCGGTAAGACCCATCATGGGGGAGTGGCTAGAGAGGCCACACGGCAGCCTCTCGTACCGTCTGACGCAGATGATCACCGAGCACGGATGCTTCGGAAAGTATCTGCGTCGGATGTAGAAAGAGCCAACGTCCGAGTGCCATCACTGCGACGCGAGCGAGGACTCAGGTCCGCACACGCTCACCGAGTGTCCGGCGTGGGAGAAGCCGAGGCGGGAGCTTGTGGCGGCCCTGGGAGTGAGGGTTCTCACGCTCTCCACCTTGCTCGCGGCGATGGTTCGCTGCGCGGATGCGTGGGCGGCCGGCGCCTCCTTCTGCGAGCAAGTAATGCTCGTGAAGGAGGAGGCGGGGCGGGAGCGGCAGCGGGAGCGACGAAGGATCGCAAGACAAGCTGCCCGCGTACGAAGGCAACTCGGGCGTCGGAGGTCGATGAACGACCTCCGCCCCCCATGAGCGCCGGCCTGGGGGTGACAGGTGAAGCCGCCTGTCACCCTGGCAGAAGCAGGCCGCGGCGGCGGCGCGCGTGGCGCGCCTCCCCGTTTCCGGGGACGAGTTGGGGACTCTGTAGTCCCCACACCCGAGAAGAGGGCCAGATCGTGAGAGATGGCCCTGGGTCGGCCGGGGTGCGAGGGATATGCCTGTCAACCTCACCTTCGGCAACCAAAACGACCCACAGGCGGCGTGCGTTTTAGTCGGTTCGAGTCCGACATAACCTCCTCCACCGGCTCCGGTGGGGAGGTATCCGAGGGGATTTTGCGCACGTAAAAAAAAAAAAGGGTTGGCAGCGCGGATGTGTGACACTGGTGATTCACACGTTCATCGGGCAGGGTAACCACTTTCTATCAGGTGGGCCGAGTGCTTGTCTGCCACCTAAGCTGTATAAAAAAAAGTTGGTTTCTATAATGTTAGGTTTTAAGGTTCATATAGGTAACATCATGTATCTAATCTAGAATCGAACATTTAGTAAGTAATACTGTGGCTTAGCCTCCCTTCACATATAGACAGCCAGTTCTTGTCGCCATTTTTTGCTGAGATTTTTTTTGATTACGAAGATTACGCTTTATAAGAGTTCTATATGTACTAGTATTCTATGTGTACCTATGTGTATGTTAGTTCTAGAGTCAGCGTCAACAATTTAAAATAAATGCGTCCAGTCCAATGCCAGTCTGCCTGCTTTGGTGGCATAACAATAACAAATATCTAATAGACTCAATGCATAAGATCAAGAATACAACACTCCCAAAGCTTTGATAAACACGAATAATTATGTATGGCTGATCCAGAAGCGGTTACTGTCATCTCTGTCTATCATTCGAACGTTTTCAGAGTTCAAACATTAAAAAAAAAGCGAAGCAATCTCGCTTGGGGCCGCCATTTTGACTCCACAAACGCTACGTTTGTGTTGAACAAGAATATAGAGATGCTATTTTACAAAATGGAGTTGCAGTTAAAAGTAACCCAAAATTCTATTTATAAAATCATTTCAAATTACAGAATTTTTACTAGTTGCTACCGTATTTATATTGGGCATTTTGCGGGAAATTCCTCAATCTTCGGAAATAATTTTAGGTACCTGTCTTATTAAGATTCGATGCATACTTTTTCTTAAGTTAACTTAACTTAATAAAAAGTTAATAAAAAGGATGATCTAATATATTATGATCTAATAGATTATGAGATAATAAAAAGAAAAAAAAAGAGAATCCTTTTTATTAAGTTTTTAATATTGAAAAGGTTTTTATTACTAATTAGGTTTAGATAACTTATCTTTGCCTAATTAGTAATAAAAACCTACAATTTAGATGCCATTATAAACCTACGATTTAGGGTAGGTAGGTACATTTCAAATATAAACTTGATTTGCCATGTCTAAGTACGTAGTTGCCTAATACATATGTACTACTAGTATGTACCTACTAGGCTATGCTGGACTGTACTAAAAAGAAAAAAGCAAAAGCCAAATCTAAATGAAGAAAAAGAGTTTGAGGACGCCAGGACCGGGGTCCATTTTGTTGTTTCTAATCGAATTGAAATCACGCGGTCTGAAAACGTGGCGTTATCGAACGCGCCCCAGCCCGCGACAAGTTTCGATCTATAAATTAAATTATAATATTTCGTATTTGTAGTTGTAGCACTAAGTTAATAGTAGGTAATAAAAAGTGTCTCTACATCGTAGCACCTGTCTACGGTGTAAGTCTGCTTTCTATAGAGTAAACACTAAAATTATAGGTTACAGAAAACATGAGACCATGAGAGCCAATTCTCGTAGCTTATCAAAATCTGTTCATATTCGGTTAAAATCTAATTTCAATCTCCGAAATGTCACACTACCGAACTTAACAAGACTCCTAATAGTTACAATGCAGTTAAGCTTAGCTTTAGAGGACAGGAAAAATAGTAATTTCAGTTACTACCCAGGTTATCATCTATCTACCTGTGTACAGCTGTGCGATTCTCTAAGCACACAGTTCTAAGTTGATAGGTTCTCATTGATCGTACTGGGTGACGTCACTGAAGATCCCGCGTTATATTTCATTGGATAGCCGCGTGGTTCCCGGTAGTTTAGAATTTGGGACACCCTATCTCTTCCTGTTGCTGTATAACATCAGCCAGACTCTGATATATACAGGTACCTACAGCTCAGACTCAGGCTCAGATGCATGGCTTCACATTAGTGCCGGGAAGACTGGTGAAAGGTGACTGGTGATGATTGGTGAAATGTGGGTGTTAATTCACCGCTGCCAAACCTTCCAGGGATAAAGGTAGATTATATGATGATGAATTACTCACGGATAAGAACTCGTCGTAAGTGATCCAACCGTCGTTGTCCGTGTCCGCATTGTTGAATTTCTCTTTACGTACATCCATAGGCGTCTCGTCACCAAGGCTCTCCAGTACCGCCCCACTACGTGTTAGGAAATTCTATATATAAGTATAATTCTAATGATAATACCGTCCAATTAAGCAGTCCAACTGGAGAAGTACCTCCGCCCTACAGAATGTAAAAAAAAAATCATATTTTTTTTTTTTTTTTTATATATGGGACAAACCTCGTTTTTGTGTTCCCGGCGGTGAGTACAGTAGCCTGAGTTCACTGGAGAGTTTTTTTGCTGTCAGTGGGAAGACAATAAGCTTGTCCTGCTTTATCTTTTGCACTGACGGCACAGAAACTATCTGTGCTACAAGGTTGGCAGCGCGAGTGTAACTCCCTTGGTTTTGCACACGTCCATAGGCCACGGTAACCACTTTCCATCATGTGGGCCGCGTGTTTGTCTTCCACCTAAGTGGTATAAAAATGAATTATACCTCGGATTATGCGGTGATTATATAGGACTCGAACCAACTAATACCGCATTCCATAACGTTACCCCAACGCCTGTTCTCTTGACAACCAGCCACCCCTTGCCTGTACTCCACTGCGCCCTCAGCTATTCAGAGGGACACATAGATAGCCTCTAAGCAACTATTCTTAGGGCTGATCCAGCCTCTGCATCAGCCCTAATCGGCAGCATCTCCTCCTGGGGTGAGACGCTGCCGCACACTCCTATCTACTATTTTCAGTTCCTTACTAACAAATCATCAAAGCCGAGCATGCCATTCGACTGATTGTCGAACAGCAGAAACAAGCTGTGCAGGTTCGCGATGGCCACCTCATTCCACCCCGGGAACCTCTTCACCATCTTCTGCATGCTCCATCTACGATCCTTTTCCTTCATCTCCTACGGAACAGTTATACATAATTAGGTGCCTATTGCCCCACACACTGGACCCTGTCACGTTTTATAAAGGAATCCCTGGAACCATCAATTAGGTACTTTGCCTTTAGGTACTCAATTTATAACGGCAGTCGAAAGTTTAAGGAAAGTAATGGCTCCGACAGCGACTCCTTTCAATAGAGGAATAGACTATCGGTTCGAACTCATGTTCCGGGCCTACTTTTAATTTAGTTCGAATAACCCTTCACCCGCTGGCGGTATCAATGTTCTGTAGTTATGAGACCAAGATGTCGAACTTATTAGGGCTCCACTACTAATTCTGTAGATGTTTGTATGGTGTCGTACCGACGAAGACTTAAAGAGCTCTCCGAGACATGGACGGATCTGTATGCGTGAAGAACGGTCACCCATCTTAAGACTGACCTAGCGAGCATTACTTAACCTTAATGGCTACTTTATAACCACTGGTTATGAGCTCGTTCTATCGTTCATAAATAATACATACTTATAATCACGCCTTTATCCCTGCAGGGTTAGGCAGAGGTGAATTAACACCCACATTTCACCAATCATTGTATTCGGTGCCACGTTATAGGTGAGCCTATTGACTCGAGGCATGCATCAGAGGCGGAGTCTGGGCTTTATATATCTGTTTGACTGCCCTATCCCTTAGTCGCTTTGTACGACACCGCATGGGAAGAGATGGGGAGGTCCAAATTCTACTCTGCCGGAAACCACGCGGCTACAAATTCAACCCTTACCTGATTGTATTGCCTCTGCTCAGCAAGTCTTGCGTAAAACAAATCAACTAACTTGTCATAGTCTGTCATTGTAGCCTTTTGTACTTCGGGGAACCTTTTGCTTGGATCCACTTTTGGCATACCTAAACATGACATTCAATATTTTATGTGGTAGATTAAAACACTATTATTGGCACCAGACTGTTTTTTTTTGACAATACTATTTCGCGGTTTGAGACTTCTTTCCTCTGTGGCACGATGAAGAGCTGGAAGGCTCTGCCGCGCACGTGTTTCCCACCATCAATAAGCATCTACTGCAGTCGTTTAAGTAAGTTTAAGATCAACAGTATCTGGCAAGGTGGCCCGTATCTTTTGGACTGCACCTAATTTTTGAAGAGAAAACTTCTTTAGCGGCGCTGTGTACTTTTTTTGGAATGGGTAAAAATTTCTAAACTCGCGTCAGGACACGTGACCAGATCGAAAATTCGTAAGACGAATGGAGAGAGGACAGGCGGCGCAGGGCGCTTGCGCGAATGTCACACGACTGTCACATGTGTGATGGCGGTGATAAACTTTATAATATAAAATTGTAATAGTTCTGAAGTGTTAAATTTTTAAGGTAATATAAATTGTCATGTTTGTGTACGACAGCGCAATAAATGAATATTGTATTCCAGCACATAAATAATAGTACTTTTATACTGATAATGAAAGCAATTCGTATAAAATTATTCTCTAACCATTCCAAAATATCAAAAATGCACAACGTTAATATTCAAGTTTTCACTTCTGCCGGCACTCCCGGAGTGCAACCCGTCGTTTTTTTACTTTCAGTTTATCTATACACGTGAATCTGCACAATGCTTGACACCAGCAATGATGGGACACTTTAAGCGATGGTACTGACCCACCTGTGGCAGTAAAATCCTCTTGTCTGTAGAAGCATATAGGTTTCCTCTTTACTGGATACTCGAAAAATCGACAGAGCCCGGAGAAAAATGCGCTTAATTGTGAACCCATCTAGACAATGTAGGTACTTATAATAAATGACTTATAGATGTTTTTATTTTGGGAATATAAACAACACAATTAACAATATTACAAGCTGACTTTTATGTCACTTTAGTGTCATAAACTATCGGGAATTTTTTCATAACATTTGTTTAAATACTCCTTTTCAATCATATAAAAATCTACTTGGCTATGGTCAATGGATTCTTTTTTTGGAAATAGACGCAGCATAGACGGCGACTAATACAGGTTTTAGTTTCCTCTTGAAACCATTTATTACGCAGGTACATGCGGAATCTCCTTCGGGCTTCACCTCACCAAAGCCAAGGATGAGATGGTGATATCTCGGACTCGAACCGACTAAAACCACATAATGTTACCTCACATCGCTCATGTTGACCTTCGGTTACGCTCATGCAGTACATATCTAGGATAGAAGCAGAAGTGTCGCTGGGTTTGTAAATAAAAGATCATTTTCTATCAATCACTTGATTTAATTTCTCATACAAAATTCATTTAAAAATTTCAAAAATTTGACATTATATAGCGTCATACATAAATTGATAAGATTATAAGAATCAATGTATTTGATTATGAAAAAAATAAACATAATGTATAAACGAAATACACAGGTAGGCAGTAAATTATTCTAAATTAAAATATAGGAACATTTTATAAATTTTTCAGTCTTAATGCAGTATTACAGAAATATAAAATAAGATACAGATTAAAAAGAAAAGGCTGTTGTCCACTAGCTAATAAAGAGCAACTAACGTGTGACCTGGCCTGGACTACATTATATAAAGAAGTGTAAAAGGGGGCATATTGTATAATAAAATAAACAAAAACATTAGCACTCATGGACGCTTCCTGATTTACAAACTAGAAAAACTAAACTATTACATTAAACATGAATGCAGCAGACAACAGACTTGGGTCGCGGTGATCTTACCACCTTTCCGACAATAACTTCAATTACTCAGTCTTAAAATTATGTATTATACTAACATTGAGGTAGAAATGGTTTACGCTGAACACAAATACCGCCTCGAGGAACGCCGGAGCGGCGGAAGACACTCCCCAACGCCCCCCGAGATACGCGTACAAAAATACTACTTATCTGTTACACATTGATATTGACAATCGCATTCACCTTCCTTTCCGTTATCGCCTCAATCATCGCGGATATAGCTGAGTGCTGAATCGACGCTACCTGATGCGGCTACCCGTAAAAGGAAAGATGAATGTACATAATTATACTAATCCTATAACACAACACAAGCTCCTAGTTAAAGTTACAAAAATAGCACGAAAATGGCTCAATACATTCGCTAAAATCTCATAATTGTATCTTTATTGTGGGGTAATGTGTTGCGTGTTACTTCGCTCACACAAACCTACACAACGTTGTGACCACACTATATCCGAATACCTACTGCTGAAATGTTCCAATTGCTTGTTTCACAAATCCACGTGATAAACATTAAAAACTTGTACAAAAATTATCTTTAAGTTGTGACTATTATTTAATTCCCAATTTTATTGTTTTTATCACAAAACCACAATAATTATACTGCTAGCAACTAGCAGGTTTCACAGAATACGCGTCGCTTTGTACGACAAAAGTATATTTTTGGTTTTGCGAACATGACCAAAGTGGGTTTACTTCCAACACTCGCTTTAGAAACGAGGAAAGTCTGTAAGCTGTTGCTAAGACAGCACTTTATGCTACGACGTCGACGTCAATGTAACATTTGGCAATGAGAGTAAGTAAACCCACTTTCGAAATACTCGCAATAACTTTCAACAAAAGAAATATTTTCTTATAAAAAAAATCACAATTACGAAATAAATGCCGTTCAGAAAATTAAGTATATTTCAGCAGCTCTCAGCTCTTTCAAACTTTACGACCTCCGGTCCTGGTGTTACCAGCCTCGACTGTAGTCTCATAGTTGTTTTAAACAAAGGTAACATCCAGTTATGTGCTAGTTTATATAAGGATGACATGTTATATTACACTTCATCGAAATATAGAAATCTATCTGACTCATTGAGAAGAGCGTCGAGACGACACTAAAATGTTCATTTTAGGTGTTTCACGACCCTGCATCTTGATCATTCTTAGAATGCTCAAGATGCAAGATGGAGAGAATTTGCTATGCAAATCCGTTTCTTTCTAGTTTTTTCATATGACAATAGAATCTGTTTGTTACTAAAATTATGAGATTCGATGTCGGCTAAAAAATATACTGTACCGTCTCATAATACATAGATACAGACAGCTAGCTTTATGCAACACGCAGGTACTCTAAATCGTCGTGCGAGAGTGGGCAACTTGGCGAGTCGATTAAATCGATCGAAATCCTCTTAAGCGAGCGTACACGACACCGCAGGCGCGCCGCGGTGTTACCCCGCCGCGCCGCAATGCTGTGTAGAATAGACGACACCGTCGCTACACGACCACCGCAAATGTTTGACTTTGGAATATTATCAGTATACCTTTACGAAATTCATTGCTAGCCACAAAGAGGGCACAAACGTGGCATGGTGACTAAAATTAAGCCAATATCAAACACCAGCGGCGGTGGCGTCTACACAGCAGTGCGGCGCGGCAGCCATGCGGTCGCGGCACACCTGCTTTGTCGTGTACACTGTGTCGTCAACGGAAGCGTGCGTTTTTCAGTTTCATTTGAAGCTGGATGTCTGTACCTGTATATTTAGTGATTCGATTGAACCGAAAATACATAATTCTGAAAGCATAATATGATAAAAATGCATTTCATGCAACACATTATTTTAAAAATAACGTAATACTATAACAATGGCACTGAACAAAATTAAATTTTAATTTAGTTATTTACTTATTTACTGGAAAACATAAATATTTCAATATTAATTTTTTATTCGGAATTTGTCAAGTTGAGACGCCAGACTGCGCAAGCAATTGGCACGGTTTTCGCTTATTTTAACTAACTTAGCTTATTATTTTAACAGTGGCGGATTGAAAGGCACGTGAACCTAACATATTGTTCTGTCGCTTAAATGTCTGTAATTGATTATTACCACAGATAACATACTATTTACTCTATCACAAAATGTATACAAAATCGATTAACTCAGGAATTATTAGAATATGTAATCTATATATTATTAAATCGCTAAGCGAAACCTTTGGAAACCATTTTCTCCTCTATCAACCGATTTTTTTCTTTATTGTTAAATACTAATAGAGTGTGCGACGAGCTATAAGTGTCATCAATAAAAGTTACCGACTCAAATATTTAATAATGATTATGGGTGAATACTATTTTCTACAATAATGTTACAGTAGATAATTTTTATATTAGTAACGCTAGTCATTTGTATAAAAATTATTATAATGGTTATTTTATTCTTATTGTTAGTTTGATTATATTAATAGATTATTATTTATTTGCTAACTGTATACTAATAATGTTGATAATATCTTATTATGTATATACATGCCAAAGAGTAATACGTTTTAACCGGATAGTGATTTAAAAATAACGTTATTGAAACGCGTTAATATTAAATATCGTTTTTACGCTTCAAGAACGGCGGTATACTTATAAGGTCGCGAACAGAGCGCCATCGCCATTGAATCCACCACTGCTAAGACATTATTACCACACAGCTAATATGCTATTAGATATATATGGCTCTTACATTAAGTTACATTATTTACCTACTTATATGTTAAAATACAACGGGATTCTCATTACAATTATGTACCTACACATGCAAGAAAAACGACATAAAAAAACCTTTAGGAGGAAAAATGTACAGCACCGGATGTTTCCGGGCGTAGCGAAAACTTTTTTTAATACAACAATATTTCAAAACATTTTCACGATTTCAAAGGCAATAACTACTTAATATATGCGAAAACCGTACCAGTGGATGCGTTCTAAAACAAATAATAAATTAAATGTATCACTTATTATTGCTCTCTCCATGTAATGGTTACACGTGGCTGACTTCAAACAATAATTTCCCCATCTTAAGTAATTAAATTCAGACTCATATTCCAGTCAACATTATTAAATTTATAATAATCAGTACCTTAACTAAGTCTACTTTTCACTCCGTAACTAGAAAAGTTTTGTAAGAAGCGTGATTACCTATAGGAATACCACATAATGTTTAGAAATCTTACGCTAATTTAACCTAAGTACAAACGTGAAAATTTATATCTAGCTGATCGTTACTTATTAATAAATTATGCTTTACTTTATTGGGAGAAAGATTGGCGCTGATTACGCAATATACACGAGCTAAATATATCGCAAAGTGATTACAAGGGTCTTCGAACTACGCTAGTGCAAGTTTTGCTAGTTATAAAACAAGATATTAACATCACTTTTTGAAGGATTCACCACGCTAAATTATTCCTCCATTTTCTATAACATACAAACTCGATTTCGAATCCTAATCAGATGAGAAAGCTCACTTTGAATATGTTCGGGAGTTCGCCAT
Organism: Eilema griseolum; assembly: GCA_963662185.1. NCBI lineage: Eukaryota > Metazoa > Arthropoda > Insecta > Lepidoptera > Erebidae > Eilema > Eilema griseolum. Next base: position 6,731,680 of record OY759248.1, on the reverse strand, counting down.
CAGTAATATTGTCCAATCAAAAGGCATGGGCTAGGCTGGCCGAATTGGACAATAGTGAGCAGAGCTCAGCGAACATCCTAGAAGAGAACATACCACCCCTCTCGTGTGAATGAGCGTCGACATCGAATTTGTATATCACAGAATAGCATCCCTGAACTTGGTACTAGGGATTATCTACCGACTGAGCTACTCGGACTCATTCTGGATGTTCCAATTCCTATCTTCTTTTCATGCGACATATCCATTGTCGTCATTATCATCGTCATTGCATACTAATGATTTTTATAGCATTCATTATGCTAGTCTTCTGGACAATTCACCTGGAAAATATTAATTTCCAGGACTTGATGATCGCGAATTATGTCCGGTCCTGGATTTTAGTCATAAAACCATGTGCTCGTATTAAACTAATCATGGGATGATTAACCGATAAGCAATCGATATTTTATGAGCACTTCTACTTGCACTCCAAAATGTAGCAAGTGGAGTTTGTACTGCAAAATTTGATTTTTTACCGTTAAGAACATAATTGCTTATAGATACTTATAAATTTAGTTATCTACTCCTATTTACCGAAGTCTAGGAAGCAGTAATACGTTATTCTAGTTCTCAATGGAGGAAAAGTTCATAATAATAAGTTATATAACTTACGACGACATTTAATTTGATATAAACGACGCCATATTCATTTTATTCCTCTGAAAACGAAATTCCATTCCATCGAAATTTCATTATAACAATAACGTCATGAACAAACCTTTCCCCAATTCAGCTCTAGATAAAGATACCTATTATACCATATACCTAAGATTTGGTGTTCCATAGTTTCATGGTTTTCATTTCTTCAAAAACTAAGCGACATGATTACATGATCGAAGCGACAGCACAATTTTGTACAGCCATCGTTCTTAAGACTTGGCGTTAGCAAGAAAAGACATACAACGTTCTCTAAATGCGACATTGAAAACCATGACGGGAGCACTGCACACAAATCTAAATATAATGCTACTATAAGTGTTACTTACACCACAATCTCGCACGCAACTAAACTTAAAATTAAATTATTTACCTACGAGATAATTATATCCAAGTGAACACATATTGACTGAACACATAGTATCTTTATACCTATAACATACATTTTGAAAAATATATCGATTTATAATAAGTATTACGATCTCCAAACAAACAAAAAAGAATTTCGCTATATATTTGAACTAAAACGAAAAGTTTTATGTAAAACCACGCAATAACTCATCAAAATTTTACCTTAATTTATTTAGATAGAAGAAAATCTTTCAATTAGCTAGCCGAGGAGGAAAAGTGCGCGGGGTTACGTAAGAGGCACGCACTCAAAACTACACGATGTTTATAATGTATTATGTTACACGGAGTGTACTACAAGCCTGTATAAACTGGCATAATGTGTATAAATAAATTAAAATTTCATTGTATCGACTAAGTCCGATCAAGCTGACTTTCACTAAGTGGCAGTTAAAAAAATTACTCATGAAAATAAAAAAAATATCACTTTTCAAACAAATACGTAGCATAATCAACAGATTTTAGCGCGACATACGTCTGTTTTCTTGTCGAAATATTACAATAATACTAAAATTTGGTTACAATCGCACGAGAAGACTGCGAGTCGTTGCTGCACCGTTTACCCCGGACGGTGCGTCAACATCTTTAAGACAGTCTTCTAAAGTCAGTCTTAAAGTTTTATTGCATTGTTTTTTGTTCATACACACTCAATCATATCTCATCGTGTCACCATGAATAAAATAGAAGCGCTCGAGCAATAAGAAGTCAACTAATTCAAAGATAAACTAGTAACGCGGGGTACCGATGTGCACTGGTACCTCTAACCATAATAAAAATATCATATGCACACAAAACGTTATGCAAAATAACTTATAGTAAAAACAGATATTAATATCTGCATAATTAATCGTTAACCAAGTTAAAAAACGCAAAAAATAACATTTTGGAAAAATACTTTTCAAGTTATTATCTAAAGATATAAATCTTTTACATCACATCGTGATCCTCTACAATATTAGGGTTAGTTCTCTATTCGATTACAATTGCGATACATCGCTGGGATCGGATCGGTAGTTTATTTTATGTTAGGTATAAGTAATCGACATTAAATGTAAGTGCACCGACTATGAGAAATTTGGTGTTGATCTACAGTAAGTAACTATTGATAGCTATTCATAATTGCGGCTAAGTTATGTCGTAAATTACATTGCAAACAAAGTTTGGTCCTTAGAGACTAGTCAAATATGAGAAAGAAAATAAAAATATTACTGGTAACCAAAAGGTCATAAAGACTTGTGGAGAACGTCGCTCGCAAATCATCGTCTTAGTCGATGAGATCACGGTTGTTCTCCATGTAAGCTATGCTTGATCGAATCTTTCCAAATGTTAATAATCAATTAAATTGGCACATTGTCAAATAAATCACAAAATTAAACAAAATAAAATAAAATATAACAGACCTTAGGTCCGTGAACTTATTTTGCTTCAAAATCACGATAATTACTTTAATATACTTTGATGTATTCCTTCTCGTGCGAAGACATTTCTCGAGCGGTGTCAGGTAGCGTCTCAAAGAGCACCACGAGGTAACCTTCCGGCGAAAGCGCCACGTCGCTAGGCCGGTCCTTGTCATCCAGTCCAGGACTCTTTAGGTCTACAGACCACAGTATACGAAGTTCTGATGTAAACACCAACACTCGGTGATTCTTGGAATCAGCCACTATAATACGACCGTCATCATCAGTGACTATACCTGATGGGCGATTAAGCTCTCCGATTGCTGAACCTTCTCGACCGACACATTGCACTATTTTGGACAATTTTGGGTCGACCATTAACAGTCGGTGGTTCTCAAAGTCCGACACCACTATATTTCCTGTTGTGGTAAAACATACGCCTCTAGGAGTCGTTGGTCCTTTAAGCAATTTGGCCGGATTAGCAGTTTCAAACACAAACTTAGTAATGAAGAGTCCTTCACTGGTGAAGAGCTGAATACGATGATTGCGCGTGTCAGTAACGATGATGTTACCCAATGTATTGACGGCGACATCCCACGGGTACTGAAACTGCCCGCTCTCTTTGCCAAAACTGCCAAACTTGGCAACAAAATTACCTGAGCCTGTAAAGATTTGAACTCTATGGTTGTCTTTATCTATAACGATGATTCTGCCGTAGGTGTCTGTGGTAATTCCTGCAGGCAGATCAAATTGCCCAGGCGCATTGCCTTTGGACCCAAAGCAAGTAAGCAATTCACCTCTATTGTTGAATATTTGAATCCGGTTGTTTCTTCTATCGGCCACTATTATATTCCCATCTTTATCAACACAAAGGCCCCAAGGTCTTGAAACTTGGCCTTCTTCTTGGCCTTCAGTAGCGAAAGAAAACATTGGGGCACCGGGAACGGGACTTCTTGTTGGGTGCACTGATATTGACATCCAATGCCCTGGTATTGCCTGACCAATACCACGAGAATACAACTCCATTGCCATACTAGATGAAATATTATTTTGTTCGTAGCCCTGATTGGACCGAGAGTATGGACTGGAGCGATCTTGTAAAGAGCGCAGACTATTAGCCCCAGGCAAGGTATGATGATAAGCGACAGGTGGACATGATTGTATAGATGGAAGAGATAACAGAGATGGGCGTGACTGTACAGAACTCGAATTGTAAGACTGTATTGAGGCCGGTGGACCCGACTGGACATCACACTGCCGCTTCAGCTGATCGACTAAGTCGTAATTGGGTGGTATAAACAGGATCCTTTCCTCTGTTATGTACATGTTTTTAAACATACAAGAGAAATAATCTACTTGGGCTCTACCCTTTTCTTTTGCCATAAACAAATCAAGTCCCTCGGCATCCATACTACGTACTAATGTTTCATTTGTATGAGCTAATCCGGCCAATATTCCCCTGAGTGTATTCATATGATCTGTTAATTCATTAATTTTAGCTTGACGCATTTTTTCCACTTTTTCCAATAAATATTTTTCACGCTCTTCTATAGCCTGTACGTAAGAACGCATGGCCTTACGTATCTTCATATTTGCTTCAGCACTTTCCTTTTCATATGCTTTCGACAAAATTACAGCGCGATCGATTGCGCCTTTTATTGCTTTAGTGCCTGTTTTTGTTTCCTCGATCACTCTAAAGATACCGATGCGACACATATCCATAGCCCCTTTAATAGGTGAGTAGTTATGATCTTTGTGCACCCATAGAGTACACTCCTGACATATGAAAATAACACATGCATCGCAATAAAATCTAACAGGCTCTCCATGCAACTCACAATACATCATCTCCTTTTCGTGGCTCACTGAGTTGGGTCTGACACCTATAGGTGATATTTGGTGTATAGGGAGAAGCGTGTGCTGTCTCAATTGGCAGTCTGATGTCACTTTGTGGCAGCACTCATAACAGTATAAATCATTACATTCGAGGCAACGCGTTGTCGGCATGCGCTCCTCGCAACGGAAACAAGTGAGAGATACAGACGAGGATGTTCCAGTAGAACCACTTGAATTTTCTTCTTTGGATGTTGAATTGGACGTTGAGTGGGATGCTGAATGGGATGTTGAATTGGATCTTGAATTGGATGATAAACTGTACTCACGACCGATGACTCCTGCAGGATTTTGATATGAACTACTTGATGGCAGGGACCAGACTTCATACGGCATAGTCGATGACGATGAGGAACCGGATGCACCGGATTGAATGCTGGAAGGCTTGTTCATACTCTCGAGTAGATTGCAAATGATGTGGGTTATTGCAAGCGGGTCTGACTGCTCATTGGCGCCATGACTAGAAGATCCAGAAGTAGGCGACGATTTTGATGATATTGACTGTGTGAGATTTGCGAACGATCTCATTCTATGACTCGAACGCTACCTCATCCGTACTGTAACAAACAAAGGCAGTGTTATTTTTGTGAAACTCTGGAAGGTATTTACCGTCGTCACCGATATTAAAAGTAATCTGGTCTATCGGTCTTATGTGCAACTATTCAGCGTTATTAAATAACAAAATTTCAGAGATTTCCGACACGATATTAATTAAACTATTAATGTTATAATGGTATCGATTAATATTACTGCTTGGCAAATACAATACCACCACTATTAGCTATCGTCTTACAGAGGATATTACAAAAAGGTGCGCTATGTCTATACAGATAGGTGTCAAAGGTAATTAATTATCTTATCTATGCAGTTGCCTATTTATTCTTTTGTTATAAACAGTTTGTCTAGTAGTGTAGTGTACATATCAGGTAGTACATATCACGTAGGCTCATATCAAATTTATTTAAAACTCAAATTTATTTTTAAATCGATTTGAAAATGGACGACGTGCGTGAACTAACATTGTGGCTTTTATAGCTACTTCTTTAGATTTATCCAAGTAGAATAAGTTTTAACACGAGTAGTAATATTTTTACATGATACTGTCGAAAGTTTATAATAAAGACAAAATAGAAATTCAAGCTTTACACTTACTGTTTACGAGAAAAATGCAAGAATATAAATGATATGAATAAAAAAAATTATCAAGACCAATCGATGGGGAGTTTGGAAATTTTTTTCATGACGGTGTATTTAAGGCCTTACCAATTTTCGGGTCTTTGCGAATTTATGCCAACTTGCCATTTTATTTCATCTATTTTGCCTGTATTATTACGCGAATATTGAAATAAGTCAATTTTTCACAGATTTTATGTCACTATTAAAAACCAACAGAAATAGTGTCAATAATAAAATAAATCACGATTTTCTGAAGAAAAAAATGATATGGCCATAGAAATATAGCGCATGCGTTTATATAAGTCTAGTGTAATGGGAGTTTAGGTTAAAAAAATGTCAAAATCTAAAAGCATCAAATGTAAAATTCACGGCACTTGAAATTCATATAGGCGAACAGTTGTTACGGTGTACACATTGTTTGGGATTATAGAAATTAGTTTTTGTTTGGTAAAACATATTGTAAAAAAAATGTCAAGATAGATATTGCATTTTTTTGTACCTAAACTGTATAAATAATCAAGATAGATAGGATGAAATAAAAATATAAATATTTAATAAAATTTCACAAAAAAAATCACAGAATTTTAAATTGACGGCACTTGAAATACATAATGGGCGAACAGTTGTCATGACACATTATTTAGGATTGTTAAAATCGGTTTTTGTTTGTTTTGATTATTAAAATCGTTTTTTTTATAGCTATACATATTATATTATTTTATGGTAAAATTTAACGAAATCACCAAATCTTAAATTGACGGCACTTAAAATACATATGCACGAACAGTTACGAGGTTACACATTTTTTGAAATTATAGATATAAAACCGATTTCAATAATCTCAAAAAAAGTGTTTAGTAAAAAATTTGCCAAGACAGAAAAAAAAAATAAAAAAATATATATCAAAATTAAGTACTTGAAATGAAATACATAAGTACGAACAGTAATTATGGGGTAAACATAGTTTGGGACTGTTGAAATTTATTTTTGTTTGGTAAAAAATATTATAAACAAAACATACCTCACATTAGCTGAAACCACGCACAAAACAAAATGGTGTAGCTCTATTGGCTTCACAACAACTTCAAAAAAAAAAACAAAAAATGATCTAACGCGTCCCCGTTGCTGCGATCAACTGATGGTTGCACTGAATCTTTCCGTAGTGCAGTTTGCGAAAAAAATCCAACCCAAAATCTTTTGTGTCCCTACCACTACCCCTGGCGATATTGTAGGTAGTGCGTGAAAGGGACAGCATACATAACCGCCGAGGGTTCGATAGAGAAGAGATCTTGTCACATTCCAAAATTTTCCATTATTTAGATAAGGAAGTTTGCTATGAGATAGGGTTGGCATAAAGTAAAGACGCTTTATACGGAATTTGCAATTTTATTGTTTGAAATTGCTATAGAAGTTTTTAGATACTGGTTTTGCCAATGTGTTCTTACAGTATACTGGTGCGCATTCTATTACTAATCTCCTCTTTGACAGATAACCAATTTTACTGTTGTTTATATTGGATCAAAACATAAACAGAAATAACTTTAGACTGCATTACCAACCCTAAATGGGTGCATCATTAACAAAAAGTACCATGGAGCAGTTAAAGGACGGATGTTGAAAAAGGATAGCTGTTAGATATCATAGAAATGAGTAGGACAGCAACTATTTCCTATTAGATATCGTGATTTCGTATTTTGGGCGGCGCAGCGGTGGTAACACATGCGTTAGTGACCTTGGAACGCGAATGCGCGTGAGGCAGGTCCGGGTGAGACCCCAGTCGGCCATTTTGTAGCGCCCCCGCGTTCCCTAGCGCGTAGGGTGCCGAAAATCGATGCTTTCCCTTACTACCCTTACATCTCGGGAAGGGCAAGACCGCTAAAATTCCTTAAATACATAACAATAATATTCTCACAAGCTTACGATTTTGAATGATATACTATTCAGCATTGTTATAATTAAAAATAAATGAAAAATATACTGGATACTCTGGATACAAGCATTATAAAAAAATAATGCGGGAATTCGTTTTTTTTTTTTAAATTTTTGAAATAGGTATCTGAAAAAGCAAATAATGTGAAAAAGTTTTAAACAAAACCTAGAAGATGGATAAAAACTAATCAATAAAGAATCAGTTTAGTACATAGGTATTCAAATACAAACATATTCCCTTCTAAAATTAGTAGGTAGATAAATGTTTCTAACTTCATTATGATGAAGTGCATTATTTTATTAATAATGCATTATTATTCTACACAATCCAGAAGGTAATCCGAACATGATAATAATCTAACACCCTTTAGTTTTTAATAGCGTAGGATTATTGTGACTAGTATAATAATACCTGCTATGAAACCAATGAAATGCTAAAAATACAAAGCGGGGATGGCAATATGACTTTAAAATTAAAACATGATTGACTCAGGTAGGGGGCTAAACAATGAAAAGGTCAAGTCACGTATTGTTGTGTGCCTTGTTAATTTTTTTTGGCAACTGATGCACGTTAAATAATAAATAAAAAAGCAGACTATTTCGTTCGACACATTTATATTTAAAGATGTTTATAGTGATACATGGTATAGCAGATTGTAATGGCTTTACCTATCTACTTTTAATTTTACTAGCCTAATGGGCTGGACTATAGGAAGAAGGAAACACGTGTGCTGGTAATGAATTCCAGGTCTTGGTGGTGCGGCAAAGAAAAGAGTCTCCGAACCGCTTGGTTCTTGCTCGTATATTCTGCACAGTGTGAGGGTGACATCTAAGGCCTGCACTTGATGTCCTATGTAGGAAAGAAGATGGTGGGATTAGTTGGAAGGGCTCAGCATAACACTCACCATGATAGAGATAGTAAAATACAGCCAAGGAAGCAATATCTCTACGCATCTGCAAAGGCTCGGGGGTGTTCGTGACCTCAGGGTTCCCAATAATTCGGACCGCGCGTCACTGCAACCTGTCGAGAGCATCTAGTGTGTATTTCGTGGAGCAATCCCAGAGATGCGAGCAGTATTCCACACAGGAGCGAATTTGTGTCTTATAGAGAAGACACCGCTGCTCCGGCGTGAAAAAACGTCTCACTTTGTTCAAGAGTCCGAGTTTCCGCGAGGCTGTTTTGATGATGCTCTCGATGTAATTTCTGTTATTCAGTTTGCAGCGAATATCCATGCCTAGGATATTGAGATTGTCCTGCAGTGGCAGTGGCGTGCTCTGAAGAGTGAGAAGGGGAAGGAAGGAAGATACCTTTGCTGTGAACGCACAAGCCTGCGTCTTCTTGGCATTGAACACGACCATGTTCTCAGAGCCCCATTGAGAAATGTGATTCAAGATCCGGTCCAGTTCAGTGACAAGAAGCTGTCTTTTTTCCGCGATATCGGACTGTTTGGCCGCAGGTTGTCCGTGATAACTCCCGTGTAAGGTGCTATCGTCTGCATAGCAATGTATGCTGCCGGTGGACAGTATGTCGTTGATATGCAGAAGAAAGAGAGCGGGAGAAAATACAGACCCCTGCGGTACGCCAGCATTTATCTGCAAGAACTCCGAAGTCCGTCCACCACAGAGAACGCAAATACGGCGCTCCCGTAGGAAACTAGCAACCCACAAGCACAAGCTTGGAGAGAAGCGATTTGTGCCAGACTCTATCGAAAGCTTTGGCGATTTCTTTGACTTTCTTTGAAAGATTTACTGCAAAGCGCTACGTCGAGCATCTCTTTAGAGCCTGGCTCTAGCCCGATGACCAGACCTGGCAGATGGCCAATATGGCTTTCGCCAGAGGACCTTCACCGTAGATGCCATCATGCGCGTGAAGACTCTAGCGAGGGATGCGGCTACTCAGGGCGGGTTACGTTGGCGGTGTCCTTGAGCATCGCCAATGCATTCAACATCATGCCCTATGCTTTAGGCGAAGGCAGGGAGGCGCTCGTGCATCACGAAGTGCCTCTCCACCTTCGCTGCATATTTGGAGCGTACCCGACGTCAAGAGCCTCGGCCGGTTAGAGATGTCGTGCGGTGTTACGCAGGGGTTGGTTCTGGAGCCTCTCCTGTGGAACCTCGGATACGACTGGGTTTTTCACGGTGAGCTCGAAGACGATGCCACAGTCACGTGTTGTGTGGATGACACGCTAGTATTATCCACATAACACGTGACGCATAAAACGGAGGCCATGTTATTTCACGGACTACGGTGCGTGCCACCTGCAGGAACCAGGAAGGCACTCCCATCGGCATGAAGCTCCATATGACATGACTTGAAGTTCGTGCTTAATGGCTGATGGAACTTCGGAGAGCATTTCCGAAGTTCCATCAGCCATTAAGGCCTCCAAGCTCAAGGCGCAGCCTATCGCTCTGGTGGCGCTGCTGCCCGATTTGCGGGGTATCCCGCCATTGGACCGAAGCGATGGAGGTGAGATCCCTTTCAGAGCAATACAGAACCTCGCGGGAGCGGGGAATGATCCCGAGCCTCGAGAAATCCGTGAGGGATGTGATGTGGCAATTTCACGCTCGGCAACTAATGACCCCAGACGGTGTGTGATTTTAGTTAGTTTGAGTCCGACATAAATGCACTACCGCCACGCCACAGAGAATCTTCATTTTAGTCAGTTCAAGCTCGACATAGTTTGAGTCGGGGGGAATTTCGCACTAAGAAAACGTGACCTCCCTCCAAAATTTTAGGCTTTACCCATGTCTGGATCAGTCAACTTTTGTTCAAGATGTTTGTAAGATGTATCTGTACTAATTACATATCTTTCCTGTTTACTTGTACAAACTGATAAAATTAAGAATGCTATTGGTATTTACGTTTTCGCTTATGATGGATGACTAATGACAAATAGTTTTGAGTATTTAAGTAATTTTATCATAATGATTGTCATTAACGCGCTTCGCTGACCAGATATTATTGAACGCTACATTTACTTAATTGCCGCAAGATCAGATATATTCATAGATTTTTAAATTAAAAAACTTTTCATTTGGTGTAGTATTTAGCCTCATTTCAGATGAGGTAGACAAATAGATAAAACATATGTCTACCTGCTATGATCATAGTTTCCGATAATGCTAATTGTCAACCACCGACGCTGCCAAAAATGTGATTTAATTTTAGACGTTACAGGTATACTGTTAAAGTCTAGAATTAAATGGCATCTTATACAGTACCTAAAACCAAAGTAGAGCCCCAAGAGAAACCTGTGTCAGAGACTCGTCCGTCAATCACCAGGTGTGCCGGCTTGCAGCTGAGGCAGGCTTGGGACGAAATCTTGGTGGGGGCCCATATTATACGTAAACCAAACCTACATGTAAAAATTATACGCTTGAAAAAAGGCCGCGCGCACAACGCATGCGTGGGGTCGGGTCGGGGACGCGCTGACGCGCCGCCTGCGCCCCTCGCCCTAACAAAGAGGCTACGGAAAATTTTCCAAAAGTAGTTTAGAGTAGGGATAATGATACTTTCTTATTCAAGATAGATTTCTGATAGAATATACCAAATTGTGCCCATTAATATCATACTTTTCGCAAAAAAGTGAAAGAGAGTAATGCGGCTGAATCTAGACATGGCTAGAGCTAGAGATCTATGTCGGATGGATTTCTATTGTTAGGCTCAGGAAATCATCGGCAGTTCTTGGTTTCAAGATTTATTTATTTAAACTTTTTACTCAAATACACAAAGATTGTACAAAGACGTACCCTGTTGTATCATCCGCCATTTTGAATTTAAGTGCCGTCGATTCGAATGTGGTGATGTCAAATTCTACGTAATTCGAGTGGACTTATTATACAAAGTTCGCACTTTGGAGCAGATAGCCCAGTCTCAGCTCGGGTAGGTACAAGGGAAATAACTGGTAATAAGACCTAAAACGGTGTATATAGCGACATAAACCCCTCTGTCCAGCGGCAGCGGTATACAAAAGGGCTCGCTTTACTGCTCCTTTTATTGTTTCGGTTTTTAAGAGAGATTTACCTCTAAATGTAGAGAGGAAAGTCTGCACCAGAACCTCGTCCGTCACTCAGACTGTCTCCAGGTTGGCTAGGACCCTAAATATATAAGCAGTAACCGCTCATTGTTACTAGAAGAACTGCATTCTATTCAACAATAACACGTTCTAAAATAATTTCGACAGAAAGTACATTTTCATTCGAATACACTATTCAAATGTTGGAAAAACTAGAACAATGAACGAGTGCCGGTTAAACTTTAGTTAAACAGGTAAGCTGTTTAACTAAAGTTTAACCGGGGACTAGCACCCAAATAATCAATACTGCCAATGATAAAATGCGTGCAAGTTAGAAGTATTACTTTGAAAACCATGTGCAGTTGAGTTGTGCAGGTAAAATTCGTTATACATTTAATAAAAAAAAGGACGGTCAATGTGTTGTTGTGTGGCTATGTGTAGAAACAATAGTTTTGCGCAGGTCGCATGTATTGACTGAGCAAGTGAGCACCGGCCGCCCTACCCAAGCCGTACCATCCAGTGGTAGTAAACATTTGTACTAGGATTTCTGTGTAGAGCAAAAACGCCGGGGTCTTATTCAGTAATATTACACACAACATTACAAACGTGTGATTTCGAATTTGTGTAAATTTTTAAAATTAATATATACAAAATGTATCAAACTAGGACTGATTCTGAAGGTAATCTTCAGATAACTTCGGAAAAATGTGAGTAGGTTTTATTTTTACATTATCATACGAAATATCAAAGATTTTAGTGTTTTTTTCTATTCGAATCGTTTCCAAGACGTGGCGTTAATGAAACAAGAATGACAAAGAAATTCGATTTTCAACTATAGGTACCATGATCTTTTCTTTTTAAACTAAAATGCGTTGTTACGCTTTGTTTGACGGTTTTCGTAGAGTGAAACGTAAGAATCTAATTTAGATCTCGTTTATTTATAAAATGATTTTTACTCAAGATTAAAAATATTTAAAATTTACCATTTTTTAATATTAACGTCTAAAACGCAGTCTATAAGTTAAATTATAAACCTATAGCAAATTTCGAACGGACTGATTTTATGTATGGAATCTGAATAATTTTACACAAAGGTAAATAACTCGTTTTTGGAGTGGGTTTACATCATGTGGAAGGGCCAGGATTCGAACCTAGGACCCCCCGCTCGTAAAGCAGAGCTTTTACCCCTAAAATACCGACGCTAATTACTTAATTAACATCCACATATAATGAATCCCTCTTACCTTGTCTTAATTATTTTGAATAGATTAAGTATCTAGTACTTCGATATACATACATACATTACATACATACATAAAATCACGTCTGTTTCCCATAGGGGTGGGCAGAGATCACGGATCTACATACTACTCTCGCTTCATTCACTCTCATTACATTCTTCATGCATGCTCGTCGGTTTAGGGTACTTCTGAACTGCTCTTTTCTAAAACTTCCCCGATACCGTCCTAGGTCTTCCCCTTCCGACGGTACCATTCACACTCGCCTCAATCCTCATACACCTGTTTTGTTAGTCTTCTTTCATTCATTCTCTCAACATGACCAAACCATCTCAACATACACATCATCTACTTCGATATGTCAGAAAAATATAGTTTAGGTTGTCTTGCGGCACGAAAAATATAATAGATTACAACTAGGTAAGAATTAAAGTTGTAATGGCTATATAAAATATGCTTTATAATAGGACCACTTCTGTACAAAAGGATAAACGCTATAACAAGCATTTATTCCCTAAAATATGCGCGTTGTAAGTGAGTTGTGAAGAATGTCCTCCAAAGATTGTCCTACGATGACACAGAGGAGTCAATGTCTGTTTCAAAATAAATAGTTACTGTTAAGTTGCATAATCAAGATATAGCTTTAGTTAGTAGTAGTGAATGACTCTAGCGTTGTATTGTTCTTACTAAATTGGTTGTAACTGTGATAGTAGTTAAAAAATACCTATTGTTAAACTGCAATTGACGCCTGAATCACAGGACTACCTAGTTCAGGCACAGCTTAGATAACATCCCTAGGTAAAGACCTCTGTAAGACAATTAACTGCACAAACCTACCTATGCACACTTTAATAATGTACGAAAGATTTAGAACCCATGTATAACTAAAATACTGTACAACGATCATAAAATAAAATTGATTTGATTTGAATGTTATTATTTTTTTAAATCTCTCTCTGTCCAGTGATTCTTAAATTTGTGTCACTGTACGGCGGCGCATTGACCCCAAGATGTCTAGTTTGGGAAATGCTCCATATGCAATTATTCATCCAGACAGTACTGTAGTATCTACATTAGCATTTTTATATGTTTCTTTACCGGCCCATATAATGTTTACTCCATTTGGTTACGTAGGTATTTAACTAAACGTAAACAAACTGGATTTGTCTTTTTAAGAAGTTTTATTTAAAAACTGTTTATTCATACTTTTCTGTTTAGAAACTCAATAGAAAAAGCGAAATCCAACCACTAGTTAGTCAGTTAGCTCAGTTTATTTGTTAAATATGTGTTTTTAGAAAAAGTGGCTACAAGATTGTTTACATTTAGCATTTACAGCAACTAGATCATAATTCATAACTCCATACCAACCCCGATCAGTAGTAATAATGTATTTTTTTAAATTTCTAGTGTAAAATGTTGAGCATCTCTTATCCAAGATGACAAAAACTACCTGAATGGCGGAACCAGTTGGGTGACGCTGTCGGTTCCGAACAACACCGAGTTTCACTGAACATTAGAAAAAATATACTCGTTATTGTGTGAGGCTTTGCTTAAAACTACATTATTTTAAAAAGGTTAAATGCAGTTGCCGTTAAAGAACGTCCGGACACATTGTACTTAATGGGTAATTTAGAAAATAGTTAAAGCATAGAACTATTGTTGCATCAGGGTTGTTCTACCTTTTGTCAGAATTAGGATCTTTATTCTTGAAACTAAATGAAAAAGAAATTTGCTTTTACGAAATTCATTTTGTCAAAGACAAATAAAAATACGCAGGATCACTTCAGATATTGTACTATTAATTTTTTTTATAACACTCAGACAAGCTGTGCATATAACTACTTAGATTTATTTCTAGACATTTACTTAATATTTGAACGTATAAAGCCGGTGTTCCACGGTGGGCGTCAGCGCGGACTAAAGACCGTGGAATGATGCTCGTCTGTGATAGTGCTGACGTATTTGTACACAGGCGATTAAAAAAAGACCTTTACATCTCTTCATTCACTCTACAAGGGGTCAATTATTTTTAGACTCTAAGGGGCCGTTCATGTATTACGTAAGCACTAAAGGGGAGGGGACGGGGTCTTTACATTGCTTATTTTTGATGACATGGGAGTGGGGGATCTAGATAATTAATACCCACACATTACCCTAAAAACATATGTGAAAAGAAACATAGGTACTTATAGGTAGCAATCTTCACGTAAGCACGGGGAGGGGGATGGTGTAAGAGTTTTGCTGACCAGGTAACGGTGGGTTAAATAAATCTGCTCACGTAATACATGAACGGTCCCTAATAGCATAACAGCAAACTCTAAAATTAAAAGGCATTGCATGCAGAGCTAGTGGTATGACTTTGGTGTTATTATGACATTAAATTAGCAGAATCGGGGACAAGACCTTTGATTCTGCTAACTGTCAACCTCTGATATACTGTACAGAATGCCATTAAATTTTAGACTTAACTATTAAAAACATATTTAGCGCGGGCGGCAAAGGTCGATTCGATCGTAAATTTAGAGCACCGCCTTTTGACTTCTGATAAGTGCTATAGTGGTCCCAGGCTACAATATGGACTGATGTTGCCAGCAGCTGGTGTGGTCAGAGAAGGCTATTGGTTAGAGTCAGGATAAGCGCTTAAAAGGAGAACAAATGGATCGTAAGTATATAAATATAGCAACATAGTTTTGTGAATAGAATATAATAGAATCGTTAATATTTGTTAAAACATGTCTGTACATACAAATGCATGCAATAAGTAAGTGATCGTACATAGTCCAGTCATGTTTTGTCTTATGAGACAAAACATGTCTCCTTACGCATATATTTGTACGCTGCTATATGTAGCAGCGTACAAATATATGCGTAAGGAGACGCTTAGTCATAAAATGCGCATTAGATAGCTTTCAATTTTCACTTATAGTTCAATGATATGTGGTGCTTTAATATTGTAAGCGAAAATACCTTTGGCGCCTGCTTTAATTAACATTAAGTCCAAAATTATATGGGAGTTCATTATTTTTTATCTTTTTCTTTCCACAAGAAATCAAATCAAATCAAATTTCAAATCAAAACATTTTAATTTTAGACTTTAACACGTAACGCGTAACGTCTAAAATTAAATGACAGCAGCAGAATCGGAGTTCAGATTAGGTGCGCGCGTTCCAGGCTGACGATGCTCCCGTGACCGCGTCCGTGAAACCTCGCACCGTGGTACACCGGGTTCATTCATGCGTAAAATCAGCAGGAATCAAACCTGCGATCTCTCTCGTAGCAGTGAACTAGCGAACGTTCTTCTGTCACGGGGCATGACACACAACTCGTCAGTGACAAAGTAATATCACAATCACGTTTATTAACTTTCCACAAGTCAGGTGGATATTTCAACATGAAAAAGGACTTCGTTAACAGGGTTATATAAAGAGTTAGCAAGTGAAGCCATAAACCGTTTTGTAACAATTAATAAAATTCTTTGCAACCGTGCCCATTGATCTAAAGAAAATTTTCTTGTTGTTTTTACTATCAAAGGAAACCTCAAAAGATTTTCTTTTTGAAATGTTTTTAGGAGTTTGGAATATATTTACGTACCACCGCATTATGACGTCAAACATCTAGAGGATATCCAGGAAATTAGTCACGTTAAGTAAGTTTCGCTTTCTTGGAAAGCTACAACTGCCCGACGTCACGTTGGCTCCCCTATTTCCGATAATTTCTATAACAAAACAAAAATAATAAAAAAATAAAATATGTGTTGTGATTGACTGAAAACATAAATAAAAATAAAATAATATTTAAAATTAAAGGAATAAAATAAATTTGAATAAATAAACATCGTCTCGGTAAATTACACCTACAGGGCCAATTTGTTTGTCAGCCAATGCTCAGCAGTCAAGATCGAGTCAGCTTGTCCGAACTCTGACTGCAATGACAATAAATTACGTTAGGAATGACATAAGTTTTATCACTAATATTCGCCAGATTGGTAAAGTGCAGCAATATGATTATTATCATCTCTCAGGGATAAAGTAATCGCCTTCATTCTTGTGTTAGCCCTGTGTGCCTAGAAAACTCCAACTTCAGGGCCCGCTACACCTCCTATACATATAGATAGACCATTCACGCTGAAAGTCTGCGCTAGAGCGTCATCGGCCAACCAGCAATACTGGCTTACCAGTGAGGTTGGTTGAGCCCCCGAAGATGCACACGTAACACCCCTTACAAGAATTTAACAGTAAAAATAGATGACAACTATTTATATGGAACTGCAAAGAACTAGCAAAATATGGGTGTTATTGTCTACACCCCGGCATATACGGGTGTGATTATTTTTTGAGTAACCGACGAAAATTTCGGTGACCCCACAAACGCTTTCAGCTTAATTGGAAGGGTCAATAGTTACAATAATGACATATCATGCGTGACCGGCATTGTTAAAAAGAAATTGTGCTTCGTGCGATATTAGTTGTATGCGTCAGCTCTTTCATTTGATTTATTTACTTTTTTCTATTATAAATAGTTCAAATTTATGTAGAAGACGATATAATACACATTTATTAGGAACCCCAAATTGACTCCATGGCCGTGTCTCAAATTCAGAAGTGGCCGAATTTGCTTGCATCTGAATGTCTGTCTCCACGTACAGTGCCATTTTTATAGAATGAAACTATGAATAATAGCTTCTCATTACTACTGATAGGAAGCTATCCTTTCCACTCTCATAGTAAATTACCAGCAACTTTAATATACTCTCCAAAGTTATACCCAAAGCATAATTTACCCCACACGATGAAAAGTTTTAAAGGAGTTCTAACGAATTATGATCCAAATTATAAGTTTGAACAATTATTAAGGTTCACATGGAGTGGAACCTAGCACAATTTCTCCTTTTTATGTTTAGTTTATTGGCTGTAAAACATTTCGAAACATGCGCAAGTGAACAATTTACTTCGTCACAATTTCACATTTGAATCGCATTGATCGATACTCAGCGTCAGTCCCCTCGGACACACAAAGTCGACACCCCTAGAATATATATAATAAGGTATCCCTTTTGGTTGTAAATACACCAACTAAATACAGAAGGACGACGAGAATTCTTGCAGAGTCTATGTTTTTAAGATAAATTGAAACTTTTTGAGCAATAGTAACAAGTCAGAAATTTACAGTTAATTGGACGGGTATTGAACAAAAGACATACACAATACTACACAATATTATTGCGAAAAATATTAATATTATTGGGACTGTCTCCACCCTCAGTTACTACTGATAAGCTGATGAGGATCAAATGCAGTAAAGCGAGAAAATGCTGACCAAATTGCCATGGAGCGCGCAAGGATTTGATCGAGAATAAATTGGAAACGACGTAATGCGAATAAATCTACTTTTGTCCCTAAAATACTGTGGAAAAACTGACTAACTTTTATTATACAAGCTATCGCTTGTGTGAAACAATGTTGTAAAGATTTCTTCATCCGAGCACCGTCGTTTATAGCATCCAAAGTATACATAGCACATTCATGTATCCTAAGTGTACATTGGAGTCTGGGGACTGCTTTCCTATAACTTTACAGTTTTTGTATTACATAGGTTTTTACGGCTTCGTCTATCGACTGCCAGCGCCAGAGTCTAATCCGTTTATCAGCACCGGCTTGCAAGTGAGGTTCGCTTGGGTCAACGAAGAACTTGGTGGGTCCCATGATCAGTTACTAACTGATATTTACATTTGTCTTCTATTGAACATTACGACCAATAAAGTCACGGTTATGTGTGACGTCATTGTTGATTATGTGCGTAGGGCACCACTAGTTTACATATTAACGAGGGTTGAAGTCACACTTCCTTTTAGAATTCTGTAGTCTATTCTATAGAATAGACTACATAATTCTGGCAATACGCAGTGTTGGTTCTCGGAAAACGGAGAACGTAGCACAATTAAAAGCGCCCTAAATTCTCAGTTGCTATTAGTGTAAAACGATTACATTTCTCTAGAACTTTGATTGCATTGAACATGATACAATCTAGTGAAAGCTAATCTAGATGCCTATAGTCAATTCAGATGCCTCGGTTACTACTGCATTGTAATCAGGGTTTATTTAGACGATGTGTTATTTCAATGGCGATCGCTGGCATTCCATACAATATTATTTGTTCGAGCTATGCACTATCCATTCAGGCGCATCGCTTGCTGGCTCCGGATTCTCTACATCACGCATCGATTTCTAACACATAGTGCATACGTATAAAAACCATTATAGTTGGTATGTGTTACACTTATACCTAGTGTGAGTTTCATAAATTACTTCACTATCGAGTAAGTGTCAAAAAGTGTCACAGAATTAGAGCAATCTGGCAAGGATCTTATATCATATAAATCACTGGTTGTAATAATAAGATCGTGTAATTATCTTGGTTACTAGAAAGAGTAGTCGTAATAGCGAGTAAGCTTTATTTATTGCCTAAATGACAGCGTTGTTGAGATATTTATCTACGCAACTGCAAAGGCTCGAGGATAGTGGTGACCTCAGGACGCCCTATTATATGGACCGCAAGTTGCTGCAATCTGTCGAGAGGATCTTATAAGTGCTGTGCAGAGCCATCAGCCAAGTAGTATTTCAGGGAAGGATGAAATACTGCCTGCGTGTTCTTGGCATTGTGCTCGATCAGGCTCTAAGAGCACCGTAGCTAAATCGTGAACGTGCAGCTTATCTTTCGACAATTTTAAGGCTCTATATAGTCCTCTGTACTGCTGTCTCTGTACCAATATGTAGTGAAGGGTGAATATCACTAGAAGGCAGGCTACCGGCTTAGGTAAGAATAGCTTTACCTATAATAATTGTAAAACAGTTTGAAGGTAAAAGGATTTATACGCCCTATGTCAGATACGCAAAATGTCAGATGTGCATATCGTCAGAAAACGCAGAATGCCAGATACGTAAAAAGTCAGAAACGCAAAATGCCAGATACGTAAAAAGTCAGAAATGCAAAATGTCAAATACGCAAAATGTCAGATACGCACAAAGTCAGAACCACATAAAGCCAGAAATGTATGAATTAATAACTTATGTCACTTTTTTAAAGCTTGGTTGAGGTTTTTTATACATTTGAATATTGGTAAATTGAGTGAAGAACAATGTATCGATACTCAGAATCTTTTAGAAAGCGAAGAACTGACTAAATTTAAATCATATTTTTAAAATCAATGGCTTTTAAAGTTTCCTATGACAGTATTAAGTTGTTCAAAAACAAGACACCGGACCACCAATGTTGTTGAGGGTTGGCATCATCGGCTTAACGTTAAAATACTTACCTAAACGCCCAAATTTTTGTCTTTTTGTACATGCAATTTTGAAAGAGGCTAAACGTGTTGATTTTAAAATAAAAAAATCGTTGATTTTGTCTAGACGAAAGGACCGCCGAAATTCCGATATTGGATATGATCGAATGTATAAAAAATATCTTAAAAAACTTGAAATTGAAGAAATTTCACCCGCAGCATTTGTACAAAAAATGATATATCGCCATTTACTCTTTTAATATTAACAGCAAATTTTTGAAATGATTTTTGTTGAGTTCAATAATTACGTCATTTAATATTACTTTTTCTAAATATGATTTACCAAATACATGACATTGTGTCAGGTAGTACCTAAGATAATTATAAGTTTAGCAAATTTAATTCTGTTTTGTTAAAGTAACAATTGTTTGCAACTTTACTTTCTATTTTTTTATATGATTAAACTCACGGAAATAACAGATGGTGTTTTATTGATAACCTCTTGACTTGTCGTTCATGTTGTCATGCAATCATGGCATTATGCGTTTTTGACATATTGAGTATCTGACATTCAGCGTTCATGGCATTTTGCGTATTTGTCATTAAGAGATTCTGACAATTTGCGACTTTGACATTTTGCGACGAAGTCTGCCGATCTGACAAAATGCACATCTGACATTTTGCGTATCTGACATAGGGCGTATAAATCGGTAAAAGGTAGTAACGCCCACATTATGAATACGTTTATCCCACATTTTAATAACCAGATTTCATGTTCGATGGACATTTTACGATTTTGACGAATATCTAGTTTTTGTCCAGAAATACACTTATGTACATACATATGAAAAGACCCTGGCGAAATTATTTCAGCTATAGCTTAGCTTTCACTAAGGTTACAGCCGGCGATCGCTATCTGGCGGTTTAATGGAGAAAAGCAACTTTTTGGTATACCTATGAAAATTACACATGACAGGATATTCTACTTCATAAGGATGAAGTAGAATATCCTGTCACAGTAAAATAGGTACAAGGGGTCACTACAGATCTTCCCCTAGATTATAGAGTGGGGGATAAATTAGTTAGGTAGAAATAGCCACCAGCCCGCCAACTGTTTATATCCTTACATACTCCTTCACGAACTTTCTCACGAAAATCTACCAGCAGTTTCAAGTTTTCCCGACTTGCCTTTTTGATACTTCCACAAAGTAAGTTGTGTTAATTTTGTTTATAATGAAATAAAATGTTGTTTAATCCTATATTTATGTATTTAAAATATCATATGAATCGGTATGCATCTGACACGTTCATTCCATATCTCGTGTTAGTGAATGATCTCCCTTCAAAGTGAATAATAGCCGAGATAATTTAGACTACTTTAGAGAGTATCCGCGGGTCGCTTTGAAATAGTGAAAGCAGCCATTGAACCAAGCTCAACACATGGTGATTTCGCATTGCAAAAACGTGTACAAAGGGTATTGTTATAAATTGTTCGTTACAAGTCCACTTTAGTCTGATTTCCTGGCACTTTCTGACTTCCTGGGATATTTTTTATTTGCAGAAATTAATGACCGCTTCGTATTTCCAGGGACAAAATTTACTTTTGATTAATTGATGCGCATGTGGATACTTTCTTGTTATCTGGCATATCTTTTTCTTTACAGAAATTAATGACTGCGTGTTTCTACATTTTTTTCTTTTGATTAATCGATTGCAGCCGCATTTTGTATGAAACAAGGCATACAGAACTAAGATATCATCCCCATTGGGTGCAATTCTGACTTAAGCGAAAAGGTTCAGTATCTCCTGTCTTTGTTCCACCACAAAGAACTACCTTCTTTGCCTGTAGAAATGTGTTCTTTTTCCTATAATGGGGGCGTGAAAATTTATCTATCGGAACCATCGAACTAAATAATCGAAATAAATACCACCATTTTGGAATTGATACCTTAGAATGGAATGGGGGCTAGTATTTTTTGGATTCCAGTTTGTCATCTCTTGTCTATAAAAGAAGAAGGTGTACAGAGCCATGGTAAACATCGAAAGGATCACGGGTCGAGTCTCCCTACAAATTCGTCATACCAATCAAAATCAATAAGCGGGTCTTGGGCTCCCAAACTGCATACATTGGTCGTAACTTAAAAATAGCTATGAGGATAACTATAAAGAGAACGTTTTAATGCAAAGACCTCTATTTAACACATTGACAAATTAGATAAAACTAACTACAGTTTGCACCGTAATAAAAATGTATACCAATTTTTGTATTTTTCAACTTCAAACTGCTTCAATGGTAGGTGATAGCCAGCAAGCAAGGCGATAATTCCTGGATCGAGCAAAAAGTAGGTATTTTCGATTTTTTTATGTGAAACATTTAATAAAGCGAGTCCGGCGCATGGCGACATGACGCGACATGGCGACGACGAGTTGCCACACCCTCGACTCTGCCGGAGCACCTGTTCAACAATTAATGATGTTCTGGTGCTGGTTTTCCTCTCACAGTTGAAAGGTCGGACGACGGTCATCCCCATAAGAACAGCATAAGCCCAAACTAAAAGGAGGAGAAGGAGCGGACCCCGGACTCCGAGGTGAAAGCCTCAGATGCAACCGGAAGTATCGCCATGAGTATGTTGATGATGTTATCAATTGCGTAAATCTTAACGATGTGTGTTAATTGTTTTAAAATATACCTGAATTTCTTAGACCCTTCAAAGTTCAGAAGATAGGTTGTAAACCACATCCACCGCAGTTAAGTATATTTTATTACGTTAAAACTCTGTTTAAGTGGCACTGGCAGCTATCACCAAAATTGAACCCAACAAGACAAAAACCCAATTGGTTTATACATCATAAATGAGTGTTATATAGCTATAGCCGCATATAAATAATTGCGGAGCGTTTCCGAGGGGACGAAGTGCTTAGCGCATGCGATCTCGGACCCCACGGGGTAACGCCAAGATTACCTCGCTGGAGATTACGACAAATATGTTCCCTGCAGTAACAGAAATCAATAGTTTTCTACAGTCTATGCTCCATGGGATCTCACATCCCCTCGCCTCAAAAAATTTATTGATCGTTATTTTAACACGTAATTCTAGACTGTGACTTGTATTTTTTAAATGTAT
The DNA here is from genome assembly GCA_963662185.1 of Eilema griseolum. Taxonomy (NCBI): domain Eukaryota; kingdom Metazoa; phylum Arthropoda; class Insecta; order Lepidoptera; family Erebidae; genus Eilema; species Eilema griseolum. The sequence continues at coordinate 6,708,523 of OY759248.1, read as the reverse complement.
TATAAATAAACGTACTTTGATAACGTATTTTTTATTTTTATTAATGGAGATGTCTATGTCCAGTGGTTATTTGGAGATGTTATGACGAGGATGATGCTTAGCTATATTAAGACGAAAATTAAAATGACAGACTCGATGGTACAGTGGTAAAGAGTACTGCTGTGTATTAGGTCGCGGTTTTGATGGCCGAGTCGAGGTGTAACCTGGTTGAAGTTAGTTACAACTAGGTACCGAAAACAACGAGCCCAGAACCTCCAAGAGTAGTGCACCCTGGGCAACGGGGAATACATCTCCCTGAAATAACAGGCGCTGCCGCTTGTGGTCAATTCCGGCCAATTCTGCTCGGAGGCTCTCCACGTGTCCCTCTGACTAGCAGAAGGTACAGTGGAGAGCAGACAACGAGCGAGCTGGTTTTCCGAGCGCAGGGTGTGACAGGACGGCCGCTTGTCACTCTATAGACCCCGCCGGTGCTCACATACTTCTTCCCAGGGTTCAATGAGGACTATGCTTCACAGACCAGAGGGGGGGAACCGGAGATGGCACTGGATCAACCAGGGTTCGAGGAATATGCATTTGGCAATCTTTCTAGCCGGCATCATCTGAAGACCCAAAACGGCGTGTGATTTTAGTCGGTTCGATCCTACATAAGCACCCCCCATGTCCGACAGGTTGGCACCCCGAGGATATCCACACGAAAGAAAATCTACCGAAAACGGAGGAATTTACTGTTTTGAGGATAATAAAAAGAAAGTAAAATGCTCTTTTAACATGTATTAAAAGTAAAAGTAACCATAAAGATCATGATAACATAACACAGAAGAAAATGATCTTAAAACATTACTAAGAAGCAATCAATAACATAAAAACAATTTGAAATCTTAGAATAATATTGCAAATAAATGTGAGATTCTGTAAATGTAACTTTTGCACAATCATACAAAATAGCACAAACATCTATAAAGCATTCATCAGTTCAATTAATAAATTATTTATTAGAAAATAATATACTACATTAGGAATATTGTAAATAACTAGTACTGCTGATATGAACCCACTCCTAACAAGTAATTCCATTTAGCTGGAGGGGTTAAAATAAAAAGCATAATAGTAATTTTGGTTACTAGTTCTCAGTAAACAAAATAATTGAACTTTTAAAGCTAGTATGCTGAATTTAACTAGTAACATTTGAATTAATTATGCATGCCTCATAATGTAAGTGGAACATACAGTTTCTTCTAACAGTTATTATAATGAGATGAAATATTTTAATTAGATGTATAGTCTGTGGATAAGACAATATACAGAGTAATATTGCTTTACAAAAAAATATAACATAGATAGAGGCCTGTCACTAAAACTGTTACATTTTCATAATTGTTTTATAATTACCGGTACAGTATAACGGCAAGATATACAATTAACATCTTTATTATAGCCAGTACTATCAAAATAGATGTTTTATTCCTTTTTTACCACTAACATAACATAAAATAATGGAACTAGATTTATGTGTAATTTTTTTGTATAACTTTTGTAAAAACTAGCTAAGGATTTAAATGAGATTTTTCACTGAGAAAATAATACAAAAAACAGGATTTAGTACACTTAATTTTCTTGTATTAAGTACTTATTACAAGAAATAGCTGAAGAATTGAGCGAAGAAGAAAATTCAGCCAGTCAACATTGTTATATATTTTTTTTACATAAGATAGATAGTTAATTAGATGATAATAATATGTCATCTAATTCATTACCTATCCTTTTACATTTTCCACTAAGAAAATGTAAAATGATAGCACAGTACTTATAAATTACATGTAGGCACACTCACAAACAAAGCACTACATTTATCAACATTTAAAGCAAAAACAAAAATAAAATCATTACAAATAAATGAATCATAACACCTTGACAAGCTCAACATTTAGATATGATGCCAATAAAATGTGCATAGAAATATTCCATTACACAAAAAATTGTGCATTGACATGCCTCAGAGGTCATTGTCCTCTTGCTTCAAAAGCTGAGATCAAAACAATGTGCAATAATGTATTCACAATACAATATATTTTATACTATACATCTTAGTATGAAGCTGGTAAATATTACTGATGTTTAAAAATAGAATATATGCCTACTTTAGTTAAAAATACATTAATGGGCTCCTTTAGGAACTATTTTTTTAATTCTCTTCTTTTTTACATTTAAAATTACAAAGGTGTATATATAAATCATATATTTGTAATTTTGCTTAGGTAATAACTGGAAATCTATGATCTGAAATTTTCTATTCATTCTATTCATTTGCATTCGATTTTGTTCGTCTTGTCGACAGACGCCGATAGATCGATAGCACAAAGATAAATGCTATATGAATAATAGATTAATATTCTTAAAAAAAAAAGATAACTTACATGACAATAGTAACTTATAGTTTATTATTTAGCAGGCTTTACTTACTTTAAGCCTTTCTCTATGCTTAACCAATCCATAATCCACACACGACCGGTTGTCGTGAAGCGTATGAAAAAATATATACACTACTCAACTTTTGTGAAATTTGAGACGATTTTAATTTTCATGACACAAGGTACGAAATATAACAATGAATCAAATGAAACGCAAGCTGCATTTACTTAAATAGGTCGTGAACGAGCTAGCTCCAGGACTTTTACAATGGAAAAGTAAAGTGAGATAACATGATTCATCACCGTGCCTACGGATACTCACCAAAATATCTTCAGGGCTTGTGGGAGAACCGCTGAATCACTAGTAAATAAACATACTACGCATTTAATGCGTGCACATTTATCATTGTCTTATACTTTAGTCCGGTCAAAAAAAAATCAAGAAAATAATTTCTGCGATGCAGGTAGATTGCACAAAGATTTAAACACCAATCAATAATAGAGTGTACAGCATTAACTGGTATTTTTATTGCACTAATTTTGAATACTGTTGTACATCACATTTGCTTATGTTTCGCAAAAATCGTTTTTATTTATTTATTATCATAAAATAACACCGTAAAAACATCAGCGGTGAATGAACGATCAATTGATTTAAAAAAGTTAATTTCCTTGGTTATGGAAAGTTGACAACATTAGTGAGGGAGGGAATTCAAAGACAAGTATTTGTTTTAGTAACCTTTTTAATTTTAATAATAATACTCGACTAAGGTAAAACCACCATTAGTGGATACTGAGCAATACTAACCCAATAGTTGACACTTTCGAAAAAAATCCGTTAATTTAAGAAAAGTAACCATTTCGTTTACAAGAATAATGACTTAAAAGACGCCCAATGTTATCTATAAAACATTTTCAAAATATCGCGAGATTGTCTAAAGGACTTTTTGAATTGGCTACAGTTGAAAACAAATACTGTGGCCCGGTGAACATGGCCATGTTGTCTATAAGATTTTTGTTAAAGACACTGATTTTTAATAGATGTGATTTTTATTTAATTAGTGATTATTACTATTTTTAGTACGGATGTTATAAAAGTTGTTGACATTCTTAGACCATTGCGTACGTATTTTGGCTAGATTTTCTGGCAAATTTCGCGATGTCCAATATGGGTACCCAAAAATGTAAAATACTAAAAAAAGGACACTTTTGAAAAATTACCAATGTTTCAGGCTGACCAGAACAACCGAAATGACACTTGCCTGGGTACTCCGCCATGAGAGCAATACGGGTAATGAGGTAGCTGACGAACTGACCTGGAAAGGAGCTGATAATAACCAATGCAATTGCCCACAAAATCACCAAGGGAGTTATCAGCTTTTTTTTTTTTTTTATATAGGACACGTCAATTGGACTTCGCCTTGCCTGATGGTAAGCTGAAGGCAAAATCCCAGAAAAGAGGGTCACCATTACTTACACATACCGTGTGACAATGGTGACACTCAGCTTGACGGCCTTATCATATGCTTTTTCAGGCCCCGCTTAAAGGACCCGGGACTGTAGGAAGAAGGAAACACGTGAGCTGGTAATGAATTCCAGGCCTTAATGGTGCGACAGAGGAAAGAGTATCCGAACCGCTTGGTTCTTGATCGGATGTTTTGCACCGTGTGCGGATGACATCTAAGACCTGCACGCGTTGTCCTGTGTAGGAAAGGGGAGGGTGGGACTAATTGGAAGAGCTCATCAGAACACTCCCCATGGTACAGACGGTAAAATACAGCCATGGACGCAACATCTCTACGCAGCTGTAAAGGTTCTAGGGTGTTCGTGATCTCGGGATTCCCAATGATGCGGACCGCACGTCGCTGCAACCTGTCGAGAGCAGCTAGTAAGTACTTTGCTGAACCATCCCAGAGATGCGAGCAGTACTCCACACAGGAGCGAATTTGTGTCTTGTATAGAAGACACCGCTGCTCCGGCGTGAAAAATCGTCTCACTCTGTTCAGGACTCCGAGTTTTCGTGAGGCTGTTTTGATGATGCTTTCGATGTAGTTTTTGTTATTCAGGTTGCAGCGAACATCCATACCTAGGATATTGAGATTGTCCTGCAGCGGCAGTGGCGTGCTCTGAAGAGTGGGGAGGGGAAGGAAAGAAGATACTTTTGCTGTAAACGCACATGCCTGCGTCTTCTTGGCATTGAACTCAACCAGGTTCTCAGAGCCCCATTGAGAAATGTGATTCAGGACCCCGTCAAGCTCAGTGACAAGAAGCTGCCTTTTCTCTGCGATATCTGACTGCTTGGCCGCTGGATGTCCATGATAACTCCCATGTAAAGTGCTATCGTCTGCATAACAATGAACATTGCCGGTAGACAGCATGTCGTTGATATGCAGAAGAAAGAGAGTGGGTGATAAGACGGACCCCTGGGGCACGCCAGCATTAACCTGCAGAAACTCCGAAGCTCATCCGTCACAAAGGACGCGAATACGGCGCCCCTGCAGGAAGCTAGCAACCCAGTTGCACAGCCTAGAAGGCAGACCAAAGGCAGGTAGCTTAGAAAGAAGCGATTTGTGCCAGACTCTATCGAAAGCTTTGGCGATGTCAAGACTAATTGCCAGTGACTCACCGTGCTTGTCCATAGCCTCACCCCAAAGATGGGTAACGTATGCTAGAAGATCACCCGTTGACCGTTTCGGTCTGAAGCCATATTGCCGGTCATTAAGTAAGGAGTGATCCTCTAGGTGCCGCATGAGCTGTTTGTTAATTATGTGCTCGAACACTTTGCACAGCACTGAGGTGACGGCTATGGGTCGATAGTTGGCTGGCTCCGAGCGATCCCCCTTCTTGGGAATCGGCTGAACATTAGCCTCTTTCCAAGGCAAAGGCACTGTACCCGAACTGTAGGATAGCCGGTACAGGCGCGTAAGCATTGGAGACAACTCCGCTGCACATTTTTTCAAAACTACCGCTGGAATACCATCCGGACCACTGGCTTTCCGGACATCGAGTGATTGCAGCACTGCACGGACATCGCGTTGCCTGATATGGATATCAGGCATCGCGTGGTCACTGTCGGGTAGTGTTGGTGGCAGCGTACCACAATCATCGATGCGGGAGTTGGCCGCAAAGAGATTAGCCAGCAGATTTGCCTTCTCTTGCGGCTCATGGGCCAGGGATCCATCAGGGCTACGCAGCGGAGGCAGCGAAGGCTGACAGAAGTTGACTTGCACGGCTTTAGCCAGTCGCCAGTAGCCACGGCTTCCATATCTGAAGCTCCATATCCATAGCTGAATATAGCTGAAGTATAGTAGTAGAGACAAACCGAAGATGGAAATCCTCACCTACCATGAGCCAGACACAAAAAGAATAAGCCAACTGACAAATCTCTCTAGAAGAAACATGCACCTTGTCATAGAAGTGATTACAGGCCACTGCCCACTAAATAGGCACCTGACTCTAATAGGAGTGAAGACTGGATCAGTCTTCACTCCTATTAGAGTCCATGCCAATGCCCAGAATGCATGGAAGCCGAGGAAACTAGCCTCCATCTGCTGGCCGAAAACATAGTCACTCGCTGAAAACATGACAAATTATGGGAATGGACAAGTTAGTCCTTGAAGATATCGATAATCTCGTGGAGGTGGTACAGATCGTAAGGTTTTGTAAGCAGACAGATAGGTTTGACCAAACCACTTATCCTGCCCGGAGAAAAATTCGGGGAAATGGGTGAAACGACCCATACCTAAGGGTGGATCACCCGTCACACACACACACACACAGTGCGGTGTAACTCGTTGGGAAAAAGTGTTTTTTTTTTTTTTTTTTTTTTTCTTCTGGCGATTCCGATGTTTCCGCCAATGACTTAGCTCGGGATTTAATTCATAGTTTCGACTTGGCGGAATGTGACTTGTTGTAATCTCGGATCAAAGGTTTTATGAATGTACAAGAGATGATGTATTTAACATCCAATATAGGCCGAAAGTCATGTAGCACGCTGGAGTACCTGAGTCAAAGTAAAACACACTGGTTGGAGGTTATAGCAAACAAACACAGTTCTACGGGTTAATATTATTTGAGTTAATGTAGCTACAGATCAAATATATGAGAGGAGAATTAGTATAGGTCAGAAGAGAGTTAAAATTCATGGGTCGAGGGATACGGTTAATGGGGAGGATATCATATAAAGAACCATTCCTTCTTGTGCACTCAAAGAAAATATGATCCGCTGTGTGTTCATCTAAACCACACTCACAGAGAGAGCTGTCCCTGATCCTGATCTTAGCTAGAAATACATTGGTGCAGGCATGACCTAAACGCAGACGACAAATTACCGAAGTAGCTCTCTTACTAGCTTCACGGAATTGGTAAAACCAAGGTCTAGCTGGAATATCAGGCTGGATGGAGGCATAGTGTCTACCCTTCACCTTACTGGACTTCTCCCAAAGGGTAGTCCATTTTGAGATTAAACAGGGTTTGGCAAGTAAGAGGATATCGTGAGCATAGACTCTATATTGGTCGAGAGCACCATTGGATATTGCTTCCTTGGCAAGGGAATCCACAAAAGTGTTACCTGCTATGCCCGTATGGCTTGGGATCCATACCAGTGAAATCAACAGACCCTTAGTCTGACATCTGAACAATGATTGCTTAATCAACAGTATTAAGGGGAACTTTGTTTTACTGGTGAATTGATTAGCTAGGATGGCCATTAAGCAGCTCCTGGAATCAGTAAAAACCACCGCCTTGCTTATATTATGAGATTCAACATATAGTAATGCTTCGAGTATAGCTATCGATTCGCCAGTAAAAATGGAATTGATATTTGGAGATTTATATGATAGTATAATTTTATATTTTGGGATCCAAACTGTAGACCCCACGCAAGAAGAGTCAGAAGTTTTAGATGCGTCAGTGTAAATGGCTAGCCAATCCTTCCAATGTTGACTGATCAAATAATCCAGCTCCCTACCAGCGTCCACAGAATCCTTACTGATACCTGAATATAAGACCACATTAGGGGTGTAGATAATTGCATCAAATGTGGTTTCAAACAATGGGTTAGTTTTACACTGAAAACAAGGGAAAGGGAGACGAACATAATTCACAAAACTATTAAATAAACCGGGGTGGTTTTTATGTGTCCAATATCCACCTGAAGAAATGTATTCTGATAGTCTATGTAACTTGGGTATTAGGGGATGTAAGGATAGTTGGGACGATTTATATAGGTATCTGTCTGAGAGGTACTGTCTTCTTAGAAATAGAGGGGGGTCTACACACTCCAATTGTAGTGCATTTATTGGTGATGATCTCATGGCACCTACAATGAGGCGCATGCTTTTGGCCTGGATCTTATCCAACAAGCTTAATGCTGCCTTATTGCATGGTTCCAAGAGGAAGCTTCCATAGTCAAGGTGGCTACGGATAAGGGCGTTGTACATCAGCTTTTGACAATAGGGGTGGGCTCCCCACCAGGCGCCAGACACTGCTCTTAAAATATTAATATTTTTTTCACATTTATGGGAAATGTAGTTAATGTGTTCCACCCCCGACAACTTTGAGTCCAGAACAAATCCTAAAAACTTAACTGTGTTATTTACAGGGAAATTTTGATGATCAAGAGAGATTAAACAATCAGGGATGGATCTACGACGGCTGAAAATTACCACAGAGCTTTTGGGGACCGAGAGTGATAGACCATGGTCAGTAAGCCAAATAGAGAGATAGGAAATTGCTGAGTTCAATCTGGACACAGCATCTGCCATATGATCCACTGCTACATAAAGAGCCAAATCATCTGCATATTGTAAGATGTTGCAGAAAGATGTGACTGAGAGATCCAAATCAGCTGCGTAGATACTGTAGAGGAGAGGACTTAAGACAGAGCCCTGTGGAAGGCCTCTCCAAGTAATTCTGGAAGAGAGGGTTGAATTTTGAGCTAATGGTTCTTGCAGACAGGGAATTGGAAATGAAATTTACGATCTTCTCTGGAACACTCAGATTGAGCAGTTTTTGCCTGAGCACAGGAAGAAGTACATTATCATATGCAGCTGCAATGTCCAAGAAAACGCCCACGCAATACTGATTTTTAGATAAAGCTATTCTAACGTCAGTAGTTAAAATGCTGAGGCTATCCATTGTCCCCAGGCCCTTGCGGAAGCCGAACTGAGTTTTCGACAGTAAGCCCTGGCTTTCCACCAGCCACTCTAAACGATTTTTTATTAAGTGCTCTAATATTTTAGACATAGTACACGAGAGCGCAATGGGGCGGTAGCTAGAGGGATCATCGCTGCGCTTACCTGGTTTCAAGATCGGTATTATGATTTGAGATTTCCACTCTTGCGGGGGGAAACCAGAACAAAAAATGTGGTTGAGTAAATTTAAAAAGAAGGTTTTGGTGGTGGTGCTGCTTTAGAAAATGAATGAGTAAGGGATGCCATCTACCCCAGGAGAAGAATCCTTAAGGGACCCCAAGACGATCGAAAGCTCGTCGTACGTAAAACAAGCATCTAAAGGGTGTGAAGCCTGAGGACTGGAGGGAAAGAATTTTGAAGACTCATCAGCTGTGGGAGCTGTTGGGGGAGCCAGTCTTTGCTCGAATTTCTGTAACCATCGGGAGGGGTCATTCGACGTAATATTGCTGTAGGTTGTAGAGTACCTGAACCTTCTAATATCTCTCCATACAAAAGATGCGGGGGTACGAGGGGCTAATCTTTCGCAGAATCTGCGCCAACCATCCTTCTTCTTTTGTGACAGGAGCCTAACTGTTTGTGCAGCTACTTTTTGGTAGTTTAAATAGTTGTTAGTTGACATATTATGCTTATATGCTCTTTCAGCCTCTTTTCTCATTCGGCAGGCAGACGAGCAGGCCTCATCCCACCAAGGAGGAGAGGGGATGTTGTTCCTGGGGGCCCTTTTAACAGGTATTGCCTTGTCAGCAGAGTTCAGAAGAGCTTGTTTAAACAGGGTGTAAACAGTCTCAATGTTATCTGAGTTAGGCGCAGGCAGGAAAGAAACCTCTTGTTCAAGATAACTGGAGTATAATTCCCAATTGGCCTTTGAAAGGTTATATTTGAGAAGGGGGTTAAATGGTGATGATTCCCTGTGGCTGGCTAGTGATGTGACAATTATGGGGTAGTGATCACTCTGTTGTGAGTTACTTGATATCTGCCAAGTCAGGCAAGAGGCAAGGGACGCTGAGCAAATAGTCAAATCTACAGCACTAGGGCCCCTTTGGGTTAGAGAGGGCCTACGGGTGGCAGAGCCATCATTTAAGATGCAGAGATTCAACGAATCTAGCATCTCTATGAATGGGGAAGCTAAAACATCACAATCTTGTGAACCCCAAGAAGTATGATGAATGTTGAAGTCACCTAGAATAACAAGCGGATAAGCTATAGAAGTTAAAATGTCATTCATCTCAGCTAAGGAAGAAACATCTGGATAGGGGATGTAAACAGAGAGAAAAGCAATGTTTGCCACTGTAATGGCAACAATATTGATACCATCACTATGAGGAGGTAAAGTCAAAGAATTAAAAATAATTGTTCTAGAGACTAGAAGGGCAGCTCCAGCATACCTATCACCTCTGTCATCCCGGAGACAGACATACCCAGGCACCCTGAAATGGGAGCCGGGCTTAAGCCAAGTCTCCTGGATGGCAAGGATGAGAGGTTTGTGCTTATTAATTAAATAAATTAAATGACTTTTCTTACTTCTAATGCTCCTACAATTCCATTGGAGCAGAGGAGGGAATGTTACTGGTGAAAGTTAACAGCTGAGTAAGTTTTGATCTATATTTATCAGGCAGCTCAGTATCATCAAAGCGGGTCAACATGTTAATAAGTGTGGAGAGTAATAGATCAAGGAGGTTATCATTCGCAGGAACATTAGCTTCTGCATTAGAGATAGCAGCACCATTAGGAAGAGAAGATGGGGGGCAGAGAGCGATAACATTGTGGGCCTGCCTGTTCCGCCTGCCTGTTCAGCCAGGGCCAGAAGCGGGTTTGTTCTGCCTTTGGGGCATGATAATTGTTTTTCGGTGAGATACCTGAGGCCCTTGAGACCTCCGGACAGAAGACGGGAAAGACTGCTGAGCACCAAGTTGAGGACTCAATGGTTGAGACATTCTGGTAGTGTCGGCAAAGGATTTTTTCACTTGGGGGATCTGGCAGATGCCTCCTTAAATGAGATATTCTCCTGAGACATGGTAATATTTATCATCTTCTGCCTAGAGTGTTCTGGACAAGAGGGATCTTTTGCTGAGTGAGGCCCTAAGCAAAACATGCAGGTGGGGGATCCTGAGGCACATGATGTACCCTCATGAGCTTGGGAGCAAATAAAACACCGTCGAGCAGACCTGCATTGTGTAGTGGTGTGGCCATAGCGACAGCATTTCCAGCACTGAATAAGAGGGAGAACGTAGTTCTCAACGGGGAGAGAGTTATAAAAACAATAGACGTGTGGGGGCAATTTTTGTCCTGAGAAAGTGACTACAATAGTCTGAGTGGGAATGTATGTGGCTGTGTTGTTCTCATTCAGTACTCTTCTGTTAAGCCTTCTTGCTTTCATGATTGAACCATATTCTGATGGGACCTCAATGGATTGGACCACTTCTTCTAGAGTCCAATCTACTGGAACCTGCCTTACTATGCCCATTCGAGAGCTTGCAAAAGAGGGAATAGTACAAATGTATTTGGCCCTTGCTAAGGATGGATGAGAAAGAAAGTTGTTGGCATCACTAGCGTTCTTAAATTCAACGGACACTCTGTTGCGACCCACTCGCTTAACACTACCATCAACTATGTTGTTAATTTTATTGGCGAATAAGAAATGGCCGAACTTTATGGATCGGAACACTGTTCCAGCAGCGGCATCCTCGGCATCTCTTGTCACGTGAACCAAAAAAGGACCTGAATCTGAGTCTAAGTACTTCGCTACCTTATCCTGAAAATCCGGATGGATAAAAGTATTTTGTATAGACGGCGTAGCTTGGGAGGGGATCGTAATAGTCTTTTTGACAGGGACAGCGTCTTCCTGTGAGGTATGGTTCATACGTTTCTTGGCTATGATGGATGTAGGACTATCATCTAGCACAACGCGAGAACTACTGGGGAGCGGCGTGCCCGGCCGCTGGCCGGGGACGTTTCCCCCACCGGGGTCTGGTGGATGGTTATCCATAGGACAATCTAAGTGTTAAACACCGTTACTTACCCTGAATATGAATACTAAGCACATTTAGACAACACAAAAGCACTTAAATACTCCAGCAACACAATATTGTCAACAAAAAGATTTTAGGCAAGGACGAACACTTGTAGCAAGCACACGTTCCAGATCCGAATCCGGAAAAAGTGTTGCATCTAGGTACACCAGTGACACGTTACAGAATAGTAATACATACAATATTACGTCGCGGGTTCAAAAAATATGAAACGATCATTTTCTAATACCTAATATTCAAGATTAGAGCCAATACCGCATTATTGTATAAAAGTGTCTACTGCATGGCACCAGTCATATATAATAGGATAACTCAAGAAATTGAAAAATTAAATTTGAATCTATTCAAGAAACGTTTACACGAGTTATTGTCAGAAAAATGCTACTAAACAGTAAGTGAGTTTCTCGAAGAATATTAACATCTCATATTGACTTGACATTGAATTTAAATTATAGTTGTATTGTTAATGTATGTAATTGTCTTGTTATATACTCTGTACATCTAGTGGACATGTTTGACATTCTATATAATTTAACAATTTTTATTGTATGGAGTAGGTTTTGATTTTATTGACAATTGACATGAATAATTTAATTATTAATTGTACCTATTCATCATCCTCCTGCCCTTATCCCAAGATTATTTGGGGTCGGCGCAACATGTGTTCTTTTTCCATTCATCTCTAGTTGCAGTCATTTCAACATTCACTCCCTTCTTAACCATGTCATCTTTCACACAGTCCATCCACCGCATTTTGGGCCTCCCTCTCCCCTTGTAGCCATCCACTTCCATAGTTAGTACCTTCCTTACGACATTATTTTCATCCCTACGCATTACATGCCCGAACCAGGACAAACGATTTCCTCGTAGCTTTTCTATGATTGGTGCTACTCTCAAACTTCCTCTAATATATTCATTCCTAATCTTATCCATTCTTGTCACACCACACATCCATCTTAACATTCGCATCTCGGCTACATGCAACCGTCTTTCATCCGTCACCTTTACTGGCCAACTCTCCGATCCATACAGGACGGCAGGCCGGATCATGCTCTTATAAATTTTGCCCTTCAATCGAAGGGGCATTCGCGAGTCACATGTAGTTGCTGTAACCTGCCGCCATTTCATCCAACCAACGTTAATCCGGTGCTTTACGGCTCGATCTAATTCTCCATCGCTTTGCAGTAGTGAACCGAGGTACCTAAAATCGGAGCAGATTGGTATAGGAGCACCATCAAGCGCTATGACTGTGGGGGCTAGAGAGACCGCCGAAATCGCAGAACATGTATTCTGTTTTGGTTCTGCTAATTTTCAGGCCAACATTCTCTAGCCTTTGTTGCCACTTCACCAATCTACTCTGGACATCGGTTCCATCCTCACCAACAAGGACAATGTCGTCGGCAAAAAGCATACACCAGGGTGCCTCATCCTGTATATCCGATGTCAGAACATCCATTACTAACAGGAAGAGGTACGGGCTTAAAGCCGACCCTTGGTGTAAGCCAACAGCCACACTAAACTCATCGGTGTTACCCGCGGCCGACCGGACATGCGTATGAGATTGCCGGTACATAGCACGGATTAACTCTACATACTTCACTGGCACACCTTTCTCCTTCAGGGCCCACCACAAGACCTTTCGTGGTACTTTATCGTACGCCTTTTCGAGGTCCACAAACACCATGTGCAGGTTTTTATGGGCACGTCTATATTTTTCACATAGTTGGCGTAATGCGAATACGGCATCTGTGGTACCCCGCCCTGGCATAAAACCGAACTGGTTTTGGGTGATCTCACTCTCCTCTCGCAGGCGTTTCTCTATTACTTTCTCCCACACTTTCATACTATGTGACATGAGCTTTATGCCTCGGTAGCTATTGCAGTCCTGTACATCACCTTTGTTTTTGAAAATGGGCACTAGTTCACTACTGCACCATTCGCTAGGGATCACCACTTCCTGCAACAACTTATTGAAGAATAAAGTCAGCCACCGACATCCATCTTCTCCCAATAACTTCCATATTTCCACTGGTATCTCATCTGGCCCTACAGCTTTGCCATTTTTCATACTTTTTACCGCTCTTCTTACTTCATCCACACCGATTTCTTTTACCAAACCAATATTCCCAGACTTATCTTCTAGCACTCCATTCCATACATTTTCTTCATTCAATAGTTTCTCAAAATATGTCTTCCATCGTTTTTTTACATCATCCTCTTGCAACAAAATTTGTCCTCGTTCGTCTTTTATACATTTAACATGTTTAATATCTTTCGTACTTTTTTCTCTCATCTTTGCCATTCGAAAGAGTTCCTTTTGGCCGCCCGGTTCATCAAGCCGAATGTATATTTTATCTTGTGCGCTTGCCTTGGATATTGCTACTGCCTTTTTTGCTCTATTTTTACAATTCTTGTAAATCATCTTTTTTTCTTCTCTTATACTCACATTTTCAACGGCAACTTTTTGCCACTCTTTGAACGCCTTTTTCTTTTCTTTCAGCATCTTTTGGACCTCATCATTCCACCACCATGTATTCCTTTCTATCATACCCTTGCCTTTTGTTTCTCCGAAGATATCTTTTGCTTTTGCCCTTATGCAATGTGCCATTTCTTCCCAACATTCATTTACTGTTTTATCTTCCATACATTTCATATCTATCATCTTATCAACCACTTCTTTCTTAAATATACTTGCATACTCCTTATTTTCTATCATACGCCATCTGGTCCGAGGTGGGGGCCTTCGCTTGTTATTACTTGGCTCAATTTTGATTTTAATTTGCATTAATAGCAATCGGTGTTGGGTCACTAGGTCTTCCCCTGGCACTACTTTACAGTTTTTTACACTGCTAAGTTTATCCCTCCTAGTCAAGAAAAAGTCTATTTGAGTCGCGTGGGGGCCACTTTTATAGGTAATGAGATGTCCCTTTTTCTTTTTGAACCACGTGTTCACAATAGCTAAGTCAAAAGCAAAGGCAGCTTGAAGTAAAGCTTCCCCGTCTTTGTTTCGACTCCCATGTGCCCAACCTCCATGGATCCTTTCATAATTCACTTTTTCTCCGACGTGTCCATTAAAATCACCACCGACATATACTTCTTCACTATCCGGAATATCCATCATCAATGCATCAAATTCCTCCCAAAACTTCTTTTTTACTTCGTCCTTCTGCCCTATTTGGGGTGCATACACACTAATCACATTCATTATTTGGTTCTCAAGTACAATTTTAACAGCCATTATCCTATCACTTAGTCGTTTTACATCCATCACGCATTTTTTCAATCCATCATCTAGCACAATTCCTACACCATTTGTTTTCCCATCTCCTCCACTATAATATAGCTTATAACCCTCTCCAATCTCTCTGGCTTTTGCTCCCTTCCACTTAGTTTCCTGTAAACACGCTACTCTAATTCGTCGCCTTTTCAAAACATCAGCTATCTGTCTTCCTCTTCCAGTCATTGAACCAATATTCCAACTTCCAAACCTAAGGCACTCTTTCCTTGCTTCCTGGACTAGCTTCTTAAGTTGCACCCGCCCGTGTTGGTGCAACAACCCTTGTCCATTTCTCACAGGGACCGGGTGCTGCCCCCGCGCAGGGCCGTCTTTAAACTATTTGAGGCCCTGGGCACATTAGGATCATGGGGCCCCTAGGACCTTGAGAAAACACTATTTAGTTACAATAGATAAAGAAAGACAAACAAGGTTCTAAATTTATTTTTATTTAGTTACTAACTATAAAAAAATAGGAAATATAAAAAATAATCTACAAAAGTAACTCGCTTAACATAAAATCCTTAGATTAATTCTATGTTGATTGCAAAGGTACCCTTCTAGATTTAAGATGAGCAAAATCGTTAATCACATCTTCAAAATCTATGGTATTGAGAATATCACATTCTATGGACATCAGCGACAAACTAGTTAATCTCTCTTGAAGCATTGTACTTCTTAATTCATTTTTTATTCGTTTAAATTTGGAGAAGGAGCGTTCTCCGCTGCAGTTAGTTACCATCATACTTAAAAATATTCTCAATGCAATTTCTACGTTAGGAAATGTGTCTTCAATTTTGTTTTGCTTTAATAGATTATATACTTCCTGTACACTGTTAGATGCTTCATTTTCACTCTGAACATTTTTTAAGTATTCTTTTAAATGTTGACATTCTATTTCTAACTCTTTTTCATTTACATTTTCGTGATAGATTTGAGAAAATTCTTTGCATCCTTGTCGTATCTCTTCGGAATTCAGAGTTTTTAAGTGAAAAAATAAACTAAAACGTTGACTGACGGTCTCATATGAACTTTGTCGCTGTTTTAGATGAACACTCAAGGTATCGATTATTGGGAGAAAGGTTTCTACGTTGAATCGTTCTTTTCCATTCAATTGGACTGATGGCGCAGAGCCATCAAAAAAAATCAGCCGTGAGCTTCTACGTCTTGTTCTTTGAGATAGATCTTTGTAGTCAGATTCTGGGTTATTTTCTTTGGCAGATGATTCGAAGTTATCAAATTTATCCCTGAGGTTAGTAATAAAATCATAAAGTGAAGTCAACAAATTGGTTGCAACGTCCAGTGTTATTGTTTCTTTCTGAAGATAATTACTTGTTTTGTCTATTCTTTCCAATATGGTGCTCCAGATTTCCGTCAGTATAATAAATTCTAGATTTCCCATTTTTCTAGACAGACTAAGGGCTTCGTCTCTTGTTTCTCGTGCCTTTTCAGTATCGTTTGCGATGGTGATTAAAGCTTCTAATATTCTTTTATAACCCCCATGCAAAGCACTTACTGCATCAGCTCGGGCTGACCATCTGGTTTGTGAAAGACTCTTAACAACTTTTTTTGAACCTAAATGTTCTGTTAATATATTCCATCTGTGGGTAGAGCCCGAAAAAAAGTTGTACACTTTCTGAACTATTTCAAAAAACTGTGATGCCTCCGGTACACACCCAGCAGCATGGACGCCTACCAAGTTTAGTGAATGTCCTGCACATGGTATAAAAGTGGCAAATTCACATTTTTCCTTGATTCTTGTTTGTAGACCACTATACTTTTCCGACATATTTGAAGCATTGTCGTAGCTTTGTCCTCTGCAATCTTTTATGGGAATATCATGTATCTATAAAAAATTTAAGATGGTCTCCGCTAAATACTTAGATTTATGCTCTTTAATAGGTATAAATTTCAAAAACCTTTCAACAGGAACACAGTCTTTTACGTATCGAATGATGAAAGTTAGCTGGTCAATATGAGACAGATCGGGCGTACTGTCAACGCTTATGGAAAAATATTTTGCTGATTTAACTTCATTTATAATTTTTTTTAGAACCTGTTTTCCCATTACTTCAATAAACTCATTACAGATATTTGCTGATAAATAAGAAATGTTACCCTTTCCAGGATTCCCAATTTTTTTTAAGTGATCTGCAAGAAATGGATCAAATTCACTCAATAATTCCACACAACCCAAATAATTTCCATTGTTTGGAGATCCTAGGATTTCATTGTCGCCGCGAAATGGAAGCCCTCTCGATGCCAAAAATTTTACAACAGCTACAATCCGTTTAAGTACGTTTCTCCAGTAATCCACTTCCTTTTGATGTTGAGATAATAACTCTATATCTACTCTACCAACCGCTTTACTTCGTGCCAGATAAGTCATCATAGATTGCTTATGCGCTGGGCTATTTTCATGTGTTAAAATTATGTGATTAATATGCTTCCAATCATTACATCCATTCCGAGAGCAAAGATTAACATCAGTTGGGTTAAATAAGCAGCATGAAAAACAAAATACAGAGCATTTGGAAGGCGAATACAGCAACCATTTTCTTTCGACGCTTTCATTGTTCTTTTTTTTTTTTTTTTTTTATCTTTATTTTATTTATAGAGGGCTTGGTACACATAACATAGTGACCATGTCGCCCTCGTAATACATCTTATAGACTATAATATTATAAGTACCTTAAGATCTAACCCTTATTCCAAATTTAACTAATTTGTATAGCTCTTTGGCTTTTCTGGAATCTGGTTGGCTCAAAACTGTATTGCACCAACCTACATCAATAAGACAATCAATACTATTAGTGACAATGGTACTTCTTACTGATTCGTTCCGGACGCACTCCATCAAGATATGATATACATCTTCGATCATACCACACTCTGTGCAGTTCGGAGACGCAGTCTTTTTGATTAAATATGCAAACATGTTGAGTGGAATGTGTCCGGAACGAACTCTGAAGGCCGTGACCAAAGAGCTTCTGTCTAACGTACATGATTCGAACCAAGGACCGTGAAACGGCACTGAGCGAATGGTCTTATACCATATTCCCTTGCTCAAAGAAAGATCTGTATAATAGTCGCACCATAGTTGGAAAGTGTTCTTTTTAAGGATTGGGAGTGCATCCGTATAGAGTGGTGCAACATATGTGGGAATCCCGTCGGTTACAGCTTCTTTTGCTAAACGGTCCGCTTCCTCATTACCCCAAATCCCCGTATGAGATGGAATCCACTGTAGAATTACTTTTTTATTCTGTCTCTTGAGTTGTTGTATGGTGTCTAGGACACTGTAGGCTATCGGAACTCCTCGAAAATTCGAGGTGCACCGAGCCACGTGTTGAAGCGCGCTCCTAGCATCACTCAATACCACAAATTTGTCATGATTGATACTGCCTATGTATGCCAAGGCCTCGAGCAGTGCATATAGCTCCGCATACATGATTGAAATATTCGTATCAATTTTAAATTTGATATGTGACTTCGTCTGTGGATCGAACAAGGCTGCACCTATACCAGATCCTTCTTTGGAGCCATCGGTATAAATCTTATAAAAATCGCCAAATTTGATATTTATGACTTCACTAAATTTCTCCCGTAAATATGTAGTCCCTAAAGATGATTTAGACTTAGTGTTGCCATCCAAGTAACACCAAATATTGTCCGTACTAACATTTTGAACCCACGTGTCCAAACTATACATTTCGAGTACTTTTGAAGAGTGTATGGAAATATCCTTAAACAACTCGTATACATTCACCAGAAGGGGTATTTTACGAGTCCATCGCCCAGGTCTTAGGCATTGACTGGATAGCTGAGTAATTAAGTCCCTATTTACATTATCTTCCTCCGAGCCACTTTTTAAGAAGAATTTCCCGCCAAGATAACGCCTGCGTAAATGAAGAGGGTGTAAACATAGTTCAATTTGCATTACATGAATTGGATTGCTCTTAATAAATCCGCCTATTACACGCATGCATTGGTTTTGGACTTTTTCCAGTTTATATAGATGAGTTTTAACACTTGAGTCGTACAGGAAACTACCATAGTCTAAGCGGCTCCGTATAATAGAAATGTATAGTCTTCTTAGGTGTTTTGGATGAAGACCCCAATCTGAACCAGCCAATACTTTTAGTATATTTATAAATTTTAGTGTCTTTGTTGCAGTTTCGTTTATGTGTTTCCCCCATTTTAGTGAACGATCCAGCCACATACCCAAATATTTCACACTATCCACTGCCCCTAGCCGATGTCCATTAAGACTAACGTTAACTTGCTTTCTATTAACACCCTTCTTGAACACACAAATTTTGCTTTTACTTTTGGAGATGTCTAAACCAAGGTTCCCTAGCAATTCTCTCATATTATCCAAAGCTAACTGAATATTGAGGCTACCCTCTTCCAGTGTTTTATACGAACCAAACAACACAAAGTCATCCGCATATTGAGATATACACACATTGACAATATCATGACATATATGCATAGTAGCTACATTGAACAATACGGGGGATAGAGGGTCACCCTGTGCGAGGCCTCGCCCCGTAATTCTCGATTTAGTCAGATTTTCAGAATGCTTTATGCTAAGTTCTCTGGATTTTAGAAAATTCCATAAGTAATTGCATATGTTAGACCCGACCCCCTGCCTATCCAATGTTGCCAATAAAACAGAAATATTGACATTATTATATGCACCTTCTATATCTAGAAAACAACCTAAGGTTACAGCGTTGTTACAAAAGCCTAATTGTATTTGTGAAACTATTCGTGCGAGACTATCTAAACTGGAGCGAGATTTTCTAAATCCAACCGTAAATTTTGAGAAGCATTGTTTGCCTTCTAGATACCACTCCAGCCTATGTTTTAGAATTGTATGAAACACTTTACAAGGACAAGACATGAGAGCAATTGGTCGCGCATCTGAACCTGGTTGTGAACTATTGCTAGACTTTGGAATAGCAATAATTCTCGTTCTCTTCCATTGTACAGGGATAACTCCTGTAATAAGCAATTTATTATATATAGTAATTAAGAATTCTAGGCCCGCATCAGGCAGGTGCTTCAACATAGAGAAGGAAATATCGTCGTCTCCAGGGGCAGTATCTTTTGATTTAATGGCCCGGTTTAGCTCTTGTATGGATATCGGTCTCTCTAAAGCCTGATTAATGGATGCAAAGACTGGATTCTGTGATATCACAAAGTCAGGTGCCAGACTGTGCAAGAGATTACTAGCCGTTACTTCATTGATAACATTTCTATTTGATCCGTGTCCCTTCAGCCATTTCATCCGTCGCCACATGTCGCTAGCTGATGTGGTTTCATTTATACTGCTACAGAATTCTCTCCAGGCTTTCTTTTTTGCCTTTCTTATTATACGTTGTGCCGATGCAACTTTTGTTTGGAGTAGTGTTAAATTTTGGGGAGTGGGGTTCCTTCTAAAAGCAGCCAATGCAAGTCTGCGCTCGGCCACGGCTCTTGAGATGTCCGTATTCCAGTAAGGCTTTGGAGAGAATTTTTCAATTCGTAAAGGATCTTGACATACTTTCACCACAGGGATATGCTTATTTGCTGCAAAGTTTATCGTGTCCATGAACTGGATGTACGCTTCCTGAGGATAACTAGATATTTGGATCTCCGGAAAGGCGGTGCTGAGGTCCGTTGTGTATTCTGACCAGTTTGCTTTTTTAAAATTACGTTTTTTGTCATAAGATAAGCATTGCGTACTCGACGTAGATAATTTGATAATTAGATGGTCACTTCCAAGGTTTTCATTAGTAACCTTCCATTTAAACTTTAACGCCAGATCAGCGGTGACCATGGTTATGTCAGGAGAAGTTTTTTGTAGTCTACCGTTCACCAACTTCTCTCTAGTTGGGGTGCCGTCATTCAAAGTAACATAGTTCTTATCAAGTATAGTGTCAAATATTTGTGTTCCTCGGGCATCAGTCTTATATGACCAACTGCAATGATGAGCGTTAAAGTCACCTGCTACTAAGGTGCGAGTTTGGCCCAAGCCAAAAATTATATCCCAGTCGTAAATTGTAGTTTGAATGGACGAAGGGCAGTATAACGAAATTATATTTTCAAGACTAGAGCAATTTAAGATTTTAACATGAATCAGCTGAATTCCGGGATTAATGTTGTGGACTTGACAAAGTTGGTACCTAATGGATGAGTGGATAATAATGGCAGTACCACCATAGCCATCGTGTCGGTCCTGGCGTAGTATAGAGTAGTTGGAAAGTCTCACTGTTTCTTCCGAATCGAGCCAGGTTTCGCTCAATAGGGCTATATGTATTTTTTCCTGCGATAATAATTGGTCTAATTCAGGCAATTTTGGGGCTAAACTTTGACAATTCCATTGTATCACATTAACCTTGTGATAGGTTTGTCCATCCATTTTGAATAAATGATTTTAAAAACGGCCACTCCGAGAAACAATCACTTAGGATATTTATAAGCCAATCCATCAGAACCCACCCACATGACTTTAACTTTTCACCTAATTGTAAATTCTTCATTAATATAATATCACGTAATCTCTTTATCAAAACTTGAATGTCATACCCTTCACTCTCCTTATTCGGCGTATAGTCCTCAGTGTCTTGTACCTTCTCGTCTTCGTAAGCTCTTCCTTCCTGTCCTTCTTGTCTTACTGCGCTCTTCACAGCTCTTTTTGTTTTTGAAGTCTTCGTTTGTGTCATACTCGGCTTTGTGCTTTTTTTAACTACGTCCACTACCGCATTTGTAAGTACTTCTACGTATGTAGGACTATAATCGGAATGAGATGGACCTACGTGCAGCGTCTCCGCAGCGTCATAAATATTTGGAGTCTTTTCAACTGGTGGGGAGGGTGGGACGTACAGCATTAGTGCTCGCTTATAAGAGCAGTTGAATTCAGCCATTAGCTCACGTAACTTTTTCTCCTTGAGATATGTTGGACATTGCTTAGATAAAGCCATATGCTTACCCTGACAGTTCACACAACGGAAGCTTGTTGTCTCGCAGTTAGGGTGGCGTTTTCCACATTTAGGGCAAATGTGTTCATTTAATGAGCATGTTTTATAATTATGGCCAAACTTCCAACATCTCGAGCACTGTGTTACAGGAAAGACGTATGGTTCCACTTTAATACGAATGCCATACGTGTAAACGAATGCTGGTAACATTGACCCCTTAAAACATAACCTCACACATTCACTATCTTCGAAACGGTTATTCTCAAAGTTGCGGCGTTGGAGACGTTTTATGTTTATTATGGGTATATTACTCTCTAATTCTCGTAGAATTGCATTCTCGTCTAATTCTCGCTCAATGTCTCGAATTATACCGTAAGACACACCAACCTCGTATGTTTTCTGGCATTTGTAGCCTTTCTCAATGAAGAAATTACATTCGAGAAGGTTTTGTGCGCTTTCTTCGTTATTAAAATGCAGTAATACTTTATAATCATTGACATATTTAATTTTGGTCACATCAATAATTTTTTCATTTTTAAGCATACGTGCCAACCCTAGCTGTTTAGGTAATTTTTCAATTTTTGATGTCATACTAATTTCTATTGTTTCTTCTGCCATTCTCCTAGTATCGTTCTGTGTACTACTACGTGCCAAAAGTTTTACTCTCCTACCCACCTCGTTCCATATTTCATTTTCGTCCACCGCCCGGGTTCTTTTTCCTGCCCGATTATTACTCAACTCGTCACCTACTTGGTTAATACTCAGTTCTCGTTCTGAAGAAAATTCGATGTTCATGTCGGTCTCCCCTTGCAAACAATTGTTTACTACACTATGTTGGTCCATCTCACTTAAATGTATATCACTATCCATAGCCAGTAAGAATGTACTGCATAGTTTTTTGTTATCACAATAACAAGGCGCGCGGTAAGATAAATAAACCGGTTTCGAACGTCCTGCCGCTGCAAGCGAACGATAGCCACTGTTTCATTGTTCTTTAATTTGCGAATAAATAATGCTTTGTTGAAATATCTCGTCACTAATTTATTACCATCTTTGTAGGTTCTGGATGCCTCGGAAAAGTCAGAATCTTTATTTTGAAAATATACTGGTCCCTTACGAATTAAAATTTCGCGATTTATTTCAACAAACTTTTCGTGAAAATAATCGGCGGGATCGTGCGATATTAATTCTTCTGTGTTGGAAAACTGCTGTTCAATTGACACAGTTGGAGTTGTCGGTTTTAGTGAAGTTACTGAAGTCGTTGCACTTTCGTCGTAGGAATAGTCGCTTTCTGATTCAATCTCTTTTTCAAAATTGGAACATGAAGGTTTTGAAATTCCCGCAATTTGTAATTGAGCTGAGTCATCATGTGGAACATTTATGAGTTGATTGCTACTTACAGAAGTTTCTCCAGTAGTAGTAGTAAAATATGATGTTAATTTTGGTAACTTTTCAATTACTTCTTTCTGATGTAGAGCTTTTTTCCTTTTTTCAGATCCACTAGGATATGACCGTTTCGACATTTTATATTATAATTCAGTATTTAATTAATTTTATAACGAAAATATTCGCTAACACAAAACAGACAAACGACGATTTAATCAAACAATACTATTTTTTTGTCAGAGCTCAAGCACAGTCAGTAACAAACTAACAACTACAAACAAAACAAACGCCACAACATCGCAGACAAATACTTGAAGGGAATTCCCGTTCGTCAAGTCAAACGACGATCGGGAGTCGGGAATTTCCCTTTTTTGTCTTTGGTATTACGAATGACGTTCGAATAGGTTTCTTAAAGACATAAACCACACCGCATCAAATAATTCTTCTTTTTTTAATTTAATAATTTTTCTTTTAATTGTATTCTTATACTTACATATAGGTATTTAAATTAACCTAAATATACTAATATCGGAAAAACTCATTTTTGAGAGAGAGTGGAGTACTTATACCCTGTTTATTTATTACTTTGATCTTTCTTTTTGACGGATGTCAAATCTGAAATCGATATAACTTTGCAACGACGAACAATATTTTCTTATTTTAATAATATTAAAAATTGATAATAATCATAAGAATAGACACACAACATAAGAGTACCTGTTAAGGACTCAAGCATTTTCCGAAAGTCTTAAGTGGTTTTTATTGCTTCGAAGTAAAATTTAAATAGAAAAACTGAAAACAATGGTACCTACCCAATGTTTTTATGTCTAGTGCAATAAAATTGATTGACGAATGAATTTATTTATTTTGAATAGTTTAAAACATACATACAGCCACATATTTAGCCAACACATTTTTTACACCAATAGAAGCTATGTTGTACAAGGTATAGCTATCCGCATGCGGCAAACTAAAGCTAATATAATAAGCGTAGGTATTGTAGTAAGTCATTATCATCAGATTTTTCAAAATTAATGTTTTTCGGTAATACCTAAATATCGGTTATCATTTGGTAATCTGGCAGGAACTAGGGGGCCCCATTCGATCGCGGGGCCCTGGGCACGTGCCCATAGTGCCCAGTGGGGAAGAGGGGCCTGCCCGCGCGTCGCCTTGGGGGTACGCCCTAGTCCTGTTGCACTCACTATTACTCATAACATTCATGTTGCAAAAGATTTGGCTATATCTTTTTACTGACCGGCCGCCTGCCTGACGTCAACCCTCCTTGGGAATGCTATTGTTTGTGGTTTAACCGCCACCTACGGTCTGACACAGCAGATGTAAGCTATTTCGGGTGACCCAAAGCATGAGTCGCCTTGGTATGCCTCGTCATCTACTCATCTCCTCGTCTACTACTCGTTCTCGTACTATCTTTCAGTAATCCAACCACAAAATCCACCCGTCAGGACCGATGTTACCCGCCAAAAGTATGATAGTAATTTTCCATTGACATTTATTTACTTTCTGAATCTGGCATTTTACCTAATATTCTGTACATCTTGCAGACATAGTTGACATTCCGTATGTTTTAATAATTTTATTGTTTAATTGTTACAAGTAATGATCACTGTACAAGTTGACTATAACTCATACATAAATTACCCTATATACCTATCATTCATAAATTAAGAAATTTTTGCATGACGATAAGGTAGACTGAAGAGAACTTATTTCCTATTTAAATGAACTACCTATCTTTATACACCTTTGGTCAGCAAATAAATGATTTATTATTATTATTATTCAATTTTGTAGAGAAAATTTTGACTGTCCTTCTACCTCTCCCACTATTGGTGTCAGTGAGCTTACGCTATTGGGGAGATGATATATGCTTTTATTGATTACTTCAATGTGTATATTAATTTCATTTTAAGTAAAAATATCATAGTTTTTAAAGATTTAAAAAATATGATGTTTACCTTTTGCGGTAACAGTTAAAAAAGATTGTAACGACCATTCTGTAATTAGTATATTTAATTTTGTAGATTAAAAGTGTCCGCTATTGGTGCATGTACCTTAAGTGGTTTATTAATTTTATCAATAAATCTCACTCATGGAATCTCTTATGTCAGTGTAAATTACATATAATATATAGATGTTTATACCTACAAGCTATCCAATAGCAAAATTTAAAATCTTGTTTGTTAGTTAAGATTTGCCAACAAATTAAAAAAAATCCCTAAGTATCATTTACTTCGATAAATAATAAAAACTGATATGTTTGCTGTTGCTTTTAGTAAGTCTCTACATCACTACTGACTGACAGTTAACGTCATATTTCGCGCCAAAACGGATCATTCTTGTGGACAAAAGTTCTATTTGTTTACAGAAAGAAATAAAATAATTCAGATTTAGCACTGATTAGGTGTAACAATGTCGACCCCATCAAAACGTCCAGATTCGCGTGCGTCTTCGGAAGCTCCGACGCCATCGAGAAGAACGCGATCCTCGCAACAAGTTGTTGTACCTGAGACACCACAGCGTTCCTCCGGCACTCCATCTACCAGTAAGTACTTATCTAGTATTACAATACCGTTCAGTATTTTGCTATCGAACAATGTAACTAACCATAGGAATTTGTAACCAAACAAAAGTCTTATTAATGAATCTGTATTCTCATTCCTAACATGATTATGTTCCTGTCTCCTTAGTAATTTTAAATCATGATGTTCTCGTTATTAAATGGTCACTCATACAATTAAAATCTAGGCTAGACCTTGAGGCTAAAAAGTAATTTAAACTTAATAACTTCAAGAGGGGCATTAGAAGGTTTCTACAAGGTTGGCAGTGCTTGTGTAACGCCTCTGTCGCGCACATTCATAGCTAACCACTTCCTATCAGGTGTCACGTATTCTTCTCTGCCACCTAAGTCGTATAACAATAATAATTTTCTAACACTTCCGAGTTAAGAATGTGACCATTGGCATTTTTCTTATGGTCTTTATTGAAATTGATAAACCCTTAGTTCTTGTATTCTTTGTAATGTAAGCGTAGCACACACTGCACTTCGATACCCAAGTTTTACTAAACTAACTCTAAAGATTTAAAAAAAATAGAATCAAAACATGTACTAAAAAATCGAATGTGTAACTGATTACAGATGGCACTCCACGCACACCAAGACGTACTCCTCAAACTCCTGGCACTCCGAGGAGATCACCGCGCACACCTGGGAATCTGCCACCAGGAACATCACCGGCTCGTGCCTTGGCTTCCAGTCCACTGGGTAAGGTTTTTTTAGTGCAACAACAGAACCAGAAATTATGTAGATAATTCATACTCTATACATTTTATAGAAATAGATCAGAATAAGTATACATGTACTGTCAGCAGCAGATTAATATTGACCAGAAAACTGCTCAAAATGATCTGAATACAAAATTCCAAATATGTAGTTATAAGCATCTAAAATGGTCAAACCATCTTGATTGCCAGTTTTCTATTATTATGTAAGTAAGTAGTTTATATTATAATATATTTATCTTCCAGTACCTAATTAATGAATATTATATATTATACATATTTATTTATTAAATAGGTACAATAAAACTAAAATAACTATTATACAACTTATCAAGTCAAAGTTGAAAAACATTTATTCTGCATAGACCAATAAATCGGCTATTACAAAACGTCGTGTAGTAGTGGTGTTTATATATAATTATGTGAACACACTGGTTGATGGTTTCTTATGAAGTGTAAGGTCAAAATGATGTCAACATTTAACTCATTTAAACATAATCTCTATAAAATTGGAATTTAGGAATTTAGAAAGCCCCGTGGTTTTGAGAATTTGGGCCACCCCATCTCTTCACATATGGTGTCCTTCAAGGCGACTAAGAGATAGAGCTGTTTAACATCAGACAGATATAACAACCCGGACTCAGCCTCAGGTGCATGGTTGAGTCAAGTCAGTGCCCGGAAGACCCCCTATTATGCGGGACCGAATTCAATGATGAAATGTGGGTGTTAATTCACCTCTACCTAACCTTCCGGGGATAAAGGCGTCATTATATGTATGCATGTATGTCCATTTTGAGTACTTTTGTAGTTAATAAAAAATACAAAATTTAAAATGCATCACATGTCTTATTATATTTGCATTTTTTTATAAAGACTGCCTCAGATGAATGGCTTGTGTCAACAGTTGTGTCCGGAATACGGCAATAGGCTCAAGCCCTATTATGTGGGACTGAATTTAATGATTGGTGAAATGTGGGTGTTAATTCACTCTGCCTAATCCTCCGAGGATAATGACGTGATTATATGTATGTATGATATTACCTATGTGTGAATCAACAGTCAGTACAGAATGGTAGTACCTTATTTACCTGACTATTACAAATATTTTAGCTTCTTTTTCATTTTTTATTTTGGCAGATTTCATTTGCATAGTTTGCATTTATTATTCTTACCGATTCCTTAATTCTATATCATCACGGTGTACACTCCTGTTGCATTCTACGTTTGCACTTTGTAGCACATGACTACTCTCCAATTATTTTTCTTTATGACTCAACGTTAATGATATTTCTACTCATATTGATATGGGTATCTATATTTATGTTATATATGTGTATATATTATATGTATAACTATTATGATTTATTTTAATTATGATAAGTAGGTATATGTACTGTTTATGTTTAAGAACCTATATATAATTAATCAATAGTCCTTATAGAACCAAACGCATCTCTTGTTAATATGCGCCTACCTCGTACTAGCTCTGCACCACCCTATGGTAGACTGGCAGAGAATTCCTACGGCATTAAGTCCGCCAATGTACATCGTGCATAAAGTATAAATAAATAAATAACAGCCCTGGTAAACCGTGAAGTTTAAGTTCTACTCGTATGCACCCAGAAAGTCTCTATGATGATGAAACCTGAGAGAAAAGCCTGCATCAGAATCTATTTGTTGATCTTCTATGCTACTTTCCAGGAACCGACATAGACATGAGCTCTCCACTCAACTATGGCACACCCAGTTCTTTGAGTACACCACGTTCTTTGATGCGTGGTGTTATGACGCCTGCGCGTCAGCGAGCCGACCTCCGGAGCAACCAACATGGTAGAAATGTACCAGCTCCTACACCTACAAGAAGGGTAAGTAATAACCATTATCATCTGAATGGAAGTTTCCAGAAGATAAATGTTGAATTAATTAAAATAAATATTCTACAACATTCCACACAACGCTATCTAGACCCATAGTAAGCATAGCTTAACTAGCTTGTGTTATGTATTCTAGGATGCGGATAAATATACTTAGATACTTTTTTTTTTGTAAATATAAACACATCGTACATAGAAACCATATTATATATCCATATCTCACATCCATAGAGTGCAATGCTCCAAAATTAAGTTTCAAGTTTCTAATATACTGATTTCAATAAAATGCAACAATTTTAATAATGCTTTTGCTTATTTAATAAAGGTAAATATCAAAACGAATCACATTTACTATTTATTGACTAACTTCATATGGAGGCTAGTGTAAAACTCTATGAGGTAAGGTTTCAGCCACAGAAGTAGGTAGTACAGCGCGGGCATAACGGCGGTGACCTTAACACTCCATAAAATGGCGCGAATTCTTACAGCCTCATTCACCAAATCTTGTGTGAATAATGAGCGAAAATCTTCTGTTGAAGGGGTTCCTTCTATCTGAAAGAGAAAATCGTTTGAGACACGCTTCTCAAGCCTTTACATAATCTTATATATAAAATTCTCGTGTCACGGTGTTCGAACTTGAACTCCTCTGAAACGGCTTGACCGATTCTCATGAAATTTTGTGAGCATATTGAGTAGGTCTGAGAATCGGCCAACATCTATTTTTCATTCCCCTAAATGTTAAGGGTTGTCCACCCTTAACATTATATGGCAAAACGACGTTTGCCGGGACAGCTAGTTATTCTATAGATAATCTTACAGCATACTATCTAGATTCTATATACACATAGTTTATCTTGAATTACAGGATCTAGAATTCATTGATAAACTTTTTTTTAATACAAACACCTAGATGACATATTTATGCATACAGTATAGCTAAGTTTTCCTGCTCAAAGTCACTGAGGTCATCCTAAGATTACCTCTTTTTTTATATTATATTTACTTGGGGACGGCATATATTACGCGTGTGCCTTTTTCATATATCTCTGCTTCCACTCATTGAAATATTATGACTATAGCATCACACTGTCCATCCATCTTCTTTTAAGGGGGAGGAATCCTGTTGTGACCATCACTTCCATGCTTAGTCCCTAGCCTATATAGCCTAGTGGTATGGGTAATGGACTGCTGAGACGAGGTCTTGGGTTCGATCCCAGGTTTTACCATGGCACACACCAATGACTTTTCGATGCTTTTTGAAGTTGTGTGTGTACCTATTTATCGCAGGTTTATAAGTGCCCGGTTAATGGCAATAGGCTCGCCACCTATTACATTGGGACCTAAACATAAACTGGCGAAATGTGCGTGCTAGCATCTCTGCCTATCCCTTCGGGGATATAGGCGTGAGTTTATGTTATGTAACAAAACTCTCACTCCACCCCTACGTGTACTGCTCAGGGGCTGTACATTAGGTAGGGCGATACCGCGTGTATTTATTATTTCTAAATTACGCGCGAAAAAAGTGAATATTCTGGTTTTTTTTTACATTACTTGTACCAATAAAATACAAGTGATTTTGGGAATAGGGGACGGGGGGTAGTCTAAAATCCCACCACGTATCACCATGGGAGAGAGGATTGAAAAATTGCTGAAAAAAACATCAGGTGATCAATGGACAGCCCCTAAATAACCCAAGGGTGGTGGGGCCCCCCAGCCATAAAATATAAATTATATGTTTATTTCGGACTTGAGTCCATAACAATGTTAGTAATAATTTTCCTTACAATGTAATTTTAGTAGGTATACACAAACAAAATATAAAAGGGTGGAATCCATCTCCTAAAGATAAAGGTGATTCCTACCTCGCCACAAATATTTTCAGGAGCGTGTTCGAGAAAATAACAAACGCAAGTACAGACCTTAGAAAAATCAACATTGAACGCGCAATCACGGCACAAGGGACAAATTATACAATCAGGCTTTTCCTTAACCCGCCAATACTGGTCCAGACACCGCTCACAGTACTTATGGCCGCAGGTCAAAGTTGCCGCGTCGAAGATAGATGACAGACATATCCTACAACTGCTTATTATTGAGGAAACTTTCGATTTCAAACTGGTTCTCGACGCCAACCTGTTGGTAGTGGGTCCTATCGAACTCCGACAATTCGAATCCCGACAATTTAAGTCGACGCTTGAGTCCATCATATTTAATTCACTGTATTTTGTATTTTTTAATTCAATTCAATTCTTATTGATTTGTATTTTTTTACATGTTTCTTTTTTCAATTCAATTCTTATTGAATGGCTTCTGTGTTCTTTTTTATCTAAACTTGATTGAGGTTTTCTATCCTGTCATTCTATTGACGTTTTGTGAGAGACTAGGACAGAAAATCGTTTAATTACGAATGAGGTTCATCTGAATATGTCAGACATGACAAAGTGCAACCAAAGTTTACACTTCCGAGAACAAGGCCTACCTTCCTAGGAATTTGTACTACTCCTTGAATTTCTTTTATCTTGGCTTTTACGGGAGCAATTGATATCTTTCAACCATCGATATGTTGATAGTGCTTCTACGGTTCCATACCCAAAGGATAAAATGGAACCCTAGTACTAAGGACCTTATTTTTATCGTACGAAAGATCCCCACGGATACTCCCCTCGTCGGAACCGGTGGGGGAGGTTATGTCGGACTGGAAACGCACGATATCGGAGGGTCGTAGGTTGCCGGAGGTAAAGTTGTCGGAGGCATATTCCTCGCAACCCGGCTGACCCAGGGCCATCTCTCTTGAGGCTCTCTTAATCCCCAGGTGTCACAAGACAAAACCATAAGTATAAGAAAGCTTTGTAAGGTGGCGCCATCTAGTGGAAATTAACTGAACTTCTGCTAATGAGACCACGTACGATATTGATTACCTACTAACATCTACCACAATTATCCATTAGATGGCGTTGATCTCAATAAAGACTGATATGTCGGTAAAAATGTATCGGTCTACGTACTTACGAGTTACCAGTAAACCACTCACAAAATGTACAACCAAGAACCTAGTCGCATGGTTTGCTTTCTCTGCCGTATTTTCTGGTTCCATCAGGAATACCAGGT
Source organism: Eilema griseolum (assembly GCA_963662185.1). Lineage (NCBI taxonomy): Eukaryota > Metazoa > Arthropoda > Insecta > Lepidoptera > Erebidae > Eilema > Eilema griseolum. The sequence goes on along the minus strand of OY759248.1, from coordinate 6,676,985 downwards.
ATGGGGAGGCGGGCATCACACGCCACTGCCGCGGTCTACTATAACTAAGGGCCCTGTTGTCTGTCTGTCGTTACCAGGATGTATCGCATGAACCGTGATAGCTAGAAAGGTGAAATTTTCACAGATAATATATACATATACGCTATAGCAACACCATACTTAAACAACAAAATCTTGTTTAGCAAACTATGTGTAGTCTTTAAAAAATACTTTATTGCAAGAATCAGACAATCTTCACTAAAACAATCTTGTAGCCTGTGCTAGTCGACTTGAAAAAATTAGTCATTCATTCCAGGGCAACTGTATACGTTTTTTAACAAGCTCCCTAATGAAATAAGGGATGTACGCGTGGATAAATTATTTAAGAATATAGTTGAAGTAAATTGTGCCAGAAAGGGTATTATAAAATCCAAGAATACTTGGATGATAAACAAGCTTGAAAATGAGCTTTTCGCTCAACTACGTATGTTACTCAAGTAAATTTTTGTATTTAGATTAAGTAAGTTTATGTTTGTAAATAAACCCAAAAAAAACATGCCCGCTGAGTTTCTTGCCGGAGTCTTCTAAGGTCGGGGCCGCGTTTCGAACCGGTGGTACATTTACTAAACTGGTTTTCATGTTTCCTATTTTATTGACGTTTTGTAAGTGATCATTTAATGGTCTATGCAGAATTTTTGATTTTGACTTTGACTAAAGGCCAGGAAATGCAAGTTCCAAGCACACACACACTAACCTAAAACATTTTGTTTACAGGCGGATGATGGTACCGTGGAAGCTCCATCGAGTGAGCCGCAGCTAGTGGTGTGGGGCACAGACGTCGCCATCGCGGAATGTCGAGACAAGTTCGTTAAGTTCATACAGAGGTTTGTCGAGCCAACCGCGGTCACTAACGAACCTCTGTATGAACAGAAGTTGGAAGAGGTGAGTTGATACGGCGATTTGAAGCGTCGGTTGTTAAAGGCGCCTTCAAATTAGCTGCAAAATGGCGCGCAACTGCAAGAACCATCTATTCTAAACTAACTACATAAAGAAATCTTGTAGTATGGATTCTAGAATATTTACATGATAAGTCGCAACACTTATATCTTTTTCTTTATCTTTTGGTTATTACAGATTAATACATTAGAGGAACCATTCCTGGATGTGGACTGCGAACATGTCAAAACATTTGATCCTAAACTACATCGCCAACTGATCTGCTATCCTCAAGAGGTGAGAACTAATTTAAATAATTACTAATAGCTAAAGACACTATAATGTAGTACATATTGACTCTCCCAGGTTTTACCATGGCACACACCAATGATTTTTTGATGCTTATCGAAGTTATGTGTGTATTTATCGCAGGTTTATAAGTGCCCGGTTAATGACAATAGGCTCGCTACCTATTACATTGGGACCTAAACATAAACTGGCGAAATGTGGGTGCCAGCACCTCTGCCTACCCCTTCGGGGATGTAGGCGTAAGTTTATGTTATGTTATTTTATCTAAAAATATGCATAGTAAACTAAGATATTGCCTAAGTAAACTGAAGCTATGACGTTTCATTATTTGTAATTCCCAAAATAGGTCAAATTATAAACAATCGAACGAAAGCAAAATTGACAACTTTTTAGATTCCTTATTAAATTTTAAATCAATTTTATTAGGCACTGTATACGTGTAAACGCAACGTGGAACGAGATAAATACGATATTCTCTTACACTCCATACATTTTCACTACGCGCCAGTGCGCAGTGACCTCAGCCCGTGCACGATTTTGTATGGAGCGTTTTCGGGCGGCTCGAGAAATTGAATTTTTAAAATCAAATATCTTTAAACCTATTTGTCATAGAAAGGTTCACTTTTACAGTTGATTATATAGACAATTTTTTTTTTTATTAACGTGCCCATAATCCCCACGGATACCTCCCCACCGGAGCCGGTGGAGGAGGTTATGTCGGACTCGAACCGACTAAAACGCACACCGCCTGTGGGTCGCTTTGGTTGCCGAAGGTGAGGTTGACAGGCATATCCCTCGCACCCCGGCCGACCCAGGGCCATCTCTCGCGATCTGGCCCTCTTCTCGGGTGATTATATAGACAAGCTATGAAACCCCGAAAACGCTCCATACTACTTTGTACTTGCGAGTGACGTCGCACGCCAATCGCGCTTAGTGCAAAAGAATATCGCATTTTTCGCAGTCTACATTACATTTACACATATTATTCATAATAAAAGTAAAATGAAATTTAATGACGTATCTAAAAAGTAAAAAATTGGGACAGAATTTGATTGTTTATATTGACTGACTTACTTTTTTTTTTTTTTACGTGCGCAAAGTCCCCACGGATACCTCCCCACCGGAGCCGGTGGAGGAGGTTTTGTCGGACTCGAACCGACTTAAACGCACGCCGCCTGTAGGTCGTTTTGGTTGCCGAAGGTGCGGTTGACAGGTATATCCCTCGCACCCCGGCCGACCCAGGGCCATCTCTCACGATCTGGCCCTCTTCTCGGGTGTGGGGACTACAGAGTCCCCAGCTCGTCCCCGGAAACGGGGAGTCGCGCTAGGCGCGCCACTGCCGCGGCCTGCTTCTGCCAGGGTGACAGGCGGCTCCACCTGTCACCCCCAGGTCCCCAGGTGCGCTCATCGACCTCCGACGCCCGAGTTGCCTTCGTACGCGGGCAGCTTGGCTTGCGATCCTTCGTCGCTCCCGCTGCCGCTCCCGCCCCGCCTCCTCCTTCACGAGCATTACTTACTCACAGAAGGAGGCGCCGGCCGCCCATGCATCCGCGCAGCGAACCATCGCCGCGAGCAAGGCGGAGAGCGTGAGAACCCTCACTCCCAGGGTGATTGACTTACTTTGGGAATTAAAGATAATGAAAAGTCATAGTTTCAGTTTAGTTAGGCAATATCTTATTTCGCAAGACATATTTTCTCAGAAGCCGCGTGGTTCCCGGCAGAGTAGAATTTGGACCACCCCATCTCTTCCCATGTGGTGTCGTACAAGGCGACTAAGGGATAGGGCTGTTTAACATCAGACAGATATGTACAGCCCAGACTCAGCCTCAGATGCATGGCTTGAGTCAACAATAGCGATTGGTGAAATGTGGATGTTAATTCACCTCTGCCTAACCCTCCGCGGATAAAGGCGCGATTATATATATGTATATACAATACATACATACAAACGTTTTTTCAGGATAAACTAACAGATTAAGCAGTATAGGAGGACCTTCTCTAATAGCCTATTGAATTTCTATAACTTCACAGGTAGTGCCAGCGTTCGATGCGGCCGTCAATGAATTATTCTTCGAAAGGTATCCGGCGGCGGTGCTCGAACATCAGATACAAGTTCGTCCTTTTAATGCCCCGCAGCGTAATATGAGAGACTTGAATCCAGAAGGTCAGTTTAATTAATTATTATGTTTAAAATTTGTGATAAGGTGGTTCATCGGGTCCTACATATTAATTTATACTGGGTCCAGCATTACCTGCTGACTGGTACACCTGTTTATTAATGGATGAGGCTCTGGCGCAGACATTTGCGGCAAAGTATCTTCACGTGTGCCAGAGTTTTGTCCGACAATCGGGATGTGTTCTTACAGGTCAGAATTGAGCCCCGAAGATCTTGTTGAGGCCCCAAAACGGCCAAGCAACTGAGACTTATCCACCGTATTCAATGAGGATCTGCGTCAGACAAATTTAGACTTTATCAACTTCACTAGTTTTTCTGTTAGTTACTGTGTTGGGGGGCCCTGTTTCATAATGGAAATTACGTTGTCACCAGATATCGACCAGCTAGTAACCCTGTCGGGTATGGTGATCCGCACGTCGGCCATCGTGCCGGAGATGCGCGAGGCGTATTTCCGCTGCGCTGTGTGCGGAGCGGCCGCGGCTGCAGAACTGGAGCGAGGGCGTGTGCCCGAGCCGGCGCACTGCTCGCACTGCTCTACCGCGCACTCGTACCAACTCATACATAACCGCTCGCACTTCAGTGACAAGCAGCTCGTCAAGCTGCAGGAGTCGCCAGGTAATCTTCGTACCATATTGTGATTGTTACAAAGATAGTATAACGTTTTACGGGTTTTTAATTTTGCCTTATTGTCTATGCGCAGATGACATGCCGGCGGGACGAACGCCGGCCACGGTGAGCGTGTTAGCGCACGGCGCGCTGGTGGAGGGCGTGGCGGCCGGCGAGCGCGTGAGCGTGACGGGCGTGTTCCGCGCCGCGCCCGCCACCGTGCACCCGCGCAAGGCCACGCTCAAGGCGCTGCACAAGACGCACGTCGACGCGCTGCACTACCGCAAGGTGCACAGCGAGCGCCTGCTGGAGACCGAGGAGGGGTAAGTACACGTGGCGGCGGCGAGACGTGAGCGTGACGGGCGTGTTCCGCGCCATATAATATTAGCATAGAACTCGTTCCATTTCTTATAATTACTACCAGTTTAAAGCACCTTTTTAACGCAACACAACGGCAAAACGATGAATTACATTAAGTAATTCACAACAGAAAAATGTATTGAATTTCTTCGACTGCAACATCAAACTTTCCAGAAGCCCATCGGATTGAATTATTATTATATCAACAATTTAATATATATATCAACCTCTTTACAGTAAGGAGCATCGCTTCCCACCGGAACGCGTGGAGCTTTTCAAAGCTTTGGCCGCTCAGTCCGACAGCTACGAACGTTTGGCGCGAGCCATAGCGCCCTCTATCTACGAGAACCTGGACATCAAGAAAGGCTGTCTGTTACAGCTGCTAGGAGGCACCAAAAAGAACTTCAATGCTGCAGGAAGGACACATTTCAGGTAAATATTGTTAGGACGGACGTCGATATCTCGAAAACTACTTATCGAATCTTGTAGAAATTAAAACGCATTAGTGACGAGGTACTCTACTGATTGGCATAGAAAAATCTAGAATTGCCAACACAAAGTCACAACCTACCTACCGCCAAGTACAAAAGAATAGGTAAAAATCGAGAATGAACTCGAGGGTCAGTGAACTCGGCGGCAACTTACAAAAGACTAGGTAGGTAGTTAGCACTCGCGTATTTTCCAGATGATTTGACCATCTTAGGATGGTATATAAACGCGCTCGCATAGCGACACGATTCATTCTGTCTTTAAGACCGATAACGAACACAGCGAGCTTAAGCGACTTCTACCTGCGACCTGAGCAACGACTGTGGACTACTGAGCGACTGGAACTGTTGAAGAGTACTGTGTGTACTAGTGATTTAATTGTCTAGTTTGTGGCGATCTAATAAATCTCTTCGTTGAGTAAACGGCATTTAATTGTTCCCCGTGCACGTAACAATATTAAATAAAAATCACAAAATATTGTGGATGTATTCGAAATATACCTAGGAAGAAATTAATTGTGTCATTATCTCGGTGGCAAGGTTCTCTCTTACACCATTTTGATTTAGGCTATGGAGCTTTTATGCAACTGATTGCCCTCTGACCTCCTAACCTGCAGGTGTACTGACTGACCTTAACTGTTTTGATCTTGAGGACCCCATACACCCTAAAAGTTCATTTTGTAAACTTCGCAATGGGTATATCAACTGGCTACCAGAGTAGACTATTCCAGTGTTACCTAGGTGACGCAGCAGTGAACGCCATTGCATATATGAAGTGTACCTACCGCAGGTCAGAGATCAACATCCTGCTGTGCGGCGACCCCGGCACGAGCAAGTCGCAGCTGCTCCGCTGGGTGCACGCGCTCGTGCCGCGCGCGCAGTACACGTCGGGCCGCGGCTCGTCGGCCGTGGGGCTCACCGCCTACGTCACCAAGGACCCCGACACCAGGCAGCTGGTGCTGCAGACGTGAGTACACGAGTACGCTATGACAATACCCTGCCCTGCAGCTGCTCCGCTGGGTGCACGCGCAGTACACGTCGGGCCGCGGCTCGTCGGCCGTGGGGCTCACCGCCTACGTCACCAAGGACCCCGACACCAGGCAGCTGGTGCTGCAGACGTGAGTACACGAGTACGCTATGACAATACCCTGCCCTGCAGCTGCTCCGCTGGGTGCACGCGCAGTACACGTCGGGCCGCGGCTCGTCGGCCGTGGGGCTCACCGCCTACGTCACCAAGGACCCCGACACCAGGCAGCTGGTGCTGCAGACGTGAGTACACGAGTACGCTATGACAATACCCTGCCCTGCAGCTGCTCCGCTGGGTGCACGCGCAGTACACGTCGGGCCGCGGCTCGTCGGCCGTGGGGCTCACCGCCTACGTCACCAAGGACCCCGACACCAGGCAGCTGGTGCTGCAGACGTGAGTACACGAGTACGCTATGACAATACCCTGCCCTGCAGCTGCTCCGCTGGGTGCACGCGCAGTACACGTCGGGCCGCGGCTCGTCGGCCGTGGGGCTCACCGCCTACGTCACCAAGGACCCCGACACCAGGCAGCTGGTGCTGCAGACGTGAGTACACGAGTACGCTATGACAATACCCTGCCCTGCAGCTGCTCCGCTGGGTGCACGCGCAGTACACGTCGGGCCGCGGCTCGTCGGCCGTGGGGCTCACCGCCTACGTCACCAAGGACCCCGACACCAGGCAGCTGGTGCTGCAGACGTGAGTACACGAGTACGCTATGACAATACCCTGCCCTGCAGCTGCTCCGCTGGGTGCACGCGCAGTACACGTCGGGCCGCGGCTCGTCGGCCGTGGGGCTCACCGCCTACGTCACCAAGGACCCCGACACCAGGCAGCTGGTGCTGCAGACGTGAGTACACGAGTACGCTATGACAATACCCTGCCCTGCAGCTGCTCCGCTGGGTGCACGCGCAGTACACGTCGGGCCGCGGCTCGTCGGCCGTGGGGCTCACCGCCTACGTCACCAAGGACCCCGACACCAGGCAGCTGGTGCTGCAGACGTGAGTACACGAGTACGCTATGACAATACCCTGCCCTGCAGCTGCTCCGCTGGGTGCACGCGCAGTACACGTCGGGCCGCGGCTCGTCGGCCGTGGGGCTCACCGCCTACGTCACCAAGGACCCCGACACCAGGCAGCTGGTGCTGCAGACGTGAGTACACGAGTACGCTATGACAATACCCTGCCCTGCAGCTGCTCCGCTGGGTGCACGCGCAGTACACGTCGGGCCGCGGCTCGTCGGCCGTGGGGCTCACCGCCTACGTCACCAAGGACCCCGACACCAGGCAGCTGGTGCTGCAGACGTGAGTACACGAGTACGCTATGACAATACCCTGCCCTGCAGCTGCTCCGCTGGGTGCACGCGCAGTACACGTCGGGCCGCGGCTCGTCGGCCGTGGGGCTCACCGCCTACGTCACCAAGGACCCCGACACCAGGCAGCTGGTGCTGCAGACGTGAGTACACGAGTACGCTATGACAATACCCTGCCCTGCAGCTGCTCCGCTGGGTGCACGCGCAGTACACGTCGGGCCGCGGCTCGTCGGCCGTGGGGCTCACCGCCTACGTCACCAAGGACCCCGACACCAGGCAGCTGGTGCTGCAGACGTGAGTACACGAGTACGCTATGACAATACCCTGCCCTGCTATTGCTAACGCACCCTCAATACTGTTTAGGCGCAGAACGTCCGAATCGCATAACGTCCGATTTATCAGAGTTAATTATTCTCTGACTCCGCTCCATAATCAGAATTGACGCCTATATTTTAAAATTCGTATATTCTAAAAAAAGTCTGATTCTTAAAGTGCTTTAAAAAGTTTTTATCGAAGGAGAAGAATTATCATTCAGATCACTTCTGTCTGAGTACTGAATGTCAGATTTGCACCATTCAGCGAATAAGTAAATAAAAAAACTATTACTCAAATAACATCTTGAATGAATTTTCAGAGGTGCCTTAGTGCTGGCTGACAATGGTATCTGCTGCATCGACGAGTTTGACAAGATGAATGATTCTACACGCAGTGTGTTGCATGAAGTAAGTAACATTACACCATATACTAATTTTGTTTGCTTACCAATAAATAAATACATACATGCATATAATCACGCCTCTATCACCGAAAGGTTAGACAGAGGTGAATTAACACGCACATTTCACTAATTATTAAATTCGGTCCTACATAATAGGGGGTGAGCCTATTGCCGTCATTAGCCATGCATCTGAGGCTGAGTCTGGGTGTGGTATATATCTGTCTGATGAGCCCTATCCCTTAGTCGCCTTGCACGGCATGGGAAGAGAAGGGGTGGTCCAAATTCTAAACAATTCTGCTTCTCTCTAGGTAATGGAACAACAAACGCTATCCATAGCGAAGGCTGGTATCATTTGTCAACTAAACGCTCGCACGTCCATACTCGCGGCAGCCAACCCCGCAGAATCGCAGTGGAACAAAAACAAGACCATTGTGGAAAATGTTCAACTGCCTCACACGCTTATGTCCAGGTAAATGTCTTTTTGAATTTGATTACTAGATAATGTTCAAACATAGGGTGAATGGGAAAACCCGGCAAAGTTTGACCTAGGTATATGTATTTTAATCAGGTCGCCAAGAGACGAGCATGCATGAAAATAATTGTTAAAATAGAAAAGCGAAGCATTTTTACAGAGACAGCATAATTATCATACAGTCATGCTGTTTCTGTAAAAATCTGGTTTCTACCTGAAAAGTTATAAAAACTGCCGTGCCATGGTAGTCTTGTCAGACTCGAGCCGACGAAAACCACATGCCGTCACTGGTCAATAATTACAATCACCATCCATGAATTCGTATTGGTAATACTCAACAGCCAGGACAGGACTTGAATGCGCGAAATCCCTTTCTAGTGGAAAAATATTGACCAACTGAGTTGCCTGTATACGTCCTGGACTGCGATTCCGCGATAATTTTATATCGTGGCTAGACCACTCTCATGCTACAGACACTGCTAAAAATGGCATTTAATTTTAGACACCTTCATGTTGTTAAATTCTAAAATTAAAGACACCTTGAAGAGTGAATGAAAAATGTAGTGAACGGTTTTTCATTTCTTCTTTGCAGTGTCTGTGGTATGACAATGGTTTTATTATGACATAAAATTAGTAGAATGGGGGTCCAGTTTAGACTTTACTGCTATGATGCTAGAGTTCAAAATTAAATGGCATCTTGTAGAGTGTATTTAAAATGTAATGAATGTTCATTTGATTTTGAACTTCAACTTTGTATCAATAAATTCTAAAATTTTATGGCATTATTTGCAGTGTCATTGGTATGACAATGATTTTATTATGACAAAATTAGTAGAATCGGGGACCAGTTTAGAATTTACTGCTATGATTCAGCAAAAATTAAATGGCATCTTGTAGAGTGTATGAAAAGATTACTTATTAATACGAAGAAACATTTTCATTTAATTTTGAACTTTAAGCCTAAATCAGTAATGTCTAAAATTTTATTTCATTTTTGCTATGACATAAAATTAACAGAATCGGGTCTTAGACGTGAATTATGACCTACGCTCCATACCATTTCTGTACTGTACTCCAAGCACGAAAAGCTATCGTAAACGTATCGAGAGAACGCTGCATTGCGATTGGCTACCTGTCGGTTTGTGTATGAAGCCGGCCGGTAGCCAATGACGTACAGTTCACGCCTTATGACGAAGTTCATACACAACTTAAATCCACTTTTAAAAACTAAATTGTTTCAAGCAATTTGAATTCGACATTTTTAACTCTAAAACTGAATCTGTGAGACGGGTGCTCAGTCTTGATTTCTTCTCAAAATTCTCATCACACTAATTTTTCAATACGTGGTTGGATTATGTATCTGATTGTTATTTATTGCATCCCACGTTGCATACTTGCATTATATTCGTTGCACTTACAAGCATTCAAGCATTATTATGTTCACATGTTGTACTATTTCCATACGTGGAGACCTATAATTGGCTTTCTGTCGCCTACTTTTAAATGTGCAGATACTGTTGTGACTGTCTGGAGTGTTATTTTGTTTTATATATTTTGTAATTTTTAGCTGTTGGTTTCCCAAATAAAGATAAATAAATAAAGATGAGAGTCGCGAGTCTTCTAACGCTACACATGTTACAGGTTCGACCTCATATTCTTGGTGCTGGACCCGCAAGACGAGATCTTCGACAGACGCCTCGCCTCGCATCTTGTGTCCCTCTACTACAAAGACCCCACCAATTCGCAGAACGATGAGGAAATGGTGGTATGTATTCGTAAACCAGCCTCTGTGGCGGAGCCGTAGTGCATGCATGAATATATATTTGTATTACTCTGAATATTTCCGTACCTAGGAGAAGAAACGAAGAAGATACAGCCATCGCCCCCCAGTTGTCATACAAACATTCATGGCAGTCGTTATAAACGGAAATAGGTGAAATTACCCGCACAGAATAGCCCTTCTATGTGGTTATTCTGCCAATTTCTCCTCAACTGGCAGGTCAACGACGGCGGCTCAATTAGTAGTTCATCTTGACGACCTCCGTGGCGTAGCGGAAGAGCATTCGACTGCTATGCAGAGGGCGCGGGTTCGATTCCCGCTCAAATATTTGTATGCATGAATATTTATATATTTGCATTGGTCTGTCTGTTTCTGTATAATAAGTATGTATTTACAAAAAAAAATCTAAGTATGTATATTCGCATTCTAGATCCCATAACAAGCTAATTAAGCTACGCTTATCATGGGTCTAGATAGCGTTGTGTAGAATGTCGTGGAATATTTATTTATTTATTATTATTATCTTAAATTATTTTTTAAGATTTAAAAGTAAGTCATATGCCATAACTTTAAAAATGTTAATGTTTCAGGATATGGCCCTGATGCGCGACTACATAGCGTTCGCTAAGGAGCACGTACAGCCCACACTCAGCGAGGCGGCCCAACAGAGACTTATAGATGCTTATGTTGATATGAGGTAATTTCTACCTATACACACATACCCCTCGTTTACACCACGATACAAGTTGTAAACTTGTTTATAAAAAACTAATCAAAACATAATACTTGTTTCATACACATTGTATCTCAGATACTTTTTCGTTCACATAGGATGTTTTATACAAGTATAAAACACATTCACACTGTAGCCTGTGACATTTTGCAACTTCTCAAATACATGTTTTATACTTTTTTTGTCAATAAAGATTTTTTTTTTTGTCATAATGGTACAACAAGCAATGCTTAGTCAATGTACTAATAAAATAAACCGCCCCTGATCGCTCCCGGTGCTAAAGTACCCATAACACTTGCTGCGTTACCACGTTGGATGGCGATGGACAGCCTTTGGGCCAGGAACGACCCGGAACGAGTGTCACCGGTCGCCTCGATGAGCCTCTGTCCGATTTCTTTAATAAGGCTTTTAGCTGTTTTATACTTAGTTGTAAACGAGGGGGGAGACTAATCAAAACACAATACTCGTTTTATACATGTATCTCATATCTCAGATACTATTTCGTTCACATAGTATGTATAGCCAACAAGTTGTAAACAAGTATAAAACACATACATCTAACACCAAACCGTCTGACAGAGAATACCACAGTTAATCTCCATCTACACAGATAATAATCAAATAATTAGTTACCTTGAGTTGACATAAGACAGCCATTGAACTTTTATTTTATAGGCCTTTAATCAAATCTTACTTGGGGTAGATTATAAATGAGACAATTCGGTATCAATAATGAAATTTTATAATTTTACCAGGCGTGTGGGGAGCGGTCGCGGTCAAATTTCCGCGTATCCTCGGCAATTGGAGTCACTGATCCGCTTGGCTGAGGCGCACGCCAGGCTACGATTGTCCCCTGTTGTAGAGATATCGGATGTCGATGAAGCGTCTAGGTAAGTTTCTCTAGAAGATAGACTATCGGACATTATTTTGGCAAAATGCATGCAGATATCTTTTTACATATTCATTAAAGATATTAAAAATTATAACCCGGAGACCAGATTATTTAAAACAAAGGAATACACTGCAGAGATTGGTTCGCTTATTTTTTTATACCACTTAGGTGGTAGACAAGCACACGGCCCACCTGATAGAAAGTGGTTACCGTGGCCTATGGATGTGTGTAACACCAGAGGAGTCACACTCGCGCCGCCCACCTTGTAAGCACAGAGTTTCTGTACCGTCAGCGTAAAAGACAAAGCAGGATAAGCTTTTGGTCATCCCACTGACAGCACAAAAGCTCTCTAGTGAGCTCTGGCTACCCTACTCACCGCCGGGAACACAACACAAGGTTATTATGGCCGCGGTATTCTATAGGGCCCAGTCGGACTGCTCAATTGGACGGGTCCTACCTCCAGTACCATGCGACCCCCCGCCTATACACCTCTGTACGCCGTAGGCTGCACCGCGAGGCGCTGAAGCAGTCGGCCACGGACCCGGCGTCGGGGCGCATCGACGTGGGCATCCTCACCACGGGGCTGGGCGCCGCCGCGCGCCGCCGCCGCGCCGAGCTGCTGGCGGCGCTGCGGGCGCTCATCCAGCCGCTCGCCAAGCCGCACACCACCACGCACTCCAAGCTGCTGCAGGAGCTTAACGCGAACTCGCAGACGGTACACCTGGCTTTCTTTTTCCTATAGCACTTAGGGTGGCAGTGGCAGATAAACATACGGCTTAACTGATGGAAAGTGGTTACAGTGGCCTATGGACGTGTGGAACACCAGGGAAGTCACACATGTGCTGCCGACCCTGTAAGAACAGAGTCGGCCGGGCTTCTATGTTCTACGAGCTGTTGCCCATGTGGATGGTAAAACAGCCCATGTCCTTTCTCAAGGCCTAATCTACCCCTATACCAAATTTCATCAAAATCGAATCAGCTGTTTAGACGTGAAAGCGTAACATACAGACAGACAGTTACTTTCCCATTTATAATATTAGTATGGATTTTTGTACCGTACTACTAGTAGACTAATAGTACGGTACAAAAAAGTAGAGCACATTGCGAAAGGCCAACCACGCATAAACTCATGTACATGTCATACAACGCAATGTTTTGTAGTATACAAAAGATATATATATATAATGACGATGTAAGAGAGATAAAGAGACAGTACGCTTGCGGCCTTTCTGTAGTCACAAAGAATTTCAGACCCACGGTACCCCTGGTGGTTCCGTAGGTCAGAAATGCCCATCAGGTGGTAATGTCTACTTACTGTACTCGCTGTTAAAAAAATTTAACCAAATGAAGCTCTTTTCAACAAACATAACATTTAATATTTCAGACTGTATCCCGAGAGCAATTGGACGAAGCACTCCGTGATTTACAAGACGAAGGCAAAGTAACTGTCGTCAGCCATACGCACGTCCGCCTATGTTGATGTGATAATATTATTTTGTTCGATTAAGTTTCCAAGTGTATCTGTTAAGATTAAATATAAGGATCATTTTCTACAGTTTTCGTTTGATTGTACATGCATACATACACAAAATCACGCCTGTCTCCCATAGGGGTAGGCAGAGAACACGGATCGTTTGATTCTGTACATAAACATTACACAAAGCCCTGGTTTTCCTAACTATTGGTGGTTCGAGTAGTCATGGCCACCATCAGAGTAACTTGATAAAAAATTGCAAGGGCTCTCATGGATCGTAGAAGATATTTGCAATAATATGTTATGCTTCATTCATACGCTTCTGCCTACCCACGCTGCCAAACCTGAAAGCATTGAAAGTTTCTGTGCCGTCAGTGTAAAAGACAAAGCAGGACAAGCTTTTGGTCATCCCACTGACAGCACAAAAACTCTAGTGAGCTCTGGCTCACCTAGATTTTTTCACAGTTTCAAGGCATATTTTGAGACTTAGGACCTACATATTTTATTCTGCGAAAAAGGTCGTAACAGACATACAAACGAACAACGAAGTTATCCTAGAAGGGTTCCGTTTTTTCCTGTTATGGTATGGAACCCTAAAACGAGATTTAAAAACATAAATAATACACAATTTTCAATAAATTATATTTATTTACAGAATACTTCAATCCGTGTATCAAAAAGCCTGTGGCTAACAACAATATACTCGCATATATCTAGCTTACTATAAATCAAAGAACACCCTTGTGCTAAGGCCAAAATACATACTTTCTCACGTCTTGTGTATAAATTTCACTCGAAGGAACAATATCTGGTTCATTATTATAACAAATAGACTGCTATAAGTGGGGCGCCTGATTTCGTATAAAAATGGAAGCGCATGTCATTCGCTCGGAAGGAAAGAGAAGATACGCTAAGCAACTGTGTACTATTTGCTTGAAAGTACCTTAATGGAGTGCGATAACTCACTGTCAAATAGAATACAGGGCCAGCCTCGCACTCCTATCGTTAGTAGACAGTGGTTTTCAATGGAAGATAGAGCTGGCGTAAACTGGCGCGAAAACAAAAGCGTAGTTAGGCTGCCTTTCCACCGGAGATGTGCTTACGCTGCGTTGAATACGTTTGACATCTACCAATGAAATTCGTTTACCCAAGCTATGTTTTTTTATATAGAAAGATGCGTGCTATGAGTATGTGCTGTCGATGCCTATGAAAATAAATTCGAATTTTGAATGTTTTAAGGAGAAATAGCTCGAGCTGCACAACTTCATAGACCAATCTTACTCGCTACGCTACTGATGGGAAGGCATCCTTACTGTACGGTTGCGACATTTGAATAGTCACAGTATAGGCTTTTTTAAGTTTACATTGCGCGTCCAGGATATATGCCTTCATTACATTACTAATATTGATGGTACACATTTGATATACAAGTGGAATAGACACAGAATAGTACCATGTTAATCTAAGTTTCAACATTTGGTTAGTCCGATACTGGGCGAATTAGGTTACAAAATGCCTGTAACTTTTATACGATTCAGTGTTAAATAAACCATTAGTTTTATTCTAAAGTAGTAAATTTATACATAAGTATATTTGTGATCCCTATACGTTCAAAGTAGACCTAACTTAATTAACTTTCAATAACAATGTATTTAACAAAACAGAGAACTCTGAATTTCTTAAAAGTTTAATTCGAATGTCAGAAAAATTGTGTTTTGTATCAAATAGAATACTAAGATAACTTGGGAGGCTGCTAGAGTTCTAGACACACGATGCCCGCACTGACTATCGGCTATTTATCTTACCTACTTAACAACTCATAAAAACTTTGAAACTGTATGAAATAAAACGTAGCATCTTGAAAACATAATTAAAATATCTATTCAAACAAATCCTTCTATGTCAAACTAGAACAAAATCATTGTCTTACCCGTAACCATTACGTACACAATATAAATTCATTTACTGTCGTCATGTAATGACAATATTATAACACTTATAAACCACTGTTATTTGTAAAAGTGTAGAGAAAATGGAAGAATAGGAGTTTAGATTTATCAAAGAAATATAGAACCAATTTCATAGGGAATAAGATCCAAATTTGTGTTCAAAGGGTCAATAAGATTCTTTATTATAATACTTTATTTCATACGCAATTATTAATCTCTAAGGTCGGTATCTAACAAAGCAGAAGGAAACATGTCGGTGTCTTTGAGAGAATAAAGTTCACATTTTTAGGAATCATTTGAAAACATTTCCATTTTTTTTAAAGAGCACATGGCACTTATCACACAATTGCTAATCTAGTGTCCGATGCTTGCTAGATCTTAAACCGTAATCGAATTAGTCGATTTACAATATAATCGACTAATTTGCGCTTGACAGAACAACGATAACTCGTCTTAGGTTAGAACCGAATGTGCGCAACAATTGTAAGCAGAATAATATATTTGTCCGTTATCAAGAGGTAGATTTAGGTTCGGTGGTGTTGTTATTCTTATTGTCAGCATTGTCGACGTCGCCGTCGTCGGCGCGGTACGTCGCGTCGTCAGGTGTACGTCGATTGTCGTTATCGTCGGAGCGGGCGCAGGCCTCGAGCACAAATTTATTAAAAAGTTCTGGCTTGTCTAAATACACGTGATGACCGGCGCCATTGATAACCTAGAAAACAAAATAAAATGTACAAATAAATTATTAATTCGGTCAGAAAAGAAAATTAGCTTGGTGCGATTTAATTATCGGTTTATTTATAGTCTTTTCGAAGCGAAAGATAAATTACAGACAATCATTATAATTAAAAAAATAATGTATGTAACTAAATCTATGGAACATAGTTAATAACTTGTGAATTATGGAAAGAGTTTTTGGCGCCAACACGAAGAAATTCGCGCCGCGGTATTATTATATTATTTTCCTAAACTGGTGTGGTTTCCGGCAGAGTAGAATTTGGACCACCATATTCTCTTCCCATGTGGTGTCGTACAAGGCGACTATTTACAGCGAATATATACAACCCAGACTCAGCTTCAGATGCATGGCTTGAGTTAACAATTAGTGAACCGAATTCAATGATTAGTGAAATGTTGGTGTTAAGTCACCTATGCCTAACCGGCCGGGGATAAAGGCGTGCTTATATGTATGTATGTATATTGGTGTGAATTCGAGTATTTTTTATGTATAAAACGGTGGATTTTTGGACATAACGTCGTTGACAATGCACACAAGTGTAGAAAGAAATGTGGCATATTACAGTAAATTGTGACTTTTAGTTTTGGTTCCAAATCTCCCTAGAGAGCTTCTAGTAAAGTCCCCAACTACTTTACTGAGTTGTTATATTGATGATTGTCATCATCAACGATCATTCTAAAGGACCGAAGAAAACTTTTTAACGCAACGAATATGAAATTCGTTGCCTCACTCGGTACGCAATCGCATTTCTTCGAACGTATTCAAGATCAAAGTAAAAACCACAAACAGTGTGGGGTTTGATGGTATATTAACTAAAGTAATTAAGTCTACAAGCCAATGTATATCGAAACATTTAAGTCATATAATAAATTTGAGCATTTTAACAGGTATCTATCCAAGTGGACTAAAGACTTCAGTGGTAAAACCGCTTTTCAAAATAGAAAATAGAGCTTATGGAATTCTACAGACCTATCACACTTACACCTGATTTTTCCAAAGTCTTCGAAAAATATATTTATAACCAAATTAATAAATATGTAGAGAAAAATTAAATCTTAGCCATAGAGCAAAAAGGGTTTAGGCAGAATAAGAGCATAAATAGAGCGATATATGACTTTTTAAATATAGTTATGACAAGAATGGATCGTAGGGTACCGGTGTGTGCAATTTTCTGCGATATGACTCAGGCTTTCGATTGTGTGGATCATGAAATCCTACTAGCAAAGCTTGACCATTATGGTATACGGGGAAATGTCCTAAGTCTGATAGAGTCATTTTGACTGATCGAAAGCAATATGTAGAGCTTAAACGTGTTGATAACTTAAATAAACGTGAAGAAACACTTGTTTCACATATACGCTCAGTTAAATATGGCGTGGGTCAGGTCAGGGTAGCGTCTTGGGTCCTTTATTGTTCATTTTATACATAAATGATTTGCCTAAAGTGACTAATCATCCCGTTACATTATTTGCAGATGATAGTACAATTGATATAGAGTGTCAAAATAGAGAGGATTATGAAAATGAAATTAATACTGTACTATTGAATATTATAAATTGGCTTGATAATAATAACTTAAAGATTAATCTATCTAAAACGAAATTAATGCAATTCACACAAAGACTGCCCACTATATCAAATCTGAATATAAACTATGAAAATATAGAAATTGAAGAAGTTGACTCAACAAAATTCCTAGGACTTACTATAGATGATAAGATGAATTGGCAATCACACACGGAAGCATTATGTAAAAAAGTAAGCAGCTCGGCTTATGCCTTGTATAAACTTGCCCGAATATTAAATACTGATGCTCTACTTACAGCGTACCATGGAATGACTGCGTCACATCTTAGGTACGGTATAATGTTTTGGGGTAATTCGACACATAAGGATACCGTCTTCAGAGCCCAGAAACGATGTATCCGTGCAATGTTTGGCTTGAATAGGAGGGATAGCTGTAAACCATATTTTTCTAAACATGGCATATTGACATTACCGTCATTGTATATTTTTGAAACGGCTACTTTTGTAAAGTCGAATACTGAACTCTTTGAGACTTTGGCAGATACAGTCACTCGAAACCGAAGAGCAAATACACGTAATAGGCTACGCATACATAGAGCAAATACGGCTCTATTGCATAAAAGTGTCTACTGTATGGCGCCAGTAATCTATAACAGAATACCTCCAGAAATTAAGACATTAAATATTAATCTATTTAAAAACCGACTACATGAGTTTCTGTCAGAGAAATGCTACTACACAGTCAGTGACTTCCTCGCAGGCAATTAATATGATGTATATCTGGATATTTTTATTTGTTACCTATAAATTTGAATTCATAATATACTTGACATTTATTTTGATAAATTAATTATTGTTATTTTGAATTTCATAGTTATTGTGTTAATGGCCAGTACCTATAATTATGATTTTCCTTGACATATTTTTTATTTTTTTATTGTTGACATGTATCTTCTGACTTCTTTGAGATCTTTGTTGACACTGATATATAACTGACATATTTGTATTTATATTGAATTGGTTGTTTTATATTTTTTATTAGCATTTGATAATTTTATTCAATACATACATTTGATAATTTTTTAATTTTTAAAATTTGATAATTTTATTTAATAATACCTAAGAAAATATATTATATTCTTGCATGCCAACAAGGTAGGCCGAAGAGGACTTTTAAAATGTACTGTTACGTGCACGGGGTACAATTAAATGCCGTTTACTCAACGAAGAGATTTATTAGCTCACCACAAACTAGACAATTTAATCACTAGTACACACAGTACTCTTCAACAGTTCCAGTCGCTCAGTAGTTCACAGTAGTCCACAGTCGTTGCTCAGGTCGCAGGTAGAATCTTCTTCGGTCACTTACGTTCGCTGTGTTCGTTATCGATCTCAAAGACTGAATCAATCGTGTTGCTATGCGAGCATGTTTTTATACCTCTCAATTAGGAGGATCGAATTATCTAGAAAGTTCGCGAGCGATAAAAACCTATTCTTTTGATCTTGCCGCCGTCGCTGACCTTCGAGTAATTTCTCGATATTTACCTACTGTTTGTTTATATTTGAGAGTGTAGGTACTCGTAGGTAGGTTGTGACTTTTTGTTGATGATTCTAGATTTTTCTATGCCAATCGGTAGAGTACCTCGTCACTAACAATGCGTTTTTATTTCTTGAAGACTCGATTATTAGTTTTCGAGATATCGACGGCGGTCGTAACAGTACTAAATACCTTTGGTCAGCAATAAATGATTTTGATTTGATTTGAAGAACTGTTCCTCTCTCAAACTAGATAAATGTGTGTCATTTAATTTATATATATTTGTGTAATCATGAAAGTAGAAGAGAAAAAGCCATAAGGTGGACTCTGAGCTCCGAGTTCACCTTGGCCTCAAGAAAATACGTCTCCATGATGATGACTGTTATGATACCCTTTAAAAATAATGTGAGACAACACCGGTCAGGTTTAATAATAAATATTGTGGAACAGTGTAATTGAATTATATACAAATCAGTATATATGTAATATGTCTGCTGTATGTATTGTATATGTATGATATTTTTATTCTTAGTATGTATTTTTTTTTCTGCTGTTGTACATTTGTTTTTTTTAATCATTTTTTTTTGCACTTTTAATCCCCCAAAGGTTTGCTGGGAGAAAACTCAATATTGAGTTAAGCTCGCTTTTGTACACCAAGATGTATTTGTGATTACCTGTTGATGTATTATTTTCTTGTGTACACTAAAGAATTAAAGAAAGAAAGAGAAACTTGACATTAGCAAAATTGCGGTCATTCGTTGCAGAAGCCATCAAAAAGAAAAGAAGAAGGAACAAAATACGGGTGTTAATACTTCCACACTATTTTGCTAACGAAACTGTGCCTAAAATCTTTTGCTCCGAAACTACTACAAAATCAGCATGTATGTATATTTCGTTTGTTAATAAACTGAAGGTCGAGTCGAAACCTACCTGTACATAAGTGTTTGCAGAGGTCCTTTGTTCAGTGAGAACCTGTCCCGTGCTGTTATCCACCCAGGACCTGGAGCCATACAGCACTGTGATTGGGAGTTTCGGGTCCAATTTGTCAATGCGACCGACCATTGGGTTCTTGGCCCAACCAAAGCCCGACATTAACGTGTGGAAGGCACTTTCGCCACTGAAAATTGCAATAGGAAGATGTATTTGTTGTTTTTGTAATGAAAAATAAAGTATAAAAAGGTAGGAGGATAACAAAATATAAAAAAAGGTTGGTACAAAATGGAGACGAAGATTTTAGCCTTATTGTTTTTGCCGTTAGCAAACTTTTGATCTTTAAAGTAAAAATAGACCTTATTTTCAATTGTCTTTTTTTTATTTAGGTCATGTTAATTTGACTTCACCTTGTCTGATGGTAAGCTAAATGCAAAGTCCCAGGAAAGAGGGTCACTATTACAGACACTAAGTAATGTTACAATTATGGCACTCAGCTTGGCGGCCTCATCAGAAGTCTTAAATTATATTTTACCGCGTATACACAACTTTTTGCAACTGGCAACCAGATGATATTATAAAAAGGCGCGCTATGACTACACAGTATCAAAATTTATTAAATCAATTTATCTAGTTTTTACGCCCCATTCCAAATTCTAAATTCGTTAAATCAATTTATCTAGTTTTTACGCCCCATTCCAAATTCTAAATTCATTAAATCAATTTATCTAGTTTTTACGCCCCATTCCAAATTCATATCCACCTCACCAAGGAAAAGTGACACAATTATTGTTCCAAACAGTTGTGTAATAATTGTACATTGAAGTCATAGAATAATATTATAGAATTCATTTTTAAAAAACTCACCTAGGCGTCTGAGAGTTACATTGGTAGATATATTCAGGTATAATTTTTTCCGCATCAGGCACATAATTGAGGTATTTCCTCGAAATGTCTGGTCTAGTTTTGCCCACCAGCCATTTACCTGCCGGACCAGCGGCGCGGATTGCCCACAAGGGGTTCAGCGGTTGGACGGCAGTAACTATGGCCCGGACCCATAGAGGCATGTTGAAATTTTCGTAGGGGTTTGCGGGTTTTTCAGGAAAACCCCATGGATCGGCTAGAATAAGATGGCGGACTCTGAAATAAAGATATTACGTTTAGTTTTTGGCTGAGTACAACAATAATAGACTTGCCTGATGGTAAGCCGAAAGCAATGTCTCAGGAAAGAGGGTCAGTGATGCTTGTATCAATGTCGAGATATCGGATATTCAACAATACTAATAATACTATTGAATGAAATTTTAAGGCATTTAGTAGACTAATTCCATTCTTTTCTATTCTATATATTCATATATATTTACTCTATATAATAAAATTATTCAAATTGATTAACATCATTCATTGGTGCTGATAGTTCGTATGAGTATCGGTAGATGTCTCCCACCGTCGCCGTAAGAAGGATATATATATATATATATATATATATATATATATATATATATATATATATATCTATATATATATATATATATAGGAAGATTTGGATGATTCCAGGCATGGTTCGGTGATTCAGTGGTTACAGCATTCCCCCTGTAAGTGCAAGATCGTGGGTTCGAATCCCGGCTGAACTGATTCAATGTTTTTCCTATGTTAATCGATTTGTTACTCGTAATAAGGTGTCAACATTGATATCAAACGGCATTTCGACATCAGCGTTCCATCAAAGCGGACGCTTTCAAGCTTTCGTGAAGACTACTTCACAAAATCAGTATCTCTACAATCAAATCTACAAAAACCATGAAATTGAAATGATTTTGTAAAATGGCAAATCTATACTAATATTATAAAGAGGAAAGATTTGTATTTTTGTATGTAACGAATAAACTCAAAAAGTACTGGACCGATTTTAATAATTATTTTTTCATTAGAAAGCTACATTCTTCGTGAGTAACATAGGCTACTTTTTATCCCGATATTCCCATGGGATCAGGATTTACGCGGGTGAAACGGCGCGGTGCTAGTAAATAATAAAGGCTTTGTTTTGATACACGATAATGAAGACTGTTACTCACCTCTCAGGGTACTTCAAGGCATAAGCGGTAGCGATATAGCCCCCGAGGCTATGGCCCAGCAGTATGAACTGGCCAAGGTTCAGCTCCCGCCGCCATTCCTCGACAGATTCCACCCACTGCGCTTCCGCCTTCTCGGCGTTACAAGCAAACTTTGGACGGGAACTACGGCCGAATCCTGGTGAAACGTTTATTGTAACTTTTAGCCAATTGTATGAATAGATAATTTTGCTTTAGGCGGTTGGCACACTGCCCCGCATCCCGCAGCGTAGCGAAGGATTACCTACGTGTTTTTAGTATGGAAAAAATACGTCTGAATGCATCTTCTACTACGCTGTGCGATGTGGGGCAGTGTGCCAATCGCCTTACCCCTCGTGTAACACCACGAAACAAGTTGCAAAATTGTTTATAAAAAAAATCCTGAAGACTTGTAGAAGACTAAAGAAGAAGAAAACACAATACTTGTTTTATACATTTGTATAAAACAAGTATTGTGTTTTTCGTTCACATAGTATGTATAGCCGACAAGTTGTAAACAAGTATAAAACACATTTGCGTTCACACTGTAACCTGTGACATTCTGCAACTTGTCAAATACATGTTTTACTTAGGTGTAAACGAGGGGTTAGACCTACAAAAATTCACAACATAAGTAGTTACTAGTGTGTTACAGCGTTCGTTCACCCCGTTCCGGGTTTGCCAGCAGTGTGGTGGCACTAAATCGAAAGAACAACTCGTATCGTAAGATTCGTAAGGTCCTTGGTTCGATTTCTTCTCGATATGGAACCAAAACATAACCCTCTCTACCCTTTAGGAGTACAGCCCTAATTGTAAATAAATAAAAAAATAGGTACCTAACAAGTCAATAGCATACACAGGTCTGCTGGAGGCAAAGGCGTCCAGATTCGGACACCATAGCGCCAGCCCCGCGCCCATGCCATGGAGCAGCACGAGGGGGGTCTTAGGGGACTCGTCGTTCAAAGATATCGTCCATATCTTATCAGCCTGTCCCACCACGCTGCCTATATCCACGTAAAAACGCTTGTATGCTGTTTTTAAACCTGTGAAAAAAAACGTAGTCATGTATTTTGAAAAAAAAAAAAAAGAGTAACAGTGCCTTAGTGTCAATTTAAAGTAGACGGAGAAAGGCTCGCAGTTTTAAGTGACAATTCAATATCAACCTTATTCCATTACAACAGCAACATCGCGTAATGTCACATACTATTTTCACCTCTGTCTAAATGGAATGTTGATATTTAATTACCATTTGAAAAATACTTGAGTATTTATCCGCCTGATCTGCATTGACCCTTATGCGTGTCACACCATCAGGCGAACGCACTCCGTACTATGTCATACAAATTGGAAGTACTTTTTGCACGAAACAGCCGCCCATATGTGTGCACACGCATGTGGCAGCAGACGGCTTTAGTCGTTATTTGAGATCGCTTTGTGCGATTTCCAGTTATCTTAAATGCTTGCACTTTGGAGTTAAGAGAAAAAGTATACAATTCGTTCATTATGCTTACTGCTAAGAAGTGGGCATGAGCCTTTGTCCCCGAACACCTTCTAGTACAGAGTGGAAAGTGCTACTAGGCAAGCGTGCTCCATCATCGACCACATCATCACTTACCGATAGGTAATACGAGTCATACCCGAACATTAAATTTTACACCTAACCATTAACAGCAAGTTATTTGACTACAGTCGGGCATGACGTCATATTGTTATTTCGAACAAGTTTCCATAGCAACGTTTTAATAGGTATATATAACATAAACTAGACAGCCTACCCTATTCATCAACAGATTGAAAAAAAAGATTATGATACTCACATAGGCCAAGCAATAATAGTACCTACGTCATCCTACCATCAACGAAACTAGTTTCTTTTTTATATTTACATATTTCAACTGACTGGTTGTATTCTGTATCGTCTTCATAGTAATTAATCTATTCGTGTAGCTTGCAAAGCAGCAAAGCCCAACTGACCAGCCTCATATCGTATCTCTTGTGCACACAATACAAATTAATTATTTGCAATCAAGTTCTTGAAACAATTGAAATTTTTACACGGTAATGTTAAATTCTAGGGGCATCACTTCAGTTTAGAAAAGCTATAATGTTATTTGTTTGTCATGAGCTGCTGCTATGCTCTGCAAGTCGCAACTCTAGTTCATGATGATCACGTAGGTTATCTAACCCATGCCATGATTCCTTTGAAATGGGCCAAAAATCCGGCCAAATCCTGGTTGCGCGCTACGCTGAGTAATCGTGCGCCATTTTGTTATACCAATTTGGTATTTTGGTATATCCTGTACATTATGCCCATCGCATAATGTACAGGATTATTTCTCGGACTGAACATTTTCTGACCGAAAAAGAGAAATTCAGGCGGACAGATATCCGGGAATTACTTTAAACTGATAAGTAACCTACGATACAGTTCGAAAAAGTCACTAGTTCATCGTACTACTTCTGCGCAAGGTCGTCACAAATCCGCCTGATCATTATGACTCTTGTGTGATAATAAATCGGCGAACGTCATTATATTATACTAACTTTATTTGCGTGCATTACCAGTACACAGTACTAAGTCCTTCACACCTTCATATATAATTATTTCCGTGAAGCGGCTTAAGTTTTACTATCTGCTCTTCGCTGACTTTACTTTTGACACAATCACACAATCAAACCGGTGTGAGTTTTTTGTTCTACAATAACGAGATTACTGGAAGGTTCTTACAGGGTCAGCAGCACGACTGTACATAGGCTACGGTAACTGCTTCCCATCAACAGTGAAGTGGTATAAAAAACCGACTCAATCTCGCAGAATGCACTATAAAGTTTTCGAGCAGGTGCGGGCCTGGGGATGACTGGTGGAGCAGCTTGGAGCGGCTTATCACCTTAGGGTAGTGGTAGGCAAACATTTTTAATGAAGGTCCAAAAAATTTAAGACAATTTTGAGGCCCAACATTATATACTGGGATATACCCATACTATATAATTATCGCGGTCATATACTATTCATGTTAAAGGACCGTGTCGCGGCGGGCCGGATTAAACGCTTTCGCGGGCCGAAGCAGGCCCGCGGGCCGTACTTTGTCCATTATTGCCATAACAGATGCAGGCCGCAGTGACGACGCGCGATGCTCGTCTACCCATACCCGGGGACGAAATGGGGACTCCGCAGTCCCCACACCCGAAGAGAGCCGTCTCAATAGAGCGAGAGATATGTCTCACTTCCGATAATCCCGATAATCTCACTTCCGGCAACCTAAGGCTCACAGTCAGCGTGCGTTTTAGTTCGTGTAGTATTCATGGGGATTTTGCGCATAAAAAAAAGGGCAGTTCAAAGGTCTGTAGGTCAAACCATAATCACGTAAAAGCCTATAAAGATTTCATATAACACAAAAATATAAGAGCACAAGTACCAAAAATCGATTCTAAACCATGTTCTAAACGAGGTGAATCTATTTAGACAAGCAATGTCTTTGTAATTAGAAAAAAGACCAATTGTACTTCCAAGTAATGCTTATCAGAGTCGATAACGGCACCGCTACTTAATGTTGAGGGAATTGCGCATTGATGACTTGTATGCGAGCGTTATTATCACAATATTACATCCCGGAGAGTGATAATACTGATGACATAATAATATTGATATTGACAGCGTCATCAATACCTCAGTATTGCGTGGCACCAAATGTTACAAAGGAAATTGAAAAGGTAGTTACTTATTGCTCTATTTCATAATGTTTCACGTTGATGAAATTGCCGTTTATGACGTGGCCTTACATTTAAACACGATTTAATTGATTCATAGTCTCGTCCCTGCGAATATGTGTTGCAAATGCTGCAACATGGTTGCTAATTTTGGCTGTCTATAGTAGCTTAGATCCCCTTAAGATCTTCGAAAAAATGCCAGCATCACCTGCTAGCCGGTATACCTGCTGATTAAAGAACGAGGTCCTGTCACAAATCTCTCTAAGTAAGGTGATCCGGGATCAGAAGTTTCCATAAATTAAATTTTAATATAAAAGGTCGTCCGTTAAAATGCAAGTTTTGGGCATAACCGGGATACGCACAAGAATAATAAGTGGGTATAAACATTCATCACGTCACTAAATGTGAATATTACGATAACAGGACTTGGTGGCTATAACAATACACATTATAATCAAAAAAATATTTTAAAAAATCTTACATGATAGTATTGTCTTCTCAACATTGCGGAGCATGACATCAGACTGCCGAGTCCAGCTGAACCATCCGCCTGTCCAACTGGAAAAGATTTACCTCATGATTAGAAACTTGAAATTATTGATATAGCTACAATTATTATTTACTGAGCCATTCCTAAAATTAAGTTATTGGTCTAACGCTATCCGAATTATATCTTACCCCAAAAGGATCCTACATAATGTCTGAATTATACAGAAAAACATAGCACAGGCACAGTTCAGAATGTTTTGATACAAGATGTACGAAGATGTATGGAAGGCACACCGCTTCGTCGCCTATTCCGCTTCGCTAGCAGACGCGACTGCGGCGACACGCAAGAGGCACGTCGCTCTTGAATATCTACTATTTACTAACTCCTCTAATATTTTCTATGCACATTAATGAGTTCCAGCAAAGCAACTTGCATATAGTGCATAGTATCATTTAGGCGTTTTCAAGCCTAAGATCGCGTTTCCTAACGTCAGTTTCTCGTCGGAGCCAGACAAAAAGTGATCAGTGTCAGTTTATTGTCTAAGATACTAGTTTACTACGTGTGTACAGTGGGAAAACTGTTTCGTACTAATGGGGCCTATGAACGTTTAGTGGAACTTAGTGCTTTCGTTTAGTTTTGGTTATAGGAAAGAAAATGTAGCTTCAAAATTGAACAAAAATTTTCGCTATTTCCTCTATTTTATAAAGGGAAATTGACTTATTACCTTTTTAATTAAGTGAAATGTAATGCAAAAGGGCTTGCTAGTGTCGCGCCATTACTACTATTACGGGTAACTAACTCCTTCTTATTCAAGTCTTTCCATGGCCAGGGTATATGGTACCAAAGCCTATTGTGTATTTCATATCTTTAAAGACCTATAATGTAACCATATTCGAAGCAAATAAATGAATTGAATTGAATATGTAAATCTGAATCTGATAACATCGCTTACCCTATTAAACTCTGACATTAACATTTCGGCATTTTTCTTCATGCCGTTAAAACTAGCTACCATATTATGACTCAGTAAATAATAAATATTTCACTTAATATGTAAACTCACACTTAACATAAACTAACAGAATAAATGAAATTATTCTAATGCAAAATAAAACACTGTTAATTATTAATATACAAAACAAACAAGGCACTACATTTTACTAGAATTAATTTCTGACAATTAAAATTAATGGATTTTATGAACACAGGTTTTTTTTAACATAATGTTTATTGAGCTCTCTTACACCGATTTGTTTTTGCACGGAATTCTTTGAATCTTATTTGTATGAAACGACAGCGCGCACGCATGCGCGCGCATTAGGCAGAGGAGGACCTTAGCCACATACCTTAGGTTTAGTTTTTTTTTTCTATGTTAACTTTACGTTAGTATACAACGTGTTACAGAAAGGTGTAGTCATATTCGAGGGACGCATTACGTGTGATATAAATAAAATTTCCGCGGGAGTATAAACACCGATTTACTTTGTATCACGTAGATAAATAATTTTCTTTTTTATCGACCATGTGTAAACTAGTGGAAATTGCCGACAAACGCACAACACTAAAAAACTAACCAGGGCTGCAGCAGCTGCAGCGCGCTATTACAAATGAACTCTACGGTTTGAACCCGAGTAGGTTTACCAAACGATCAGATTTGATAGGCCCTGTCTCAATATCATCCTACATACTTACTTTCTAGCTAACCTATTTTTTTTTATCGGGCAAAGAAACTCTGAAACAGCTTATAACTCGTTAAAATAGTATTAAATTAAAACAAAATTTACTTTAAGCAATAATAAAACATTTTTATGTTCCTGAAATCATCCATGCGAAATGTGAGACATGTCTCAAAGTTACTTTAGGTAAAGGTTAACCTACATTCAATACCAGGAGCCGTGGACTACCGAATTTCCAGCCACGCCCCTTAATATTATACTAATTAAAATTGGTTCCGTACCCAATTTTATTGATATGTGATGCAAAAAATAAATTTTCGGTTTTTATACAACTTAGGTGGCAGATAAGCACATGGCCCACCTGATGATAAGTTAAATAGAACAAAATTCCAAGTTGTTGGGTAGGTACACGATACATAGAGATACTTGGTTGCGAACCTCCGCAGCGCAACTGCGCGTGAAGACGGCAGCACCTCTACTCTCCCAAAATCCCGACCGAGGCAGGAATGCCCCTGTAAAGGGTTGCTGGGTGCCTCTTCATGTGTGCCTGAGTAACATAGGACACAATGGAGAGCAGACAAAGCCTCAAAGGGCTGGTTGAGGACCCGCCCCTTTCCAGGGTAAAATGAGGATACTGTACTTTTCCATACGGAATTAACATGGCAACAGGTTCGAAAACAGGGTTGTTTTTCTCTCGCATCCCCGCACGCTCTCGTCCTTCGAGACCAGCAGGAGGTTGGACAAGGCGGTATTTCCGCCCAATTGAGCAGTCCGACTAGGGAAGTACCTCCGCCCTACAGAATACCGCGGCCATAATAACTTCGTGTTGTGTTAGGGTAGCTAGAGCTCACTGGAGAATTCGTGCTGTCAGTAAGAAAACTAAAGGCATGTCCTGCTTTGTCTTCTACATTGACGGCACAGAAACTCTGTGATTACAGGGTCGGCAGCGCGAGTGCGTTCCCTCTGGTGTTACATACGTCCATAGGCCACGGTAACCACTTTTCATCAGGTGGGCCATGTGCTTGTCTGCCACCTAAGTGGTATAAAAAAGCAGCATCCGCAACACTGTGATCGTTGCACGTTTGCCTTAGTTTGAGTTTCGCAGTTAACGAACAAACAAATCAAAAAAAAAATCCTATTATCGGATTTTATTTGAAATTTGTTTGTTCGTTACTTTTGGGAAACCAGGTTTCATGATAATGCGCGCAATTGCGCACAACATAAATAACGGCGGTGTACAAAAATGCACACAGAACTTACTAAGGTATATCATGTCGTACCCGGATAACATAGACTCTAAGAGGTCCTTATTAAGTGTTTGTTAAAGTAACATTCATTGCGGTACCCTAAAATATTTCATAATATTAAAATATCTTCTCTTTCACTCCAAATCGCCACGCCCTTTATTATGATTGGTTCCGTACCAATTTTTATTGAATACAAAACCTTTCTTAAAGCATAAAAAGGCATGGTAAAGTGAACAAAAATATGTTCAAATACCAGGATAACATAAAATGTAATAGTGGTTTCTTCAAAATTTTTGAATCAAGATTTTTTACGGTACCCTAAAATAATTGATAAGAAAAAATCATTTGTTATTTTTTTCCTATACCTAAATAGGGTGAACTGACTAGTATTCGACCATGGTCACAATTTTATTATTTTCTGCATTCTTCATTATCTACTGAATTACATACTATTTTTTAATAACAATGTTGTTCAGTCAGTGGGTCGTGTGCTTGTTTGCCCACCCGTTATTGAATGATACGAAATTATTATACAAGTTGTCTTTTACATAACAACAGACAACGAGTAGATTGAATAGTAGTGGTGTTGCATACGTCCATAGGCCACGGTAACCGCTTCCCATCAGGTGGGCCGTGTGCTTGTCTGCCAACTAAGTGGTATAAAAAAAAAGTTGCGATTTTTTTTCAGAGTAAGTACACAACTCTGATTATGATTAAATTTGAGCGCGATAGCCCATTCATTGTCCAACCCAAACTCAATGCGAGGGGGTTTCCGCACTTAAAGAAACACAAAGTCATAGTTGAAAAATCCAGATTTAAATATTAAAATATAATTTTTAAATGAACGTAAATCAGTACCTCTACCCTAATTTCATAGGTAATACGTTCGGCCGCGGAGTCCTTTGATGAGGCCGCGATGCGTGGCGGCGCTTTTGATGCGGACATTCGGTGCCGCTGTGCCGCCGTGCCGCCAAGGACATAATATTTGGCGCCAAAGTGCGTAAAACAGTAGGCATCAATGTTGCCATAACTGATTTTATAAAATCAGTAGATGGCGTGTTAAAAATAGTAGAAGCAGCGTAGATTTCAAATGAAAAAGTGGTAAATTTATTAGTAGAGTAAAATGTATTTTTACGAGTTTATGCTTTTTAAAAGATAGAAGACGAAAGGCGGTTCGTTTGTTTTGCGTCTTGTCATCCGCAGAGTAGGTAAGTCTTGTCATATGCAAAGAAAATATCGTGACAATTTTATGTATTAATTATTTCCTGATTCCTCAACTTTTTTCTCCTCTTCCTCCTTTCCTCCTTCTCCTCTGGCTCTATCTCCTCTCGGTATGATTAAAACTTGTGATTTTCAGTAGCAAAGCCGACCTTAACCACTGAGCACGAAGCTATCATTTAAGTACTTTTAAGTTCAGATTTTTAGCGCGAACAGATAGCAAAATGTACCTAGGCAATTTACTTTTTAGTAGAAATAGAATATTGTTCTGAACAAAGGGATTGATTTAACTATTAATTAATTAACTGCAGGTTTTTCAGTCATATTTACCTTAAAAATGAAAGGAAGGTCTGTGGATTTTTCAAAATTCTACGTATTAAATTAGATAATTAGAACTCGATAGATTAATGGTTGGCAACATTCGTATGTACCTACTTGTGCCGACTTCTTTTCTGTAGGTTGTTTACATGTTATTTGTAGACTAGTTGTTGTTCTGTTGTGCAGTGAAAATGTCGGTTTTTAGTAATAGCGAATATTAGATGATGCTTTGTGTTGGCGCAGCTGATGGTAGCTTACGAAAAGCTCGTCGGCTGTACAGTGAGAGATTTGTGGACGGAAGACTAGAGGGTGACCGTCGGCGGTTTCCCTCTTTGGAGTGTTTTAGGAAGATGGTGGAAGTTTTCGTGGCGACCTTCTACGACGCCCACTGCTTTAGACGATCGTATTCTCGAGCATTTAGAAGTAGACCCGAGAACGAGTAGGTACCCGGCGAGCTGGAACGGTTATCGGAGTGAAACCCGTTCATTTCAAGAGGGAAGTTCGCGCGTATTTAAAGATGCGTTTTGATCAGAGGATTGGGCGTGGCGGTGAAGTGAGAGTCGCTTGCCCGGCGAGGTCCCCGGATCTCACTCCGCTCGACTATTTTCTCTAAGGTTACGTGAAGAAAAAGTGTACAGTACAGCATGTGACAGCAGAGAGAATATGGAAGCCCGAATATCAGAGATTTTCAGTAGCGTAACCCCAGATATGTTTCGAAGCGTGCGTGGTAGCATGTTACGGCATTGAGCAACGAGGTGGTCATTTTGAGCCGTTGCGCGTTGCTATAATTTTTTAAACGTAGGTATGCCTTGGAGTTTCACGCATACTGTGGCGTCATAAACTCTTCATTCTTGTGTACATGTACTCTTATGTTTTTGTGACCTACATAAGTGATAGTTGTAAACTCCTTGTGTCGCGATCGTGAAGTGATAAATTAGTGCGTTCTTATGACTGTACCAGATCAGGTACATCACCGTTTCGCTGTAAGGAGAACACGCCCCGGTAAGTGGTAGTCAAAATATCTCTGATGTAACCTGTATCTAGCTATACCTACGCTTGGTAGGCCGGCTACCAGGCGCACAGCTGAGATTAGGGATTTTGCAGAGGTTATTGGACTCAATTGAACTTATCGCGAAAAAACAAAATACAATAGTGTTGTGACCTACCGCTTTTGCTAAATATCGAAAAATTTAACGAATTTAACAATTTTGTAAGACGATTAACGATGTCATCACTTTATTACTATTTGTACATTGGCCGGTGCATATCGACTGGTTATCAGGCATGTGTAACGACCCTTAAATATGACCACACCTTTCTGTAACACCCTGTATATTAAGTTTATGATGTTAAGCAATTGAAATCTATCAACTACTCACGTTACAACTGCGAATTAAACTACCTACTTAGGTTGGGAACAAAATTATGACCCAGCGGTGACTGATTGCATTCGTTGTCCTAACTGCATGGTAAAAGATTTCACTAACTTTGGCCTTTTAGAAGAACCCATTACTGTACCTAGTATTCTTTCGGAAAGGAGTCCATTGACAATTTTAACATTTTTAAAGCTACAGCTGTTAACACTGTCATTTAAGGCTACAATTACCAAAATTACATTGTAGCATATAGCTATATAATCATTTTTATTATCGGTATGTGTCGTTATGACTATTACGGGACCTTGAATTTGGACTTATTTGGTGAGCAAATATTATATTACTTTGTAATTAAAGATTGTGGAAAAGCGGCCGTGAGATTTTATTATCGGACTTTTTTCACCGACTTTGTTTAGCATTAAGTTTCAGGTATGTATATAAATTAATTTTTAACCTTCCAAATGTAACATTGAGATTTACATGAATACTTTCAAGTTTAAACAAAAATCGCTATTTTAATCATTTATAGGTATATATATATTATTATATTTATAGATCTTTTATAATGCTGCTTGCCGCCCGTCCCGGCATTGACCCTAAAATCCTTTTTTGCTTGTATAAAGGACTTCAATTGGAACACAGGTGATCCAATAGGTGTTCCACGGGTAGGTAAGACCCTAATCAGTTCAAGTAAAGAACAGTCTAGACTAGCTACTTAGAACAATGTTACTTCACGGTCTCTGTTCCTATGGAGCGGAGCGTGTCAGTTCGCTTAGATATTTTAGACCTAGACTAACAGTAAGTAGAGTACTAGATTGTGATAAGATTTTTACTGTCATATAGATATTTTTATATGAAAGGTTTCCAACATGTAATCAAAGAAGACCGGTATCTAATTTCAACCATGCGAAGTCTTAATGTAACAAATAGATAATATTGTATTCTTATTAGGTACTATAACTATTATAATTTTATCTGCAGTTTTTTGGGATACACAATCAGGTATTGAATGAACTTACATACATACATACATATAATTATCCCCGGAGAGTTAGGCAGAGGTAAATAAACACCCACATTTCACCAATCATTGTTGTTAAACAGCCCTTACTAGTCTTGTACGACATCGCATGGGTATAGATGGTGTGCTCAAAATTCTACTCTGCTGGGAATCACGCAGCACACGGCAATGAACTTTTTCTATAAAAAAAACAACTCCCAGTATAGTAGTCGTTTAACCATTGGCGTCTTATCTAGGGCAACCATCCGCCCGAGTTTCCTCACACTTGTCCTACTTTACCAGCATTCCGGGGCCGTCCGGGTGGTTTTGAAAAACATTGTTCGTATTCGGGTGAATTCCGGCTGGCTCATATACGAGTTGAATTAAAAAGAAACAAATTGTTATGTAACAGACTTAACAATATTAGTCAATAAATAATAATTAATAATAAACTCACGCCTATATCCCCGAAGGGGTAGGCAGAGGTGCTAGCACCCACATTTCGCCAGTTTATGTTTAGGTCCCAATGTAATATGGCGAGCCTATTGCCATTAACCGGGCACTTATAAACCTGCGATAAATACACACATAACTTCGATAAGCATAGAAAAGTCATTGATGTGTGCCATGGTAAAACCTGGGATGGAACCCGAGACCTCGTCTCAGCAGTCCATTATCCATTCCACTAGGCTACCGCGGTACAATATTAGTACCTATGCGTATTTAGTTATTATCGACCTTGTCCCCTAGCCAGATGGATGGACGACCTGAAAAAGGTGGTTGGGACAGACTGGAAGCGGAAGGCAGAGGATCGGATAAAATGGCGCACATTGGGAGAGGCCTATGTCCAGCAGTGGACTGCAGTGGGATGATTGATTGATTGACCTTGATGTTATATCGAGATATAGAGAGACGGATATATTATATATAGGAAGATTTGATGGCATCAGGCGAGGTTCGGTGGTCTGAGTAACGGAAAGATCACGGGTTCGAATCTTCCCTTAACTGATTTTTTTCCTATCTTAATCGAAGAGTCTAACAAGCCTACTGAAAAGTCGTCAATTGTTGATTTTTTATTAGATATTTTTGCGCTTTTAATGGCGCGATCTAATCAGTTCGTTTCTAGGTTAAGACAAAGGGCTTTACTGCTGAGAAATTCTAATACTAAATAAGTACATTTCTGTGCATCTAGTATTTCATCATCATAATATGTATTTCTTTCTGTGCATCTAGTATTTCATCATCATTATAATATGTATTTCTCTGTGCATCTAGCATTCCGCTGTGTGTTACCACCTCTAAAAATGTGCGCTGTGTTTTCTAAATAAAACATATTTTCTTTCTTTTCTTTCTTTCTATTTCATCATCATTATATGTATTTCTGTGCATCTAGTATTTCATCATCATAATATCTATTTTTCGTCACCTGGTATTTCATCACAATTTCTATTTCTTGTCACTTAATATTTCATCATAATATCTATTTTATTTTTTCTGGGCACCTAGTGTTCCATAATAATATCTATTTCTGGGCACCTAGTATTTCATCATAACATTTATTTATTTTTAAACTTTATGCAGAGTCTATAGTACAAAGGCGGACTTAATACCAAAGGCATTATCTGACAGTCTACCTTAGGGCGATGCAGAGATGCAATGAGGTAGGTGCAGGCAGAAGAATGAACTATTAACCATAAGGATAATACTCAAATTTGTACACGATAATGATATATACCTACATTATACATACACATTATAATACGTACACATTTACATACACTTCTTATGTACTCATATTCTACATACCTACACAATATATAGGTACTTACATTTATTCAATCACAGACACACAATCATAAAATATAATATTTCATTTTTATCCATTATGACGACTAGGGGCCACAGCTGTAGCGCTGACGTACTTTGTATTTGAACGTAGCACGGTTAGTGGTCATCCTGATTTCGAGAGGAAGCGCATTCCAGAGGAGGATAGCTTGCACGAGGAACGAAGAATGAACTAGACCAGAACTATGAGTGGGACATTGCAGAAAACGGTTTAACAACCGTCTTCTGCAATGTCCCACTCATAGTTCTGGAAAATCTCCGCCAGCTAACGCTGATCGGAGATTTTTGTTATGATGAGAGCCAAGTATCTGGACATTAGTTGATAAATAAGTGGGAACATTAGGGGGCTTAAAATTGTATGGATCATCGTCACCGCCCGCAAGCTGCGACGCTGACGTATCTGCAACCATCCTAACTCCGAGCGATGAGTTGAGACGTGATCATATTTCCTAAGGTTAAAGGCGGTCGAGGTAATTGAGCAGATCTGCATTCAGGTCGAGATAGCATACATCAAAAGTCAGGGAATTGACCAGAATCAAGCGAAAAGTTGATAATGTGTGTGATAGCAGGAAGGAGTTGGTCTATGACAGTGGTTATCATACGGCGACTGGTGTCATCACTGCCGACTGCCTTTGATTTAACTGCAAAAATAGTCTTTTTATCCTCTTCCGACGTGACTGGAGTGAATTGAAAAGGTGCGTTATTGGGACTGGGCAGTCCAGCTATATAGTCAACCGTTTGACACTTGGTTGGGCCATCAATTGCGTACAAGGTAGAGAAATGGTGGTTAATGACATCCAACTCAATTGTCTTGGATAACTTCAGCTTTCTTGGTATACCAATGCCCAGTGTCCCCAGAAACCTCCAGACATCAACAGATGTCAAGGAGGATATGTTATCGAGAATATACCGGCGTTGCCTGTATCACCTGATTACACCGACTCCTGGCAGTTTTATAAGAGTCCCAGTTGGTATCCAATCGATTCTTTTAAACTTACGAAAAGCCCAGTCTCTCCCTGTCATAGCAGTTCGAAGATCACTCGTTATCCAAGGAGCTGGTCTATTTTTCAACTTCAACCTCCTAACGGGTGCATGGATGTTATAAAGGCCAATAACTATTTCGTTAAATACACGTACTTTGTCGTCAATGGTGCTTGCTTCTGCTAAATGCTTCCAACTGACTTTTCCAGCTTCATTGCACAACTTGTCGACATCCATGCGCCCAAAGCACCGTCTGTACAGCACTTTGAGTTTGGCTTTAGGGGTCTTAAGAATGTAGGAGATGTAGATCAGGTGATGATGGAAGAATGCCGGAACTAAATACTGACCGTGTGTTCGAACAAGCGTGGGCGAAGACGTAAGCCAGGTGTGTTCGACGTGTGGCCTGAAGCGGTAAAACCTGAAGGCTAGCTGACTCGACTATATCACGAAGTTTTATGGCTCATGATGACAGACTAGGGTGAGGATTAGTGTTGAAATGATGAAAGATGATTTAATGCTCATAATCTGACCCCAGGGATCCAAAAACCAATTCGATATCGATGAAGTAGTTGACAGTTGCAGGACAATATACAACACCTACAAGGGTTTTAACACCCCTGACCCAGACCTCGAGAAAAAGGTACTCAGCCATAATACTGATTATCGAGCACCTAGTATTTCATCACAATATCTATTTTTGGGCACCTAGTATTTCATAAACTCTATTTCTGGGCACCTATTGTTTCATAATAATATCTTATTTGTGGGCACCTAATATTTCATCATATAATCGTGTATGAGTCACCACAACTAACCACTCATAATCATAGATTAATTTTGGTAAAAAATGAGCAGGCAAAAAATATCTCGTTTGGGCATTAGTTGCTAAAAATTCTTAAGTTGAATATTTCCTGAATATACTTCAGAATAATTATACGTTTTTCTTTTTTGTATGGTTAGGCATCCGGCTTGTTATGCACACTGCTGCCTACCATGATGTGCTAGCTAAACTAGGTTAAGGAGAAAGACTGATAGAGCTAAATAACGCGTATTGATGATGATTGATTGATTGATTGATAACAATATTGGTGCTTATAAGTTTTATAGCCAATATTGTTGATGTCCGTAAAACTTTAAATCTATTTTATTTTTATACCACTTAGTTGGCAGACAGGCACACGGCCCACCTGCTGGAATGTGGTCACCGTGGCCTATGGACGCGTACAAACTAAGAGAGTCACACTCGCGCTGCCAACCCTGCCTGTATTGAGAGTTTCTGTGCCGTCAGTGTAAAAGACAAAGCAGGAGAAGCTTTAGGTCTTTCCACTGACAGCACAAAAGCTCTCCAGTGAGCTCTGGCTACCCTACCCTACCCTTAAGTCTAATACGATCTCGATGGTCCTGTAGTTCTAGTAGACGCAAACCGACAAGCCGATGCGTCCCCTAAGACCCTGCGCCCGCGTGCCCCGCACCCCTTACACCCTTGGGTAGAGACGGCCCTGCGTATAGCTTCCCTCTCTCTCACCCAGAGCACGAACACTTACAAAATAGCATGGTAGAGTTGCTAATCGATGTTACACGATATAATTGTTACATGTTACAGAGCGATCATTCGTGTTATCAGTACGAAAAAACGAAACAAGTGAGCAATTTTTGGCGTAACGCTCGCTGAGAATGTACATTACGCCGTAGCAACAGCCTGTGTGCTGCTTCAAAATACAAGAAAAGGCGTTTTTACCGAAGATAAAAGACCTTAGGACTTAAAGTATTGATAAAGATACAACCTAGGGCGTAATACCCAACAGCCACACTCCTACCCATTGCACCACTGAAGCAGTAACTGAATGTTGAATAAAAGCTTCTTTATGTATAAGTATTTTTTCCACTAATCTAGTGAGTTTCTTTCAACTAACCCACACTATAGGTACCTACATTGTAGGGGTAATTTCATTCTTCAAATTCTGACTGTTTATCAATGTCACAAGTAGTGTTTATACATAGGTTACACTAAAAGTTTCCGGAACTGGCCACTTACATAAACAATATTTAAAAATTTATTACAACATTTGAAAATAGAACTCTTTGGCTGTAGAATACAGTTTGTTTCATCTGACTGTCTTTTGTTTTTACCTTGTGGCGCCATTTAAAAAATTGTGTGTCTGCATCAACATGGATTTAACTCGGGAAAATTTTCGTAGTATGATTTTCTACGATTTTAAGTGTAATTTGACGGCTCAACAGAGCATCGCTCGGCTTGAAACAGCTTTTGGCGATGAAGCTCCATGCAAGACGACTGTTTATAGCTGGTTTGCAGAATTCAAGCGTGGTCGTATCAATCTCAGTGACGAATCTCGCGATGGTCGGCCGTCCACCGCTGTGACCAACAAAAACATCGATGCTGTGCGCCGTATGATTGAAACAGACAGGCATGTGACCTACCATGAAATTCGCGCATCCTTAGAAATAGGCATGAGTCAAATACAATCAATCCTACACAAACATTTGGGTGTGAGAAAGCTGTGCTCGCGGTGGATCCCACATAACTTGACCGAGGATCAAAAAACGGACCGCGTCACTTGGTGCAGTGCCATGCTTACCAGATTCAACGAAGGTGCGTCAAATTTGGTGTGGGACATAGTAACAGGTGACGAAACATGGATTTATTGCTACGATCCCAAAACAAAGCAGCAATCGAGCGTATGGGTCTTTCAAGATGAGCCGAAACCAACCAAAGTGGCGCGCGTGAAAAGTGCATCTAAGCCGATGATTGCTTCTTTTTTTAATAAAACTGGACACGTGGCTACTGTTGCTTTAGAAAATCGTCGTACTGTGAATAGTGACTGGTACACGACCATTTGTTTGCCGGAAGTTATTGACGAACTCCGTAAAAATAACCGTAAACGCCGTATCATCCTGCACCACGACAATGCTAGTTCTCACACGGCCAGACAGACAAACGACTTTTTGAAGGCGAAAAATGTAGAACTCATGAGTCATCCTGCATACAGTCCCGACCTGGCACCTTGTGACTTTTATCTGTTCCCAAAAATTAAGAACCAATTACGCGGCCAACGATTTTCATCACCAGAAGAGGCTGTCGAGGAGTATGAAAAACACGTTTCAGAGGTCACCACAGAGGAGTGGCACAAAAGTTTTCAAAACTGGTTTGATCGAATGAAAAAGTGCATAGACGCCAAGGGAGATTATTTTGAAAAACAATAAATTAATTTTGTACCTTTAATAGTATTTTTTCATATTCATTTCGGAAACTTATAGTGCGCCCCACGTACAATCTACATTTATGAACAAAGTAATAAACAAAGTACACTATTAGTCTATTAGTACTCGTATTGTAATTGGATTGTCTATTGTCAATCAAGCCCAGTTGAATGTTCAAGGTCATGCCCAGTGATTATAATGACTCATGTAATGATCAGTCCAAAACCGCCTAGTAATGGAGCACATGAAAAAACACTCTACAGTCAAAGTATGAACTGTTAAATTATGAAGGCCAAAAGTTATTACTTTATTACATAAGAATGGGTTTTAAAATTTTTATTTTGAGTCTCAAGGGGCCGTTCAAGTATTACGTAAGGATTAATGGGAGGGAGGGGGATCTTTGCATTGCCATTTTTTAAAAACATGGGGGTAGGGAGGTCTCGTTAATTATTACATAAGCAGTATTTACTTTTTCATACATAATAACATGCATTACCTATACATTACCCTAAAAAAATAACGGTTCCACGTAATAGGGGGTGAGCTTATTGCCGTATTCCGGGCACTATTGTTGACTCGAGACATGCATCTGAGGCTGAGTCTGCGCTGTATATCTATATCTGTTTGATGTTAAACAGCCCTATCCCTTAGTCGCCTTGTACGACACCGCATGGGAAGAGATAGGGT
Source organism: Eilema griseolum (assembly GCA_963662185.1). NCBI lineage: Eukaryota > Metazoa > Arthropoda > Insecta > Lepidoptera > Erebidae > Eilema > Eilema griseolum. Next base: position 6,637,191 of record OY759248.1, on the reverse strand, counting down.
GGCCCTAATTCTACTCTGCCGGAAATCACGCGGCAAAAAAACAAACATGAAAAGAAATATGCATATAGGTACCAATATTTACGTAAGCATGGGGGTATGGGTTAGAGTTTTGCTCACTATTACTGACAAGGTGGAGGGGGGGTTAAATAATTGTAACAAATCCGCTTACGTAATAAGTACTGAGGACCCCCAAAATGGAATTTTATGTTTTTACTGTCGATGTATGGTTTGAATGATTTACTGACGAATTTATGTATTTTGGCAGGTAAATATTATTTAACCTGTGGTTGAACTTACAGGGTTGCCAGATAGAGTAATTGATACAAAAAATAGTAAATTTTGGTTTGGTTTTCTTCTGTATCCTGTTCATTATGTGCTTTGTATAATTAAGTTATAATGACAAGTACAAAATGCAATGTTATAATGATCATTAATTATAACTAAAGAAAAAGGGTTACTTACTTATTTTTTAATGCAAATTAATATGTATGCAATGTTGTATCAGTCAACATATTCAATCTTTTTTCAATGTGTTGATTCAATTAGTGTAAAAATATATAACTATATTTTGGTATAATTTTTGGTATCCTAAAATAAGTTTTTTGGACTGGTAGACTTGCATATTTATACTGCTACTAAGGCAAAATAGGGTAACTTAACTAACTTAATTAACTTCAAAATGTACACCCTGTGCTGTTTCTAAGCTGTTTAAAAGTTTACTTTTCAAGTAAATTTGAGTAAAGCTAAAGCTATAAAATAAAGAATATACATAATATTATTAGTAGGTACATCTATAGATTTTCTAAGAAAAGAAGCTCGAAAAAAATAAGTCATTTAAAAAAAGTTGACATAAACTGGAATGATATCTTACTTCCATATTATTGATATCACAGTTCCAATCCATGTCCTGCTAACCGTACTGAAATTTAAAAAAAAATACTGTAGTGTCAATTCAAAAATATAATAGACTTACGATTTTTTTATATTCTAAATTGCTTCATTTGTATAACCAGATTCAATTGTTTTAAAAATAAGGCATGATATCAAAGATTACTATCATTCCAAGTGATGCTTGGTATACTTTATCTATACAACCACTTCATAACCTATCACAAACTGTAGTAATATAAGATATGGATTTTCTTTTGTTAAACTCTTTCATAACATCATGAGTTTCAGTTTTCTGCATATTAGAAATAATTTGCTAAAATGCTGGATCTTTTATTGGAGTAGACTTAAAACTGATAACACCGATAAAATGATAATGGGGTCATGATTCATATGACACAACAAACAAACAAAATCCTTTGTACCTACTTAACCAAACAAATTTCATGTAACGATAGAATAATGTGTGCAAGACATTGTTTCATAAGCTTTAATTTAAAAGGAAAAAAAAAACTGATGATGATATTTATAGATGATATTTGGCAACACTTTAAAACAAAGAGCAGGTATATCACACTTATAATGAATCTAACAAGCCAGTAACATGCATTTGAATAAAGAACACACAGGCATTTAAAAAAAGAATAACTTGCTTGTTAAATACCATTGCAGTTGCAGTTTACTTATTTATCTGAAAGATTATGAATAAAAACATGACAGACCATTTAAAAAAAATATAAAGTCATAAGTGTATTCGATTGCTCAAATGTTAATGTTGAGAATATTTTATTTAAAACCCGTTTTTTTTTTAGAAATGTTTAAGTTATGTAAAAGGTTAATGTAAAATTGATTAATGTACTAGAAGAGTCATGAATTGTTTAGAACCATTATTTTCCCCTTTAATTAACCTAAAGTTAAAATTAAATCTAAAATATAATAAAGAATCACATTAAGTGACTAAATTATATTGTGTAGCATTTTTTACTAATACACAAAAAAAGGAACACGATTTTACTGTGCTTTAGCGTGTATTCACTTGTAATTTAAAGCATGCAATGAAAATTTTAAATGATAAAATAAAAAAATAAATGTGAATGAAAATTACCTTAGGAAACCAATAATGACATGATATATTAACGGCAAAAGATACTGAGTCCAAATATAACAACATGGAATGTGAAATCTTGGCATAACAGACGAAGAACATTGAGTGGCGACGGATGAGACCTATAACATTATTAGTTACTAATAAAATGAGAATAAAGGAAAGATATTGCCGAGCGTGATATGTGAAAAATAATAAATATAAAGCGATTTATTGCGCAATAATGATATGCCGGAAGTAATCTTATATACCGAAATAATACATTTTTTAATCAAGTACCTGGATTCAGTAGTCTTTAAATTAATTTCACTACCCATTTGGTCACTGATACTAATTCAATAAACACATATCACGTTCGCGTTCTATATTATATTAAGCTGACATCAGTACGTACACAAACGACCACGATAATCTTCTAAAAGTTCTAAATGCGTAAAACAAAATGCCAAAAAATATCTGACTGACGAATGCCTATGATTCAATGGTTAGTGGAATTGTCAAAGTTGTCATTTGCCAATTGTCAAACTGTGTCAAACCATATGTCAAACTCATCCATGTCACAGATAATCATGAAGACGGCCACAGAGTACGTAATTTCTATACCATCATAACGTTCTTGGTACGATTTTATTACTTACTTACATAAGTATTCGAAACTGCCTAATAAGTGTATGTAATAACTTCGTAATAATATTATTATGTTCCACACGTGATTATCTCGTCCCCTGCTGACGCGACGCCAGCGCCAAACGACTGTGCGACGTTCGTCCTGCCAAATGCTACATAGTCTAGTGAACTCTAGTGTTTTGGTTATCCACAGGATATCACTATTTAAAACGTTACTATGGCAACAATGCTATAAACAATCTACAAAAAGATAACATTATTAAAAACAAAACAGTATCGTTTCGTAAAGATGCAGTTGTCTACTGTGCAGCCTGTTTTCAAATTAGAATTAAATCATAAAGTCACCCCTACTGTAGTGACTATAGCTAAATATGATGGCACACACCCATGTTTAACTGCATCTGCTGGATATGATAAAGTAATTAATTCTTTGAGTAATTTGAACTTTTTAGTGACGTATAATAAAATTGTTTTGGTACCAATTGTGGTAGAGGAATATAGGCGCCTACATTGGTGAAAGGTATTGTAATCTGTTTGAACATTGATGGCACTAATGCACGGCAAAACTCTAATGAGTTTATGTGGCATTTTTATGACGATGTTTTGTATTTAATTAAATAAAAAAAAAAAAAAACATAATATTGGTACTGCCTTGGTGTATGGGTCTTCAAGGTCCAAGTCCACCTCACCTCTGAACCGGTACACATGCTGCGAACGAGGCTCTGGAGCAAGTTTTCCTCTCGAAGTAGGTGGGTCAGACGGTAGTCGCTACCGTGAAATTCAAGATAAGACAAATGAAGAAAAAGAGTACCTAGGTAGGAAAGTGAACCCTGTGATGCAAAATGTAAAGTGAAAAAAAAAAAAAATTAGACCTCCTGGGCTGGCTGGGCCTGGTTACTTTACCTATCTGACGTATTAACATTATTTTTTTTATCATAATATTCAATGCAGATAATAATACATCACCCTCACGGTGGCATTGTCAGCGGTCGGGCACAGCAATCACAGGCGCACGGGGAGGTCTCAGAATTGAACCTGAGTCAAGCAGTCATAGCACTCGCAGCCGGTCCTCTAAAGCCTGACACCAGTCGAGATATGCTACTCATTGGATCTCCTACGCAGATACTAGGTACGTACCTCTACATATAAATTTTTTTCTCAATTGGTACACAATCTCCAAAAGTAACGTCAGTGAATAGGGTGCATACTTCGATTAACCTAGCTACCTGGTTCTGGATACGTCCTGCACCCTGCATCTGGATAACCTAAATACAAGAATTTCGGGTTTGTCTTACGGTGACTCTCCTGCATAAACTTACACAGATACACTGTAACTATTCGACCTGTGTGCAAACCCATTGGTCTCGGTTTCGATGTCCACTCTGTGACAATATTTGTATGCAAGATTGTTTACTTGCAGCATATTATTGTCTGGTTATTAGGTACTATGTAAGTATGACATATATATTATTTTCACAAAAAAGTATAAATATGTATGTTAATCCGCCCTCTAGAACATAAAAAATGGTTGTCCTAGAATATTTATTAATTTATTATTATTATTCCAGCATACGACGTCCATGACAACACAGATCTGTTTTTCAAAGAAGCTCCTGATGGCGTGAATGTGATTATCGCAGGCAGTTTTGGAAAGTACACGGAAATGTTAGCCATCGTTGGTGGAAATAGCTCAGTGCAAGCTATCAACTGGGAGGGGAATGAGGTCTTTTGGAATGTTGTTAGCGGAAAAGTCTGTGCTATGATGACGTTTGATTTCGATAAAGATGGAGAGAACGAGGTAGGAGAATTATGAATATACCGAATAATAAAAATATAGCTTTTTTGATTATCGTCATTTTTTACAGTATCATGATCGTTATCTTTAACCCCTTCGACCATGTACGAAACTAAGTTTCGAAACCAGTTTCTAAATAAGAATAATATTTCTTCTATCGAAATTGGTTTCGGTAAAAGAAAAAGCATTCAGAATTCGAAACTGGTTTCGATAAAAGAATATTATTTCGTCTTTCGAAACTTCCAAATCATACATAATCTAATATTAATAAATTACTATCCACTAACACATTATAAATCCGTTTTAATTGAAATGACATAATTATATTCTCAGCACCCTTAATGACATACGTCAAGCGCTGATAAAGTACAGAAGTGCAACGAAGCAATTGGAAGCAATTTAAATAGCATTCATTTAATTGATATTGTGCATTGCAGTATAAAATATATAATGAATAAAACAAAATTTGAGTTCATAAATACCAAAAGAGGAGGGGTAGCATCTCTATGTGAAGGGCGGAAGTACCCAGAAGTACCACAGAAAGAAAATTTACAAAAATGGCAACACATTTTATTGTTGCGAAAAAGAACATTTGGGTTGCAAAGGTAACTTTACTATTAATTCTAAGAATGAAATTATAAAACAAAACCAACACGAGAATCACTGTAAAGGAGATATTTTAAAAACAGAATATCTTAAAAACATGGATAATTTAAAACAAAAAGTTAATACTAATTTTGGCTCAATAAAAAAAAATGACTATATGAATACTGATCTGCAAAATATGGGACATAGTTTTATTAGTCAATTGCCAAGTTTTAGTTTTTTTTTTTTTTTTTTGTCTATTTTGCAATTGTGGCGATCTGTCTACACAATAAGATAGTATGGTTGACACAACGCATCCTTTTGTCCTTGTTACATAGAGCTTCCTCGCTCTGAGCAGGTAAATCTTTCTACAAGACTTGGGACGTCATTTCTTTTCAGCCTTCTAAACTTGGTGCTGCCGTCACCACTGAGTTCCATGGCTAGTTGATTTTTGTGGTTTATCAGTCTTTTTTGATATTTTGCACTTTGTTTAGTGATTTCTTGGCGAACAGTATCGAGCTTTGTATCGTTGTAGATATATTTATTAGCAATATATTGTGGGATGTTAAGTATAGCTCTCAGTGTCTTGGTTTGGAATCTCTCCAGTATGTCTATATTGCTGTTGCTGGCTGTACCCCACAGTTGGATACCGTACGTCCATATTGGCTTCAGAATGGCCTTGTAAACGGTGATTTTGCTGTTTGCATTTAGCTGTGAATGTCTTCCAATAATCCAGTACATATTGCGCAATTTGGTATCCAATTGCTTTCTCTTCGTCCAAATATGTTTTTGCCATGTCAGCCTTCGATCAAGGTGCATACCCAGGTATTTTGCGTGCTCTGCTTGGGGAATTATTTCTTTGTTCAGCATAACTGGTGGGCAGCTGTCCTTTTTTAGTGTGAAGGTTACATGTACCGATTTGGCCTGGTTAGCTTTTATCCTCCAAGTTTTAAGCCATACTTCAAGACTATCCAAGTGCAATTGTAACAGCCTTGATGCTGCGCCAGGATTACGATGGGTAGTCAATAGGGCTGTGTCGTCAGCATAGGTTGCCACTTTGGTTTCGTCCATTATCGGGATATCAGATGTGTAGATAGTATAGAGGGTAGGTCCAAGTATGCTGCCCTGGGGTACTCCTGACTTTATTTCTTTTAGATTTGACACATCATCTCCAACTCTCACTTCAAAGCAGCGTTTGTCTAGATATGACTTTAGAATTAGAAAGAAGGAGTGCGGTAGCAACTTCTTGATTTTGTAAAGCAATCCCTCGTGCCATACCCTATCAAACGCCTGGCTGATGTCTAGGAACACTGCTGAGCAGAACTCTCCCCTCTCAAGCGATCCACTTATAACATCGACAATTCTATGCACTTGTTCGATTGTGCCATGGTTTTCTCTGAAACCAAACTGATGACTCGGTATGATATCTACAAGGTGTTCTTTCATTCTGTTTAATATAACCTTTTCGAGGAGTTTTCCTGTTACTGCCAGGAGGCTAATGGGTCTATATGAAGAAACATCTTGGGGTACTTTGCCAGGTTTGAGAAACATTAGTATTTGAGCTATCTTCCATTGTCCAGGGAAATAAGACATGCGCAGGCAGGCGTTAAATATCTTGACGAGCGCCATAATACCCTTTTTCGGTAGTTTCTTTAGAAGGGTTGCATCTATGCAGTCGTAGCCTGGAGATTTTCCCTCTTGTAGACTCGTTACTTCTTTGACTATCTCGGCTGGATATGTGTTTTTAAGTGGTAGGCACATTTGAAGTGCACTCGATAAATTTTCTTTAATCATTGCGCTCTGTCCCGAGATTGCCTCAGGAAAAGGCGAAAAAACTATACCCAGATGATCTGAAAAGACAGCCGCTTTTTCTGAGTCTGATCTTGCCCATCTAGCATGAGAGTTTTTGATTGGAGGGATGTGATTATTTGGCCGTTTGATTTTACTTGTGGCTTTCCAGAGCGAATAGTTTGTATCTGCAGTCGGAGTCAGACCAGAGAGATACGACTGTACATTTGAATTAATAAATTCCTTGGTCATGCATTTAAGTTCTTCAGAGCATCTATTGAAAGCTGTTTTGTCTCTGGGGTATCTGGTATGTTGCCAGATTTTTCTGAGATTGCGCCGTTCCTTTATTTTGTCTTTAATTGATTTAGGGTATTCATTTTGTTCCGGGCCTACTCTTTTCCGTCGTTTAGTTGATTTACAAGCTGCAGTGTGTATAACTCTGTTAAAATTTTCTATCTCTCTATCTATATCACATGTTGTCACCACTGGGTTTTGTAGCTTTATCTCGAATGTGATAATATTTCCAAGTTTTAGTAACATTAAAAGTGGACTATACAAGGAACGCAACAAAGTATTAGGTGTGACAAAACAGAGATTTACACTACCTAGCGAAGTTGTTGTTCCCGGAAAATTTGAAAACTTGATCTTAGCTGATTTCATTGATGACGGCAATCGCATGTTAGTATTTTGCACAGCAAATGCAAGACAAAAAATCACAAATTATGAACACTTCTACTGTGATGGAACCTTTAAGTCTTGCCCACGATGCCTTTCTCGAAAACAAAAAAAGGAAACTTACAAAATGTTATTCCGATTAATAAAATCACAAATTCCGTCATTTGAACCCCAGAAGATTACTTTGGATTTTGAGAAAGCAGCAATGCTCCTAGCATTGCTGCTTCTGTCTTTCCATTGATTGAAATAAAGTTATGCTACTTCCATTTTAACAGGGCATTATTCCGAAAGGCAAAGAAACTGAACTTAAATTCAAGTGTCAAAAAGAGACACGTAGCTCGCTGTGCAGGCTTAGCCCGTTTACCCCAACAGTTTATTACTAAAGGATATAACTATGTATTGAATAAAAGCCCAAATCGCATAGAAGTTCAAAAATTTTATAAATATTTTAAAACGCAATGGTTTGAGCAAAACGATTTTCACAAAGTTTGCAACTGCAGCGAGGAAGAAATAAGAACAACGAACCACTTGGAGGAGTGGCATTCAAAACTAAACAGGTTCATTGCGCGTAGGAATCCGATATTAGCTCAAGTTTTGGATGTCTTGAAAAATGAAACCGGTGTTGCCAAAACAAAAACCAAAAAGAACAAAAATTACATGGAGATAGATGAAGAAATCAAATTAGCAATCCAACAGCTTAAAAAAAAGAAATCACGGTTGGCCATTGCCTCGAAATTATTGCACCTTTTTCATTACATTATTAAACATTGTAAACTTTTGAATTAAATTTTAACATTAACTTTTGTCTTACTTCTTGTACATACATATATTGTTGGATTATGTATGATTTGAAAGTTTCGAAATACGAAATAATATTCTTTTATCGAAACCAGATTCAAATTAAGAATATTTTTTCTTTTACCGAAACCAATTTCGAAAGAGGAAATATTATTCTTATTTAGAAACTAGTTTCGAAACTTAGTTTCGTACATGGCCGAAAGGTCTTTACACATCATTGCGTTAATCCCTGGTTGCCTGCTTCCGTCAAAGAGCCTAGGTTCCACATGTTTAAGAACTGGGTAATTTGGCCAATGATATAAAACGTTGTAACAGCGATCGCCATCTGACTGGACCCAAAAGGACACATTTGTCAGAGGTTCGTCCGTCCGTTAGCAAGTGCATCAGCTAAGTTGGTTGCTAGGTAACTAAAAGGTTGGCTTAGGCTTGATAGAGTGTGGTTTTATTAAACCTAGCAAAATCCTTACCACTTTGCATAGAATGGTTAACGTAAACGTAGGTATTCTGTAAACTTTCACTATTATTATTTGTCCTCAGCTCGTAATCGGTTGTGACGATTCATTCATCAGGGTGTTAAAGAATAATCAATTTATAACTGAAATATCGGAAACGGGACCAGTGTTGTGTCTCTCACCTATAACAGAGGTCAGGTTCGCGTATGGTTTGGCGAACGGAACTATTGGTATCTATGAAGAGGGCATCCGACTTTGGAGAGTTAAGGTAAGTAATTCAAATCAATATTACTTCTATCCTACTAAATACGGAAAATGCGAAAGTTTATGAAGATATTTGGATTCTTCTTTGCTACTCAATCACTTGCAAACCGCGTGGTTTCCGGCAGAGTAGAATTTGAGTCATTCCATCTTCTCATGTGGTGTCATACAAGGCGTCTAAGGGATAGGGCTGTTTAACATCAGATAGATATATACAGCATTGAATTAGCCTCAGATGCGTGACTCGAGTCAACAATAGTGCCCGGAATACGGCAATAAGCTCGCCCCTTGTTACGTGGTAACGAATACCATTTTTGTTGAAATGTGGGTGTTAATTCACCTTTGCCTAACCCTCCGGGGATAAAGGCGTGATTATGTATGTTACGCTCAAACAGCTGAACGGATCTGACTGATGCTGATACAAATAAATAAATATTCTACAACATTCTACACAACGCTATCTAGACCCATGGTAAGAATAGCTTAACTAGCTTGTTTTATGGAATCTAGAATGCGGATAAACATACATATTATACTTAGAATAGGATAGATTATAACCTTGATTAACCACATAAGCTACATTTATACCTGGAATGCTTTCCCATTGATTGCGAAAACGTGATCAGACTTCCATGTGGAGGCCGCGAGCATCAGCTGGAAAATATTGGCGTTCAAAATCTTATTGCATTCAGAATCAAATGAATCAAAATACACCTATATGTTCTGCACCCTGATGCACTAGCATCTACTCGTGTTACTTATACGGCTTTTGCTCATACTCAGAATATAAAGATATTGTTACGTGCGCAATTAAATGCCGTTTACTCAACGAAGAGATTTATTAGCTCGCCACAAACTAGATAATTAAATCACTAGTAACACAGCACTCTTTAACAGTTCCAGTCGCTCAGTAATTCACAGTATTCCACAGTCGTTGCTCAGGTCGCAGGTAGAATCCTCTTCGGTTGCTTAAGCTCACTGTGTTCGCTATCGGTCTCAAAGACAGAATGAACCGTGTCTCAATTAGGAGGGTAGAGTACCTCGTCACTAACAATGCGTTTTAATTTCTGGAAGATTCGCGTACTAGTTTTCGAGATATCGACGTCCGTCGTAACAATATAATTGAGACTATTTTGTAATCCTTTGTAGTCAAAAACAAACGCCTTGGCTCTTCAATGGTCCGGCGAAACTCTGGCATGCTGCTGGTCGAACGGTCGAGTGGACTGGCGCGAAGGTACTAGTGGGAAAGTAATCCGACGTATACAGATGCGTGCTAATGCCGCTGCCATGTTGTTAGCTGACTACCGGTCTGTTGGAGCTCCAGATCTGGTTTGTGTTTCTGAGCGAGGCGAAGGTAAGTAGTAGGTACTTGGCTAGGCGGGAACTATCATCATCATAGCGATTTCTCAGTAACGTTCAAAGTTTACACTTTGGAGTTCGAGGTCCGCTTAATATATATATCGCTTATATTTCAATCATCAATCAGTTCAGTTCGAATAAGCTTATTGTTGATAATAGTTATGATAAGGCAACCATTAATTGTGCTTAACTATAGGTACTGATCATTTTAAAAACAAATCCGTCTACGGTGCGAGACCACAATAACATTGACCATACATAGTGGTCCATCGAGCCGGATGCCGAATGATGTGGGGCAACGTAATAAACAATGTATGAAATATCATATAATGTTGTAGGTAAATTGTATAACTACGTTATCTTTTAGAAATAAACGTTACCTATTATTTAAAATAAAATCATTAGGTTGAGCCAATAAATCGCAATGGTGATAGGGAAATGCGCTCACGAGACAAAGTTCGTGTTATACTCAAAGCCATAAACTAAACTTAATTTCCATAACAGTCTTAGGATATCCTCCTTGTCAAGAGCAGGCGGGTTTCAACGCAGTTTCAAAAAAAGTATCTTCCGAGGGAGACCGCGCCGCTATAACGGAGTTGTTCAACAAAAAGCAAGCACTAATGGCGGAGCTCCAGCATTACGAAGCGAACGCTGCAAGCGGCAGCATCAGTTTAGAGGGCTTGGAAAGGACATCGACTGCTATGCCGACTAACACTCGGCTGCAGGTGGCAGTTATGCATGTTCCAGACGAGGTAAGTGTATTGCGATTCACTGCACCCACACCCGAGAAGTGAGAGTGCGAAGGATAGGTATGCCTGTCAACTTCACCTTCGGCAACCAAAACGACCCACAGGCGGCGTGCGTTTTAGTCGGTTCGAGTCCGACATAACCTCTTCCACCGGCTCTGGTGGGGAGGTATCCGTGGGGATTTTGCGCACGTAAAAAAAAAAGGGTGACACCTGTGGTGTGGTATGAGATTAGTGTATTCGACTGCGGACTGCGTTAGAACAGGAGTTTCGGGTTTAATTCCTTCTCAGAGTGCATGGATTGTGAATTGTTGCATTAGTCTGGGAGTTTCTATGTGCTTTTGAATACACGCTATGCTTAATTCGGGTCTAGTGTCACTAGTCTGCTATCGTATAAGTGTTATATTTTATTAGAGGAAACTGATATTGATTTCGATACGTGTTTTATTTTTCAAAAAAATGAATGATATGTCGTGGTGATTTTAAACTAATTGTTAACTTTAAGGGTAATATTCAGCTAGTAATATCGACTAACAACGAGACAATAGTGCGAGCGGCTCTTGTACTGGCTGAGGGCATCTTCGAGACCGGAGAGACTTTCGCCCGGCACCCACCGCAATCGCAACTGCGGTCGTTACTACATGTACCGCTCACACCACCGAGAGATGTGTCCGTGGACGTTCACATCAAGGTATGGAAAAGACACAAGCATAAGAACCCCCCTTTTTTTTGTACGGAAATTCCCTTAGATTCTTACCCCTACCAGGGCGGTTATGTCGTCCTCGAACCGAATAAAACTGTACGCCGCCGTCTCGGGTCTTCAGATGCCGAGGTCTAGGTGGCCCTAAGGCATTTATTTTGCACTCCGACTGAACCAGTGCCATCTCAGGTTTTGAGATAGCTCCCCGAGTGTGGGAACCACGGTATCCTATTTTTTTTTATTTTACGTAAAGGCGGGTCCACCTATCACCCTCAGACCTACGCTCAAGGAAGATAAAAGTCGTTGAGCGGTGTTGCCGACCCTATGAAAACCTTCCAACGCCCTTCTTGAAGATACTCATAAATAGGTATATTTAGGTTGGGAATACCACAGTCAATTCCTTATTAGATTATTCCTAAATGGTGTTAGCTATAATACAGACTCCCTTCACAGACGAGGCAGTAGTTTGGCAAGCTCGCAAACTATTCTAAAATATCAGCGTTTACTTGCAGGCTCTTATAGGATACCCAGACAGTGAACAGTTCCACATTTTCGAGCTTACAAAACAACTACCGAGATTCTCCATGTACCACCTAGTTTCGAATACAATGGCCAATAAAGGAAATAATTATGTCACCTTTCGAATAACGGAAAGAGTGCAGAGAATTTGTATTTGGATAAATCAAAATTTCCTTCTGGACGAGGAGTTGGAGCTGGAGTCGGAGGAAACTAAAGAGCTCCATGTTCACTTCAGATGTTTGAGGGATCAATCGCATTTGTATTTAGACTTTGGGGCTGACGGAAACGTAAAGATTAGTACCCATGATATCAGATTGGCAGGTGACTTAATACAGAGTCTAGCTGTTTATTTGAACTTGGTTGATTTGCAGGTAAGTTCATCTAGCTAGCTACTACGGGGGACAGAACATTATTCGGTAACCCATTACGCACTGTCGATTAGTTGCCGACGTTACGCACTGTCGATAGTTCAAGGAGTCTACGCTCTTAGTCGCCGCCTGGCCGGTCGCTGGAGCGACTTTGCCTATGAGAAACTGAGTGAGGCGCCGACTAGTCGAAAGCGCGTAATGGCTCTAAGGGTGAGACCAAAAGAACGTAATTTTGTTAGTTGTGCAATTTCGTTTGTATAATTTCTGCAGCATTCAGTTTCATACTAAAGTCCTCGTTTGATACCCATGGTGCAGCAAAATGAATTGTCTGTAAACATTTTTCAAATTGAAAGCAGTGGCTGAAATTATGCGACTAAAATTATGTTCATTTGGCTTCAACCTTAGGCTGTCCGGTGGGTTGGACCTCATCGAGTAACGCTGCTTTAGCCGTTCACCAGTCACTCATTTGTATTGTTGTTAGGACAAATTGATTTTACCAATCCATAATTTAAGCTCCAGGGGCCATCACACTTTTCCAAGTCTGATAAGTGTATATCCATGTACTTAAGTGTAATTTTTAATGTTAATTGTTAACTAAAAATATTTCAGTAACATGTTTAGGTAGTATTATTATTTCAAAATATCCCCGTTTGAGTGACCAATAGGAATAATGATCTGCATGTGCAGCTATTTGCAGCAATTATTACTCCTGGTTCTTCTTTTAAAAGATGGCGTGGATTAGCTGGTATACATAGCACAGACATCTATTTAAAATATAACTGGTAAAGAAATGACAAAATTGTTCTTAAATATTATTTTACTGAACTTAGACTGAAATGGCTTATAAACTAAACACTGACAGATCAAATCTCACTGGCCATACAGTTCAACAAAACCAACACATTTCACTGGGTTAAAGAAAAACATGTTATTATGCGGAGGCTCTCTTTGACTAACGGCTTTCACAACTTCCTGTCCAATTACTCCTCCGATTACAGCAGCGGCACCAGATACTGTGCCAAATACATCAAGAAGTAAAGCATCCACAATGAAGTTGGAAGGCAGTGATAGTTCCTTAACCAGCTCGTCTCTCATACGCAATAAAATTGCAGTATCGTCTTTCCTCTTTGCAGGATCAGGGCTCCTGTTGTATTCATCCTTAAATCTCAGTAGAATCTTCATAACAAAGTAGGATGGGTCAGCACGGCGTAATCTAGAACGCATTTCAGGGTTCATCCAATCCACAGACAGGGCATTCTGAAGTGGCACATAAATAGCTCTGCGTTTAACGGTAATACTGACAGTTTCTCGGGCACTCTTCTCGGTGTCATCTGGACCTCGCTTCACTGCTTTGTGCTGGACAATCTCTTCGGAATATTCGTGGTCAACGAGGTCAGCAAACATGTACCCGTACATTCCCCATACATCACCACATAGAAACTTTTTATTGCTGTCACGACAAGCGTTGTTGATACGCTCAAGTTGTTCCTGTTTCAGTCCTGTCGCACATACTATATCAAACTCAGTGAAGAAGCTATCAGGTAGGTTGTCTACAGACTTAGTTTCCGTGGTAATCTCTACCATAGGATTCAAAGCTTTAGCCCTTTGAACCGAAGCTTCCGCTCTATTTTCACCAATTTTCTCCGGTGGAGCCAGAAACTGAGAATATAGGTCTATTTCTTTAAGCTTGTCGCTGTCCAACAAGCAAACACTCTTTACACCAGATAAAATAACATTCTTAGCAATCTCAGCGCCAAGACCCGCTATGCCAATGATCAGTACTTTTGATGCACGTAATCTCTTCTGCGATTCTAAGCCCCATAAACGAATTTGACGATCGTACTGTTCTGCTTCGGCCTCGGACAACTCAATTTCATTGTTTTCAACCATTTTTATTGAATATTTTAGTTAAAAAACTTCCGAACTCCAATATAAAACTCCAATTAGCAAAATTTGACAGTTGCCCCACGCCGGTTGAATGACGCACGGTCATTTCTTTTTAGAGGTGTCTGCAAGTTATATTTAGACTATCGAATAAAATCGACTAATAAATAAAAACAGTTTAGTCAATCATAGACATATTTTGAACCACTTGGAACATTGAGCACATATTATTAGTTTCGTCACAACAATATATAAACAACCATATATTTACAACCACTACAAAAATTAATTGGATACTCAGGATTTTATTATAATCGTGAAAATATATTGAGTACAAAAAAGTACACCTACACAACTCTCATTGCGCGCGAAAATTAAACTTTACTCTTACATTTCAGTCACTGGCTCAGTTTTCTGAGGCAGAAAGTAAACTTCGGCTAGAAATGGAACATGTTTCACAAGTAGGGGAAATGCGCTCTCGCCTGGCAGCAGAAACAGCCGAACGAGCTCAATTGGTTACTGCTCTGTTACCAGCAGCTCAAGATGCGGCAGCATATGACTTGTAAGCGCCGCAATCAATGACTTCTAAGTTTACTCTAGTAGTACTAACTGTACAGAATAAAAAAAAAAGGCAGCGCGACAGACCATAAGTCGACCATCAACCATGCACAACTTTTTGTAGTTATGTTATTCTATTATTATTATACCTACAAATGACATTATATCAATGACCGCGATACATTTTCTATGTGATGATGAGTAGTGGTGTGTAGTGATGAGTATGACAGTATTATGACCTTTTAAAATATTTAATTTTTTAGAAAAGAAATGCTTAATCGGTACAAAGAAGTGGTGATGTTGAACGTAGAACTTCTTACTGGATGTTTTATAAGGCGTACCACACAGGAACAGGCAGTCAAATCATTGAAGAGCTTGCATACCATCTTGCAGCAGGCGGCAAGACTTAGAGGTATTTAGACAACTATATACTATCAACTAGCTGTAGCCTGTGAGCACATATGTAAATGTCGGTTATAGCGACTAAACATAGCCTTTCCCAGGTTTTAGTCTATCTCTGTACCAAATTTCTGGTTTCGGCGTGAAAGCTAACAACTTTTTTAAGCGGGGCGTTGGGATCCTCATTCTCCCATGAGCTCGGGCCTGGGGGTGACGGGTGGAGACGCCTGACACCCTAGCAGAAGCAGTCCGTGTCCGCGGTGCGTGCCTCCTAATACCCGGGGATGAAATGGGGATATCGTGGCACCCACACCCAAAGAGGGCCGTCTCACAAGAGACGGTCCTGGGGCGGCCGGGGTGTGAGGGATGTTTCAGATAATCTCACCTCCGACAACCTGCGGCTCACACAGTCGGCGTGCGTTTTAGTCGGTTCAAATCCGACATAACCTCCCCCACCGGCCCTGGTGGTGGGGGTCTCCCGTAATAAAAAAAAGGGATTCTCATTTTTGAGACAGAAACTGAATTGGTGACCACTACTTTTTGACTTGACCTCAGCTTGCCATCTCGGCGTGGTGCGGTTAAATTGACAGATCAAACAATTTTTGTCGTGTCGTGTACTGCAACGCATCCGAAACGTCGGCAGAAATAGTAAGTTCCAAGATATAATTCGCGAGAAGTCCCGATACCTAGTATAATTATGAATTTTTTAAGAGTTGCGATGACCTCTATAAATTGAAACCTGTTAAACAATTTTTTTCTTACTTTACTTTGTATTTTGGTATCAAATACTGAACTCCGGCATTTTCTGTATCAATTTCTAAACATTATATTCTCCTTTCCAGTTGGTAAATACAGCAAGGCAGTCGTCGCAGCGAGTAGAAGAGCCGTTCAAGACAACAATTTAGAAGCGCTGATAAAAATCATTCAAGTTGGGGAGAATTCATAAATAAAAATACTGCTAAGTTAACAAATAAATAATTTATTACCACTTAAAGCTATCAGTCATTGATTTGCATTGCATTGAAATGAAAGCATTGTACTGTATATTTCATTACACATTTAGAATTATTGTTGAGGGTGTGCAGGGCTCTGATCTCCGCCTGCAATGTGCAGCCTCATGCCGCTCTAGTGTAGCCGCGGGTGGATGGGTCGGGGTTAGCCCTGCACCCGCTGCAGAGCCTCCGGCGAAGGGGTAATGTCCTGGTGTGTTTGGATATCACCCATATAGGTGACGGGGCCCGCACTGCACCTTTGGGGGCCAGCGACCTATCGACGAGAGCGTAGTGTTTCCGATGGTTCATTCACTAAGACGCGGTGTATTGCACACGGCAGGTTGTTTTAGTGTGGCATAATCGCGTGGCTTCCGAGCCCGCGAAATGCTGAAGGTACATTTTTTCCATATACATTTTTGCCTAAACAAAAAGGCTCCAAAGAGCAAACCACTTTTTTTTTATTGGAAGGGCTTGCGTTTGACCACTGTCACGAATGTTGGTAAGTGAGGATATGGTCGACACTGGAGCACGCTTGCCTAGATGTGGGAAATGACTATGAGAATGATGATTAGTAGATTTTTTTATACATTATAGGTGGCAGACAAACATACGGCTCATCTGATGGAAAGTGGTTACCGTGGTCTATGGACGTTTGCAACACCAGGGTCTTTACACTCGTGCTACCGATCCTGTAAGAACCATCATTAGAAGGGTATTAGCCCTTCTTATGTTGGTCTTCTTCTTTGTGTCAATGACAACAATTAAAAACAAGAAGCTAAATGCGCCCAGCCCAAAATTCGGCGACATTGACCGCACCTTCCGTCGTTTCATTTAGGTCAGAATTTTGTGCAGGTGTAGGGGCACAGTGGGCACGACTGGAGGTGGTCCATCCACTGCTTCTGAATCTTATGTTGGTATTCCGTAATCAGGAACTGTATGGGTCGGTGGGTTTAAATCTTTTCCTGTCTGTTGCAAGAGAAGTCCGGGTCAGTGGGATGTGAAAATCATTTGTCGAGGCTGTCATGTTAAGAGACAGCCATTTTAAAGACATCTGTAATGGCGGCCACTATTCTTTGGACTGCGCGAGACTGGACTCAGGCCGAGTGTAGTCAATCTGAGGTATATAAATATCTCCCTGGGCTCGAAAGTGATGATGATATTGATTGAACTTATACAGTTATCTGTTTAGTCGCATAATGCACGTCATCAGCACTGACATTCAATAAAAGCCTCGGCTCTGAGGGTTTTGGCTCCATCAACAATAGTCTTAGCGAGGCGAGTCGCGCGCATATCGCCTGCGCCTGCGACGATGTAGGTGCGCGTATGTTCGGCGCAGATTTGTACGGACGGCCGTCTAACGCTACTATGGCGGCCGCTGTGGATAGTGCTCGGGAGAGAGTAGTTTCATCTGTGCCTGTGCGCTCGACCTGAAAAGATATCAGTATTGTTTTTAATACATACGTACATGTACATATCATCACGCCTTTATCCCCGGAGGGTTAGACAGAGGTGAATTAACACCCACATTTGTGAGCCTATTGCCATATTCCGGGCACTATTGTTGACTCGAGTCATGCATCTGAGGCTGAGTCAAGGTCACTCGTATATCTGTCTGATGTTAAACAGCCCTATCCCTTAGTCGCCTTGTACGACACCGCATGGGAAGAGATGGGGTGGTCCAAATTCTACTCGGATTAAATATAATATATACGTCGGGAAACACGCGGATTTTTTAAAACATAATTTTAGCCCTGAAGTCAAACGAAAATGGGAGCATTACAAACTTAAAGGTTTATAAACTGTTTAAAAAGTAATGCAAGAAAGAACATGGATTGGTATCAATCCCCGTTTAATTTATTAGTGCTAAGCGTAAACATGTATACTATAAAGAAGTGAAGGGTTAGGGTCATCTTAGCCCCGGCATATGAGATCCAAGACGGCGTGGAGTTTTAGACGGTTCGAGTCCAGCAGAATCATCTCCGTCAGTCGGTAGTGGGTTATACGTGGATAAAAATAATGGCCAAAAATATAAGCTATAAAATATAGACTTAAGGCGTTATCGAATCAAAATTCACATTCGTTCGCCGCTTTAGCCTTATGCGAACACGATTTGTTTTTTTTACGCCTTAATCCTCTTCTGTGTATCAATCAATCAATTAGTTCACCGCTGCTGCGCAGTCCACTGCTGGCCTATCCCAATATGCCCCATTATATCCGATCCTCTGCTTTCCACTACCAGTCTGTCCTAGCTACCTTTTTAGGTCGTCCGTCCATCTGGTTAGAGGTTCCTACATTCCGTTTACCTTCTTGCGGTCTCCACTCTAGGACTCATTTGCTCCCACGACCTGTATCTAACTCCATCTTCTGTATAAATGAAGCCTTAGGTGAGTATATTATAAATGTTATACCAACCTCAGCGGCCACAGCTCTCAACATAAGCCTCTCAGCGGGCGAGCAGTGCCTGATCGCCCGGACGGCCGCACTGGAGGCAGCCTCACCAAGCGCCTGCTGCACTTCCTTCAGCCCTGCCCCCTCAGGCCCGGCCAGCTCCAACGCGCGGGTGCATAGCGCGAGGGCACGCCGGGCGTCACCCGATACTGCTGCTACTTTCCTGATAGGTAATGTAAAATCTCCTTCAATATATATATATAAGTATTGAAGGGCATTTTACATGGGGGCTGTTCAAGTATCACGTAAGCACTAGAGGGGGGGGAGGGGGGGGAGAATCTATGCATAGCTTTGTTTTGATGACATGGGGTAGACTAGGACTAAATAATAATTACCTACCAATGTTTACGCAAACTTGGTCGGGAGGGGGGTGTAAGAGTTTTACTAACTTTTGCTGACAAGTGGGAGGGGGGGTTATATAATTGTAATAAATCTTCTTATAGACTTAAAGTAATTAAGCTTCTATTATAGATTCTTAAATGCAGATAAACAAACATAAGAGGTAGGGCACGACGGTATTCCCGTCCCATTTGAGCAGTCCGACTGGGGAAGTACCTACCGCGGCCATAGTCTCGTGTTGTGCTCCCGGCGGTTATAGGGTAGCCAGAGCTCACTAGAGAGTTTCTGTTCTGTCAGTGGGAAGACCAAAGGCTTTTCCTGCTTCATATTCTACACTCCCAGGGTCTCCACCGCTACTGGCACGAAATGGTACAGCTGCTTCAACTCGGTGTACTTGAGTAAGTACAGGAATATATCAAATTCTGGGAAGATATGGTACATCCCTCGCCCTCGCTGTTACTTTACGTTATGGTGTATTCACTTAACAAAAAATTGCCTACACTGTTATGAATTAAAAGTATTACAGACCTTGCAATGAGTTGCACAGCATCAGACGTCACATTAGCTCCAGCCAGTCTCATAGCCACTATCTTCTGTAGCTGTACATGTGTGTACGGAGGGAACGTCAGCCGCGTGAGACCTAATCGTGAAGCCACTCGAGCGGCCAGGGCTCTTTCTGGCAAGTCCATGGTGTTCGCTACGGCTAGTACTGAGAGTAAGGCTGTGTTGTGAGCTGCCCACTCCATGATACTGTATAGAACGTCTTGTCGGCGAGTGCAAAGGGCATCAAGCTGTAAAAGAAAAAAAAATGACAACTGGGGAATGGCGTCATGACGTTTTGAACTGATAGTCCATTTGCTAAACAAATCTTTTGACATATTTTTGAGCCGTTTTAGAGGTCAATGCAGAATGATTTTTGTCTTAGAACTTTTTGAGATGTTGGGAAAAACGTGAGCCTAGAATTACTTTAGTATTGTGGAGAAAATCAAATATGATTTTACCTCATCCACAAGTAACACAGTTGGCGTTCTTCTTGGTCCTGGATTTGTGAATCTTTTCTCGAGTAAGGAACAGGCTTGCTCCCACACCACAGACTTGCCTGGAGAGAGAAAAGTTTATTTACTTTTTATTAGCAAGGTTATAAGGCCTCTAGGCCTCTTAATAGGCATTAGGTCTGATTAAAAACTGTTCTTCAAATATTCATCCAGCTTGTAAATAAAAATGTTGAAGTCTAATTAAAATTGTAAGCCACCACTGCGTTAAGCTTGCGCACAAGACTCGTACTTTTGCGTGTGAATAAGTGAACAAAGACTTAGAAATGAAATTAAATAAAATTTATTTATGGAAAACAAGCATTGTTACAATATTTTTTCTTCTGCCAAACTGTATAACAGTTTGTTGGCAGAGCAATATTGTGTTAGACGGGTCAACCATCATGGTATCTGTTTACCATGTAACCTCATAGCATCATAGGGTACTAGGAAGGCAGAGGATCGGTGCACATTGGAAAAGGCCTATGTCCAGCGGTGGACTGCGGTGGGCTATCTTTTATTTGCATCTAAAGCTACCACTCATAAATTATTTTTATTTAGTAATGTATTGGCTATGTTGAGTTGAGTACTGTCAAGCTGTCAACACACGCAAATACGCTGCCAAACAAAAAAATATATATTTCGTGATAAACAGTGATTTAACATCTCAATGTTACACCAAAGTGAAGTGAAACAGTTATACTCTTAGTGACAGTGTTATCTAAGAACAACTTACAATATTTCTACCAAAATTCTGTGTTTATAATTTGAAATTGATAGTTATAAAACTCGTCAACTGAAAATATTTTTAAATCTACCCTCAACATAGTTGTGCATCTTAACATTCATTCAATCTGTCAATCCAATGTCATCTGACATCTGGAAAAGTGTTGCCGCATAATTAAATTACCCCAATGGAAGGGGAAAATTCAACATTGCTTGGCGGTGATCCCCAGAACTCCAATGAAAATAAGATTACTAGTGCGATAAGTCAGATCACTCAGTCACCAAAGACTATAGTGCATCCTAAAACCAACTCCCAAGACTTAAATAAAAAAGTCTATACCCAGCAAGTATTCCACAAAGGTTTATTCCAAACAAGACCGAAAGCAGCTACTCATTCTGAAATACAAAGCTCTACACCAATCATTGATTTAGATGAAGATGAAAATTCAACCCAGACTTCAAAACCTTCACAAGCTGCTATACCTACCAGGCCAACCTGGCAGAAAGTTCCAATGCCTAAAACCAACAAACGCAAGAGAATTTCAGATTCACCACCTCAACAAATAGCTACAGAAACACGAAACATGTTCTCTATCTTACCAACCGATACTACTGCTGATAACAAAAACCCAGCTAAAGTTACCAGACCTCCACCACTCATACTATATGGTATAGAAGATGTGAACAAGCTAACCGAAGCAATAGAAACAGTTCTAGAAAAGAGAGAATATTCTCTGAAAATCATCACTAGAAACCAATTAAGGGTGAACTGCATCTCTGTTGACCCATACAAAAAACTGCTAAGCCTTGTAAGGGCAATGGGTCTTATTGGCCACACCTTCACAAGAAAGGAAGAGAGATGTTACAGAATCGTAGTAAGAAAAAACCTCCACCATACCACACCACACGATGCCATCATTGAAGCATTTGAAAATACAGGCAACAAAGTTCGTGGAGAAATAATTAATGCCAGAGGAGGACCCGACAAAAAGCCTACCTCAACATTCTTTATTAATCTAGAGCCTAGCCCAAACAACATAGCCGCCAAAGACATCAAATACATCTACAACACTGCAGTCGTCATTGAGGATCCTAAAAAGAAAAATACAATTGTCCAATGCACCAAATGTCAACAATACGGCCACTCCAAGAACAATTGTATGAGGCCATACCGCTGCGTTAAATGCGCCGGGCAACATAAAACAAGTGACTGTACTAAAAAAGATCGCAGCACCCCAGCGAAATATGCGCTGTTTTGGAGAGCATCCCGCAAATTATAAAGGGTGTGAAGTTTACCACGAAATCCTTAAAAGGCGAAATAGTCAGTTCACACACGCTAGAAGACAGAACCCGGCTCCGGTCCCTCCGACTCCAGTCCCATCGGACACTCAGTCATACCCAGAGCTAACTGTGGACAAATAGATAGGAACTAAGTCAGAAGACCTTCAATGAAAAAGATACACAACATCAACACATCAGAGAAAAACAAACACCATATCGTCGGATCTACTCGGAAGTCGCTGGTTCTCAAAACACCAAAAAACCTGAGTGGCATGAGGTAACCAACCAAAACTTTGAGTCTAGATTACACACACACCCTTCATGGAAATCTCCTGAGCGAACACATCACACTACAAATGATGGATCATTTAATTCAATTTCATTTCATTCAGTCATTCAAGATCTAATGAAAAAGCAAACTGAAAAAATGGACATGCTGTTCACCCTAATGAGCTTACTCATGGGACTCATTACGACACTCGTTGAAAAACTAACGTAATGCTCTCATTAAATATTGCGACGTGGAACATTGATGGACTTGCACCGAAGATTAATGAAGTGGAAGTCTTTCTGGATACCCATAAGATTGACATACTCTTAATATCAGAATCTCATTTTACCTCTAGAAGCTCGGTCAAAATAAAAAACTACACAATTTATTACACTAAACATCCGGAGGGAGAAGCGCGAGCAAATGGGGGAACAGCTCTGATCATACGATCATCCCTAAAACACCATGAGCTGGCGGAATACCGGACGGAACACCTACAGGCGACTACGATTGCAGTGGAAGGAAAAGCGGGCAGTTTCAACATATCCTCAGTGTATTGTCCACCTAAGCACAAACTTAAAGAAGAGCAATGGATGCACTACTTCCAAACACTTGGTCATAGATTTATCGCTGGAGGTGACTGGAATGCCAAACATCCCCACTGGGGCTCAAGATTAACAAGTCCACGAGGGCGCCAACAAAAATTATCAATTGAGTGCAACAATCTAACAACACTATCTACGGCTGAACCAACACACTGGCCCACTGACGAAAATAGACTCCCCGACGTCTTAGACTTCTTCATCTGCAAGGGCATGTCACACAATGCTTCTTTCTACTAGCTCCTGTCTGGATGGATCCACAGTTCATACTCCTGTACTCTTAACAATAAGTACAGTCCTATTAGAGTACGAAAAAACACCAAAACTGTACACCAGGCATACTGATTGGGATTCCTTCCGCGATATCATCGACAAGAAACTTAACCTCAGAATCTCTCTGAAATCACCTGATGATATAGAGACAGCTGCAACCCAGTTTACAAATTTGCATGCTGGTCGACCACTCTCGATAAGTCCTGCAAAAAACTCAGACACAACTCAGTCCCATGGGAAATAAGAAATAAAATCCAAGAAAAAAGACGACTTCGCAGAGTATGGCACAACACTAGAACCCGTGAAGACAAACAAGCATATAACAAAGCGATTAAGGAATTGAGGGAAATGTTAAAAAATGCCAAAAACGAAACCTTAGCATAGCGACTAGAATCATTGACAGCAACCAAGTCTACAAATTATTCATTGTGGAAAGCAACGTCAGACTTAGACCAACCAAAATACACCAGACCACCCCTCAAACTAGAAGGTGGTATGTGGGCTAGAACTCCACAACAAAGAATAGAAACCTTTGCAAACCACCTAGCTAAGGTATTCCAACCCAATGAAGGTATTGGCAATGACTCTGACATAGATGACATACTGAACCAGGACTTCCAGTTAGACATTCCCATAAAATATACGACCCCTCGTGAGATATTTATGCTCCTATCTCGACTTGACAACAGAAAATCCCCGGGATTTGATTATATTACCAAGGAGGTTCTTCTTCAACTGCCAAGAAAAGGGATAGTCTTCCTCACGATCCTTTTCAATAGTATTATGAGAGTAGGTTACTATCCAACCATATGGAAAATCTCCCAAATCATAATGATCCCCAAAGATGGAAAACCGATCCACGAAGTTGGCTCATATAGACCAATTAGCCTCCTACCTGTTACCTCCAAGCTTTTTAAAAGGGTTCTGCTAGTAAGAATCCTTAAAACCATGCAGGAAAGATATGTAATTCCGGACCACCAATTCGGATTCAGACAGAAGCACGGCACCATAGAACAGGTGCACAGAGTCGTTGACCATATAAGGAAGACCCTGGAACATAAGGAATATTGCTCGGCAGCTTTCCTGGACATCCAACAGGCGTTTGATAAGGTCTGGCATAAGGGATTACTCTGCAAGGTCAAAACCCTGCTACCCCATGCGTACTTCGAGTTACTAAAATCTTATATCTCTGGAAGAATATTTCAAGTCAAAGATGGCGAATGCACCTCCAGGGGCTCCAGGTTCCACGAAATAGAAGCGGTAGTACCGCAGGGATCGGTACTGGGGCCAGTGCTGTATACTAGCTTCACATGTGACCTACCAGAATCACCAGCCGTAGTAACTGCTACATTCGCAGATGACACTGCCATCCTTGCAAGCAGTAGTAATCGCAGCACCGCCTCTCGAATCCTCCACCTCCAGCAAGAGTTAGATAAAATAGAGCAGTGGTTAAAAAAGTGGCGAATAAAACCCAGTGCCACAAAGTCTACTCACATCACGTTTGCATTACGCACAGGAGACTGCCCTCCCGTATACCTAGGAAATACCACATTGCCGCACAAGGACTCAGTTAAGTACTTGGGTATGCACCTGGATCGGAGACTCACCTGGAGAACACACATACAAAAAAAGAGAGAAGAATTGAACTTGAAATCTCGAAACCTCCATTGGTTGCTTGGAAGAAACTCAGTACTGAGTATAGACAACAAACTCCTTGTATATAAGGTTGTACTGAAACCTGTTTGGACATATGGCATCCAGCTCTGGGGATCCGCATGCAAATCCAATGTCGCAATTATACAAAGAGCTCAGAATGGCATTCTGAGAAGTTTGGCAAATGCTACATGGTTCCTGAGGAATAGTGAACTGCACGAAGAGCTCAAAATAAATACAGTCAGCGAAGAAATTAAGATATTCTCAGCCACCTACAAACAGCGAATAGCATCCAAACCCCCTGGCTGTAGAACTCACGAACATAAACTACACCAAGTGGCTAAAAAGGAACCACATAATCGAGCTGGATTCGTGACTGAAGGAGGAAGAGATCGAAGGATCCCTTTTCCCCAAACACTTGCTGACCATACACATCTGCTCATAGTTGATTAAAAAAAAAAAGGGCTGATCGCAGATTAATTAACAAAAAAAAAGTAATGTATTGTTATGGTATAGACTAAGAAAATTACCAGTGAGTTGTTTATAAATCTGCACATATGCCTGACGGGGCTCAGCTATTCTCATCCCGTTGACTTCTACCAATTGGAATTCAGGCAGGTCCACTTCTTCCTTCAAATACTTAAGTGCAGAGCAAACTGTAGCGGTTTTGCCTGTTCCGGGCACACCAGATATATACATGCAACTGAAAAATATTGTCAATTTACTATAGGACCGTGTTGCACAAATTTTAATTGCAATTAAACATGCAAATTAACGCAATAGGTGACAGCGTATTATCGAACTTGTTTCGATCTTATAGATAGCAAGTCAGGTTTTTATTACTTTTTATAATTTTTTAATTGCAATTACTATATTACTTTACTAGTATTCTTGTATATAATTAATTAATTTAAAGTTTTCCATAAATTATGTGACCTATTACTTAGTAAGGCAAAGGTATACTCACCCACTAGTTCCATCCAACAATTTAGACCTTACAAATGACAATATTTCTTCCATTTGAGACTCTCTGCCTGGCAGTGATTTGTTTTCCTTCAGAAAATCTGTGGGATTGCCCATTCTGAATTATTAATTTTTATATTTATATCAATTTTTGTAGTATGAACTAGTATTGATGTAAATGAATCAAATGATTGACGATTGATGAATATATATATATATATATAATAGTTGGTATTTTAATGAATTGTATAATAAGTAAGATATGGAATTTAATGTTTTTTTTTTTTTTTGTAATTAGAATAACATTGCAAGCGTCTTGGTGCTCACTGTAAGCTTGCAATGTTCACTGTTTATATATGATTAAATGATATAAATAAGCTTGTAAAAACAAATACAGATCAACAGAAATACATCATCTGTGAAAAGTTCAATTTTCTAGCTATTACAGTTTATGAGACACAGACAGATGACAGACGTACAGCAGTCATAGGAATAGGATTTCATGTTTACTCTCTGGGCACAGCACCCTTAAAGAAATGTTACAGTACAGGGTAGACTTACCATCAATATTATCAATTGAATGAGCCCTTTTTCTTAAGCCTGGAGTCAGTTGACTTGTCAGTATCCTCTTAGTGACACTACGTTTGGGTGTTTGAGCAGGGGTCCTAGATTTAGGAGTTTTAGGGGTCTTAGCAGTTGGTGTTGTAGGTCTAAACTCATCATCACTTGTAGCAACTTTACGTACAGACTTCCTAGGAGTCCGCTTTACTGGTGAGACATCTTCTTCCATATAGCTAATGGGAACTTTTTTTCTTCCTGATCGGGTAGTGGTGGGTGTCATTTCATCATCATCAAAAAGTAAAACCTTTTTCGGAGTGTCATCACTACTTTTTGCTATTGATTGTTTTCTCTTTGGTGTGTTAATTACATGCTGCCTAATAATTAATGTTGGTAGCTCTTCATCTGAATTTTCTTTTAATTCCATAGATAGAATTTCTTCTATATTGTTTCTACTGAGTGTTTTAGAACTCTTTGGTGTTTCTGCAATTTTATTTTGTGTGGATTTAGGTGTGGCCTTCTTTGGGGAATCTTTTTCTGTTTTGTCAGCTAGAATAGCTCTTTTAAGAAGTAATTTAGTTCCATCGTTTTTACTAACACTCCAGTTTTTCTCTCCAATCGATACTCTACTCAATCGTACAACTAGGCTTGGACTTTTTGGAGTTGCTTTTGAAGGTGTTTTACTTGGTGTCCTACTAGGTGTGCCTAATAATGCTAAGGCTTTCCGTTCTTCGTCAAGAACCGGCTCTATTTGCACTTTACGTTTACTCAAGCTCATGATACGGAATCTACAAATATAATGGTAGGGTTCCGTTATGTTGCTATCAATGTCTCTTGTGAATAAAAAGTCAATAGAACACTTTTTGAAGAATGTTTCAATTGAGACATCTTTATTGAAGGAACGATGTTCTTCTATTACCTATGTAGGAAAAGAATATAAAATTATAGCAATACTTCCAATGACATTTGTGTTCCTGAAAAAACTTGATCTTAACTATCAGAATAATAATAAAATGAAAGCTAAATTTCCTAAGCATATGAAGCTTAGTGAATTTAGTTTTTCTTTTTATTATTCTAATATATAAATATTCTAGGACATTCTACACAGTACTATCTATAATACACCTAAAGTGAGCATAGTATACCTATACTCCTTTCGGTTATGTACTTAACTAAAGGTAAACAATCTTGTAGTGACTTTTTTTTATAAAAACACTCAATAAACAAATAAACTAGGCGTACTAACTGACTAAAAAGAAAAAATACATTAATAAAAATAAATTAACACATTTTAATTTTTTATTACAGGACTAAAACATCAAAAAGAATTAAAAGTCGCCAAATCAGTGATATAAGAAAAGTTACCTCATTCTCTAAAAAGCTAATAGGCTCCATATTATTGAAACACCAGTTGGGTAGGTCATTGGGCCACGAATACCACTGGACCTTGGCTCGGAACGGGTCATTGTTGTTGGTTCGGTCTTCGTACAGAGACAAAATACGTGCCGCATCACACCCGCCCTCCGTATCGGGCTCTGCTGCATCAGCGTTTGAAATAAGCACATAGTCACCAATACCAGCTATGATATTCCCAAACTGAAACTTCCTGATAAATGATATAAATTATTAACAGTAATAGATTATATAAACATGTCATGACAATAATTTTGTTATTTTTAAAGTTGACATACTCATAAAAATGAAATGAAGTAGTTAAACTCTGCGGTTCTTGTACTTCTTCACTCAACCAAGTCACCGTTTTCGGCATAACGCGTCTTCTTGGCATTTTATTAACCTAATTTAACCATACAGAACAAAATAAAGGTTTAATAATAAACTTTACAGTAGCACTTTTTAACAATTTTATTCAATTCGACTTCACTTTCACAAACAGCAACAGCTGTCAATTTTTCGCGCTTTAATTTTGCTTTTTTACTCTACCTTTATCTACATTATCATGACCATTGGTCTTTTGAGCTTTGGTAGTGCTTTGGTGTAACTTGTGAAATAATGTTGTTTTAGACGTGGTTATTTTAAAGTAAATAGATTGACAAAATGAAAAATTGGTAAAATATGGGTAAAGTAAATCGATTTTATTATCATACAATGCAGAAATGAAAATTACTATGCGTAGTAATAGTGTAAAACTGACATCACTAATGTACCTTATATGCTTATATGTCAAATTAATGTCATCCATCAATGCCGTGTCAAAATTATAAACACTAACACGTGAGGTTATTTGGGCATAAATTTCGTGGTTATTTAAAACAACTAACAAAATGAAGATGAAACAGAAGAAATCTACAAAGAAGTTATTATCAGACAAAATAGCGGATGCGCTTACAGTAAAACCACGCGCAGACATAGAGGATGACCAGGTATTTGGCACGAAACCGAAAACAGTCACGCGTGATGATATAGACTCGTCT
The DNA here is from genome assembly GCA_963662185.1 of Eilema griseolum. Lineage (NCBI taxonomy): Eukaryota > Metazoa > Arthropoda > Insecta > Lepidoptera > Erebidae > Eilema > Eilema griseolum. The sequence continues at coordinate 6,608,115 of OY759248.1, read as the reverse complement.
GATAGCGAAGTTGATGCAGCTATCAGTGATTTTCGCAAACAAAACGTTACTTTACTTAGTGAGGTTAGCAAGAAATACGAAGGACACGTTGTTTCGCGTAAAGATCTGGAAAAAACAGATGATGATGATAGTGACTCCAGCGATGTTCCGACTGCTCAAAAGCAACATGTCAACAACAAACAAGACGTTTCATCAGATTCCGAGGACTCAAACTCTGAAACAGAGCTACCAATATCAAAAACAGTAGAAGAAAATTCAGATGATTCAGATGGTTCTGATTCAGATGCTGAAATAGATGATTACAGCATCACTCAGTTCAAAAAACAGTTAAATGAAGATTCTGAAGAAAATGAGGAGGATGGAAGTGATGATGGCAGCGAAGATGATGATGATGGAGATGGATATGATATCAGTCAGATGGATGAACCATTGAAAGAAAAATTTGAACATATAAAAAAACAAAACATTTCTGAAGAAGCTAAGAAGGGCAATGCTGTTAGGAGCCAGCTCTTGATATGGGAAGGATTGTTAGAGATGAGAATACACTTACAGAGGTGTGTCAATACTGTAAATCAGATGCCACTACCAGAAACCTATAGTGTAATGAAGGAAAATAGTGAATTTGTTGAAGAAACCAATAATACTAAGGCTAATATCACTACAGTTTTGGACAAGTAAGTATCATGATTCATCTTAATGTCAATATATGTGACGAGTTAAGTACACTTGTATGACCTCAACTCAATATCACATGCCAGGCAATATATCGTCTAATTGACAGACAAGGCTCTGCAGCAGGTCTTCCTCACTGGGTTGAGGGAGTCAAATGGCAGCTCTTGTAAAAGTTAAAATTAGACAAATCAAGTGAATAACTGTGTATCTATAATTATACTAGGTATCGGGACTTCTCGCGAATTATATCTTGGAACGTACTATTTCTGCCGACATTTCGGATGTGTTGCAGCACCCATGGTCACGACTTGATTGACCCGATACCTAGTATAATTATGAATTCTCACAGCGGAAGTTTAAAAATAACTGTGTATCTGTGTAGAACTGTGCGCTGTCAGATATTGCTTAGCTGTAAGATTCAAAGTCTAGACCACAGAATTAACAATAGTCTAGAGAAAGGCATGAAACAAATTTTAATTTTACGTTTCACAAGATTCCAGCTGAGTGAAAATATCAGTTAACAATAATGTCAGTTTGGAATCTTATTTTAAATCAGGCTATATTAAAACTTAGTTAAAAATATTAAGCAATTGATGGGATATGTCATTTCTATTCTCAATAAAGCTGTGAGTTGGATGATTCAAACTTTTTATTGTTAATGTTGAACGATGGGTAGAGCATTCATGAATATACTACTTATAAGCATAGTATCTGTGTGCATATACATAAAATAAAATTGTTCTTTACAGGTTAATGACACTACAAAATGTACTTTTGAACAATTATTCAGAAACAAAAACACTCTGCAACACAAAGCAAAAAACGAGTACGGGAGAAAACCAGAAACCACATGAAGACAGTGATGAAGAAATTCCAAGTGACACAGACAACGAGGAAATACCATCGGACACAGATGATGAAACTCCTAAAAACAATAATGTAACTAACAGTAATATTAAAAATGGAGTGAGTAAGAAACGTAAACTAGAAGAATACGAAAGTGAACTATCAAACACACACAAAGCCTTCAAAACATTCAGGGACAATTCAATACAGAAATGGAACGAGAAAACACGTCTTACAACAGCTACCAGCATGAAAAGCGCACCTACCAACACAGTTTTACAACAAATTTCATATATATTATCAGATAGAGAAAGGTTGATAAAACGTACACAGTTAAAACGATCCGAATATGACATCATCGGTTATAAAAAAGAACCAATACCTGAAAATAATGATGATAATGAAACAGAAGGGACGTCACAACCAAAAGATCGGAAAGAAAATGATGAATACATTTCAGAAATATTTGATGATAGCGATTTCTATCACCAATTGTTAAGAGAATTGATTGAATGTAAATCTGCGGATATATCAGATCCAGTACAATTGAGTCGTCAATGGATAGCCTTACAGCAGATGAGGAGTAAAATGAAGCGGAAGGTAGATACGAAAGCCACTAAAGGAAGAAAGATTAAATATGTAGTGCATAATAAGCTTGTTAATTTAATGGGTCCAGAAAACAAAACTACGTTTACTGATGAGAGTAAAAATGAATTGTACAGTTCTCTGTTTGGTCAATTTTTCGAACAGAATAATGTAGGTATAAATACTAATGGTTTTAAATTAAAAAATTGAACATGTGTGAAATGTTTTATTGTAATAATAATAATAAAATACGTCTTTATGTCTTTGGTGTACACCAAGGATACGACTATGTGTATGACTATAATTAGTGTAGGTATATTAAACTAGACTGTGTCTCCTAAAATCCAACCACGGATCCTGATCGACCACCTGAATCCCATGGCAGACACACGGTAGCAAATTTACTGGCGTGGCTAACGTGGCTCTGGTAGATTTTCTTGAAAGACTTGACATTGGCGTTTCCCCATTAATAATTTTATAGACATTTACTTAGTATTGGCAACTTGCGGCGTTTTCCGTACAAACATTGGACTCTCCTCTTCACCCCCATAAAGTGTGAATTTAGAAAAATCCTTCCTCCTCTACTCTCCATAAGGAACCTGCTGGTTTTGTACGCGGTCGAAGCGCTCAATCCACATAATGCTCTAACCCCACACCCTGTAAAACACATCAAATAGTTACCGCTGTTGAAATAGTATCTTACTCTATTAATTTTTTATAGTTGACAATACTATTAATTTTATTAATACTAGAATAGAAATAGCCTAGCCTAGAATAGAGTAGAATTTGGACTACAAAGCGACTAAGAGATAGGGCTTTAACATCAGACAGATATATACAGCCCAGACTCCGCCTCAGATGCATGCCTCGAGGCAACAATAGTGCGCGGAAAACGAAAATAGGCGCACCCCCATTAGGTGTGACCGAATACAATGATGGTGAAATGTGGATGTTAATTCACCTATGACTGACCCTCCGGGAGATAAATGCGTGATTATGTGTATGTATGTATGTATGTATGTATGTAAATACTATTGCAAAGTTCGAGTAGCTTTTGTTAAAATAATATATCTGCGAAAATGTCTTTGGTTACGTGTTTATTATTTACCTAATAATAATATGGAATGTTCATCAAAATATTTTGTTCACTACTTGACCTCTCGCACTGTATTGATAGTTTGATACCCTTTAGTTCGAAGAAAATGGTCGCAATATTCCGATTGTAAACTGGAGCGCTAGTTAAACATTTTTTTTTTAAATATAGGGCACGTCAATTTGACTTCACCTCACATGATGGTAAGCTGAAGGCAAAGTCTCAAGAAAGAGGGTCACCATTGCAGACGCGTAGCATGTTGCAGTAGTGGCACTCAGCTTGACGGACTCATCAGATATTTTTTTTAGGTTTATTATTTATTTATTTATTGACAGATACTCACAAACAATATAAGCTGACAGTACCTAAACACCAAATCGCATATAATGTTATACTACCTACTTAATATCTATATTTACTATTATATTATATAAGTAAACATGCATTATATTTATACAATACAATCCTCTATAATAGTGACAACATTAAGGATCCACCCACTTGCACAGCTCAGGATGGCGCGTTCTGAAATGTTAAAACGTTTCTTGTCATTTGGGAAATATTATCAAAAAACACATCAACGTCTGGATTAGTACGTAGCAAATCACCAATTAACTCGACCGCAATTGCAGTGGGACAAGTGGCAACCTGCGGCACGCGTCACGCCGATGGTTTCACATGAAGGCGATGTTGTCGGCGCCCAGTGGCTCGCATAGAACTATCTGAGACAAAATAGTGAATGCATTCTATGACAGATGCTTTTTCACACTCTGCTTAAAGGATATCCGTGTCTGTAGGAAGAAGAAAACACGTGTGCTGGTAAGGAATTCCAGGTTTTGGTGCTGCGGCAAAAGAAAGAGTCTCCGAACCGGTTGGTTCTTGATGATACCTATAGGTAAGATCCGAGGAACCGATATTTCGGCGCTGTTACATGCTTGTAACAGCGAAATATCGGTTACTCGGGAAAAACAATAATAAGGATAACTAATATAATAAATAGAAAACATGGTAAATGTCCCGGATAGTTTTATACTATTAAATAGAAATACGTAGACCAATACAACTAGACATAGGTACCTATTCATGCATAGGTACAAATTTTTGCTTTTATCGGGAATCAAACTCGGAACCTCAGTTAGTTGTTTATAGACTTTGATAACATGATACTCTCAATAATGTACCTAATCATTTTTTTTTTTTTTTTTTTTTATATAGGACACGTCAATTGGACTTCGCCTTGCCTGATGGTAAGCTGAAGGCAAAATCCCAGAAAAGAGGGTCACCATTACTTACACATACCGTGTGACAATGGTGACACTCAGCTTGACGGCCTTATCATATGCTATTTCACGCCCCGCTTAAAGGACCCGGGACTGTAGGAAGAGGGAAACACGTGAGCTGGTAATGAATTCCAGGCCCTAATGGTGCGACAGAGGAAAGAGTCTCCGAACCGCTTGGTTCTTGATCGGATGTTTTGCACCGTGTGCGGATGACATCTAAGACCTGCACGCGTTGTCCTGTGTAGGAAAGGGGAGGGTGGGACTAATTGGAAGAGCTCATCAGAACACTCCCCATGGTACAGACGGTAAAATACAGCCATGGACGCAACATCTCTACGCAGCTGTAAAGGTTCTAGGGTGTTCGTGATCTCGGGATTCCCAATGATGCGGATCGCACGTCGCTGCAACCTGTCGAGAGCATCTAGTAAGTACTTTGCTGAACCATCCCAGAGATGCGAGCAGTACTCCACACAGGAGCGAATTTGTGTCTTGTATAGAAGACACCGCTGCTCCGTCGTGAAAAATCGTCTCACTCTGTTCAGGACTCCGAGTTTTCGTGAGGCTGTTTTGATGATGCTTTCGATGTAGTTTTTGTTATTCAGGTTGCAGCGAACATCCATACCTAGGATATTGAGATTGTCCTGCAGCGGCAGTGGCGTGCTCTGAAGAGTGGGGAGGGGAAGGAAAGAAGATACTTTTGCTGTAAACGCACATGCCTGCGTCTTCTTGGCATTGAACTCAACCAGGTTCTCAGAGCCCCATTGAGAAATGTGATTCAGGACCCCGTCAAGCTCAGTGACAAGAAGCTGCCTTTTCTCTGCGATATCTGACTGCTTGGCCGCTGGATGTCCATGATAACTCCCATGTAAAGTGCTATCGTCTGCATAACAATGAACATTGCCGGTAGACAGCATGTCGTTGATATGCAGAAGAAAGAGAGTGGGTGATAAGACGGACCCCTGGGGCACGCCAGCATTAACCTGCAGAAACTCCGAAGCTCGTCCGTCACAAAGGACGCGAATACGGCGCCCCTGCAGGAAGCTAGCAACCCAGTTGCACAGCCCAGAAGGCAGACCAAAGGCAGGTAGCTTAGAAAGAAGCGATTTGTGCCAGACTCTATCGAAAGCTTTGGCGATGTCAAGACTAATTGCCAGTGACTCGCCGTGCTTGTCCATAGCCTCACCCCAAAGATGGGTAACGTATGCTAGAAGATCACCCGTTGACCGTTTCGGTCTGAAGCCATATTGCCGGTCATTAATTAAGGAGTGATCCTCTAGGTGCCGCATGAGCTGTTTGTTAATTATGTGCTCGAACACTTTGCACAGCACTGAGGTGACGGCTATGGGTCGATAGTTGGCTGGCTCCGAGCGATCCCCCTTCTTGGGAATCGGCTGAACATTCGCCTCTTTCCAAGGCAAAGGCACTGTACCCGAACTGTAGGATAGCCGGTACAGGCGCGTAAGCATTGGAGACAACTCCGCTGCACATTTTTTCAAAACTACCGCTGGAATACCATCCGGACCACTGGCTTTCCGGACATCGAGTGATTGCAGCACTGCACGGACATCGCGTTGCCTGATATGGATATCAGGCATCGCGTGGTCACTGTCGGGTAGTGTTGGTGGCTGGGTACCACAATCATCGATTCGGGAGTTGGCCGCAAAGAGATTAGCCAGCAGATTTGCCTTCTCTTGCGGCTCATGGGCCAGGGATCCATCAGGCTTACGCAGCGGAGGCAGCGAAGGCTGACAGAAGTTGGCTTGCACGGCTTTAGCCAGTCGCCAGTAGCCACGGCTTCCCGTGGGATGCATCACTAGCTCTTGACCAAGCCGCGCTATGCGCAGGGCATCCGCTCTGACATAGGCCCTTCTACAGACCTTTGTGGCTCTGTTGTACGCCGCCTTGAAGTGGCCCAGATTGGGATGGCGCGTGGCGCGCGCCCTTACCCAAGCGCGGTACGCAGACTGTTTTTGTTCAACAGCTTCCGCGCACTCGCGCCCGAACCAAGGGCGCACCCCGCGATCACCGGTGACATCGGTGTATGAGATATAGTATTCCATACCCAGACCGATCTCACCGGCGACAGCAGTAGCACAATCCGATGGGTTCTTACCTTCAAAGCAGCGCTCAACCCACGGAATGGACGCAAAATAGTCACGAAGTCCATCCCAGTCCGCTGACGAGTAGTGCCAGAGACGCCGCTTCCTCCGCACTGGTCGTGGAGGCGCCATAATAGGCACAACAATTTTTGGATAATTCTCTAAGAGCATAAATTATTTTTAATACTGGCCGATGGTATGATTAATAAATTATTAATTTTAAATAATTATCCAATATTTTATAGTAATTGATCCATTTTTTTTAAATACGGCATTGAGTTCGATGTTCATATAACTTTTAAGATTCCTCTTTATTTGCCTGATTTATTATTATCACTCATAAATATCTCAAAAAATGTCTGTATTGTAGAGTACAAACACGACAATTTTTTTAGTCACACAAGTCTGCTAGCATTATGCTGCGTAACCACATGTTTTTTTTAATCTAGGATGCCAACTTGACTTCACCTCGCCAGATGGTAAGCTAAAGGCAAAGTCTCAGGAAAGAGGGTCACCATTACAGACACTAAGTAATGTTACAATGGCGGCACTCAGCTTGGCGGCCTCATCAGATGCTTCATACAAAAAGTACAATAAACGCATGTCAATAGTACCATTTAGGCTGATTTGGAAAAAGAAAAATGAATCATAGTATCAACTCTGTTTTGTCGCGGTACAGTCAGTCTTGCAACCTGATGACTTTACAATATTGCCGCGCTTTTTCTGAACCATCTTTCGCTAGCCAGAGTCTTATGTTCACGTTAGTTATGCGTGTGCGCATGCCGGTGTCGTGTACACAGACTTTGCAGCGATGATTGTGTGGTCGTGCCGTTATCAGAGCCTAGACTGTGAACCGGAGCGGAGACGATTTACTTTTGCAGATATTGAAAGGTCTATCTTTAATTAATACTTAAGTATATAAATGTATAAATACATATTTATAATCAGAAAGTAAGTACCTACCTACCTAATGTCCTTAATCCTTATTATTCGCTGGGGTCGGCTTTCTAGTCTAACTAAGATGCGGCTGAACTTCGATGTTTTCCGTGAAGCAACTGTCATCTGACCTCCACAAACAATTAGCTAGACTAGTCGGACTTTTAAGGGCTCCAACTACCCGTAACATTTGCTATAGATGTTCGTTGGACAACCGGGACTGACGGCTTAACGTGGCCTCCGAGGCCCAACCAGACCATAAACTAATACCCATATTCACACATACAAATATTTACACGGAGGGGTAATCGAATCTACGACGCAGTTGAACGATCTATCGTTATACAAATATTTGCACTGAGGGGTAATCGAATCTACGACGCAGTTGAACGATCTATCGTCATACAAATATTTGCACTGAGGGGTAATCGAATCTACGACGCAGTTGAACGATCTATCGTCATACAAATATTTGCACTGAGGGGTAATCGAATCTACGACGCAGTTGAACGATCTATCGTCATACAAATATTTGCACTGAGGGGTAATCGAATCTACGACGCAGTTGAACGATCTATCGTTACGCCACAGAGGCACAGTTTACCTACAGAGGCAATGCAAACGGGTCATAAATTTTCTGTGCGAACCGAAACTCAGGCCATTAGTTTACCCAACTTTAATTTTATATTATTGTTAATTATATCAATTAAATTTAATGTACACTCACACCCAAGATAAACCTATACGGGTTTTACGGGTGCTTCTATGAGATGAACTAATGTAATATTGAAATAAATTAAAAGAAAAATGTAATGCCTTGATCGCTATTTTTTTTTTAAATGTGTGTAGTCATGATATAAAATTAAGTAAGAAAATAATCATCTGTTGAGTTTCCTGCATGCGTTATCAGATTTAATGGCCAGGTCGTGCTAGAGGTTATCGGCCGACTCACTACAAAAACACCACGCACCGCTATCAGCTAATGATTAACCTCATATTCTTGAGATTTCGTAGCAATCTCAGATTATAAGGAATACGGATTTCTTTATTCTTTGAGCCTTTACCTAATCTAGACAAATGGCAATTTGTTGACCGGCGTATTGTAGAATAGAATAACGAATATATGGGTCTGTGTTTTTTTTATACCACTTAGGTGGCAGACAAGCTCACGGCCCACTTGATGGAAGAAAAAATTCAAATTCTCCAGTGAGCTTTGGCTACCCTACTCACCGCTGGGTACACAACACGAAGTTATTATAGACGCGGTATTCTGTAGGGCGGAGGTACTTCCCCAGAGCGACTGCTAAATTGGGCGGAAATAACGCCGTGTCCTACCTCCTGAAAAACCTCCTGGTGTTTATGACATATGTCGACGACTGTCAAATACCTACGTCATATCCTATATATACAAACATATAATCACGCCTTTATCCCCAAAGGGTTTGGCAGACGTGAATTAGCACTCACGTTTCACTTATGATTGTATTTGGTCCCACGTATTAGGGGGTGACCCAATTGCAGTTTTCCGGGCACCATTGTTGACTCGAGCCATGCATTCAGGCTGAGTCTGGGCTGTATATATCTGTGTGATGTTGAACAGCCCTATCCCTTAGTCGCCTTGTACGTCACCACATGGTAAGAGATGGGGTGGCCCAAATTCTACACTGCCGGTCATCGAATTGCCACTTATCTAGGGGCATAGATATTATAAAATAATTCTAAGGGGGCAGTTACGGACTAGTGGAGCCGCATGTAACCCTGGCAGAAGCAGGCCGCGGCGGCGACGCGCTTGATGCGCCTCCCCTGTCAACCTCACCTTCGGCAACCAAAACAACCCACAGACGGCATGCGTTTTAGTCGGTTCGAGTCCGACATAACCTCTTCCACCGGCTCTAATGGGGAGGTATCCGTGGGGATTCTACGGCACGTAAAAAACAAAAGGGGGCAGTTACGGTCGACTTAGTAGTCTTTACTATGAAACAGACGGACTTCAAAATTTTTTAAGAAGGATTGCCATCAGACCTTCACAATTTCCTGGCGAAATTAAAGTTCAGTAATTCTGAAGTAGCTTCAACTACTCTTAATGAATGTCACAGATCTTCGTATTGAACCTCCAACCGACTTAATGGCTTAATGTGCTCGCCGACACACGGGGGGTTTAGAATGGTTCTAATCATAATATAACATACATAAACTCACGCCTATAACCCCGAAGGGGTAGGCAGAGGTGCTAGCACCAACATTTCGGCAGTTTATGTTTAGGTCCCAATGTAATAGGTGGCGAGCCTATTGTCATTAACCGGGCACTTATAAACCTGCGATAAATACACACATAACTTCGAAAAGCATCGAAAAGTCATTGGTGTGTGCCATGGTTCTAATCAACATGGGTATTTTGAATTTTGACAGTTCCTCATCATCCCACCGGTTCTCCTCGATTGCATATAAAAGTTACAGGAGACGGGGTCTGTTTTCTCACTAGGTAGGAAAGCAGACGCTGTCCGTTTATCATAACCTTCTTTGAGATTTGGTACCGCTTGCAACAAAAAAATAGTCTTATTTTTGAAGTAAGTAAAGTACATTCTTGTTGTTATTTTTTTATTTATCAAGCACTAACATGATAAAAGATGTTGATTGATTTTGATCTCCATTACCTTTCACTTCTAAATATAATTACAATACATTTATCGTACTTACAAAATGAATAAAATTCACTAGCCTTTTTTTTTTTTTTTTTATGTGCGCAAAATCCCCACGGATACCTCCCCACCGGAGCCGGTGGAGGAGGTTATGTCGGACTCGAACCGACTAAAACGCACGCCGCCTGTGGGTCGTTTTGGTTGCCGAAGGTGAGGTTGACAGGCATATCCCTCGCACCCCGGCCGACCCAGGGCCATCTCTCACGATATGGCCCTCTTCTCGGGTGTGGGGACTACAGAGTCCCCAACTCGTCCCCGGAAACGGGGAGGCGCGCCACGCGCGCCACCGCCGCGGCCTGCTTCTGCCAGGGTGACAGGCGGCTTCACCTGTCACCCCCAGGCCGGCGCTCATGGGGGGCGGAGGTCGTTCATCGACCTCCGACGCCCGAGTTGCCTTCGTGCGCGGGCAGCTTGTCTTGCGATCCTTCGTCGCTCCCGTTGCCGCTCCCGCCCCGCCTCCTCCTTCACGAGCATTACTTGCTCGCAGAAGGAGGCGCCGGCCGCCCACGCATCCGCGCAGCGAACCATCGCCGCGAGCAAGGTGGAGAGCGTGAGAACCCTCACTCCCAGGGCCGCCACAAGCTCCCGCCTCGGCGTCTCCCACGCCGGACACTCGGTGAGCGTGTGCGGACCTGAGTCCTCGCTCGCGTCGCAGTGATGGCACTCGGACGTTGGCTCTTTCTGCATCCGACGCAGATACTTTCCGAAGCATCCGTGCTCGGTGATCATCTGCGTCAGACGGTACGAGAGGCTGCCGTGTGGCCTCTCTAGCCACTCCCCCATGATGGGTCTTACCGCCGTTACTACGGCGTGCCCTGCGCTTGGTTGCCCAAGTCGTCTCTCCCATTCCGCCACCATTTCCCTGTGGAGCCGGGATCTCACGGCCCGAATTTCTTCGGGCTCGGGATCGTGACCCCGCTCCCGCGCCGCCCTTCGGAACCGGTATAGCGCCGAAAGGCATCTCGCTTCCAGGATCCATGGTGGGGATCCGGCGAGGAGACTCGCCGCGTTGAAGGATATCGTGCGGTACCCCCTTATGATGCGAAATTCACTAGCCTGTAACTTTGTGAATATTCATAAAATAGTGAATATTCACGATGTTGCGGCTGGTTTTGAAGTATTCATTAAAATGATAACTAGTTAGCGGAAGAACGGAAATAGTTGCATGTCAAAATCGGTTGTGTAATTATAGAATAGATTTGGGGCAAATATAAAGTTACTTTTTTTTAATATAGTGCTCTAAGTATCCCTCTATTCTGTGGTAGTGGCAATTTTGAATTAAATCCTAAGTCTACATTATTGTTACGACAGACGTCGACATCTCGAAAACTAGTTACCAAATCTTCTAGAAATTAAAACGCATTGTTAGTGACGAGGTAGTCTACCGATTGGCATAGAAAAATCTAGAATCGTCAGCAAGCTTAAGCGATCGAAGAGGATTCTACCTGCGACCTGAGCAACGACTGTGGACTACTGTGATCTACTGAGCGACTGGAACTGTTGAAGAGTGATGTGTGTAGGTACTAGTGATTTAATTGTCTAGTTTGTGGCGAGCTAATAAATCTCTTCGTTGAGCAAACGGCATTAAATTGTACCCCGTGCACGTAACATTATATTGCCTAGACAATTGTCCTTTTCATGACAGTACTTTACTTTGTTACCTGACCGGTTTTACGCCGCGGCATTCTCAGATCTTTACTTAGGGTTAACAAAGCTTAAAAAATAAAATACTGTGGAAAAGTACAAGTGTATTTAATATACGTAGCAAGTTTCACCAAAGAAAAATATAAACAGTCTAAATCTACTTACATTGCAATTACACGAAACATTGGCCATGTGTCCACAGGAATAAGTCAGCGAGTACAGAGTGTCCAACCAATAATTCCGCCCGAGAAGAGGGCCAGATCGTGAGAGATGGCCCTGGGTTGGCTGGGGTGCGAGGGATATGCCTGTCAACCTCACCTTCGGCAACCAAAGCGACCCACAGGCAGCGTGCGTTTTAGTCGGTTCGAGTCCGACATAACCTCCTCCACCGGCTCCGGTGGGGAGGTATCCGTGGGGATTTTGCGCACGTAAAAAAAAAAAACAATCAATAATTCCGTCAACTGAAGGAGGCTGCCAATTTCCCGTTATATGATGTAATATGGTATTAACTTGTCTTTGATTTGCATACATACATACATATAATCACGCCTTTATCCCTGAAGGGTTCGGCGGAGGTGAATTAACACCCACATTTCACCAATAATTGTATTTGGTCCCACGTAATAGGGGGTGAGCCTATTGCCGTATTCCGGGCACTATTGTTGACTCGAGCCATGCATCTGAGGCTGAGTCTGGGCTGTATTTTGTGTTTAATTTGCAAGAATTAGGTATGTATTTGGCTATGACAATCGTAGTTCCTATTTTCGAAATTTTACGGCGCATATTCAATAATGTAGATACTTAATTCACTAAATATATTTGATTTTTATCGATTGCAGACTTAAGATGCTCGAAAAGAATTTCTCGAGGCGTCAACACCAGATTTATGTAAGTACATGATCTTTTTTTAAGAGGTGCCGTCGCGTTTAAACTATTATGAATATTTAACGTTGAATATACCTTTAAGGATCGAACCCGAGACGAGGTCCCAGGATCCCAGGTTTTACCATTGCACACACCAATGACTTTTAGAAGTTACGTGTGTATTTATTGCAGGTTTACAAGTGCCCGGTTAATGGCAACAGGCTCGCCACCTATTACATTGGGACCTAAACATAAACTGGCGAAATGTGGGTGCTAGCACCTCTGCCTACCCCTTCGGGGATATAGGCGTGAGTTTATGTTATGTTTATTCCATTACAATATTATAGAAAACATTATTTTTCTTATTTCGCTTGTAAATACAAGTGTCTTTTCGTGATTTTTTAGTTTGGTTCGTTTAGGTTCGTCTACTAGATGTGTATTATAGGTATTGTGTGTGACATTAGATTTACGGGTGTGACTATTTGTTTATATGTAGGTACAATAAGATCGGGAGCAATGTCACACATTGGGAAAGGCCTATGTCCGGCAATGGACTTCAGTTGGCTAATTCACTCAAGTATGCTACTCAAACAAACTATTGTATTTAGACTTGGTAAATGTTTAGAAATAGACAAATTTTGACGTTTTGTAAGTACCGTTTTAATCGTCTATATGGAATAAAAGTTTTTGACATTGACAACATTTTGAAGTAGGCAGGTACTATAATTAAACTTTTTCTTAAAATTTAATTCGAATAAATCAACTGACGATTGTATTTTTGATGCCAAATTACATAAATTTGGCATTAAAAATCGATAGCCTATCTGTTATGAGAGTAAACTACACAAAGCAACAACATAGTACGAAAGTTGAATGAAAATATTAAAGCATTTAGTATGCTAACTATTAAAAAATCCTTCAGTTTTTTTCTATCTTAACCGAATAATTCGAAAGGTTTATCAAGCTTAAAAACCAGTCCTAAATATTCCCGTACTTAGTTAATTACATCGGGACAACGTTAAAATGAGAAGAGTCCTGTTGCGCAGATGTCCAATTAATGAAGGCAATTTATATTTTCATTTAATTATGAAGAATGGCAGGCATTCCCATAATTGCAGTGTCACGTTTAATATTCATTCGGTGCGTCCCTCGATTTTTTCAGACATAATTGATGATTCCTTTGCAAATATCATTTTACTAAGAATTGACATACACATACGCCTGTATGTGTATACACATACAGATATTGGACAACAATGATTATTTTTCTGAGATGACGATTTTCCTGAAATGGCTATTTTTCGGATAAGATTACTTTACAGTACTCGGCTTCTAAGCCTCCCGACATTGGGAGAGGCCTGTATCCAGCAATGGACTGCGAAAGGCAACACTCAAGCTATGGAATGACCTCCTTGCTGCAGTTTTCCCAAGCACCTACAAAATGGGGTTCTTCAAGAGGGGCATCAGAAGGATTCTTCATGGTCGGCAGCGCGAGTGTAACACCCCTGGTGTTGCATACGTCCATAGGCCAAGGTAACCACTTCCATCAGGTAGGCCGTGTGCTTGTCTGCCACCTAAGTGGTATAAAAAAAACAATTTGATTGACTTGCTTTATTTTTTGTAAGTCCTGCCAAGTTAGATTCACCTGCAAGTCAATACTACTAAGTGACGGAGAAGAGTCTGGTGCAGGTTTTCATCTCCGGGTGAGAGGTCAGACAGCAGTACTTATCCTAAAATTTAAGATAAATTAATAAATAGAGAATAAATAAAAAAATATCTTTAATTTCGAACACATTGATTCATATTTTGTTAATATCAATATACTTAGGACTATGTTAGTAAACAGTAAATAAATAAATAAAAAAATTTTATATCTCACCACAAACCAATAAATTCAAAAGAGAAGGAGGAGACCTCAGGCTCCAAAGTGCAAACCTTGATAATCTGACTCATTTTGGCGGGTCAGGTGAGCTTAAGTCTCTTCCGAGCTTGTTCCTTCGCCTCCAAAATAGTAACTGTCTTTTGATTTTGTATGTGCGTCTCGTCGGCAAGAAATGTCAGAGTTCAATTTGTTTCGGTATTGTTGAGCGGTCTTTCTCTCTTTGTTAAATAAAAGTTTAAGTATGTATATATTTATTATATGTACTTATATAAGTATGTATAAATAATTAAATTATTTGTCATTAAACGCCAACAACTCCCAAATACTCCAACCAACATACATTTCCATACAAAGGTTGCCTGGAAGAAATTGTGTAAAGCGATAGGGTCGCCCTTTGTACTGCTCTTATCTTCTTAATTTCTGTAATATGAATATTGTAACTGGCGTACAATAAAGAATATAATAAATAAATAAACGCTTTGAGATTTTTTATCAGGTATACTTACTCATTTAATGAGCTTATTGTTGATACAATAATTGTTTACAAGACATGTTATACAGATTTATAATTACTGTGCGAACGTAATTATGATACCTATTTACTTGACGGTAGATAGAATACTATAAGTAGATAAAGTACCATATGTAGGTAATATGTATATACTAGGTATACAGGGTGTTTTTTGGAAACGGGGCAGTAAGGGCAAGTACCTTAACCGTTGCAGTTACAGCAAAACGTTCTTAAAAGACCTTCCCTAACTTTTTGGGACATTTTGAACTGCATTCACAGATTTTGTAAAAAACTTATAGTTAGCAAAAAAAATGCAAAAAGTTCAAATTTTTTTTATGCCAATCGATTTTATTTCATGTGGCGATCAAAAAACTCTATGGGACCATTTTAGCTTTCGGTACTAGAAAAGACAGAAATCGCCAAAAACGTTTCCCATACATTTCGTACGGAAATATGATAAATCAACTCGAAACTCATAGGTCAGGTAAAATATTGAACTTTTTTAAATAAAAAAAATCATTTAAACATTTAAGAAATTGGTTTATGAAATAAATTGCTCAAAATGATTTCCATTTTCACGAATACATAAGTCTATCCTTTTCTGCACTGAATGAATGGCGGCTAATAATGTTCTGGGATGAATATTACGTAAAATGGTCATTAATGCATCCTTGAGCTCTTGAACACTGGCGTACGTCGTCTTATACACATCGTTTTTCACGAAGCCCCATAAAAAAAATCAAGTGGTGTTAGATCGGGGCTACGAGGTGGCCACTGTGTTGGACCATGTGTACCTATCCACTGTGTACCGAATAGGCGGCTCAAATTGGAACGTGAAAGGTGACTGTTATGTGGCGGAGCACCATCTTGTTGAAAATGAACTTTTCGCAATTCCGACAGGGGCCATTCGTCCATCTCGTTTTCAAGATGGTGTAAAATGACTTCATTATACATGGCAGAATTCAGTTTCCCTTCATAAAATTCCACCATTATGACTCGATTGGACATTATACCACACCAACAGTTGAATGAGAAGCGAACCTGATTATGACTTGCCGTAACTCTTAGTGGATTTTCTTTGGACCAATAGTGTTGATTTTTTCTGTTGTACATACCGTTATTGGAAAAATTCGTTTCGTCTGACCACAGTATGTAATTTAAAAATTCATGATCTCTGCTTATTTTTCCTCTTAGCCATCTGCAAAAAGTAAGCCTTCGAACATCATCACCCGGATGTAACACTTGAACTATGCGCCCATATCGATAGCACTTGTAGCCGTATTTCTTCCATATCTTTATCACAAGGGAGTGGGATACACCTACTTCAAGGGCGACTTGCCTGGACAATACCTCTGGATATGCTTCGACATAAGTCAGAACCGCAATCTCCGTGTCCATGTCCACACGAGGCTGCCGCTTTCTTTTGAAAGAACCCTGCAATTCCAGGTTTTTCAAAAGATTTGTAATAACCTTTCTTGTTGGCACATGCCGCAACGGATACTTATTGCGGTACCACACTAATGCAGCTCCCGCATTTCGATTATTGACAAAATACGCTTCTAATAAGTCAATTTTTTCACGATTAGAAGACATTTTAGCGAAAATCCTTAATTAATAACTCATACGAAGTTTCTCAGCTGAAACTAAGTATAACACACAGATTTTCGAATCAAATTCGAAATTTGAGGGTGGTTGCGCCAATAGTAGTAAATTCAAATCGTCTCTCAATTGGTTGACACTGAACACACGCTCCCTATACCCATCTCCCTCCCGCACTACCTTTAAAGTGAGATAGCAATAGTTTTCGCCCCGACCAATGGTTGAAATGGCCGCATCTTGACTTCCGTTTTGAACTAGAATCATCAATGGCGGCAGCGCGCGCGACTCTCAGAAATTAATAATGTTTGTTGGATTTTAACCGCTTTCATAGACCTTTACCGATCGGATTGTGCCTCTCGTGTGTCCCTCAAGTGATTTAGTGATGTGGGCAGCAACTCCTGAGCCAGGAAGAGAAGACCGGTGCACCGGCTCCGACAGCACGTGGCGTCATAAAGGTTAGTGCATCCTCTCCTAATTTCTTGGGTTGCATTCACTGCCTAAACCACCTCCGCGGCAACCCGATCATCTATCTTGTTTGTTGTGTAAAGTGTCATATGAAACATGTAGCTTCACACCCCGCAAAATACAGTCCACTAGCTCAGGTGGCATGAGAATCGCGCCACCATTCTTTTTGGTCCTTATCGTACCGGATCCTTAGTCGTAGCTCGCATTTTGTTATTTATTCCATTGGGAATAAACGCACCGCACCTAAATACCTAGTTATTTTAGTAGAAAACCCCGCATCTAGGCATTTAGGTTTAGATCTTAGGTATCCTAGACACCCTAGTGCATAGGCACAGTGTAATACCTAACGCATTTGGCTATTTCAATTTCTGAGTTGTCCGTAACTTCCGTAAGCCGCTGGTTCGCATCGTATTTACCTAATACCTACATAGGTTAGGTACGCGGTTATACCTCGCTCGCATTTCTCTTATCGTATCGATCCTTAGTCGTAGTTCGCACTTTGTTATTTATTCCATTGGGAATAAACGCACCGCACCTAAATACCTAGTTATTTTAGTAGAAAACCCCGCATCTAGGCATTTAGGTTTAGATCTTAGGTATCCTAGACACCCTAGTGCATAGGCACAGTGTAATACCTAACGCATTTGGCTTTTGTTTTTATTTGTTTCAATTTCTAAGTTGTCCGTTCGCCGCTAGTTTCGCATCGTATTTACCTAATACCTACGTAGGTAGGGACGCGGTTATACCTCGCTCGCATTTCATTCAAATTCATACGAAAGTATTTTAATTTGAATAGATATTACGCAATACTTAATCCCTGAAATAATAGTTGAACCTAGACAGCGATCTAGCTCGCGTAGGTACGATCTGGTTGTTGTTATGCGCGTTTTGTTCAAGCTTGCACTCGCAGTTATAAGTACCTACCTACCTACGGAATATCGTTCGCGCCGCGTCGCGGTTCTATACCGCTAAGATTAAGTCATTTCATTTGTTGTTTACCGCACTTTAGTTTGATATTTAGTTGTAAAAATGTCCCCAAAGGTTGGTAGTACCGATAGTAAAGTTCAATTGAAACTTTTATACGCTAAAAGAGAAATGATTTACTCTCGCGTACAATCGATTTGTGATAATGCACTTAAAACCTCTGATTTGGCTATTAGAGATTCGTTCTTATGTTCTATAGAAAACTTAGATAGTTTACGCGCGGATTTCGAATCCTTAGTACATGACATCAACGTTTAGAGTTAGATTTAAATCCCGAATACTCAGTGAGTTATCAGGCCTTGTCGTCGTTTGACGATTTGTATTGTCGTATCAAACGCGTCGCTAGGAGTTTGGAGAAACCGTCTGACCGACCCAATCCCACTCGCGACCGACCTAAGTTGCCACCAATTCAAATACCCGAATTTGATGGTAACATCCGCAATTGGTGTTTATTTATAGATAGTTTTGAGAATACGATAGATAAGAACGTTTCGTTGACAGATCACGAAAAATTGCATTATCTCGTTGAAAAATTAACTGGTAAAGCTATAACCGTTTGCGCTGGAATTACGTTTAGTGCCGAAAATTATAATTTAATTTTAAATACTTTGAAAGCTAGGTATGAGGATAAAAGATCGGTAGCTAACGCATATTTGGATCAGATGTTTGATTTGAAATCCATTACGGCATGTAACGATCAAAACTTAGAGAAGTTTCTAGATACTTTCGCATCATCAGTTCGCGCCGTAAAGAACCTAAAGATCGAAGACCTCTGCGACTTCTTATTTTTGTATATGGGTTTAAAGAAATTAGATTCCGAAACCATTCGTTTATTTGAGTCGGATCATCGCGGCAATAAAATTCCTAAGTTCGAAGACTTAGAAAGTTTTGTTCGCGAGCATATAAAAATATTGCAACGCTCTTCATCGAAACATGAAGGCGCGAAGAAAGTTGTTAGTTCCGAACGTAAAATAGATGCGTCATCGAGGTCACTGAGGTCAACTCATACTTATGTTAATACCGCACCAGCACATGTACAATCACCTGTTTGCTCTTTGTGTAATACTCATCATTCGCAATTGTACAAGTGTCCGGGTTTCCTAAAATTATCGCCTAATGATCGTTATAAATTTGTTCGCGCTAATAATTTTTGTTTTAATTGTCTCGGTACTAAACACCGCGTTGTTTTATGTAATAGTAGCAATAGTTGTCGCAAATGTCAAGCGAGACACCACACTTTACTTCATTTTGAAAATAGTAACGCCGCATCCAATGTGAGCACAGTTGGTTCGTCGGGCGGTGGCGCACCGTCGCATAGCGCGCCACAGCCGCAGCCCGCGCTCGCGCGCGGTCCTGCCCGCCCGGAGACCGCTGCGAATGACGTCACCTTGTGTTCGTTGTCCGCTAGTGCTGCGCTCACTACTGTTGTTCTCGCGACTGCTCGTGTCATTATTGTTGATGCATTAGGTAAACCGCACATTGTTCGAGCGCTATTAGATGGCGCTTCGCAAAGTAATTTTATTACTCAAGATTGTTGTCAACGTCTTGGTTTCAATGTTAATAAGCGTTCAACCCGCTCAGTGGTGAAGGGTTTTGGAGGTTTACAGGCAGCTATTCATGGCACCGTTAAAACAAGGTTTGGATCTCGTTTTAATAATAATATTTGGTTTGACATGGATTCGCTCGTTACAGATAAAATAACTGAACAGTTGCCTACCGTCCCGGTTGACACGTCTTTATTAACGAAATTTAAAGACTTGCCTTTAGCAGATGAGACTTACGCTGTTCCTGGAGTCGTCGATATATTGATCGGCGCTTCGATTCTCCCGCACCTCCAGTTATCACGTAAGGTTCAAGGGGGACCGACGTACCCCGCTCCGCACGCACTGGAAACCGTTCTTGGTTTTGTTATAATTGGTTCCGCACCCGCTTCTATAGATAGTTTTAGTCACTCGACTGCTTCGTTCTGTTGCACCGTCGAGCCGCCACTGGAGTCTACCATCCGCAAGTTTTGGGAAATTGAAGAGGTCAATGTCCCACCTATCCTAAGCCCTGATGACAAGATGGCTGAGGAGATTTATTGTTGCACGACTACTCGTGATGAGCAGGGTCGTTATGTTGTCGCGCTCCCTTTCAAGGGAGATATCTTTTCGCTCGGTGACTCCCGTGTATCCGCTGAAAGACGCTTTCTTTGTTTAGAACGAAAGATGCAGGCGTCTCCAAAGTTAAAGCAAGCCTATGATGAGGTTGTTAACGAATATTTAGATAAGGGTTACATCTCACCTGCGCCTGCGGACACTGACGAGACCCAGCCTTCGTACATTATCCCGCACCACGGAGTTATTAGAGAAGATAAGCTTACTACTAAACTCCGCGTAGTCTTGGATGGCAGTGCTAAGACTAGCACTTCCGTGTCGCATTAATATTAGTAGAATTTTAGCTTTTTCGGACTCAACAGTCGCTTTGTGTTGGGCCCACTCTTCGCCCCATCGTTGGGACACATTCTTCGCTAATAGAGTGGCAAAAATTCAATCTGAATTAGCGCCACAAAATCTCTTTCACGTTGCTGGCACCGACAACCCAGCCGATTGTCTCTCTCGTGGATTGCTTCCTTCGCAAATTTTAGATCACCCGTTATGGTTTAGTGGACCGTCCTGGATTCATGCCGCGTTAGATAAGTGACCAGTTAGTCAATTCAATCCCACTACGGTTTCCGAACCACCCGAGGGGAAGAAGCACTCGCTTGTTGTATCGGTGATTTAAGTACGCTAAAATATTTGCCCGCAATAGATGTTGATGACGATAGAATGCACCTTCTAACTCGTCACGCTCTTTTAGATAGATTAGTCCAATCGTTTTGGAATCGTTGGAGAACCGATTGCTTGCACACGCTGCAGTCGCGTCAAAAATGGAATACTCCATCTAACCCAATTAATGTAGGTACGGTGGTAGTCCTTATGACTGGGAATGCGCCTCCTTTGCATTGGCCTCTAGGAGTAGTAGAGGAAGTTTTTCCCGATTCCCGCGGGATAACTCGTGTTGTACGGGTTAGAACCGCAACCGGATCGTATCTGCGCCCGGTTGTTCGCCTCTGCCCTTTGCCTAGCCAGCAGTAGGCACGAGTTCAAATCTAGGTTTATATTTTAGTTGTTATTTCCCAAACCTAGATTTAGATTAGACTTTAGATTTGTTCCGCATTTTTCGTTTTGAAGGTAACCCTTCAAGCCGGGGGGAATGGTTGCGCCAATAGTAGTAAATTCAAATCGTCTCTCAATTGGTTGACACTGAACACACGCTCCCTATACCCATCTCCCTCCCGCACTACCTTTAAAGTGAGATAGCAATAGTTTTCGCCCCGACCAATGGTTGAAATGGCCGCATTTTGACTTCCGTATTGAACTAGAATCATCAATGGAGGCGGCGCGCGCGACTCTCAGAAGTTAATAATGTTTGTTGGATTTTAACCGCTTTCATAGACCTTTACCGATCGGATTGTGCCTCTCGCGTGTCCCTCAAGTGATTTAGTGATGTGGGCAGCAACTCCTGAGCCAGGAAGAGAAGACCGGTGCACCGGCTCCGACAGCACGTGGCGTCATAAAGGTTAGTGCATCCTCTCCTAATTTCTTGGGTTGCATTCACTGCCTAAACCACCTCCGCGGCAACCCGATCATCTATCTTGTTTGTTGTGTAAAGTGTCATATGAAACATGTAGCTTCACACCCCGCAAAATACAGTCCACTAGCTCAGGTGTCATGAGAATCGCGCCACCAGAGGGTAAAAATTCTTTTTATTTACTTTACAGTCAATTCTACCCACTTCCTGGCCATAACAAAAAGTTAGACCATCGTAGAAATTTGTTTCTGTTGCCGAAATGTATGGGAAACGTTTTTGGCGATTTCTGTCTTTCCTAGTACTGAAAGCTAAAATGGTCTCATAGAGTTTTTTGATCCCCACATGAAATAGAATCGATAGACATAAAAAAAATTTTTTGGACTTCTTGCATTTTTTTTGCCAACTGTAAGTTTTTTACAAAATCTGTGAATGCAGTTCAAAATATGTCAAAAAGTTAGGGAAGGTCTTCTAAGAACGTTTTGCTGTAACTGCAACGGTTAAGGTACTTGCCCTTACTGCCCCGTTTCAAAAATACTCCCTGGTTGCGCCGATGGTAGAATTTGTATTTTTTTTGCTCAATAGTAGTAATTCAAGTCATTGACGCGGAAACACACGCTTCCTGTACCCATCTCCCTCCCGCGCTACCTTTTAAAGTGAGATAGCAATAGTTTCCGCACCGCTCAATTGTCAAAATAGACGTATATTCACTTCGCTTTTGAACTAATAGACAATGGCGGCGGCGCGCGCGACTCTTAGAAATTAATAATGTTTGTTGGATTTTAACCGCTTTCATAGACCTTTACCGATCGGATTGTGCCTCTCGTGTGTCCCTCAAGAGATTTAGTGATGTGGGCGGCAGCTCCTGAGCCAGGAAGAGAAGATCGGTGCACCGGCTGCGACGAAAGCACGTGGCGTCGTGAAGGTTAGTGCATCCTCTCCTAATTTCTCGGGTTGCCTTTATTGCCTAGACCACATCCGCGGCAACCCGATCACCTGTCTTGTTTGTTGTGTAAAGCGTCAATGGAACAGTTAACTTCACCCCCCGCGAAATACAGTCCACTAGCTCACGTGGCGAGAATTGCGCTTCCACTCTTTTTGGTCCTGATCGAACCGGATCCTTAGCCGTAGTTCGTAGTTTGTTATTATTCTATTGGGAATAAACGCACCGCACCTAAATACCTAGTTATTTTAGTAGAAAACCCCGCATCTAGGCATTTAGGTTTAGATTTTTTGTTGTCCGTTCGCCGCTGGCTCGCATCGTATCTATCTAATACATACATAGGTTAGGTACGTGGCTATACCTCGCTCGCATTTCTCTTATCGTATCAATCCTTGGTCGTAGTTTCGCATTTGTTATTATTCTATTGAGAATAAACGCACCGCACCTAAATACCTAGTTATTTTAGTAGAAAACCCCGCATCTAGGCATTTAGGTTTAGATCTTAGGTATCCTAGACACCCTAGTGCATAGGCACAGTGTAATACCTAACGCATTTGGCTTTTGTTTTTATTTGTTTCAATCTCTAAGTTGTCCGTTCACCGCTAGCTCGCATCGTATTTACCTAATACGGTAGGTACACAGTTTTTTTTTTTTTTTTTTTTTTTTTTTTTTTTTTTTTTTTTTTATATAGGACACGCCAACTTGACCTCACCTCGCCTGATGGTAAGCTAAAGGCAAAGTCTCAGGAAAGAGGGTCACCATTACAGACACTAAGTGCTACAATGGTGGCACTCAGCTTGGCGGCCTCATCAGATGCTTTTTCACGCCCCGCTTAAAGGCCCCGGGACTGTAGGAAGAAGGAAACACGTGTGCTGGTAATGAATTCCAGGTCTTGGTGGTGCGGCAAAGAAAAGAGTCTCCGAACCGCTTGGTTCTTGCTCGTATATTCTGCACAGTGTGAGGGTGACATCTAAGGCCTGCACGTGTTGTCCTATGTAGGAAAGGAGATGGTGGGATTAGTTGGAAGAGCTCGTCAGAACACTCACCGTGGTAGAGACGGTAAAATACAGCCAAGGAAGCAATATCTCTACGCATCTGCAAAGGCTCGAGGGTGTTCGTGACCTCAGGGTTCCCAATAATTCGGACCGCGCGTCGCTGCAACCTGTCGAGAGCATCTAGTAGGTATTTCGCGGAGCCATCCCAGAGATGCGAGCAGTATTCCACGCAGGAGCGAATTTGTGTCTTATAGAGAAGACACCGCTGCTCCGGCGTGAAAAAACGTCTCACTTTGTTTAGGAGTCCGAGTTTCCGCGAGGCTGTTTTGATGATGCTCTCGATGTAATTTCTGTTATTCAGTTTGCAGCGAATACAGTTGTACCTCGCTCGCATTTCATTCAAATTCATACGAAAGTATTTTAATTTGAATAGATATTACGCAATACTTAATCCCTGAAATAATAGTTGAACCTAGACAGCGACCATCGCGTAGGTAAGATCTGGCTGTTGCTATGCGCGTTTGTTCAAGCCGGCACTCGCAGTTATAAGTACCTACCTACCTACGGAATATCGCTCGCGCCGCGTCGCTGTTCTATAGGTACCGCTAAGATTAAGTCATTTCATATTTTGTTGTTTACCGCACTTTAGTTTGATATTTAATTGTAAACATGCCCCCAAAGGTTGGTAGTACCGATAGTAAAGTTCAACTGAAACTTTTATACGCTAAAAGAGAAATGATTTACTCTCGTGTACAATCGATTTGTGATAATGCACTTAAAACCTCTGATTTGGCTATTAGAGATTCGTTCTTGTGTTCTATAGAAAACTTGGATAGTTTGCGCGCGGATTTCGAGTCTTTAGTACATGACATCAACGTTTTAGAGTTAAATTTAAATCCCGATTACTCAGTGAGTTATCAGGCCTTGTCGTCGTTTGACGATTTGTATTGTCGTATCAAACGCGTCGCTAGGAGTTTGGAGAAACCGTCTGACCGACCCAATCCCACTCGCGACCGACCTAAGTTGCCACCAATTCAAATACCCGAATTTGATGGTAACATTCGCAATTGGGGTTTATTTATAGATAGTTTTGAGAATACAATAGATAAGAACGTTTCGTTGACAGATCACGAAAAATTGCATTATCTCGTTGAAAAATTGACTGGTAAAGCTATAACCGTTTGCGCTGGAATTACGTTTAGTGCCGAAAATTATAATTTAATTTTAAATACTTTGAAAGCTAAGTATGAGGATAAAAGATCGGTAGCTAACGCATATTTGGATCAGATGTTTGACTTGAAATCTATTACGGCATGTAACGATCAAAACTTAGAGAAGTTTCTAGATACTTTCGCATCATCTGTTCGCGCCGTAAAGAACCTAAAGATCGATGACCTCTGCGACTTCTTATTTTTGTATATGGGTTTAAAGAAATTAGATTCCGAAACCATTCGTTTATTTGAGTCGGATCATCGCGGCAATAAAATTCCTAAGTTCGAAGACTTAGAAAGTTTTGTTCGCGAGCATATAAAAATATTGCAACGCTCTTCATCGAAACATGAAGGCGCGAAGAAAGTTGTTAGTTCTGAACGCAAAATAGATGCCTCATCGAGGTCACTGAGGTCAACTCATACTTATGTTAATACCGCACCAGCACATGTACAATCACCTGTTTGCTCTTTGTGTAATACTCATCATTCGCAATTGTACAAGTGTCCGGGTTTCCTAAAATTATCGCCTAGTGATCGTTATAAATTTGTTCGCGCTAATAATTTTTGTTTTAATTGTCTCGGTACTAAACACCTCGTTGTTTTATGTAATAGTAGAAATAGTTGTCGCAAATGTCCAGCGAGACACCACACTTTACTTCATTTTGAAAATAGTAATGCCGCATCCAATGTGAGCACAGTTGGTTCGTCGAGCGGTGGCACACGGCGGCTTGCGCCACAGCCGCAGCCCGCGCTCGCGCGCGCTCCGGCCGGCCCGGAGACCGCTGCGAATGACGTCACCTTGTGTTCGTTGTCCGCTAATGCTGCGCTCACTACTGTCGTCCTCGCGACTGCTCGCGTCATTATTGTTGATGCATTAGGTAAACCGCACATTGTTCGAGCGCTATTAGATGGCGCTTCGCAAAGTAATTTTATTACTCAAGATTGTTGTCAACGTCTTGGTTTCAATGTTAATAAGCGTTCAACCCGCTCAGTGGTGAAGGGTTTTGGAGGTTTACAGTCGGCTGTTCATGGCACCGTTAAAACAAGGTTTGGATCTCGTTTTAATAATAATATTTGGTTTGACATGGATTCGCTCGTTACAGATAAAATAACTGAACAGTTGCCTACCGTCCCGGTTGACACGTCTTTATTAACGAAATTTAAAGACTTGCCTTTAGCAGATGAGACTTACGCTGTTCCTGGAGTCGTCGATATATTGATCGGCGCTTCGATTCTCCCGCACCTCCAGTTATCACGTAAGGTTCAAGGGGGACCGACGTACCCCGCTCCGCACGCCCTGGAAACAGTTCTAGGTTTTGTTATAATTGGTTCCGCACCCGCTTCTATAGATAGTTTTAGTCACTCGACTGCCTCGTTCTGTTGCACCGTCGAGCCGCCACTGGAGTCTACCATCCGCAAGTTTTGGGAAATTGAAGAGGTCAATGTCCCACCAATCCTAAGCCCTGATGACAAGATGGCTGAGGAGATTTATTGTCGCACGACTACTCGTGATGAGCAGGGTCGTTATGTTGTCGCGCTCCCTTTCAAGGGAGATATTTTTTCGCTCGGTGACTCCCGTGTATCCGCTGAAAGACGCTTTCTTTGTTTAGAACGAAAGATGCAGGCGTCTCCAAAGTTAAAGCAAGCCTATGATGAGGTTGTTAACGAATATTTAGATAAAGGTTACATCTCACCTGCGCCTGCGGACACTGACGAGACCCAGCCTTCGTACATTATCCCGCACCACGGAGTTATTAGAGAAGATAAGCTTACTACTAAACTCTGCGTAGTTTTAGATGGCAGTGCTAAGACTAGCACTTCCGTGTCGCTTAATGACATTTTGTATTGTGGTCAAAATCTTCAAGGTAATTTATTTGACATAATTGTAAATTTTCGCTTATTCGCTGTTGCACTCTCTGCAGATATTCGACAAATGTTTTTGTGCCTTGAAGTGCGCAAATCCGATCGTAGGTTTCAACGATTTTTGTATAGATTTTCACCGCAAGAACCTTTAATGGTTTACGAATTTAATCGTGTTTGCTTCGGGCTTAAATCTAGCCCTTTTCACGCACTTCGCACCGTCAAGCAGTTGGCCGCTGACGAGGGCGATGCATTTCCGAAAGCGAGAGCCACCATTGAGACTGGCTTATACATGGATGACTTCGTGTATAGTGTAGATAGCGAGGCAGAGGCTGTCGAGACGGCCGCTCAAGTTATAAGTCTCATGAAGGCTGGTCAATTTGATCTCGTGAAATGGACGAGCAACTCGCAAACTGCGTTAGAGTCGATTCCACCGTCGCACCGATTGTCTTCGGTTAAGGAATTCGATGAAAGTGATACGCACAAGGTGCTTGGTTTAAGCTGGTCGCCCGCATCTGATACGTTTAGTTTGAAAATTAGTTCGACCCCGCAAACTTGTACTAAACGCATTATCCTGTCGTGTGTGGCACGGATATGGGACGTAATGGGATTCGTAGCTCCTGTCGTTTTGTACGCCAAGCTACTTATAAAAGAGCTTTGGCTTTCCAATTGTGATTGGGACGACACCGCGCCCGACAACATTGCTAAGTTGTGGGCTCGCTTTAGAAAAGAACTTTCTGTGCTTGACCAAATACAAATTCCGCGTCATGTAGGTATATATCGCAACATAGTGTTGTTACGGTAGTAGGCTTCGCGGACGCTAGTGAGAAGGCGTATGGAGGAGTAGTCTATTTTCATGCTAAGTTAAATGCTTATAAGGCTAATTGAAACCTTACCTACATTCGGTAGGTAAGGTTTCAATTAGCCTTATAAGCGCGAAATCAAAGGTCTCTCCCCGTAAGGTCGTCTCTCTGGCACGCCTCGAGCTATGCGCTTTACAATTGTTAGTTAGATTGATCACCTCTATCGCCAATGCTTGTAGTAGTCGCATTAATATTAGTAGAATTTTAGCTTTTTCAGACTCAACAGTCGCTTTGTGTTGGGCCCACTCTTCGCCCCATCGTTGGGACACATTCGTCGCTAATAGAGTGGCAAAAATTCAATCGGAATTAGCGCCACAAAATCTCTTTCACGTTGCTGGCACCGACAACCCAGCCGATTGTCTCTCTCGTGGATTGCTTCCTTCGCAAATTTTGGATCACCCGTTGTGGTTTAGTGGACCGTCCTGGATTCATGCCGCGTTAGATAAGTGGCCAGTTAGTCAATTCAATCCCACTACGGTTTCCGAACCACCCGAGGAGAAGAAGCACTCGCTTGTTGTATCGGTCCCGCGTGAAGAGTCCCTTATTTTGTTGTTGGCTAATCGCGTCTCGTCTTGGTCGAGACTGTTGCGTTGTGTTGTTTATGTACGCCGATTTTTGAGAATTTTATCTACGCGCGGTCATATAACCGCCGCTGATTTAGATAAAGCTGAATTGGTCATACTTCGCGAGTTGCAGAAATGTTATTTTGCTTCTGAATTTAAAATTTTAGAATTTAACAAACCTTGTAGTCGTTCTTTCCGACACTTGAAATCATTTTTGGAAGATGGACTCATTCGAGTAGGTGGTCGTTTGAGAAATTCAAGTTTAGGATTTGAACAAAGGCATCCAGTAGTTCTCCCGCGTAAGGACCACGTATTAGATTTGTTAGTAGATTATCATCATAAGGTGAATTGTCACGCTGGTCCCGATTTGTTAATGTCTATTTTGAGACAGAAATACTGGATAATTTCCGCTCGTAATTTGATTCGCGCTAGAGTACACAGATTTTAAACTCCGCCCGCGTTTTATCGCGCCTGAAATGGCCGATCATCGCTCTTGTCGTGTTGTTCAATCCGCAAAACCTTTCGTACACACCGGCACAGACTTTGCTGGGCCTTTCAAAGTCACCATTGCTCGTGGTCGTGGCATTCGCTCCACGAAAGCTTATGTTTGTTTGTTCATTTGTATGACAACTCGCGCGGTTCATATAGAGTTGACCGGTGATTTAAGTACGCAAAATTTTATGTCCGCTTTTAAACGTTTTTTGTCGCGTCGTGGTCCGGTTAAGCGCATGTATTCGGACAACGGTACAAACTATGTAGGGGCCCGACGTAGTATTTTCACCAAAATGAATTCGCTCACATCTTAGCCGAAAATCGCATTGAATGGTACTTTAACACGCCTGCAGCTAGTCATTTTGGTGGTAATTGGGAAGCGAATATTAAAAGCCTTAAGTCGCATCTGTTTCGCGTCATAGGCGAACAGATTCTCTCGTTCGAGGAGTTGAGTACCGTACTCGCTCAAGTAGAGGCGGTGATGAACACGCGTCCGCTGTGTCGGACTCTATCTAGCGATCCGTCAGAGCCATTAGCGTTGACGCCAGCTCACTTCTTAAATACGACTCCTCTAAAATATTTGCCCGCAATAGATGTTGATGACGATAGAATGCACCTTCTAACTCGTCACGCTCTTTTAGATAAGTTGGTCCAATCGTTTTGGAATCGTTGGAGAACCGATTATTTGCACACGCTGCAGTCACGTCAAAAATGGAATACTCCATCCAACCCAATTACTGTAGGTACGGTGGTAGTCCTTATGACTGAGAATGCGCCTCCTTTACATTGGCCTCTAGGAGTAGTAGAGGAAGTTTTTCCCGATTCCCGCGGGATAACTCGTGTTGTACGGGTTAAAACTGCAACCGGATCGTATCTGCGCCCGGTTGTTCGCCTCTGCCCTCTGCCTAACCAGCAGTAGGCACGAGTTCAAACCTAGGTTTATATTTTAGTTGTTATTTCCCAAACCTAGATTTAGATTAGACTTTAGATTTGTTCCGCATTTTTCGTTTGAAGGTAACCCTTCAAGCCGGGGGGAATGGTTGCGCCGATGGTAGAATTTGTATTTTTTTTGCTCAATAGTAGTAATTCAAGTCATTGACGCGGAAACACACGCTTCCTGTACCCATCTCCCTCCCGCGCTACCTTTTAAAGTGAGATAGCAATAGTTTCCGCACCGCTCAATTGTCAAAATAGACGTATATTCACTTCGCAATTGAACTAGTATACAATGGCGGCGGCGCGCGCGACTCTTAGAAATTAATAATGTTTGTTGGATTTTAACCGCTTTCATGGACCTTTACCGATCGGATTGTGCCTCTCGTGTGTCCCTCAAGTGATTTAGTGATGTGGGCGGCAGCTCCTGAGCCAGGAAGAGAAGATCGGTGCACCGGCTGCGACGAAAGCACGTGGCGTCGTGAAGGTTAGTGCATCCTCTCCTAATTTCTCGGGTTGCATTCATTGCCTAGACCACATCCGCGGCAACCCGATCACCTGTCTTGTTTGTTGTGTAAAGCGTCAATGGAACAGTTAACTTCACCCCCCGCGAAATACAGTCCACTAGCTCACGTGGCGAGAATTGCGCTACCACTCCCTGTATATAGGTAGATAGAGTACTCCACCGAAAACCAACACTACAGTCAGCATCAGAGCGATGTTGACTAGCAAAGTACATTACATAATGAATGACACATTTATACGGATACAAATGTCATTAAATTACATTATGTAAAGATAATTTTGAACACTGCTCGCTTAGATACCATTGAGCGACCTGCTAGTACATATCAATATGAACACTCTGCTATCTTTCATTATTATGGAGAATTGATTGCTAAGATGTTTTGACCATTCTGCATGATTACAACTATTTGAGCTTTGTGATTTAATATAAAATTAGCATTTTGATATTAAGATTATTGTGAGTACTTTGCTAGTTAACATCGATCTGATGCTGTCTGTACATATTAGACATAGCGATGCAAACAATAATCACTTAAAAACAAACACTTAAAACAAAACTGCAGACACATTTGCAACTCGCATCGTTAAACCGACGTGTTTGCGCGCAGCTAACGAGTGGAGCAATTGACAACAACGGGGTGTCTGTTCTGCTGGCCAGCGGGCCACGTGACAAGGGGCGGCGGGAATTTAAGCCTGTCACGCTGAAACATATTGTATCACTAGATGATTTTTATACAAGGTGTTACAATGTGTCTATGAATTGATTGTATTTTTACACCATAAACACACGTTTTTATTTCTATATACTCCTGTTCATCCATAGTTTGTCTGGAAAAGATTATTGTTTGTAATAAGGCCGCCCATTGTACATTATTTTGTATAAAAATCTATGTTCATTTGTGTATTTTGATGTAAAATAAAGAATATTTATTATTATTATTATTATGTACAATGTTCACTAGCTTAGCGTTTTCGAACAAAAATTGTGTAACGGTTCTAAGGGTGACCAATTTGCCCCACCAGTGGGAAAGCTTAGTGGGGTAAATTAGAAGTACCCGATGTAACTATGCAAGAGGAACGTATAATAAGCGTCAAAAGTTGATGATCGTTTTCAGAATGAATAATTTTTTGAGCCAAGTAGTTTAATAGACTCCACTGAGCTATTAAAATTAATAAATATTTTTGTTACTAAATATAATTTGAACTAAATTTATTAACTTTTATAGCTCTCTTTTACTCAGTGCTCGCATTTACTATGTATTATTATTAATTTTGTTTACAAAATGTTTCATTATTTTTACTATGAAGTTTAAGATCTCGAATTACTTTTGACGCTGACTATACGGGAAACGGGATGCAGAGTAAATATTTTTTTTTTAATTCAATATATTTTATTGCGAAATAAGGGTATAAATATAAAGGTGTGTTACAATTATTACATCTGGGTTGTAAAATTGTTTTATATAAATTATTATTAATGTAAAAAAGAATTATATTTCTGCGACCCGTTCTAAATTCAAAACTCACCCAAGAATGATATAAACATCTTCCTTTTCTAGTATTAATAGTCATTGATCTGGAATAATACACAATATTTTTTTAACTTCACAGGCTGTACTCAAGTCAACTTCCTCGTCAATAAAAAAAGAAAGGAAACAAAATGTTTGGTGGATTACATCCTTGAAGTCTTTATTGGAAAGGAACGTGATACTTTGCGGCACTTGTATCGTGGAACATTGGACAAATGAGGACAGGCACAAACGAATACCGGAGATATAAATTCGATTCTGACTTTTATTGAAATACACTCGAGAGCAATGAATCCGGGTCACTTAAAGAATGTTAAAAATCTCGGAAACTAAAAATGATAGGTTAATGCAATAAATTGTATTTAATAGACAATGTAATACTCCTTAAATGAAAGTAAAAAAAATATGAGTCACCATACATTTTATTAACACAAAATTACATAAAGAAAAAAACTGCTGATCTCTCCTTAAAACAAAAATAGGAAACATGAAATTTTTGAACTTTATTACGATTTTCTTGAATTTTAATACTTCGTATTGCCTCCTCGTGCTTCCATTACTGCGTTTACGCGGTTTGGCATGCTGTACACCAAGTTCCTTATACGATTTTGGGGAATATTCTCCCATTCCTCTGTGAGAGCAATTTTGAGCTCACGAAGCGTGATTGGGGGAGGGTTTCGTTGTTTTACGCATCTGCCTAGCTCGTCCCAAGCATGCTCGATCGGGTTGATATCCGGGCTGCGCGCTGGCCACTCCATACGAGTAATGTTCATCTCTTGAAGGTAGTCATTCACAATCCTACCTGTATGAGGTCTGGCATTGTCATGCATAAATATAGCATCCTCACCTAAATTGACCATAAATGGACCAACGTGATCATTGAGGATTTCTTCCACATATCTTACGCTAGTTAAAGAGCCGTTTTCTATGATCACCAGCTCTGTGCGACTTTCAGAAGAAATTCCGGCCCACACAAGTACAGACCCACCACCGTAGGCTACTTTTTCTTCGATGCATGCTTGCTTGAATCTTTCCCCTGGTCTTCGATACACTCTGTGTCTTCCATCGTGCTTGTAGAGCATAAATTTTGATTCGTCGGAGAACATAACTTTTGACCAATCTTCAATACTCCAATTTACGTGGCTCTGGGCATAACTTAGTCTCGAAATACGATGCCCACGCTCCAGTTTAGGGCCGTTTGCAGGTCTAAGGGGTTTTAAGTTAGATTCAGCAAGCCGACGTCTTACTGTCCATGCACTTGGGTTACTTCCTCCGAGGCGTCGAAACTGATTGGTGAGTTCAGTTCCTGTGAGAAAGCGATTTCGAAGCATGGTGTTCACCAAGTATCGGTCTTCTCGTGCTGTGGTACACCTGGTTCTGCCCGTTCCTGGTCTGCGTAGGTTAGAACCAGTTTCTTCGTAACGTCGGAGAACTCTTTGTACTGTTGACAGCGACACACCGACAGTCCTGGCTGTATCGCGCTGACTCCGGCCGGTTTCCAGCATTGTAAGTATTCTGGTGCATTCTTCAGGCGTAAGCGACATAATTTCAGCTTGATTAATGAATATAGAGCACTATCAACATGGTTTATGTACCCACATAAATGACAGATTACAAACAAAAGCAACACCAAATGCTGTAATTTCGTAGTTCCATCTTCGAAAGTGGCCCTTTTTCAAATTTGATTTTTTTATGATATAACTTTACAATAACTAAGAAGTTTTAATACCTTCATTTAAGGAGTATTACATTGTCTATTAAATACAATTTATTGCATTAACCTAGCATTTTTAGTTTCCGAGATTTTTAGGATTCTTTAAGTGACCCGGATTCATTGCTCTCGAGTGTATTTGATACTGTTACGCAATAAATATTTTGTTTTATATGGTTATTCTTTTATTAGTGCATTTTGTCGTATAGGTTCCCGGTACATTAGAACAGGGCTACCCCATCACTAGCTGTGTGAGGCGACTAAGGGATAGGGCTGTTGACAGTGACATTGCCATGACAAATTTCCCGCTAGATAGCAATTGATTCGCTCAGTCATACGTGGAATCGAAAATCATAGTTGGACAAATGTGGGTGTTAATACACCTCTGCCTACCAATTCGGGGATTTACAGGCGTGTTTATGTGTATCTATGTATGTTTCTTTTTGAAGTATCCATGAGTTTAACAGCGTGGAAAGGGATTGGAGCAAACAAGTGCTTTTAAGATTCGTTTACTCTAAACCATTGACTTCTATATGTATATGTATACTGTACCAGCTATTGCCCGCGGCTCCCCCGTAAATTCATTATAATCGGTTCAGTGGTTTAGGCGAGCAAGCGTAATAAACAAACAGAAAGACAGAAAGATAGAGTTACTTCCGCATTTATAGATAATTTTATATGGACGAGAGCCACAGAATGTTACTTATTGTTGTTGGACAAAAATAGGAGCTAGGACACGATGGTATTCTAGTCCCAATTAAGCAGTCTGACTGGGGAAGTACCTCCGCCTAACAGAATACCGTGGTCATAATAACCTCGTGTTGTGTTTCCGGCTGCGAGTGGGGTAGCTAGAGTTTTTGTACTGTCTATTTGTCTTCTACACTAAAGGCACAGAAACTCTCTATTCTTACAGGGTCGGCAGTACAAGTGTGACCACCAGGTATTGCACACATCCACAGGTCACGGTATCCACTTTCCATCTGATGGGCCGTATGCTTGTCTACCACCAGTGGTATAAAAAAGAAGTAATTTGGGCACCCCATATCTTCCCGTTAGTATCATACAAAGAGCTTGGATAATTTTACTTTCCATAATAAATATTTTTCAAATAAAAATGTCTGATTGGATGCTCGTAAAAGTACGGATAGATTTTCATGATAAAATTATTTAATCTCAGCTTGTGTAGTACCATCTCTCGACGCTAAAATTAGAAAAAAGGTTCCATCCGTGAACGAAGCGGAATAAACTCGAGGACTTATTTCAGTAGAGTGGGTTAATCGTTGAAGGCCTTAGGAAATAATTCTGCGTGAGTGAGGTACCGTCTTTGAAACTTGAGTGCTAAGAGGAACGCGAGTGCCACTCATGTTTGTTTCATTTTAAATATTGTTTACTAGCTGTTGACTGTGGATCCGTCCGATGTCAGTTATCGCAACAAATCATAGCCTATACAAACATAGTTCTTTCTCAAGGTCTAATCTACCACTATACAAAATTTCATCAAAATCGGTTCAGTGGTTTATGCGTGAAAGCGTAACATACAGACAGACAGATATAGAGAGAGACAGAGAGACAGAGTCGCTTTTGCATTAATAATATGGAGTTTGGATATGGATTTAGTACACATCAATGTGAGTTTATTAGACTAGATGGTATGAAGCTGTAAGTTAAGTTTTCAGAAGGAAGGTCCCCGGAATCTTAGGTGATAGTATAGAATGTGACCGGGACTAACGCTAAGATGATGATGAATTTCCCGTGAAAATTTCGAACATTTCATGCACATCATTAAATGACGGGGTACTTATTTGACTGACTAATCAAATTAGTTACTTTTTACTAAACGTCAAAACTTGTATATGGAAACCTGTATGAAATAAATTATTGTGACGTCATAATATTTAATAGTGAAATCATTTTCAAGTTGGGTGGATGATTTGTAAATAAACAAAAATAATAAAATATGAAAAGACGCAAATTTTTACAATTCTAGATATAAGAGTAGTTAGCTTAATGCTTAAGAAGTCGGCCTTACGATCGAGAGGTACCGAGTTCGAATCCTGGCTATTGCCCGTCTGATGTGATGACAAGCAATTTTGCTTAGCTGCCGCTACAGCTAAGCAAAATTGCTTGTCATCACATTGCTTGTCATTAGCTAAAAATTTCGGTTTTTATTATTCTTAATAAATGCATGTCAAAATTACACAACAAAACTATCAAAACATTATTCTAGAACGTATTATCACGCTCACACTTGTCACTCACGTCGCGTATTTCCGAGATAACGCCTGGGCGGGCCGCCCGCCCCGAGACCGCCTCCAGTAGCAATAGTGCGCGCGGGCGATACAAACGCATACCCGTCCACGGTATCGACAACATACGAACAGACTAGTAAACAACATCACTAGTGAAAAATCGACAATTCAAATAGAGAATATAAATTGTGATTGTGTTTTTTTTTCTGTGAGTGAAAGTGAAGTGTTGTTCAAAAAGTTATGATGCAACAAAAACTTTTTGTAAGTATTTTTTAGATTTGTTTTATGTTAGGATTGTTTGCGAAGTTTTTTTATATTACTTTTCATAACAAGTAATTTTTATATTCGATTGAATTAAATAATATTAGCAAATGTCAAGAAACTGCTGAATATGAACAGCGTGAATTTAAATTATTGTGGAACAATTTAAAGAGTTGCTTCATAATTTTATGGGGTAGGTTCTTCAGCGTATTAATTTGAATATCCTCAATTTCAATCGTATCAAAACATCCCATAGCTGTATGAAATAATTTTGCAGCGTTTAACAATTACTGCGCTAAATAACGAGATATAACATAATTCTTTATGGACTTTTTTTATTTATTTATTTTATTTATTCAACTTTATGCACAGTAATTTTGTACAAAGGCGGACTTAATGCCAAAGGCATTATCTAACTGCCAAAGGCATTATCTAATGTCTATATCTAACTTAATTTATTTAAAAATGGTGATGATATTAAACAAAACAAATGACATGAGAGATATGTAAATAAATTAAATATTAATCAAAAGTATTTAGTTATTATTAAATGCAAAAGGGTGTATTAATATAATGTAATGATAATAGATTTCAATTGTTTAATAGCTAAAATAACTCAGGTTGGATAAAATACAACGTACTAAAAGAGAATATTGTTCCGCCCGTGAAGAATGCTTAAAAATACTCATCTAGTGTAAAATAACCTTTGTTACTAAACATTTTTTTACTTCAATTTTAAATTGATTATGTCAACCAAATTCTGAAGAATTTTATTAAATATTTTCATATAGTTGCCTCCAAACGAATCATCAACTTTATGAAGCCTGAGTTTTGGTACAGCAAGTTAACAGCAAGGTACAGGTTTTTTTCGAAAAGATTTAGATTTTTTCGTACATATTATACATACATACATATAATCACGCCTTTATCCCCAGAGGGTTAGGCAGAGGTGAGTTGTCACCCACATTTCACCAATAATTGTATACATATTATACAATTATCATAAATATACTGAGAAGCAACAAAGTTAAAAGATTAATTTCTATAAATAATTATTTCGGTGAGTCACGGGGTCTGAGGCTATAGATTGCTCGTATCGCTCGTTTCTGTAGTACAAATATCGTCTCAATATCGGCAGCTGAGCCCATAACAGCAGACCGTATGACATAACGCTATGAAAGTAGCTAAAATAAACTAGTCGTGCAGTTTCCTCATCATTCAGTGACCTTATCTTTCTAACCGCATAGGCAGCTGAGCTAAGTCTTCTTGCCAAAGAAGATTCTTTAGACTATTGTAGTTTAGATATGGGAACCCCATTGTAGTTTACTATCTAGGAAACCTGTGGTATTGACGATTCGAACAGATTCATTATTCATTAATATTAGTATCTATCTGTCTTACATTAGGCATAGTAAACTTTACACAATTTGTTTATTCGCATTGAGCAGCAAGTTGTAGCTTGTGAACCAATGTAATATTTCAAAAAGGGTATTATTCTATTTATATGATAAACAAAAAATAACAATAGTATCCTGCTTCTTCACCCATGCATCAAATATATGTTTGACAAGTGCAACTCCGGCAACTGTGCTTCGTGTTCCAATCGTGTTTCTACCTTTTTGAAACTCGAACTTTTTTATTAAGTAATTATTTTATTATTTAAATTTTTTATCTGGGAGTATGGAGATGGGTCGAAAGTTTGATTTATCACTTTTGTCCCCACCTTTGAATAACGGAATGATTTTACTGTACTTCATAAGGTTAGGAAACTGTTTTGAAGGTAAGGCATTGCGCCTTTTTTTTTTTTTTTTTTACGTCTGCAAAATCCCCACGGATACCTCCTCACCGGAGCCGGTGGAGGAGGTTATGTCGGACTCGAACCGACTAAAACGCACGCCGCCTGTGGGTCGCTTTGGTTGCCGAAGGTGAGGTTGACAGGCATATCCCTCGCACCCCGGCCGACCCAGGGCCATCTCTCACGATCTGGCCCTCTTCTCGGGTGTGGGGACTACAGAGTCCCCAACTCGTCCCCGGAAACGGGGAGGCGCGCCACGCGCGCCACCGCCGCGGCCTGCTTCTGCCAGGGTGACAGGCGGCTCCACCTGTCACCCCCAGGCCGGCCGGCATTGCGCCTTACTTTGTATTCATATTTAGCGGGCATTGTTGATTTTATTATATATGTAGGTTGAAATGCCCCAAAGATCCTCAGTCTTTTTTATATTCAGTTGCTTAAAAGTTATAAGTATGGTTACAAAATCTACTGAAAATCAAAGTTAGTGCTACAATGTTATAGGTATGATTACAAAAAACACTAGATTTAACAAAAAAGCGGCTATTTCATTTGAAGAATTAATTTTTTTTATACAATTTAGGTAGCAGACAAGCACACGGCCCGCCTGATGGAAAGTGGTTACCGTGACTATGAACGTGTGCAACACCAGGGGAGTCACACCCGTGCTGCCTACCCTGTAAGAACAGAGATTTCTGTGCCGTCAGTGCAGAACACAAAATCAGGACAAGCCTTTAGTCTTCCCACTGACAGCACATATATTTGTAGTGTTAATTAGGTAATTTACAAATGCATTGACCACTGCAGCATCAGTATTAATGTGTTTGTTATCTATTTTTAACTCGAAGGATCACTCACCTGACCTTGTTTTACAGGTTTCTTTGTTAATAAAATTCCATGAAGCCGTAATTTTATTATTATATTTTTCTATTTTAGCCCGAATATAATTTGATTTAGCTATTGAACAGAGGATCTTAAACAGTGTCGAGTATTTTTTTAAATTTTCATTCAAGCTCATTTGTACCTTTGTCTCATATAATTCGCACGTTTTTTTCTACTTTTATAGATTCCAGGTGTAACCCAATCCAAACCCAGACCAGATACTGGATGCAGAGACGAATCCATTGTATTCCTGATAGTGAATTTATTAAATGTATCAATACCAGTAGTTACCGCGTGGTTTCCGGCAAACTAGAATTTGAGCCACCCCATCTTTTCCCATGCGGTGTCATACAAGGCGACTAAGGGATAGGACTGTTTCACCATGTCAGCCACATATAGTCCAACTGAACATAGGCCTCTCCCAAAGACTTCCAGCGCTTCCCGGCGACCTTGATGGGGTCGTCCTTGGGGTTGGCGGGTTGGGCGTCCTACGTAGGGCTGTTTAACATCAGACATATATATAGAACTCAGACTCAGCCTCAGATGCATGCATGGCTCGAGTCAATAATAGTGCCCGGAAGACAGCAATAGGCTCACCCTCTATTATGTGGATCCAAATTCAACGATTGGTGAAATGTGGGTGTTAATTCACCTCTGCCTAACCCTCCGAGAATAAAGGCGTGATTGTATGTATGTATGTACCGGTAGTGTAGTCTATATCGGGTGAATATATATTACCACTATTACCAGTAACTCATATTGTCACATAGTTGGCACGCATGCAGTCCGTTTTCTTAATTGATCGATCATGATACTTTAAAACATGCGTGGTGATAATTTACTAGTCGCTATCAACTGGTTACGACACATTTGACATGATTCACATCTTAATGATAATATTTCTATAGCATATGATTTTAGACTGACAAGGTTATTTATATAACTCTCAATCGAACAACCGTGATCATAGCGTTTGTAACAGTGCCGAAATATTTGATACACGCAATAAGAAAGGTAGGACACGAAGGTATTCTCGTTCCAATTGAGCAGTTCTACTGGGGAAGTACCTCCAACCTACTAAACAGATAGATAGATAATATTTCACTGTACACCAATATATTTACAGCAGAGACAAGTAGGTAGGTAGCATGTATATACGAGTACAGTTTGAATTACAATGGGCGGCCTTATCGCTGAAAGCGATTTCTTCCAGATTATCTTGGGATGGACAGTAATGAAACAAAACAAAAGATATAATAATATGGTGTACTAAAACAAAAAGGGAGAGAGAGAGAGAGAGAGAGAGAGAGAGAGAGAGAGAGAGAGAGAGAGAGAGAGAGAGAGAGAGAGTAAAATAATAACCTCGTGTTGTGTTCCCGGCGGTGATTAGGGTTACGAGGTCACTAAAGAGTTTTTGTGTTTGCAGTGGGATGACCAAAGGTTTGTCCTGCTTTATTTTCTACACTGACGGCACAGAAACTTTATTCTCATAGGGTTGGCAGCACGAGTGTGACTCGCCTGGCGTTGCACACATCCATAGGCCACGGTAACAACTTTCCAACAGGTGGGCAGGGTGTTTGTTTTTCATAAAAATAATACAAATCTTCTTTATTCTAGCGTTCATCTCAGTCATATCTAAAGCTTGACATCACGTGTATTTTCCGGGAAGCGAATGTCATCAAGGCCCTAGACAAGTGGCAATTCGACGACCAGCGTATAGATAGATAGATAGATATATATATAATTCTTTATTGTACACCAATAGATTGCAATAGAACTTGTAGGTAGCATGCATACAGTTTAATGTACAATGGGCGGCCTTATCGCTGTAAGCGATTTCTTTCAGGCAACCTTGCGTTTTGTAGAATAGAATGAAAATTATATGGGATTTGACGTATACGACAGTCGTCAATATATTTTATCCACACCTCAGGACAGGGTTTAATTAATAAGAATCCTATTATCATATAACAAATGCATGCATTTATTACTTTCCTTCTCCTAGCATATCCAGTACATATTACTTACATGCTCATGACAATGATTCCTTATATATTTTTATTCAAGCCTATTAAGTATTATAAATATTACATTATTGACGACCTCTGTGGCGTAGTGGTAGAGCATTCGACTGCCATGCAGGGGGCGTGGGTTCGATTCCCGCTCAGTGCAAATATTGGTAGGTATGCCTGAATATGTATATTTGCATTGGTCTGGGTGTTTCTATGTATAATATGTATTTATTTACAAAAAAAGTATTTAAGTATGTTTATTCCCATTCTAGATCTACAAGCTAGTTAAGCTATGCTTACCATGGGTCTAGATAGCGTTGTGTAGAATGTCATGGAATATTTATTTATTATCAAATATAATCCTCATAATATTATATCCAATTATATAATATCAATATAATATTAACTTTTTTTTCTGGCGGCACTAATAAACCATAGATAATAATAGTACATCTATTATAGGTAGTATCAAAGAGTATTTATATTGAACGAATGCCTCGAGTAGATGTTACAAATAGGTATATTGAAGCTTACATAGATACATACACATAATCACGCCTCTATCCCCGGAGGGTTAGGCAGAGGTAAATTAACACCCATATTTCACGAATCATTAAATTCGGTCCCACGTACCTAATAGAGGATGAGCCTATAGTCGTCCCGGCACTATTTTTGACTCAAGCCGTG
Source organism: Eilema griseolum (assembly GCA_963662185.1). Classification (NCBI taxonomy): domain Eukaryota; kingdom Metazoa; phylum Arthropoda; class Insecta; order Lepidoptera; family Erebidae; genus Eilema; species Eilema griseolum. The sequence continues at coordinate 6,566,839 of OY759248.1, read as the reverse complement.
CATCTGAGGCTGAGTCTGGGCTGTATATATCCGTCTGATGTTAAACAGCCCTATCCCTTAGTCGCCTTGTACGACACCGCATGGGAATAGAATAGAATAGAATAATTTATTTGCTCATAAACATGGTAACATAAGGTCTTACATATATATATAAATACAGCATGTTTAGCCGCAGACTGTGGCATGCAAATTTTCACATAATCGTTGGCAAATAATATTGAATCACTATTTAGTTTCATTGTTTGTCTGAAATAGTAATTGATTTTATGTTAGTTATGTTACTGAGTTTAAGTTCAGTTATGGTTATAATTTTTTTTAATACAAAGAATACCGAGATTTTGATTCTCGTTTAGTTATTTTTAGTATTAGAAACTATTTTTCGTTTATGTTGTATTGTTGACTTATGTCGTTGATGTTTTATCTTCCTTTTTAACTAAATTAAAATATTCCAACTTTAAAACCAAGTGTTACTCATTAATACCTTAAAATAATTTTTTTTATGAAAATAAAATATAATTGGAATGTCAAGAGGAATTTAGAATTATCAGAGGTCAATTTTAAGTGGTCAAACAATCTTAGTCAATACTATTTGCATTATCAGTAATATTTTAACAGTTTCACATTATAATATTTAGGACTAATGAGATTAAAGACATAATTCAGAGCAATTATTAATATTGGAGGAGAATTTAATTATCACATCAATAGGTCACAGAATGTCTCGAGTTTTCTCCCTACAAATATTATTCCTTAAAGTTTAAGTATTCATCAATCGAATAAAAACATTTGTCACATAGCCAAACATAAAGTTCTTTGTTAAATGTATTCATCAGTTTCCGGAATTGGACTGGTAATTTATTATATATTTTTATCGCCATTGTGTAACAGTTTCTATCACTTGAAATCAACCTATTCCGTGGTATTAGTAGCGGTTTTTGTTTGGAAGAGAAGGGGTGGTCCAAATTCTACTCTGCCGGGAACTACGCGGCATTTCATTTTGTCCTATATGACTCAAAACTTAGTGGTTATATTCTCTTGACTCACTCCATCCCATGGTTGCCTGGAAGAGATTGTCTTATGCGATAAGGCCGCTAACTGTACGTATACTGCGAAACTCCTCCATATTATGTAATGTGTTCTTTCTATAGACTATTATTTTATACTGTTAATTGATGGCACTTGGTGGAATTTGTTGTTACACAAATTGATAACTCACTTGTAATTTTCCACATTACGTTTAATATTTGTTAGACCTGACCGACTTACCGAATAATGTCATTGTAAACCTTTGAGGATCCCGTAAGTTACGTAATGTAACTGATGTATATATATATATAATATGTATAATAGTTATTTTATTTTTATTGTATTTAATATTTATAAATTATTTCTTGATTTGTTTATTAAAATAACAATTTTTTTTTCTTAATTTAAGTAGGCTTTTTATTGTAATAATGTGTGGGTATTATGTGCAATTTTAATCGTGATAATGTGTAAGTTAATAATGTGTAATTTTAATTTTAATGTAACAAAGAAAATTTGCATGCCACACACTGAGGCTAAACATGTTTGTGCTGTACTGTGATATTCTTTAAGATCTGTCCTACCGTGTCTAACGCTAATAAAATTCTTTATTCTTCTTTATAAGGCGAAACCGATCAGGTCTATGAAATATTAAAAGTAATTTGGGAAAGTACAAGTGAGTTATTAATATGTGTTCTTTCTTTCTGTACCATACAATAAAAAGGTATTTGATTTGATTTGATTTTGATCTTAACCGGTGTCTCAGTCTTCTTCGCGCGCACATTTGCTAATTGAAAAGCTGTTTATACAATATGATTATACTTAGAACAATATTGTCTTTTACAATTGCTTAATGCTTTATATATTAATGAATACCGCGGCTATAATAACTTCGTGTTGTGTTCCCAGCGGTGAGTAGGGTAGCCAGAGCTCACTGGAGAATTTGTGCTGTCAGTGGGAAGACCAACAATTTTATCTTTAAAAGTTACGTCACATATTTTTGTCGACATAAATCTCGTTTCTCCGTCACAATCTTTAATTATCAATAATAACAGCAATACTTAATTAAAAAAATAATTGGTTTCTTTGAGAAATATTTCGTGTAGATTGTTAATTTAAAATTTAATAAGGAGAAATGGTATGGGTTGTATGGTGGTGTATTCTCTTTAACCCCTCCAGCTAAGCTAAATTTCTTGTGTTGGTAGTGGGTTCTGAATTTGAATTTAGTATCGTTCGTGGGGATTTCATGCACAAAAAAAGCCGGTCAAGTACGAGTCGGACTCGTACTTCGAGGGTTACAAAATTATATCCAGGGATGAAGTTATGCTACATAAATCGCAATATATTTTGAACCACTACCTATCATGTTGTGCACAGTAGGTAATAGCTCACAATTATGTGCTCACTCCCTATTTTCCCTTCGTATTAGTATGAATTTTCTACTTTATAAATCTATTTGTGTGTTATATATATGTATATCAGTATATGTTGATAATACTTTGTGTAAAGTCGTATATTAATTTTATTTTACTTATACTTCTCTCTCTTTTTTTTTGTTTTTAACACACTATATATTTTAGATTAGCCGATAACTACACAACATTTTTTAAATTTAATACAATACTGTCCATCCCAAGGTTGCCTGGAAGAAATCGGTTCAGCGATGTACATTGTACATGCCACCTACTTGTTCTACTGTAAATCTATTGGTGTACAATAAATAATTATCTATCTATCTATTTTGATTGTGTTGACTTAGAAGTTTGATTGAGTCGGTCTTGAAAAGACCGACTCAGGTCTGTAACCTGAGTATGTAGTATGAATTTCATTTACTTGATACTTCCAGGTATTCCTGAGAAAAAGGTCTTGACATACAGATAGAGGGACGGACAGACGGATAACGAAATGATCCTGAATTTCCTCTTGAGGTATGGTACTCTAGAAAAAGTATGCATTTAGACGGTAACCGTAAAAACCAAAAAATCGTAAATGAAAAATATTACAACATTTTTTCATAAACATACGATTAACATATAATTACACCTTTATCCCCGGAGGGTTAGGCAGAGGTGAATTAACACCTTTCACCAATCATTGAATTCAGTCCCACGTAATAGGGTGTGAGCATATTGCCGTCTTCCGGGCACTATTGTCTGGGCTGTATTTATCTGTCTACACCGTATGGGAAGATATACACATTTTTTCAATGCATACAAAAATAATAAACTAATAAAAAAATATTCTACAACATTGTACACAACGCTATATAAACCCATACTAAGCATAGTTTAACCAGCTTGTGTTATAAGATCTAGAGTCTACTCAGATTTTGTTTTTGTAAATAGGTACATATATATTTTACCTAGACACACCCAATGCAAATAATATACATATTCATGCATTGAAATATTTGCATAGAGCGGGAATCGATCCCACGCTTATCGCTACGCCACAGAGGCCGCTAAAATACTTTTATCATATGATAATCAAGACATTAAACTTTACCAGCCCATTCATATTTATATGTCCTTTATAAATATCCAAGTCAAGGTCAAAAGTGGTCCAATATAGCCGACTCTCTCCCAAACTTAGTTTGTTAACGAACTGGACGTTTGATAATCATCTTTTAAAAGTATTTCCTATAAAAACAAGACAAGTGATTATTACTACAAACTGAAGATTGTAATAAAATATGTACATAATTATTTAATGCAGTTGGACGTTGGCTCTTTCTCCATCCGACGCAGATACTTCCCGAAGCACCCGTGCTCGGTGATCATCTGCGTCAGACGGTACGAGATGCTGCCGTGTGGCCTCTCTAGCCACTCCCCCATGATGGGTCTTACCGCCGCTACTACGGCGCGCCCTGCGCTTGGTCGCCCAAGTCGTAGTCCCATTACGAATTTAATGCAGTTAGCGCCATCTGGTGTGCTGAAACAAACAGTCAATGACCTATTGACCGTGGTACAAACTTAACATTGAACTCATGCTAATGTCTAACCCTTCACAACGAAAGAGACAGAACGATCAATTAGCATATTAAACTCATTTAGTTTATAGAGTAGAATTATTAATCTTATTAAGGAGAACGAAAAATCTTGGCAGCTGTGATTGGCTATCAGAACTGCCAGCTGTGTTAGCCAATCAGATTGCAAAAGAGAATTGTCAAGTTTAGGCAATAAAGTATATAAGTATAAGTATAAACTCACGGTTATATCCCCGAAGGGGTAGGCAGAGGTGTTAGTACCCACATTTCGCAAGTTTATGTTTAGGACCCAACGTAATAGGTGGCGAGTCTATTGCCATAAACCGGGCACTTATAAACCTACGATAAATACACACATAACTTCGAAAAGCATCGAAAAGTCATTGGTAAGCCATGGTAAAACCTGGGATCGAACCCGAGACCTCGTCTCAGCAGTCCATTACCCATACCACTAGGCTACCGCGGTTTGGCATTAAAATAAATCTAACTTTAACGGATTCCATTCCTATTTAATGTGTTGCTATTTATCTAGACTAATAGGTTATATTTCATACTTTTTTTTTACGTGCGCAAAATCCCCACGGATACTTCCCCACCGGAGCCGGTGGAGGAGGTTATGTCGGACTCGAGCCGACTAAAACGCACGCCGCCTGTGGGTCGTTTTTGTTGCGGAAGGTGAGGTTGACAGGCATATCCCACGCACGGTTATATTTCATCCTAGCGTTAATGTTATTCGTACCCAAAGCCTTCACCTCAGAGTTTGTGGTCAAATCTTATTCAATAAGTTGTCCTTAATCACACTTGAGTTCTGAACTTGAGACCTTTTTTTTGAGATCTTTGATCAGTTTAGCTGATAAATCTAATTCATTGTATGATTTAAGCAGACTTAGTGTTGTTTATCTAGTTTATTAAGTTTTTGTGGTATTCATTCGATAGGGTTATAGACTGATTAGTTTATTATTGATTTAGATAGGATTAAGTGAATATCAAAGCGGGACGTGAACTTGTGGCCACTCGCAAAGAAGAATGCTTTGACCAACTTCTTGCATTTCGAGTACCTATAGGCGGTTCATGTAGCTTATGGTCAGATCATTTTTGAAAGCCTCAACTTCTATTTGTTAAACACATTCTTTTGTTTTACTATTCCTCTGTACATTTTTGCCCAGGTACGAACCCATACGCCCCGCAAGAATGGCAATAAATAAATTTAAATTTGTGAGCTTTTAAGAGCCCATACACCCCTTTTGAAGGGACCATTGAACACATAATTAATTTAGTATTATTTGAGGTACCCATTCGCCCCTTCCCAATAAAAGTGGTTCTTTTTATTTCAAGTGGTGTGATTTATTTTAATTAGGAATTATTTTATATAATAGACGACTAAGGGATAGTTCTGTTTAACATTAGACAGATTTATACAGCCCAGACTCAGCCTCAGATGCATGGTTTGAGTCAACAATAGTGCCCGGAAGACGGCAATTTGGTGAAATGTGGGTGCTTATTCACCTCTGCCTAACCCTCCGGGGATAGAGGCGTTATTATATGTATGTATGTATGTTTAATTTCTATTTTTAGTAGCTTTTTTGTATGTAAAGTATATTAGTCGGCTATGTTTTAAATAAAATATCGATCCATTCATTGATTCATAAATTGGACCCCTTTACAGTTGCATTGCATGATTTAATTAATAAATATAAAACTATCGATGTTATCTGCGTAACTGAGCACAACATGATCGCGACGGATGTTGGCATAGTATCTATTCCAAATTATAACCTAGCTACGTTCTCCTCAAGACACGCTAGAAATGGTGGTACATGTATAATTGTCCAGAATGATATAAAAAGTAAAGAAATTGACTTGGCTAGATATAATGTTCCTAATGTTTTTGAAAACTGTGCTGTTGAATTAATAGACCATAACATGATAATAATATGCATGTATAGAAATCCTCAAAACAGTGACATAAAAAGAAAATTTGAGATATTCTTTAGCAATTTCTGTAAAATTTTGGAATTATTTTGCTATAAGTCTAATAAAAAAATGGTTATCTGTGGTGATTTTAACATAAATCTTTTAAAAAAATGCTGTAACTCTGAAAGATTCAAAAACCTTCTACAAGGTTATAATTTAAAATACGAAATTGATAAACCTACTCGCTTGTCTAGTGGTACCTGTATAGATAATGTCATCCATAATATACATGGTAGTAAAGGACAAATACTAGATCTTGCATTATCAGACCATACAGCTCAATTGCTAACATGTCCAGTAAAGAAAACATGTCGATATGACTACTGGTTCTCAACCAAAAGAATTTATTCCGAGCCCAATATGATGAAGTTCAAAAAATACCTCGGGGCCATAGATTTCAGTAAAATATTTTCTCAAAAGGATGCATCTAAGAGCTTCACAATCTTTTACGACATGTTCAATGCACTTTACGATACATGCTTTCCGAACGTTCAGGTTAAGATCCGAATGAAAATAAAACCTAAGTGGCTAAGTCGAGGCATCCGATTGTGTAGTAAACAGAAGCGGCAGCTGCTTTGGAAGTACAGATCAAACGTAACTGAATACAATAGAGCAAACTTTAAAAATATTTCACAGCGGTTAAGAACGGTAATTTGGCTCACAAAAAAAATCCAAAATGAATATTATATTAGGAATTCAAAAAATAAATCAAAAGCCACGTGGAAAGTTATACAAAAATCCAAGAGAAAGCGTAAATACTATAAAATTTGAGGGCAAAACTGTTTCACATCCCCATGAGATAGCAGAAATTTTCAATAACTATTTCATTGATCAGGTAAAACCGATAAGAACATGCACATATCGAAATACTGATATATCTAACAGATCTTCCTCTATGTTTATGCCACCGACCATCCCTCAGGACATAAATCAAATTATTATGTCACTGAACAATACCAACAGCACAGGATATGACGGTATCCACACAAAAGTGATAAAATCAGTATCCAATATTATCTCCCCAGTGTTGAGTCATGTTATCAATAACTGTATCGTCGAAGGTGTCTTTCCTGAAGAACTGAAAATTACAACTATAAAACCACTTTTCAAAAAAAACGATAGGGAAGATCTATCCTGCTATAGACCAATAGCATTGGTCCCTTTTTTCAAAGATTATCGAAAACGTCATATCTATACATTTGAGCAAATATTTTGAAACAAACAATTTGTTTCACGATGGTCAGAAAGGTTTTAGAAAGAATAAGTCCATAAACATGGCAATATGCGACTTTTTGAGCCTAATTGTCAGTAGAATAGACCAAAAATTGCCAGTAATGGGATTGTATATGGATATGTCTAAGGCTTTTGACTACGTTGATCGTGAGATTTTGATTCAGAAACTAAATTGTTGTGGGGTGAGAGGTAATATATCTGCATTAATTGAATCTTATCTTCAAAACCGTCAGCAGTATACGATATTGAGCAGAATAGTCGAAAGATCTGAAAGAACTTTTAATTCATCTCAAAGAACGGTTACCAACGGAGTACCTCAGGGTAGTGTTTTGAGGCCCCTGCTTTTCATTATCTACATTAATGACTTCCCTCACTCTGCTTCTTATCCTATGATCATGTTTGCTGACGACAGTACCTTAGTTTTTAATAATAATGACATTAATAATTTTGAAACTGACATAAATGATAATATTATTAGGGTTATTAATTGGCTCACGATGAATAATTTAAAAATAAATTTAGATAAGACAACAATAATGCAATTTGGACAAAGGATAAATAAATCACATGACATGGATATAAATTATAATGGTAAAATGATTACACAAACAGAAAAAACCAAATTCTTGGGTCTGTATATAGATAACTCATTGAATTGGAATGAACAAATTCAGGATGTATGCAATAAACTCCATCAATACTCCTATAACCTTTACATGCTCAGAAAAACTGTAAATGGAACTACATTATTGACAACCTATCATGGTCTAGATTCTTCAGCTTTAAGATATGGAATAATATTTTGGGGTAATGCAACTGACAAGGATAAAGTATTTATAGCACAAAAACGATGCATACGAGCAATGTGCTACTTACGTAGAACTGATAGTTGTGTACCATATTTTAAGAAACACAAAATCTTGACTATGCCATGTCTTTACATCTATGAAACTGCTGTGTTTGTTAGGCAGAATATGGAAAAGTTTGTAGTAGTTAGTAGTGCACGTCGTGCTGATAAACTGCATTTAGTTGCATGCAAAACGGCACTGTATCATAACAGTATCTTTGCTATGGCACCAAAAATTTATAATAATCTACCAAAATCAATTAGACAAGAGGCAAATTTCAATATGTTTAAAAAGGAGTTATCGATGTTCTTGGTGAATAAGACATATTACTCTGTTGTGGCATTTTTGAACGATAACACTATTAAATGACATTGTATATTTATGATGCAATTGTTTGACATACCTTTTGACATAACCTTGACATAACATAATTTATCGTTTGACATTTAATATTAATTGACATAGAATTGTTAAATTGTTGTATAAATTGAGTCTTTATACTGATAGTTTTATGTAGTTGCATACGCCTCAATTGCTGTATTTGATATTTAATAAGGCATATAATGTGAATTTTGGTTAAATCTGTAGTACAACTTAAATACTTTTATTGAATTGATTGACATTTATATGTATTTGAAATTCACTATTTTAATTACTTAAATTTATTATACTACCCTGAAATTCTAAATTAGTTAATTAACTGTGTTAATCTGTACACCACATATGGTAGGACATAGCGAACATAACATAGCCTGTAAGACCTTTATAATTAATCTATGTTTCACAGAATAAATGAATATGAATATGAATATGAATCCAAGATGGCCGCCGCTACAAAATGAGACTACACCGACAGAGTACCGTAGAACGGGGTGTATAGAGAGAGATCAATGGGTGAATATTAATAAAATGGTCGTTCGATTTTTTAAAATAATTTACTTTTCAAAAGTTTAAGTATCACCGAGATTTTTGATAATTGTGTTCATTATTACTGTTTTATTTCTATTCACCCTGTTTTACCCGGTACATATTTTTTCACAATTCCCTCAATATGGGTATCAAATAAAAGGGCTTGACTAGTGAAATACCATACACTATGACAGATTTCAAATCCAAGATGGCCGCCACCACAAAATGGCGAATTACATTTTTTCTCACAACCTCCTAAATATGGCTATCAAATCAAAGAGCCTGACTATTAGATCAATTTAACAAGAGTAAAATAAAACAATTTTAAATCTCCGTTACAAAAAACAACCTCCAAAAAGTTGAAATAAATTGTGTTGGTAAGTTCTTTAACTTTGATACTATACCTGGTTATTATTATGTCGGGGAGATCTTGGATAATCATATGAGTGCTTTACCAATTAGGGACCTCTGACAGGACAACTCTGGAATGAAAATACGACTAGGTATATCAAAGTTAAAGGGCTAAACAACATAATTTATTTTCAACTTTTTGGAGGTTGTTTTTTATGACGGAGGTTTTATTTGGTACTATGTCGATAATAGATAAATGGAGTATGAATAACAAATCGACCATATTTGTAATAATTATGTTTTTACATTATCGTAATTGAGAGCCAAGTGTATCAGTGAGTTTATTTATCTCGAGCGCCTAACAAGGTCAAATGATAATGGTCAAGATGCCTTCTATTATATTGAAACAATATTATTTACGCTACAGAAAAATAAACAAAAATTCTTATGTTTGTAGGTAGGTACGTTTGTTCCGCTTTTCAAAAAATATGTTGTTTGATAGTAGAATCGAGGCTCTAAGGTCTAAGATTCTGGTGGGATCTATCTCTACATATATCTCTCTAACCTAACCTAACCTAACAAAACCTTAATGTCTGAAGATTTTATTAAAAGCAGGTAGGTTCATCTGTTGATTGACGTAGGCTTTTTGATGCAGGCTTTCGACTTGAGGTTCGAGATACCGTAAAAGTCAATATAAACCAATGCATAGGAAAACAGAAAGTATCTGGGGGAGCGGGACGACTCTCACCCCAAAACTGCAAGAAAATTAACCCTCGAAAAAATAAAAGACCTCAGTTATCAGGGAACTAATAAAACTATATTAAAATACGCACTGGCCTACGAAAATAACGTACAAAAAGTTTTAATATTAAACTCCCCCACAAACCGCTCTCTGAATCCAATATGGCCGAAAAACCAACTTAAAACAACAAAGTTTCCCACAGACTTCCTAAAATCACTGAAAAATGACAGCACTATTTTAGAACCGCAAATTTTCAATTTCTCGATCAATTATTATTTACGTATCCGCAGTATCCACCTACGCGTTCCTCAGATCAAAGTGGCTAAATCGAAAAGGTATAATGAAATTATACCTTTATATAGAAAGTAACCGCGGCAGCCTAGTGGTATGGGTAATGGACTGCTGAGACGAGGCATCGGCTTCAATCCCAGGTTTACCATGGCACACATCAATGACTTTTCAATGCTTTTCGAGGTTATGTGTGTATTTATCGCAGGTTTATAAGTGCCCGGTTAATGACAATAGGCTCGCCACCTATTACATTGGGATCCTTTTTTTTACGTGCGCAGAATCCCCACGGCTACCCCCCACCGGAGCCGGTGGAAGAGGTTATGTCGGACTCGAACCGACCAAAGCGCACGCCGCCTATGGGTCGTTTTTGGTTGCCGAAGGTGAGGTTGACAGGCATAACCCTCGCACCCCGGCCGACCCAGGGCCATTTCTCACGATCTGACACGATCAATTACATTGGAACCTAAACATAAACTGGCGAAATGTGGATGCTAGTACCTCTGACTACCCCTTCGGGGATATAGGCGTGAGTTTATGTTATGTACTTAACAGTCTATATCAGACTACGCAGTATCTGCTGTTGCGGTCTGGTGCTATATGCGGACGGCTAATAATTCCTACCTTAACCCGAAAAGGTATAATTAAATTTGCGTGTTATTTAATCTAGATTCCTCGATATTTAATGTCAGCAAGCTTTGGTGCTAAGGATACGTGTATCTCAGTATTTGCTCTGCCGATAAACTCCCGGATAAATATGTTATTTCACTTCACGAGGAAGGGATACGCATTATATTAAAGGTGAACGATATCTGTTTATTCTCCGATGGCTCAATAGTGCAAATACTGGTGGACTGCATACCAATGATTTTAATACTTAGGAATACTGGAAGTACAGAGATTTGTCTACTACATGGCTCAACAGTATCATTGTCATCGTTTTGGTATATTTGTGATGCCATGATATACCTACATTTGATTCATGATAATGATTTTGGTGAATTGTAGGCGAATATGGACCAGTGTTTTTGAAATTTTCTTGGTTCAGTTATTTAAATGTGTGTCCCTTTTTATTATCCTAAGACATTGTGCACAGCGCAATAATACAGTAAATGTATACCTTGCTTAACTAGCTTGTGTTATGGGATCTAGAATGCGGTTAAACATACATCATCCATTTTTCATTTTATTATGGAGACTGGAGTCCACATTCCGGCGGTTTTTGCTCCTGATTGCTGGCAGTCGCACCTGTAAAGCTGATCATATTGGTCACTACAGGAGCGACAGCCTTCTGCTGAAAGCCTGCACTAGAGATTGACATTAATTAACATGAACACTAGCTTGCAGGGGAGGAAGCCTTAGGACCTAAAGACCTTGGTAGGACCCAATTCAATGACCTCTGTGGTGTATCGGTAGAACGTTAATACCTACCCATGTAATAACTACCCATGGGTTATTATTGTTAAGAGAATTAAAATATTGCCATCCAAAGGTTGCCTGGAAGAGATCGCTTGTAGCGATAAGGCCGCCATTTGTACATTTTTCATAATATTGTCTGTACATGTACTGTAATGTGTTAATGTACAATAAAGATTATCTTATCTTAACGTTCGTTCCCGCTCGTTCCCTGCGTTCGTTCCCGCTCAGAGCAAATATTTATATGCATGAATATTTATATTGGCATGTGTTAATGTACAATAAAGATTATCTTATCTTAACGTTCGTTCCCGCTCGTTCCCTGCGTACGTTCCCGCTCAGAGCAAGTATTTATATGCATGAATATTTATATTGGCATGTGCTAATGTACAATAAAGATTATCTTATCTTAACATTCGTTCCCGCTCGTTCCCGTTCACAGCAAGTATTTGTATGCATAAATATTTATATTGGCATTGGTCTGGGTGATTCTATGTAAAATATACGTATAATATCTTATATATAAAATTCTCGTGTCGCGGTGTTTGTGGTTAAACTCCTCCGAAACGGCTTGACCGATTCTCATGAAATTTTGTGAGCATATTGGGTAGGTCTGAGAATCGGACAACATCTATTTTTCATCCCCCTAAATGATAAGGGTTGTCCACTCTTAACATTATATGGCAAAACAACGTTTGCCGGGTCAGCTAGTATATGTATAATATTTTAGTGAATACAAAAAAAAAACCAAGTAGGTTAACCCGCAGTCTAGATCCCATAACACAAGTTGGTTAAACTATGCTCAGTAAGTGTCTGGACAGCGTAGTGTAGAGTGTTGTGGAATATTTATTTATTAATTACTTATTCATAATGTTCCAGTACGAATATAATCTTATCGATTAGCCATTAAAGGCTTACAAAGTACAAAGTGAAAAGGTAAAATTACCGATACTATAACATATATAACATAACATAAACTCACGCCTATATCCCCGAAGGGGCAGGTAGAGGTGCTAGCACTTACATTTCGCCAGGTTATGCTTAAGTCTCAATCCCACCCCAAGCTATTAACCGGGTACTTGTAAACCTGCGATAAACACACACATAACTTCGAAAAGCATCGAAAAGTTATTAGAGTGTGCCATGGTAAAACCTGGGATCGAACCCGTGACCCTGGGTCAGCCGGGGTGCGAGGGATATGTCTGTTAACCTCACCTTCGGCAACCAAAAACGACCCACAAGCGTCGTGTGTTTTAGTGGGTTCGAGTCCGACATAACCTCTCCCACCAGCATCGGTAGTGGGGGTATCCGTCAGGATTATCCGCACGTAAAAAAAAGACTCAGCCTCAGACGCATGGCTTGAGTCAACAATAGTGCCCGGAAAACGGCAATAGGCTCATCCCCTATTACCTGGGATCGAATTCAATAATAGGTGAAATGTGGGTGTTAATTCACCTCTGGCTAACGCTCCGGGGATAAAGGCGTGATTATATGTATGTATATAAAATACTAATTATACCTTAAATCTATTAACAGTTCATCTTCGGCGGTGAGTTTAATTTCCGCTCAGTCCAAAGTACAAATATTTGAATGCATGAAGGTCCATTGGCTTTGGTCTGTTTGCTAATTTGTGTGTACAAAGGAATGTTTGCAATTCACTGAAATAGCTGGACGTCACAATAATTGATTGCGACTTTCAACTATTCGACAGTTCTACGAAAGTACAGTCAGCATCAAAAGTGGACAATGCATCCATCATCACTTTTCAAAATAAAAAAATCAGTAATATTTATTAATTATAGTGGCAAGTGGAAAACTGTAGTCTCTACTGGGAAAAAAGCGTGACTGTATGTATGTTTGTAGAGTAGTTAAACGGCATTTTCATTAAGAAATTTAAGTTACTTTGTTCAAAAACTGACACTATTATTGACATTAATGTAATTTTCCTAATTTAAGCAATCTATAAATATTCTATTTCTATTGTATTCATTAAATCCCAGAAAATAAATAATATTGTCACAATATTTATTATAAAAATACAAAATTATATCCGAATTGATGAACGATTTCTTAATATTTTATTTGAATATATCATATCACTGAACGCTTAGGCCGAGGTTACATTGGCTAGCGATGCGACTCGCGAGAAATGAAGGTTTAGTTAGTTATTATACATCATCCGGTGTATATGGAATTATAATAGCGATCTATACGATAAGTTAATATAAAATACCTATAAATAATAATAATATTTTATATCCTACACTCCATTTGGTTAGGCATTTAACTAAACGTAAACAATATCGATGTGTCTTTTTAATAGGTTTTATTAAAAAACTCAAATTATTAATGTTATTCTGTTTAGAAACTCATTTTAATGACTAAAAGTCGATATTGAACCACTAATTACTCAGTTAGATGGCCAAGTTTATTTGTTAAGCTATTGCATAGCTTTTATCGCGGGCCTTGAGCGTGGGGACCGAATCCAGAAATTCCGTAACGAAAAAAACCTAACACCCCCAACTCCGAGCTCGCACGAATCGAGCCGAGCTGCTCCGAAGTTGCTCCGCTTAACGTAAGTAATTATAATTGCATAAGTTGTTAGTTTTCAAATTCAAATCAGACTCAGACTCAGACTCAGACTCAGACTCAGACTCAGACTCAGACTCAAATTCAAATTATATTATTATTTATTATAATTGCATAAGTTCATAAAAAATGCTATGCAATAGCTTTACCGCGGCAGTCCCCGAGTGCCACATGTCTTTTATTTAATATGTGCTCCAAGATTCGCTCCAAGATTATTCACCTTTAGTTATGTACCTAACTAAATGGAGTATAGATTACTTGGTGAAGCATGTTTATAAAATACTATTTATTAGAGAAGCTTTAGTTAGAGTGAACTTTAGTTATAGATTTTACGCTAGATCGCGTTTTATTTGAAAAGATCGAATGTGATTTTCAGGGTGCTTTTGCGATTCTTTTATACGTTACAATAATTATTGAACAAGTACACATTTTTTTTCCAAGTCAGCATTATAATACTGTAACTCGTCTTCGCTGAATTGTTACAAATTAATGTAGCATAACCATGCCACATTTCAACTAAATTCGCTCTCTTTATCTCGTCGTAAATCGCTCTATAGTGTAACCTCAGCCTTATTCTCAAATAATCTCCGTTCCGAGAACACTTTCATATTCCGTTAAGGAAGTAATTCTGTTTATTGAAATAACAAAATATTCACCTTCATATTATTACATGTTAAATACAATTTTATTTTTGTAATAAAAATGTACATATTCCTAAATGATGAAATACAAGTATAATGATGTGCTTTGATTAATATAGAAAAAAAATTTGGATCAGGTCAGGCAGGATTCGAACCCGCTAATCTATCCCTTACAGAAGGCTCTGACCACTGAGCTATCAAACCTCACCTGCAGTCATTCAAATCTTCCCATATATTTTTTTTTTTTTTTTTTTTTTTTTTATATAGGACACGTCAATTGGACTTCGCCTTGCCTGATGGTAAGCTGAAGGCAAAATCCCAGAAAAGAGGGTCACCATTACTTACACATACCGTGTGACAATGGTGACACTCAGCTTGACGGCCTTGTCATATGCTTTTTCACGCCCCGCTTAAAGGACCCGGGACTGTAGGAAGAAGGAAACACGTGAGCTGGTAATGAATTCCAGGCCCTAATGGTGCGACAGAGGAAAGAGTCTCCGAACCGCTTGGTTCTTGATCGGATGTTTTGCACCGTGTGCGGATGACATCTAAGACCTGCACGCGTTGTCCTGTGTAGGAAAGGGGAGGGTGGGACTAATTGGAAGAGCTCATCAGAACACTCCCCATGGTACAGACGGTAAAATACAGCCATGGACGCAACATCTCTACGCAGCTGTAAAGGTTCTAGGGTGTTCGTGATCTCGGGATTCCCAATGATGCGGATCGCACGTCGCTGCAACCTGTCGAGAGCATCTAGTAAGTACTTTGCTGAACCATCCCAGAGATGCGAGCAGTACTCCACACAGGAGCGAATTTGTGTCTTGTATAGAAGACACCGCTGCTCCGGCGTGAAAAATCGTCTCACTCTGTTCAGGACTCCGAGTTTTCGTGAGGCTGTTTTGATGATGCTTTCGATGTAGTTTTTGTTATTCAGGTTGCAGCGAACATCCATACCTAGGATATTGAGATTGTCCTGCAGCGGCAGTGGCGTGCTCTGAAGAGTGGGGAGGGGAAGGAAAGAAGATACTTTTGCTGTAAACGCACATGCCTGCGTCTTCTTGGCACTGAACTCAACCAGGTTCTCAGAGCCCCATTGAGAAATGTGATTCAGGACCCCGTCAAGCTCAGTGACAAGAAGCTGCCTTTTCTCTGCGATATCTGACTGCCTGGCCGCTGGATGTCCATGATAACTCCCATGTAAAGTGCTATCGTCTGCATAACAATGAACATTGCCGGTAGTCAGCATGTCGTTGATATGCAGAAGAAAGAGAGTGGGTGATAAGACGGACCCCTGGGGCACGCCAGCATTAACCTGCAGAAACTCTGAAGCTCGTCCGTCACAAAGGACGCGAATATATCCGTCTTTTTTTTATAATAAATATTCCACGACATTCTACGCAACGCTATATAGACCCATGGTAAGCATAGCTTAACTAGCTTGTGTTATGGAATCTAGAATGCGGATAAACATACTTAGATAGTTTTTTTTTTGTAAATACATACATATTATACATAGATTTCTATGTATAATATAATATAATATGTATGTATTTAACCCAGACCCAGAGGAATCGAACCCGCGCCCCCTGCATAGCAGTCGAATGCTCAACCGCTACGCCACAGAATGTAGTTACCGTGGCCTATGGACGTCTGTAACACCAGAGGAGTCACAGTCGCGCTGCCAACCCTGTAAGTACAGAGTTTCTGTGCCGTCAGTAGAAGACAAAGCAGGACAAGCCTTTAATCTTCCCACTGACAGCACAAATTCTCCAGTGAGCTTTGGCTGCCCTACTCACCGCTGGGAACACAACACGAAGTTATTATAACCGCGGTATTCTGTAGGCCGTCTTACAGTTTAGTTAGCATACTAAATGCTTTAAAATTTCATTCAAATGATGTGTTAGACTAAGTGTAAAGCATAGCCTTACACTCTCACCTAAGTATTAAACATGTATTTGACAAGTTGCAGTATGTCACAGGCTACAGTGTGAACGCAAATGTGTTTTATACTTGTTGACTATACATACTTTGTGAACGAAAAAGTGTCTGAGACAGTCTCAATACATGTATAAAAACAATTATTGTGTTTTGATTAACCTTCTACAAGTATTCAACAGGTTTTGTATCCAACATGTTTACTACTTGTTTTTTGGTGAAAACGAGGGGTAAAAAAGTTTGTATGTTTGTAACAACATGCTGCTGACGCTTTATTAACCATTTGTACAAATTTTCTAACTTTATAGAGAGACCACCGTCTTAGATGTGTATTCCAGAAAGATACTAAGTTCTGAATTTCGATTTGTATACATACGACATACATACATACATAGAGGGTTAGGCAGAGGTGAATTAACACCCACATTTCACCAATAATTAAATTCGGGTGAGCCTATTACCGTCTTCCTGGCACTATTGTTGACTCAAGACATTCATGTGAGGCTGAGTTTGGGCTGTCTAAATCTGTCGAATGTTAAACAGCCCTATTGTTTAGTCGTCTACGTACGTACGACAGCGCATGGGATGAGATGAGGTGGTCCAAATTTTACTCTACCGATTTGTCCAATTACGTGGAATCGAATACAATGATTGGTGAAAACAAACAGCTCATGCGGCACCTAGAGGATCACTCTTTAATTAATGACCGGCAAAATGGCTTCAGGCCGAAACGGTCAACGGGTGATCTTCTAGCATACGTTACCCATCTTTGGGGTGATTCTATGGACAAGCACGGCGAGTCGCTGGCAATTAGTCTTGACATCGCCAAAGCTTTCGATAGAGTCTAGCACAAATCGCTTCTTTCCAAGCTACCTGCCTTTGGTCTGCCTTCTAGGCTGTGCAACTGGGATGCTAGCTTCCTGCAGGGGCGCCGTATTCGCGTCCTTTGTGACAGACGAGCTTCGGAGTTTCTGCAGGTAAATGCTGGCGTGCCCCAGGGGTCCGTCTTATCACCCACTCTCTTTCTTCTGCATATCAACGACATGCTGTCTACCGGCAATGTTCATTGTTATGCAGACGATAGCACTTTACATGGGAGTTATCATGGACATCCTGCGGCCAAGCAATCAGATATCGCAGAGAAAAGGCAGCTTCTTGTCACTGAGCTTGACGGGATCCTGAATCACATTTCTCAATGGGGCTCTGAGAACCTGGTTGAGTTCAATGCCAAATGCCCAAGCATGTGCGTTTACAGCAAAAGTATCTTCTTTCCTTCCCCTCCCCACTCTTCAGAGCACGCCACTGCCACTGCAGGACAATCTCAATATCCTAGGTATGGATGTTCGCTGCAACCTGAATAACAAAAATTACATCGGAAGTATCATCAAAACAGCCTCACGAAAACTCGGAGTCCTGAACAGAGGGAGACGATTTTTCACGCCGGAGCAGCGGTGTCTTCTATACAGTACACAAATTCGCTCCTGTGTGGAATACTGCTCGCATCTCTGGGATGGTTCAGCAAAGTACTTACTAGATGCTCTCGACAGGTTGCAGCGACGTGCGGTCCGCATCATTGGGAATCCCGAGATCACGAACACCCTAGAACCTTTACAGATGCGTCTCTACGCATCCATGGCTGTATTTTACCGTCTGTACCATGGGGAGTGTTCTGATGAGCTCTTCCAATTAGTCCCACCCTCCCCTTTCCTACACAGGACAACACGTGCAGGTCTTAGGTGTCATCCGCACACGGTGCAAAACATCCGATCAAGAACCAAGCGGTTCGGAGAATCTTTCCTCTGTCGCACCATTAAGGCCTGGAATTCATTACCAGCTCACGTATTTCCTTCTTCCTACAGTCCCGGGTCCTTTAAGCGGGGCGTGAAAAAGCATATGATGAGGCCGTCAAGCTGAGTGTCACCATTGTCACACGGTATGTGTTAGTAATGGTGACCCTCTTTTCTGAGCACCTTTTACCATCAGGCAAGGCGAAGTCTAATTGAAGTGTCCTATATAAAAAAAAAATGTGGGTGTCAATTCACCTTTGCTTAACCCTTCGGGGATAAAGGCGTGATTGTATGTGTGTATGGAGTTAGTATGGAAGGAGAGCTCGTTACTACCCCTTATTTCATTCACGACGACCGTACAATAGATTGAGTTCCGTACCGTCTGTCACAAACACCTGTTCAAGTCTACTTGTGGAGTTAGTGCCCTCAAATATTTGTATTTAGATTAACAGAGTTGATATAACTTCGTATATAGAAATAAAACGTTTTGGATAAGAGTTCTTAGGTCAATAACCTTGTGGGAATATGTACGTACAAGTAATGATGAAAGGATACTATAATGATTAGGAACATAATTCATAATGGGGCAATGCCACCAGTTTTCTGGCCACCCTCCCGGTTGACATCGATGGGGAGGAATTCTTTGATGCCTGAACCTGCAGGATTGTTTAGGTATATTCTGTATTGTTTTTATATTTTAATTTAGACAGCTTCCGTGTAGGTACATTATGTAAATATTAAACTCATAGTTTATGAAACTGTTGCATAATAGGTTTTTGTTAGGAGGTAGCACACGGCGGTATTTCCGCCCAATTGAGCAGTCCGACTGGGGAAGTACCTCCGCCCTACAGAATACCGCGGTTATAATAACTTCGTGTTGTGTTCCCGGCGGTGAGTAGGGTAGCCAGAGCTCACTGGAGAGTTTTTGTGCTGTAAGTGGGATGACCAAAGGCTTGTCCTGCTTTGTCCTCTACACTGACGGCACAAAATCTCTGTTCTTACAGGGTCGGCAGCACGGATGTGTGAACGTTCATAGGTCATGGTAACCACTTTCCATCAGGTGGGCCGTGCGCTTGTCTCCCACCTAAGTTGTATAAAAAAAAAGACTGTGCTTACAGAGTCGGCAGCGCGAGTGTGACTTCCTTGGTGTTACACACGTCCATAGGCCACGGTAACTACTTTCCATCACGTAGACCGTGTGCTTGTCTGCCACCTAAGTGGTATAAAAAATAAATAAAAAAATACGAGTCTTTTTAGTATCACATGAGTATTTTAATACCAAATTCTGTACAGTTTCAAACACTACTTTATCTAATCTCATGAAATATTTAATATAATTTGTTTTGTTTATATAAACTATTGTCTAACTTTCAGTTCTATATCATCATGAAACCTGTGTTTATTAGAGATCAGGTTTCTCCTTCGTTAGCAATGCTAACAAAAGCTGAAAGCTAACTTAGCATTCAGCTTTTGAAAGTGATTGTACCTACCCATCGATCAAAACGTCATAATAGCAAAGTTAGTTAGTTAATTATCTTGATTGAGGACTAAACAATGTCTAGACCAGCTTAGCTGTAAGCCAATAATATACGGCTTTACATAAAGTATTATCATGATTCAAAGATCATCATGATCTTGACTACAAAGTTCCAAGATGATTCTATCAAGGTATTAGGAAAAAATCAAACTCGGCGGTGGCGCGCCTACCCGTTTCCGGGGACTAGTGTAGTCCCCACACCCGAGAAGAGGGCCAGATCGTGAGAGATGTCCCTGGGTCGGCCGGGGTAAGAGGGATATGCCTGTCAACCTCACCTTCGGCAACCAAAACGACTCACAGGCGGCGTGCGTTTTAGTCGGTTCGAGTTCGACATAACCTTTTCCACCGGCTCCGGTGGGGAGGTATCCGTGGGGATTTTGCGTACGTAAAAAAAAGGAACAGATCAAACTGTTTTATTGCTTCAAAACGTGTTATTGTGCGAACTAAAGGTGTGTACCATATATCAGAACAATCAGTCAACAGGAAGAGGGAGAAGGGATTAAGATCACTTCGAGTATTTTGAGTACGTAGTACCCGGCAGAGTAGAATTTGTACCAACCCATCTCTTCCCACGCGGTGTCATACAAGGCGACTAAGGTATAGGGCTTATTGTCGATTTGCGTTTTATCTTTTTACTTCTTTAGTGTGAGGACGTGTCAATTATTATTTTTTTGCACAGATGCGAAATTCGTAATTTATCGTATGCGTCACTGTATGACACAGACTCTTTCCTCTGTCGCACCATTAAGGCCTGGAATTCATTACCAGCTCACGTGTTTACTTATTCCTACAGTCCCGGGTCCTTTAAGCGGGGCGTGAAAAAGCATATGATGAGGCCGTCAAGCTGAGTGTCACCATTGTCACACGGTATGTGTAAGTAATGGTGACCCTCTTTTCTTAAACTTTGCCTTCAGCTTACCTTCAGGCAAGACGAAGTCAAATTAACGTGTTCTATATATAAAAAAAAAATACAGTGGTATTCGTATTATAGTGATTTGTGATGTCACTAACATAATTTAATCTCTTAATTCTGAAATGACGTTTTACCTATTTATCAGATAGCTACCAAATGTTTAAAAATTATATATGTAGGTACATATTATACATATAGACTAATTGTACAGTACCCGTAGCACGAAAAACTATCGTTATCGAGGGAAATGGAGCATTGGGATTGGCCAGCTTCACACGCACACAGGTTCACAGTAGGCAAGCAGCCAATCGCAGTGCTACATTCTCTCGATAAATTTACGATAAGATTACAATACATTTTCGTGCTTAGAGGTACTGTACTCTATCCCTATTTCAAATTTCACCCAGATCCATTGGGCCGTTATCGAGTCACAAACTTTCACAGAGCTCACTGGAGAATTTGTGCTGTCAGTGGGAAGACTAAAGGCTTGTCCTGCTTTATCTTCTACACTGACGGCACAGAAACTCTGTACTTACAGGGTTGGCGACTGTGACTCCTCTGGTGTTACAAACGTCCATAAGCCACGGTAACCACTTTCCACCAGGTGGGCTGTATGCTTGTCTGCCACTTAAGTGGTATAAATAAAAAAGGAAGTAAGGAAATCAAAATTGATTCGAAATTCAGGCTGTGAGTTAAAGTATCTCTGTCGAGAAAATACTTAGTTCTTATTACAAGCCATTGTAACAAGAACTACTCAAAGCGTCGAAGGTAATATCTGGATAATAATGACAAGGTTATCTGAGGAAATAACCTTATATAACCTGCTCATTATCCTCGGTAAAGAACACAGGTGTCAGATGAATATTGGTACGAATATTTTTGAATTAATTTTGTTATAGAGTTGAGTGAAAGTTATAAAATTAATATTTTTGATATGATGATATGATTTATAGTGAAAGCTTACTTTTATTACGTTGGATCTTTTTACCCGACTGCGCTAGCGAGGGCGATGTGTTTTACGCGAACGCATATATAGAGTTTTCTTTGTTTATGGTACTAACGGCTCGATGGATTTTGATGAATGGGTCTCAAATTAAAGGTATTGATCTTCGGAGTGCCGTGTAGGGTACATAAAATGTCAATAAAAACGATACGCTGTATTTTTGGTGTTAATATGCGCGTTGTCTTAGAAGGAGATTACAAAAGTATAAATATTTTATATCATATCTAATAAGATTAAAAGAAAATAACATAACATAACATAAACTCACGCCTATGTCCCCGAAAGTTTAGGTTCCAATGTAATAGGTGACGAGCCTATTGCCATTAACCGGGCACTTATAAACCTGTGATAAATACACACATAACTTCGAAAAGCACCAAAAAGTCAATGGTGCGTGCCATGGTAAAACATGGAATCGAACCTGAAACCTCGTCTCTGCAGTCCCTTACTCATACCACTAGGCTACCGCGGTTATAAAAGAAAATAAATTATTAAAGAAATAATATAAAAGAAAATAAATTATTAAAAAGAAGGAAAACCCGGCTGCTGTCTAAAATAATTGAACAAGTTGAATAGCAGGAGGTGCGCATTAATTTACGTTATTTAGTTTATGATTGCCAAATGAATTAATTATAGAAAATCATCGTCATAATTGCATCCGAGGAGGTTGGTTCGTTGAGGAGGTAGGACACGACGACGCCTGTCCCAATTGAGCTGTCTAATTGAGGAAGTACCACCACCCTATACCACGGCTATAATTACCTCGTGTTGTGTTCCCGGCGGTGAGTAGGGTAGCCAGAAGTCCATAGAGAGTTTTTGTGCTGTCAGTGGGAAGACCAAAGTCTTGTCCTTATTGTGTCTTCGGTACTGACGGCACAGAAACTCTCTGTTCTTACAGGGTCGGTAGCACAGGTGTGACTCCCCTGGTGTTGCACACGCTCATAGGTTGCAGGAACCACTTTCCATGAGGTGGCTGTCTGCCACGTAAGTCGTATAAAAAAGTCCAAGACTATTACCTTAGAACCCGGAGTACCTTGATTCTTTCTCCACCTTTAGGCTTGGCTTATACGGTTTTAATGGGAGCGACTATCGTCTGATCTCCCAACCCCGAGAGACAAGCCCCTGAAGTTTTGATAGGGTGAAACGAAGGGTGGAGGATTCTCTTGAAAACACTTATATCATTCATTTCACGAAGAATATGGCTAATTGATATTCCGACTTGCCAATGTCTTGGTACGCAGAACAAAATAATATGTAACCGATTGCAGTACTTATACGCCGAGAGCATCTTTATTAACACCAGCTAATTCGATAAACCGTACTGCACTTAGTGGAAAAACACCTAAATGAATTTAACTCTACGGTATTAAGCTACGGTACCGTAGCTATAGCTACGCACGTAGCACCTTTCGATTATAAAACATGATGACATTAAAGGTGAAACCGCATTAGCGCGACACTGCAGCGGCGCGGCGCGGCACGGTACGAGTTTACCATTCCACGATGCGCCGCACCGCTACGCTGCAGTACCGCTATAGTGCGTTTTACTTCATTAGAAATAGGGGCAAGTATATTTTTCTTGACGCGCCCCTCCGATGACGCGCCGTGTCTCTCCGCTTCAGCCGCGTGGTTCCCAGTAGAGTAGAATTTGGACCACCCCATCTCTTCCCATGTGGTGTCGTACAAGGCGACCAAGGGATAGGGCTGTTTAACATCGGACAGATATATACAGCTCAGACTCAGCCTCAGATGCATGGCTCGAGTCAACAATAGTGCCCGAAATACGGCAATAGGTTCACCCCCTATTACGTGGGACCGAATACAATTATTGATGAAATGTGGGTGATAATTCACCTCTGCCCAACCCTCCGGGGATAAAGGCGTGATTATATGTATGTCTACCCAGCGCTGTCTAGACCCATGGCTAGCGTAGCTTAATTATACTGAGTCCACTAATTATTGTATTTTAGACAGATGAAAGAAGTGAGTGCGTAAATATTTAAAATATCGATTAAGTTAAAAAAACCTAGATAAAAAAAAGTCGAGAAATGAAAATATAGGTATCATGATTTGATGTGGAATTATTATTTATCTATCTAAACAGTAGATTCGGGTCTGTACATTTTAAGAATTTATCATAAAACGACTGTGGGCCATAATGCACACGCTAATCTACAAACCATATTTACATTGTGGAAATATATCTTTGTTTTTTTTTTTCAATTTAAAAGACCACAACACACCTTCGAGAAATCCTTTTATAGTGCACGCGAGACCAATAATCAGTTTTAAATGAGTTAAATGTTTAAAAAATAACCGCCAGTAATATAATATTTTAGTAAAAAAAATATGTTATAGTAGTCGATTTCGATTGAAACATTTTCAAATTATATTATAATATAAATACAGTCGATCGACTCACTACATCTCTAAAATTGTTTTCTGGCTGACGTAACCTTGTCAATGAAATATGATGTATTGGCACTTAACTTTTGTTCTGAGTTTTAGGCGTTGACGCTAAAACAAAGTTATATCGACCACTGTGTCTGAGCTGTCTAAAATACAATCATATAGCGGACGAACTATAGCTTGTGTTATGGAATCTAGAATGCAGATAAACATTTTTAGATACTTTTTGTAAATACATACATATCAGAGCATCAGTAGAGCCTTCGATGTGTTCTTGGCTGTCACCTTCCATTGCGAGCGTGTTGGTGGCGGGTACTCCAAAATAAAAGAATGTTTACACAGATGGATGTAATCTTATTTGATTTTACAGAACACTTGTACAAAACTAAACACAATACACGAGATTAAACTGGATTAAGAGCCAAAAGGTTAGCATGTGTACGTCTCCTGCGATAGCTGTCAGTCGAATCACCGACTGTCAATGCGTTTGGCGCCACTCACTACAGTCACTACCCTATTCGGGGTTACCCGCTCTTATTTTTATACCAACCGAATAAAGTATAAACAAATCGATTAATCATAATGTTGACTTACGAAAAATTATCTTCAACAATAAAAATCAGTAATTATTGGTATAACGTAATTAAACCATAACTCTTATTTAACGACGCGCCGTCATACATATTATATATAGATGCAAATATTCATGCATATAAATATTTACACTGAGCGGGAATCGTACCCGCACCCCCTGTGTAGCAGTCGAAAGGTCTACCGCTACGCCACAGAGGCCGTCGAAGTCTAGGTACTCATAGAGTTTCTTCACAGAGTACACTTTTCTGTATTTTACCGTCTGTACCATGGTGAGTCTGTATTTTACTGTCTGTACCATGGTGAGTGTTCTGATGAGCTCTTCCAATTAGTCCCACCCTCCCATTTCCTACACAGGACAACACGTGCAGGTCTTAGATGTCACCCGCACATGGTGCAGAACATCTGATTAAGAACCAAGCGGTTCGGTGACTCTTTCCTCTGTCGCACCATTAAGGCCTGGATGAATTCCAGGCCAATTACCAGTTCACGTGTTTCCTTCTTCCTACAGTCCCGGGTCCTTTAAGCGGGGCGTGAAAAAGCATATGATGAGGCCGTCAAGCTGAGTGTTACCATTGTCACACGGTATAAGTAATGGTAACCCTCTTTTCTGAGACTTTGCCTTCAGCTTACCATCAGGCAAGGCGAAGACTAATTAACGTGTTATATAAAAAAAAAAAAACTCTCTACGCAACTTTGTCCACCACTCCTTTAGTTTAGTCTTGCTACTACCGAAGTATGTTTGTTCTAGATATTTAAAACTCATTACAAGTCGCGTGCCACGGTCGTTTCGAGCGGACGTGTTGGTCGCGATGAGAACTTTTTTCATTACTACCCGCTTTGTATTTTATGTAATAAAATATGTGTGATGAACTTATTATACCGAGTTTAAATAGTACAAACATAGTAATTAGCGATCAACAAGTAGAAAATGAGAATAGTGGCAGTGGTCAAGTGAACAGAATGCAATATGACAATAATGTTTTATCTCTGTTGGAAGGGAGAGGACGGAGGAGAGAAAGAGAAGACAGTGAGGATAATGCTGATGAAGAGGAGTTTATAACAATTAGAAAAAATCCAAAACGGCTACACCGCAGTTCCTCTGTGAACTTTGGTGATAGCCGCGGGTCACAAAATGTGCAATCAAGTAATGGTTTAGAAGTTTATTTATCATCAAAAGATACATTACCTAAACAAATCGGCTTAGCAAAATTATTCAAAGCTGAAGGTATCCAAGGAATTACGAATATAAGCTACAAAAACCCGTTTCGAGTGCGCATTCAGTTCGAAAAAAAGGAAGATGTTGACAAATTGTTAGAATGTGATAAGTTCAAAGAATTAGGATACAGATGTCAATTATCTGGACAAGTAAATTTATCTTATGGAATAATAAGAAATATCGAGTTGGAGGCTTCGGAAAAAGAATTAATGGACATGTTTACCAGCGAATATGAAATAATATCTGTGAAAAGATTGAAGAGATCGACAGAAGAAGGAAAATGGGTAGATAGCGAGACAGTACGTATTTGTTTTCGTAGCAAAACAGTCCCTACAGTGGTAGAAGCTTGGGGATGTAAATTAAAAGTAGAACTATATACGTTCCCAGTAACACAATGTTCAAATTGTTGGAAATTTGGACATTTACTACGTCAATGTACCAAAAAACCCGTGTGCCCGAAATGCGGCGGATCTCATGCTAACTGTGACATCAGGCAATATTATTGTGTCAACTGTAAAGGTGAGCATATGTCCTTTAACAAAAACTGCCCAGTGTTCTTGAAAGAGAAAGCAATTCGTAAAATTATGTCTTTAGATAATTGCACTTATAAAAAAGCGCTTAATATTTTTCTTACGGAAAATACGATACAGAAACATGGATTGGTATATAGCAATGAGTATCAGGGAGGCGAAAATGAGTCAATCGTAAGCAAAAATTCTGAGAGAGGTGAAGAAAGAGATGTTCAGACCCCTTCTTACAGGGATATTTTGGTTAAAACTATTGAAAAACCGGGGCCAAACAAGGATACCAGGCAAATACGTGGCAACACCAAGATAAATTCAAAGGAAAAGACAAAGAATAATAATATAGATACCTCGTCAAGTACCTTTTTAAGTGAGGAGCCAAGTTACCATGCTGAACCCAGCCAAGATCAGGATAAGATAGGTTATAGTTCTAGGTTGAAGAAGAATAGGCCACACAGTTACGACTTCTGGGAGATTTTAAAAAGAATAAAGGATACCGCTTTCTCAAATAAGACGCTAGAAGAAAAAGTGACTCATATAATCAGAATAGTGATCGACGCATCTAAATATTTTATCATGGAATCGGACAATAACTGTGAGTGGTTAAAAATAATTTTAAAACTTTTTTATGGCTAACAGTCACACGGCATATAAGTTATCAATATTTCAATGGAACGCTCAGAGTTTGAAGCCAAAACTGGTGGATTTTGAGTGTTTATTGTTACAAGAAAAAATACATATCGGTATTATAAGTGAAACTTGGTTGGAACCGGAATCTTTTATTCGCATTAACGGCTATAATATTTTTAGAATTGATAGAGATAGTCCTCATGGTGGTGTAGCAATAATCACTCATAATTCTCTAAGAGTTCAGACATCTACGTTTACACTTAGTAATACAGGTATTGAAGTTATACATGTAAAGTTGTTAAACTGTTCATATTTGGAAAACATAGTTAGTGTATATTGTCCTTCTAGTGTCAGAACTTGCCAATCAGATTGGGATACTCTCTTTAGTACATTTAGACAGAAATCCCTAATTGCAGGAGACTTTAATGGTCATCATACTAATTGGTCATATAAAAATAACACACGGGGTATACATCTAAAGGACTCGTCGCTAGATAATGGCTTCATTGCATTAAATAATGGTGATTCGACACGAATTAAATTAGTCAATGGATTATTACAGGAGTCTTCACCTGATATTACATTCGCATCTTCGGATATTGCGATTAATTTTGACTGGAAGACAACCAGTGAAAACTTAGGAAGCGATCATATAATTATTAAAATTATTTTTCAAAATTGTAATACTAATATAAATAGGAACCTAGGTAAGATGCGAAATTTCAAGAATGCTAAGTGGTCACTATACAGGCAAGCTTTAGAAGAGTCGTTTACCTCTTTGGATTTTTCGAATAGTGTTCAAATAAATTATGATATTTTTATTGAAAAGATTAATTCTGCCGCGGATAAGAGTATCCCAAGCATAAAGATATGTTCAAATCCTTTATCTAATTTTAAACCAAGGCCCTACTGGAGTTTACAGCTCTCTGAATCAGTTGCTCGACGTAGATTAGCGTTATCAAGATTTAGGCGGAATCCTATACCAGACAACTTAGATACATTAAAAAAACAAATTATAGAAACCAACCGTCTGCTTAAGCGAGCTAAAACCGAAGGTTTTAGACAATTTTGTAGTGACATTGATGGATCCCGATCTGTTTCGGATATGTGGAAGCGTATGCGGTGGATAAAAGGCCAAAGAGCAGCTAGATTTACTGCCCCTGAATCTCAAATCAGTATCTTAATAAGGAGCCTCACTCCTGACTTTGTGTTGCCCGTAATGCCGGTAGTAGAATCGGAGAACTTAACATTAGAGTCTCAATTCACACTACAAGAACTGATGAGGTGTCTTAAAAAAAAGGACACTGCGCCGGGGTTAGATCAAATTACCCATTCCATGATCTATAATCTCCCAAACATAGCGAAACAATATTTACTACAAATATATGATTTAATTTTAGAAACGGGTTGTGTGCCCACACAATGGCGCGATATACAAGTAGTTCCTATTCCTAAAAGTAAAGAAGCATCAAACGGTCCTATCAAATTGAGACCTATTTCTCTGATTTCTTGTACATGCAAATTGTTTCATACTCTTTTGTGTAAGCGAATTGAATGGTACGTTAACGTAACCACGTAACCTACCTACGCTGGCCTGCTTCTTAGACATTGAGAATGCATACAACAACGTTGCTGTAGACAAAGTTATATCCGCCTTAGATGAAATTCAAATAGGAAAGAAAATTTGTAAATATTTGTAGGAATTCTTAAAAGAAAGGCACCTCAAAAATTAAAATAGAACAAGGGGGAAGTCTTCATTATTTGACAAGGTGGACAGGAAAGGGTATAGCTCAAGGTGATCCGCTTTCCCCGTTAATCTTTAATATTACTACACATAAGCTGTGCCAAAGTATTACCAATGTTATGATTGGACAATACGCAGATGATTTTGTAATGTATACAAGTTGTAGATCACTTATGGATAGCGCAACGGAGATGCAAATTGCATTGGATAGTTTTGTTGTACTGTTAAACAACCTGGGCTTGGAACTTTCTAGTAGTAAGACTAAGTTTTGTCTATTCAGTAGGGGTCGTAGGAGGCAACAAGTTAATTTAAACATAAAGGGAAGGCCTGTAGAGGCAGAAGATAACATAAAATACCTCGGTTTATGGTTGGACTCCAGCTTACGATGGGGAAAACATATCAATGAGACATGGGACAAAACCCAGAGATTTCTAAGCTTACTAAAAGTGTTAGCCGGGGCATCTTGGGGCGTTCATCCGAAACATCTTCGTAGACTGTATATAGCACTAATAAGAATAAGAATTGACTATTCAAGTTTTCTATATGCCAACAGCGCAAATACTCACCTGGCTAAATTGGACAAGGTACAGAATCAGGCGCTAAGGATAATAGGTGGTTTTATACGTACTACGCCTATACATAGTATGGAATGCGAGTTGTGTATCCCTAATCTGAGTTTAAGACGAAAATATTTAGCTACTAAATACTGTTTGAAAGCTCAATCCTTAAAAAATAGTAATACAATAGAAGTATTGAACAGTTTAGCCAGCTACTGTAGCGGAAGATACTGGCAAAATAAAAAGCTTCCATTACTTGTCACTGTATACAATTGTACTAAAAATGAAATGATATCGTCGAGCTTTCCTTTAGAGATGTTTAGCTTGGACACGTGGGTTTCCAATATAAACATTGAAAATGTGATAAGAGACCATCTAGACGAAATAAAATGCAGTAAGGGTTCATATGAGTTAAATTACTTAAGATGTAGGCTGGCTTAAAGTCTATACAGATGGTTCCAAAAAAAATGGTATTTGTGGAGCTGCTTTCTATGATTCTAATAATGACCAAGGCAATATGTATAAAATAATGAACTGTGACCTATGTGTAATGACGGCGGAGCTCGTTGCAATATCAGAAGCACTAGGATATATACAGGCAACATATTCTGATAATAGTAGAAGTGTAGTTTTTGTCGACAGCAGGTGCGCACTTCAACATATAGCTCGATGCGCCTCTGGTCACAGAGGTGTAGCGATAGCGTATGTTATTATGAAACAGATTCTACACTTCATGGAAAATGATATTCAACTGATATTGCAATGGGTTCCGTCACATGTTGGACTACCTGGTAATGAGAGGGTGGATTGGCTGGCCAAGAAAGCTATATTTGAAGGAAATAGTATTAATATATTATCAAGTGATTTTGAGCTCTTGTCTAAATATAAGGCTATGTATAAATTAGAATGGAAAGAGTATTTTAACGAACGATCGCTCAATAAAGGTATATGGTACAAAACGATACAAAGTGAACCTCCCCATATTCCTTGGTTTGTCAATACCAACATCCATAGAAAATATGTGATTATAGCTCATAGACTTCGCTCCGGACATGCCCCACTCAATAGGTTTTTATATCTTATGGGGAAAAGTGCCAGTCCAAATTGTGCTGAGTGTGGCACTCCTGAGGATGTACATCACCTGTTGGTGGAGTGCGTGCGAACACGGGAACTGAGAGCGACTATAGTGGAAGAACTTAACATACGATCAATGGATGTTGGGAGTTTCAATAGTATTCTGGCCAGTCCTCTGTCTGAAGCTGCCTTTATAGTTTATAAAATGATGTATGAAAGCTTAATAGCTTCTTAGCATACTAAGTTATTTAGCTTACTGCCTGCATAACTTGGTATGCTACATATACCCTATCTACCTATATTTAAAGCGTCTTATGTAATTATAATAAGCAATTATGTAATCTCACTAATGTAAATTTAGGGTACGATGGAGCTGGCATGGTTATTTTGGCTAAAAGCTCCTAAATAAATAAAGATTAAAAAAAAAAAAAAAAAAAAAACTCATTAGAATACATATATTATCTCCAGCGTATCGGTTTTAAAATAAAAACTTTAGTAATTAAATTTGAACGAAAATACATTTTAGGAAATACAATATTTAATTTTCTCAAAGCGTAACTCTCAAGTTCACTTAAGCATACAGCCTCCTAGTATTAGCGCCTTAGACTCATAATATAAATAAACCTAGCGGTTCCAAAGGCTCAAGTTGAACAAGTTTTTTTTTATACCACTTAGGTGGCAGACAAGCGCACGGCCCACCTGATGGAAAGTGGTTACCGTGGCCTATGGGCGTGTGTTACACCAGAGAAGCCACACTCGCGCTGCCGACCCTGTAAGCACAAGAGTAAGAGTTTCTGTGCCGTCAGTGTAGAGGACAAAGCAGGACAAACCTTTAGTCATCCCACTGACAGCACAAATTCTCCAGTGAGCTCTGGCCATCCTACTCACCGCCGGGAACACAACACGAAGTTATTATAACCGCGGTATTCTGTAGGGCGGAGGCACTTGCCCAGTCGGACTGCTCAATTGGGCGGAAGTACCGCCATGTCCTACCTCCTATATAATAATCCTATATGTATAACCTAATCTGTGGTTAAGTTGAGAATTAAGGCTTCCTTCACGATGAGTCGTGGAGATACCTGATAAACATTCTATATAGCGCTATCCGTGGCGTAGCGGTAGAGCATTCGACTGCTATGCAGGGGGCGCGGGTTCGATTCCCGCTCAGTGCAAATATTTGTATGCATGAATATGTATATTTGCATTAGTCTGGATGTTTCTATGTATAATATGTATGTATTTACAAAAAAAAAGTATCTAAGTATGTTTATCCGCATTCTAGATTCCATAATACAAGCTAGTTAAGCTATGCTTACCATGGGTCTAGATAGCGTTGTGTAGAATGTCGTGGAATATTTATTTATTTATTTATTTATTTATCTATTGTGTAGGATGTTGTAGAATATTATAATTTACTAGCACTTTTTTTTTGATCTCGCGAGCACACTTTAACTCATTTATCTGCTATCGATAAAAAACGGTCAAGATTACTCTGTTTCAAGCTTACTGCTTACTTTTATTGTATTATCTGTTGTGTTTTATTGTACTTATAGACCTATGCAACTCCTCTATATTTATTAAAGTTAAGTTGCTTTAAATTTATTGAAGCATTAAATAAATTCAAAGTTCTGCATCGATGAATATAAACTTAGGCATTGATTCAGCAAAGCAAACCCATTGTCAGACCACAGAGACTGCTGAAAAATCTATCAAATGTTAGACTTTAAAGAAAATGTTGTTAAAGTTCAAAATGAAAAGGCTTTTTGGAGAGAGTGAAAAACTGGGACGAAACTGTTTTCATTTAAATTTAGATTTTATGAACATAGGAATAAAGTCTAAAATTTAATACCATTACTTGTAGTATCTGTCGCATTTTGCTTTAGTAGATTCGAGGGTCTGCTTTATTAGACGTCGCTACAATCATGTTATAGGACTTCTGTACAAATTCATTCCCGGGTAAAGGCGAGACCTGGGCTTTGTATATATCATACAGGACTGAAAAGATGTTCTTATTTTCCAAATACGCAATAAAGAAGTTTATTGTATCGTATAACCATTTTCTAGACGTTCATTTCTATGGGTAACATTTTAATATGTCAGCAGGCGACAGCAATTCCGTTTGATAACAATACATAGGGTATTGTGCACACTGTATTTTGAGAGCGATCCATCCTTTTCGAGGGAATATTTTTTTTTATTTCTAAATAATAAATATGTACCTATGTATGTGTTTACTCGACCAGCTATTTAGAAAAAAAATGGCTCACGGCTCCTGGATGAGGCGGGACGGTAGGAACGTATTTTGAATTTCAAATTTGGAATGGGACATAACGCAACGATGAATTTCGCATTTATAGCAATTCATAGTTTGTTGTACCTACGTTTTTTTTATCTAAGACACGTCTCACCTGCAGGTAAGCTAAAGGTAAAGTCTCAGGAAAGAGGGTCACCATTACAGACAGTAAGTAATGTTACAATGGTGGCACTCAGCTTGGGGGCCGGCTTAAAGAACCCGGGACTGTAGGAAGAAGGAAGCACGTGTGCTGGTAATGAAATCCAGGTCTTGGTGGTGCGGCAAAGAAGTAGCTTTTCGTTGCCGTGTTGGTTCACGGCGGACTAGAATAGGGCCACTTCATCTCTTCCCGTTGGTGTCGTAGAATGCGACTCAGGGATAGGCCTGTTCTCCATCTAACAGTAAGCATACAGCTCATGACTAAGTGCCTGTTTGACGGTAATAAGCTCGCCCCCTATTACGTCAGACCGAAAATCATAGTTGGCAAAATGTGGATATTAATACACCTACCTACGTAACGTTCGAAAAATTATTTAAAAGCATGAAAGTTACCCACTACAGCAGATTGTGTATATGTCCAAGACTAAAGCCTAATTACCTGAGTATCTGTATAAAGAATGATGACAAATATTGGTGATAATAACAAGACACAGATAAACAATCTTAAGCCTAAATGTCAAATTGTGTTCTTAAATCAAATTTTGTTTATTAACCACTTTACATTTTTAATCATCGAGACACATTTTTTATCTGTTACTGTGAACTTATTTTAGAAAAACTCTGCCTAATAAAACAAGAATTACAGAAATCGGATTAACGGATAATACTATCTGCGCGAATATTTGTTGTGCATAAAAGGATATGAACGTCAGATAAAATATAATATTTCGATAGCTTTGATTTATGATATGAATAAAAAGGTTTACAGAGTTACAGAAACTTTGTGATACATGTTGCAAACTTTTCTACATCGGTTGTTAAAACAAATTGTATTCTGCGTATTTCGTAACAAATGGTGTGGATCTGTGTGGATATATTTGTACCTTTTTTTATGCATAAACGGTGTTCACCGGGTGTTAAATTTAGCACGATATTTGTAGCTTGCAGCTGTCATATTTTAATAAAAAATGTTTTACCTTAGTTTTACCTATGGGTCTTTCTTTTAATGAATGATATTATTAATTTAAGTTCAGTCCCTGAGTAGCTCAGGCCTAACAAGAATAAGGAAAAATACGCACAAAACATCTTTAACGCAGATATCGTTTTATAAAAAAAGATAATTTTCTTCGTAATATATAATTTATAAAAAGTTAAAAAACGAGACAACCTGTAACTCTTAATTATTTGAAGTGTCAATTTTTTTCAATTTGGTAACAGAAGGAATGGTATTTATGTAAGTTATTCGATAATTTTATATATATATTCGATTGTTTTTTTTTTTTTTAAACTTAAAAGTGATGCAAATTTTGAGACGCTCTGAAGGTGATATAATATTTATAAGAATCCAATGTTTCGATAAGTAGTAATTTCATTTTCACTTAGGTTTTTTTTTTAATTTTTGGAACGAAGTTTTTTTGTACCTCTTAGTAAGTGGTTACCGTGGCCTATGGACTTGTGCAACACCAACTTGTCACACTCGCGTTGCCGACCCTGAAGAAACCTCCTGATGCCCCTTTTGAAAAACCCCATATTGTAGGTGCATGGGAAGACCGCAGCAGGGAGTTCATTCCACAGCTTGAGTGTGCGTGGGATGAAGTTTCTTTTTATACCGTACAGTGCGTACCGTCTCAGGTTGCAATGTGAAGGTAATATTTTCTTGATTTAGGAAACGTCAATTTGACTTCACCTCTCCTGATGGTAAACTGAAGGCAATGTCCCGGGAGAGAGGGTCACCTTTACGCACAATTACATTAATAATGCAACGTTATTACACGTCTGGCTCCAACCTCGCTGATGTGTTCATGCAAGTGTAAATTAGAATTCAAGTAAATTAACTGCTAAAATAAATATATTTTAGATGTGATCCTTATGTACCTTTCAATATATTGAGACAAATAAATATATCCCCAACTGTCAATATTTTAACAATCTTAAGCATAACAGAAAAAGCATTAAACAAAATGCTATTTTATTATAAATAAATATTTTATTACTAGCTCTCTATACTAAAAGTCACCTCTAACTGGCAAGTAATTGTAATTCGAAAAGTAATTGTTTGAGCAAACAATTTCATATCATGCAATGTCTACTTATCGCTGTTCGCTAGCAGTGAGACCATACCTCTTATTTGAAAGAGCTTTGTGATAGAATATTGAAATACAAAAAGCTCTTTTGTGTTGAAACGAAACATTTTATTTACCTATGTGAACTTTGCAATGATAATAATTTCGAAAGAGAAATAATGAAAGCTGAACATAATAATGACCGCGGTAGCCTAGTGGTATGGGTTATGGACTGCTGAGACGAGGTCTCGGGTTCGATCCCAGGTTTTACCAAGGCACACATCATCGATGCTTTTCGAAGTTATGTGTGTATTTATCGCAGGTTTATAAGTGCCCGGTTAATGGCAATAGGCTCGCCACCTATTACACTGGGACCTTAACATAAACTGGCGAAATGTGGGTGCTAGCACCTCTGTCTACCCCTTCGGGGATATAGGCGTGAGTTTATGTTATGTTATATTTTTTAATCTCGGTATTTAAACTATCATGGTCACTCACATCAGTATCACAATAAACGGGATATTTCCCATGTTTCATTGTTTTGAGTTTCCGATACTTCGGCGCTGTTGCAAGCACCATGATCACGGAGGAACTGGAGTAGTGGCGGTGAACAGAGAAAAAGTTTTTTCCTAGGAGTAATTATATCGATCTACCCTCTTTCGAGTTCTTTTACTACGCGTATCGGCACTACTATTGGTTTCACTCTCACTACAAACTCGAACCCGATTTCGATCACGTTCACGACACACGATGCTTACTGTATCCACTCGCGATTTTGTTTTGGCTTGTTCCCGGTTGTTTTGCAAAGACGGGCCACTGGATGCCAGACGTTCGGCAGTTGAAACCCATCCTCACGATTGAAATTTTTATACTTTTTTATTTCAATTGCTTCCCTAACCAGTCTTGGTATATAGTGGCGTTCTGCCGAGAGTATCTGAGGGTTATGTAGCTCGATCCAGTGGTTCGTACCGGACTCCAATAAATGTTGAGCGATTGCAGATTTATGCGGTTCATTGGTTTTGACTGCCCTGATGTGTTTCTTGATTCGGCATGTAACCGTTCTTTTTGATTGTCCTATATAAGAACTGCCACAGCTACAGTCAATCTTGTACACTCCCGGTCTGTCCAGTAGGGAGCTCTTTGGGTGAGCGCAGGCATTGCGACAGCTTTTTAAAAGGAGTGAAAATAGTTTTGACAGATACCTTCTTCAGGATGTTAGCGATCTTATCTGTCACTCCTTTGATGTAGGGTAAAAAGGCTGGCTGTCTTTCCACCTTACAGTTCCGGGGTTTATTTTTGGTGAGTCTGGGTGGTCTTATCCGTCCATTGTATCCATTCTTTTGTAGAACGCCGCTTATGTGCTTCAATTCTTCTTGTAAATGTTCCTCGTCACATAAACTATATGCGCGGTCAGTAAGTGACGTCACTACCGAATTAAGATGGCGCGGATGATGATGTGAGTCGGCATGCAGGTAGCGGTCAGTGTGAGTGGGTGTACACGGAGAGACTACACGACCCATCCCCACGAACACCGATCCTCACGTCAAGGAAGGCAAGGGTTCTTTCCGTTTCCATTTCGTACGTAAAGCTCATTTTTCTATGGATGTTGTTGAACTGGGCCACGTATTGTTGTACAACATTCTCACCCCCCTCCAGTATACAGAAAATGTCATCAACATACCGTTTCCAGATTTTGATGCTTGGGGCGGTAGGTATGGCTATGGCTTCGAAATGTTCCATCCACAAGTTTGCCACAACTGGAGCCACCGGACTGCCCATCGCTACTCCATCTATCTGTAGGTAGTATTCATTTCTGTATACGAAGTAGTTTGTGGTCACACAATGTTGCACAAGGTCGGCATATTCTTTAGCGACTCCGTTCTCTGCGATTTTTCGTCTTATGATCTCCAAGCAGTCCGTGATGGGAACATTTGTGAATAGGGAGTCCACGTCGAAAGAAAGAAGAAATTTTTTAATATCCTTCAAATTCCCCTCATTTTGATACCCTACTCGATAAATTTGAGCAATTTTTTTCCCTCATCTCACAGCTTAGCACCAAAATTGTATTGTATAAACATATTCTACCTACCCAATAATTCATCATTATCACATCATCAAGTATCCATAAGAGTTTGGGGTTTGCAGGAGCAAACCTAGAGGACTTCCCTATATCTTGATTTGGTTTATTGGCACGGGAGAGGCTGTCGACTCACCGATCAAACTCATTTTTGACTTTTATTCGTAAACGCATTTTTAATTTTTACGAAAAACAGATATTTTGTCATGTTTACCGATGTATATCGACCTATATTATCTGGTAGAACATAACATAACTTTAAAGTGATAACCTTTACGCCAGATAGTGGACGTAATGGTCAAAATAAGGAAAAATATTAATAAAGGATTTCATCTAATGAGGCCGCCAAGCTGAGTCCACCATTGTAACACTTAGTGTCTGTAATGGTGACCCTCTTTCCTGAGATTTTGCCTTTAGCTTACCATCAGGCGAGGTGAAGTCAAGTTGGCGTGTCCTATATATAAAAAAAACGTTCTTATTACTTACAAAAAGAACGAAAAACGTGCTGGAGGGAAATACGTCTTTCTCATGGATTTAAGAAATCAGACGGCAGTCGCATAAAAGCTGTAGAAACCAAACACAGGTTCCAATGTGGATATAAACAGAAATAATGATTACCTTGATAAAACACGTTGAAATAAGAAAATTAATAAAGTATTTGCTTTCTTTTTGTGTTCTAAATTATTTCAACATATCGATTTTAACATTGTTTCGATACCCATCGGTTAGCGAAGGATGTTTACATAACAGTTCGACAGGATATGAGAGAGTTTGAACCAAAATAGATTCAATAATATTTTGTTTTAATCTATGTGTTGCTACTTACAAAATATTATTTATAAGAATTATATTATATTATCTGTGATAAGAAGGTATATTTATCGTAAAAGACACTGATGAGGAAATTACGTACGTCTTTAGAATGACATAAATAATTTCCGCAATTTAACACGGTGTTGGGGTTTATTAGTATTCATGAATATTTAATTTTCGAATGTCATAAATTTAAAAAAAAAAAAATCATTCGTCTCTTAATTTTCTTGGAAAATAGCTTGTCAACTTTTGCACATTTCTAACGAGACTCCAAAAGTAAATAGGATTAGACTGGTAAAGCGGACCCGAGACTCCGACGTGAAACCTTCGGATGAGACTAGGGTTAATGCTTGAAAGAAGAAGAAGACCAAAAATAAATAGAATATTTTCAGTACAATGCGCAATACATAAGTTGCTATAAGAGAAATATATTTATATAATTTTCGAATGATACATGTATTATTAGCTTGTATCGAGTAGGTAACCCTCAATATACCTATTTGTAACATCTACTCGTGGCATTCGTTCAATATAAATACTCTTTGATATTACCTATTGTATCTTCTATCTATGGTTTATTTTTGCCGCCAGTAAAAACACGGCCACCGACATTTGTTTTTTTCGCCTTGAGTAAATATAATATTATTGATATTATATAAATTGGATATAATAAATAAAAGAAAACGACACTGCGAAATTAATGTGGGAGATATCTGTTCAGACAGATGTTACCATAACACACAATAGACCGGATATAATATACATTGACAAGATCGAAAATAAAACCTACTTAATAGACGTAACTGTTCCATCTGATTATAATATAGGACCAAAAGAAATAGAGAAACTTAGCAAATATCACGCACTTAAAATAGAAATCACCCGTTTATGGAATACACATACAGAAACCATACCCATAGTAATAGGCACGACAGGAGTAGTAGCAAAAAGTATACACAGATACATAGATAAATTAAATGCTAACATTAAAATTAAATTAAGAGGATTAAATATAATAATGTAATAGTTATAATACTTAATAGGATTGAATATAAAATATAAGGAATCATTGTTATGAGCATGTAAGTATCAATAGATATTCGTAATAGGTATGGAATAAACGCATTCATTTGTTGTATGAAAAAAAAAAGGTTAAAACTATAACCCGACTACTGAAAAATTACGCTTTTAAAAAGTATTAAATAAGAAAATAGCCGTGGTCGTAAGCCAGCAGTCTAACAAAATACATGGCTATACTTGAGATTCAATACTATCGGCCACTGGATAGCTTTAACAGTTAATACATAACGTTGTTACACGGATTTCAACAACACCTTCAGTAAAAGGATATATCGCAGACATTATAAGTTCCATTAGCGATCACTTCGGACAATTTGAGAGCGTCCGAACCCAGGGCACGTTAATGTGTCTACAAATGGACGAATGTAGTAGGTAGGGCACTATAGTATTCCCGTCCCAATTCAGCAGTCCGACTGGCGAAGTACCTCCACCCTATAGGATACCATGGCTATAATAACCCCGTGTTCCCGGTGGTGAGTAGGGTAGCCAGAGCTCACTGTTTTTATGCTGTCAGTGGGAAAACTAAAGGCTTGTCCTGATTGTTTCTTTTGCACTAACAGCACAGAAACTCTCTGTTCTTACAGGGTCGGTAGCACAGCTGTAACTCCCCTGGACCACGATTCTGCTAAAATATAACCACTGTCATACCACAGACGCTGCTAAAATAATATAATAAATATAATGTAACTATTTTCATTTAATTTTGGAGTTTTATCTTGTAAAAATAAAGTCCTGGTATTGCACACGTTCATAGTGCACTTTCCATCAGGTGAGCCGTGAGCTTGTCAACCACCCAAGTTGTATAAAAAAATATTAAAAAGATTTCAAGTTACTGGGTGCACGGTAGTGGCCCAGCCAAGGCATTTTTGAAGCTACAAGTAGCTGGTTGAATCTGTCAAATGCACGTGATAGTACCTTTAGTTCAATTATACTAGCATAGTTTTAAGATGCAAAGTATCTATAGTTATTGGCGAAGTGTTCACTTCTGTCGGTACACCCAAGGTGCTACTGGTTTTTTTTACAAATCTCTTTTCCCCCTTCTGGATTCCTCCAGAAAATTTAACCTTTTCTTATCGTTAAGTAATCCCATGTAGCATCTAAAGCTTTCACCTCGTTGTCTGGGATCTGCTTCTCCAGTTTAACTGCGGGTTTGGCTGAACCTCGATATTTAACGAAAATTTTATCATTTATTAACGCTATTTTAAAAATGAAAAGTTTTCGTGTGATACCAAGAATACGGGAATCAAGACTAACCTCAAAAATAAGGGTCACGCTATTACAGCAGAAAGATTATTTGGTAAACTTGGCGTGATTTTATGTTGTGAGCTTATGTTTAAATTAAATTCCTTAAATTTCTAAACTGATTGATTGATTGATATATTTTTCTGTTTAGAAACTCATTTTAA
This sequence comes from Eilema griseolum, assembly GCA_963662185.1. NCBI lineage: Eukaryota > Metazoa > Arthropoda > Insecta > Lepidoptera > Erebidae > Eilema > Eilema griseolum. The sequence goes on along the minus strand of OY759248.1, from coordinate 6,526,025 downwards.
AGACTAAACACCGAAATTTAACCACTAGTTATTCAGTTGGCCTAGTTAATTTGTTTAATACTTTTGTGTTTTTATAAAAAGTTGCCACAAGATTGTTTACCTTTAGTTAAATAACTAATCGAATGGAGTATAGCTAGTATTGCTTGGATGTAAATGGAGTATAGCTAGTATTGCTTGGATGTAAATGGAGTATAGCTAGTATTGCTTGGATGTAAATGGAGTATAGCTAGTATTGCTTGGATGTAAATGGAGTATAGCTAGTATTGCTTGGATGTAAATGGAGTATAGCTAGTATTGCTTGAATGTAAATGGAGTATAGCTAGTATTGCTTGGATGTAAATGGAGTATAGCTAGTATTGCTTGGATGTAAGTGGAGTATAGCTAGTATTGCTTGGTGGAGTATAGCTAGTATTGCTTGGAAGTAAATGGAGTATAGCTACTTGTAATGTGTCCTATATCGTAACTCGTAAAAAACAGAACTAAACATAAAAATAAAGAGCCGGTCAAGTGCGAGTCGGACTCGCGCACCGAGGAATCTGTAACTTAAGCTACATAAGCTGTACTATATTTTGAATGTGTTGACTTAGAACTTTGATTTTTGGACAGTTTTATGACGTTATAAACCTGAGTATGTGGTATGAATTTCAACTTGATACTTACTGAGAAAAAGCTCTTAACAGATAGACATACGGACAGACAGACGGACAACGAAGTGATTCTATAAGGGTTCCAACTTTCCTCTTGAGGTACGGCACCCTATAAAGTGACATCATAGACCAAGAAATAAAAAAAAAACAACGGGTTGCACTCCGGGAGTGCCGGCAGAAGTGAAAACTTGAATATTAACGTTGTGCATTTTTGATATTTTGGAATGGTTAGAGAATAATTTTGTACGAATTGCTTTCATTATCAGTATAAAAGTACTATTATTTATGTGGTGGAATACAATATTCATTTATTGCGCTATCGTGCACAAACATGACAATTTATATTACATTAAAAATTTAACACTTCAGAACTATTACAATTATTTTACATTAAAAAGTTTATCACCGCCATCACACATGTGACAGTCGTGTGACATTCGCGCAAGCGCCCTGCGCCGCCTGTCCTCTCTCCATCCGTCTTACGAATTTTCGATCAGGTTACGCGTCCTGACGCGAGTTTGGAAATTTTTACCAATTCCAAAAAAAGTACACAGCGCCGCTAAAGAAGTTTTCACTTCAAAAATTATGCTTATTTATGATTCTTTTGTGACATACATTCATAAGTTCGTATTGTTTAACCTATTTATCTAATCCTCTATTGAAGTATACAGTTATATTAATTTTCGATTGCGTTGGCTTTTTTATCTTACTATCACGGCCAGAACGGTAACAGATAGGAACGGCAAATTAACATTCATTCAGCCACACTACAGATAAACCTCCAAAATAGGTAAAATTCAGGTGTGATTTATCTATCGCGAAAATTATAGGATTTGTCCCCAAAATAGTTGATCTCCCGTCAAAATGTAAGTTATTTATTTATAAATACTTTATTGTACTCCAATTACAATGTTACGAGTGACGGAGAAAGAATACAAGTATCACCACCCCATCTCATCGGAAGGGTGTCGTAAGAGGCGACTAACAGAAAAAAATACGCAGGCGACATCACTGCGAGAGAAGGAAAACTCGAAATAAAACCTTGTACCAACCCGTCTGGCCAGTGTGGAAACAGTAGGCCAAAGCCTCCTAACATTGGGAGAGGCCTATGTCTAGTAGTGGACTGCAATGGGCTAATTGATTGATACAGAATTTAAGAAGGCAATAGCAGTGCAAAGGGCGGCCTTAGCGCTTTAGGCAATTTCTTCCAGGCAACCTTAAAATCTATATAATATATTCGATTCATTGGACAAATGGCGATATTTTTGGCGACAGATTTACCATTTTAATGATAAAATAAAAACTTTTCTGGCAAATAAATGTCTTTGTTTTTCACAATTTTTTACTACCTACAACATCAATGTAACTGTTACTCTACAGCCCTAGGGGCTTATGTAAAAATATACGAAAAAGAACTCATATAACTACTCATATATAAGAACTAATTAAACTAGGCTTACTTTGTTAGAATATTTATATTTCATATTATAATTAAATTATCTGAAAGAATACTTAAAATTAATTACCTTGCTTATTTGAGCAAGGCGTTCAATGCGCAAGTACAACAGCCTGACGGGGTTCAACTGCGCTAATAGCATAATCTGATACTGTTACCCATAATTACTTAAAGCTATACAGTTACGTTGTTATTGAATCTCAGTTTTCTAATTATCTACAAACGTTAACAATTTTATTAATATCAGTTGCCGTGCAAGATTATCGTTTTAACCATCTTTTGGTTATATGAAATTGCTTTCGTTATACCAAAATGCAGTAAAGGAATGTAAAAATTATTGATCGAGGACTGAGACGTTAAATCTACCTATTACATTTTGGTTTTGCAGTTCTTTGGGTAGTTGGAGCTCAAAAAAGTTTAACAATGGTCTATCTGTAATGTTTCGATTTCACTAATGGGGTGTACACATCTCGCTCGATAGCCCGCTGCACGACTTTTAAGCAATGAACCAACCCCGTAGTCATAACAGGTAGGACGCACTGTTCAAAGACCTTTGTTTTCAGGCATTATAGTAGGGGTGAAGAGAAGACCCGACGTAGTTGGCGAAATGCTGCCCAACCCATCTGAATCCTTCTGGCTAGTTCTTTCTCGGGACGTCGCCCCTACGGTGGCAATTGGTCTCGCTACCTTTTTTTTATACCACTTAGGTGGCAGACAAGCACACAGCCCACCCGATGGGAAGTAGTTACCGTGGCCTATGGACGTATGCAATACCTTTTATTTCTATGGGTTTCGGAAACGGTTAGTAATATTTCTCTGCAAAAGAAGATCTCAATCTTTGAGAGTGCTTTGATCATTATTGCTATAGAAAGAAAAATGTTTTATTTTTGATTCTCACAGTGTTTCTTATGTACTATATTTACAACTAACCTTAACCTAGTTATACTCTCACACTGTGTGAACCTAAATAGCTATCTTAGTTATTTAAAAATCGTTATCTATTTTCGTACTAGGAACCAAGTGGCGTTCGTTACCAAGTGGCAGTCGTTCCAAGAAAACGGATATTAAGCCAAAATTGGTTAGATTAAACGACGACCACAATAAATTTGAAATAATGAGGTTTAAAAGAGATTTGTTCGTTCAGGGCGGACCCTGCGCTCCGAGTTTACCTTGACTTCGGGTGCAATCAGGAAATTATGTTTCCATGACGATGATGATGATGATGATGAAAAGAAATTTGTTTGTTCATTCGTTAGTCGATCGCATTTATAACAATGCTGAGGTTTCAAAAAGTTCCTAATAAGGTACTATCCAATAATTCAAAAAATGTCCAACATTATAACATAGTTCCTGAAAGCAACCAAAGCTTTTTTTATACAATTTAAATGGCAGACAAGCACACGGCCCACCTGATAGAAATTGGTTACCGTGACCAATGAACGTGTGCTATACCAGGGTAGTCACACCCGTGCTGCCGACCTTGTAAGAACAGAGAGTTTCTTTACTGTTAGTGCAGAAGACACCATCAGGACAAGCCTTTGGTCTTCCCACTGACAGCACAAAAAATTCCCAGTGAGCTTTGGCTACTCTACTCACCACCGGGAACACAACACGAGGTTATTATAACGGTGGTATTCTGTAAGGTGGAGGTACTTCCCCAGTCGGATTGCTCAATTGACGAATCACTTCTTTAGTAACAGAGTTGTCCACAATTGGAGCTTACTGCCAGATAACGTTATTGCTGCTACCACAATAAACGGATTTAAAATAGACTTGATAGGCAACACAGAGCTCAAACAGTTAAGGCTTCAATAGAGAGACTATACATTTTATCACTAGATGTGAACACATCAGCTTGTAGCTGCTTGTTCACAAATAAATAAATAAATACCACCCAGTGATACTCCCTCTTACCTCGGATCCCTGGGTCTCGTTATTCCATTTCCTTGAGTATGGCTAAAGATACGAGTTCGTAGCCGACCGCATAAAGCACTAACAGATATTGCTGCGACACCACTGGTGACTATATATTTCGGTGAAATACCTTCCGTAGTTAGCGACACGTCGTTAGTCCTTATTTCATAGAAATACAAATCAGCGTCATGACAACCCGTCGCTGCCGTCGCATTCGAAGCGACAAGCTGTCTGTTGCTGCTTAATGCGGTCGGCTATATAAAAAGTTTATGTATTGAGAATTTCTTACAAGTAGCAAGAAAAAAACTAAACACCAATATAGATAGAATAGATTACCTAATTAGTGTTTCTTCTGCAGGAACGGCACAGAAACTCAGTTCTTACAGGGTTGGTAGCACGGGTGTGAGGTGTGACTCCCCTGATGTTGCACACGTTCATAATTCACGGTAACCATTTTCCATCAGGTGTGCCGTGTGATTGTCTGCCACCTAAGTTTAAAAAAAAATGATACAAATATGTTGTAGGTAATTATGCCAAAATAGGTAAAGCTGAAATATCACATTAACTGCTCTTAATGTGGTTTACATTATAAATAGATAAATAATGAATGTACAGCTTTAGCAGCAGAGATAGGTCTAAGAAAAGATCCGATGAAAAGAAGAAAGGATGCGAGAAAGAGGATCGACATGTGGCTAGGAGAGGTTTTCTGACAGGAATGTATGGAGGAGTGGACCCAGGACCATCTCTGGTTTCGAGATGGACCTCTCAAGTGTGGGAACCACGGTGTCACCATCTTGTTTCCGGATCCCCGAGGAAGGCGCGCATCACGTTTTGACCAAATTCTGTTAGCTGTGTATGCACGGTTGAGTCATTCTTGTTTTCTTTGCATTTACAAACAAGCTAAAACACGTTTCCATTCCTCGTGAGCGGAATAAACGTCTATAAATAAGATACATCTGCCTACTAGTTATCGTGTAGATATTTATTACAAGTTTATGATGCATGGGTAATATTATTAATCGTATCTTATGATAACATCATAAAAATGCTGACTTATTATGATTTGCGTATAACGGTACGTTTTGCATTGCGTTACGTGTTCGTACTTTTTTTAGTTCTTTACTAACATAAGGGGGGCCACGCATCAAAGCAGCAAGCACACAGTAATTGCTTTGTATTCGTAGTCGAACCAACAATTCCATAAACTGAAGGAGATCACCAATTTCCTTTCACTGATGTCAAATCGTGCTAATTTTCTTTGATTTGCAATAAAACAGCGAGAACTGTAGTTCCTATTTGCTCAATTTCACGCAATCGTTGATTTTACTATACGTAGCAAATGTTTCTTAGCAAGAGATGTCCAGAAGTATTTGCAAGAAGCATTCTACAAACAATATGCTTACCATGACTCTAGATAGCGTTGTGTAGAATGTTGTGGAATATTTATTATTATTATTTGCCACTTGTCTAAGGGGGTAAAAAGCCTTACTTTTGAATGTACTTCTGATAAATCGATATTGAATTTTTGAAGATTCGTGCCATAATTATAATAGGAAAGGAGTGAATCTAAGCGTTATAAACAACATTACAATAACGTAAATGTTTTATGTATTTTTATTAACTATTAAAGACAAAGAAATTCAAGTCTTGAATTTAATTAATAAAAATACACTTGAATATCAAGTAAGGCCTCAGGGCTGGAGCAGCGCTGGAGCGTGGTGATACAATATTTAAGTAGGTACAACATTTTCACCAACTTTGCGGAACTTTACAACTTCTGCCGTACCTTTTCAAATATGCTTAGATTGTATTTATCTACATTTTCCAAATTTAGATTAAGTAATGGCCAGTAGCAGTGGCAGCAACGAATGAATACTGCGAGTTTAAAAAGGTAACATTGAGCGATTCTGCTAAAAACTAGCATGTTCATGAACTTCCACTAGATCTCAATAGATTCCTATAAAATTCATTAAATGGTTACTCAAATGAGCATAATTACAACATTCTGGTTACTAAGCAAGTTCTAATTTCGTGTAAATATTACCGCAAGACAAAATATTATCATCCATCATATCCTAATACGATTCAAATAAAATGGCCTTTTTAGACCTCCTGGACAGTGTTGCCGTTACAGAACTTGTTTTTTTTTAATAATTAGTTTTAAATGAATGGTTTGCATGCTGTACAATATTGTTATTTAACTTTTTTTTTTTTTATATCATTATGGTGTTTATCTATAAATTATTATTATTATTTAGTTATTTAACTGTTTTATGTGCTGCAGTTATTAAAAATATTAAATAATAGTTTCTATATTCAAGTTATTCGACTCTTATGTCGTATGTGCGATTATAAGCATTTTTTTCTCAAAAACTATAAAGACAAATTTCCTTTTATATGGCGTAATCTTTTTGTTAATAGTAAAACCCAGCGGAAAACAGCGAGTAAATATCAGTATGATTGAATCTCGCCCACAAAATGTATTGTGTCTGTGGGGTAAAGTTAAGGGTATTTTTCCTCATATGTTAATGCAATTATTTGGCCTCGTTGCGTTAATATTTGCGCCAAGTCAGTATCATTCGCGTCATGGTTATGCTTCTTTGCACCGATGGCGTGTGTGCTTTTGAGGAAAATATTACGTTCGGAGACTTTAAGAAAGAATGTGAATTTTTGTCGAAGTCATCTCAGGTTGGGGTCGCGTTTTGAACCGACGACGGTCCATTTGCTAAACCAATCTTTATTATTTTTAACTTTTAATGGTCTATACAGAGTAAATGATTTTTGACTTTGACTTTGTAATGAAATAATCTATCTGTCACGATTGTAATTCCTGGTAAACTTAAGGGGAAGTTTTAGCATACCTACAATCAGATTTTCTAGGTGGTAGGACACTGCGGTATTTCCGCCCAATTGAGCAGTCCGACTGGAGAAGTACCTCCGACCTACAGAATACCGCGGTTATAATAACTTCGTGTTGTGTTCCCAGCGGTGAGTAGGGTAACCAGAGCTCACTGGAGAATTTGTGCTGTCAGTGGGATGACTAAAGGCTTGTCCTGCTTTGTCTTCTACACTGACGGCACAGAAACTCTGTGCTTACAGGGTCGGCAGCGCGAGTGTGGCTTCTCTTGTGTTACACGCGTCCATAGGCCACGGTAACCACTTTCCATCTGGTGGGCCGTGCGGTTGTCACCTAAGTGGTATAAAAAAAAAAATTATGAGGAATTCTTATAATGATTATGGCCATACCTACAGTGCACGTGGCACTGTAAGTACCGCTCTCATGACACGTGCGGTGTGGCGGGGGACGAAGTAAAAAAAGAGAAAGAAATATCATTAGCTGAGAGCGAGCGAGATACCGCTGTGTGCGCTGGCGGTGGTGTCTCGCTTACGCTCGTCGCATGCTCGTCATAACTGGATTATCCTGTCCTTGCAACCCATGGGTACTTGTTCAAGGGAAATAAGTATCCTATGTGTATATATTAATTATCAGTCAACTTGAGTAAAAGTTTCTCGAAAATTCGAACTTCTATCTCGTAGTTGGGGTATTAGACATTATAAAAATATTTTTCTTATTATATTTGTATTTGTTCAGTTAATACAATGTCTGGCTTTTTGTACGTCAAAGCAGCTTAACAGTGTAATCTTATTAACAGTGTTCTCTATTTAAGACGCTGTCGATATGAGTTTCATAAAACATCACTATCTCTATATACCCACATAAATTCGAGTGGTATACACTCTATACATTGGAGAAATAAAATAGAATGGGTTATATTAAATTTAATAACCGCGATAGCCTAGTGGTATGGACTGCTGAGACGAGGTCTCAGGTTCGATCCCAGGTTTTACCATGGCACACACCAATGACTTTTCTATGCTTTTCGAAGTTATGTGTGTATTTATCGCAGGTTTTAAGTGCCCGGTTAATGGCAATAGGCTCGCCACTTATTACATTGGGACCTAAACATAAACTGGCGAAATGTGAGTGCTAGCACCTCTGCCTACCCCTTCGGGGATATAGTCGTGAGTGTATGTTATGTTATGTTAAGTATATTTAATTTGGGATTTTGAATCCATATTTCTTTTTGGAATTTCACGGTAACTTAATACAAAAATAAAACATTGTCAGACGATCAAATTCTTTAAAACACGTTCTATCTTCGACCTGTATTTCTCAGGCGCTGACAGTTATCGACTCTTTTCTTTTAAACGAAGTCTAGGAAACCACCATCAATACCCTTCAAAATGGGAACCTCGCAGAGGTTGTTGTGTCCCAGTCCGAGCGTTGAAGATGCGTTGAGGAGCATCGTTAGGGCCACGTAAATTCTTGTCTGTTTTTTTTTGTGTTGGACGCAAAAACTACTGTAGGAATTTTGATGTGGTTTTTTTTTTAATCATAAAGGTCGTCAGGTGTACTAGGTAGGCTATCAAGAAGTGAAGTAGGTTTGAGCCCTGAGAACCTTGGTGAGATCACCAAACACTGCCGTGTTTTATTTGCAGAATTTTCTCACAACATTGAATCCTTGTTACTGTATATAGGTAGTCGTAGGTTAATTATTTTTCTACAAAGGAAGTAGCTTAAAAGAGGTTACAAAGAAATTCCTTACATTCATGTGCTTGAGGTCTAACAGAATGTTGGGTCTGAACAAGTCTGAAACTATTATGTCTGGCGTTAGTAATTTAAAACTCGAAGTCCTGAACACAGTGAGACGATTTTTCACGCCGGAGAAGCGGTGTCTTCTATACAAGACACAAATTCGCTCCTGGGTGGAATACAACTCGCATCTCTGGGATGGTTCAGCAAAGTACTTACTAGATGCTCTCGACAGGTTGCAGCGACGTGCGGTCCGCATCATTGGGAATCCCGAGGTCACGAACACCCTAGAACCTTTACAGATGCGTAGAGATGTTGCGTCCATGGCTGTATTTTACCGTCTGTACCATGGGGAGTGTTCTGATGAGCTCTTCCAATTAGTCCCACCCTCCCCTTTCCTACACAGGACAACACGTGCAGGTCTTAGATGTCATCCGCACACGGTGCAGAACATCCGATCAAGAACCAAGCGGTTCGGAGACTCTTTCCTCTGTCGCACCATTAAGGCCTGGAATTACCAGCTCACGTGTTTCCTTCTTCCTACAGTCCCGGGTCCTTTAAGCGGGGCGTGAAAAAGCATATAATGAGGCCGTCAAGCTGAGTGTCACCATTGTCACACGGTATGTGTAAGTAATGGTGACCCTCTTTTCTGGGACTTTGCCTTCAGCTTACCATCAGGTAAAGCGAAGTCTAATTGACGTGTTCTATATAAAAAAAAAGTGGAAACGTGTTTTTCTTGATAGTTATAGTTTTTTAGACGGTAGGGCCTTAACAAAAAAATTTCAGTCAATCTCACCTATAAGCTTGCTGAGACACAGTTATTAGCTAAGATACTTAAATACGATATCCTATATCGGTGTCGGATGACGATAGGCGATATCCGATAGCCGGACACTATGTGCCGTTTTTTTTAATACCTATTCGATAAAATCGGTCTGATATGTGAAGGATATTTCCATTTGCTCGATAGCACAGATTTAAAAGAATTTAACCATAAGCTCAACCACAGACTCCTTAGTAACCTCAACCATTGAATATGACATGACATTTGATTTTTATTATTATTTTTCTATGGTGACTGATTGACGTTGATATCGGGCGAACACAGCGCGCAGCTGCGTCAGCTCCGATATTCAATATCGGGCCGGGCTATGTGAAAGACAGATACATATTACGTACATTTTACTTCATATCACAGCCGACACCAACATTGAATCAGATAACCTTAACCATAACAGTGTCGCAAGTTCAATGTCTCAAAAATGACGCTCTTAAAGAAGTTATCACTTCAAAAAGAAAAATGCAGATAGGGTCAGAACAATTGAGTAGGTATCTTCTAATTCAATTGAATTACACAAATAACATACATATAATATACATATAATCACGCCTTTATCCCTGGAGGGTTAGGCATAGGTGAATTAACGCTCACATTTCACCAATCATTGAATTCGGTCCCACGTAATAGGAGGTGAGTCTATTGCCGTCTTCCGGGCACTATTGTTGACTCCAGCCATGTATCTGAGGCTGAGTCTGGGCTGTATATATCTGTCTGATGTTAAACAGCCTTATCCCTTAGTCGCCTTGTACGGCACCGCATGGGAAGAGATGGGATGGTTCAAATTCAGCTGTGCCGGGAACCACGCGGCAACGCCTAGTACGACACCGCATGGGAAGAGATGAGGTTACACAAATAATTGGTGCGTGAATATATAAATCAATTGACTTACCCACCATCTTAATATATGTAGCGTCTCAAAAATAAATCTACCCTCGAGCCCTTAGGTACATGTAAGATTGAAAAAGGTCTTAGGTATTATGGTGGCACTTCACATGAATATTAATTGTGTTTTGCTAATGGGCGTATGTTGATTTGGCAAAATATTTGACATATATGCAAACATGCAAATATAGACAAACGCAATTTAGTCCACAAAAAAGTATTCTCTTTAAAGTCTCTATGTCACATGTGAATTATCACATTTGTGTAGTGTTAAAACACTGTACTGGCCGCTTAGATGAATTAAACTGGCCGTTAAGAATTAAAAAAAAACTAAATAACTTGTTAATGAAGTTATTTGGTATTGGTCCAATTTTTATTTTTAAACTATCGCGGTGTGAGTTCATAATTATACTACGGCTCGGAACTTTTTGCGATTAAATCATGGAACGTACTATTTCTGCCGACGTTTCAGATGCGTTGCAGGACCCGTGGTCACGACTTGATTGAAACGGGTGCTGCAACGCATCCGAAACGTCGGCAGAAATAGTACGTTCCATGATTTAACCGCGAAAATACCCTAACCGTTGTATAATTGGTCCTAATTGTTAAATAGGCATTAAGACAAAAGCTTTGTCAAATACACTGTACACACATGGGAATTGCTTGTCAAATATCGCAAATACGAATAGCCTTGTGAAGTTCCAACATTAGATAAATCCATTGAAACGGTTACACTTTAACCTATAAATAAAAAGGGTGAGCCCAGCTTCTCCGAATTCATATAAAAGGTCATATATCGATTAAGTGAGATGTGATATTTCACCTTCAGTGATGATATACTCTTGGTAGTAGGTATTACTTTACGCGTCTGAAAATTTATGACACTTTTTTCGTCCATATTGGGTGTATGGAATCTTAAATCAAGAAATATAATATATCCCATGATAAAGTGCCCGTTAAACGGCATTAGGCTTAGCACCTATTACGAGGAACCGAAAATAATAGTTGGCGAAATATGGGTATTTTTTTATAAGAGAATTGGTTAATACACTTCTCTCTACCTCAGATTATCAAAGATAGGGCGGGAGCGGCAGCGGGAGCGACGAAGGATCGCAAGTCAAGCTGCCCGCGTACGAAGGCAACTCGGGCGTCGGAGGTCGATGAACGACCTCCGCCCTCCATGAGCGCCGGCCTGGGGGTGACAGGTGGAGCCGACTGTCACCCTGGCAGAAGCAGGCCGCGGCGGTGGCGCGCCTGGCGCGCCTCCCCGTTTCCGGGGTCGAGTTGGGGACTGTAGTCCCCACACCCGAGAAGAGGGCCAGATCGTGAGAGATGGCCCTGGGTCGGCCGGGGTGCGAGGGATATGCCTGTCAACCTCACCTTCAGCAACCAAAACGACCCACAGGCATCGTGCGTTTTAGTCGGTTCGAGTCCGACATAACCTCCTCCACCGGCTCCGGTGGGGAGGTATCCGTGGGGATTTTGCGCACGTAAAAAAAAAAAAAAAAAAGATTATCAAAGACATATCCCTCACACCCCGGCCGGCCCAGGACCGTCTCTTATGAAACGGCCCTCTTCGGGTATTGGGACCACGGAACATATATTTATAGAGTAAATTTTTTTTTATATGAAACACGTCAATTAGACTTCGCCTTGCCTGATGGTAAGCTGAAGGCAAAGTCTTAGAAAAGAGGGTCGCCATTACTTACGCATACCATGTAACAATGGTAACACTCAGCTTGACAGCCTCATCATATGCTTTTTCATGCCCCGCTTAAAGGACCCGGGACTGTAGGAAGAAGGAAACACGTGAGCTGGTAATGATGCCTTAATGGTGCGACAGAGGAAAGAGTCACCGAAGCGCTTGGTTCTTGATCAGATGTTCTGCGCCGTGTGCGGGTGACATCTAAGTCCTGCACGTGTTGTCCTGTGCAATAATATTTTACCTACTCATTCCTTGTCTGTCGAAGGGAACGTCGTAGGTGTGTGCGCGTGTGTGCTAACTAACTGATTTGAACCTAAAGCTCAGTTACCAATAACTGAGCTTTTTGAATTGAATGACACTTCAAGGATCGGCGCAATCAATACCATGATCTCACCCCGAGTGCAAGCGAGAACGTATTACAATTAATTAGGCATGCGGGAAAGGAATGGAGGTATATGGAAACTTCTAACATACTAAACTATTTTTTATAAAAGAATAATATAAAGAAGAAGAAGAAGTTCTTCAAAAGGGGCATTAGGAGGTTTCTTCAGGGTCGGCAGCGCGAGTGTGACGCTCCTGGTGTTACACGAGTCCATAGGCCACGGTAACCACTTCCCATCAGATGGGCCGTATGCTTGTCTGCCCTCCTAAGTGGTATAAAAAAAAAATAGAACCGAAATTACTAATATTCCCTCTAAACCCTCCAGCTAAGCTAAATTGCTTGTGTTAGGAGTGGGTTCACGTCTGTACTGGCCAGGATTCGAATCCGGGGCCTCTCGATCGTACGACCGTCTCCTTAATCACTAAGACAACGATACTTTAAGAAAATTACATAGTAGATATATATAAATACCAATTAATGGTGTTAACAAAGTCAGAACTTTTCAGTAACTTCTCTTATATACTGGGCCCAGCTGAGGTCCCATAGTCAAATGTTTTGTTATCATTCCTATTGGTACTTTGTTTTATTTACTCTTCATATTTTACTGATAAGATAAAACAGCTCTATAATGAGAAAAATACTGATATTAAGAGATTATGAATAAATAGGTCATGGTTTGTTATAAATTAGATTGGGCCTCAAATTAATATTACGTGTAGTTGCGGGCATATATCTTGATCCCAATCACGTCACAACATGTACTCTTTAGGCCCAGCGCACACCGCTGTAAGCTAAGATCATTTTAAGACATCAATTTAATATAATCGCCACGTGGTTCCCGGCAAAGTAGAATTTGGTCCACCCCATCTCTTCCCATGCGGTGTTGTACAAGGCGACTAAGGGATAGGGCTGTTTAACATCAGACAGATTTATACAGCTTAGACTCAGCCTCAGGCTCGAGTCAACCATAGTGTCCGATATACGGCAATAGGCTCACCACCTATTACGTGGGACCGAATACAGTTATTGGTGAAATGTGGGTGTTAATTCACCTCTGCCTAACCTTCCGGGGATAAAGGCGTGATTTTATGTATGTATGTGTAATTTAATATAAACTTTAACAACCTTGACATATGGTCGAAATTACAGTCGTGCGCATGCTGTTGTAGCCTTTTAGTAGTTTTTTTTTGATATGCAGTTTTCGGCCGTATATCGAGGAGTTTAAAGTTTATATTAAATTGATGTCCAAAAATGCTCTTCACCGCGCTTCCAGCGGTGTGCGCTGGGCCATATGCGCAGTACGTGATTTTATGGGTCTTTTGAATATAGCACGGGATGCTACGGCGGTGGCGAAAGAGTACCATGAAACGTATTTAGTATTTTTTTACACCACTTAGGTGGCAGACAAGCACACGGCCCACCTGATGGATAGTGGTTACCGTGGCCTACGGATGTGTGCAAAACACTCGCGCTGCCAACCCTGTAAGCACAGAGAGCTTCTGTGCCGTCAGAAAAGACAAAGCAGGACAAGCTTTTGATATTCCCACTCTGACAGCACAAAAACTCTCCAGTGAGCTCTGGCTACCCTACTCACCGCCGGGAATACAACACGAGGTTATTATGGCCGCGGTACACTATATGGCGGAGGTACTTCCCCAGTCGGACTGCTCAATTGGACGGAAATACCGTCGTGTCCTATCTCCTAAATAATCTCGTAATTGGGCTCAAAGACGTCATATCACATTTGTTTCAGTCTTAACCCTACTGAAAGAAATTCGAAACAAATTCATAGTAGCACCCTTTCATTCCTGTCCGCGTATGTAGTTTTGGATGCATGTTTCATAGTAGCCCCCTGATATAGGTACGTGAGGATAAGTAAATTCTTCAGAACTGCGTGAGTAATTTTATATGATGTAACTAGTATCATTAACACATTCTGATATTATTATTAGATTTATGGAACGTGGCGTGTTCTGTGTGATAGTTATTAGATTATGTGTATATTTGTTTTGTCGACAAAATAAATTGTCTTCGTAACTTCCTACTTGTTTTTGTTATTATACATAAACTGCCTTGTAACCTCAGTATCAGAATAAACGGGATATTTACCATGTTTCATTATTTTGAGTGTCCGATATTTCGGCGCTGTTGCAAGCACGTGTTGCACCACTCTTTGTTCACCGCCACTACTCCAGTTCCACCGTGATCATGGTGCTTGCAACAGCGCCGAAATATCGGACACTCAAAATAATGAAACATGGTAAATATCCCGTTTATTCTGATACTGATGTCAGTGACCATGATAGTTTAAATACCTATATATTTTTTTTTTATATAGGACACGTCAATTGGACTTCGCCTTGCCTGATGGTAAGCTGAAGGCAAAGTCCCAGAAAAGAGGGATATTGCCTTGTAACCTGTAAGCCAGGGTAACAGGCGGCTCCACCCGTCAACCCCCAGGCCTGATGCAATACATACGTCCATAAATTCAATCTCATAAATACTTTAATCCAGTCTCTCTCTTCCCTATTTCACTATAATACTGTGCATCCATCAAAACACAAACTTCTGCCTCACCACGATACGACACAGTAACAATAATCAAATAAGTAAATATTCGCAATGAACGCGGGATAAATATAGGAGGATATTGTACCAGCAAACATTAATATAATGTAAGCTTCGTTAAATATCTTGATGTCAACAACACAGCTAAATTAATATCTGGAGTGTTCTAGTACGTATTGTTTATTGCAAATAATGGCAATAAAGAGAATGATAATAATGTTTTATTTGAATCATTAGCGAAGTCCACACAGCATTTTCATTTTTTTGAAGTGGGGTAACCCCTCTTTCCCCCAGTTTGAAGGAGATTACAAACATTTGAAACGAAATTAAAAAGTTTAAAATAAAATTATTTATTAATAAAAATCATTACCCTCGCTGGCGCAATCGGTTAAAGATGAAAATCGAAACAAGATTAATAGCAGGTGGTACCCATTAATTTTCTTTTGGTTTAAGATGGGTAAATGGGTACCTCTTAGCCTTAGGAGGGATTTTGCCTCACTGTGTGTGTTCTACCGCCTATACAATGGTTTGTGCTCAGATGAATTGTTTGACGTGATGCCCGTAGCTACATTTTATCATCGCACCTCTCGCCATAGGCAGGGCATTCATCCTCACACATTGCGACCTGAGACGGTGCGCACTGTGCGGTATGAAAGAAACTTCATCCCACTCTCTGCTGCGGTTTTCCCAAGCGCCTACAATATGAGGTTCTTCAAGAGGAGCATCAGAAGGTTTCTTCATGGTCGGCAGCGCGAGTGTGACACCCCTGGTGTTACATACGTCCATAGGCCACGGTAACCGCTTCCCATCAGGTGGGCCGTGTGCTTGTCTGCCAACTAAGTGGTATAAAAAAAATATACCGCCTGCTATCAAACTTGTTTCGATTTTTTAAACAGCAGTTGGGATTTTATTTATTATTAATAATTATTTAACATTTGTGAGATTGAAATTCGATAGAGATGTAAATTTGAACAGTTTTTTTTGGAAAATTTGAACAGATTTTTAATGGAAAATTCGAACATTACATACATTACATTAATTTATTGGAAAAATTGGCCTTCTACAGATAAAGGTAACTTTATTGGAATCGTAATATATTATATTTGGTTGAAATAATTAAACAAAGGATGTTTACGCGAAATTGGAATCTGCTTAGTAAATGATCATTGATGAGTGATCATTTAACGAATTGTTTATGAATCTATTACATCTACTGGAAAATCATAAAGTTACTAGTTTTAAGCAGAATCGCCCATGTGAATTTTTTAGACCCGCTGGCCTGAATTGTGTGCGATTTGAAAATATACATATTCTTAATTCTGATTTCCTATAGTATTATGTGGCTTATCATGTATATTATTTCTTCCACAGGTATCTAACTGAGTAATGCAGAAGACATCACGACGGTATTTTGTGGTAGGTATTCAGTTTTTATAGCTATTGATTAGTTTGATATTTAACATAAGAATAGCCCCAACGTTTTCATACATTTATCATCCACGCAAGGTCTAATTCTGTAGAATTATAAAATTTGCAATCGTATATGGTTTGCGGGGCCTGTGATGTAATTGAAGTTACTATAAATACAGATTTATATAGTTTTTTCTTAATTATTTTTTTGCATATCAGTGTATTTGTTATTGTAGAAAGATATAAACTAATATTTACAAGAATATAAAATATGAAACAAAAGGTTTAATCATCGAAAAATTCCTCCTCATCGATGTCGACTGGTAATGTGCCCAAAAGGCTGGCGGCATTACCCCGTTGGATAGCAATGCCAATTCTTTGTGCAAAAAGAGGTCAGCCCTTTGGTCACGCGAAGCATCGACCAGTCGTTTTGCTATTTATTTGTAAAGCCACTGTGCACTCGGTTATTAGTAAATTTGACACAAAAGAAATGTATATTCGTCCACGTTCAGTTTTATGAAATTATTTGTTGTAAATTGACAAATGGAACACGTCGCAATGGAGTTTGTTCCGCTGTTTCTTCTGCACTAGCGTCTAGGAAGCGGTAATGAACTTAGGTTGAGCAAAGTTTAGAATTGACATCAATATGTATTTTGAAAAAAAAAAAAATTCGTATCAAAATAATCGGGATATTTACCATGTTGCATTGTTTTGAGTTTCCGATATTTCGACGCTGTTGCAAGCACCATGATCACGGAGGAATTTTGATACTGATATGAGTGACCATGATTGTTTAAATACCTATAAAAATATATATTCGTTGGTAATACTATAATATTTTTTTATACCACTAAAGTGACAGACAAGCACAGGGCCCACCTAATGGTTACCGTGGCTTATGGTCGTGTGCAACACCAGGGAGGACGGGTGCAATACACAAGCGCGCAACACACATGCTGCCGACCCTATAAGAACAGCGTTATTGTGCTGTCGTTTTATTTCTTTACTATATAATAAAGTTGCAAAAGGGAACCCCAGGCTCCAGAGAGCAAGCTTTGGATGCAATCGGATGAGAAAGCCTCGCTCTTTCATGGATATATTTGTAAAAATATATCAAATTACGTAGTTATGTGTCACTTTGTAATACAAATATTTTATTCTGTCTTCCTCAACATTAGGGATAACTGACAAGTTAATGTGTTTCTTTGTAGATCGTTGCCTCGCATCAGCTTACGTCGGCATTTAGCTAAAGCCAAACAAGGGCAGGATTATATTTTAGCTATTTGCGCCATCTTGTCGCATGGGATTTCGACATTTTCCATCAAATTTATTTCAGACAGCTAAATAAAATACACTGTTTTAATAGTCTACAGGTTTATGACAAAAAGTATGCTGATATTTTTGCTCTTTTATTATGTGTACACGACGCATATGAAAGCGTAACACTGACTTATAGTTCCCGGCATTTAACTTGACTTCAAATCCTAAGAGAAACGAGGTGAAATAAAAATTAACGGTTAATATAAAACTCTTGTCTCTTGTTACCTGCTTGAACCACACAGTTTGGCGCGCGACGATGGCAAGACACCGAATGGTATGTCACCAATGCCATGAAAAATGGGTAGGACTCTGGTGTACGGTTGGCTGTGCTGGTGCTATGCAGCTTCTATAGAGGCTCTTAAGCGGCACAAATACTCCAATCTCATTGGACAATACGAATTTGTGCCGGTTGGAGTCGATACGTTTGGGCTGTGGAATCCGTGCGCCCGCAATCTCTTCAGGGAGATTGTGATGTAGTATAGTAGACGCTTCTCGTGACCAGAAGGCTGGCCTTTTCTTAGTTCAGAGAATAAGCATTGCCATACAAAGGGGCTGTATGACAATGTTGCCAGTCTTCTGGAAACGCTACCACAAGAGGTATGCGATGCGGAGGAATCCCACAACGCATTTTAACTTTTACCTACATGTTGGTTTAGTTTTTTTTAGTATTGTAATTATATATATATATATATATGTATATATATATATTATAATAAAATGAGTTAATAAATCGCTGCCGTGAATATTATAGTTGAGGCAAACTATGATGGCCGTTTTGACACGACTGGTTTTGCTCGTTTTCTCTTTTTTGTTGTGTGAAGTTTATTTTCTTCTGTACTAGTTTAGCCATATTTTTCTTTAGTTATTCGTCTAACAGTTCATTTTCCAATATTCAGCGGGTAAATATACCTAAATGAGGGGGTACTTGGAAAGTTAGACAGATTAATCAGATTCGGCCTTGACAAACTGAATCCATAGATAGTGGTAAATAGATTTAATCGACCTTAACCTTATCCTGTATACATTCTCTCGTTGTGTTGACCTAAGTACACAGAAATTGGTTATAGCTCTCGATGTACGTCGATATCCCTTAATTAGGACAGATACATATTTGATTTTCTGACATCTGCCTGTCAATAACATAATACATACATATATATAATCACACCTTTATTCCTGGAGGCTCGCCACCTATTATATTGGGACCTAAACATAAACTGGCGAAATGTGGGTGCTAGCACCTCTACCTACCTCTTCAGGGATATAGGCGTGAGTTTATGTTATGTTATGTTCGTTTGTATAGTTGAAGCGCTAATCTCCGGAATTATTTTTGTGTTGAATAGTTAATTTTCAAGGAATTTAGTGATAATGCAAAGTGTGTTGTCCTTTTACTTTATTAAGTTTGATATGATCGCAGTTCTGGATCAATTTGACACTTTGCTACTCAAGATAGATCTGATGCTAAGTGTACATTAACATATGCGTACTCTTCCGATTGCCCTAAAATAAACAAATAAACACGATAAAACTACGTTGGTGCAGTTACATGGAAGGTTATAGCTAGATAAATTTATTTTCATCGTTTCTGAGCACGCAAAATTTATTTGTTTGTTGGTGTTATGTGTTTATGCGTCAGTTGAAAAGTTATACGGTTAGTCAAATAAATGTGGCAAAGTGTCTGCTGGTGAAATAGCGAAACTTGATTGAAGCACCTTCTTTCTTTTAAATGGATGAAATAGCTTCTATTACAATGGGTTTTAAATTTATTGAAAATTCATATACATTGATAATCATGAATAAACATAGGTGAATGAACATCCTACAGTCCCGAGTCCTTTAAACGGGGCGTGAAAAAGCACATGATATTTTTAGGAGTTAGGACACGGCGGTATTTGCGCCCAATTGAGCAGTCCGACTGGGGAAGTACTTCCGCCCTACAGAATATCGTGGCTAAAATAACTTCGTGATGTATTCCCAGCGGTGAGTAGGGTAGCCAGAGCTCACTGGAGAATTTGTGCTGTCAATGGGAAGACTAAAGGCTTGTCCTGCTTTGTCTTCTACACTGACGGCACAGAACCTCTGTACATACAGGGTTGGCAGCGCGACTGTTACTCCTCTGGTGTCCTCCTCTCCTCTCCATCAGGTGGGCCGTGTGCTTGTCTGCCACCTAAGTAGTATATAAAAAAAATGATGAGGCCGTCAAGCTGAGTGTCACCATTGTCACATAGTATATGTAAGTAATGGTGACCATCTTTTCTGAGACTTTGCCTTCAGCTTACTATCAGGCAAGGTGAAGTCTAATTGACGTGGACATAGATCTCGCATAGACCGTTTAAAGAGCTCGCTACTTTGTTGTCAGTTTTTTTGTTATAAGTAAGAACTTATAAACCAGGCGAACTTAATAATATGAAGTTCTAAGTTTATCATTGTCCCTGATCTTAGCACTTTTCACATCTTGTTTCTTTCCAGTTACATCTTTCAGGTTGTCAGTGTATTTGGCTACGGTGCGTAAAGTACGCTGCAAATACATCGCTCTGTTCGCCTTGTGTGTATGTTATGTCGGATATCATGCGTGATGTGCGTCAGTCAGATATAATATTGATATTGCGTCAGCTGATTTGCGTCCGTTTACTAACGTGTAATAGCCTTAAGGGCGCGTATCAAAATAAACATTTAAGTAGTATTTACTAACTACCTATACGTTTCGATTTAGATCGAATATAGTGAAATGCTCAAGACGGGACTTGAACCTGCAACCACTCCCCCCCTTACAGAGGGAATGCTCTGACCACTGAGCTACTGAGTTACGTCTTGAGTAATCGAAATTCTTCCTATAGGTACAAAAATCTAATGGGGGAATTGTATTTACATTTCATTTACCTACATAAAATTGCCTCAAGGCAATAGGATACATTACAGATATTCTCATTATCTTGATCAAGAATATTATAGACAGATAGATAAATACACATATTGAGAACACACTAGTACTTTTCCACAGTATTTCTTATTCGTTATTTGAGGATGCCTTAAGGCAAAACCGGTCAGGTCTAATAACGTATAGGCCATAGGCAGGGAATTCATCTCCACACATTGCGACCTGGGACGGTGCGCACTGTGCGGTATGAAAGAAACTTCAACCCACGCACACTCAAGCTGTGGAATGACCCCCCTGCTGCGGTTTTCCCAAGCGCCTACAATATGGGGTTCTTCAAGAGGGGCATCAGAAGGTTTCTTCATGGTCGGCAGCGCGAGTGTGACACCCCTGGTGTTGTATACGTCCATAGGCCACGGTAACCGCTTCCCATCAGGAGAGCCGTGTGCTTGTCTGCCAACTAAGTGACATAAAAAAAAACAAATAAATACTGTGGAAAAGTACAAGCGTGTTCTCAACATGTTTAAACAAAAAATTCCACCAAGTGCCATCAATCAAGAGTACAAATAGATAGATAATTCTTTATTGTACACCTATAGATTTACAGTAGGACTGGAAGGATAGGTAGCATGTATACAGTTGAATGTACAATGGGCAGGACCTTATCGCTTGAAGCGATTTCTTCCAGCTAACATTGGGATGGACCGTAATGTGATAAGAGCATAAAATTTGGTGTAGTTAGCATATAAACTAGAAACAAGGTGTATTAATAACAAAAAGAAAGTAAGATATAGAGAGAAGTACAAATAAAGTAAAATAAAATATACAACTTTAGCAGAAAAAAAGAAAAAAAAGCAGTTTTTTTTTAATATATGGAACACGTCAATTAGACTTCGCCTTGCCTGATGGTAAGCTGAAGGCAAAGTCTCAGAAAATAAACCACTGCAGAAATGCGTTGTAACGGCTGCACCATTATTGTGGCTGCAATATTTTTTTAGTTGCTTTGTATACCTAATAATATGTGTTTGCATGCCAACTATATGGCGAAATGTGCTTGATTACTATATTTTTTAATTCCATCTATTGTTGTACCACATTACAAGCAAATAAATAAATGAATTATAAATAGATATACAAAGTAAATAGTACATAAAGAAGGGAAAATAGTGAGCATATAAAAAAGCAAATATAATAGACAAAACAGAACATCATATAACGTGTTGAGTCCCATACACAATCACAGAAATAAATAAGAAATAAATTATATATTTTTGTGATGGCAATCATTACGGGTAATTGGAGCCGTAATAAGTCCGACAACCTGATCTAATTACAGAACCTTAACAAATTACTGGTGATCAGACGCGAGACAGCTAGGCCGCTTCATAGGTACCGTTCCCAACTGAGTTTTAAAACCACTCAGGGTGATTTAAATACAAGAATTGAGTAAACAAAAGTAAGTTTTCTTTTACACGGTTCCAGATAAATCCACTCCTAGCAATAGGTACATTTTGTTATACTAGAATAACAATTTGAAATAATATTGTATAATCACGTTGTGCCTGGGCTTAGTAAGCAAACGCTCCCCGCGTTTCTTATTACTACAATTATGCCTAACTTATTTAATTTGCTCATTTATAATTGGTGGATTTTCACTGGTGAAATTCAGCCTAAGTAATGACTGTATCTGTATGGTGACCGAGAAAGAATACAAGTATCATCACCCCATCTCATACGAAGGGTGTCGTAAGAGGCGGGTGGAAAAATATGCAGACGATGTCACTGCGAGAGAAAACTCAAATTAAAACCCTGTACCAACCCATCTTTTCACCGAAACAGTATTAAAACATTGGAAGAGGCCTATTGTCCAACAGTGGATTGTGATAAGCTAAATTGAGTCTAAAGGAGGTAGGACACGGCGGTATTTCCGTCCAATTGAGCAGTCCGACTTGAGAAATACCTCCGCGCTACAGAATACCGCGGCCATAATAACCTCGTGTTATGTTCCCAGCGGTGAGTAGGGTAGCCAAAGCTCACTGTAGAGTTTGTGCTATACGAGGGAAAACTAAAGGCTTGCCCTGCTTTGTCTTCTACACTGACGGCACAGAAACTCTCTGTGCTTACAGGGTCGGCAGCGCGTGTGTGGCTTCTCTAGTGTTACACACGTCCATAGGCCAAGGTAACCACTTTCCATCAGGTGGACTGTGTGCTTGTCTGCCACCTAAGTGGTATAAAAAAAGAAAAGCTGATGATTGGTTGATAGTAATTGCGGTACCAAATTTTTTTTGCTCATCTGGCCCTCATTTCTACTAAAACAAAACCACTGTTCACAGCACTGTAAAAAAATGGAATTAAATTTTGACTTTATTTTTAAGTTCAAAATTAAGTGAATAGATAATTATACAAGGTATCAGGACTCCTCGCGAATTAAATCATGGAACTTACTATTTCTGCCGGCGTTTCGGATGCGTTGCAGCACCCGTGGTTACGACTTACGCTAACCTACTTACGTGGACGCATTTGAAACGTCAGCAGAAATAGCAAGTTCCATGAGTTAATTCGCGAGAAGTCCCGATACCTTGTAAAATAAGTGAATAGAGATTCATTACACTTTTTTATTCACTATGAAAAAATTCGTTAAATTTTGGACCTCAGTCGAATTGATTTAAAGTCTAAAATGAAATAGATTTTTTAGCAGGGTCTGTGGTATGACGGTTAATTTGCTTTAGCAGAATCTAGGCTATGCTCTGTGTTTCTAATATTAGAAATCATTAGCTCTACTGAAAACTTTAAATTGACATTAATCGAAAGTTTAGGTAACGTGACGAAACTAATGATTTTAAGGTTTTCTTAATCAGAGTTTGAACCGACTTGATATTATTAATTCTAAAGTTATGGATCAAAGTTAAGGACTTGAAGTTTCTCAAATTGATATTCGGCTGACATATTTCTTGTAGTTCATATTTTAATTCCTATTTCGCTCTAATATTTCAGAGTAATATAAATAAGAAACTTTGCCCATTATGATTATCTAATTTTTTTTATTGATGATAGATTTTTAAATTTCAGAATGTTATTTAATCTATTATACTACAGTCATAGATTCATAAATTATTAGATACAATAAAACTAAAAGATCTATAATACAACTTACTTACATACTTACATCCTCGATGCGGAGAAATTCCACGACGCATTTTAATTTTATTGTTCTTAGCTATAAGTTGTATAATAGTTATTTTAGTTTTATTGTATTTAATATTTATATATTATTTCTCGACATGATTGTAAAATTAATATGCCTTGTAAGTGTATAAAAAAGTAATAAATTATAAAAATATATTATTATATAAAGTCTTACATACATACATTTAGTTACGCGTTTATCCCCGGAGGGTTAGGCAGAGGTGAATTAAAACCCACATTTCACCAATCACTGAATTCGGTCCCACGTAATAGGAGGTGAGCCTATTGCCGTCTTCTGGGCACTATTGATGACTGAAGCCACGCATTTGAGACTGAGTCTGGGCTGTATATATCTGTCTGATGTTAAACAGCCCTATCCCTTAGTCACCTTGTATATCTTGAATACAATTTAAAGCCAATTTTATTTTTATTTTATTTTATTTCATTTGGGGAGCTTACAGCTACATTCACATATACACAACATTTAGGTTAGTACACGCCAATTACAAGCTTCCACAATTATATCAACCAGTTATATAAAACAAAATTGTTAACAGCTGAGAGCAATAAGACAGGAATAAGATTGAGTCAATAGAAATATCAACACCTATAAACTTTCAACAAAACACTTCGTTAGACAAGATCTGGCAGAATGTTTACCGGTATTAAAGAGATCCAGGTTACTGTCAACATTCAATTGGTTAAATTCACTAATAATTCTAGGCAGAAAGCTATTCACTCTAAAATTGGTGCGACACGGAGGCTTGCACAATAAGAAATTCTTGCGTAATCTTTTGACTGGCACTCTTAGCTTAATTTCAGAGAGAAGCCCAGGACAGTCGATTCCACCCTGAGCAACACTGAGAAGAAGAGTTACATCAGAGATTCTTCTTCTTTCGTACAACGGTAGAATATGTAGATTAACACAGCGCTGCTCATAGGTGAGGCCGGCTAGGTGGGACAGTTTGAATTTAAACCCTAAATATCTGATAAATTTCCTTTGAATCATCTCAATCTCATTAGAATAGCAAGCGTAGAATGGGTTCCAAACCTGTGAAGCGTATTCCAGGTGACTTCGTACATATACGCAATAGAGTACTTTTACGGTTTTCATATTTCTGAAGTCCCTGGAGCAACAGATCAAGAAACCTAAAGCCCTAAAGGTTTTATTAACCAGTTGGCTAACGTGCTGATGAAATAAAAGCTTGCCATCATGTACCACACCCAAGTCCCTAGAGACAGTCCTTCTCTCCAAGTTATGATAAAGATAAAGATAAAGATAAAGATAATTTTATTTGCGGAAACATGTGTAGGTACAGGTGGTTCCTAACTGCGTAGTCGTAATCATAAGCGTGACGCTTACGCGTAAAACTCATAGAAAAACATTTAGAGACGTTTAAATCTAATTTGTTTAAATAGCAGTATGAATCAAGACGTTAGAGATTAAAATGTGTCGTGGAATTTCTCTGCATCGCATGCCTCTTGTGGTAGTGTTCCCTGAAGACAGGCAGTATTGCCACGTTGTATGGCAATGCTTATTCTCTGACCTAAAAAGAACTCAGCCTTGTTTCTGGTCACGAGAAGCGACGACCATACGCTTCGCAATCTCACGGAAGTGATTGGGAGCGCTCGGACTAAATAATTTGAATATAAATGTACGATGATACGTAAGTATTTGACTATGTTAAAGAAGAAAAGATCAAGTGGATTGCGGGCTTCGAGGCAAAAGACTCTGTCATTGAGAATTAATAATAATGGTGGTAACATTTTTGAAAATTAATAACCCCAAAATGAGAACCTGGGTTAAATAAAAGGCGATCAAGTGTGAGTCGGACTCGCGCACCGAAGGTTCCGTAACTTAAGCTACATGAACCGTAATATATTTTGAATGAATTGACTCAGAGGTTTGATTTTTGCGCAGTTTCAAGACGTTATGTATATGGTATGTATTTCTAATTGAGACCTCTACACATTCCTGGTCTTGACAGACAGACAGACGGAGACGAACAACGAAGTGATCATACAAACCCTTTCTTTTTTCCTATTGAGTTACGGAACCCTTAAAACGTTTTCTACTTATAATCTAAAATCCATTTCAAAATTAAAATGCAGACACAGTAGTCTGACCTCTCAACCCCGACAGTAAAATTACTCAAAATTGATTAATATAGGAAAAGTTGAATCGGTTTAGGTGGGATTCTAATTCACGATATTTACCTTACAGGGGAATACTTTGACCACTGAGCTACTGAACCACAACTAAAGCTAAAAAACCCTGAACGGATTATTTTTTTCCAATTTACATAATTAGCATACTAAATGCTTTAAAATTTCATTCAAGTAAAACCTACGCCAAAACATTGTCGGTAAATCAACAGGTGTATCGGCTTGCAGGTGAGATTGACCTGGACCTCGAATCTCCACCTACAAATTCAAGGCCAAGGTCAATACGCTGTCAATAAATAAACGTCCATATCTGTCAAAGTAGTCAGCTACTTTGTAACAGTAAAATTGAGAGCAATATATCATCGAGTGTCACATTGCAATCGTTTTAATAGTATCAATAACAAGCAGTCACGCAAATATTATTGCACTAACTCGGCTCGAAGGCTGAAAGTTCAACGTCATAAATGTGGGTGTGTACTGCCACAGATAAAATATAATATACTACATTGTTTATTTAACTCCCTTCACTATTAAACTGGCACTGATATATTTAATCTATGACAGATGGTAGTGTTTTGGCGCCAACACAGAAAAAACACATCGTGGCAGTGTTTTATTGTCTATTTATGTAAGTTCGATTTCTATGTATAAAAACGTGTCTACATTTCATCAAAATCGGTTGAACCGAACTTGTAAACGAGTTTCAAGATTCTTTCCGGACATACATAATTATATACATGAAATGTAAGTTATATAGCATGTTAAAATTGTGGATTTTTAGATACATAGCACACAAGAGTAGGAAAGTGGCAATATTACAGGAATTCCAAAACTCCATTAAAGTCACTAGTAAAGTCTCCACGACTTTACTATCGATTTTTATTACTTATCACTGGCAGCTAAAAGAGAGACTTTTTTTTTTGAAGAAATAAAATAATTCCGTCCAACTTGGGTCCACCATTAGCAGTGCTAAACATTTGAAAATAGAGTTAAATAGGGTAAAAGGATGCATTTTCATAATTTCAAAATGACGTGGTAGAATCAGCTACGATTTTCAGGTAAATGATGATTCAGAGGTCCAATCACCGTAATAAAAATCTGTTCAAAATTCGATCTCTAATGTCAAAAACGTTATTCTTGTAACATAATTTTCCTTAACATCGTGATCGTTTTTGACATTTAGGAGATTGTTTCGTTGCCGAGGAAATGGCCACCCACGTGATAGTGAAATGTGAGGCAGTAGCCTCTCAACGATCACAAATCGGTACAGCGAGGTCGCTCCTCGAAGCCTGTGAAGTCCCCAGTAAGCTTCTGCGTTTCTAGGCGGAGCTAGGCTGGCTGCTTTAGCCAGTACTCTGCTCGCTCAATGACTTAAGAAAAGAGGTTAGATGCGGAAAAAGAGACATCTTCCATTTCCATGTACACTATCCGTACTATAAAGTTTTAAAACAGGTCAATAATTAATTGTACAGCTGTCATACTAACAACTGCATAAATAACTTCGTAATCATATATAAATACCTATAAAGGATTATAAAGTTACACTTACCTGTTCGTACTATGATAGACGTTCAATAATTGATCTGTTTTACATAATCTGTCTCGCTGAGAACCACTATATTACAGGCGATATACAAAATGATTTATCGTTATTATTGATAAAAATCTAATTATTTTTATCCTTCAGACCGAGAGCAGATCTAAAAATAATCTCTAGCTAACAATTTTCATTTGAACCCTGTTGTCAGGTTTCATAATACGAATTAATTTTTTACATCGACGAACTTTGAAAGCTCTTTATCCGATTGGACCCTTGAACTCGGTTTTTGTTCGTTAATACCTAAATATAATTCCGCGAATGCCTGGCAACTGCCTGGTAAATGTGTTTTCAGTATTAGTAATTAGATCAATCGTTACTTTGATGGGTGTTAATTTAAAAAAATATAATACAGTATTTTCGTTTCATACGGCTTAAGTTGGTTTGAAGGGCGATTCAAATGATTGGTAACTCTACGACCTAGCTTCAATTAGCATAAACTTACTATTCTCAGAAATTGTAGACTCGGTCGGATCGATTATTCATTTTACTATCTATTTTACGCCTACAATGTCGTTACAATGCCAACGCGAAAAATTATTGGAGTAAGTATATTTTGAATTCTGAAACTGTTATTTTAGACGAGGCTCTTGCGCAAATTTCCATTTCAAGGTTAGGAGCTCAGACGAATAACACTAGATTTTCCATATGTCCTAATTTATGCGCGACGTCCCAAATTTCAAGTATATGAGAACACGTCGCTAAATGTCCCGATAAATCAATCGTCATGTACGGTACCCTTGTCCCAATTATTTAATGTCGGCACAACATGTAATTCTTCTTCATACATTCCTATCAGAAGTTATCAGTTATTCCCTTTATAGCCATTATCTTCTTTCACACATTTCATCCACGTTAACAAGAACATGTTTTTAATGCTGTTCTATGGGTAATCTCCGAAGTGACTGGGCCGATTTTGACGAATTTTTGTGTTATGTTATGATATATGATAAGAAGTGTTATGTTAAAAGGCGTAATGGTTACTATTATTTTCGAAAAAGTCATAACAAATTTTGAGCGCATCGCGTCTCTTTGTAATTTTGTAATACAAAATCATTAGGTTTAAAAATCCCTTTTCAATTCTTATCGTTTGTAAAACTACACACGTAAAATCCCTGAAAGAAACAACAAATATTCTTTATGTCCCTGTCAGTTAGCTTCACGGATTCCTAAAAATTTAGTAAGCTTATTTAGTGGCGTTTGGACAACTTTAAAAACTAGTATGTATAAAACTTCAATCAAAAAATATAAAAATTTCAATAGGAAAGATGGATTCAATGTATCCGGAACATGGACTCCAGTGATTAAGATACTAAAACCAAAAAACACAGTGCCGTTTAAAACTGACATAGACATAGAGTGTGGTGTGTCTCCAGCCTAACCGTTCATAATAAGTGTAATGGTGGGTAAGCGCTCAAAAAATGTTCCCCGCATACATCTCGACTCTCGAAGACTAGTCAAGTCGTGACCACGGGTGCTGCAACGCATCCGAAACGTTGGCAGAAATAGTAAGTTCCAAGATATAATTCGCGAGAAGTCCCGATACCTAGTATAATTATGAATTCACACCGCGGTATAATACTTATTACTAGGATAAATCCTAATTTTATATAGGTATTATTTAAAAATTCAAAATTTTTAGTGCGTGAAAGTTATCCTATTCCATTAATGGGGAGGAATTTTTCGATGCCTAAAATTACAGTCTCCCTCTTTTTCTCTATTCCATTTTTGTATATATTGTATAGTTAGCATAGTTTTATATAAATTTGTAAGTAATTGTATATTATAATAGAATATTTTATGTACCTATAAGAAAATCGAATATATTAATAATTTAATTATATTTCTTTTCATCATTGTAAAATTTTGATGTTCATATGTGCTCTTTATATTCCATTAATTAATCCTGGATTCACATGAAGCGTTAGTTAAGTAGATATCAAATGGTTCACTTGTTTGATGTTCACTGGGGCAAATGCTTAATTTTTCTTTCAATCTATGTTCAGACGGCCTAAGCTGATATCAGACAGAATTCAATATTCATTTTTTATTTCTTTCAATATGTGTCGAAGGAGGTCGTGAGTCATTGTGGAATAAGTTTAAACGCAACAGAGAAAAATGAAAGTGACATAAGAAATCCGTCATCTGCATGACTCGAGACAAAATGACAAACCATTCGCCAATATTTAAAAAAATTACAAAGTAGAAAATGTTCAATCAGTGATCAGACCTTCATTTCAGTGCAATCGGAGCCAGAGTGAAAGACACTACATGCACGCAAAAGTGACCCGATCAAACACTTGTTTCTTTTCTTTCATGAATTCAATCGGCATTCAGGATTCATTTTATGTACAGATGTGTGAATAATGAAAAATGGAATGAGCAAAAAATGTACTATCTGATATCTGTTTTAAATTTATGAAATAATGAGCTTGTTGCCCGCAACTTGAGCCTCATTAACTAACAACGTACAATGTGTACCACAAGTTAGTTAGAACTAATACCCTTTCAACCTTCCAACTTTTACAATTATCGGACCGGTCTCTACATCACAGTTTAGATACCTACTATACTATCGTAATATTATTTAATTACTAGTAAATAGGGCTGCCGACGTCTTTATAGTCGTACTAATTGTCACCCGCTGCTTTGCCCGCGTGTAATGTCAATTCTGTGCCCATAATTCACAGGAAACTCAGGATAAAAAATTATGGCACTTCAGAAATGGCGACAGAAGTGAAAGTAAAAAGTATTTAGTTCACAAAAGAAAAAATGGTTTCACTTCAAGAAACTATACTTAAAAACCTATATGTTATTCCATTCTGTTAATAGGTAACATCATTCCCTGAGCGTTTTTCCAACTTTCAGTCAACCGAACTTTCTCAAGATTTAATCTATCTCTGTACCAAATATCATCAAAATCGGTTCAGTGGTTTAAGTGTCAAAGCATAACAGACAGTTACATTCGTATTTATAATATAAGTATGGATTTAATTTCGTACGTTTGACAGCCCTGCTATAATATATAGCCCTAATATTATATCTACTTTAATTTTAATGGATTAAACTTAGATTTACCAAGTAAAATCCATTAAAATATTTGCTTAATCACAAATTATTCTGTATTTCATGAGCCTTTTCATGATAACATGACAGTAGCTACAGGCGATTCAACGAGACGTTTCGCTACTTTTAAGAAAGTTTTATCTAATTTAATAGGATACTTGATTATCAAGCTAAAGTACCTAAGTTTCTTTATATTAAACGTTAATATGCTAAATTCTAGCCCCTCGTTTTCACCTAAGTATAAAATATTTGACGGAGTTTTGGCGCCAACATGAAGAATGGCGCATCGTGGTATTTTTTTATTTGCCGAAATTGGTGTAAATTCTAGATTTTATTTATAAAAATGATGGATTTTTAGATATTGTATCTTTGACAACGCACACAAGTGTGGACAGTAGCAAATTACAGTGAATTGTGACGTTTCGTGTTGGTTCCAAACCTCCCTAGGGAGCTTCTGTTAAAGTCCCCACAACTTTACTGAGGACCGTAACTTGAAAAACTTGACCTTAGCGTCTCACCATTAATAATTCTAAAGACTTTTGCTTGACATTGACATATATCAATTACTTGCCAATAGGGAGAAAAAAAAAATTGACAAGTTGCAACATATCACAGGCTTCAGTTCAGTATAAAAGAATTATATTATATTATCTGTGGTTCAGTGTGAACGCAATTGTTTTATACTTGTTTACAACTTGTTGGCTATACATACTTTGTGAACGAAATATTGTCTGAGACAGTCTCAATACATGTATAAAACATATGTATTGTATTTTGACTAGTCTTCCACAAGTTTTGTATCAAACAAGTTTACAAGTTGTTTCTTAGTGAAAACGAGGGGTTAGAAAACATGTAGATATAATAATAATAATATTCTACAACATTCTACACAACGCTATCTAGACCCATGGTAAGCATAGTTTAACTAGCTTGTGTTATGGAATCTGGAATACGGATAAACATACTTATATACTTTGTATTTTGTAAATACATACATATTATACATAGAAACACTAAGACCAATTCAAGTACCCATATTCATGCATACAAATATTTGCACTGAGCGGGGATCGAAACCGCGCCTCCTGCGTAGCAGTCGCGTTCACTACCGCCACGCCACAGAGACTGTCTAATATATGAAATATTATTATTATTATTATTGTTTAATAATGAAGTGAAAGCAGTTGGTCCCGGTTGCCATACAAACGTATATGGCGTCTTTACGGGTAGTTGGAGCCTTCAAAAGTTCAACTAGTCTAACTACAGAACTTCGATATCGTCATTTGGTTGTGGAGGTCAGACGGCAGTCGCTTCACGGAAATTATCGAATCCGCATCACAGTTGGAAGCCGGCCTCAACCGAGTTGAGCAAAGGCTCAGATAATGATGAATGAAGTGAAGGATATAACAACATCTTTAAAAATCTCAGTATGGATGGTAAGGAGGATGGTAAGCTAAAGGCAAAGTCTCAGGAAAGAGGGTCAGCATTTCAGATACGTACCATGTTACAATGGTAGCACTCAGTTTGACAGCCTCATCAAATGCTTTTTCACACCCCGCTTAAAGGACCCAGGACTGTAAGAAGAAGGAAACACGTGAGCTGGTAAGGAATTTCAGGTCTGAACGGTGCGACAAAGGGAAGAATTTTAATTAATTAGCAATAGGGCCATGAATGTTGATCTCCTTTTCAACAATGTTTTCATAAAATAGTTTTGTTTCCGTGTCAGTTACTAGAATATAAATAAATGAGAATTGCTCTTTAAAAAAAGTAAATAGTACATGCACTTATTACAAAAAAAAGATTATTATTCTATTCCATTTTATTCTAATAATGTTCATTTAAACGCGTAATACTGTGTATATACTTACATTTATACAATCACTTAGGCAGTGGTGAATTAACACCCACATTTCACCAATCAATAAATACGGTCCCACGTTCTATGGGATGAGCCTATTACCGTCTTCCGAGTACTATTGTTGACTCAAGCCTTGCCTCTGAGGCTGAGTCTGAGCTGCATATATATCTGTCTGATGTTAAACAGCCCTTACACTTAGTCGCCTTGTACGACGCCGCATGGGGAGAAATGGGGTGGTCCAAATTCTACTCTGCCGGGAACCACGCGGCACAGTATTAATACTGTGCACGCGGTTTGTATTTGCTTACCTACGAAAATCCTACGAAACACACAAATATTGGACGTAATCCCTTTATTACTGAGATACGCAATTCACCATACTACACAGTATCTCACGTATAGGCGGGTAGAATCAAATTCCCAGAATATTCCCGATATAAACTGCTACTTTATTGGAAATGATTCCGTAGATATGACGGGCTACGAACATCCGATATTTCGAGCCCACAAATACGCGGATGCGTGGGATGCTGGCGCCTCCTTCTGCGAGCAAGTACCTAATGCTCGTGAAGGAGACCGCGGAACCGGAGCGAAAGAGACTCGCAAACTACGCGGCCCGCAAAAATGATCTCCATTTCCAATGAGCGTGGGCCTGGGGGTGACTGGTGGAGCCGCCTGTTACTCTAGCAGAAGCAGACCGCGGCGGCAGTGCGAGATGCGCCCGGGGACGAGATGGGGGACTCCGTGGTCCCCACACCCGAATAGAATCGTCTCATAAGAAACGGCCCTGGGCCAGCCGGGGTGCAGATAATCTCACCTCCGGCAACTTGTGGCCCATACAGTCAGCGTGCGTTTTAGTCTATTCTAGTTCGACATAACCTCTGTGACGTGACTGGACGTCACTAAATGTAGATGCAGTCAGTACAGATCGCAATAGTTTGATATTCCCCCCTTTCTGTTGAATGATTGTTCTGATATTTGGTACACACCTTTAGTTCGGAAGATAACTAAATATATAGTAGTACCTATATTTAATTTGCCATCTGAAGTGTCTAGAAATTGCCAATATTATACTCGTAGTACCTAATCATATACTGTCCTCTGTGTATAGTACTGTTCTCGTACTCGGTAGTATATTTGAAAAACTAGTCTAGTGTGAACCACATTCGAGCGTTAACGGTTCCGTATTTTTTATACCACTTAGGTACCCCCTATGGCACAAATTATGATAATGTATCAGTTTTGTGCCACCATATACATATGTAAAGTAGATAAACTATTAACGACATGGGATAGTTGCAGATTATATGCTGTTCCTACGGCTCTGACCCCATGGAATTTTGATCTTGAACTAAAAGGAACATATTCAAGCCATGTAGAGTAGCTTTTGTTTTATTCCAGACTATAATTTACTCTTATATCTGCTTCGTTCCCAGACAGACAAAGTAGAATTTGGACCACCCCGTCTGGTGGCGCCAGTAGTAGTATACTCAAATCGTCTCGATTGGTTGACGCTGGGCACGCGCTCCCTGTACCCATCTCCCTCCCGCACTACCTCTAAGTGAAAGATAGCAATAGTTTTCGCCCGCCAATGGACAGTGGCCCCGCGAAGGTTAGTGCATCCTCTCCTAATTTCTCGGGTTGCATTCAATGCCTAAACCACCTCCGCGGCAACCCGATCACCTATCTTGTTTGTTGTGTAAAGCGTCAATGAAACATGTTAACTTCACCCCCGCATAATACAGTCCACTAGCTCAGGTGGCATGAGAATAGCGCCACCATTCTTTTTGGTCCTGGTCGAGCCGGATACTTAGTCGTAGTTCGCAATTTTGTTATTATTCTATTGGGAATAAACGCACCGCACCTAAATACCTAGTTATTTTAGTAGAAAACCCCGCATCTAGGCATTTAGGTTTAGATCTTAGGTATACTAGACACCCTAGTGCATAGGCACAGTGTAATACCTAACGCATTTGGCTTTTGTTTATTTGTTTCAATTTCTAAGTTGTCCGTTCGCCGCTGGCTCGCATCGTGTTTACCTGATACCTACATAGGTTATGTACGTGGCTATACCTCGCTCGCATTTCTCTTATCGTATCGATCCTTAGTCGTAGCTCGCTTTTGTTATTTATTCCACAGGGAATAAACGCACCGCACCTAAATACCTAGTTATTTTAGTAGAAAACCCCGCATCTAGGCATTTAGGTTTAGATCTTAGGTATCCTGACTCCCTAGTGCATAGGCACAGTGTAATACCTAACGCATTTGGCTTTGTTTTTATTTGTTTCAATTAAGTTGTCCGTTCGCCGCTAGCTCGCATCGTATTTACCTAATACCTACGTGGGTAGATACGTGACCAATACCTCGCTCGCATTTCATTCAAATTCATACGAAAGTATTTTAATTTGAATAGATATTACGCAATACTTAATCCCTGAAATAATAGTTGAACCTAGACAGCGATCTAGCTCGCGTAGGTACGATCTTGTTGCTATGCGCGTTTTGTTCAAGCCGGCACTCGCAGTTATAAGTACCTACCTACCTACGGATATCGTTCGCGCCGCGTCGCTGTACTGTAGGTACCGCTAAGATTAAGTCATTTCATTTGTTGTTTACCGCACTTTAGTTTGATATTAGTTGTAAAAATGCCCCCAAAGGTTGGTAGTACCGATAGTAAAGTTCAACTGAAACTTTTATACGCTAAAAGAGAAATGATTTACTCTCGTGTACAATCGATTTGTGATAATGCACTTAAAACCTCTGATTTGGCTATTAGAGATTCGTTCTTGTGTTCTATAGAAAACTTGGATAGTTTGCGCGCGGATTTCGAGTCTTTAGTACATGACATCAACGTTTTAGAGTTAAATTTAAATCCCGATTACTCAGTGAGTTATCAGGCCTTGTCGTCGTTTGACGATTTGTATTGTCGTATCAAACGCGTCGCTAGGAGTTTGGAGAAACCGTCTGACCGACCCAATCCCACTCGCGACCGACCTAAGTTGCCACCAATTCAAATACCCGAATTTGATGGTAACATTCGCAATTGGTGTTTATTTATAGATAGTTTTGAGAATACAATAGATAAGAACGATTCGTTGACAGATCACGAAAAATTGCATTATCTCGTTGAAAAATTAACTGGTAAAGCTATAACCGTTTGCGCTGGAATTACGTTTAGTGCCGAAAATTATAATTTAATTTTAAATACTTTGAAAGCTAAGTATGAGGATAAAAGATCGGTAGCTAACGCATATTTGGATCAGATGTTTGACTTGAAACCCATTACGGCATGTAACGATCAAAACTTAGAGAAGTTTCTAGATACTTTCGCATCATCTGTTCGCGCCGTAAAGAACCTAAAGATCGATGACCTCTGCGACTTCTTATTTTTGTATATGGGTTTAAAGAAATTAGATTTCGAAACCATTCGTTTATTTGAGTCGGATCATCGCGGCAATAAAATTCCTAAGTTCGAAGACTTAGAAAGTTTTGTTCGCGAGCATATAAAGGTATTGCAACGCTCTTCATCGAAACATGAAGGCGCGAAGAAAGTTGTTAGTTGCGAACGCAAAATAGATGCGTCATCGAAGTCACTGAAGTCAACTCATACTTATGTTAATACCGCACCAGCACGTGTACAATCACCTGTTTGCTCTTTGTGTAATACTCATCATTCGCAATTGTACAAGTGTCCGGGTTTCCTAAAATTATCGCCTAATGATCGTTATAAATTTGTTCGCGCTAATAATTTTTGTTTTAATTGTCTCGGTACTAAACACCGCGTTGTTTTATGTAATAGTAGCAATAGTTGTCGCAAATGTCCAGCGAGACACCACACCTTACTTCATTTTGAAAATAGTAATGCCGCATCCAATGTGAGCACGGTTGGTTCGTCGAGCGGTGACACACGGCGGCCTGCGCCACAGCCGCAGCCCGCCAAAGAGTATATAAGAGTAAGAGGGCGCACTTCAAACAAAAAATCCGAGCTCGGCTCGGCAATTTTTTTTAAATTTTTCACGACGCCGGGGTACGAGGAGGGAGAAGAGTTCTCCCTCTACACCGGGGTAGCTATACGCCTTTTTAGCCGTCTCTAGCCAAATAGGCTTAAAGAACTGCATAGTTCGTTAATAATCGATTAATTCCAATTTAAAAAAATCGGTTTCATACAATTGGAATCGATTATTCGCTGGAAATATTTAGGAAACTAAAATAAAATTTCTGAACGAAAATATTTAGGAAAGCAAAATAAAATTCCTGAACGAATATTCATAATTTCTTTATTAGGCCTACTATAATAAATATATATGTATACTATTCACGTTATTACATATTCTAAGAATAATCATAGTTAGAAGGCATTTTTAGTTTCTTTAACGTGAAAAATGTAATTTATTTGCTGTAAAAATACAATTATATGCTCTATTCACAACAGCTGATGATTTAATGTGTAATAACCGGTTAGGAATACAAACCTATCGGAGCTGATATAGCTAGGTCAAACACTCACATAAAGAAATAAAGAATCAACATCTGAGAGCAAAAAAAAAGTCAATATCTCAAAAAACTTAATAAGAGTCAATATATCGCCATAAACAGTCTATTTCTCACAAAACACAAA
Source organism: Eilema griseolum (assembly GCA_963662185.1). Taxonomy (NCBI): domain Eukaryota; kingdom Metazoa; phylum Arthropoda; class Insecta; order Lepidoptera; family Erebidae; genus Eilema; species Eilema griseolum. The sequence goes on along the minus strand of OY759248.1, from coordinate 6,488,940 downwards.
GAGTCAATTTCTCACATAACACAAGGAGTCAATTTCTCACAAAACAGTATTCAACACTATAGAGGAGTAGTCACTCAATTCAACGTAAGCAGTAGATATTTAAAACAGAAATCTTCAATTTTAACAATATTTTCACCACCACGAAAACAAAACAAATATACAAATATGGCGTCTAGGAGCTAAATGACAGCGTTACAAACTCGCCAATCGCCACTCGGCGTCCAGAAAAATGAACCAATCAGTAGAAATGTCAAATACGTCAATTAACCAATCAGAGGAAAGGAAGTTTGCCTGTTGAAAGAAATCGATTTTTTTCTTTAGGCAAGTATACTTTTTCTGTAACCAATCAGAGAAAACTACTACTTTCCTCTGATTGGTTACAGAAAAAGCTGATTGGTTGGAATTTCACGACGCCAAGTTCTGAGTCCAAGTAGGGAAGTGTCCCATGCCTGCAGCCCGCACTCGCGCGCGCTCCGGCCCGCCCGGGGACCGCTGCGAATGACGTCACCTTGTGTTCGTTGTCCGCTAGTGATGCGCTCACTACTGTGGTCCTCGCGACTGCTCGCGTTATTATTGTCGATGCATTAGGTAAACCGCACATTGTTCGAGCGCTATTAGATGGCGCTTCGCAAAGTAATTTTATTACTCAAGATTGTTGTCAACGTCTTGGTTTCAATGTTAATAAGCGTTCGACCCGCTCAGTGGTGAAGGGTTTTGGAGGTTTACAGTCAGCTGTTTATGGCACCGTTAAAACAAGGTTTGGATCTCGTTTTAATAATAATATTTGGTTTGACATGGATTCGCTCGTTATACATAAAATAACTGAACAGTTGCCTACCGTCCCGGTTGACACGTCTTTATTAACGAAATTTAAAGACTTGCCTTTAGCAGATGAGACTTACGCTGTTCCTGGAGTCGTCGATATATTGATCGGCGCTTCGATTCTCCCGCACCTCCAGTTGTCACGTAAGGTTCAAGGGGGACCGACGTACCCCGCTCCGCACGCACTGGAAACAGTTCTTGGTTTTGTTATAATTGGTTCCGCACCCGCTTCTATAGATAGTTTTAGTCACTCGACTGCCTCGTTCTGTTGCACCGTCGAGCCGCCACTGGAGTCTACCATCCGCAAGTTCTGGGAAATTGAAGAGGTCAATGTCCCACCCATCCTAAGCCCTGATGACAAGATGGCTGAGGAGATTTATTGTCGCACGACTACTCGTGATGAGCGGGGTCGTTATGTTGTCGCGCTCCCTTTCAAGGGAGATATTTTTTCGCTTGGTGACTCCCGTGTATCCGCTGAAAGACGCTTTCTTTGTTTAGAACGAAAGATGCAGGCGTCTCCAAAGTTAAAGCAAGCCTATGATGAGGTTGTTAACGAATATTTAGATAAAGGTTACATCTCACCTGCGCCTGCGGACACTGACGAGACCCAGCCTTCGTACATTATCCCGCACCACGGAGTCATTAGAGAAGATAAGCTTACTACTAAGCTCCGCGTAGTTTTGGATGGCAGTTCTAAGACTAGCACTTCCGTGTCGCTTAATGACATTTTGTATTGTGGTCAAAATCTTCAAGGTAATTTATTTAACATAATTGTAAATTTTCGCTTATTCGCTGTTGCACTCTCTGCAGATATTCGACAAATGGTTTTGTGCCTTGAAGTGCGCAAATCCGATCGTAGGTTTATACGATTTTTGTATAGATTTTCACCGCAAGAACCTTTAATGGTTTACGAATTTAATCGTGTTTGCTTCGGGCTTAAATCTTTTCACGCACTTCGCACCGTCAAGCAGTTGGCCGCTGACGAGGGCGATGCATTTCCGAAAGCGAGAGCCACCATTGAGACGGGCTTATACATGGATGACGTCGTGTATAGTGTAGATAGCGAGGCAGAGGCTGTCGAGACGGCCGCTCAAGTTATAAGTCTCATGAAGGCTGGTCAATTTGATCTCGTGAAATGGACGAGCAACTCGCAAACTGCGTTAGAGTCGATCCCACCGTCGCACCGATTGTCTTCGGTTAAGGAATTCGATGAAAGTGATACGCACAAGGTGCTCGGTTTAAGCTGGTCGCCCTCATCTGATAAGTTTAGTTTGAAAATTAGTTCGACCCCGCAAACTTGTACTAAACGCATTATCCTGTCGTGTGTGGCACGGATATGGGACGTAATGGGATTCGTAGCTCCTGTCGTTTTGTACGCCAAGCTACTTATAAAAGAGCTTTGGCTTTCCAATTGTGATTGGGACGACACCGCGCCCGACAACATTGCTAAGTTGTGGGCTCGCTTTAGAAAAGAACTTTCTGTGCTTGACCAAATACAAATTCCGCGTCATGTAGGTATATCGCAACATAGTGTTGTTACGGTAGTAGGCTTCGCGGACGCTAGTGAGAAGGCGTATGGAGGAGTAGTTTATTTTCATGTCTCGAATGTAGGTAAGGTTTCAATTAGCCTTATGAGCGCGAAATCAAAGGTCTCTCCCCGTAAGGTCGTCTCTCTGGCACGCCTCGAGCTATGCACTTTACTATTGTTAGTTAGATTGATCACCTCTATCGCCAATGCTTGTAGTAGTCGCATTAATATTAGTAGAATTTTAGCTTTTTCGGACTCAACAGTCGCTTTGTGTTGGGCCCACTCTTCGCCCCATCGTTGGGACACATTCGTCGCTAATAGAGTGGCAAAAATTCAATCGGAATTAGCGCCACAAAATCTCTTTCACGTTGCTGGCACCGACAACCCAGCCGATTGTCTCTCTCGTGGATTGCTTCCTTCGCAAATTTTAGATCACCCGTTATGGTTTAGTGGACCGTCCTGGATTCATGCCGCGTTAGATAAGTGGCCAGTTAGTCAATTCAATCCCACTACGGTTTCCGAACCACCCGAGGAGAAGAAGCACTCGCTTGTTGTATCGGCCCCACGTGAAGAGTCCCTTATTTTGTTGTTGGCTAATCGCGTCTCGTCTTGGTCGAGACTGTTGCGTTGTGTTGTTTATGTAGGCCGATTTTTGAGAATTTTATCTACGCGCGGTCATATAACCGCCGCTGATTTAGATAAAGCTGAATTGGTCATACTTCGCGAGTTGCAGAAATGTTATTTTGCTTCTGAATTTAAAAATTTAGAATTTAACAAACCTTGTAGTCGTTCTTTCCGACACTTGAAACCATTTTTGGAAGATGGACTCATTCGAGTAGGTGGTCGTTTGAGAAATTCAAGTTTAGGATTTGAACAAAGGCATCCAGTAGTTCTCCCGCGTAAGGACCACGTATTAGATTTGTTAGTAGATTATCATCATAAGGTGAATTGTCACGCTGGTCCCGATTTGTTAATGTCTATTTTGAGACAGAAATACTGGATAATTTCCGCTCGTAATTTGATTCGCGCTAGAGTACACAGATGTGTACCTTGTTTTAAACTCCGCCCGCGTTTTATCGCGCCTGAAATGGCCGATCATCGCTCTTGTCGTGTTGTTCAATCCGCAAAACCTTTCGTACACACCGGCACAGACTTTGCTGGGCCTTTCAAAGTGACCATTGCTCGTGGTCGTGGCATTCGCTCCACGAAAGCGTATGTTTGTTTGTTCATTTGTATGACAACTCGCGCGGTTCATATAGAGTTGACCGGTGATTTAAGTACGCAAAATTTTATGTCCGCTTTTAAACGTTTTTTGTCGCGTCGTGGTCCGGTTAAGCGCATGTATTCGGACAACGGTACAAACTATGTAGGGGCCCGACGTAGTATTTCGGAATTGCACACATTCTTACGGTCTAAGTACTACCAAAGTGAATTCGCTCACATCTTAGCCGAAAATCGCATTGAATGGTACTTTAACACGCCTGCAGCTAGTCATTTTGGTGGTAATTGGGAAGCGAATATTAAAAGCCTTAAGTCGCATCTGTTTCGCGTCATAGGCGAACAGATTCTCTCGTTCGAGGAGTTGAGTACCGTACTCGCTCAAGTAGAGGCGGTGATGAACACGCGTCCGCTGTGTCGGACTCTATCTAGCGATCCGTCAGAGCCATTAGCGTTGACGCCAGCTCACTTCTTAAATACGACTCCTCTAAAATATTTGCCCGCAATAGATGTTGATGACGATAGAATGCACCTTCTAACTCGTCACGCTCTTTTAGATAAATTAGTCCAATCGTTTTGGAATCGTTGGAGAACCGATTATTTGCACACGCTGCAGTCGCATCAAAAATGGAATACTCCATCCAACCCAATTACTGTAGGTACGGTGGTAGTCCTTATGACTGAGAATGCGCCTCCTTTACATTGGCCTCTAGGAGTAGTAGAGGAAGTTTTTCCCGATTCCCGCGGGATAACTCGTGTTGTACGGGTTAAAACCGCAACCGGATCGTATCTGCGCCCGGTTGTTCGCCTCTGCCCTCTGCCTAGCCAGCAGTAGGCACGAGTTCAAATCTAGATTTATATTTTAGTTGTTATTTCCCAAACCTAGATTTAGATTAGACTTTAGATTTGTTCCGCATTTTTCGTTTTGAAGGTAACCCTTCAAGCCGGGGGGAATGGTTGCGCCGATGGTAGAATTTGTATTTTTTTGCTCAATAGTAGTAATTCAAGTCGTTGACGCTGGACACACGCTTCCTGTACCCATCTCCCTCCCGCACTACCTCTAAGTGAAAGATAGCAATAGTTTTCGCCCGCCCCACTTATATACAAAAAAAATAGCGCCACCATTCTTTTTGGTATCCGGCTCGAAGGACCAAAAAGAATGGTGGCGCTATTCTCATGCCACCTGAGCTAGTGGACTGTATTATGCGTGGGGTTAAGTTAACATGTTTCATTGACGCTTTACACAACAAACAAGATAGGTGATCGGGTTGCCGCAGAGGTGGTTTAGGCATTGAATGCAACCCGAGAAATTAGGAGAGGATGCACTAACCTTCACGGGGCCACGTGCCGTCGCAGCCGGTGCACCGATCTTCTCTTCCTGGCTCAGGAGTTGCCGCCCACATCACTAAATCACTTGAGGGACACACGAGAGGCACAATCCGATCGGTAAAGGTCTATGAAAGCGGTTAAAATCCAACAAACATTATTAATTTCTAAGAGTCGCGTGCGCGGCCGCCATTGTTTACTAGTTCAAAATGCGAAGTGACGATGCGGCCGCTGTCCATTGGCGGGCGAAAACTATTGCTATCTTTCACTTAGAGGTAGTGCGGGAGGGAGATGGGTACAGGAAGCGTGTGTCCAGCGTCAACGACTTGAATTACTACTATTGAGCAAAAAAAATACAAATTCTACCATCGGCGCAACCACCATCTCTTCCCATTCGGTTACGTACAAGACGACTATGGGATAGGGCTGTTTAAAATCAGACAGATATATAAATCCCAGACTCAGCCTCAGATGCATGGTTTGAGTCAACAATAGTGCCCGGAAGACGACAATAGGCTCACCCCCTATTACTTGAGACCGAATTCAACGATTGGTGAAATTTGGATGTTAATTCACCTCTACCTAACACTCCGGGGTGATTATATGCTTGTACAAAAATTTCAGTCAAATCTTTCACCCAAACATCTTCACAATTTTCTTTTATTGGACAGCTAACTTTTCCTTAGTTGAGCTATTGCAGCTCTAAAGACATAGCACTATGTCACACAGTTTCCCCAATTCAGTACGGTACCCTAAAAATCAAGACTGGCTGAACCAGCTTTCACAGATGACTTGTATCGTAATTCAGACTGATCTGATTTTCAGTATCAATGGAGCGAGAATGGATGGGAAGATTTGCACGGTAAAATGGTTTATTACTCACGCTTGAGTATCGCCATGTGTGATGACTATTTCGCCTACGGTTTTGAGTCAAAAAAAAAGTTGTTAGAAGTCCGGGATCCTTACTTACTTACTGTCCTTCTTCTCCTCTTTGGTTCTTCTCTTTGACCCTAAACCCTAAAAGCCTGAAACCCCACCCCGATCCAGCCCCTCCACCATCAATTGGTACTGTAGATTTAGTAGTAAAGTGATTTACTAGTGTACTTAGAGACCGTAGAGCACGCTCGCCTTTAAGAAATTTTTATTTATCTGACAAAAACTGTTCTCAAAAACACTAAACATTAATAGTATCCTACTAGGCAATGATCTATTATAAACTGTAGATGCGTTGCCCGCCAATAAACAATAATATAATTCATATAAATTAATAATATTGACTATACCGCGAATATTGAATATCGACTATACATAATAAATATATAACCGCGGTAGCCTAGTGGTATGGGTAATGGACTGCTGTGACGATGTCTCGGGTTCGATCCCAGGTTTTACCATGGCACACACCAATGACTTTTCTATGCTTTTCAAAGTTATGTGTATATTTATCGCAGATTTATAAGTGCCCGGTTAATGGCAATAGGCTCGCAACCTATTTCATTGGGACCTAAACATAAGCAGGCGATATGTAGGTGCTAGCACCTCTGCCTACCCCTTCGGGGAAAAAGGCGTTTATGTTATGTTATGATGTTATGTTATGTTATTGACTATTGATATATATGATATTCACGTATTAGTAAAGAGCTCCTTTTTTTGGTATTCCAACTATCATAGTCACTCACATTAGTATTAAAGTAATCGGGATATATACAATATTGTATTGCTCTGAATTTCCGATGTTTAGGCACTGTTGCAAGCACTACGATCACAGAGGAGCTATAGTATTGGCGGTGAACAGTTAAAAAGTTTTTAGGAGTTAGGCTGCGTTTCCACCAGAGATGTGCGAGGACGCATAGCGAGGGATGTGTTTGTAAAGAACCAATAGAATCGCTTCATTTACCTTGCCTCGGTCAGCACAGCTCTGGTGGAAACGGCTCAGCGGAGCTAAATTTTTGCGCATACAAAACAAGCGCGGGATGTGTGCGAGGGATGTGTACGAGGGAAGTGTGCGAGGTATGTGTTGCGAGGAATGTGTGTTGAGAAAGATGTGTTGCGAGGTTTGTGCATACTGTACCAGCCAGTCCATAGACGGAGTTTGTTGGAAGTAGAAGTGCGCAAAATAGATAATAATATGGATAATTGGAAAAAGAAAATACTTTTATATTTAACAATTTGTGATGAAGAAATGGAAGCAGAAGATACGGAGTTTATTAGTTCTATAATTTTGAGCAATAGAAGAACACACAGGTTTTGGATACGTAACCATATTAAATATCATCGATTACATGGAGAATTCTTTACCTTTTTTTATACGGCTGATGATGAAATATTCGAAAATTCTTATCGAGTATCTAGAAGTAACTTTTATGAGTTACACAATTTGATTGAGAACATTATCAAGAAAGAAGACACTCACTACAGAGAATGCATCAGCACCAAGGAAAAATTGGCGGTATGTTTAAAGTAAGTAAAATAGTTTGAATCAATTTTGTCTTTATTAAACATATTAATTGAAAATTACAACATAATCTGCAAAATAAGTAGACAACAAGTTCCTCTTTTTCATGGCAAATTAGGCTCTGTTCCTACTTTGTTTGAAGTATTTGGCGTTTGTAGGTCTGAATGTTGTGTTCCCGGATGCTGGTTGTTCAGCTACCAGTTGGCAAGACGAATCCATCTGGTCCGCTGTTTTATTTGTATTCCTAGTCCCCGGAGATGCTGGTTGTACAGCTTCCAGTTGGAAAGACGAATCCATCTGGCCCACTGTTTTATTTGTATTCCTACCAGAGCTTGAAGAATAACCAAGTTGTTCAGGATCCAGCTGAGGCGGCAAATCCATCTGGCCTGCTATATTACTTGCGTTGGTACCAGAGCTTGAAGAATAACCAAGTTGTTCAGGATCCAGCTGAGGCGGCAAATCCATCTGGCCTGCTATATTACTTGCGTTGGTACCAGAGCTTGAAGAATAACCAATATTTTGATTATACCACGACAGCACGTAAGATTCTTCGGCTTCGCTAATCATATTAAAAAGTTTCCTTTTTAAAGGAACTTGCATGTAATCTGGTAATTTTTTAAATGTTTTCGCCATTGAAAGAAAAAAATGATCAGTATCATCGCAGTCCGTTGGTTTTAAAAGTTCTCTTAATTCTTGCCTTTCTTTTCGAAAATCTTCTTGATTTTTCATATGTTTTTGTATTAAAATTGATAATTCATCGCCTTTTTTCTTCTTTGATGATGACGGGGTGACCGAATCTGTTGAAATGCCTGAAGTTGAGGCTATTTCGTAAAGATTGTTGGGATTGTCAGCTTGATTTGGTGAATGTTCAGTGCTCTGCGAAGAGTCATCTTGGTTTAATAAATATTGAGTGCTTTGCGAAGAGTCATCTTTATTATTTGGTGACGAAATATCCTCTTTATAACTTGACTCTCTATCTCTGTTGGCCATGTACGGTAAAAGAAATTCCATCAATTTTTGGTATTTCCATTCACGTGTTTTCGTTGTAGCCTGTCCGCTTTTTTTTAGATTTCTGCCTCTTTAGCGCGTCCCGATGGCTATCCCGTAGTTGTTTCCAACGATACTTTGCGCTTTTCACTGAAATAATAGAAAATTATGATTAGGAATATAAAATTTTTATACCAAGCATATTGTCTTACAGATCGCAAAAAAATCAGTAACAGGTAAAGAGTACTTTTTTATTTGTTAATTAATTTTTTTACTATTATTATAAACATTCCTTTTTTTGCAGGTATTTATCCACGGGCTCGTCGTTCACACGATTGACAGAAAATTTTAGGATTGGAGTAGCAAGTGTGTCGAGAATTGTGGCAGAAGTTTGTAATGCTCTTTGGCTTGTTTTACAACCTCTTGTTATTCCAAAACCTACCAAAGACGACTGGAAGCGAATAGCAAAGGATTTTCAAGAGCTATGGCAGTTTAAAAATTGTTTGGGGGCTCTAGACGGTAAACATGTTTATATAATGTGTCCTGCAAACACTGGGTCCTCTTTTTTTAATTACAAACAAAGATTTTCTATAGTGCTTATGTGCTTAGCTGACGCTAGGATAAAGATTATAATGGTTGATGTGGGATCCATGGGAAGATTTAGTGATGCTGGAATATTTGATGATAGTGTTTTTGGAAAATATTTGAAAGAAAAAAGATTGAATCTTCCAGAACCTGAACCATTATATGAAGGAGGTGAACCAGTACCATTTGTATTCATTGGAGATGAGGCTTTTCCTTTGATGGAAAATTTCATGCGCCCATATCCGCGGGACCAGTTAGACCAACAGAAACGTATATTTAACTATAGACTTTCGAGGGCACGTCGCATTGTGGAAGCTACATTCGGTGTATTGGCACGAAAGTGGTATGTGTATCGTAAAGACTTTGAATGCAGAGTGGAAACGGTTGACAAAATCGTAAAAGCCACATGTGTAATGCATAATTTTTTAATTAAAAGACAAACTAATTATTTGGATTCCATTGATAACACAAATACAAGTACTCTTGTATCCGTTCCTAGCATTTCCGTCGTCGAGTCAAGTGATGGTTATGAAGTACGAGAGAAATACTGCTCTTATTTCAATAATCAAGGAAAAGTGTCATGGCAAGATACTCGTATTTCGTCACGAATTCATCGCACACAATAAATACCCAAATATTGTAACTTGTATTTTAATATACCTGATTTTAATACATGATTATTACTTACCATCTTTATATTTTATTTCTTTGACTATTTCCTCCCACGCTGCGTCCTTAGTTTCATTACATTTGTAAAATGACAAAGAAGTGTTCCACAAACACGGAAACTTTTTAACGGCATCAATAAATTTTTCGTCCATTATGCCACGCAACCGTACGACATGCGTACGACTACAAGCGCTTACGACAGCAAAGTGAGACGTGAGCCGCAGCGGCAGGCAGGCGTTCGCGTTACTCCGCTCCCACTACACCGCACCCCCGTCGACACATTTCACAGCTTCGCAACGCATCCTCGCGCCACACATAAATGCGCATTTTCACAGCTCCGCTACACATCCTCGTAGGCACATTATCATCGCACAGCTTTGGTGGAAACACCCACACATTTTCACAGCACAGCTAGACATCCTCGCACGACACATTTCCATCGCACATCTCTGGTGGAAACGCAGCCTAAATATATCGATATACCGTCTTTCGAGTTCTTTTACTACGCGTATCTGCACTACCACTGGTTTCACTCTCACTACAAAAAATACAACATGGTAGATATTCCGATCACTTTAAAACTAATTTTTTTTATCTAAATTTAAAAAAATAATGCTCCTTACAGATAATACGTTAATTATTTTGTTGTTCGCGCCATTTTTGAAAGCCGCCATGTTTCTGCATGACATGTCTATTTATGATATCATTGGTCTTGAGTACTATTACTAAAATACACACTATTGTAAGCAATTTATGATGAGAAATTGAATGTTTTTTTTTTTACGTGCGCATATTCCCCGCCTGTGGGTCGTTTTGGTTGCCGAAGGTGAGGTTGACAGGCATATCCCTCGCACCCCGGCCGACCCAGGGCCATCTCTCACGATCTGGCCCTCTTCTCGGGTGTGGGGACTACAGAATCCCCAACTCGTTCCCAGAAACGGGGAGGCGTGCCAGGCGCGCTACCGCCGCGGCCTGCTTCTGCCAGGGTGACAGGCGGCTCCACCTGTTACCCCCAGGCCGGCGCTCATGGGGGGCGGAGGTCGTTCTTGGACCTCCGACGCCCAAGTTCGAGCTTCGCACGCGGGCAGCTTGACTTGCGATGAGAAATTGAATGTTATATTTTTTTTTTTTTTTTTTTTTTTTTTACGTGCGCAAAATCCCCACGGATACCTCCCCACCGGAGCCGGTGAAGGAGGTTATGTCGGACTCGAACCGACTAAAACGCACGCCGCCTGTGGGTCGCTTTGGTTGCCGAAGGTGAGGTTGACAGGCATATCCCTCGCACCCCGGCCGACCCAGGGCCATCTCTCACGATCTGGCCCTCTTCTCGGGTGTGGGGACTACAGAATCCCCAACTCGTTCCCAGAAACGGGGAGGCGTGCCAGGCGCGCTACCGCCGCGGCCTGCTTCTGCCAGGGTGACAGGCGGCTCCACCTGTTACCCCCAGGCCGGCGCTCATGGGGGGCGGAGGTCGTTCTTGGACCTCCGACGCCCAAGTTCGAGCTTCGCACGCGGGCAGCTTGACTTGCGATGAGAAATTGAATGTTATATTATGCATGCTACAGTTAGTACTCTGATTTATTCTGACACAATAATTTTTTTATAAAGTGAATGACACTTTTAAGCGCTGTTATTTAAATCAAAATACACAGATTTTAAGTAGATATTTATACTCGTCATGCTCAATTTATTCAATATCACGTTCTGTCGAAGTTATAAAAATGTCGAGAAGAATCCTCAGTTTTGCTTATTGAGGAAATCATTCTTTCATTTCCAATTTTTGTAATGTTTTCGTACGGCCATCTTGGATTCTATGCTTAAATATTCAACATTAATACAGACATTGTTGTCCCTGACATATGAGGGTATACCCACGGTTAATGGTAAATTAATATCATGCAGGTGATTTCTGTACGAGCTACGCTTGACATAGTTACGAAACCATGTAAATGCACGCATCATCATTTTTATTTCCTTCAAGGTTATAATTATTTAGAAATGAGTTTAGTTCGCATTCAGTCATCAAACATTTCGCGCGTTCTCATCTAACATAACATAAACTCACGCCTATTTCCCCAAAGGGGTAGGCAGAAGTGCTAGCACCCACATTTCGCCAGTTTATGTTTAGGTTCTATGTGGCGAGCTTATTGCCATTAACCGGGCACTTATAAACCTGCGATAAATACACACATAACTTCGAAAAGCATCGTAAAGTCATTGGTGTGTACCATGGTAAAACCTGGTATCGAACCCGAGACCTCGTCTCAGCAGTCCATTACCCATACCACTAGACATTTTAGTTCCTTTTTTAGATATAATATCAGTTTAATCTATCTAAAGAGTATTATCATTTTTTATCATCTCATTAAGTGTATGAGTAGCAAAATTCCCGTACAAACTCGTATAGCCAGTTCTACTTTAGCCCAGGTGAAATTGTTTCCCGTGTTCCATACGTATGAAAAAGCCCCATTACTCAATGATGTATTATAAACTACAGATACGTTATGCATTAAATAAACATCAAGTCTGTCCAAAATGGCGTAAACACTAAGCATAAAAAATATAGAAAGAAAGAAGAAAGAAAGAAAATATGTTTTATTTAGAAAACACAGCGCACATTTTTAGAGGTGGTAACACACAGCGGAATACAGAATGCTTAAAAATAATGTTTTTTTTTGTTTGTTTCCTGACCATAGATATTCGCCTCACTGCCAATCCTGACAGTTTACTGTGACATATACGTGACATACTTGACATAAATCATAAAACGTGGCAAGAGTAAGAGTGGCAAAATGCCGACATAAGCACATTTTTCTTTATATGTTTATACTTAAAATGTACGCTGTATTCCCAAAAAAGGTTTGGATACTCAGCATACACTGCAATGGATGTGATCCATCACATTACTGGTTTTCAGATCCAACCTCAAAAGCCTCCTGACGTCGCTAAGCAATATCGCGTCATTCGTTTTATTGATAGGGAACACATTTTTTACATTGGGATACAAAAGAAACAGCAGTTTACCTAACAGGGTGAGTAACTATCCAATAAAATAGACCTACCTACTAAATATATATATATATATATATATATACATATATATATATATATATAGCTACTTACTCGGGCGAAAAATATATTAATTTATTTCAATTATATCCTGCTCCGACTCGTTCCTAGGGCAAAGGATGGCCATTGCGATTCAGCGAGGCAACTCGGCCAGCATCATGGGTCGGTTGTTCGACGTGACCTAATCGCGAATCTACTTTGTGAATTTGTGTTTTAATATTGATATTTTGTAATTATAAATTATATTATATGAAAAAATAATTGTATTACTATTTAATGACGTAATTTCTTACGTAGCGCACTGTCGCGTATTTTGTCACCATTTTAGAGTACGGACAAAATATCTATAGGTAATAATATCATTGGCATCACTTCTATTGTTGCACCCTCTGGTGTGAGCTGGACGTATTTCAGTTTCTCCGTGCACCTATGCACAAACCAAAAACTTATATAACAAAAGTCTATCACAATGGATGACGGACATTGTCTCGAATTTTAAAGTATTTAGGTAATGTACAAAAGAGTGATAACAATGTACACGCATAATTATCGCTCCGGGCAGGCAGAGACAGTAGTCCTCCATTTTTTGCCGTCTTCGTACACCTCACGGTGAGTCACTTTAATCATCATTCATCATTGTACTGTTCAAAGAGACCTTCCAGCTTCACGTGCTTTTGAATTACTTTTTTCAGAACTTTACGAATTCGGTATTCTTTTTCAAGGGTTCGTGTTCCCGCTCTCGCGCCGCCTGTCGTTACCGATATAGCGCCGAAAGAGCAGGAACCATTACCCAGGTATTCAGCAGTGTGGAATTTTCAGTGTTTTTGTTATACCATAATTTTCAAAACATAGGTCTCGTAACTCACTAGTTTTATTAAAAACGATATCTTAGTATCTATGTTTTTTTTACTTGCGCAAAATCCCCACGGATATCCCCCCCCCTCCCCTCCCCCACCGGAGCCTTTCTTAGGGAATATAGATATAGGACATAGATTAGTGTAAGTAAGAAAGCATAAGTTGTATTTTTTATACAACTCAGGTGGCTGAGGAGCCAACCCTGTAAGAACAGAGATTTTCTGTGCATTCAGTGCAGAACACAAAATCAGGACAAGCCTTTGGTGTTCCCACTGACAGCACAAAAACTCTCTAGCGAGCTCTGGCGTCCCTACTCACCCCCGGGAACACAACACGAGGTTATTATACCCATGGTATTCTATAGGGAGGTACTTCCCCAGTGGGACTGCTCAACTGGGACGGAAATACCGTCGTGTCCTACCTCCTATGAAATGATGACTATTGAGTCATCGAATGGGTTTATAGAATATAATCTCGCTCATAAAACTCATGGTCACGTAATCATACGATGGAAGTGGAGATGTAAAACATACTAACGTAGGATGATTACCCCATAAAAGCCTACACTACGCGACGAGACGACGACGGTAGTCATATTTATTACGAGAGATCTACATACCATCTTGAATTTGAGCCTAGTGTACAACAACACAGTTGCAGAACGAAGACACGCAAAAAAGTTAAACAATGTTGTCTGCACAGACATGCACACACAAATATATCTACAAAGACACGTCAAACTCATAACACCCCGTCATTTTTGCGTTGGGGCTTAAAAATAGTTAATTTATAAATTAAAATGATATAACTATCGAATGTCGATACCCTTAATAACGGACTGACAATTTGCTTATTTTAATTGTAATATTCAATAGGTACTCGTTCACATACACACACAGCATACCCAGTATTTACGTCCAATTGAGCAGTCCGACTGGGGAAGTAGGTACCTCCGCCCTACAGAATACCGCGGCCATAATAACCTCGTGCTGTGTTCCCGGCGGTGAGTAGGATAGCCAGAGCTCATTGGAGGGTTTTTGTGCTGTCAGTGGTAAGACCAAAAGCTTGTCCTGCTGTCTTTTACACTGACGGTACAGAAATTATCAATGCGTGCAGGGTTGGCAGCGCGAGTGTGGCTCTTCACTTTTCATCAGGTGGGCTGTGTGCTTGTGTGCCACTTAAGTGGTGTAAAAAAAACCTACCATATTTACCTACGATTTCTACCAGACACTTCAACCGAAAATAAATCACGTTCCAAAAATAAAATAGGCTGACATTTAAATTGTTCAAAAACGTGACGTGAAACACATGTGGAAGAGTTTTATCGTAATTTCGATCACAGTATTAGATGTTAAAGCGATACGGTGAGATTGTCGTCACTTATCGGGCTTAATTTCAATCTCAGCCTGAAATTATTTATCGTTTATAACCAGGAGATGTAATCACAGCACATGTGGGCGGTGAGCTTTAGGTGTAATATTATAGCGAAGGAAATGTTATCAAATCATTCTTCATCTTAGCGTTAATCCCAGTCGCATCCAAAGTAAGTAAGTAATGGTGACCCTCTTTTCTGAGACTTTGCCTTCAGCTTACCATCAGGCAAGGCGAAGTCTAATTGACGTGTTCTATATATATATTTATATATATATTTAAAAAAAAGCTTTCACCTTATCCGTTTTACTAGTCAATGTTATAAAATCATTAATCTAACATAACATAATATAAACTCACGTCTATATCCCCGAAGGGGTAGGCAGAGGTGCTAGCACCCACATTTCGCCAGTTTATGTTTAAGTCCCAATGTTATAGGTGGCGAACCTATTGCCATTAACCGGGCACTTATAAACCTGCGATAAATACACACATAACTTCGAAAAGCATCGAAAAGTCATTGGTGTGTGCCATGGTAAAACCTGGGATCGAACCTGAGACCTCGTCTCAGTAGTCCATAACCCATACCACTAGGCTACCGCGGTAATATTATCATATCATTAATCTAAGCAAATTATTAATCGTTATTTACCTGACTTCTTTACCTGACTTCTTTACTCGCGCTTAAGCTAAGTTCCATTATAAGTCAATTATTAACCAACACTAGTTGTAATGCTTTACAAGGTTGAGATTGATAACTGATTATTTAATGAACTGAATCTTTTTTGTTGATTGTTATCTTAAAGAGAAACAGTCTTTTTCCCAATCAGGTTTTTTCCAGATTTTCCTTTTATCCCATATAGGTAGTCTAGCTTCCTAGCTAGACTACCTATATGGGATAAATAGGATAAATTATACAGTAAATTATACAGTACAGTATAATTTCAGGTTTAATAACTTTAGAAGCAATGAAAACCTAAACAGTGACTAAAAAGTGTTAAATAAAGATTTTAATTGTTATTATACTTTTATTTATTTTTTATGGTATGCAAAATCCCTACGGATACCCTCACCACAGGTGGGGGAGGTTATGTTTTTTTTTATACCACTTAGTTGGCAGACAAGCACACGGCCCACCTGATGGGAAGCGGTTACCGTGGCCTATGGACGTATGCAACACCAGGGGTGTCACACTCGCGCTGCCAACCATGAAGAAACCTTCTGATGCCCCTCTTGAAGAACCCCATATTGTAGGCGCTTGGGAAAACCGTAGCAGGGAGGTCATTCCACAGCTTGAGTGTGCGTGGGCTGAAGTTTCTTTCATACCGCACAGTGCGTACCGTCTCAGGTCGCAATGTGTGAGGATGAATTCCCTGCCTATGGCGAGAGGTGCGATGATAGAATGTAGCTACGGGCATCATGTCAAACAATTCATCTGAGCACAAACCATTGTATAGGCGGTAGAACACACACAGTGAGGCAAAATCCCTCCTAAGGCTAAGAGGTTCCACACTACCTGTGAGTATGGGATTGTCAACCAGCCTCAATGCCCGGCTTTGCACTGAGTCGAAGGGGTCAAGCTGGTACGCAGGTGCTCCAGCAAAAAGATGACAGCATACTTCATGTGAGGCCGGACCTGTGCTTTATAAAGAAGGAGTTGCTGCCTCGCAGTGAAGTACTGCTTGGCCCTGTTGAGCACTCCGAGTTTTCTTGATGCTAACTTAACCTTGTCTTGTAAATGACTTCGGTATTGGACGTCGCTGGAGATATCGACACCAAGGATCCCGATACTCGAGGAGATGGTAAGCGGTGTGCCCAGGAATTGTCGGACTAGAACCGACTAAAACGCACGCCGACTGTGTGGGCCGCAAGTTGCCGGAGGTGGGATTATCGGAGATATATCCCTCGCACCCCATCTGGTCCAGGACCGTCTCTCATGATACGGTCCTCTTCGGGTATGAGGATTACGGAGTCCCCATCTCGTCCCCGGGTTTGGGGAGGCGCACATCGCGCACCGCCGCCTCGGGCTGCTTCTGCTAGTGCGACAGGCGGCGCAACTTGTCACCCCCAATTATTATTACAGTCCATTTATATTTGCCTTGGAACATTGTACATGTAATAAACATTTTAAATACTAAACATACATTTCACAAACTTGTAAGACTTATTCAAAAACATGTATTTCCTTGAACATCTCTTATGAAATTTCCACACGATAGATCGTCCGAGAAAATACCTCTTGATTCCAAATCTCCCAAAACGTTCAAACTTATAATAACGCTTCCTGGAACAATATGATTTACTAGTAATATGTTACATTTACGTTATTAATATTTGATTTCCCCGTGCAGTAAAATCAATCTATCACGCGAAATCACAATCGTGCTTATGAATACCTTTCTCAATATTAAATTTTCTGCTGAATGCATAAAACTATTGTTCTGCGGTACTGAGCGAGACAAGGGTGAGTACTTGAGAAGGGGTTATATAATATTAAAAGGGGTTATATAATCATAAAAGGGATAATATATAGGGGAATTGTTTGTCGTTTACGACTATTCGCGACTGGCTTTTCAACTTGTGTTTGTTGTCTATTCGGTCTGTTGCCTTAATATGTTGATTTGAAAATTTGTTGCACAAAATTTATTAGAGATACAAATGTGGTAACTAAAGAAGTTGTTTCTAGCTAACACGAAAGCCAACATCTGCTTCAAAGAAACTTTTGTTTACATTATAAATTGCTAACTGTTGCCTGTGCATCCGCCGTTGTCAAATTCTGAATTCGTTTCCGCTACCCATGGGAACCTATTCCCGGTATAAAAAGTAGCCTATGTATTATTTCAGATTATATTAATTAGCACAGGGGCTGTGCTAATTTCAACTAGAATCGTTCAGCCGTTAGAGCGTGAGTGAAATTGTATTTATTATTCAGCTCTCACATAATGACATAATCATAATGATTGATTATCTGTTGAATATTATTATAACGTTGTTACTAACATTAGAGATAAGAAAAAAAGATTTCTAAAAAATTGGGCCAAGTTGCCATCAAATAAAAATTATTATTATTATAATAACAAATATCCAAACATCTAAACATCCCTACATCTTCTCATTAATGTATACATGAATAAAAACATTATTATTATTGTTTCTCAGTTCCATGACTCTCGGGACTATGGAGTTCCAGGCCTTTGGAAGGTGTGCGTCGGGCTTAAGCCAAGACGTAGAGGCCCTTTTAAGACAATTTCATATGCTAGGGATACACACACATGGCGGATACCATCCCCGAGCACACGATATGATACACCGGGAGATGATCCCCGCCAGGTGCTGAGACTATTGCTGTACGGCGTTGTGGGCGCGATGGAAACTAAATTATGGGTTGAATATTGGGTGGACTGGTATATGGGCTGTTGGAGACTAACGGATGCCTGCCGTGACAATAAGTCTCAATATTGTACTATATTGTAACGTATCACAGCGCAACAAAAGACCCCGAGAAGAATCTATCTCTCCCTCACAATTTCACAACTTCAAAGAAGAAATGAAGGAGTTTATGTCATCATTAATTAGTGAGCAGAAACAGGAATTAGCTGAGATTACTAAAAATTTAAAGGAGATACACCAATCTAATACAACTATTGAACAATATGTCTCCCTGTTAACCTCCCAAAATGAGGAGTTTCAAAAAAAGATTGAGTCTTTGGAGTCTCAATATAAAAAGGATCAAGAATATATAACTATATTGGAAGACAAAATAGAGGACCTACAGAGAGTTACACGGAAGACTACTGTTGAACTTAAAAACGTTCCGCGGAGTACCCCAGAGAATAAAGACAATCTAATCAACTTAGTCATGAACTTTTCTAAAACTATAAACCTTGATATTTGCCCACGGGACATTAAAGACATATTTAGACTAAAGGGAAGAAACGAATTGGATAGAAGCCCTCCGATTATCGTGGAACTCGGTTCTACTATATTAAAAACAGAACTACTGAGAAAGACTAAGGTTTTTAACGTTAAATACAAAAGTAAACTTCAGGCGAAACACCTGGGCCTCACCACGAACGAGGACACGCCTATCTACATTTCAGAACAGCTTACTGCAAAAGGAGCACGCTTGTTTTTCCTATCTCGTGACCTGGTAAAGTCTAAACAGTATAAATACTGTTGGACCTCATTTGGTAGGGTTTTTGTTCGAAAGGACGAAGCCGCAAAAATTATTTGTATTCAAAACGAAGCTACCGTGCACTCACTTTTGCAAAAATCTGACTACTTATTCTAAGTTATAATTTCATTTTTCATATTATCTCTTATTACTACAACATAGAGATACCATGTAACAGAAATTCTTTAATATTTAAGGTTCTTAAACATGTTCTACTAGCTACTATTACACGTATATCCACACACCTATTCACAATCACTACACTACCCTATTAACAATGGGTCTGGTCTTTTACCAAACCCAATCTACTACTCACACACTTAAACTACTTTTGAACCTACAATACCAAACCATACACAATTTTCTTTTATTTCTAAATGTAACATTTAATGCTGTGACAACTATTATGAGCAATTATTCAACATGGACAGTATCCACACTCAACAGGAGTTAGAATATTTACAAATTTCGGAATCATTTAAATGTAACATACAGGACCTTTCTAAACATGTGTCTACTAGTACTAGAAATGATCTTATTGTTATTACGCAAAACATACGGAGTATCTACAAGAACCTTGACGATCTACAAATAACACTTTCTCAACTTAATACCGAAGTCGACGTGCTGATATTAACAGAATGTAGACTAAACGCTAACAAACACTTACCATCACTAAATAACTATACATCGTATAAATCAAACAATTTACTAAATCAAAATGACGGTGTGGTAGTGTATATTAAAAATCAACATCAACCTAAAGTAACAGAACTCAGTCTTACTAATGCTACTGGACTACAAATTAAAATTGCAAATCACGTCCTTCTTGCAATATATCGTTCTCCATCTCACCTTCATGCTAACGACTTTATTGAATCCCTTAACGTACACCTCGAAAACATTTCAAAATCCAACAATATCTCAGTCTTTGGTGATATTAACATTGACCTAATTTTCACAGAAAAAGAGAAATCTCACGAACGTCGTAACCGGCTTAATTACCTTAACGTCCTATCACTACATGGTCTCTTACCAGGCCACATGCTATCCACCAGGGATGACTCCTGTCTAGACCACGCTATGCTTAAGCTTAATACAAACTCTCATACCGTTACTGTTGCCGTTCTGAACACTACAGTCACAGATCATAATCTAGTCTATGTTAAATTTTCTAATGTATATAACAAGCCCGCTGTTTGTAACCGCAAAACAGTAACAGATTATGAAAGCGCGTATAATACCCTTATAGCTACGGATGTATCCTTCCTTAATATATGTAAAGAACCGGAGACCTTTGCCAATTCATTCATAGGTGTGATCAAAGCTGCTATCTTGGCTAATACCAAAACTATAACTGTACCTAGAAGTAAAAGGATTTTAAAGCCTTGGATTAATTCTGCTGTTCTAAAATGCATAAAACTCAGAAACAGTTTGCAAACTAAGCTTAGTAGAGAACCTCACAACATAATCTTAAAAATAACATATAAGCGTTATAGAAATTTCTGTAAGAATTTAATAACTAAACACAAGAGAAATTACAACAGACAGCTAATAAATAACTCAGTAAAACAACCTGGAAAATTATGGTCAACAATAAATGAGGTAACGCAATACAAACTACCGAAATCTAAAAATGTTGAATTACTAAATATAAAATCGCAACCACTACACTCTGTTAATCATGTTAACAGATACTTTGTAAACATTGGATCTAACTTAGCTGACCTCATAGTTAAACAAACCGAAATGAAGAACCATGCATCTAACGTCACACGTGGTAGCCATTCTCATCTCACTTCGTTCGTACTATTGGAGACAGATCCTGCTGAAGTTGACAGCATACTCATGGGCCTCAACTCTGGCAGCGCACCCGGCTTGGATGGTATTACCACTGCCTTTCTAAAGCGTGCTAGAGACTTTGTAGTTCCACACATTACCATGCTAGCCAATCTTTGTTTTAGTACAGGAGTTTTTCCTTTATCTCTTAAGCGATCAATAGTAACACCTATTTACCAGGGCGGAGACAGATCCGATGTTAATAATTATAGGCCAATCTCTGTACTAACTTCAATCTCAAAAATAATAGAAAAGCTTATTAACAATAGGTTAACAAACTACCTTAATAATTACAAAATCTTATCTAATTTTCAATATGGGTTTCGAAGAGGAATATCAACTCAAGATGCAATCGTTAACGTGGTCTCTACTATAACTGAGGGAGTCGATAGAGGAAACAAATGTATTACGGTATTTCTAGACCTTAAAAAGGCCTTTGATACGGTATCGGTCTCGGTTCTTGTAAATAGGCTTGAGAGCATTGGGATCAGAGGACTCGCACTGTCGCTCTTTACGAGCTACCTCAGCGATAGAACTCAAGCTGTAAAAATAGAAAATTATATTAGTGACGAATACAGTATCAAATTTGGTGTCCCACAGGGGAGTGTCCTTGGCCCGACGCTATTTTTAATCTATATCAATGAATTGTGTAAATTACAAAGCGTCGGGGGAAGGATATTCTCCTATGCGGATGATACTGCTATCGTTTTTACGGCTAAGACTTGGAGTTCCGTACACGAGATGGCAGCAAGGGGTTTAGCGCGTGTATCGAAATGGCTTAGAGACAATGTCCTGACTTTAAACATTCAAAAAACTAACTACATCTGTTTTTTTCCCTATACATCTTCGCAACCATCAAATAACTTCTGCATCAAGATACATCGCTGTGCAAACCCAGAAGACACCTTGTGTGATTGTCCCTTGATCAACAAAGTCAACCAAACAAAGTATCTTGGAATCATCGTTGACCAATGGCTAAATTGGCAGTCACAGCTAGAAGCTGTTATAGGTCGAATCAGAAAATTAATGTGGGTATTTCTAGAGCTTGAAAGAGCTCAAAGGTCCCTTATAAAAGTAATGTACTCCAAGCCTTACAGATTTCCTACGAACAGCTTATATCAAATCAGTAACCTTCTATCAGTCCGAAAGCTTTATCTACTTAACCTAACTCTAAGATGTCACAAATCCTTAACCTTCATTCAATCGTCACAAAAAAAGAGAAGAAATTATACTGTTGCTTCTATAACCCCAGTGCGTACTAACTTTGCTAGAAGACAGTATCCATGCCAATCTGGTTTTATATACAATAGGCTAAACAAAATGCTAAATATCTATCCTAAGCAACTATACACGTGCAAAGAATCTATAACACAATTTTTGGATACCCTTACATATGATGACGTTGAAAATCTTTTCATAAGAATTTGCTGACATTATACCTCATCTTATACACCTACATAGTGATATTTATTTACTCAAGTCAGTCCCTAAACACACAAACTAAATAGTCACACACACACACAAACACACACACGCACACACACACAAACACACACACACACGAACACACACACATACACACACTTCAATGTTTATGTTTCTATTTTTCTATAACTCTGTAATCTAACTGTATTTTTAAGGGAAGTAGCGAGCCATTCCCAATACGAGTATCTTTGATTACTCACTGGGAAGTCTCAGCAAAGTCTATGCAAAAGATTACTGAAATAAACGTTATTTTTTATTTTATTTTATTTTAACAAATTCCGGCGGTGACTTGCCAACTCATTTCATGGGCCCCATTAAACTAGCCACATGTAGTGCGACAATCCATTGAGCGGCTAAGGTTGTCGAGAGGTGAGTCTGCGGGGCGCAAGTTCGCGGTATACTAGTCAGCATGCCCCTGGTGTTATGACGTTTTACACTTCCAACCTGGAGCATAGCTTCTGCTATTGCAACTCCACTATCGCCAGCCAATAAAGGCAAGCACACGAGGTGAGGGGGAATAAATTCTAATCATCGGGAGAATCGGGGTACGTTATGACGCCACTAACCAACATCTTGCCACAAGCTGCCCCTGCGGAATATTGTTATTATTATTATCTTCACAAAATGTCATATTTATAATATTAATAGGAAAGGATAGAATTCCATACAATAATGTGTCCCTGTACTAAATTTCAGCCAGCTCAGTTCAATCGCTGGAGCATAATTGAATAACAAACATCCCAATACCTAAGGATCTTCACAAATTATTTGTATAAATAACTTCACAGTAGTAGTGAAGAACCACAAATAGTTTATCCCTCAATCTGTCTAAAATTAGACGGAATTTAATATAAAACCCGAGAACTGCTGATCATGCCTACTTAATTGGGTATTTTCCTGTATTTAAAATAAATTATTTAACTGATCTTATTAAATTAAGAATGGTAAAAGAGCAATAAAAGTTTAAAAGTTAAAAAAACATAACATAACATAAACTCACGCCTATATCCCCGAAGTGGTAGGCAGAGGTGCTATCACCCACATTTCGCCAGTTTATGTTTAGGTCCCAATGTAAAAGGTGGCGAAGCCTATTGCCATTAACCAGGCACTTATAAACTTGCGATAAATACACCCATAATTTCGAAAAGTCATTGGTGAATACATCAATGACGTGAAACCTGGGATCGAACCCGAGACCTCGTCTCAGCAGTCCATTACCCATACCACTAGGCTACCGCAGTTTTCCAATAATAATATTATGACGTCACAATAATTTATTTCATACCAGTTTCCTTTTAACTTAACGTTTTGACGTTCAGTAAAAAGTAATTAATTTGACTAATCAGTCAAATACCCAATTAGTGAAATTTATAAAAATTATATTATAATAATAATAATAAATAGAGGTATTTTATATGTGTTTAAAAATATAATTTATAAGTTGAATATTAAAATAAAGTAAATAATAATAATAATAATATTTCACGACATTCTATACAACGCTATCTGGACCCATGGTAAGCATAGCTTAACTAGCATGTGTTATGGGATCTAGAATGCGGATACACATACTTAGATACTTTTTTTTTTGTAAATACATACTTATTATAAATAGAAACACCCAGACGAATACAAATATACATATTCATGCATACAAATATTTGCAATGAGCGGGAATCGAACCCGCGCCCCCTGCATAGCATATAATCAATCAATCAATCAATCAAGCCTATCGCAGTTCACTATTGGACATATGCCTCTCCCAATGTTGGGAGGCTTATTATATTATATTATCTGTGGTATAATCAAGCCTTTCTCAGATGACCCGAACGATGAAACATCGTACACTCACACCTATAAATACACCCGTGTATTGTGCGCTGAGATATATTAGACACACAAATAAGTGTATTATCCAAATTATTGTCCCAGTCTCATATATTTTAGAGAAGAATGTCATGCTGTTAACTGAGCAGTTCTAGATTAAAGGAGGATAAAATGATTTTTTCTTTATCCAACTTAGGTGGCAGACATGCACACGGCCCACCTGATGGAAAGTGGTTGGGACCAATAAACGTGTGTGACAACAATGGAGTCACATCCGTGCTTTCGACAGAGATTTTATGTGCCCTCAGTGCAGAACACAAAATCAGGACAAGCCTTTGGTCTTCCCGCTGATAGCACAAAAACTCTCCAGTGAGCTCTGGCTACCCTACTCACCACCGGGAACACAACACGAGGTTATTATAGCCGTGGTATTCTGTAAAAACTATTAGTCTAATATAAATTACTTTAGATAGTCCATTGATTGAACTACAAGAAAGAAACAAACCCCAAATTATACGTAGGCGATTCCGCGAGACACGTCTAATTGTTAAATAATTTGAGATCACAATATCTTTTGAATTTGAAATCTTATCCTATCCCTTATTTAATTGAATTCCTCATTCTCTTTCTTCATCTTTTGATGTTAATTTTAACATTTTGTAGAGAAATAGCTTTGGGAGTAAATAATATATTAAAAATATTTAGGTGTACTCTATGTGCTATTCCAGACTATCGCCGTTTTGTCAGCCTCGTAATAGGCTCTCAAAAATTCAAAAGTTCTCTAATTTTCTATGGTTCAGCAGCAGCACAAAGGGCGGCCTTATCGCTTTACACAATTTCTTCCAGGCAACCTTTGGATGGAAATGTATGTTGGTTGGAGTATTTGGGAGTTGTTGGCGTTTAATAACAAAAAATGTATTCTTCTTTAAATTCTTATTTGAACAAAAAGTAATCAAAGTTAAAACGACTAGCCTACCAAAACTTCAGCAGTCTTATTTAATTTTGTAGAAAGAATATATAAAAATCACATTGCTAAGTCTCAGCCTGTCGCAGGAGGTTAAAAACGGATTACAAAGATAAATTGGACCTCTGAATATCTTGTACACATCCATTTGATACATTATACATCAAAGATATTTATTCTGGAGGTAAACTTAGTAAGGGCATAGATAACATGGTAAGGGTGAATAAGAGTTTGATTGCGTATTTTGTTAAATAACAATTTATTGACAATTTTTCTAATCAACTTGGAAAACGGATTGAAATAAAAAAAGAAGTGTCTTTTAAAATTAACGTTATAGTATACCTACCTAAACTGATTCCGCTTGAGTAAACTATAGGTATCCTGAATCTCCTATAGTGTTGCACACGTTCATAGGTCATGGTAACCACTTTACATCAGGTGGGCCGTGTGTTTGTCTGCCACCTAAGTTGTATAAAACTAATTTATATACCTACATTTCCAGAATATACTAAGTCTCCGAACCAACGGCCATAATAACCTCGTGTTGTGCTCCCAGCGGTGAGTAGGGTAACCAGAGCTCACTGGAGAGAGTTTTTATGCTGTCAGTGGGAAGATTAAAAACTTGTCCTGCTTTGTCGTTTACATTAACGGCACAGAAACTCTCTGTGCTTAAAGGCTTGGCAGCATGAGCGTGACTTCCTTGGTGTCACACGCGTCCATGGGCCACGGTAGACACTTTCCGTCAGGTGGGCCCTGTGCTTGTCCGCCCACCTAAGTGGTATAAAAAAACAACATTATCCTAGTACGATTCCAATAAAGTGATCTTTTTAGACCTGCAGGTTGTACTAAACAGATTTTCAGGAATGATAAAATTTCGAACAAGTTGACCATAAGACGAATTTAAATTAATTTTAAAAGTAATTTACAAATTATTTTGTATCGTAACTTAAACAAAATGTATTCTTTCTTCTTAAAAAATAGGTTTCCGTTTTGTGATGATACACATCTTGTAGCATTTCGATTTCCACTCAGTGCAAATATACGTATATACAAATAGGCATATTCATGTATAAATGAATATGCCTATTTCCTTTGATCTGTATATTGCATTGCATTGCAGAGATGCAATGCAATGCAATATATGATGCAATATATATGCAATGCATTGAAGAGCAAGTTAAGTTGTCAGTCCCGTTTGCCATTGCCATTTATTTAGGTTTACTAACAATAAATACAAGTACAAAATGATCTAACACAAAGCAAAGTAGCAATATCTTAAAAGTAAACACCGCTTGTGAATATAAAGAAAACCATTAAATTAGTATCATTACAAAATTAGTATCATGAAATTAACGAAAAACCAAGAAAGCCGGCAGGTGACCAACAACAAAAAAAAAACACTCAAGGTTAAGAATGTCCGACTAGTCTATCAGAACTTCAATATCACGAATTTGTTGTGGAGATCAGATCGTAGACGCTTCATGGAAAATATCGAGGTAATTCTCATTCATCAACTCATTCAGTTGCACCGACCGACCCCCAGCTGAGTTGGGAAAAGGCTCCGAGGATGACACATCTTTCAAATGTCCAGTGGCGCAAATCAATTGAACATATTACTGGTTGCGTAAATATAGTGACATACGCTGTGGGCGGTGGCTCTGCGTCATCAGACCTGACCTGGCACATGTAATTGATGCTATTGACCTGTATATTAGTAATTTACACGTCACAATTGCAGACACGTGGTTTTTAAAGTTAAAGGGGGGAGCGTAAATTTACATACCTTTATTTACATACTTTAGGTGTGGTTGCTAGCATCTCTGCCTACCCTTTCGGGGATATAGACGTGAGTTTATGTTTATGTTATATTATGTTATTTTTTAGGCTATTTATACTGTTGATTGATGGCACTTGGTGGAATTTGTTGTTACACATATTGAGAACTCACTTGTATTTTGCCACAGTATTTGTAAAGTAGGGACAAGATAATAGGTCACTTTTGACATTTCATCAAAATTCAACAACGTAACCTTGTAACGGCGGGCATAAAATAAGAACTGCACAATTGCTTAACTTTTTTCAATTACGTTTACATATTTATTGTAATAATGACCGATACGAGTAATTTTACGATTTGCTTTCACTAATAAACCATTCTAAACATAATAAACAATTTCTGATCTAAAGAACTGAACGTCGTTACAATGTTGCGTCAGTCAACCCTTTTTCTTTTTAAACACTAGGGATGTTACTCTAAAAATCGAAAGCTGATAGGATTGTAAGTTGAATCGAATGCAATGATTACTTGTGAAGAAAAATCACCATAAATGTATAACCACGTTGTGATTATAATAAAACCTAATTATACATATTTATTATTCTTTTAACTAACTATAAAAATACAAAAAAATAACTAAATAGAAAGGTCATTGATGTTGGGTGCAATTTAGGTGGATGTTGCTGGCAACACCAGTGCCTGTCGATGACGCATGTCATGTCGCCATAACATGATGATGACGCAGTCTTTTGTTGTTGTGCGAAGTGACTGTGCGTTTTTGGTGTGCTCTCTGTTATTTTCTTCTGATCCGGCTTTTTCATTGAACTGATCTTACTGACTACGTTTACCTGGCTATAAATTGGACTCCGATTGCGTAACGATTATTAAACAAGAAAAACATTACAGTCTTACTATGTCGAAACGGGGGAAAACTTTAAACAGTCAATCTCGCGAACTAGTGCTGAAATTGTACAATTATTTTGGACGTGAATCAGTTAACGATGGGCCTCTTTTACCATTGAAACCACCGAGAGAACGCGTTGCCGAAGCATTGGGAATAGGGAAGAAGACAGTAACTCAAATTCTGAAAGAGAAATACGGACCATCAGGCTCAGAAGATAATACTTTACGTACACCGAAAAAACGAAAGAGGGACAAGAAAATTGTTGACGTTGATAATTTTGATGCTGCTGCAATTCGCAACCACATTTATGGATATTACTCGAGAAAAGAATATCCTACACGGGAAAAGCTATTGAGTTCGTTCAAAGGCGCAGGCTTATTTTTTGGAGGCAAATCGTCTCTATCAAAGGTTTTGAAATCGATTGGCTTTAGATTTAAAAAATCCGACAAGCTGAAAATCCTGCTAGAACGCTACGATATTATTTTGAAGAGAATAACATTCTTACGTCAGGTAAATAAAATTACGGATTGGGACAATGTCGTGTTTATTGACGAAACATGGTTGAATGCGAACCATACGGTTGCGCGGACATGGACCGATGATACAGCGGCCTCCACCTCAAAAGTTCCATCGGGAAAAGGAGCCCGACTTATTATATGTCACGCGGGATCAGCTTCTCAAGGTTTTATTCCAGACTGCCTCCTCGCATTCGCTTCTAAAACTACAACAGATTACCATGAGGAAATGAACTTTGATGTTTTTAAAAAGTGGTTTGAGAAGCTGCTAGTCAGCTTAGAAAACCCATCGAAAATTTTAATGGACAATGCTCCGTATCATTCTGTACAAGTTGATAAACCACCAACTCAAGCAAATAAAAAGCAAGAAATTGTCTCGTGGCTGGTAAGAAATGGTGTGGAGGCAAGTCCAACTTTATTAAAAGTTGAGTTGTTAAATCTGGTAAAAGCAACTAAGCCGTCCAAGCTCCGCTATGTAATCGATGAACTAGCCCTAGAGCATGGACACGAAGTTATTCGATTGCCTCCCTACCATTGCCAGTATAACGCCATCGAGCTTATTTGGGCACAAATAAAGGGTCATGCAGCGCGGAACAATACTGAACCACCCTTCAGTACTGCTAAAATGATGACTCTGCTACAAACTGCATGTGCAGAAGTCACTACAGAAGACTGGCGAAAAGTCGTGGAGAAGACAAAGAAAATAATTTTACAAGATTTTGAACGAGATGTGAGAATAGACAATATTATTGAAAATTAATTAATAATATTTCTGAGTGCTGACAGCAGTGATGAAGATAGCAGTTCCGATAGTTCAAGTGAATAAAAGCAATTTTTTTGTTAAATTACGTAGGTACTTGTCTTATTTTGCTCCTTTAATTTATGAAAGAAAAAATAATAATGGGACAGGGATTCGCATGATCATTTTTAAAATTCACATATGTTTCAAGTCTGTATCGATTCATTCGATTCATTCATTTAATCGATGTTTTTAAGCAGGTCACCTCACTATGAATATAAAACTGACATCTGTCAAAAGTGACCTATTATCTTGTCCCTACTTTAATGTATGTATCTATTTTTTTTATAAAAATATTAGACTAAACAATACATTCTTGGAAAAGTGACATACGACCACGGCTATCCTTGATATTTTCTTGTTTAACACTTTTTAGAGCGTGATTTTTTAGTAGTCCGGTTTCGGGGCGGGAGCGGCAGCGGGAGCGACGAAGGATCGCAAGCCAAGCTGCCCGCGTACGAAGGCGACTCAGGCGTCTGAGGTCGGTGAACGACCTCCGGCCCCCATGAGCGCCGGCCTGGGGGTGACCGGTGGAGCCGCCTGTCATCCTGGCAGAAGCAGGCCGCGGCGGCGGCGCGCCTGGCGCGTCTCCCCGTTTTCCGGGAACGAGTTGGGGACGCTGTAGTCCCCACACACCCATGAAGAGGGCCAGATCGTGAGAGATGGCCCTGGGTCGGCCGGGGTGCGAGGGATATGCCTGTCAACCTCACCTTCGGCAACCAAAACGACCCACAGGCGGCGTGCGTTTTAGTCGGTTCGAGTCCGACATTATGGGAAGTTGCGCACGTAAAAAAAAAAAGTAGTCGGGTTTTAGTTTTAAGCTTAATTTTTTATTTATATTATTTTGGGGCAAGTAAAAGGTATAATTTATACATATTTGACCACTCCTTTCAGTCGATACCGAATACAACATGTTTATCTCAAATTTATTTTTAATACAGTAGTTTATGACCGCAAAAGGGCCGCAAAACATTTGATTCAGTGATACGTTATATAGCCTAGAACCAGCGGCCGACTAAGACGCTTCTAACGATATCTCATTTATCCAGTTGTAATAAGTGGTTGAGGAGCTATGAGGGAACATATGAACCTACATACACACATACATAGCCTGTCAAAATCATAACCCTTCTTATGCTTCGCCATAGTTGGGTAATAATCATAACCCTCCTTTTACTTCACCGTAATCGGGTAAAAAATTGCTCCATTATACAATACCACGTCAAAGTAAAACGTTTTTTTTTATATATTACGTATTCTGTTTTATAAAAGTACACTCAGCCATATTTATTTGAGCACGAAAACAATTTGCGTATTGAATAAATCAGCGTGAAAAAGTACAATCACGCACAATCCCTCTCACGTTGTCACGTCTGCAGGTAGGCATATATTGACGACTGTACTGGAGACATGTCAGACAGCCGTAATGAAATGTTGATATGAATATAGCTAACAGAATGCCAAAATAAAGGAATCACAATATTTTACATATAAGAAAAATGGTACAAATTTATTCGCATCTGAAATTGGTGGATTAATATGTGTAGTGGTAGTGGTGTGATGGTAGTGTGGTGGTTGTTTAATACCTATGATATTCAAAGACCTTCTCATGCAAGCCTGCTGAATACCAGACGATACTCTGGCACAGGCTATCCTGTTGGAGTTGGGTTGGGAACGGTGGGTGCTCCTGTAAAACTTAGATAAACTAAATAAGGAGTAGGACTCCGAACTTCAACGTGCATACTATGTATAAAACCACAATACGACAGGTACAAAACTATCTACGTTTTTCATCAAGGCAGAATGCTATAACAAGGTCATCGTACCCTTCAGCAGGGGGATCCCCATACCGCGGAATGGATGTTGACATCCCCCACAGTAATCAGAGTGAAGTAGAAATCTAATCTTGTCTCACCGATTAATGTTAATGACCCACGAAACAGTGGAGCCACTCGATGGTTTATCGTGAAGTTATACAGCGAATCAATCGAAACCGAATTGAAGTTAATTGCGGATTAGAACAGATTAGGGCTCAGCGCACATCGCTGGAAGCGCGGCGAAGAGCATTTTAAGACAACAATTTAATATAAACTTTAATATCCATGATATACAGTCGAAAGTACAGTCGCGGGCAGGCTCTTGTAGCCACTCCGGACGCCGCGTGCGAATTTATTCTTGATTTACAGTTTTTGACCGTATATCAAGGTAGTTAAAAAGTTTAATAATTGTTGTCTTAAAATGCTCTTCGCCGCTCTTCTAGTGGTGTGCACTGGTCCTGAAGCTGGCTGGCTATAATAATACATTATATTGACAAATTTTATTTATGACAGGTTATGATTGAATCATCCTTTTCACTCAAACGATCGATACATAAAGTATTTTCGTTATATCAGAGTCGAGTAATCTGTTATTGATCGAGCGAGAGAAGCAAGAGAGAAGTCTCCGTTTCGAAAAAAAAATAACCGATTTTGCTGTTCGTATGTATGTTTGTCAGTTCCAGTCTAGAGGGCGCATAACTTAACCAATTTTCACCAAACTTAGCACACATGTTCTTTGATTTTAAACACAATTTTTATCCAGAGATTTCCAGAGATTATCCAGAGTTCACAGAACTGCTAGTTATTTAGAATTAATTTTCATTTTGTAATTTCCGTGTTTCCGTTTTCACTGCATACCTATTTACTAATTGCGGATACTCTTGACTTATTTTTTTATACCATTTAGTTGGCAAACAAGCAAACAGCCCACTTGACGGAAAGTGGTCTATGAACGTGTGCAATAACTACCTTGAGTTACACTCTACTACCTGTAAGCACAGAGAGTTTCTATGCCATCAGCGTAGAAGACAAAGCAGAACAAGTCTTTGGTTTTCCCATTGACAGTACAAAAGCTCTCCAGTGAGCTCTGGAGAGATTTTGTTCTGTCTACTTAACCATTATATAAAACTTTCTCGATCAAATTGATATTCGAACGCTTAGGTTAACCTTTACCGAGTTACCCCTTCGTCTTATAAATCTGTTTCTTCAACCTATAATGAATCGTTTAGAGGGTGGCTTAGTAACAGGTTGCGCTTAGCAACTCGTAAACTGTAGTCAGGAAGGAGTCACCTTATCCGAGTTATTATTGTTTACCAAAACTGTTAACGGTCCATAGAAAGTCTTAATCGACAGGGTAAATACTCATGGGGGCAATCTTTCGGGTATTGACCCCTCTCAGTGTTATTCTACATAAATCGTACAGATATGGGTCCGAAGTATTGTTGTATTTTACACATATTAAGAACACACTCGTACTTTTTCACAGTTTTTCTTGGCCCTGACCGGTTTCGCTTTACGGCATCCTCAATGGTTCACAATAACAGTTGAAAACATTCTTCTATAAACATTGCGACACTCAGCCGTATTTCGTATGTGGGTAGTTGTAAAATTATATATACCAGTACAAAAAAATTCCCCAAAATAAGGTCTAAGGATTATTAAATTTAAAAATACATAGGTTATAATATAATTATTTACCTAAGTAAAATATGTGTAACAACAAATTTCACCAAGTGCTATCAATAATAATAATAATAATAATAATAATAATAAAGCCCTTTTATTCCGAGTTTTGTTACAAGTTTGGCCATACATATTTTCTAATCCTATTTACTATATTATATCTCGTAACTCGGCGTGCCTCTTGGCATAGGCCTCCTCCAGCTCTCTCCACTGAGCTCTGTCTTCTGCAACTCTGGTCCAGTAAGGCCCCAAGGTTAGGCGGATATCGTCCCTCCATCTTGTTTTCAGGCGCCCCTTACTTCTGGTGTCCTCTCTTGGGTACCAAAGGGTTACTTGTTTACTCCATTTGTTTATTTTGCAGCGTAGCATGTGTCCAGTCCAACTCCATTTTAAATGCTCTATGCGAGTTATTATATCTGCAACTTTGGTTTTTCTTCTTATTTCTGAGTTTTTGATTTTGTCACTCAGTCTGATACCCATCATGCTCCTTTCCATTGCCCTTTGTGTACTAGCTAATCTTTCTCTGTGCTTGTCTGTTAGCGCCCATGATTCGCAGCCGTATGTCATACATGGGAGGATGCAAGTGTTGAAGGTCTTTCTTTTAATGTGCATGCTTAAATCTTTACTCTTCATTATTTCCTTTAGGGACCAGTATTTTTTCCATCCGCAGGTTATTCTTTTATTTATTTCCTTGGACATATAGTCCCCAGGGGTTATAATTTGTCCTAGGTAAACATACTCTTTCACATAGTCTAACCTGTTTCCGCAAACCTCTATGTTAACTTCTGAGGAGTTAGTCATCAATTTTGTTTTGCTTGCATTCATTATTAATCCTACATCTTTGCTTTTCTCTGTTATGTCTTTTAACATTCTTCCTAGTTTTTTTGGGTCTTCTTCTAGCAGAATAATGTCATCAGCGAATCTCAAATGGTTAAGGCGGCTACCGTTGATGTTGATACCATAGTTTTCCCAATCTAGTCTTCTAAATATGTATTCCAGCACTGCATTAAACAGCTTTGGGGAGAGCGGATCTCCTTGTCTTACGCCTCTGTTTATAGGAAAAGGGTCTCCTTTTGTCTCCAGTTTAATGCGACTTTTGCATTCTCTGTAAATGGATTTAATTATTTGTATATAGGCGTCATCCACTCCTTGCTCTTCTAGACTCTGCCAGATAAATATATGGTTTATGCTGTCAAAAGCTTTGGAGTAGTCTATAAAGCAGATATATAGGGGTTTCTGATATTCGTTATATTTTTCCAAGACTTGTTTGATTGTGTGAATGTGGTCTATTGTACTGTAGTTTTTCCTGAATCCCGCCTGCTCAATTGGTTGGTTTTCATCTAGAACCTTTGTTATTCTTTCCAGGATTACTTTTGCAAAGACTTTGTACACATTTGAAATGAGGCTTATTGGTCTATAGTTGCCGATGTTATCCTTATCTCCTTTTTTATGGAGGAGAATGATATGGGATTCGCTCCATTGTCTCGGGACGGTGTCGGTTGTTAAAATATCATTAAATAGGTTGGTTAGAATTGGGTTTATTTCTTCTATGGTGCCTCTTATCAGCTCGTTTGTTATACTGTCGGGTCCTGGAGCTTTTTCTAGCTTCTGTGACATGA
Organism: Eilema griseolum; assembly: GCA_963662185.1. Classification (NCBI taxonomy): domain Eukaryota; kingdom Metazoa; phylum Arthropoda; class Insecta; order Lepidoptera; family Erebidae; genus Eilema; species Eilema griseolum. Next base: position 6,454,652 of record OY759248.1, on the reverse strand, counting down.
TGGCTTTCTGAACTTCTTGCACGAGTATAGGTGGGACATCTTTATATCTCGTGACCGGATTCTTATAGGTGTTATTTTTTTGTTCAGCGCTATTGCAGGAGTAAAGGGTTTTGTAGTAGTCTGTAGCCAGTTTCTGGATTTCTGTACGGTTTGTTGCTTGTTTCAATCTGTTACTTTTTAATTTGGGTATCCATTCCATTCCGCACTCCCTTAATTCTTTGAAAGCTTTTCTTACTCCTCCTGTTTTTTGGATTTCAGCTTCTAGTTTATTCAGTCTCTTTATTTTCCTGTCGTTTCTTATGTTTTCCCTAATCAGTTTACTCAGTCTGGATATTGAGTTACGATTTTCTTTTCTTTTTGACTTGTCGGTCATTATAGTTTTTCTTTCTTCTAGGAGCTCTATTGTCCTTACGCTAAACTTTGTGTCTGTAGATGTATTTGCCTTTACTGCTCTTATTTGTGATAGTTGTTCGTTCAAATGGTCATATTTTACTGTGACACTTCTGTCTGAGTTTAATACTTCTATCAATGGCTTGGTAAGCAAAGAATCAGCATTTTTTCCATATTGTTTTGATGTCAACGTTTTATTGTTTATTTTGTATCTACTTCTTTGAGTTGGGAACTTTTTCAGACAGCATCGTATCATACGGTGGTCTGTATTAAAGTTTAAATTCTGTATTACGTGTGTGTCATTAAAGTACTTGGGTTTGTTTGTTATTATATAGTCAATTTCGTTTTTGTACTTTCCATCAGGTGATAGCCAGGTCCATTTAGTTTTGGGTTTTTTTTTGAAGATAGAATTGAGTAGTGTTAGGTTGTTTTGTAGTAGAAGTTCAATTATTCTATGACCGTTATCACTCCTCATTCCATACCCATAGTTACCCATTATTAGTTCCTCGCCGGGCTCTCTACAGCCAACCTGTGCATTAAAGTCACCCATGACTACGAGATAGTTATTGTGATATTTGTTTATAATATCTGACAGCATAGAGTAAAATCCTTCGCTTTCGCATTCTGGTGCTGCCTCAGTAGGTGCGTATACCTGCATGATTGTCCACGGTTTCTTGTATCTTGGCAGATTAATGTTAAGTATTGCTAATCTTTCTGAGATTCCTATCAGCTCTTGTATGTAGCTTTTCAGTGCTTTCCTGATTAAGAAGCCCACTCCTCTTTGGCCTGCTGTTTCTCCTTTTTGGTATAGTATGTAGTCGTTGTGTTCCATTATTTTCTCATCTGGTCTTCTCATTTCACTTATGCCTAAGATGTCGTATTTGATGTGTTGTAGCGCCTGGTCTAGTTCCAATAGACTTTCTTGTTTCCTGAGAGTTCTCGTATTGAGTGTTGCGATGTTGAATGTTTCACTTCTTTTTGCTGGAGGGTTTTGGTCTAGTGCTCCCATGGGGACCAGCCGTGTTGGGAGACGGTTTGTTTGTTGTTTTTGTTTGTAACTGATTGTTGTTGTAGTTTTAGTTAGTTTCCGGTTTTCCGGGGCCTTTATTAGTTTTTTGGATTGTTTGGCTGGGGATCAGATCTTGTTTTTTCTATATAATTTAACATGTTTGGTTTAATAATTTCGTTCCTGCTGTGGGCTTTTGTAAGAGGTTGGGTTGTATTTTTCGGAAACTTGTTTATGCTGGCTTTCTTCTGTGTTGACAGGTTGGGGGAGCTTGAGTTTTCTCTTTTCCTCTTTTCTCTATTATCGCCTTTCGATTTGATCACTATAAGTTTGTCCTGTTTTAAATAAGCTATGTTTCCCTTCTTTTTTTCTTCCTCTACTTGAGGTTGGAGTTGTTTTCGTTTTTCTAAAGTTTCCTTAGAATAATCCTCTTTTACATAGATGTTGGGTGGTAGTTTTGATTTGCTTTTGAGTATAAGATGTTTTTTCCAGATTGTTGTTAAAGAAACTACAACAGGTCGGTTCCTATTCTCCGTCTTTCTTCCAATTCTATAAATGTTACTAATCTCTTGGCTGTTCATATGTACTCCTGTACCCTCCACGGTTTCTTTAATATGATCCACCAGTTCTGTCTCTGTTTTTCCTTCTTCCTCTACTCCGAAGAAAACCAGGTTGTTCTTACGTTTCTCTGTTTCCAACGATTTAATTTTCGTTTCAAGTTCAGATATTTTGTTTTTGAGGTATTTGTTTTCTTCAGTTATTGTGTTCAATTTATCGTCTATCGCTTCCATGACGTTTCTAGATACCGACTGCGTTATCTGTTCAGCTTGTCTGTCTAATTTTTCATCTAGCTTCCGCAGGAGTAATTCCATATTATCTTTATCCATGTTGAATAATTATTACGGTAATTTTAGGTTTTGTTATGGCAACACTGCTTCACTATGTGGGAGCTTTTATTTCTGGTCTTGGCAACACCGGAAATGCTGGTGTCACTGACAGATGTCGTGAGGTTGGCACTACGTAGCTGACGAGCCTATGTGTTGTCTATGATATGATGGCAGTTTGACACTATCTTTTTTAGGTTATGATGACGACGAATAATTTTAGTTTTTCACGTGAAATTCTTCATCCGCGCTGTGATCACTATTTCTGTATCTTTAATACCCTTAGCTTTGTTGAAATTGCACTTGACAGTAAAAGGATTTCACTATTTTACACTGTTTCTAATTTTTTCTCGCGGAGGTCTTTGACGTACGTGTTTACACTCTGAGAACCGGAACCGGAAAAAAATATATCAATACAGAGTATAAAATACTCTTGTTGTATTTTGTTTGTATATCTCCTGCATTAACATACACTTTCTATTATATTTGTAAGTTTAAATATTGTCACTTATACCTTTGTTATAATAAGTGTCGGTAGCTTAGTGGCTAAGGAGTAGGCCGGGTTCGAATCCTGACCATTTCACTAGTGACGTGAACCCGCTCCTAACACAAGTCACTTAGCTTAGGGGGTTAGAGGAAATATTAGTTTTTAGGAAGTATTAGTAAACCTACTCACGAGGCTCTGTCACAGGTTTTTGTGAGGGGTAGGGAGTAATACGGTAGTAGCTCGCGTAAAGTCAAAATAAGTCATATCAAGATATAGCATAGGAGAGCGCACCCCGCTTGGGATGATGGATAAATGATGATAAGACATAGTTCAATCATCTGACCATAATGCTGGTGCAAACTTTTTTTTAACAATATTTTCTCATGCAAAATTAGGATGTACAGACTTGTATTATATAAATGTTACATACTTATGTTACTTCCTGGAGTACTGAGCCAAAATTTTCAAGATAGTGCAAAAAAGAAAAAGTGCATAAGGTGGTTACTAATGGATATTTTATATAAATATCCCAAAGGGGAAAACACATAGCGATACATTGACAGGAAGGAACAATAAATGTATTGTAATATTTAGTAAGTAATAAACATAATGTAATAGAAAAAAAGCACACAATAAAGAAAATAATAAAATAGATAAATACCCCCCCCCCCCTCCCCTTTCCCACCCTCTCGGAGGTATGAAAGGTATAGCGTGAAAGTACGAGAGGAATAAGAGCGGGAAGTTAGATAACTATGATCAAGTAGGTATAATAATATTGAACCCTGAGTTGGTTTTTTAGTCCTAAGACTGGCCAATTAGTTAGCTTACGAATAGGCTTCCACGAAGTGCCCTGTCACGCAGTGGAAGGTGCTAGTAAAAAAAAAGAAAAAAACATACTTATGTTATATACATACATAAAATCACGCCTGTGAATCCCAGAAAGGAGTAAACAGAAATGTATAAAACACATTTTGCCAACTATGATATTCGATTTCACGTAATAGTGAGCCAAGTGCCGTCAAGTGGGCACTTTATCATAGGCTGTACGTTTATTGTCGGATGAAGAATAGCCCTATCCCTTTGTCGCCTGTTATGACACCCACGGAAAGAGATGGGGCCATTCTATTCTATCGGGAAGCAACACAGCCATATTGTGCTGAAAATCTAACACGGCCTTTTAGATAGGTAGTTGAGTACCTACTCTTTATAGTACAACAACAACACATTATTTTACTAATTATTTTAGGTTGAGTAGGTACAATGGGCGCTTTTGTCGCTGAAAGTGACCTCTACCAGTCCATCTTTTCTTTTGTTAATTTAGCGCTTCAATATACCTATTTACTTACGATCTATAACCACAGACCGAACGGTCTGTCTGTCTACAAATAACTAAAGTAGAATTATTCTAGGAGCTAAATGAATTAATATTTTGATCGTAAAATTCGGTAACAATCTATCGTCATTTACTTTTAATTTATTTCTCTCTTCATTTAATTCCTTTTCTCAATTATAATTGTGTATTTAACTGTTTAGTCAAATTAGTGACTTTTTACTAAACGTCAAAATGGTAAGGTACAAGAAAACTTGTTTGAAATAATTTATTGCGACGTCATAATATTTAATAGTCAAATCGTTTACTAATAAACAAAAACGACAAAATAAGAACTGGCTCTACTTTTGCCGCTCTTTTACCATTCTTAGTTGAATAAATTCAGTTACAGTTACAGTTACTTACAGCTAACTAGTCATATAAGTTATAGGTCACATACATAATTTCTCATCCGAATCATTGACATAGTGATCACAGTCATCATTATAATAATTCCATTTAAATATAGATCGCAAAAAATCATAAAATTTTACCATCTTACATTAGGTGATAATTAGGATGTCAGAATAACATATTGTGTGTCAGTATAAAATAATAATAAAACTAAGTCTGAATACAATAATATGGATGTCAAACACTGATTATAGAGGTCAATGATATCAAATAAATATTGCAAAGAGAATACATTTTAAATGGCAATGCGGATGTCAAAAAGAAAATCATTAAAAATAAAATAAAATAGCAATAACAATAATTAGGCAACTAAAAATATATAATGAAAATAATTAAATACTCCTCATCTGTTTCGGCACCTGTGAGATTGACTAAATAATAGTACTGGAAATGGCAACACCCTCTAAGTAAAGACCAGCCGCGGCCAGAAATTTAGGTTCAGTGTAGGTAAATATATAAAAAAATATTTTAACTACAGGAAAATACCCAATTATTTTGTACATTAATTTGGTCTATCATGTTATTTAAGTCTAGCATTATTACTGCCGACTGACGATAGAAATGAAAACAGTCTATATAAAAATAAGTGACTGTACTTTTGAACACCTCGGAAGTCTAGTGGTATGGGTAATGGACTGCTTAGACGAGGTCTCGGGTTCGGTCCCAGGTTTTACCATGGCACACACCAATGACTTTTCGATGCTTTTCGAAGTTATGTGTGTATTTATCGCAGGTTTATAAGTACCCGGTTAATTTCAATAGGCTCGCCACCTATTACATTGGGACCTAAACATTAACTGGCGAAATGTGGGTGCTAGCACCCCTGCCTACCCCTTCGGGGATATAGGCGTGAGTTTATGTTTATGTTATGTTGTGTGAACTATATAGGCGTGAGTTTATGTTTATGTTATATTATGTGAACTGTGTTTATAAGGTGGAAAATTTCGACCTAAACTGGATGGAAAGTAATGTAAATTCTGGAGATAGCGAATTACATTCATGCAAACATTTCCTTTTCTTAAGAAACAAACCTGGGTTTCGATTATGCTAAACCAAAATCACTGTCATACACTGACACTACTAATAAAAATAATTTTAGACTTTAAAACAACGCAGTTAAAGTCCAAAATTAAAATGCTTTTTGCAGAGTGAATGAAAAATTGTAATGAAACTCAATCATTTGATTTTGGACTTTAATGGTATAGGAATAAAGTATAAAATACAATGCAATTTTTTGCAGTTTCTGTGGTATGATAATGGTTTTGCTTTAGCTGAATCCGAGGGCCTATACTTTCCTCACTCTGTATATTTATGACGTCAATTGATAGTTTCAATCATAAGGATCAAATCTTTTTAACAAACATGATAAATTAAATGAGTTACGCGTGTGTGTCTGTGTATATGTACGTATGTGTTCCTGTGGTTCCCGGCAGAGTAGAATTTGGACCACTCCATCTCTTCCCATGCGGTGTCATACAAGGCGACTAAGGGATAGGGCTGTTTAACATCAGACAGATATATACAGCCCAGACTCAGCCTCAGATGCATGGCTTGAGGCAACATTAGTGCCCGGTAGACGGTAATATGCTCAACTCATTACGTGAGACCGAATTAAATGATTTGTAAAATGTGGGTGTTAATTCCCCTCTGTCTACCCATCCAAGATAAAGGTGTGATTATATATGTATGTATGTCTGTGTGGGTTACGGAAAGGATACCACAATTTTCCATTATAGCATTGTTATTATCGAATCGTAAACATATCGTAATCAAAGTTGAAAGCTTTGGCAACATAAAACGAATGGTGTGTGGAGTTATTACGTTATTTATGATGGAAAGTTAACTAAATGAGTTTGAATCAAAATGTATAGCACCCAACTTTGTATTACCTTGATTAACTTCTGGGAAAAAAGACATACTAACACATTATTTACCTACAAACAGCATCTAGAATGTAGGCCTGGGTACCTGTGTCTGCACCTGAACTTACCCTAGTTTCATACTGTCTGATAAGGTACAATTGACGGACTAACTGTTGTAAAAAATATTATTTAATTTAATATTAAACAATTATAATAACCATTATGGCCTGGAATACATTACCAGCTCACGTGTTTCCTTCTTCCTACAGTCCCGGGTCCTTTAAGCGAGGCGTGAAAAAGCATATGATGAGGCCGTCAAGCTAAGTGTCACCATTGTCACATGGTATGTGTAAGCAATGGTGACCCTCTTTTCTAAGATATTGCCTTCAGCTTACCATCAGGCAAAGTCAAAGTCAAAGTATTTATTTGCGTTTATGTGTATGTTACAGGTGTTTAGTTATTTTAGGTCTCAACATGAAGCCCGGTTTGGGCACAGCAAATTTAAATGGAATTATATAATATTACTTTACAGTTTGTTGTTATTTTCTTATATATCGAATTTGAAAGTCGTTAGGAGACAATATTGTCAGAATATAAATAAATTAATTAAAGCAATGTCAACATTCAAGTAATTACAATAATTAGATTTAGAATGCGAAGTGTAATTGACGTGTCCTATATATAAATTTAAAAAATAGAAAAAATAAATGCAATTACTTATAAAATTTATACAAAATTATGCTGATGCTATATTATAATATATACAAAAATGAAATAGAGAAAAAGAGGGAGACTGCAACTTTAGGCATCGAAAAATTCCTCCCCATCGATCTCTACTGGTACCGTGCCCAAGAGGCTGGCGGCATTACCACGCTGAATGGCGATGCCAATTCTTTGAGAGAGATAAAGGCCAACCCTAATGACGGACTGAATATAATCAAAAATCTACGTTCATTTTATTAAATGAATAAAATTACTAGTTGAAAATGAACGCAATTAACACAAGTCATTGTTCAAAACTACGCAGTATTCGAAATTCAAATTCATTTTACAACGAGGTTTAACGCGCCAAAAATTGCTAATGGCGCTATTTTCGTGCTGAACTGGTGAGAACAACATTACAGCTATATAATAATTTCGATAAATCCACAAATAGTTAAAATACGGAAACATAGTTTGTACCCATTTATAATTGGCTTAGGTATATAATAGAAAATTGATTAGTAATCAAAGTTGCTGATTGATTTGTTCTACTATTGTGTTGGTTTATGTTTACACACAGTTATTTTAATTCATGTTATTAAACTGCTCATTACAAATTATTGTACGGGTTATAGGTATATCTTGGACCTAAAATGCTCAAAATGTGCTCTGTACTCGCAGTACACGCTTCTTTAGTGTCTTTTCAGGAAAGCACATGGTGCTACGGTGGCGAACAAGCTAAAATTAATCAAACAATAGTATATTATGGTACGAGTGTGTAAAGTTGGTGATTACCACTGAGGCGCCATTGAATTTTTTTTTATGTGTGGAAATCCTCTCGCTGTAACCATCGGGGTGGTTATGTCGGGCTCGAACCGACTAAAACTGCACGGCCGTCTTGGGCCATCTGTTGCTGCGCACCCCGACTGACCCAGGGCTATAGAAGGCCCCATCGGGTGTGGGACAACGGCGTCCCCATCTTTTCCCAGAAAAAGGCGGAGAGGCACTAATCGCGCCGCGCCGTCTCGAACTGCTTCTGCTAGAGTGACAGGCGGCTCCACCTGTCACCCCCAGGCCTGATGCGCCATTGAATTTTAAGAGAGCCGAAAACGGTAATCATCAATACACACGTGTAGTATACGAAGTTTTTCAACACACTTGTGAATAAAATAATACTAAAAAAACATTTTATTTACTCTCATACCGAAATGTAAACATTAAAAATTAAAAACAACTTTAATGACATTGTTTACGTACAGAGTATAAAAATAAATAAAAAATAAATACATTACCTCGATATAACTTCAATTATTGGCCTTAAGGAGGTATCAATGCATTTTTTCTACATAGTCTGTGGTGAATGTCCCGTAAAATATATGCGCAATTCAGTTCCTTTAGTTTCATAAACTACTGTAACGGGGTATAGCTTTATGATTGGTTTTTTAAACCTTAGTTAAATTAATTAATTAAAGAGCTATGATAGCTGTAAAAAGTAAATTATTAAAACCTAATGACATGATATAAATAAAAAGTGATTAAAATTTATAACAATTGTAATCGATAGAAATACGTTTCATAAATTTATAATTAGGTATTTGCAAATGAATCTCAGGGGAGGATTCGTAAAAATATTCTGCCGTGGCGTTGTTCGGTCCGTTGTGCAAAGGTGATCGTGCCGGCGTGTCAGGGTCTCCACTGGTGTGCCTCGCTACCTTAATGCTGATACGAAGCCCGGTGTGAAGACCCTGAAAAAAGCAAGAGTGCGGGTCAGTTTGTCACTAGGTAATACGTCCAAGTGACCCGCTAAAAAAATGCAGGTGAAGAGAATCTTCCCAGCGACTAGGCAGCATAGCTAGAAGCTAAAAGAAAAATAAAATATTATAGCACAGCTTAAGCGTGTGACGTGACCTCTGACCGTAGAGGTCATCGGTCTCGTGGCAATAGAAGGTAAGCTGAAAGAAAGCTGAGAGAGCACAAATAAAATTAATAGCATTTATGTTAATAAATTAATAGCAATTAATATTAGCAAGTGTGCGCCAGGGTCTCGTTTCTCGCGATCTAGGTTCAAGATACGTGTCCTGATGTATATCAAGAGGTGTTAATTAGTCAATGTTCTATTTAATGGTTCTTATTTTTCGTAGTTAAAAATCATAGCGAAATATGAGTGCTATTACACCTCTGTTTACCTTTTCAGAGATTTTACAGGCGTGAATATATCATATATTATTGTACATTGCAAGACTATTTTGTGGTGCAATTTTTTTCTGTAACGATATTAAGTTTACCTTTGTTTTTGTTTCAGGTTCCGAATACCTGTTAGAACTTCAAGCTGAACGTATCTGGATTTTACTTAGTAAGTTTTGTTTTTTGTAAATATTAATATTATGACAGTTGTACCCACGGGTTGTACCTAGAAAGTTATTAACAACAACACTTATAAACAATGACGTAACATATTTCTTCTTTTTTATATAGGACTCGTTTTACTTCGCCTTGCCTGATTGTAAGCTGAAGGCAAAGTCTCAGAAATAAGGGTCACCATTACTTACACATACCATATGATAATGGTGACAATCAGCTTGACGGCCTCATCATATGCTTTTTCACGCCCCGCTTAAAGGACCCGGGATTGTAGCAAGAAGAAAGCACGTGAGCTGGTAATGAATTCCAGGCCTTAATGGTGCGACAAAGAAAAGAGTCTCCGAACAGCTTTGTTCTTGATCGGGTATTCTGCATCGTGTGCTGGTGACATCTAAGACCTGCACGTGTTGTCCTGTGTAGGAAAGGGGAGGGTAGGACTAATTGGAAGAGCTCATAAGAACATTCACCATGGTACAGACAGTGGTTTATATTATTAAGTTGTCTAATAAATTTATACAATATTATTTAAGTTTATATATCATTGCTTATCTTGGAATGGCGCGGGAGGATAGTTTTATACCTTAATGCTTGGTGAATTTGAGCTCGTCCACTGCAGTAGCACCCGCCCAAAAGACACCCAAGAAACGTGTACGGCACGTATAGAGCATAGAGTACATTTTGAGCACATTTTAGGTCCAAGATAAATGCCCCGAGCAATAGTAACAATAAGTATAACACTACATCATATTCCGGATAATTAGACACTGGTAAATATATCACTTTTTTTTTTTTTTTTTTTTTTTTTTTTATATAGGACACGCCAACTTGACCTCACCTCGCCTGATGGTAAGCTAAAGGCAAAGTCTCAGGAAAGAGGGTCACCATTACAGACACTAAGTGCTACAATGGTGGCACTCAGCTTGGCGGCCTCATCAGATGCTTTTTCACGCCCCGCTTAAAGGCCCCGGGACTGTAGGAAGAAGGAAACACGTGTGCTGGTAATGAATTCCAGGTCTTGGTGGTGCGGCAAAGAAAAGAGTCTCCGAACCGCTTGGTTCTTGCTCGTATATTCTGCACAGTGTGAGGGTGACATCTAAGGCCTGCACGTGTTGTCCTATGTAGGAAAGGAGATGGTGGGATTAGTTGGAAGAGCTCGTCAGAACACTCACCGTGGTAGAGACGGTAAAATACAGCCAAGGAAGCAATATCTCTACGCATCTGCAAAGGCTCGAGGGTGTTCGTGACCTCAGGGTTCCCAATAATTCGGACCGCGCGTCGCTGCAACCTGTCGAGAGCATCTAGTAGGTATTTCGCGAAACCATCCCAGAGATGCGAGCGAAGTAGATCGTGTACTTCCATCGCTCTTATGACTTGACAGTCTGAATTTGATTAAAACTAATCTTGGAAACTTAATATAGTGTAAGTAATGATAATATAATTACTTCCAGATTGCTTTCCTACAGAAAATTACATAATAATATGAAAATATTTTAAATTTGGAACTGAACACTTTGAATTATAATTTAAAAAACAAAATTTTTTGCAAAGTCCAATCGGCAAACAAGGTAGTATTAATCTTTTGCGTGCCTCCTGAAGATTAAATTGATGAGTATTTTCTAAAATAATTTTTAATCTGCTTCAGGGATGAATAAATAATGCCAATCGATGTACCCTTTATAGATGTTTTTTTTTTTCGCAATTTTTTAATGGTACAAGTTTAGTAGCTATGAAGTATTCTTTTTTATTATTATTCTTTATTTAAATTATAGTACGCGACTAACAATATTTCGGCATAAAATTTTTCAGTTTAGTTATTTTGTTACTAGCTGCCATATTTTGAAACCTCATATCACCCCTTTGAGCACTTAATTTTTTAATCCTTAAATAATGTATGGAAATCTGTCGGATTTCTTGATATTTATGATCACTGCTCCGCTCCCTACTACGTGATGATATATAGCCTAAAACCTTCGTTCGGACTATTCAACACACAATGAATTTTTCCATTCAAACCAATAGTTCCTGAGATTAGCACGTTCAAACAAACAAACTCTTCAGCTTCATAATATTAGTGTGCCACAATACCAGGGGCGTCACAGATTTTTTGTAGGTATAATATACAATAACTTTTAAAATAATTAAAAGTTGAAAGTTGTACGAGGGGGATTAAGATTATGACTTCAAACGACGTGATGGTGTTACTTCAACTGATTGCTTTTAACTAAAATTCAACTTTCAGCTTATTATTTTCTCGTTCGCACTTAATCACAGTAAATGAAATGGAAAAGATTAACTAGTATCAGAAACAACCTTGAAATGAGTAGGTATGTATGAATTTGACAGTTATCTCAAATCATTTTACTTTTTTAGAAGACGTTATAAATATTTTTCTTTTACAAGTTAGGTGGCCAAAGTGGCTACCGTGGCCTAAGGACGTGTGCAACACCAGAGGAGTCACACCCCCTTGCTGTCAACCCTGTTAGAATAGAGAGTTCCTGTACCGTCAGTTCAGAAGACACAATTAGGACAAGCCTTTGGTCTTCCCAGTGACAGCACAAAAACTCTCCAGTTGAGCTTTGGCTACCCTACTCATCGACGGGAACACGATACGAGGTTATTATAGCCGCGGTATTTTGTAGGGCGGAGGTACTTCCCCAGTCGGACTGCTCAATTTTGACTCCCCTAGTATTGCCCACGTCCATAGGCCACAGTTACCACTTTTCATAAAAAAAATGATTAGTGTTTATAAAAAATATTTAAAACTTTCTTGACCTATTTCATTCATAAGTAGTTACCGGGGTTTGTACCCACTTGTAGCACCAGGAGTGTCTCTCAACCGTTCCTACCAGACTTTTAAGTGTTACGTAAGTGCTTTATGAATGTGCATCAATTTCATTTTCATTACAAAGCTAGGAAATTACAGCGAGGATAACAATTATTGACTTTTTTTTTAATAAAAATGAGGTACTTCCCTTAAATAAATTAAAGTAGGTTATGTTAGGTTAGGTTTTTTTTCAAAAGGTCTTGGTCAGCGATTGCGATCAAACTTAATAAGATTTCAAATCTTATTAAGTTGGATCGCAATCTGTTGCGTAGAAATCAAATCAAAATCTTTCTTTCGATGCAGGAGGTAGGATTCTGATGAGCTCTTCCAATTAGTCCCACCCTCCCCTTTCCTACACAGGACAACACGTGCAGGTCTTAGATGTCATCCGCACACGGTGCAAAACATCCGATCAAGAACCAAGCGGTTCGGAGACTCTTTCCTCTGTCGCACCATCAAGGCCTGGAATTCATTACCAGCTCACGTGTTTCCTTCTTCCTACAGTCCCGGGTCCTTTAAGCGGGGCGTGAAAAAGCATATGATAAGGCCCTCAAGCTGAGTGTCACCATTGTCACACGGTATGTGTAAGTAATGGTGACCCTCTTTTCTGGGACTTTGCCTTCAGCTTACCATCAGGCAAGGCGAAATCCAATTGACGTGTCCTATATAAAAAAAAAAAAAAAAAAACGACGGTATTTTTGTCCCAATTGAGCAGTCCGACTGGGGAAGTACCTCCACCCTAGAAAATACCACGGCTATAATAACTTCGTGTTGTGTTCCCGGCGATGAGTAGGGTAGCCAGAGCTCATTGGAGAGTTTTTGTGCTGTCATTGGGAAGACTAAAGGCTTGTCCTGATTTTGTGTTTTGCACTAGCGGCACAGAAAATCTCTGTTCTTACAGGGTAGGCAGCACGCGTGTGACTTCCCTGGTGTTGCACGCGTTCATAAGTCAGGGTAACCACCAGGGGGGCCATGATTGTCTGCCACCATAGTTGTAAAAAAAAAATCTTTAATCAAATAATTTATTTGCATAACACAGGTTACAGAAAGCTTGTAGGTATAAGATACATTTTATTTAAATGTATAGGTCCGCTGTATTACAAACTATTCAAGGTGTGCAAATATTTAGGTATTGTCTATACATGCAACATTTCAATTTGAGAGCATTCATAATATTTTAATTGCATTAATAAATTATTGAGTTAATGTCAGAAATTGAATAATATCATAAGGAGATTGTTATAATTATAGTAAATGTCGACTAGATATACATATTAAAATAATTATCACAATTAATATATTATCACATGCTCATGCCAAAGAATTTAAAACCAGAGACATAATATATATACGCCATTTCTAACGTCCCCGCGGGTGGAGCCATGAGCAACAGCTAGTACAGTACAATAGCTACAATATTCCTAAGTAAACTCTTGACCTAGTTCGCGGCCAATATGCGTTGTCTGATACTGGGAGTCAAACTGGTGACCTTCCGAAACATGATAACAATGTCTCTGACCATGCCCCTACGTTCTTAACTTGTTTTTAATATTTGTGTTGGTAAAAATAACGACGGGTTGCACTCCGGGAGTGCCGGCAGAAGTGAAAACTTGAATATTAACGTTGTGCATTTTTGATATTACGGCACGCTGTAACATTAACACACACGAACATTCGCGCAAACGCCCTGCGCCGCCTGTCCTCTCTCCATCCGTCTTACGAATTTTCGATCAGGTCACGTGACCTGACGCGAGTTTAGAAATTTTTACCCATTCCAAAAAAAGTACACAGCGCCGCTAAAGCTTTTCACTTCAAAAATACATACATAATTGTATTCGGTCCCACGTAATAGGGGGTGAGCCTATTGCCGTATTCCGGGCACTATTGTTGACTCGAGTCATGCATCTGAGGCTGAGTCTGGGCTGCATATATCTGTCTGATGTTAAACAGCCCTATCCCTTAGTCGCTTTGTACTACACCGCATGGAAAGAGATGGGGTGGCCCTAATTCTACTCTGCCGAAAACCACGAAAATTCTCTAGAATTCCTAAGAAATATCTTAATCGATTAGCTAACTTAGTTTAGTTTTAAACTTATTTCTTTATATTTATATCATTTTGGAGCAAACAACGGCTATAATTAATACTTATTTGTAATGTGCTAATTAAGCCCTTTCAGATAATACTAAACACGGCATATTTATCTCAAGTTTATTTTTTAACACAACACTATATGACTGCTGAAGGGCGCCACATTAGATTCAGTGATACGTCATATAGCCTATAACCAGCTGACGACCAAGATGCTTCTAATGATAACTTATTTGTCCCAGTTCTAATAAGTAGTTCAGGAGCTATGAGGAACAGATGAACCTACATACTTACGTACATAGCCTGTCAGAATCATTACCCTCCTTTGGTTCCGCCGTAGTCGGGTAAAAATGGTAGTGGTCACATAGTTTGAAGTGTAAGTTATCACAACAACCCAAATTATGATATTTTTTTGGTGTTTACTTTGTTATTCTTATTTTAATATTTTATTCACCGTTATGTTAGGGATATCTTTAAACTGTTCCCTAGAACAGTTATTGGATACGGCTAGAATAGTATATTTCAGTTATTTCCATAGTATTTTGAGCTACGGAATTCTCCTTTGGGGTAATTTTGCAGATTTAAACACATTTGTGTTACAAAAGCGGGCTGTGCGAGCCATTTATAATTTAGGCCCAAGAGGCTCCCTCAGAGAAAAGTTTAAAGAGATAGACATTCTAACCGTAGTGTCACAATATATTTTGGAGAACCTCGTGTATGTACGGAAAAATGTTTCAAAATTCTCCAGAGTTTGTGACCGGCTTAACATAAATACCAGGCACAAAAACAATCTTTTAGTCTGTGGTAGTAAAACGTAAACGTGCGTTTCGAACCGGTGATCCATTTGCTAAACTGATATTCATGTTCTTTTTTTTTGTCGTTTTGTAAGTGCCGATATAATGGTCTGTACAGAATAAATGATTTTTGAATTTTTTGACTTTGACTTTGACTATCCGGTGTAGTAAACACGTGCGAGTTTTTGTTTTCCTTGGTTGTTTATAAAATTACTAACGGACGTGATCTCGGAGTTGCTAAAATATCCTATGACACGATTGCAGCGCCACGTACTGGGACCAACAGGGGATTGTAAAGGACCAACAGTCCTCTGGGTTGGATAATCACGTACACGGTCCGAGCATTTGTATGAAAATTACAAGGGTCAATTTAAATGATGCGGAATAACGCTAAAGAAGGCCATCGATTCCACTAAAGCAAAACCACTGTCATACAATAAACAGTGCAAACAACTCCAAAATTAAATGAAAAGAGTTTTATTACACTTTAACGTTCACTCAGCTAATAGCCTTTTAATTTTGGACTTTAATCCCATTGCTTTAAAGTCTAAAATTACATGAATTTTTAGCAGTGTCCGTGGTTTTGCTTTAGCAGAATCGAGGCCCAGTTTCAAGTGGTAATTAAATATCAACCTTATTCCATTACTAAACTATGCCCAAGTCTCCGTCCACGTGGATGTCAGTTATAGCTTTTTTCTCTTTTTCTTCTTTCTCTTTTTTCCATAAGGTTTGATGTGGTTCTGGTGACCAGAAGGCTGACCTTTTCTTAGGTTTTGATAACCAGAAGGCTAACCTTTTCTTAGGTTAGAGAATAAGCATTGCTATACAACGTGGCAATGCTACCAGTCTTCTGGGAACTTTACCACAAGAGACATGCAATGACTTTTATCTACATTTGAAACATATATTGAAATTCAGTTTACACGGCTCTTAAAAGTATTGTCCGCTGGATCTTCACACTAGGATTCTCTGTGTCGTGAAGACCAGTCCTCTTTCGTAAGACACAATAAATTCAACTGAATATGTTTAGCTTAAATTTAAATTTCCACATTATCAAAGTAATTGTTAACACTATTATTTATATTTTTATTTATCGTGTGTGTAGGTATGTGCGTGTGAGTACCTATGCGTGAATGTGTGTGTGTGCGTGTGCGTGTGCGTGTGCGTGTGCGTGTGCGTGTGCGTGTGCGTGTGCGTGTGCGTGTGCGTGTGCGTGTGCGTGTGCGTGTGCGTGTGCGTGTGCGTGTGCGTGTGCGTGTGCGTGTGCGTGTGCGTGTGCGTGTGCGTGTGCGTGTGCGTGTGCGTGTGCGTGTGCGTGTGCGTGTGCGTGTGCGTGTGCGTGTGCGTGTGCGTGTGCGTGTGCGTGTGTGTGTGTACCTATGCGTGAATGTGTGTGTGAGTGTGTGAGTGTGTGTGTGTGTGTGTGAGTGTGTGTGTGTGTGTGCGCGTGTGTTTGTGTGTGTGCGTGTGTTTGTGTGTGTGTGTGTGTCGCTGTTTGTGAATGTGGGTACGTGAGACATGGTGAGTGTTATGTTATTAGGATATGTGTAGAAGGTCTTCAGTAGTTCTGTAATCCATATCTAAGAGCCAATCGTTAATTCTCGATTTGCAGCAGTACTTAGTTATTCCAAGTGGGTTCAATTTCTCATTTATCCTTGAGTACAAGTATGGTCCCATCCATTCAAATGCTCTCTGTTCAAAAGCCAGTCTACCCGTACGCCTCCTCACATGTTTTTTTTCTTTTAGTAGTGTATATAATATAATAATAGAATTAAATAGCATGATTTAGAAAGATTATTATCATATGTGTAGTACACAGTTTTAATTATACAACGGTTTGGAGCTTTTCACGAGTAAATCATGGAACTTACTATTTCTGCCGACGTTTCGGATGCATTACAGCACCCGTGGTCACGACTTGACTAGCTTGCGAGCGTCGAGGGGTATGCGGGGAACATTTTATGTGCGCCTGCCCGCAATTACTTTTATTATGAACGGTTAAGCTGGCGACACACTCACTATATCAGTTTTTAACGGCACTGTGATTTTTTTTTTAGTATCTTATTAAATATTTCTACATAATCATTGCGATCAAAGTTACGTGACATTTACATGGAAGTCTTTGGGATTTACCCATTCATTTATTTAATGAGTTAGGTCACATAATTATAAATATTTAGGTATATTGCTTCTGCGACAGTCGATTTTATCATCTAAAACTGTTTCGAAACACGAATAGGTAGTAAGTACCTACTGAGATTTTACCCTCTTGAGACAATTTGAGTGACAGAATTGGTTAAATCTCCGGTTTCAATCACGTCTCAAGGTTATCTTTTACTATCGAAACTTAGATCTTTGAGTAGAATAGTGAGTAAACAAGTGTTTAATTATTAATTTTAGCTATTTTCAAACAGACTTACTATTTAACTAAATAGTAAACAACAAGCAACAGTTAGCGAAATTCGACAAATTACTCTAAGGGTTTGCGTAAGGAGAGTCATTCGTTTGATTGCAGAAAATGCGAACTATATGTAAATGGAGATACAACTGATACTCAGATTAAAAACAATAACATACATAGAAGGAACGCACTAGAGTGTGAAGACGCCTTATAGTAATAGTAACTGTATATTTAGAGTATACACTGGGGCTTAAATTAAAGTCCAACATAACTACAGATATTTATTTTGTAAATCTTGCTTACAGTTCGAAAGCTTTTAGCGGATTGATTATGACAGATAATGGTGGTAGGTACGCGGCAACAGTTACACTAAAGTATGACTATTACTCTTTGTGTTACAAACAAGTGTGAGCGAAATGAATTATTTTAATCTGAGAATTAATACTTCTTAAGTATTTTTTCATTGACCAGTAATAAATAAATAAATATACATTCCACAACATTTTACATAACGCTATCTAGACCCATGGTAAGCATAGCTTAACTAGCTTGTGTTATGGAATCTAGAAGGCGAATAAACACACTTAGATACTTTTTTTTTGTAAATACGTACATATACATTTTTTATATCACTTAGGTAGCAGACAAGCACACGGCCCACCTGATGGGAAGTGGTTACCGTAGCCTATGGACGTATGCAACACTGGCTGTGTCACACTCACGTTGCTAACCATTAAGAAACCTTCTGATGCCCCTCTTGAAGAACCCTATATTTTAGGTGCTTGGGAAAACCGCAGCAGGGAGTTCATAAATAGAAACACCCAGACCAATGCTAATATACATATTCATGCATACAAATATTTGCAATGAGCGGGAATCGATCCCGCGCCTCCTACGTAGCAGTCGAATGTTCTACCGCTACGCCACAGAGGCCGTCTAGCACTAGAGAGAGATGTTGCGTCCATAGCAGTATTTTACAGTCTGTACCATGGTGAATGTTCGGATTAGCTCGGTGCAGAATATCCTATCAAGAACCAAGCGGTTCAGTGACTCTTTCCTTTGTTGCACAATTAAGGACTGGAATTCATTACCAGCTCACGTGTTTCCTTCTTCCTACAGTCCCGGGTCTTTTAAGCGGGGCGTGAAAAAGCGTCTGATGAGACCGTCAAGCTTAGTGTCACCATTGTCACATGGTATATGTGAATAATAATGACCCTATTTTTTGAGGCTTTGCCTTAAGCTTACCATCAGGCAAGGCGAAGTCTAATTGACGTGTCCCATATAAAAAAGTAAGCCTTCAAGAGGTAAATAAATAAAAATTAGCTGGAGGGGTTAACGGTAAAAATTTCAATTTCGGTAACTAGAGCTCTTTAAAGATATCGTCCAGTGAAACGCGAACGAAGTTTGTCCCTAATCCTTTCAACAGCCCTTCGACGCTTACCAACAGCCGTCTTTTGGATCAAAAACGTGACCCGCAAACATTGTAATAGGATCAACCCAAACGTTTTCGTGAACCGCATTCCAACCCTTGGGATATGAGACTAGGAAGATATGAAAGGTAAATTACTAAATTACTGTTGAAATCGAAGAGAATAATTGCTTTTGGCAAGTAAATAAGGTCATATATGTAAATAATTTTAAAGCGAACTTCAACAGATGTAATGGCCTGTTTTCAAAATTATTAAGTGCTTTTTGGCTTATAACTTCCGGAGGACTGTCTTGACGGACTGGAAAGAGGCAAATATATATTTATATAGCATCTACAATTTATTAATTCTGCACCACAGAAATATATTTCGAAAGCAAATTTTTGAAAACTGGTAGGTATTATTTACGATTTAAAAAAACAATTCCCACAGAGTCGTAACTTTTCTTTACTGTTAATTGTTTTAATTTAAGCAACGGAGATATAATCTGTGGCAATGACTGATAAAAAATATCCAAAAATTTAGAACTCACATAAGATATTAGTAGGTTCGAACACCTACCAGAAATTTGCCATGGCTGCCCACCAGTTTCTGCCTATGCCAAAGAGGGGAAAAGTGTAAGCATATCTATGGATAGTACATGATAAAAAAATAGTTCTGCTAAACGAGAAAATTATAAAAACACTATGACAAACTACATACATGAAGACACATTGAAGTTGGCAAAGTGGATAAGAGTTCGAAGACAAGACGTATATTATCTTATCTGAGACGGATGTAGTACAGAGGTCAGAGAAGTGCCTGCTGTGGTTGAACGGACGATTAGTGGATCTGTGATTAGTGGATCTACCTATTTAACGACTTTAAATTAATTAAATGAATTTTAAAGATTATAGTATCTTTAAAATTCAATTCATTAATTTAAAAAGTAATCAAGAGTCGTCCATTAAAAGTTAAACAGACTTTATAAAAAAAAATAGATGACCTAACTCTGGGACCTCAAAGCTTTACTTTTAGATGCTACCGGGATTGGTTTTCGAAAGAAAGAAAAAATTGCCATGTGTAGTTAAGAAACGCTTGTCCTGTCATACCATCTTCGTATGCTTTCAGTAGATTAAGTTCGGTCTCATACGCTGTGAAAAAGATTAGAACTTTGACAGACGTGGAAACGGCTAGAATGGTTTCTTTCAGCTATTTTCATAGTGTTTTGAGAGCTGCGGAATTCTCCTTTGGGGTAATTCTACAGATTAATATTTTTGAGAACCTAATGTAAATGACAAGTTTCAAGGGTTTGTGACAGAAATAGTATAAATACCAGACACAAAACAATCTTGTAGTCTGTGACAGTAGACTTGAAAAAAAATTGTCATTCTTTTCTGGGCAACTGTATACGCTTTTTTAACAAGTTGCCTAATGAAATGTGAAATGAAAAAAAATAGGGATTTACTTGTGAATAAATTTAAATACGTAGTAATGAGTAAATTGTGCCAAAAAGGCTATTAGAAAATCCAAGAATACTCAGATGATAAACAAGCTTGGAAATGAGTGACTTTGCAATAGACCAAAAAACAAAAGGGCCGCTGAGTTTCTTGCCGGGGTCTTCTTAGGACGGTGCCGCGTTTCGAACCGGTGTGGTCCATTTGCTAAACTAGTCTTTCATATTTCTTTTCATATTGACGTTTTGTAACTTCCGATTTAATGGTTTATGCAGAATTTAATAAATCATTTTTACTTTGACTTTGCTTCAGTACTTCAAAGGTGATGAATGATTTCAGAAGACAGTGAAGGGTATTATCTAGTTAAAAAATAAAATAAAAGCAACTTTCTAATGTACCGCATATGTTTACTAGACGTCTAGACAAATACGTGGTATTCTGCGACACATTCTTTATCAAGATCTGGCGATAGCGTCTAACGAGGTGGTGGTGACAGTTGACCTTTGGGGACGCGGTGACCTCTCGCCGTCGACGTAATTGTCCGGCCCGTCGATTGCACCAACTGATATGACGATGTGGGTTTGCTGCGGAGTTGGAACAACTTAGACTTAGTTATGCTAGTGTTAGTGGAAGTTATATGTAAATTGCACAGATAAATTGTTTTATATGGGGATCGGACCAACAACCAGTTGTCAAAATTTCTCTGAGTGGATGGACTACGATCAGTTCTATGAGTAACTGAAATTCTATAAGTGGTAAGAGCTTAAAAAACTGTAGGTAACGGACAACTGGATAAATGCGGTCACTATGAACATAACCAGTCTACTTATGTTAATATTGCTTAATTAACTAAGTTGCCGTAACGTAAGAGCTTAATAATAATTTATCCAAATAATTATGTTTCTTAAAAATAAGTATTTACATCGTTGGTTACTGCTCAAGCGCACTGCTGTACGAGGTTCTTTTTTATCTAGGACACGTCAATTAACTTGGAAAGAAGCGATTTGTGCCAGACTCTATTGAAAGCTTTGGCGATGTCGAGACTAATTGCCAGTGCCTCGCCGTGCTTGTCTATAGCCTCACCCCATAGATGGGTAACGTATGCTAAAAGATCACCCGTTT
Source organism: Eilema griseolum (assembly GCA_963662185.1). NCBI lineage: Eukaryota > Metazoa > Arthropoda > Insecta > Lepidoptera > Erebidae > Eilema > Eilema griseolum. Next base: position 6,433,084 of record OY759248.1, on the reverse strand, counting down.
CCCGTATCGGCCTGAAACTACATTGCCGGTCATTAATTAAAGAGTATATCGATAGTTGCCCGAGTCTGAGCGATCCCCCTTATTAGGGATCGGCTGTACTTACATTTTTCCAAGCTCTCAACAGTTTGCATGCCAAACGAGCATTAATTGCAGTTTCGTGGGACCGTGACCAATAAATGCCTACGCGACCAGTGGTGACCGCTGCAAAGGACCTCGCAGTTCTTGAAAATTTTGTATTTGATAAATTGAAAGTCACTTAAATCTAAAAATAATTCTGTCTTTGTAACATAACATAACATAAAGGTTGGAGAGAGTGCAGAGGTGTTAGCACCCACATTTCGCCAGTTTATGTTTAGGTCCCAATGTAATAAGTGGCGAGCCTATTGCCATTAATCGGGCACTTATAAACCTGCGATAAATACACACATAACTTCGAAAAGCATCGAAAAGTCATTGGTGTATGCCATGGTAAAATCTGGGATCGAACCCGAGACCTCGTCTCAGCAGTCCATTACTCATACCACTAGGCTATCGCAGTCAAACCTTGTCTATGTAAACTTAGTTTATACTCTATTTATCAGATATTTACGAGCCTCCGCCTCTTCCTCTTAGCTCATCCAATTACGTCTATTTGTTAGTTTATCTGCTAAATTTGTTGTTCTATTAAACTCGTTTCTCCTTTGTATGTAGTTTTAATCCCTTCTTGATTTTTACCCAACTACGGTGAAGCAAAGGAGAGACATGATTTTGACAGGCTATGTATGTTTGTATGTAAATTCATCTGTTCCCTCATAGCTCCCCAACCACTAATTAGAACTAGACAAATGAGGTATCGTTAGAAGCATCTTAGTCGTCCGCTAGTTATAGGCTATATAACGGGTCACTGAATCTAATGTGGCGCCCTCTAGCGGTCATAAAGTACTGTGTTATAAAATAAATTTGAGATAAATATGTCGTGTTTGGTATCATCAGGAAGGGCCTAATTAGCACAATTCAAATATGGATGAGTTATACCTATTGTTTGCCCCAAAATAATATAATTTAAAAAAATTAAAACTAAAACTGGATAGTACCGCAACTCTAGTTACTTAATACGAGTAGTATCATATTAAATGACTAGAGTTACCTGTATCATAAGATGCTGTGTCCGGTAAAATGTTTGATATACCTAATATATTCCACTTCTAACAATTCCACATCAATTTCTGCCGTTTGGAGTCGAAACGTTTGGGCCATGAGGTCCGAGCGCCTGTAATCTCTTCAGAGTGATTGCGAAGCGTATGGTCGATGCTTCTCGTGACCAGAAGCCTTGCCTTTTCTTAGGCCAGAGAATATGCATTGCCATACAAAGTAGCAATGCTGCCAGTCTTCTGGAAATGCTACCACAAGAGGCATGCGATGCAGAGGAATTCCACGACGCATTTTAAGTTTTGTTTTATTTTTATTTTTATTGTTTTAATTAGGGAATATTGATAAATGCATCTACAATATGGGGTTCTTCAAGAGGGGTAACAGAAAGTTTCTTCATGGTCGGCAGCGCGAGTGTATCACCCCTGGTGTTGCATACATCCATAGGCCACGGTTACCACTTCCCATCAGGTGGGTCGTGTGCTTGTCTGCCACCTAAGTTGTATAAAAAAATAGACGAATATTAATGATTAAATAAAGAAATAATAAAGCTTCACTTTTTCTACGTGAAATTCTAACAAGTTAGTACATAGTAAACTTGAATATAAATTCATTGTTAACTTGGCTACATGATTGGCTACAGATAGTCATTAAACACCGACCTTTGATATTCCATTTTAATTAAGTAGTTCATTTAACATAACTCAGAGAATTTCCGTCTCGACGACTAGACGCAGTTGTGTAAAGTAAATTGATCAGTTTTAATCATATTTGTTATTACATAGGTTACACTAAAAGTTTCCGGAACTGGCCACTTACATAAACAATATTTAAAAATTTATTACAACATTTGAAAATAGAACTCTTTGGCTGTAGAATACAGTTTGTTTCATCTGACTGTCTTTTGTTTTTACCTTGTGGCGCCATTTAAAAAATTGTGTGTCTGCATCAACATGGATTTAACTCGGGAAAATTTTCGTAGTATGATTTTCTACGATTTTAAGTGTAATTTGACGGCTCAACAGAGCATCGCTCGGCTTGAAACAGCTTTTGGCGATGAAGCTCCATGCAAGACGACTGTTTATAGCTGGTTTGCAGAATTCAAGCGTGGTCGTATCAATCTCAGTGACGAATCTCGCGATGGTCGGCCGTCCACCGCTGTGACCAACAAAAACATCGATGCTGTGCGCCGTATGATTGCAACAGACAGGCATGTGACCTACCATGAAATTCGCGCATCCTTAGAAATAGGCATGAGTCAAATACAATCAATCCTATACAAACATTTGGGTGTGAGAAAGCTGTGCTCGCGGTGGATCCCACATAACTTGACCGAGGATCAAAAAACGGACCGCGTCACTTGGTGCAGTGCCATGCTTACCAGATTCAACGAAGGTGCGTCAAATTTGGTGTGGGACATAGTAACAGGTGACGAAACATGGATTTATTGCTACGATCCCAAAACAAAGCAGCAATCGAGCGTATGGGTCTTTCAAGATGAGCCGAAACCAACCAAAGTGGCGCGCGTGAAAAGTGCATCTAAGCGGATGATTGCTTCTTTTTTTAATAAAACTGGACACGTGGCTACTGTTGCTTTAGAAAATCGTCGTACTGTGAATAGTGACTGGTACACGACCATTTGTTTGCCGGAAATTATTGACGAACTCCGTAAAAATAACCGTAAACACCGTATCATCCTGCACCACGACAATGCTAGTTCTCACACGGCCAGACAGACAAACGACTTTTTGAAGGCGAAAAATGTAGAACTCATGAGTCATCCTGCATACAGTCCCGACCTGGCACCTTGTGACTTTTATCTGTTCCCAAAAATTAAGAACCAATTACGCGGCCAACGATTTTCATCACCAGAAGAGGCTGTCGAGGAGTATGAAAAACACGTTTCAGAGGTCACCACAGAGGAGTGGCACAAAAGTTTTCAAAACTGGTTTGATCGAATGAAAAAGTGCATAGACGCCAAGGGAGATTATTTTGAAAAACAATAAATTAATTTTTTATCTTTAATAGTATTTTTTCATATTCATTCCGGAAACTTATAGTGCGCCCCACGTATTATGGTCTCGAAGTGTTTGAACACAACATGTTTTACTAGTGAATTGGAATGTTATAACTACAGTTGTGTGTTTAGTGAAGCTTTTAGGTAAGTCATTATACGTGGGGCGCACTATAAGTTTCCGGAATGAATATGAAAAAATACTATTAAAGGTACAAAATTAATTTATTGTTTTTCAAAATAATCTCCCTTGGCGTCTATGCACTTTTTCATTCGATCAAACCAGTTTTGAAAACTTTTGTGCCACTCCTCTGTGGTGACCTCTGAAACGTGTTTTTCATACTCCTCGACAGCCTCTTCTGGTGATGAAAATCGTTGGCCGCGTAATTGGTTCTTAATTTTTGGGAACAGATGAAAGTCACAAGGTGCCAGGTCGGGACTGTATGCAGGATGACTCATGAGTTCTACATTTTTCGCCTTCAAAAAGTCGTTTGTCTGTCTGGCCGTGTGAGAACTAGCATTGTCGTGGTGCAGGATGATACGGCGTTTACGGTAATTTTTACGGAGTTCGTCAATAACTTCCGGCAAACAAATGGTCGTGTACCAGTCACTATTCACAGTACGACGATTTTCTAAAGCAACAGTAACCACGTGTCCAGTTTTATTAAAAAAAGAAGCAATCATCCGCTTAGATGCACTTTTCACGCGCGCCACTTTGGTTGGTTTCGGCTCATCTTGAAAGACCCATACGCTCGATTGCTGCTTTGTTTTGGGATCGTAGCAATAAATCCATGTTTCGTCACCTGTTACTATGTCCCACACCAAATTTGACGCACCTTCGTTGAATCTGGTAAGCATGGCACTGCACCAAGTGACGCGGTCCGTTTTTTGATCCTCGGTCAAGTTATGTGGGATCCACCGCGAGCACAGCTTTCTCACACCCAAATGTTTGTGTAGGATTGATTGTATTTGACTCATGCCTATTTCTAAGGATGCGCGAATTTCATGGTAGGTCACATGCCTGTCTGTTTCAATCATACGGCGCACAGCATCGATGTTTTTGTTGGTCACAGCGGTGGACGGCCGACCATCGCGAGATTCGTCACTGAGATTGATACGACCACGCTTGAATTCTGCAAACCAGCTATAAACAGTCGTCTTGCATGGAGCTTCATCGCCAAAAGCTGTTTCAAGCCGAGAGATGCTCTATTGAGCCGTCAAATTACACTTAAAATCGTAGAAAATCATACTACGAAAATTTTCCCGAGTTAAATCCATGTTGATGCAGACACACAATTTTTTAAATGGCGCCACAAGGTAAAAACAAAAGACAGTCAGATGAAACAAACTGTATTCTACAGCCAAAGAGTTCTATTTTCAAATGTTGTAATAAATTTTTAAATATTGTTTATGTAAGTGGCCAGTTCCGGAAACTTTTAGTGTAACCTATGTATTAATACCCGACCCGACCCGACAGGCTATGTATGTATGTATATAGGTTCATTTGTTCCCTCATAGCTCCTCAACCACTTATTAGAACTGGACAAATGATGTATCGTTAGAAGCATCTTAGTCATCCGCTGGTTATATAATGTGTCACTGAATCTAATGTAGTGCCCTCTAGCGGCCATAAAGTACTTTGTTTTAAATACATTTGAGATAAACATGTCATATTCGGTATCAACTGAAATGATTTAATTAGCACATTACAAATAAGTATAAATTATAGCCGTTGTTTGCTCCAAAATAATCCAATTTTTTTTTTATATAGAACAAGTCAATTATACTTCGCCTTGCCTGCTGGTAAGCTGAAGGCAAAGTCTCAGAAAAGAGGCTCACCATTACTTACACATACCGTGTGACAATGGTGACACTCAGCTTGACGGCCTCATCATATGCTTTTTCACGCCGCTTAAAGGATCCGGGACTGTAGGAAGAAGGTAGCTAAATAAAAAAAATAAGTATAAAACTAAAACACGATAACTAAAAATCACGATCTAAAAGTATTAAACAAGAAAATATCAAGGATAGCCGTATGCCACTTTTCCCTAGAATGTATTGTTTTGTTAAAGTGGCATACGACTACGGCTAAGTTTGATATTTTCTTGTTTAATACTTTTAGATCGTGATTTTTAATAGTCGGGTTTTTTTTATAAAATGGTCCTGTGGCCGCGGTTTCCCCTGCGTGTATGTCGGTCCTCAATCAATTGTAATAAAATAAACGTAAAATTTTAAGTCTGACCAAGACAAGACTTTACAACAAAAAAAAACCTTCTTTTATAACTTGTATTCTTTGTCCGTCACCACATGGATTTTGTAGTGTAATTCCCTTAATTTCTTCCAGAATGTGACGCAGGGTGACAAGAACCTGCGTCATATTTACAACAATGACGTCATAACATCAACACAATTTTTTCGTCAACAACTTTTGTGCTACGTTTCATTCATAGAGTAGGCATTTTATAACGTAATCTTATATATAAAATTCTCGTGACACGGTGTTCGACCTTGAACTCCTCCGAAACGGCTTGACCGATTCTCATGAAATTTTGTGAGCATAATGAGTAGGTCTGAGAATCGGCCAACATCTATTTTTCATCCCCCTAAATGTTAAGGGTAGTCCAACCCTAAATTTGTATTTTTATTTTTTAGGCAAAATTTTTTGTTTTTATTTTTTTATGACACAGCATACAAAAATACATACAACCCTAAATTACAAACACTAAATTTTCACCCCTTCACGATCATCCCCTATTTTTCTATCGCGATTTTTATCTTTCGATTATTAGTAAATCCCCGCACATTTACATTAGTAAATAATTATTTTTGTTGAAATAAATATACATGGTTGCTGGGTCAGCTAGTCTTATGTATAAAATTCTCGTGTCACAATGTTCGTTCCCGAACTCCTCCGAAACGGCTTGACCGATTCTCATGAAATTTTGTGAGCATATTGAGTAGGTCTGAGAATCGGCCAACATCTATTTTTCATACCGCTTAGTGATAAGGGTTGTCCACAATGGGAACCGACATCCACGCGGGCGGAACCGCGATTAGCTAGTTATTTATAAAATATCTGAGTTAGATAAAAAATTGTGATGACTTTAATTACTGCAATTAATAATAAAAGCATTTATTTATTGAAATGCAAAATTATTTAAGTATTGTAGGTCATAATACTCACGACAACTGTCAATTATGAAGACGCAAAGTATAGGAACAAAGTAGGCCAGTGTAATAAAATGTAAAAACCGCCGACATTGTAAATAAATCTATAGATATATATCTCTTTATTTGTCCACAAAGCACATTATGAGTTTGACATAAACAGCTATTTTTAATTCATTTTATTATATGGATATATACAATACAATTTCCATTTTTGTATACTACCCTGGTGACAGACTGGCACAAGGCCCACCTGATGGAAGGGAATGGTTCGCTGCGGGGATGCGTGGCGGCCGGCGCCTCCTTTTGCGGACAAGTTATGGTCGTGAAGGAGGAGGCGGGATGGACTCTGTATGAGAATGAGAGAGAGATGACCCTGGGTAGACCAGGGTGCGAGAGATATGCTTGTCAACCTCACCTTCGGCAACCAAAAACGACATACAGGCGCCGTGCGTTTTAGTCTGTTCGAGACCGACATAACCTCTCCCATCGGTTCCGACACACGTGGGAATTTTGGCACATAAAAAAGGGCTCCGTACCTTAAGGGTAAAAACGGAACTCTACAGGAGGCAATATCTGTCCATCATCAGGCTGTATCTCGAATACCGTGATAGCTAGATAGTTATACCTAATTTTCACAAAAGATAAATTCGGTTGCCGCTATAACAACAAATACACACATCAACAAAGTCTATGGAACAAGGACATTTCTAGTTTTTATTTAAAAATCCTTTCTTGTAATAGTGAGTGTTTTATATTAATAGAAGGGTATTTTTATACCGTTTTTAATTTTAGTTTTATAAAAACATTCTCATATCAATATTATTATTTTTTAAGAAAGAATAAACAAATCAAGAAATAATTTATAAATATTAAATACAATAAAAATAAAATAACTATTATACAACTTATAGCTAAGAACAATTAAAATGCGTCGTAGAATTCCTCCGCATCGCATGCCTCTTGTGGTAGCGTTCCCAGAAGACTGGCAGCATTGCCACGTTGTATGGTAATGCTTATTCTCTGTCCTAAAAAGAGGCCAACCTTCTGGTCACGAGAAGCGTCGACCATTCGCTTCGCAATCTCACGGAAGAGGTTGCGAGCGCTCGGACCCCATGACCCCAAAGTCTCGACTCCAAACGGCACAAATTCATAATCTCCGATGAGATTGGAGTATTTGCGCCGCTTGAGAGCCTCTGCAGAAGCAGCAGCAGCACCAGCACAGCCAGCCGTGCTAGTTATATGGGTAGGAGCCATGGTATCAACGCATGTGGCGTCCCACACCAGAGTCCTACCCATCTTCCATGGCATTAACGACATGCCATCCGGTCTCTTGCCATCGTCACGCGCCAAACCGTTTGGTTCTAGTACAGCTGGTACACCGGCGGTGACAAGAGCACGGCGGACTATGTCGTTGAGGCTGGCGTGCCGTGGAATTCGCCCAGCGCTCCTGCAGCACGACAGACCATGGTGTCCGAGTCTGTCAACGGCTTCTCCACAACGGCATTGATGCGGAGAAACACACGGCGCACCTAAACGGAGACAAGTTGCGATGCGGAAGGTAGTGTCATCTAACATAGTCCCTACGTTAGATGACGGAAGAGCTTGTAGCCAAAGACCCGATTCCCACACTCCAACCGCCAGTAAACGGGCACGCTCAGCAGCATTGGAACATGTATTTAGTAATTTTTTTCCAACTAAGCTGCAGAGCGGCCCGTCCCACTGACGCTGTGAGAAAAGGTTCCTTGGGAGATCGGTGTTTGGACATGCAATTTTCCAAGCGTTCACTGCATCAGTCTTACACAATACTTCAGAATTAACTAGTGTAGGTGCAAGGATTTTCCTAGTTAATTCTTCCGTACTGTGGACTGAAGACAGGAACGCTGGTAAGCTGACATCTGAAATTTTGCGAATACCGAGCCCACCCAAGCGAATCGGTAGAGTCGCTTGTAGTAAAGCTCGGTCATCCAAGGCCACATTTAAAATTTTGGTGAGGGTATTTTCTATAATTTCGTCCATTTTTTTCAAAATTGTAATATGTTTAAAAAATGGCGTCGATCGTAAGGCATGGGTGAATTTTGGAACGAATAGGCAATACCGAAGAATAGTGAAAGCCGAGTGTATATTTATTTTGAGTAGGCGATCCGAAATGTCACTAAAATTTTGAACTTTTTCCTCTATAAATGAGGTGTAGGCATCTTCTAGGATTGGGGACCCGAGGAGACGTAAAGAGTCTTTTTCTAAAATTTTGATGGTGGGAGCTACGGAATTGAATTTAGAAATAGTAGAAATTTTGTCCGAAACGTCGTTTAAAAAAATCTCGCATTTGCTGTCATTTAGTTCTAAACCAATTAATCTAAATTCATTTTTAATAAATACCAAATCTTGTAAAACTGTCTCCACATCTCCTCCTAGAGTCCCATCGTCTAGGTACCATACATTAAATTTAGAATTTAACCGCCGAATAATGGGCTGAATGGCTAAACTGAAAATTACCGGTCCAAGAGGGTCTCCTTGTTGACATCCAACAGCTGATTTCAAAAGGTTGTCCTTGTATAATAGTTTGGAGGGGTATCTGTAACATTGCCAAAGAAAATTATAAATTTTGGGTGTTTCTAATTTAGCTTGGTTCAACAAGGTGTCCCTGTTCACCGAGTTGTAAGCATTCTTCACATCAACCTTGAGAATGACCTCACCTTTACTGGAGCCAAGGTAGGTTGATAAAGCATGTATGGCAGCCTCACAGCCCCCCTTTGAACCAAAACCAATTTGGAGGGGCTGTAACTTCAAAGCTAACTCGGTTTTGTAATATCTACAACAGAGTTTGGCTGCCATACGTCGGTACGTACATCCCACGGCAATGGGACGAATGCCACCATCTCCCTTGCGTAGGGCACACAAATTAGCCCCATACAAAATGTCTGTGATGGCATCATCCACACTACCGGAGAGCATCAAATTCATAAGAGCCGTTAGCTCCTTCAGAAGTGCCTCACCAGCCTCCCCGGCGCTTGGCCCTAAAAGATCTTTCAAATGTTGTGGGGTTAATGCGTCAAGACCTCCGGCAGAACCACTTCGAAAGGAGACAACGGCTGCCAACACTTCCTTGGCCGTTACGCACAGGCAATCAGGGTCGGGGACAGGTGCCTCAGGAAAAGAAAGGCCACCCGCAGGCGCTGGATGCTTGCTCCGCAGACCAGTAAGGGTCTCCGGAGAGCAGGGCGCCACTACATCGCTACTAAAAAGCAATCTCGATGCCCCACTTATGTCACCATCCCTTAATTTTGATTCAACCAAGTTAAAAATATTGCTTTTCCGAAAAGAAGAGTATGTTGGGTTTAAATTTTCCGTTATGACGCTACAATTATTTCTAATTTGAGACGTCAATGAATTTGTTGTTGTTCGGTGGGCTGTCCGGTCTGTCTTGTCTGTTCTAATATGTAAAATTTTGTATGGGAAGATGAGCAGTTGCTCCCAAGCCGTTGTAGTATTTTCTCGAAGTACAAGACCTATGCAGTTTGACAAACTTTTCGCAACAATTGGTCTTGCACCGCGAGGAATTCTCTTTAAGATCGAAACAGAATTTTTTAAGTGAGATAGTCTTTGCCAAAAGGGAATTTCAATAATGTTTTCCGAAACTGTACTGGTAGAAAGAATTGAATAGTGCCAATATTGAGTATTACAACCTTCTATGATTAGGCACAAAAATAACGAGGTAGTAAGAAATACAGTAATTAACCGTACTTTAAACGTTTTTAATAATCTGTAGGACCTCCTAAAGCATTAGCAACAGCTCGACAACGGTGTGGCATACTTAGTATGAGATTGTCAATCATCGTCTGTGGAATATGGCTCCATACACTGCGAAGGTGTAAAAAAAGTTGTTCTTCAGTGTTCAGATTTTTCAAAGAATCACTGAAAGCTCTTCTCCCAAGTAAATCCCAGGCATGCTCTATGGGATTGAGGTCGGCAGACTGAGCAGGCCATTCCAACGTCGTAATATTGTGCTCGCTTAACGCATTGACCACTACCCTCGCGGTGTGTGACCGTGCATTATCTTGCATGAACATAAAATCTTGACCGAACTGCTGTCGATGAGGGATTACCATGGGGTGTATAACCTCCTGAATGTATTGGTTTGCATTCAAATTGCCCCGTATCCAAACGAGGTCGGTCCTTCCACCAAGGCGAATTCCAGCCCATACCATGATTGTTCCACCTTAGTAAGGATGAACTTCTTGCGGATTCTGGAGACGACTCCGACGTCCAGGAACTCGCCATATACGCACTCTTCTCGAATCAGGATGAAAACCGAAGCAAGATTCGTCGGAAAACAGAACCCGTGCCCATTGATGGTCGGTCCACTGTAAATGTGCGTTAGCCCACAATAAGCGACGACCTCGATTTCCACGTCGAAGAGCTGGAACCCTAAGCGGTCTGCGAGCATGAAGATTGGCTTCGTGTAGTCTTCTCCTGACAGTTTGATCGCTAATAACCACTTGATGCTGAGACTGGATGCCTGCGACCAACTGACGAGCAGTAATCGTGGGTTGCCGCCTTACGGAATTTTGCAAGAAACGATCTTGTCGCGGGGTAGTAACCCTATTTCGTCCCCTGTGACGTTCGGCAACATCCCCTGTAGACCTGTTGCGTGCCCATAATCTGCAAATTACGCTTGGTTGGGTGTTGACAGCATCCGCTACGTCGCGTTGAGTTCGTCCTGCTTGCAGCATACCAACAGCCCTTAACATCTCTTCGCGACTTAAGTGACGACGTGACATGATGACTACAGTCACAAAAATGCACAAACCATACGTAAAAGACGTATTATTGATAATAAACGTTATTTACAATCAAAGAAAATAATTTTTATTTTGCCTCAGAGAAACTGCACAATCAAACACGTTTAAAAGTTTTCCCTCCATATTCGAAAATCATTACTTATTTAAATTTATTTTAAAATTTCGAACAACTCTGTAATCTACTTTATTCTATTTTTATTTATTTGCTGCCAGTTATTTGCAAAACAAGATTTACACGAAAAAAAAATTGGGGTTATCTTGTTCCCTAGACTTTGTTGAGGTGTTTATTATATATAACAGAAAAGGATACGGAACACTTTGCGCGCGAATCCGACTCGCACTTAGCTGGGATTTATTTATAGAGCGCGTTGTTTTTTTAAACACAAGAGCTGCGAGCTAGCACCATAGTAACTATTTATTAATCTGTGCTAGGACCAGTCCATCCTATGGTAGGCGGTTATCGTAACCTATGGACGCTTGTAACGCAAAATAATATGCTGCTAAATTTCTTCATAATAATAATAATAATAAAACTTTATTTCGGACCTTGATCCATAAACAATGTTAGTAGTACACACTTAAAAGCTATGTTAGTAACAAAATAACACAAAATCCCAAAAAAAAAAATCTGTTCATATACCGGCCCCGCCCTCCTGACGCACAGGGAACATGCATTATGTATACGCACCCAATGCGCCATGATAGCGCAACACGGCTTCTCACTGATGACCTTCAGAATGCCGTTGACGCTCCCACGCACCCTGAGCATCATAGATGCCATCCTCTTTCGCAGGATGGTGCCAAAACAGTCAGTGCGCGCTTCGGTAAACATTCCTGATGCACTGCAGTAACGTGGGAGCCCCAGCAACACTCCGAAGGCATGTGTCTTGACTGAATTAATTATTTCCTTTTTCTTTCTTAAGAAATAATGTACAATAACATTTGTTGTGAATAAGCCCTTATCAATACTGGTATGCAAATATGTGTATGATTCCTTGATACAACTGGTAACATTATTTACTGTAATATTATACACAGCACTATTCACAATTTGAATAAACAACAGTCAACATACAAATTGTAGTGTCTTTTCCTTTTTTTAATACCACTTAGGTGGGCATACACGGCCCACCTGATAGGAAGCGTTTACCGTGGCCTATGAACGTGTGCCTGAGTGTAACACCAAGGTCGTGACACTTGCGCTACTGACCCTGAAGAAACCTTCTAATGCCCCTCTTGAAGAAAGATTAGGCATTCCATTTAGAGCACCAATTTCAAATCACACGAAAATTATTTCAGACAGCAATAACTTTGGTGCTACTTAAATTTTTGCGTTAAATTAAATATTCTAATTGTATAATCCTTACTAATAAAATAAATGTGAAAGTAACTCTGTCTGTCTGTCTGTCTGTCTGTCTGTCTGTTACGCTTTCACGCCTAAACCACTGAACCGATTTTGCTGAAATTTGGTACAGGGGTAGATTAGATCTTGGGTAAGGACATAGGCTATGTTTTGTCGCGATAACCGACATCTACGCGGGCGGAGCCGCGGGCAAAAGCTAGTTTAATATAAATACAATTATATCGGTCGAGTAAATAAAAAAATGATTTAAAAGATTACATTAGATAAGAACGTAACGTCAAGCTTGTTATGACGCATGTCCTCTTATTCTTAGCGTAACCTCAGTCGCATTTGAAACTCACCTCAGAGGCCAGGGACTACCTTACCCTGGCCGGGGTGCAAGGGATATGTCTCAGATAATCAGTCAGCTCAATCAGTCGGCGTGCGTTTTATTCGGTTCAAGGTCTATACAACCTCCCCCACCGACTCCGGTGGGGGGGTATCCCTGGTGGAAGAGGTAATGTTGAACTCGAACCGATTAAAACGGACGGCGCTTGTGCGTGTGGTCGTTTTTGGTTGCCGATGGTGAGGTTGTTAGTCATATCCCTCGCACTCCGGCCGACTCAGGGTCATCACTTTTTTTTTGTTTATACCACTTAGGTGGCAGACAAGCACATTGCCCACCGTGGAAAGCCGATGGAAAGTGGTTACCGTGGCCTATGGACGTTTGTAACACCAGAGGAGTCACGGTCAAGCCTTTAGTCTTCCCACTGACAGCACAAATTCTCCAGTGAGCTCTGGCTACCCTATTCACCGCCGGGAACACAACACGAAGTTATTATAGCCGCGTTATTCTGTAGGGCGGAGGTACTTCCCCAATCGGACTGCTCAATTGGGCGGAAATACCGCCGTGTCCTACCTCCTTTAAACCTCATCTCTCTCGATCTGGCCCTCCTTGGAGCAAAATCTTTGACATACTTTTTGATAGCCAGTAAATTCTGAAAATGTGTCCTTACCTTGGTTGAATTGAAACGCTTTTTTAATATCGTTTCAGACATAAAAAGATAGAATAATATCGGAGGCTACTCACAGATTCCTCATATTGATTGTCGTAACATAAGCACAACCAAATTGCGTATTCACCAAAGCAATATCAAGGCTTAGGTACTTGATAAAGAAATATTTGATTCCGTAATCCTTACTTATAACTTTTACAAAAACGAAAGTAGCCACTTATGACTGCAATCTTTCGGTTAGTTTACAAATTCATTTTAATATATCTTATTATTATTTTATTACATATATATAATTCATTTCGATTTATAATAAACAATTTTATCTTTAGTATTAAAGTTATCGGGAAATTTACCATGTTGTATTTTTCTGAGTTTTTGATATTTCGGCGCTGTTGCAAGCACCATGATCACGGAGGAACTGGAGTATTGGCGGTGAACAGAGAAAATATCGATCTACCCTCTTTTGTGTTCTTTTACTACGCGTATCTGCACTACCATTGATTACACTCTCACTACAAACTCGAACCCGATCTCGATTACGTTTACGATACACAATGCTTACTGTATGTATCCACTCGCGATTTTATTTTGGCTTGTTTCCGGTTGTTTTTGCAAAGACGAACCACTGGATGCCAGGCAGTTGAAACCCATCCTCACGATTGAAATTTTTATACTTTTCGATTTCAACCGCTTCCCTTACCAATCCTAGTATGTAGTGGCATTCTGTCGAGAGCATCTGAGGGTTATGTAATTCGATCCAGTGGTCAGTACCGGACTTCAATACTACATGGTAAATATCCCGATAACTTTAATACTAATGTGAGTGACCATGATAGTTTAAAAACCTAAATTTTATATTTACTTACTTCAATTGGTGGCAATTATTTAGTCGTATGTGATTATAGTAAAATTTATGATAAATTATGTACGGACTCATTTTATAACAGGCAAAGAGTGTTATCATGCCTAGATTTTTTAGTGACTGCAAAAAATAAATGTACACACAAGCCAATTTTAATAGCACCAATAATATGAATCGCACTCCAAAACCATTACGTAGCTCTATGAAATAATTTTGGTGCTAATAATTGATGCTAAAAAAGATTTTATGAAGTTACACATAATAAATTCTTCACCAAAATTGACACTTCTGCCAAAATGTATGAGTTTATTAAACGCAATTATTTTGTACGTGAGAGCGCTCATGATTTCAAACCATTATCAAGCTTATTAATAATATATTGTAATTTATATGAACAGTAGACTAGAGTTAAAAGTGACACATCCGATGATATCCTTCAAAGTATAAGTCTTCTTATATTGTCGACATAAGGTATAAATTATCTTGAATGGTATCTGTATTTGTGTTAACTTATTTGACGGTTGTGCAAATCTTGCAATTAATGCAGATGAGGTCGTAAGGTTTATTTGTTTATTATAATAACAGATGTTTTGCAGACAGCAACTTTACATCTCATTAGCAAGTTATTTGAGTTGGTTCGTGTATTTTTATTATATACATACAGACAATACTTTTATCGTAAATTAAACAGAGTATTGCTAGTTTGAAGCAGGCTTCTCGCCGGCCGAGGTAGGATATACCACGGCGTATAAGAAGCGAGAAAACAATCAAGAAGATACATACATATAATCACGCCTCCATCCCCGAAGTGTTAGACAGAGGTGAATTAACACCCACATTTCACTAATCATTGTTTTCGGTCCCATGTAATTGGGGGTGAGCCTATGGCCGTCTTCCGGGCATTATTGTTGACTCGAGCCTTATATCTGTGCATAAGTCTGAGCTCTATACATATCCATCGGACAGATATCAGTCTGATGTTAAATAGCCCTATCTCTTAGTCGCCTTGTACGACACCACATGGGAAAAGACGGGGTGGCCCAAATTCTACTCTGCCGGGAACCACGCGGTTATCTGCCGGGAACAATGCGGCTATCTGCCGGGAACCACGTGTCTACTACTATTAAGAAATGCATAATACTTGATAGTAGTAGCCGCTTCGTTTTCTGTTGTTCGCTGTCTGTACCCCTAGCACGAAAAAATATCCTAATCGTAAACGTAACGAGAGGGCTAGCTAGGGGTAGGTACTGGTTACACTACCAACGTGAAGGCCTAATTTATACCACTTAGGTGACAGACAAGGCCCACGTGATGGAAAGTGGTTACCGTGGCCTTTGGACGTGTTGTGTTCCCAGCGGTGAGTAGGGTAGCCAGAGCTTACTGGAGAATTCGTGCTATCAGTGAGAAGACTAAAGGCTTGTACTGCTTTGTCTTCTACAATGACGGCACAGAAACTCTGTGCTTACATGGTCGGCAGTGCGAGAGTGGCTCCTCTGATGTCACACACGTCCATAGGCCACGTAACCACTTTCCATCAAGTGGGCCGTGAGCTTGTCTGCCACCTAAGTGGTATAAAAAAAATACCAGGGGCTTTACACTCTCGCTGCCGACCCTGAAGAAACCTTTTAATGCCCCTCTTGAAGAACCCCATTGCGAATCAAAGACAATTTAGCACGATTTGACATTATCAATGGGAAAGTGGTGGTCTCCTTTACTAGGTATTTAGTTTTGCGGCAAAGAAGCTTTAAAAAAATCGCTAAGGAATTCTAGCTTCTCGTTGTATACAGCGTTAATCCTGTAATCACAGCATCTATTTAGGTCCAGTAAATAAAGGTTACATGTTACAGCCTGTCAGAAAAGGAAACATAATAATAATTAAGTTTACGTCGTACTAGAGCATTACACAAGAGATTTTGATTGTACAATCAATCAAGCAGCTTCAAAAGGGCGTCCGGATTATGTAATATGTCCAGTACACACGTCAAAAGAATATCCAAGTAAATTAGATGAATTCATTAGCGATTTTTCCTTTGATGCTTTTATTAGATTTTCTTTAATAGCTTAGAATTACAAAGAATTGAAAATCGAAATAAAATTGTGAGAAAGGTCGAGTTATTTTATAAGTTATTTGAAGGTTATAAGTTCTGAACAATTTCAAGAACTGGAAGTTTGCTAACGGAATCGTAGAATAATTTGAATTATTTCTAAACACCAACAGATTTAGGTCTCAGAAACAGTGCGTAGTACTGAGAGTTGTTTATTGTAAAAGTAACTTTTTTTTTTTACGTGCGCAAAATCCCCACGGATACCTCCCCACCGGAGCCGGTGGAGGAGGTTATGTCGGTCTCGAACCGACTAAAACGCACGCCGCCTGTGGGTAGCTTTGGTTGCCGAAGGTGAGGTTAACAGGCATATTCCTCGCATTGTAAAAGTAACTTAAGTTCCTCTGGTAAATTGTTAAGTGGGGAATAAAATAAAATTAGTAATCCCATTTATTTTATTATTCGGAATAATTAATTGTTTTAATTATCATAGTAGAATGTAATAATCACCCACATTACTTCAGCTCTATGCATATTTTTCCTTTTTATTTATTTTTAAAAGATTTTGCGATGCTCATTTGAGATGATGATGCCAATGAGACAACGTGATTTAATATCTCTACCATTTTTTATTAGTTTCTTTGCCTGCTAGACTTCCTGTCTACCTCCCTGCATGCCTAGAATTTCTCACCAAATAAACTATGCTTTCTCCTCCTGAAGTTGACTATCACGGGAGCGATTGCTGTGACCTCCACAAACTCGAGGGGAAATCTGCGCCAGAGCCTTGTCCATTAATCGCTGGTTCACAAGTGATGATGGCTAGTAGGGCCCCACAGCTTTTAATGGGCCCCATACAAGTCTACTTATTATTTGCCACTATGCAGACACCGTAATGTCCCTTAGGTCATCACAGTTGAACTTACTTATGAAGTTTGTTCACTTGGAATTTAATTGGCGAGGTGATATCACTGGGGTCAACGAAGTGGAAATTATTGGAATAGGTTGAATCCTAATAATAGGCTAGGGCTATATGGGGGCACCGTGATGCTTACACCTAAAGGGGGCTCTAAATCGACGGGGGTGCGAGAGATATGATTAATATATTTAAAATTAAATGTATATGTGCGGCGACAGCGCTACCTAGCGGCTCCATCCGAAACCAGCGCTGCGCATACTCTCAGTGAGATAGAGCCCTATTTGGGTTCACACAGTGTGAAACTTGTACCTAATCTGTTTTACTAATTATTGTACATAAGAACACATTGTGAGGATCAAATAAAAATATTTTTCTTTCCTTCTTTCTGTATATATAATATGTTTCTTCAAAAATAAGTGACCCCCTTCCCCCAATTTCTTTTATAGGCCCCTCCCAGTATTGGGAGGCCTAGACCTTCTGTTTCCTCGCTGGGAAAACGTATGTATGTATGTATCTAGTTTTCTTTGTTCCCTCTACAGGCTTAATTTCCGCGTGGTTTCCGGCAGAGTAGATTTTGGACCACCCCATCTCTTCCCATGTGGTGTCGTACAAGGCGACTAAGGTGTACCTTAGTCGCCTTGTACGACACCACATGGCTGGGCTGTTTAACATCAGACAGATATATACAGTCCAGTCTCTGATGCATGACTTCAGTCAACAATAGTGCCCGGAAGACGGCAATAGGCTCACCCCCTATTACGTGGGACCGAATTCAATGAATGGTGAAATGTGGGTGTTAATTCACCTCTGTCTAACCCTCCGGGGATATAGGCGTGATTATATGTGTGTATGGTTGTATGAGGACGCAAATGAAAAATATTCATCTCCCGAGTGTTATAGGATACATAAAATGACAACAAAAACCATGCAGTAAATTTTTGGTGCTAAAAAACGGAATTTCAGAAGCCGCGTGCAATAACTAGTATAATTATAAACAGTTTACCGCATCAATCGTTTTGACCCATTTTAATTAATTTCACATTCATCTGAACACATACAGCCGATGAGAAAGTGCCCGCCTGGTTGGCTCGCCCCCCAATGGGGGCATTACATACATTTCGCCACAATGACTTTCAGTCCAATGTCTGAAAGCCATAGTGGCGAAATGTAGGTGTTAATATACACCTCAGCCTAAGGCTTTGGAAATTTATAAACTTGAATAGTGTATAATTTATTATGGAAGCTAAAAAAACTGACTTGAAAAACTAAAAAGTTCAAAATAACATAATAAAGATAACAGAAAATTCACTGAATTTACAGATTTATTGATCTGTTAGAAGTCGGTGCCTACTTTATTGTGCCTGGACTATTGTGTTTTTAGTTTTTGAAGTCAGTTTTTTAGCCGAAGTTTTTTACGTTTTAGTGGGCAGTCCAACATGCCGACCATAATTTTTGATTTAATGCTCTCAATATAACATACTGAGACATTTATGTTATATACCATTAAGACATTCTGTTATGTCGAACTCGAACCGACTAAAGCGCACGGCGCCTGTGGATCAATTTTGGTTACCAACTCGTTTAAACAGATAGGTGCAGATCAATGTTATACACACATACAGTTACGCCTTTTTCACAGTGGGGTAGGCAGAGACTACAGTTTTCCACTTGCCACGATCCTGGCAATATCATAGCAAGATCATATACTATTGTACACAATAAAAAAGTACTTTCCCCAAAAATAGGACATGACCTTTATGAATGTTGGTAGCCTAAACCTTATTCAGTTCACAGGATTTTAATAAAAACGATTAGGTACTCACCAACTTGCCGCCATACCTAATTCTCATTTTGTATATCAAACTTTATCTGTAAAAGAATTTCCACGAATACAAAATACTACCGTGGCGAAATTGTTCCTCAAAATCATATTACGTTGGACCGCAGTTGCTGAGCGTTCCTAAATTATTCTCCAACGGAAATTCCCTGAGTTGCCAAGTGGAATAATCAGCTGAATCGTTGCTTTATAATAAACTTTATCAGATTATAATTAACTTTCGTCGTCGTTTTCGTTTCCTTTATAGTTGATAATCAAAATTGTTGAAATGGATTTTCTATGACTGCTGAAAAGAGCTTAGTCTCTTTTTAACTTCACAAGGCTTCACAAGGTTGGTGATTCATTTGTTGGCAGCTGCATAAAAATATTTAATAAAATTCCTCAGGACTTGATTAATATGCCAATAAATAAATTTAAAATAGAAGTGAAAAAAACTTTAATGAGTAAAGGTTACTATAAAGTGGATGAGTACCTTAATGATGTTAATGCGTGGTCAACATAAGTCTCTTGCTTGCTCGCACAAAATAAATTGTAAACCAAAGCAAATTTAAAAAAGAAAAATAATCTAGTTCTAATGTAGTTCGCTGAGTTTCTTGCTGGTATCTTCTCAGTAGAACTAATCTACCGAACCAGCGAAAGAATCATTTTCCAATGGTTTATTTTTACATTATTTAATATTTTTACCTGCATTGCTTGACCCCTTCGACTCGTTGCAAAGACGGGCATTGAGGCTGGTTGACAATCCCATACTCGCAGGTAGAGTGGAACCTCTTAGCCTTAGGAGGGATTTTGCCTCACTGTGTGTGTTCTACCGCCCATGCAATGGTTTGTGCTCAGATGAATTGTTTGACATGATGCCCGTAGCTACATTCTATCATCGTACCTCTCGCCGGCAGCACGAGTGTGACACCCCTAGTGTTGCATACGTCCATAGGCCACGGTAACCGCTTCCCATCAGGTGGGCCGTGTGCTTGTCGGCCAACTTAGTGGTATAAAAAAAAAATAAAAAAAAAATATTTTTGACATACATAATTGTAAAATTTTGACGTTCATATGTGCTCTTTATGTGCCTAAACTGAATAAATGAAATTTATTCTTTGATTCTTTGATTAACTGTCGCAGAAAATCCATCAAAAAGTTTTTTTTTTTTTATATAGAACACGTCAATGAGACTTCGCATTGCCTGATGATAAGCTGAAGGCAAAGTCTCAGAAAAGAGGGTCACCATTACTTACACATACCATGTGACAATGGTGACACTCAGCTTGACGGCCTCATTATAGCCCCGCCCCGCTTAAAGGACCCGGGACTGTAGGAAGAAATATGGACTATTATCAAAATTTTGTTGCTTAGCAACCGAGTTAGCCGCGTGGTTCCCCGGCTGAGTTGAATTTGGACCACCCCATCTCTTCCCATGCGGTGTCCTATAAGGCGACTAAGGAATAGGGCTATTTAACGAAGCGTATAGCTTAGTGGATAAGGAGGTACCGGGTTCGAATCCTGACCATTACAGTACCGACGTGAACCCACTCCTAGCACAAGCAATTTAGCTTAGTTAAAGTGGTTAGAGGGAATATTAGTAAATTCGGGTCTACTATTTTTTAATACAAAAAAAAACATCAGAATATTCAGCTCAGACTCAGATACATAACTCGAGTCAACAATAGTACCCAGAATACGGTAATAGGCCAACCTCCTATTACGTGGGACCGAATACAATAATTGGTGAAATGTGGGTTAATTCACCTCTGCCTAACCTTCCGGGTATAAAGCCGTGATTATACGTATGTATGTATGTTGTTGCTGAGTGACTGAGTCACAGTCGAAAGAACCAAAAGAACTAACGTAAAACTAATTCTACTTACAGTCCGTCAAATCTAAGAAGTACCGTTTGACAGTTCTGACAATTGAATGATAGGGATGGGATGAAAAAATCGATTACTATAATATCCGAACTTTAAGAGATCGATTACTATAATATCCGAATTTTAAGAAATCAATTGTTATAATTAAATAAAAGAAATGTTTAGGATATTTTTTTATTCACTACTAGTACTAGTATCGTCGTCTTCGTCATCATCGTCATTTAAATTAATGACCAGTTGATTGTCCATTACATTATCAAAGTGTACGTCTCTTTCGAAGTCGTCCATTATTATTTTCTTTGTTTTTTGTACTACTTTACTCCAATCTTCCTGTGTAACTTGGGCACATGCTTCCTTTAATAAACCTTCCATTTTCTTGACACTGAAGGGTGGTTTTGTGTTGTGTCTTGCTGCATAACCTGTAAAACAATAATGTAACTATTTGATAGCAGACGGAGGAAGTCGTATGACTTTGTGCCCGTGCTCTTCGGCCAATTGGTCAATTACATATGTCGGTTTTGGTGGTTTATGCAATTTCACTAACTGTAATAATTCAGCTTTTAATAGTGACATGTCGGCATCCACTCCTTTTCTTTGCAGCCATGCCACCAAATCTGCTTTCTTATTGGCTGACGTAGGTGCTTTATCAATTTGCACAGAGTGGTATGGGGCATTATCCATTATAATTGTGCTGTTAGGAGGGATATTCTGTAATAAATTTAAGAACCACTCTCGGAACCTTACTGCGTCCATTTCTTCATGATACTCTTTAGTGCTTTTGGATTGGAAAGCTAATAAAGAGTTTTCCACGAAGCCTGTAGACGCTGACCCAGCATGGCATATTATGAGGCGTCCACCTTTTCCTATCGGCACCTTCGAGCACGAAGCTTCAGAATCATCAGTCCATGTTTTCGGCACAGAATGGTTGGAATTTAGCCAAGTTTCGTCCAAAAATATTACATTATCCCAGTTTATAATTTGTTTAACTTCGCGCAGGAATGTTAGTCGCTGCATAATTATGTCATGTCGCTCCATAACAATTTTTCGTTTGTCAACTTTTTTGTATCTGAAGCCAATTCCTGTTATTACCGTTCTCAACGACTCTATGCTTCCCTTATACAGCCCGGCATCTTTTAAAGTTGCACATAACTTTGCCAATGTTGGAAATTCGCCTCTTGTAAAATACCCGTATATATGGTTTCTAATAGCATGACTATCGAATTCATCGATGCCTGTCACAGGTTTATTTCTTTTTCGTTTTTTCGGTGTGTGAAGTACGTTACTGTCACTCCCCGAAGGCCCATATTTTTCACTTAATATTTTGCCAACGGTGCGGCTACCAATACCGAGAGCTTCACCGACGCGATCCCGAACTTGTGTAACTGGCAGTAGAAGTCCACCATTTTGAGATTCACGCTCAAAATACTCGTGTAATTTCACCACCAATTCACGAGCCTGGCTGTTCAAAGTACGTCCTCTTTTCGACATTATTAATAAACACTTGCTTAGTTCGGAGTCCAGTATAAATATTGCCAAGGTAAACGGATAAAGAATGATCAGTCCAGAAAAGTAATAGCCAAGTCACAAATTGTAAAACACAAACGAGAAAGCAAGTACGCGCACAGTCAGCTTCCAAGATGGCGAGAGACTGCTGACGCCGAACCGACCGAGCGGACCGCGTGCGCTTGTAGTTCGCAGTGTTGCCAGAAAAAAAAAATTGTAGAGACTTGGACACCTGCGATTTTGCCTATTGACCTAAAAATAATTAAATTAATTTATTTTAGGGTATCTGTGTATTCAGTGCATTATGCGGTCGCGCAGTAACGTCGTTAATTTATAACATCAGGCAACAACATTTTTGTGAATGGGTTCTACATACCTTATTTTTATTAGTTTTAGACGTAGAAATAAGACTTAGAAGAAAAAATTGTAATTGTAAAATCAATGGATGTGCTTGTTAAAAATTTGTTTATTTCTCTGTAATATGCAAACCCATACTATCATACACAAAAATAAATGTAAAAAACACTATCCCTGACTCCATTTACTATTTCGACAGCGTTAGCGCGAGAAACCCCGACTTATTTGGGCGCGAAAATCAAAAATCGACAAATCGCTTTCGACAACTTTTTAAAGAAGCAAATATATTTGATTTATAAATACGTATTTTTGGTGAATGGGTTTTATCTCATATTTTACGATTACATAACTATTTAGTTATGTAATCGTAATATGTGAGATAAATCCCATTCACATGAAAAAATATTTGTTTGGTTGTCAAGTGTAATTTGTAAATAATACATTCGATTTTTCGTATATGTAAACGATTTTTTTGCATACAAGTGTATCCGAAGAGTCGTAACACTACGTGCAGTGACCTAACTACGTAACTTTGTAATGCGGTCAAGAATATAACTATTAGAAATTATTTACTGTGTAAATATGTGTTATTTTGCTTTGTTTGAAAGTTTTCAATTACATTTAGATATTAAGAATTGTACATTTTTAGATACAATAATGAAATCTTTCTAAATTCATGGTTTTATGAAAAAGGTTATCGAAACTGAATAATGTACGTATGAACAAAGTTGTTTCGGTTTGAAAAATATGAAACGTCAAACGGTACCTCTTAGATTTGATGGACTGTAATGTGTCTGTGTAATGTGTCTAACATGACGTTGATTTTACCCTCATGCCCTGTGCATAAAATCGACGAACTTGTTACGTACAGGTAATAATCACAGGTCAAATCGAAGTTAAACTGGTAAAGCGGACCTCAGACTCCGAGCTTTAAGCTTCCGATGCCACTGGAATTAAATCTAAGAAGAAGAATAAGTCACGGTAACTTACCATCAGGTTGACTACATGTAAAATAACTTACTAGAATAGAAAATTGAGTTTTATATACATTCCTGGTTGATTATTCTTAATATAGGCACGAGCACACGTCCATAGGCCACGGTAACCACTTTCCATCAGATGGGCCGTGTGCTTATCTGCCACCTAAATGGTATAAAAAATAAAAATACAGTGCAATACAACATTCAAACGACCCACAATAAAAGGCAATTACGTTCCACCTTTTATCGATAAAAGAGTCTATTTTTCGGGAATAATTTGCTCCAATGGGCTTAAAAGGTCGATAAAAATTGTACCCCGCCATCCCGACCTTCATCAAAACATCCGTCTACATTGTGTGAATTAAAATACACCTCAGGACATATATATTGGACCTTAATCTCCCTTGGTAAAATTATTTTCTTCGCCAATGATTCAGTACTCACGTTCTCCGGAAATACCCTGTCTGATAATAATAATAATTAATATTTTAACAGTTGCTTCTCAATACATTTATGATAATATCTTATATGTACGAAAAAACCTAAATCTTTTCGAAAAACTATCTGATGTACGAAACAAAAATAAACTAGTTGTACCAAAACTCACAAGGTTGGTGATTCATTTGTAGGCAGCTGTATAAAAATACTTAATAAAATTCCTCAGGATTTGATTAATATGCCAAATAAATTTAAAATAGAAGAGAAAAAAAACTTTAATGAGTAAAGGTTACTTATATAGTGATGTAAATGCGTGGTCAACATAAGTCTCATGCTTGCTCGCACAAAATAAATTGTAAACTAAAGCATTTTCCAATGGTTTATTTTTACATTATATAATATTTTTATATTATTTCTTGACATACCTAATTGTACAATTTTGACGTTCATATGTGCTCTTTATGTGTCTAAACTGAATAAATGAAATTGATTCTTTGAATAAATTCTCCCAATAAAGGCTTCAACGTGGTCGATGGCTTCAATACAATAAATTACATATGCAGATAAGACAAAGTATATTATATACTACATCAGCCAGACGCCAAAGCCTCCCACAAATCAATTCTTTATACCACAAGAGTGCAAGGAGGGTGATCAATGTCTCTGTAAACCGCTTGAGGAGATTCATGTCCTAAAACATCTTGGTGTGACAATCGATAGCAATCTTAACTTACAAGAGCATATCTATATATACCTTGTATGGAAGAGGACGTAAGCTGATAATATATCAATCGATCTTTAACCTATCGTACTCCACTGCTGGACATAGGCCTCTCAAAATATTGGGACGCTTTGCCTACTTTTTCCACACCAGCCAGACGGGTTTGTATAGGGTTTTATCTCAAGTTTTCCTTCTCTCGCAGTCATATCGTCTGTATATTCAAGCTCCTTCGATATGTTGCAGAACCAACGGTAATGAAGTTAGTTTATGCAGCGGTATCTATGAATCTGTATTGAACCTTGTTGCAATTGCTCAACGCGTTATATTAAAAGTTAGTGCTTTCCAAAAGGAGACTCTTCTCCATCACACATCTTTACAAGCTAGGAGGCTTTCAACAGTATGGCAGCTGTTCCTTCAAAATGTAATTATATTACAGCATAGTACTAACATAGTTATAAGATCATTGTTACTAACACATATGGACCGATGTCTGATATTAAATGATTATTATTATTATTATAGGCAACTGACATTTGATCCACAAAATCTAAATTATAGAGAAGAAAATATGCGACCTGTAAGCGCCTAAAAATTTTAGGACAAATTTTTACACATAGTTTATTGATTTCTTGGGTCCATTTCATTACAATAAGATTTTAAGATTGAACATACATACTATATACACTCGCTAGAGCGCCTTGCGAACAAAAAATCTACTAGTATCTGCAGGGCATCATATGAGGGTACTGAATTGCTACTTAACAATCCAAATTAGACCTCTGCTTTATGCAGATTTTAATTAAATTTCAATTCAAATTAATAGACCTTTATTTCAAATTTAATTAAAATCTAACTGAATATTTCGACTACTTTGATTAATGCGTTTATATTTATTATTTTGATTGTTCTTATTATCTTGAATACTTATGTTGATTGTTTTAATAATTTTGATTATTTTAATTTCTTTGTTTTTTTTAATACCACTTGGTTGGTAAACAAGCACACGGTCCACCTGATGGAAAGTGGTTACCGTGGCCTATTAACCTGTAAACACAAGAGTTTCTGTGCTGTCAGTGTAAAAGATGAAACAGGACAAGCTCTCCAGTGAGCTCTGGCTACCCTACTCACCGCCGGAAACACAACACGAGTTTATTATAGCCGTGGTACTTCCCCAGTCGGACTGCTCAATTGGACGGAAATACCGCCGTGTCCTACCTTTATTAAATACACGCAGTACCTACACGGTTTCTTGGGTGTCTGTTGAGGATATCACGGAGTGCTACGGCAGTAACAAGACCTAATTCACCAAGGATTATTACAAAACTATTATCAACTTTTTGAAGGAGGTAGGACACGGCGGTATATCCGCCCGATTGAGCAGTCCGACTGGGGAAGTACCTCCGCCCTACAGAATACCGCGGTTATAATAACTTCGTGTTGTGTTCCCAGCGGTGAGTGAGCCAGAGCTCACTGGAGAATTTGTGCCGTCAGTGGGAAGACTAAAGGCTTGTCCTGATTTGTCTTCTACTGACGGCACAGAAACTCTGTACTTACAGGGTTGGCAGCGCAACTGTGACTCCTCTGGTGTCTATAGGCCATGGTAACTACTTTCCATCAGGTGGGCCGTGTGCTTGTCTGCCAACTAAGTGCTATAAAAAAAAAATCAACAAAATTTATCTCGTTGCGATCTAATATATATGTCACGAGGTATACCTAATTTATTACCCATCGGAATTGATATTGGTTTGAAATTAGAATTCGGTGACGTCATATACAATAACGTTTACTGGAATTAACGCGATCATAGTATAGGCACATACATACCTTTGATTTGTCTGATGTTTCGACCAGGTTACACCAGCCGTGGTCACAGGCTGACTGACTCAGTGGTGCACGCCTGCCGTTTTCTAGTCTGTGAGGTAATAGGTTCTTCATCTACCCTCATATGATTAATATGTGTAATCACTCAAGATGTGGAATGACCTCCCTGCTGCGGTTTTCCCAAGCGCCTACAATATGGGGTTCTTCAAGAGGAGCATCAGAAGGTTCCTTCATGGTCGGCAGCGCGAGTGTGACACCTCTGGTGCTGCATACGTCCATAGGCCACGGTAACCGCTTCCCATCAGGTGGGCCGTGTGCTTGTCTGCCAACTAAGTGGTAAAAAATATATATTTTCGTTTTGCCATGTACCGTTACATACTATAATCGTTTCTATTCAGTAAGCAAACTGTCCGGTGTTTATCCGACTACGCAGAAAAGCGCGATTGCATTTATTGAATCACTGGACTCCATGTTGCAGATAGATAATTTAACTCATCTTCCCGATTAGGTCCTAATGTAATAGGTGGCGAGCCTATTGCCATTAACCGGGCACTTATAAACCTGCGATAAATACACACATAACTTCGAAAAGCATCGAAAAGTCATTGGTGTGTGCCATGGTAAAACCTGGGATCGAACCCGAGACCTCGTCTCAGCAGTCCATTACCACTAGGCTACTGCGGTAAATAAACTCCTATGAGAAAGATGATATTATTGTATATGTATGTGTGTGTGGTGATAGAGCGACTACTATGTCGAAGATAGCAGTTTATGTGCAATATTTTGATACATTTATTAATTTTACTACTAATATTTCATCTTTTATATAAAACTAGCTGACCCGGTGAACCACCGTATTTTTAGGGCTACGTACCTACCTCAAAAGAAAAACAACCAAACCCTTATAGGATTCGTTGTCCGTCGGTCTGTCTGTCTGTCAAGACCATTTTCTCAGAAATGCGTCGAAGTATTAAGTTGAAATTAATTCCATATATAAAATAAAACATAATTTAAAGACACATATAACATTAATAATAAACATTGGTTGGCAGCGCGAGTGTAACGCCTCTGGTGTTGCACACATCAATAGGCAACGGTAACCGCCTCCCATCAGCCGGACCATGTGCTTATCTGCCACCTAAGTGGTATAAAAAAGCATACAATTAAAAGAAAAAACATCTGTAGGTACATTACTTAACAAATAGTAGAAATAATACGTTCTCTAAATCGTTCAGACCAAGAGCAATTAAGTAATATTATCAAATGTTTTTTCATCGGCATTTTTATTCAACATTTTCTCATTTCCATTTCGTATTATGTTGGAACTTAAAAGTTTAGATTGCCCTTAATTCACCCCAAGTAAGATTCAAGTGGTATAAGTAGATTGGTAGACAGTATTAGGAATATTGATTAGTAGGGTTCGTAATAATTATCGAAAACTGATGGATCTGTTCGAAATGAGATTATTCTTAGTTACATACTACAACGTAGCCCAGCATTAGCTCGTTGAAGTGGCAATGGGCGGGACACATAGCGTGCAGAACAGATGGCCGATGGAGCAAAAAAGTTCTGGAATGGTGACCACGCACGGGCAAACGTAGCGTAGGACGCCCAACGGCCAGGTGGAATGACGACATCATGAAGGTCGCCGGGAAGTGCTGGATGCGGGCTGCTTTAGATCAGTCATTCAGGAAGTCTGTGTGAGAGGCTTATGTTCAGCAGTGGACTATGTGTGGCTGACATGATGATGATGACATACTACAACTGGATTTTAATTTCAATTTAATAAAAAAATAAGTTTGAAACTAAAACCCGACTGCTTACTGAAATATTACGCTCTAAAAAGTATTAAACAAGAAAAATCTAGGATAGCCGTGATCGTATGCCACTTTTCCCTAGAATGTATTGTTTTGTTAGACAAAGTATTCGGTATATGTGTGTATTTGGTGTAAATACACTTATTGACTATGTATTAACTTATTATATTTGTATAGTAAAAGTACGCCAAAAAACGACCATATGAATGAATGAATGAATGAATGAATATAACTTTATTGTACACCGATAATCAACACAAAATAAATATCAACAAAGTTCACAGTAGTAGGTACAAATGGGCGGTCTTATCGCGGACTGCGATCTCTTCCAGACAACTTTTATATGGACTGGTATGATGGACCTTACAGTGGTCGTTGACGCCAAACAACTACCACTCATTCCTGCAACCTTAATTACCACCCAAAGGTTGCCTAGCAGAAATCATTTGAAGCGATAAGACTTTATAATGGTATATATTAATAGTAAACAATAAAGTATATATAATAAAAAAATTGTCAATGTAACACTTAACAATATAAGGTATTTGCCTTGCTGAATCGTAATTGCTTTCCTTTGCCCCAAGAACAAGCCATAGTGGGAGATTGCAATTAAATTTAGCAAGCGAGGACTCAGGTCCGCACACGCTCACCGAGTGTCCGGCGTGGGAGACGCCGAGGCGGGAGCTTGTGGCGGCCCTGGGAGTGAGGGTTCTCATGCTCTCCACCTTGCTCGCGGCGATGGTTCACTGCGCGGATGCGTGGGCAGCCGGCGCCTCCTTCTGCGAGCAAGTAATGCTCGTAAAGGAGAAGGCGGGGCGGGAGCGGCAGCGGGAGCGACGAAGGATCGCAAGACAAGCTGCCCGCGTACGAAGGCAACTCGGGCGTCGGAGGTCGATGAACGACCTTCGCCCCCCATGAGCGCCGGCCTGGGGGTGACAGGTGGAGCCGCCTGTCACCCTGGCAGAAGCAGGCCGCGGCGGTGGCGCGGGTGGCGCGCCTCCTCGTTTCCGGGGACGAGTTGGGGACTCTGTAGTCCCCACACCTGAGAAGAGGGCCAGATCGTGAGAGATGGCCCTGGGTCGGCCGGGGTGCGAGGGATATGCCTGTCAACCTCACCTTCGGCAACCAAAGCGACCCACAGGCGGCGTGCGTTTTAGTCGGTTCGAGTCCGACATAACCTCCTCCACCGGCTCCGGTGGGGAGGTATCCGTGGGGATTTTGCGCACGTAAAAAAAAACCGCGGTAACCTAGTGGTATGGGTAATGGACTGCTGAGACGAGGTCTCGGGTTCGATCCCAGGTTATACCATGGTACACACCAATGACTTTTCGATGCTTTTCGAAGTTGTGTGTATTTATCGCAGGTTTATAATTGCCCGGTTAATGGCAATAGGCTCGCCACCTATTACATTGGGACCTAAACATAAACTGGCGACATGTGGGTGCTAGCACCTCTGCCTACCCCTTGGGGGATATAGGCGTGAGTTTATGTTATGTTATGTTATGTAAAAAAAAAGGCATGATTATATGTATGTATGTATAGGTGGTATCAAATTAACAATTCCATTTTTCAAGCTCTTTGATATTATTGATGTTTGAATACAATCCTATATTGACATCAATATCACGTTATTAGATCACTATATTTATTGACATTTTAACTTCTAAATAACGGCTGATTTTATAGTCATTATTCAGTGAACAAAAATTGTTTGGTATTTCGTGTATGCGTGTGAACTGTATGGTCATTGGATCAATGTAGGTTTTATTTCATTTCTTTTAATACCCTTTTTTTAATTTTTTTTGCGGTACGAGGGTGACATGGGTATGGTACGGGTCACAGAGATTAATGAATTACTTAATTAAATGTTTCTTTCGTAAATACACTAGTAGGTACACAACATACGCAAACGGAAGGTAGGATACCCTCTACCCATCAGCTTTCTCATAGGGGTTTATTTACCGCAGTAGCCTAGTGGTATAGGTAATGGACTGCTGAGACGAGGTCTCGGGTTCGATCCCAGGTTTTACCATGGCACACACCAATGACTTTTCGAAGTTATGTGTGTATACATTGCAGGTTTATAAGTGCTCGGTTAATGGCAATAGGCTCGCCACCTATTACATTAGGACCTAAGCATAAACTGGCGAAATGTGGGTACTAGCACCTCTGCCTACCCCTTCGGGGATATAGACGACCTAAAAAGGTAGCTGGGATAGATTGGATGCGGAAGGCACAGGATCGGATAAAATGGCGCACATTGGGAGAGGCCTATGTCGAGTAATGGACTGCGGTGCGCTAATTGATTGATTGATTGATACAAGCAAACGCCCAGACCAATGTAAATGCAAACCAATAGGTATTTCTACTAAGCAGATATAGAACCACTCTTAAGATAAGATAAGATAAGATAAGATAAGATAAGATAAGATAAGATAAGATAAGATAAGATAAGATAAGATAAGATAAGATAAGATAAGATAATATTTATTTTGCGGTACGAGAGTGACGTGGGAACGGTACGGGTCACAGAGATTACTGAATTACTTAATTAAATGTTACTACGCCACAGTGAGATCGTTAACTGTTTTAGGAACTAATTAATTATGACTATAATATGTATGTATTTACAAAAAAAAGTATCTAAGTATGTTTATCCGCATTCTAGATCCCACAACACAAGCTAGTTAAGCTATGCTTAGCATGGGTCTAGATAGCGTTGTATAGAATGTCGTGGAATATTTATTTATTTATTTATGACAATACCTAATACCTTTATAAAATAAAACGAGTTTAGGTTTATCATAAAGGAGTACAGTCAGCATCACACCGGTTGACGAAAAAAGTACTCAAAATGAACTAAATGCCTTGGTTTGCCCCCTTCCTGTTGACTGATTGTTCTGACATTTGGTACACACTTTTATAATACATACATACATATACTCACACCTTTATCCCCGGAGGGTTAGGCAGAGGTGAATTAACACTCACATTTCTCTTCACTGAATTCGGTCCCACGTAATAGGGGGTGAGCCTATTGCCGTCTTTCGGATAATAACACAATTTAAATTAATAAAACAATTTCATTTGCTCTTCATACTTAGTTATTTTGAGACTTTGTAGTCAAGATTGTTATGGCGCTGATGTACCTACAATGTGAAGTATAGCGTCGTAATAACATTAAATTAAGTTCTAAGGTTTTTTTCTAAAAATATTCGGGACCAACTCAAAATATTGTAATATATTTTCTGACGACTCTGTTAGTAAAATATATTAGTTTAAAGTAATGGTTGGTTATGTATATATATATAGAGATACCATTATCGTTCTTGCGAACAATTTTAAAGTTTATGTTGTATTGTAAGTAATTTGATTGATATTAAATTCTACAAATTTTGCAAATCCTGCTAATTAATATTACAAATCTGAAAGCGAATGAAATATTTGGATTTTTGTCAATCAATCACGGTTCAAAAGCGATATACTTTAGTTAATACTAAAGTATATCGCTTTTGAACCGTGATTGATCATTAAATCACGTGAGTTATCGGCATATTTACCATGTTGTAAAAACCGCGGTAGCCTAGTGTTATGGCAAATGAACTGCTGAGACGAGGTCTCAGGTCCGATACCAGGTTTTACCTTGGCACACACCAATAACTTTTCGATGCTTTTCGAAGTTATGTGTGACCACCACGCCACCTATTACATTGGGACCTAAACATAAACTGGCGAAATGTGGATGCTAGCACCTCTGCCTGCCCCTTCGGGGATATAGGCGTGAGTTTATGTTATGTTATGTATTGTTCTGATTTTTATACTTCATTTTAGAATCCGTCAGTCCAATAATTTTTTTACAGGTTATTCCTGTGAAATATCGGTAATCATCCATTCTATTTAGCTTCATGTACGCCAATAAGTTGTGGAGGTCAGATGCCAGTCGCTTTAAGAACGTTATTTAAATTCGACCGTTTCTATTTATCTACCTCACTCCATCCCATGGTTGCCTGGTAGAGATTGCCTTGTGCAATGAGGCCGCGACTTTTGTACCTATTGTATTTTTTCTGTAATGTAACCCCTTCTTTGTGTACATGCAATATCGTGTTGTGTTCCCAGCTGTGAGTAGGGTAGCCAGAGCTAACTGGAGAATTTGTGCTGTCAGTGGAATGATTTAAGGCTTATCCTACTTTGTCCTCAACACTGACGGCACAGAAACTCTGTCCTTACAGGGTCTCTGGTGTTACACACGTCCATAAGTCACGGTAACCACTTTCCATCAGGTGGGCCGTGCGCTTGTCTGCCACCTAAGTGGTATAAAAAAAAAGAGATATTATTATTATAAAACTAGAAAGAAACCCCAACAGAGTTAGGAAAAAGTTCGGAGGATAAGAGGTGTAAGAAATGTACTTAAGTGTATCGCCGAATTTACACTCTCTCTCCTCTCCTACACAGGACAACACGTGCAGGGCTAAGATGTCACGCTGTGCAGAATATACTGGCAAGAACCAAGTGGTTCGGAGACTCTTTTATATGCCGCACCACCAAGACCTGGAATTCATTACCAGCTTAAGTCGAAGTCAAAGTCTAAAATCATTTATTCTGTATAGACCATTATATCGGCACTTACAAAACGTCAACAAAAAAGGAACATGAATATCAGTTTAGTAAATGGACCACCGGTTCGAAAAGCGGCCCCGACCTGAGAAGACTCCGGCAAGAAACTGTTTCCTTCTTCCTACAGTCCCGGGTCCTTTAAGCGGGGCGTGAAAAAGCACCTGATGAGGCCTGTACTGAGTGCCACCATTGTAACATTACTTAATGTTTGTAATGGTGACCCTCTTTCCTTAGACTTTGCCTTTAACTTACCATCAGGGGAGGTGAAGTCGAGTTGGAGAGTCCTAGATTTTAAAAAAAACATTAAAAAATCGGATGTTCAATTATCACTCTCAATTAATTTTTGCTACATAATACACCAAAAGGGTACGTACCCTTTTAGTGTACGGATGAGGCCATCTTTTCTTCTATTCTTTGAACTATTATTCTGCGTAAAATACCGAGAATAACTCACAGTACTCGGTAATTTGGGTCGTATTTATAGGTACTTATTAGAGAGCAATATTTTTATATAATGTATATATATATATATAGGACTCGTCAATTAGGCTTCGCTTTGTATGATGGTAAGCTGAAGATAGAGTCTCAGAAAAGAGGGTCACCATTACTTACACATACCATGTGACACTCAGCTTGACGGCCTCATTATTTGCTTTTTCACGACCCGCTTAAAGAACCCGGGACTGTTGGAAGAAGGAACTTACTAGTTACTACAGCTTTGAGCTGTAAGCACAGAATATATGATAGAAATACCTCCGACTCTTGGACCTATATTGTGCTCAAAATGTGCTCTATACGTGTAGTGCAGATTTCTTGTGTATCTTTGGCTCAGAGTTTTACGGCGGTGGACGAGCTCAAATTCAAACATACATTTTTTTTATTTTGTTTATATAGAACACGTCAATTAGACTTCGCCTTGCCTGATGGTAAGCTGAAGGCAAAGTCTCAGAAAAGAGGCCTCAGAAAAGAGGTATAATCACGCCTTTATCCCCGGAGGGCTGGGCAGAGGTGAATTAACACCTACATTTCACCAATGGATTGTATTCGGTCCCACGTTATAGGGACACTATTGCCGTCTTCCGGGCACTATTGCAAATTCACCAAGCAAAGATTATTACAAAACTATCTGCGCACGCCAGGACCTCGTTTATTTCGCGACATAGGTTCAAGATATTTGGTCCAGAGGTCTACGTAACCTTAGGACCGAATCCGTGATACGGACTTCACACGCCTGTGAGTGGGCTGACAGAGGTTTAATTTCAAACCGACTTTAGTTAAAGGAGGAAGCATTTCTCTTGTTATGTGTTACACCATTAAATTTATAATACCAATAGGTGACAGACAAACACATGGCCCACCTGATGATAAGTGGTTACCGTGGCCTCTGAACGTGTGCAAAACCAACCAAGTCAAACTTGCGCTGCCAACCCTGTAAGCACCGAGAATTTCTGTGTCGTCAGTATAAAAGACAAAGCAGGACAGCAGGTCTACCACTGACAGCACAAAAATTGTCTAGTGAGCTCTGACTACCCTACTCACAGCCGGGAACACAAAAAAATGTATTATGGCCGCGGTATTCTATATATCTATCTATTTATATATTAATAGTTACCTCATTTTTCGATTTCAATTAAGAATATAATGCCTGACTGGTCGCTTTTCATTTAGGTATTATCTTCTTAATTGAAGTCACATGATGAATATTTGTACTACGACGAACGCCTACGTTAAGGTGAAATTCCACCAGTGTGCTATACTGTGCGGCATGGCACTGGAATGCACAGTGTACGACACAAAGGTTTATTCTAGTCGACGCACTCGAGCAAATAATAACAAATTGTGCGCGATCATTCTAGAAATGTTCGCGCACATCTGTATACCTTTGTGCGCGCACACGTACAGGCAGTGGACTTGCGTCAAGGCGTACAATCTAAACAATCTGCTTAGACAATATATTCGTGCACAAGTATGCTGAAATGTGCGCTTACAAAAATTACACACAGCCTTACCAGTGGGGACAGAAGCCAAATTCGCTAGATCAGGACGTCACTTCTGGCGTGTTGGATAAAAATTTTGTAAGCAAAAGTGCTGCACACTATTTTGGTGGAATTTTATCTTTACATACATACATATATATAATCACGCCTTTATCCCTGAAGGGTTAGGTAGAGGTGAAGTAAGATTTTACTTCAAAAACAGAGCACCGGTACCAACGACTATAATTTAAAACAAAGTAAATAAGATATAAATATTCAATATTTAAATAACTTTCGCAAATTATTTATGCTACACCAAGCGTCTTAGAAATTCAAAATCTGAGATCATGAACATTTACTTTATGTTATTCAAATTTCAATGCTATAACATTATCGATCTTTGCAACCAGGGGTAACCGCGGGCCTCACAATTCATATTCATATTAATATTATGAATGCGAAAGTAACTCTATCTGTCCTTATGTTTTTACGCCTAAACGACTAGAGCGATCTTAATGAAATTTACACAATACAGATAGATTCGGAGGAGGTAGGACATGACGGTATTACCATCCAATTGAGCAGATCGACTAGGAAAGTACCTCCGCCCTACAGACTACCGTGGTCATAATAACCTCGTGTTGTGTTCCCGGCGGTGAGTAGAGAAACCAGAGCTCACTGGAGAGTTTTTGAACTGCCCTGCTTTGTCTTTTACACTGACGATGACGGCACAGAAACTCTTGTGCTTACATGGTTGGTAGCTCGAGTGTGACTCCCATGGTGTTGCGCACGTCCATAGGCCACGGTAATCACTTTCCATCAGGTAAGCCGTGTCCTTGTCTGCCAACCAAGTGGTATAAATAAATAGATCCGAAAGAAGAACAGAAGGTTGCGTTAACCGACGTCTAGAAACATAAAATTAAAGAAATTGAAATTTAACAGAAAAATTAAAACAATTTATACACAAACTTTAAGCAAAACATATTCATGAGCGAGTGTAAAACATACAAGCTGTGTATGTTTTGTAATCTAAATGCAAAACACTGTTCGTATTATTTACACATCTTGATCAATACGTACCTACGCAACGCGAATTTTAGCATATACTAGTAATATGTTATGAATTCTATAGTGACTCATACGATTTTCTTCTTGTATCTCTAACAGGCCCTCGACTTCACCTCGCCTAGTGGTAAGCTAAAGGCAAAGTCTCATGAAAGAGGTCATCATTACTGACACTAAGTAATGTTACAATGGTGGCATATGTTTTATTTCCAGTTTTGCTTCTCTCGCAGTGATATCATCAGCGTATTTATCCATTTCTTGCCTCTTACGACACCCGTCGGATGTGATGGGGTGTTAATATTCGTATTCTTTCTCTATCACTACGCCACACGGTTGAGCACTTACATGAAATTTTATATAAAAAATGCAGCCGTATCTCCTTTGTCGACTGTACCTAACAATTTGAAGTCTAATACATTATAAACAGAGAACTAAAGTTACCGACATAGGTCACAGAATAAGCAAGTTGAAGTGGTAGTGGGCTGGCCACGTTTGTCGAAGAACCGATGGCCGTTGGAGCAAACGAGTTCTAAAGTGGAGACCGCAAAAAGGCAAACGAAAGGTAGGACGCCCCCTAGCCAGATGGACAGACAACCTGAAAAAGGTGACTGGGACAGACTGAATGCGGAAGGCGGAGGAATCAGAAAGAATGGTGAACATTGGGAGAGGCCTATGTCCTCCCCGTTTCCGGGGACGAGTTGGGGACTCTGTCGTCCCCACACCCGAGAAGAGGGCCAGATCGTGAGAGATGGCCCTGGGTCGGCCGGGGTGCGAGGGATATGCCTGTCAACCTCACCTTCGGCAACCAAAGCGACCCACAGGCGGCGTGCGTTTTAGTCGGTTCGAGCCCGACATTACCTCCTCCACCGGCTCCGGTGGGGAGGTGTCCGTGGGGATTTTG
This sequence comes from Eilema griseolum, assembly GCA_963662185.1. Lineage (NCBI taxonomy): Eukaryota > Metazoa > Arthropoda > Insecta > Lepidoptera > Erebidae > Eilema > Eilema griseolum. The sequence continues at coordinate 6,395,899 of OY759248.1, read as the reverse complement.
CGCACGTAAAAAAAAAAAAAGTACAGTCTAAGGCTAATTCCAGGACAATACTTAGTCCTGAACCTCAATTTTCATTGACAGATTTGACAACTTGTCAAAGACAATCTGTCCTCAGTATTATTTATATATGCACTACGGGACAATGGCGGAATTGGTTTCCTTTTTATTTATTTTTTCATACCATTTAGGTGGCAGACAAGCACACGGCTCACCTGATAGGAAGTGGTTACCGTGGCCTATGGACATATGCAACATTAGGGGTTTTACACTCACGCTGCCGACCATGAAGAAACCTTTCGATGCCCTTCTTGAAGAACCCCATATTGAAGGCGCTTGGGAAAACCGTAGCATGGAGGTCATTCCACAGCTTGAGTGCGCGTGGGATGAAGTTTCTTTCATACCGCACAGTGCGCACCGTTTCAGTTTGCAATGTGTGAGGATGAATTCCCTGCCTATGGCGAGAGGTGCGATGATAGAATGTAGCTGTGGGCATCATGTCAAACAATTCATCTGAGCACAAACCATTGTATAGGCAGTAGAACACACACAGCGAGGCAAAGTCCCTCCTAATGCTAAAAGGTTTCAGCACAGAGCCATTCATAAAGAATTGAATAGTATTATTTATAAATCGGTATTCTTGAATATCGTTCTGGAATACGAGCCTTAACCTCGAAAACAGAAATCTAGAAGTAGATTCACTTCGAAATATTTTTGTTAAAAGTATGCACATATTTATATCGCTGGCTCTTACAAAATTCACAAGATCTAAAATAAAACCGATTGGGTAAATATTATCTTTATTTGTACATCTTGTAGTCTCACCTCACTTGAGCTCAGGCTACACACTGAGTATACTTGTGACAAAGTGTTTGAGTTATGGATTTTCCCTCTGTATTTTTAGGACAAGTGCTCTAGAAATCAGTCGATTGAATGCAAAGGTACATCGATACCTCAAGAGACTGTTACTTATTGCGTTCGTGATCCAGGTGTTTCGTAAATATTTAGTGACATATTGCATCTGCAGGTATCCCGCACATTGTGCAATTTTGAGATTTTGTGCTGTCAGTGGGAAGACCAAATGCTTGCCCTGCTTTGTCAACTGTACTGACAGCACAGAAACTCTCAGTTCTTACAGGGTCGGCAGCACGAGTGTGACTCCCTCCACACGTCCATAGGCCACGATGACCGTTAAGTGGGTCGAGTGATAGTCTAAAAATAACTACCGAAAAAAAATAACTTTCCTAATTATAAAACCAGAATTTTACAGACGTTCTAAGTGGCATTTGTGAATTAAAATAATTCCAAATTTCTACTCCTACTCATTTCCCTTTGTGGAAATGGTAAATTATGTATTCAACGTTTACGCTAACAGACAGTTCTAGGCAACTTTCATAACTTGACTTTTCCCTAAAATAACATTTGAAATGTGACACTCCAAAACTTACGAAAACATAAAAAATTCAAAATGTAATTTAGTAAAAACTAACCACTTTTATGGTTTTCAAGGTTAAATAAACTCACAAAAGCATATTATTGGCAGGTTTGGTCTTAGCAGATCTTACAAAATCTGGTGCACTCGATTCTCACAAAAGTCAAGAAAGCTAAATCGAGAGACAGAAAGAGATTGGAGTTGAATTCAAGCGTGATTAATGATGTGAAAAACAAAAAAACAATGAACTAAGTACCCCTTTCGTAAGTATCTATCTTACTTGCTGTTATTCAGTTTATTAGGCTGATATACGAAAACACTTTTTTTTTACGTGAGAAAAATCCCCTCAGATACCCCTCCCGCCGGAGTCGGTAGAAGAGATTATGTTGGACTCAAACCGACTGAAACACACGGCGCCTGTAGGTAGTTTCTGATTGCCGAATGTGAGGTTGACAGGCATATCCCTAGCACCCCACCCGACTCAGGGCCATCTCTTTCTATCTGGCCCTGCTGTGGGGACCACAAAGTCCCCAACTCGTCTCCGGAAACGGGAAGGTGCGCAAACACGCACCGCCACCCCGGCCTGCTTCTGCCAGGGTGACAGGCGGCTCCACCCGTCACCCCCAGGCCTGCGCTCATAGGGGGCGGAGGTCATTCATCGACCTCCTGCTCGAGTTGCCTCAGTACGCGGGTAGCTTGGCTCGCTGGATGGACCTCCTCCTTTACGAGCATAACTTGCTCGTAGAAGGAGGCGCCGGCAGCCCACGCAACCGCGCAACGAACTATCGCCGCGAGCAAGGTGGTGAGCGTGAGAACTCCCAAGGCCGCCACTAGCTCCCGTCGCGGTGTCTACCACGCCTACATATCAAATCACAGGCTCCTAACGTTTAAGAAGTTTATAGTTACTGTTGGATTTAATACATATTAATTAGGTATTGAAAGATACTAGATCTTAGGAGTACTTGATCACACGTGTTCGATCACGGTACAGAAACGCGTACAACCTCAATTATATGTTGGTAGGTATTATATTTCATAGGAAGAATTTCAATGTTTACGTATAGTGAAAATTCCGTATTATCGACGTAGGTGAACGGTAAGAGCCGAAAAAATGGAGGTAGCGCGTTCTGATTATTATATACCTCGTGACACCGTTTCTTAGCACTTGGCACAAGCTCCTGGCGCGTGCGGATTGTTTTCCAAGGACAAGGCGGTATTTCCGTCCAATTGAGCAGTCCGACTGGGGAAGTACCTCCGTCCTATAGAATACCGCGGCTATAATAACCTCGTGTTGTGTTTACGGCGGTGAGTAGGGTAGCCAGAGCTCACTGGAGAGATTTTGTGCTGTCAGTGGGAAGACCAAAAGCTGGTCCTGCTTTGTCTTTTACAGTGACTGCACAGGAACTCTTGTTTACAGAGTTGGCAGCGCGAATGTAACTCACTTGGCGTAGCACACATCCATAGGCCACGGTAATCGCTTTCCATCAGGTGGGCCGTGTGCTTGTCTACCAATCAAGTGGTATAAAAAAAAAAATTTGTGTGTCAAAATGTGTCAAGCAATACTGACATTAACGGTTGTATTTTATGTACCTATAGATTGGAATTTGCATTGGTCTGGTCGTGCCTCAGCGCTATAGCCTGAGCACTATAAGCCGTCGGTCCCCGTTGCTATACCAACATCTATGGCAGTCAATACGGGTGGTTGGAGCCCTGAAAAGTCTTGTGGAGGTCAGATGGCAGTCGCTTCACGAATCATTTCAAAGTTTAGCCATATCTGCAGTTAGACTGGTAAAGCGGACCCCAGACTCCGAGGTAAAAGTTTCATAAACAGGCGGGTCACCATTATATTTCTTTATATAAGGTGTACAAATTTGCAACTTTACGTTTCCGGCAGAGTAGAATTTGGACCAGCCCTTCTCTTCCCATGCGGTGTCGTACAAGGCGACTAAGGGATGAGGAGGGCCAGATCGTGAGAGATGGCCCTGGGTCGGCCGGGGTGCGAGGGATATGCCTGTCAACCTCACCTTCGGCAACCAAAACGATCGACAGGCGGCGTGCGTTTTAGTCGGTTCGAGTCTCCGACATAACCTCTCCCACCGGCTCCGGAGGGGAGGTATCCGAGGGGATTTTGCGCACGTAAAAGTAAAAAAAAAAGGCGACTAAGGGATAAGACTGTTTAACATCAGACAGATATATACAGCCCGGACTCAGCCGCAGAGATGCATGGCTCGAGGCAACAATAGTGCCCGGAAAGCGGCAATAAGCTCACCCCCTATTACGTGGGACCGAATACAAATAAGGCGAAATGTGGGTGTTAATTCACCTCTGCCTAACCCTCCGGGGATGAAGGCGTGATTATATGTATGTATGTGTGCGTGTTATAATGACGCAATAATTAAGACAACTTCGTCAAATTTTTTAATGTGTTAAAATAAGTGATGATGGTTTCAGATATGTACCGTACCTACTCGCGAAAGTAGCTATAATACTTATCTACTAACATTACTAACATTAGTACTATCCTATAGTTATAGTTGAATGCCGTATTCGAACACTTAGTTAAATGTAATTAATGTAATAAGTTTCTCTTTTATGTGAACAATGTAAGTTCTTTGAGAAAATAAAACACTTTTAAACCGAAATGTGGCCACATTACAACGCGTAATTCTTCAGTACTTGATCCTAAGTGTCTGTAACGTCGCCAGAAGGGTTCATATCTGAAATGGTTGACTTGCAATAATTCAACCCTTGGCCAGTCTATTCATTTATAATCTCGATAAGAAACTTGTCAAGTGACAAATTAAATAAGATTACTGGTGTGGGAATGGAAGGGGCTCTGAATATGGAGCAAGCAAGTTAGTGCCATGCTTTATAATTTATAAATTAAAAAAGAAAGAGATCATCTTTTTTATTCCGTTCAAGATTTTTTTAATTAAGTGTCTTTACCTTTGGGGTCGTTGTTAAGAAGTAACAGTGTTTAGTTAACCACATTATAAGGTTAAGTAACTCTAGTCAAGTTAGTCTTATGATGGGTGACCATTATTAAGACATTTTGACCCCGCCGTGCCTCCGTTAAGCCTTCGGTCCCAGTTGCCATACACAACTAGTCTAACTACAAAGCCTCCAAATCGCCAATAGGTAGTGGAGGTCACATGGCAGTCCTGTTACAGAAAATATTGCAGTTCAATCATGTCACAGAATGAAAAACTGGACGCCAGACTCCGGAGGTAAAAGCCTCAACTACCACCGAGACTAAGTAAGGATAATTGCGTACATACATACATACATACAATCATGCCTTTATCCCCGGAGGGTTAGGCAGAAGTGAATTAACACCCATATTTCACAAATCATTGTATTCGATCCCACGTTATAGGCGTTAAGCCTATTACATTATTCCGGGCATTATTGTTGACTCGAGCCATACATCTGAGGCTGAGTCTGGGCTGTATATATCTGTCTGATGTTAAACAGCCATATCCCTTAGTCGCCTTGTACGACACCGCATAGGTAGAGATGGGGTGGCCCAAATTCTACTCTACCGGAAACCTTCAAGATCTTCATATTTATTGCGAGCATGTCGTTCTTTTAATGCGGCATGTCGGGAGGATGACTTGGATTTATTTTGCACTAGTGTTACTAGAATAAAGAAAGCATTATGTGATCAATACTTTGAATAATTATCATTATCTCTAATATAGTTTCCTAATTTCTAAAGGAACTTAATTTGTCTTGAGAGTTTTTTGAGCATTAGTATGTAAAGATGTAATAATACTGAAATGTGGAAACTGATAATTGGCCTTCATCCTATTATTTATATAATATTGAATATTTTTTAGCTGTAAGTTTCCCTAAAATTGTAAAATAATATAAAATAAAATATATTTCGGAATATTAATGAACTTGCTGGATTGCTATTTACTCTGATTTTTACTTAAGCTCACGTATGTCAATCACATCGAGGACATTTTAAAGAGAGATCAAAGTCAATGTTCTTTAACAACGTCCCTCACTTCAAAACATTTTACATCGTAACAAGTTTTACATAACTTCTAAATGCTCTTTAGGCCAACAAAAAATCTTCTATACTAATTATGTTATAATAAACTAAAATTTGGAAAAGTATGATGTTTAGTTTATTATAAATCCTAATAAGTACACGTTGCCTGGAGCGCCACTCGAGTTTTTCGTTAATAAGTATACCTATTTCGAGTTCGAAGAAATCTAATATTTTATACAGGTCTACTGTATAAAATTATAATAGGGTCGTTAGGTACATGTGAAATTACCGTTTTTTTTAAAGAAATTGGAGTAAGCCTAATTTTCAGTCCTATTTATTTTTTACGTGCGCATAATCCCCACGGATACCCTCCCACCGGAGCCGGTGAAAGAGGTTATGTCGGACTCGAACCGACTAAAACGCACGCCGCCTGTGGGTCGCTTTGGTTGCCGAAGGTGAGGTTGACAGGCATTATCCCTCGCACCCCGGCCGACCTAGGGCCATCTCTCACGATCTGGCCCTCTCCTCGGGTGTGGGGACCACAGAGTCCCCAACTCGTCCCCGAAAATGGGAAAGCGCGCCAGGCGCGCCGCGGCCTGCTTCTGCCAGGGTGACAGGCGGCTCCACCAGTCACCCCCAGGCCTTAATTTTCAGTACTAACACTTTTACATTTTTTTAGGAATGACAAATCTAAATTTTATGTTTTTTTTTTATGTATGAATGAGACAACATTAAGCTAACAAAAAAAAAAATTACATTTTTGAAAAGTGACAGCTGTAAAAAAGTAATACGAAATTTATCATCAAAATGGGTAGCATTTAGGAAGTACTGTTTTCGAAGATCGAATTTAATTTATCAAGCGGCCAATAAAAACAAAATTTAATACAGAGTTGTAAAATCTTATAATCAAAAATATTAATAATGGAAATAGCTATTAAATTACAGGAATATCGAACTCATGAATCTGTTTTTTTTTTATATAGGACACGCCAACTTGACCTCACCTCGCCTGATGGTAAGCTAAAGGCAAAGTCTCAGGAAAGAGGGTCACCATTACAGACACTAAGTGCTACAATGGTGGCACTCAGCTTGGCGGCCTCATCAGATGCTTCTGTTCTGTTAGAAAATTTCGGCAATTTCATAGGTAAAGACCTTATATTACATTGTTAGAATACTGTAGACTGTTAGAATAACATTTTGAGTTTCAAAATATCCTCGAGCTGACATAGCTTTGATGTGTCGTAATTTAGACAATAATATTATTCAACTACTTAAGTTCAATATAGTTCTACAAAATATCCTTCGCTAGCTGACCTACCTAGGTTTTGCCCATGGCATATTTCTTAACCAAGTATCATACATACACACACATACATATAATCACGCCTTTATGCCCGAAGAGTTAGGCAGAGGTGAATTAACACCCACCTTTCACCAATCATTGTTTACGGTCCCACATAATAGGGGGTAAGCCTTTTGCCGTCTTCCGGGAACTATAGTTAACTCGAGCCTCATATCTATGCCTGAGCCATATATCTGTTTAATGTTAAACAGCCCTATCCCTTAGTCGCCTTGTACGACACCGCATGGGAAGAGATGGGGTGGTCCAAATTCTACTCTGCCGGGAACCATGCGGCTTAGGTATATACTTCCCGCAATTTATTAGTTTTTAAATAATGTATGGGAATTTTCTGAATTAGTTGACATTTATGGTAACTGTACCACTGCCTTGAGTAGTAGCGCAATGATATTAAGCTTTCTCGGTAAACGGGCTATTCTATACAAAAATAATATTACAATTTGGATTAGTAGTTCCACAGATTAGCGCGTTCGTGCGTGTGGGGGAGATTGCGGTCGTGGCCGTCTATTTCACGCCGAGCCTACACCGACGCATAGGGGAGTACCGGCAGTCGCTGGAGCGACTGACCGACGTCGTCAACGCCTGTCATCCTCATCCGGTTCTTGTGCTCGGGGACTTCAACGCCTGGTCAGTGACCTGGGGGTCCCGGCACACGAACCCACGAGGTAGGGCTCTGGAGAGCTGGGCCGCTAATCACGGTCTAGTTCTCCAGAATCGCGGGGCCGAAGCCACGTTCGTGACCGCGGAGCGCAGTTCGATTATCGACCTATCGTTCGCAGGCGCTTCGCTGTCGCACCGTGTGCGGGACTGGCGTGTTGTTGTGGGGGTGGAGACACTGGCGGATCACCGATACGTTCGGTTTGATGTCTCCCCCCCCGCGGGTGATGCGCCGGTCATACCGGCCCCACGCGAGCCACGCTGGGTGCTTGGGAGACTGAATCGGGAGGTCCTCCTGGAGGCCGCCATCGTACAGGCCTGGGCCATTGCGCCGGACAGGCCTGTCGATATCGACGATGAGGCGGTGTGGTTCCGGGAGGCCATGACTCGTGTCTGCGATGCGGGTATGCATAGGGCACCACCCTATAGTCCGAGGCGTCGGGTCTACTGGTGGTCTGCGGAGATCGCGAGGCTACGGCAAGCCTGCGTGATCGCGCACCGCCGGTGGACCAGACTCCGTAGGAGGCGTAGCCGAACCGCAGATACGGAGCCCCGAGTGGCGGAGCTTCATGTGGGATACAGGGAGGCCAGAGATGCCCTCCGAGCGGAGATTAAGCGGGCGAAAGCCGCGGCTTATAAGGAGCTCATGGAGACGCTGGAGCGGGACCCATGGGGGCGGCCTTACCTTATGGTAAGAGGAAAGCTGCGCCCCCGGGCCCCGCCGTTGACCCGGGTTCTCCAGCCAGCTCTGCTCGGTGGAGTGGTCGAGTCTCTGTTCCCGGCGCGAGCGGAACACGTTCCGCCGCAGATGACTCCGCCACCTCGGTCGCCTGTGGCGCCCAGTGTGGTAGTTGACGACGAAGTCCCCGAGGTCACTTGGGTAGAACTGGAGCTGGCGGTGCGAAGGCTTAGAGCCAAGAAGAGCACCGCCCCGGGACCCGACGGCATTCCAGGCCGTGCGTGGGTCCTAGCTCTGGGAGAAGACGGTCTCGAACCCCGGCTGAGAGGGTTCCTCAGCGCATGCTTGGAGCGGGGCCAGTTTCCGAAGATGTGGAAGACGGGGAAACTGGTCCTCATCCGAAAGGAGGGTCGCCCGGCGGACGAACCGTCCGGCTACCGGCCCATTGTGTTGCTCGACGAGGTGGGCAAGCTCTTTGAAAGAGTTATTGCGAAGCGCCTCGTCGAGCACCTCTCTGGTAGGGGGCCGGACCTGGCGGATGCCCAATATGGCTTCCGCCGGTGGCGGTCCACCGTGGATGCCATCATGCGCGTGAGGACTTTGGCGGAGGAGGCAGTTGCCCGGGGTGAGGTGACGTTGGCGGTGTCCTTGGACATCTCCAACGCGTTCAACACCTTGCCCTGGAGTTGCATCAGGGAGGCACTCGTGTACCACGGTGTGCCTCTCTACCTCCGCCGCATAGTCGGGGCGTACCTGACGGAGAGAGCCGTCATCTACCCAAGTGCGACCAGCGTCGGTCGGCGTGAGATGTCGTGCGGTGTTCCACAGGGATCGGTTCTCGGGCCGCTACTGTGGAACATTGGATACGACTGGGTGCTTCGCGGTGAGCTTGCGGACGGCGCCGCCGTCACGTGCTATGCGGACGACACGCTAGTGACGGCGAGCGGGGCTACACACCGCGAAGCGATCCTGAGGGCCACGACCGCGGTTGCTCAAGTCGTGGAACGGATCCGGCGGCTGGGCCTTGAGGTGGCTTTGCATAAATCCGAGGCCATGTTCTTTCATGGACCTCGGCGCACGCCACCACCTGGTTCCAGTCTCACAGTGGGAGGCACTCTCATCGGCATCAAGCCCCAGATGAAATATCTGGGGCTCGTGCTCGACGGCCGGTGGGACTTCGGGAAGCACTTCCGAAGTCTGGGCCCCAAATTGGCGGGCACAGCCAACGCTCTGGCGCGGCTACTGCCCAACCTGAGGGGCCCGGAGGACTCCTGCAGGAGACTCTACGCGGGTGTCGTGCGGTCCATGGCCCTGTACGGGTGTCCCGTGTGGGCGGACACCCTGAGTGATCGGCACATGCTTCTGCTGCAGCGTCCGCAGCGGAAGTTGGCGTGCCGCATCATAAGGGGGTACCGCACGATATCATTCAACGTGGCGAGTCTCCTCGCCGGATCGCCACCATGGATCCTGGAAGCGAGATGCCTTTCGGCGCTATACCGGTTCCGAAGGGCGGCGCGGGAGCGGGGTCACGATCCCGAGCCCGAAGAAATTCGGGCCGTGAGATCCCGGCTCCACAGGGAAATGGTGGCGGAATGGGAGAGACGACTTGGGCAACCAAGCGCAGGGCACGCCGTAGTAACGGCGGTAAGACCCATCATGGGGGAGTGGCTAGAGAGGCCACACGGCAGCCTCTCGTACCGTCTGACGCAGATGATCACCGAACACGGGTGCTTCGGAAAGTATCTGCGTCGGATGGAGAAAGAGCCAACGTCCGAGTGCCATCACTGCGACGCGAGCGAGGACTCAGGTCCGCACACGCTCACCGAGTGTCCGGCGTGGGAGACGCCGAGGCGGGAGCTTGTGTCGGCCCTGGGAGTGAGAGTTCTCACGCTCTCCACCTTGCTCGCGGCGATGGTCCGCTGCGCGGATGCGTGGGCGGCCGGCGCCTCCTTCTGCGAGCAAGTAATGCTCGTGAAGGAGGAGGCGGGGCGGGAGCGGCAGCGGGAGCGACGAAGGATCGCAAGCCAAGCTGCCCGCGTACGAAGGCAACTCGGGCGTCGGAGGTCGATGAACGACCTCCGCCCCCCATGAGCGCCGGCCTGGGGGTGACAGGTGGAGCCGCCTGTCACCCTGGCAGAAGCAGGCCGCGGCGGTGGCGCGCCTGGCGCGCCTCCCCGTTTCCGGGGTCGAGTTGGGGACTGTAGTCCCCACAACCCGAGAAGAGGGCCAGATCGTGAGAGATGGCCCTGGGTCGGCCGGGGTGCGAGGGATATGCCTGTCAACCTCACCTTCGGCAACCAAAACGACCCACAGGCGGCGTGCGTTTTAGTCGGTTCGAGTCCGACATAACCTCCTCCACCGGCTCCGGTGGGGAGGTATCCGTGGGGATTTTGCGCACGTAAAAAAAAAAAAAAAAAAAAAAGCGCGTTCAACTAAACAAACACAAAGAAACGAACTCATCAGTTTTTATACGGGATATTTACCATGTTTCATTGTTTTGAGTTTCCGATATTTCTGTTTTATTTATCTTTCTTTTATTTATTTATTATTTACTTTTTCTCTGTTCACCGCCACTACTCCAGTTCCTCCGTGATCATGGTGCTTGCAACAGCGCCGAAATATCGGAAACTCACAACAATGAAACATGGTAAGTAGGTAAAAATTAGTACAAATTAATATCTGCCTATCTTTATTCTGCAGACAGCCTATGTGGTGTGGCGGGTCTAAAAAGGCCACTTTCCGAATGTTTAGGATAATAATAGGGGTCATATTGAAAATCGTAAAAAGGTCACACGTTGATATGAACTGCGCTCAATTCTAATTCCGCAATTAATAGTTGACAGTTTTGTAAGGAAATCCGTAAAATGATCCACAAATTATGAATTGTTTTGATGTCAGTTAGCAGAATCGAAAGCAGCAATATCTTCAAATCTTTTTGCTTATTTCGTAATAAATGCGCTATAATATAAAGGAAAAAAATAATGTTTTGTAACATGTTTTGTCCACAATTAATCATTATTAATTAACTTAAAACATTATTTATATGAGCTGATCATCTAGCGAATAATGAGTAATTCAATGTTTAGCACGAGAGTATTATCACAGATAATACTGGGTGGCGCAAAAGTAAAGACCCTATTTGGTTCGGCTATAACATTTTTTCTAAATTAGAAAACTAGATTTAGGTTTTTTTAAATGTATATTTGTACCATTAAATTTCGTACCATTAGGATTTAAAGATGATGTCTTTTAAATGGTGACCTCCAGAGTTGATACACATTTGAGCCCTATTTATGACATTTTGCATAACTTGCCGTGACACTTCCTGCGATATGTTCGTTATTTCTTGACGAATGTTTTCTTTTAGAGCTGCGAGAGTCTGTGGCTTGTTCACATACACCCGAGATTTCAAAAAACCCCAAAGAAAGAAGTCTGGACTGGTCAGATCGGGTGATCTTGCAGGCCAAGGCAAATCGCCAAAACGAGAGATAACTCGGCCTGGAAAAGCGTCCACTAAGAACATTGACACAATTATTCCACGTTCTTGGGGAGTAAAACGGTCCATGTTTATTTTCAGTGTATTTTACATTTGTTCACTACACAATTTTCAACAACAGAAGTACAGAAAATGTCATATAAAAAAAATAAAGGTATTTTCTTTAGTGCCAGTACTTTTGCGCCACCCAGTATAATACTAAAGTACTAAAGCCAAGTTGCTGACGCTAATAGTAATGGCAACACTTATACTTTGATTACATCCTTATACATTTATTTTCGATAGAATTATCCAAAATAAATTCACCAAACATAGAATTATGGCTGGTAATTAATATTTCAACGTTTTATTGTTTCAATAACACATATTCTACAAATTAACCTATCTTATTTTGTAAAAAGCAGTACAGAAAAAAAAACTCGTCAAAAATCCTTATTTTTTGTCATGCGGCAACATTTACACGAAACTAGAAACTGCTTGGTAAACGAATTGTAGTAATACTGCTCGAGATAAGTGACCATTTTATGAATTTTAAAGGAATTGATCGAGATCTACTGGAAATTCATTAAGTTACTCGTTTTTGGAGGAATCGCTCAATGTAGCCTTTTTAGACCCGCAGGATCGACTTGTCGACCAAGGATATAATAAGTATACACCTTTTCATGCAACTTAATATGAAAAGGTGTATACTTATATCTTCTTTATTTATTTATTTCTCATTACAACTATCATTACAGGCTTTACCCAATGCAATAGTGTAGCTACATATCTTATAATTATTAACTATGTGTTTACATTCTATACAATACTTAGGTATATTAAATGTTGATAACATTTAACTTAACATAGCAGATTATAATTATGTAATGCCACCCTTGTGAACTCACTCTTAGCACAATGGAATAGATCAATCTCCGCAGCTATGAGATTCAATGTGCGAATCGCACGCGTCAGTGGTAGCTCCTGCAGGAGGTTCGTTCGCCCTATAGGCTTCACCAGTATTTTCTGCGTCGCCATACGTAACCATACAGCACACACAAACCTAGCAAACCTAATATGTCGTTATTATAGAGTTTCCCTCTAAGTATTGCGAATACATACGTTGTAAAGGTTAAATTTCTCCTGACTACACATATTATATCTCGACTTGTGATTCTGCATTACGTCACCGTTTCACGTGATGTTTGGTGAAACAAGCGCCTCTTAATTACATAGTTCTATACATTTAAACACCTCTCCATTGTAAATCTAAGACAAGTCCTTTCATGATAGTATTCTATGAATAGAAAGGGTATTCAAACGGAAAGCTTTCCAATTCAATAGACGTCCCACTGTTAATAGAATCATTTAATTAATTAATCTGTAACTATAGTTTGTAATAGTTGTTCAAGAATTGATTGTCATATCAATTATTAAATTACTATCAAGGATTTGATTGTAAATTGTTGTATTGACCTTATTAAATCTAGTGAGCTATTAATTGAATAATATGCTGGATTAAATACATTGTTATAGCCACTTTAGTAACAGGGTGTATTCGTGTGATGATGGATAAAGAATACAAGTATCATCACCCCATGTCATCCGAAGGGTATCGTAAGAGGTGACTAACGGAATCATACACAGATGACATCACGGCGACAGAAGAAAACACGAAATAAAACCCTGTACCAACCCGTCTGGCCAGTGTAGGCTTTTGGCCTACGCTGGCCAGACGGGTTGGGAGAGGCGTATGTCCAATAGTGGACTGTGATAAGCTTGATTGATTGATTGATAGTAGGGTGTACAGGGCCCAAATAACCTTCTTTATCGTCATCATCATCGTTCTTGAATTCAATAGGTACCGGTCCCTTCCGAAGCGTTCATTTCGGAGTCCGGGGTCCACATTTTCCAGTTTACTTTACTACAGCCTTCCAAACCTCCTTGAAGTTAGTTTTTGAACTTATCCAAATGCAAAAGTTGCTCCTCTTGAAAGAAACTGTATTAGAAGAAGTCATGAGGCTAATATGCTTAATTTCAGTAAATCTTTGAGTTAATTCTGGTCGCATCCAAGGTCGTCTCCTCGGAGACTAAAATCCGCTATGATAAAACTTACTACCGACTGATGCGAGGCGTAAAGTACCTAATATTTTCAAGTAACTTTCAGCTAGCTTTCCGAGTATGAGAAATGAAAAATATTTTTATAACTACCAATTTGATTTGCGTCAAAGTAAAATATAAAAGCCTTTTCGTGTACAAGCTTTATAATATGATGGGAACTATTTATAGCCTGATATTTATTTTCTAATCGCACTTGATATTTATATATATATATATATTTATTTTCTAATCGCACTTGATATTTATATATATATATTTATTTTCTAATGACGGATTAGAGGTTTATAAGGATATTATTCTATGTGTGGGACCGAATACAACACAATATTAGTGAAATGTGGGTGCTAATTTACCTCTGCCTAAATAAAAAATAAATGCCTGATAAAGGCGTGAAGCTGAGTGTCACTATTGTCACACGGTATGTGTAAGTAATGGTGACCCTCTTTTCTGGGACTTTGCCTTCAGCTCACCATCAGGCAAGGCGAAGTCCAATTGACGTGTCCTATATAAAAATAATTAATTCGCGAAACGCGCCGCTCGGGCGCCGCTGCCCTACATCGCCACGATGGCTACCAACAAGGCGATCATAGTGAACGAGTTACTGGCGTTCATCCAGAATGCAGTCGACACTATGGACGAGATCAGCATCCTGCAGATCTGCAAGTCCAATTTCAAGGAAGAGGAGGTCTGCAGCGGGAAGGCGCTGCTATACCAATCGGTTGGCAAAACTGCCCAGATGCCATCTCGCAGAAGGGATGGAGGGGAACGAAGTGTGCAGGACATCATCACCCTGCTGAAGGAAACTGACCCGGATGACGTGCCAGATTTCGTCGCGAAGGAGCTGCACAAGCTTCCGCCGGTGGGATTCGACCACGTAGATGTCACAAGACTTCTCAAGGACATCACGTTCTTGAAGTCCAGCCTTGCTGATGTGTTGGCAAAATTAGAGACTTCTGATAAAACTATCAGAGGACTACAAGCGGAATTATTGCTACTCCGTAACAGTAATACAGCTAGTACGTCACATAATGTAGCCTCTAATAATGTCAACGTACGACGAGGCGCGCAGAATGCGTCATTTTGCAGTTTTGAGTCAGCAAAATTTGATTCGCCTGAGTCGCCGATGGCCGAGGAGCGTGCCGCGAACACGATCGCGCGCCCCGCCGCCCCCGCTGCCCCTTCATCGTCCGTGAAGAGGCCGAATATCACGTTGCAAGTTCCTCAGCCACGTGACTACGCAGCTGTTACGGCCAGCACCCCTACAGCCGTACCCACAAAGAGACGGCAGTGTAGTGTCATTCAATGCAACACTGCATCCGTCAAGGCGCCGGGGAAGGAGCCTTGTGATGTGGAGGACTTCAAAGTTGTTGAGAAGAAGAAGAAGAAGTCCTCCCGCAAGAACCAGTGTGGTACTGCAGCGAGGAGCATTGAGCAGCAGTTCCGCGCAGAGGTCCCTTCGACGATGGTCTACGTATCTCGTGTACATCACAGCGTGAAGATCGTAGACGTCGCGAACTATCTCCAAAAGAAAACCGGGATGGGCTTAAGGGTGGAGAAGCTGGACTCTCGTCACAACGTGAGCTTCAACTCTTTTGTGGTGCGAGTTCCAAACAGCCACACCGCTACCATCCTGCGTCCTGACTTTTGGCCGACGGGGGTGAAGTTTCGGCGCTTCCGAGGACGCCTGCCGACACGCGACACCCCGTCCCGTGACACGTCGACGTCATTACGTGTGTTTTAGGTTAAGATATATTATATGTATTTTTAGTTTTAAGGTATATATTTATGGGCCGTAGAATAAGTTTATAACATCCTGTAACTTTTCTATTATTGCCTGAAATAAATGATTTATTATTATTATTATTATTATTATAAAAAAATATAAAAAAAATATTGATGTATGTATGTATGTATGTATGTACAAACTCAATAAATACTGTAAGTGGCATCACAAAGAGTCGTAAAAAAAGATATTCTCTTCTTAGTTTTATCAAGCTGCGTGTTCCGCCAGGCATCCGCGCTAGTCGACTACACCACTTATATCGCCACTTAGAAGGACTGTTCTAGGTGCCAATTCCCCATGTCGGAGAATGTGTAAGGTTATTAACAACAATAGTTATCGAATTGATCTTCACCTTGACTCTGTGACAAAGGTTAAATCTATCCTCCTGGGCCTCGATTCTGCTAAAGCAAAACCATGGACATTCTAAAAACACGAACACTGCTAAAAAAGCATTAAATTGTAGAATCCAATATTAAAGGTGCTTTTAGTAGAGTGAATGAAATAGTGTCATTAAACTCTTTTCACTTAATTTTGGACTTTAATCGTATAGAAATAAAATCTAATATTTAATGGTGTTTTTTACAATGTCTGTGGTATGACAGTGGTTTTTCTTTACCATTTAAGGACCTTTGACTATTTACTGGTTAAACATAACATAACAAAAACTCACGCCTATATCCCCGAAGGGGTAGGCAGAGGTGCTAGCACCCACATTTCGCCAGTTTATGTTTAGGTCCCAATGTAATAGGTGGCGAGCCTATTGCCATTAACTGGGCACTTACAGATCTGCGATAAATACACACATAACTTCGAAAAGTCATTGGTGTGTGCCATGGTAAAACCTGTGATCGAATCCGAGACCTCGTCTCAGAAGTCCACTACACATACCACTAGGCTACCGTGATATATATTGATGATTTAATTGTAGAATCCAATATTAAAGGGCTTTTAGTAAAGTTAATAAAATAGTATCATAAAATTCTTTTCGCTTAATTTTGGACTTTAACAGTATCGAAATAAAAAGGCCACTTTATTGGAATCGTATTAAGATAATATTTTGTCTTGAGGCGATATTTACACGAAATTAGGATTAAGTAGATCCTAAGGATTAAGTACATGAATTATTGCGATTCGGTTCATTTGAGTGACCATTTAAATAATTTTATAGGAATCTACTGAGATCTACTTGAAATTAATAAAGATACTAGTTATTAGCAGAATCACTCAATTTGACCTTTTTAGACAGATCACTTGTTTGAAGATTATACTTTTTTTTCTAGTTCATGTAAAAATCTTACTAACTTTGGTCCATTAATGTTAGTATCACGTGGAAAGAACAGATATGAAAACAACGTTGTCGGCTTGTTTATTATTAGACCTGAAATCCTTTAAATTAAACGTGAAATACTTATCTATATTTAGAACATCAAATGACTTAGCTTTCAATTAACAGCCTCAAATAATTAACATCTAATACACTCGTGATAATCCTCGTAACCTACTAATTATCTTTCAGTTTTGGATTTTGAAATAACGCGTAGTAGGTCTTGCTTGTTATAATAATAATTAAAAAAAAAACACTTTATTTCGGACCTTGATCCATAAACAATGTTAGTAGTACACACTTAAAGCTATGTTAGTAACAAAATAACACAAAATCCCAAAAAAATCAGTACATATACCGGCCCCGTCCTCCTGACGCACAGGGAACATGCATATGTATACGCACCCAATGCGCCATGATAGCGCAACACGGCTTCTCACTGATGACCTTCAGAATGCCGTTGACGCTCCCACGCACCCTGAGCATCATAGATGCCATCCGCTTTCGCAGGATGGTGCCAAAACAGTCAGTGCGCGCTTCGGTAAACATTCCTGATGCACTGCAGTAACGAGGAAGCCCCAGCAACACTCTGAAGGCATTGTTGTACTGTATTCTGATAGCGTTGTATGCCTTCTGCGTATAGCGAACCCACAGGGAACACGTGTACATGGACTGGCAGAAGGCTTTAAAAAGAGTTACCGCGAACCTGCGGGCCAACATATTGCATCTGACAGCCAACGCCCTCCGTTCTCTTTCTATACCAGCGTCATCTTTTAAATCGTCAGTGACTATGTGCCCCAGGTATTTAAAATTGGAGACCCTCTCCAGGGCTACACCTCCCAGCATAACCGGTGGAATATGTGATAGCTTTTTGCGCTTCACCCTAAATACAAGCGTTTTACTTTTTTGCACATTATAGCAAAGCCCATGCGTTTCAGCATAAGCCTCGCAGACTGCCAATAGCTTCCTGAGTGCAGCTACTGATGGAGCCAGCAGCACCATGTCGTCTGCATAACTAATACTATTGACACATTGACCGTCAATAGAACAGCCAACGTGTGTGCTGCCGAGCTCCACGATCAGCTGGTTTATGTACAGGTTGAAAAGCGTCGGAGACGTTAACCCCCCCTGTCTCACTCCGCATTCCAACCTGTACTCCTCAGATAATTCGTTGGCCCATATAACCTGATTTATTTGGTGGCCATACCAATACTGAAATACACCGGTTATGGCGTCAGGAACTCCCACTTCGCGCATCTTACACCACAGTTTATCATACCTCACCATATCAAATGTCCTGGTGAGGTCCAGAAACGCGGCGTATGCCGGCGTACTCCTTTCAGTATAGTACCTAACAGTGTGCTTGAGAGACAGAATAGCACATTCCGTTGATAACTGTGACCGAAATCCGAACTGCGCGTCATGTATTTTAAGATGGTTACTGAGCTGCCTCCCCAACACACTGTCAAGCACCTTAGCCGCGACAGTCGCCAAAGATATCGGTCTGTAATTGGCCTTGTCACTAACGTCACCAGTTTTATTTTTCAATATTGGTACAACCACCGTTTTCATTAACTCAGCGGGTAGGTAGGAGTGGCGAATACAGAATGTGAACAACAAAGCCAGTAGTCGTGAGAGATGCGGTCCGGCGTACTCAAAATGTTCTATACTAAGACTGTCGTGTCCCGGCGATTTACCCCGTTTCATGTTTTTAATAATTAGACGTATCTGCATCGCCGTTATGCGGGCAGGCACCTCTAACACAACAGTCCCCGTACAGACACTTTTAACACTTGTTTTTACAAGCGGCTGCAATTTAAAATGTTCCTTAAACACGTTCGCGATCTCCACGGGCGTGCTCAGCCCTTCCACATTCACCAGAACGCTAGGCTTAGGATTTAATTTTTTGGTGTGTTTCCAAATCCGCGAAAATCTTTACTTTCATGTTTGGTAGCCAACATATCCATTTTAATTTGATCTTGTTTGCTTTGACATAGCTTAAGTTTTTGTTTAAAGATCTTTCTGGACTCAACCATTTCATCATAAATATAACCCTCACGTGGTTTCCCATGCCAAACCCAGTTGTTAAATTTTTGCCGAGCGTGCCGGTGAGCATCCCTTACATACCTATTCCACCCCAGGATGGTCCGACCCTTCCCGACCCTCCCGCTACCGTGCCTATCATAAGTGAACTCTGCAGCCTCCCGTAAGGACAATATAATTTTCTGATACAAATTATCTATCACTTTCCTATGTTCTGTTTCATGGCACATATGATCACAACATTCTCTTAGTTCATTAGGAAAATCTACTTGTCTTAATTTTAAATTACACTCCTTGGTATACAATTCTACCTGACGTATGTTACGTTCACCCCATGTAACTTTATTTACTTGGAAGTCACATAGCGGTGATGACTTGGGCCTGGCCCTCAACAGGTTACATTGAACCTCTAACGGGAAGTGGTATGACCAGTAAACATCATTATGTACCCTAACAGATGTAATAGTCTGCCACGCAGCCTCAGTTAGTAAGTAAGTAAGTAAGTAAGTAAATCATTTATTGCTCGAAACACGGTATGTTACAATGGTGTTACAAAAACTAATAAGGTCCGACATGCTTCGCAGTTTCTCTGCATGCAAAATGTGTTTAAATCATTTATTCTCATAAAGACAGAAACAGTCACTTACATGAGAACATAAAAGATACATTTTGTGATCCATTTCAAGTAACCGTCGACAGAGTAGGTACAATATAAAATACAACAACAATATGACATGATACTTTGAACTTTCACTCAGCAGTCCATCCTTACGCAGATAGGCATACACAGATAGGTTCGGAGCATTTAACCATAGTAATTTTCAATAATGTATTTAGATAGCCGCGATTTAAAAGTGCCAAATGAGTTCGCATCTTTTATGTCTGAGGGTAGATTATTGAATAGTTGTGCTCCTTCATAGGTGATATTCTTTTTTGCGAAGTTGGTACGTACTCTTGGCAAAAAAAAAATCCATTGATAATGTTATATATTCGATTGATGATGATGTAGGTAATTCAATTGTAATAAGATTAAAATTAAAATTAGAATACATATAAAATGTCCAATAATGTCAATATTTAGGGTCAAGAATACATGCAAGTATAATTTATTTATTTATTTATATTTTTTATATAAAAGAATACACAATACCTACCTACTAATAATTACACATACAATAATCATCTCATTTATAAGTCCCACATAATACATTAAAATTACACTTCAAACGTGATTTGTACCCAAACAATCATCATTTATCCTCAAGAAACTCCTTGACACTATAATAACACTTCTCAATCAGCCAGGTAGTTAGTGCTTTCTTAAATTTGTTGAAGGTTAGCTCTCTAATGGGTCTGGGTATGTGGTTATAAATTTTGGCTGTCATATAATGTGAATTATTTTGATGGAGAGAAGTTTTACAGCTAGGCAGCAGAAGTTTCGTGGTATCCCTAGATTTGTACAACTTATCTTCACTGGCCTTTTTAAACAACTCCGGATGCTTCCTTACAAATATGCCAATTTCCAAAACGTATAGTGACGTCAACGTCAGCAGCCTAAGACTTTTAAAGGCTGGTCTACACGAGTCTAGTGGCCCAATGTTCGCCATAGCTCTAATACATTTTTTTTGACATATAAAGACCTTTGAAATATGATTTGAGTTACCCCATAACAATAAACCGTATCGTAAAGTTGATTGTATATAGCCGTGGTAAGCAGTCATTGCAGTTTTTAAATTCACTGTTTTGCGTAGTCGTCTTAAAGCAAAAACGAACCGATTTATTTTGGAACATAAGCCATCTATATGTAAGTGCCAATTACAATGTTTGTCTAATGTAATACCTAAAAATGTAGTATCAACTGCTGTCTCTATATCTGTACCCTGATAGGTGATCTTTAGTGGTTTGTTATTTGATTTGTAATTCTCAAATTGTAAAATTTTTGTTTTAGCTATGTTGGCGGTCAGATTATTCTTACTTAGCCAATTCATTACGTCGCTTATTGCAGTATTTACATTAGAAATGTGCTGTGGTTCACCCCTGACGTCGGACACTACAACTGATATATCGTCTGCGAATAAAGTACAGTGATTTTACCAAACAGTGATCTAGCCAACTGCGGCCACCGTTCGCCTCACTTACAAATGTATAGGTATCGCTACCTAACTTAATTAAATCGGTACAAAGCCACTTTTGCTCTAAAGCTTTGCTTTTACTGGTGGTAGAAACTTGGTGGCACAAATTTGTCTCAAGTTTCGACCGGGTAGGTACCACCGTGCACTATTGCGAAAAACCCTCCATAGCAATTCAATCTCGGTTGGATTGTGTTCAGGGGTCAGCAAGTGCATAGCCGTGCAGAGGTGGTGGTTGTCGCAGCACTAGTGGGACCAGTGGGTCTTGGCATAGTCTAGTGGGGATGGCGCGGGGCGATGCGCCGAACAGGGAGACCTGTAGAAACGGTGGTGCCGCTGGCCGCCCGCGGTATAGTACAGGGGCCCAACTGGGGTTAACCACCTTGGGAGGCTGCCTCACCAGGCCGCGCATAATCCCGATATGGTTCGTCGTACCGGTTGGTGACCGGATTTGGGAGCCCGGCGACCATACTCGGGGGGGTACGGGGGCCCTTCCGTTCGGCGCGTCGGCTCTCGCCATGCCTCACATTCATAGATAAAACCAATATCCCGCGCTTTGTCACACGGTGCTGCGGCAGCAATCACCTCTTTTTTCACGCCTTCTCCCACCCAAACTCATGGCAGCGCAATTCAGAGAAATAGGCAACACAGCGGCTCGTCACACTCCCAAAAGCTTGCTATTTGAGGTGGAGTCCACTAACATCTGTGGGCTCCATGCAAACCTCAACGCCGTCCACCTACACCTAGTGACGGCGAAACCTGCCATGTTTTTTCTAACGGAGACGCAAATACACCGCCCTGACGACACGACCTACTTGCTCTACCCTGGCTATGTTCTTGAGGAAAGTTTTCGTGCAAAAGCCGGGGTGTGCGTGTTTGTTAGGGCGGATGTTTGCTGTCGCCGTTTGCGCTGCCTAGAGGACCCATCCTTCTCCGTCCTTTGGGTACACGTAGACCATGGCCCTACGAGTCAGATCTATGTGTGCCTCTACCGTTCCCATACAGGAGATGCTGAGACAACTCGACTCTTTGAATATCTGAGTCAGTCGGCAGATGATGCGCAGGAGCGATTTCCGAATGCCGAAATGGTATTTTTGGGGGATTTTAACGCCCACCACGAGATCTGGTTGGGCTCCTCTAAAACAGACCATGCGGGAAGAGCCGCCCACGCATTTGCTCTGGCGCACGGCCTGACCCAATTGGTGCACGAGGTCACTAGGATACCAAGAAGGTCGGGCCTAGCACCTTCTCTGCTAGACCTTCTGCTGACGAGTGATCCGGACCGGTACAGTGTATCGGTGCGAGCCGCTTTAGGCAACTCCGACCACTGCCTGGTCTGTTCCACGGTGCCTATCATAGCGCCCCCACGACCCGTGCAGGGGAAGCGGCGTCTCTGGCACTACTCGTCAGCGGACTGGGATGGACTTCGTGACTATTCTGCGTCCATCCCGTGGGTTGAGCGCTGCTTTGAAGGTAAGAACCCATCAGATTGTGCTACTGCTGTCGCCGGTGAGATCGGTCTGGGTATGGAATACTATATCTCATACACCGATGTCACCGGTGACCGCGGGGTGCGCCCTTGGTTCGGGCGCGAGTGCGCGGAAGCTGTTGAACAAAAACAGTCTGCGTACCGCGCTTGGGTAAGGGCGCGCGGCACGCGCCATCCCAATCTGGGCCACTTCAAGGCGGCGTACAACAGAGCCACAAAGGTCTGTAGAAGGGCCTACGTCAGAGCGGATGCCCTGCGCATAGCGCGGCTTGGTCAAGAGCTAGTGATGCATCCCACGGGAAGCCGTGGCTACTGGCGACTGGCTAAAGCCGTGCAAGCCAACTTCTGTCAGCCTTCGCTGCCTCCGCTGCGTAACCCTGATGGATCCCTGGCCCATTAGCCGCAAGAGAAGGCAAATCTGCTGGCTAATCTCTTTGCGGCCAACTCCCGAATCGATGATTGTGGTACGCAGCCACCAACACTACCCGACAGTGGCCACGCGATGCCTGATATCCATATCAGGCAACGCGATGTCCGTGCAGTGCTGCAATCACTCGATGTCCGGCAAGCCAGTGGTCCGGATGGTATTCCAGCGGTAGTTTTGAAAAAATGTGCAGCGGAGTTGTCTCCAATGCTTACGCGCCTGTACCGGCTATCGTACAGTTCGGGTACAGTGCCTTTGCCTTGGAAGGAGGCGAATGTTCAGCCGATTCCCAAGAAGGGGGATCGCTCGGAGCCAGCCAACTATCGACCCATAGCCGTCACCTCAGTGCTGTGCAAAGTGTTTGAGCACGTAATTAACAAACAGCTCATGCGGCACCTAGAGGATCACTCCTTAATTAATGACCGGCAATATGGCTTCAGACCGAAACGGTCAACGGGTGATCTTCTAGCATACGTTACCCATCTTTGGGGTGAGGCTATGGACAAGCACGGCGAGTCACTGGCAATTAGTCTTGACATCGCCAAAGCTTTCGATAGAGTCTGGCACAAATCGCTTCTTTCCAAGCTACCTGCCTTTGGTCTGCCTTCTAGGCTGTGCAGCTGGGTTGCTAGCTTCCTGCAGGGGCGCCGTATTCGCGTCCTTTGTGACGGACGAGCTTCGGAGTTTCTGCAGGTTAATGCTGGCGTGCCCCAGGGGTCCGTCTTATCACCCACTCTCTTTCTTCTGCATATCAACGACATGCTGTCTACCGGCAATGTTCATTGTTATGCAGATGATAGCACTTTACATGGGAGTTATCATGGACATCCTGCGGCCAAGCAGTCAGATATCGCAGAGAAAAGGCAGCTTCTTGTCACTGAGCTTGACGGGATCCTGAATCACATTTCTCAATGGGGCTCTGAGAACCTGGTTGAGTTCAATGCCAAGAAGACGCAGGCATGTGCGTTTACAGCTAAAGTATCTTCTTTCCTTCCCCTCCCCACTCTTCAGAGCACGCCACTGCCACTGCAGGACAATCTCAATATCCTAGGTATGGATGTTCGCTGCAACCTGAATAACAAAAACTACATCGAAAGCATCATCAAAACAGCCTGTAGCGGTGTAAAAAATAAATTAAAAAAAAAGCCTCACGAAAACTCGGAGTTCTGAATAGAGTGAGACGATTTTTCACGCCGGAGCAGCGGTGTCTTCTATACAAGACACAAATTCGCTCCTGTGTGGAGTACTGCTCGCATCTCTGGGATGGTTCAGCAAAGTACTTACTAGATGCTCTCGACAGGTTGCAGCGACGTGCGGTCCGCATCATTGGGAATCCCGAGATCACGAACACCCTAGAACCTTTACAGCTGCGTAGAGATGTTGCGTCCATGGCTGTATTTTACCGTCTGTACCATGGGGAGTGTTCTGATGAGCTCTTCCAATTAGTCCCACCCTCCCCTTTCCTACACAAGACAACGCGTGCAGGTCTTAGATGTCATCCGCACACGGTGCAAAACATCCGATCAAGAACCAAGCGGTTCGGAGACTCTTTCCTCTGTCGCACCATTAAGGCCTGGAATTCATTACCAGCTCACGTGTTTCCTTCTTCCTACAGTCCCGGGTCCTTTAAGCGGGGCGTAAAAAAGCATATGATAAGGCCGTCAAGCTGAGTGTCACCATTGTCACACGGCATGTGTAAGTAATGGTGACCCTCTTTTCTGGGACTTTGCCTTCAGCTTACCATCAGGCAAGGTGAAGTCCAATTGACGTGTCCTATATAAAAAAAAAAAAATTAACATTTCTTTTCCAAACATTTCCCCTGGGTGAGCATTAAAGTCCCCTAATATGTACACATTCTCAGTATCACTACTTTCAACTATAGCTGCTATCTCACTTAAACAGTTCACAAATTCTACGAGATTGTCGGACAAGTCAACAGGCATATATACATTAAAAATCAAGCTAGACCGTTCTGACATGTTTACGTTAATAGCAATGATACGATCACTGCTACACGGAATTACAGTCACTGAGTCAAATATCGCATTTCGCCACAGTAGGGCGACGCCCCCGTATGGACGACCGTGTAATATTGCTCCCGGGTCCATAGCAGACTTGCCAAAGTAACTAAACTCTTTGTTTACTTCTCCTAAACACGGTATCTCACTAGACTGTAACCAAGTCTCTTGTAGTCCTATCACATCAGCATCACTACTTAACATCTTAACACATTCAAACGATCTTTTAAAAGACTTAACAGTTGAAACTAATGAGTTTAGTTGAGATGTTCGGGTCCACATTATCCATATCCATTATATTTGATCACTGTTCCACTTTTTGTTGAAGGTAACAAACCTTCGAAACGATATTCCACTCGGCCACAAACTTTCATCCATAAAAGTAGATAATCTTTCCTTAGGAATCATGAACTTATACGCCTCATAGCCTTTTTTCACTTTCATATTTATTTTTTCCAATTTTACGTCTACCCCCGTTTTACATTATGTTATATTATTGTGTTATTAGGTATTATACGTTATGTTTCGGTGTTTTTAACCCCCGACGCTAAAATGACGACGGGGTGTTAAAAGTTATGTGTGTATGTGTGTCTGTCTGTGGCATCGTAGCTCCTGTACGGATGAATGTTTGAAAGGTATATTAGTCGGGAGTGTTCTTAGCTATGTTTGAAAAAATTCGGTCCAAGATGGCCGCCGCCACAAAATAACCAAGTACATATTTTGTCAAACATCTATCTATATTGGTATCAAATTAAAGAGCTTGACTAGTAGACCAATTTAAAAAACGTAACATAAAATTTAATTTAAAGATTTTACAAACCCCCGTCACAAAGACAATTCTCCCAAATGTCAAAAATAAATTGTGTTGGTTAGCACTATAACTTTGATGTAGCTACCTAGTAATATTTCTTTATTCCGCCCTGTGCCACTGGATTTGCCACTGGGGTTACAAAACGGAAAAAATCTTCCGGTTTGTGCTACTGTTTGTAGAAACATACTCCTGTTATACAATTTGAATTTGCGACTTTTTTATCATTCAATACAGGTAATAGCGCAGTGCCAACTTATGAAGATTCCTATGCATTTAACTAACAACCCTTTATGAATCATTCCTATAATAAGACGGAGTGCTGTTCCAGCTAGGGTCTCCTGACATGACAACGCCTGAATCAAAATATTACTAGATATATCAAAGTTATAACCAGCACAATTTATTTTTAACTTTTCTTTTATAGGTTTCGTTACCGAAACTTTAATAATTGGAACCTTATTACTTAAACCTCACTATCTGTCTATCACCAGGTTGAATTTCATGAACCGCGATATAGTTGAAATTTTCAGAGATGATTTATCTCTATAACAACAAGCAAAACAGCGCGTGATGCTCCTGGTATTGTACACGTCCATAGGCCACGGTAACCGCCTTCCTCCAGGGGCGGTGTACTTGTCTGTCACCTAAGTAGTATTAAAAAAAAAATACAAAAAATCTAATATAATTAATATATGAGGTGGGCTCCTATACGGAACCCTTGGTATGCGAATCTGACTCGCACGAAGCAAATTTCCTAATATTTTTATAGCAATTTAATATTCCTGTTTCCTTGTTTCAGGCAACGGCAAATGAAATCAAAACAAAGATGATTATGAATCTATTTTCGAGTACGAAATAGACCAGAATGGATATGGAGGACAAAGTTTCGGGGACAGGCGGGGCGTCCCAGAAGAACTGGTCTTACTTCAACTTCAGTGATGAGCTGCCTCGGGACATGACCTTCAACCAAGGACACATAGTGTCTATATCAGTGTATAGTGTACTTATGGTGATATCGGCTACTGGGAACCTGACGGTGCTCTCTCAGCTGATGAAACGGAAGAGAGCTGGTAGAGCGAGTCGGCTTGATGTGCTGCTGATGCATTTGGCTGTTGCAGATCTTTTGGTAAGTTGATTCTTTTTAAGGTTACGTTTTTATAAATGAAGTCACGCCTGTGTTGCCGACTCTGTAAGAACAGAGAGTTTCTGTGCCGTCAGCGTAGAAGACACAATCAGGACAAACCTTTGGTTTTCTATGTAGTATCTACCTCAAGCACAAAAAACTATCGTAATTATAACCTAAATGTAACGAGAGAATGAAGCATTGCCATTGGCTGGCTTCACACACAATTAAATTCACAGTAGGCAGGCTGCCAATCGCAATGCTTCGTTCTCTCGTTTACGATACAATTAGGATAGTTTTTCGTGCTAGGGCTACGGTAGATATAGATTGCATACAAAGAAAAACATATTTGAATACCGAATAGCCGGCGAGGCTCTATTTCCACTAGTTTTGTCGCATCGCTAATCGCTGAGTGATTCTTACTTGGCGGAAAGAAAACTCGCTCGTAGGGTAGGAATACTCGCCAAGGAAACACACAATCGTCACTCTAGCACACTATCTTATAATTTAGCGACAAAACTTTCATTGCTAGCTTTATTTGTCTATCGTTCATCGCTGACAGTGGGACCAGTACCTAATACATATATGCCTATAGTTTGGTACAGTGAATTCTATCAGCAAAGGCTTTAACAAACAGAGTTGATTTCACTAGAGACGCGAGACGACTGGAAAAGGATTTTAGATAATATAGACGAATTTGAAGAGAGAAACGTAATGGAGTAACTTGGACATTACGAGATAAGTAATGTATTTCTATACCTGTCTATATTAATCTAAGACTAACTCCGCGGCGTAGCGGTAGAGCATTCGACGGCTATGCAGGGGGCGCGGGTTCGATTCGCGCTCAGTGCAAATATTTGTATTCATGAATATGTATATTTGCATTGGTCTGGGTGTTTCTATGTATAATATGTATGTATTTACAAAAAAAAAAGTATCTAAGTATGTTTATCCGCATTCTAGATCCCATAACACAAGCTAGTTAAGCTATGCCTACCATGGGTCTAGATAGCGTTGTGTAGAATGTTGTAGAATATTTATTATTATTATTATTATTATCTAAGTTACTTAATTGTTGTTTGTTTGGTTCGCGTTCAGCGTTAATGTCAAGAACTACTGATTTGAATTGAAAAAAATATTTTTGTGTTGAATAGTCCGCTTACCGAGGAAGGCTATAGACCTATATAACATCACACTACTACCAAAGGGAGCGGAGCAGTTATCGTAAACGACAACAAATAAGACAGATTCCCATGCAAGGTTCCCATGCATTATTTGAAACTTGGGCCTGATAAAACATCTGATGAGGCCATCATACTTAGACCCACCATTTTATCATAATAGGTGTCTGTAATGGCGAGACTTTGACTTCAGCTTACCATCAGGCGAGGTGATATCTTATTGAAGGGTCCTATACAAAAACGGGACTACTAACAAGTAAAACACAAGGTATTTTAATATCATTCATTAGCTCGGTGTTTCCCGGCTGAGTAGAATGTGGGCCACACCATCTCTTCCCACACGGTATCGTACAAGGCGACTAAGGGATAGGGCTGTTTAACATCAGACAGATATATACAGCTCAGACTCAGGCACAGATACAAAGCTCGAGTCAACAATAGTGCCCGGAAGACGGCAATAGACTCACACCCTATTACGTGGGACCGAAAACAATGATTGGTGAAATGTGGGTGTCGACTGTTAACTCACCTCTGCATAACCCTTCGGTTAATCATAATGTAAATTAAAAAGTAAATCTAATTAAAAAGTCTCGCATACCACAACATATTTTGTTACAACAAACTTCTTGGTAAACCACGAAACTCCTTGTTAGAGGGCGGACGAACCTCCTGCAGGAGGCACCCCTGACGCATGCGATTCGCACATTGAATCTCATAGCTGCGGAGATTGATCTATTCCATTGTGCTAAGAGTGAGTTCACAAGGGTGGCATTACATATAATCTGCTACGTTAAGTTAAATGTTATCAACATTTAATATACCTAAGTATTGTATAGAATGTAAACACATAGTTGATAATTATAAAATAGCTACACTATTGCATTGGGTAATGCCTGTAATGATAGTTGTAATGAGAAATAAATAAATAAATAAATATTCGAAACTAAATGAATCTCGCAGCTCCACCCTCATGGAGTTCAGAACTCGTTTCCGCAACACATGGAAATCTATTATACAATAATGCTAGTGTATAGTTAGAGACAAAAGTAGCTTAAAAATTCTAATATCACTGCTATGGTCCCTCACATAAAATAATCAACAAAACAAGGTCTCGATTCAGTTAAAGCATAACCTCTGTCATCCCACGGAATCCCACTAAACATCCATTTAATTATAGACTTTAAAGCAATGCGGTTTAATTTCAAAATTAAAAGGCTTTTTGCAGAGTGAATGAAAAAGTATAATTTAACTTTTTTAATTTAATTTTGAACTTTAAGCGTATAGGAATGAAGTCTAAACTTTAATGTCATGTTTTACAGCGTCTGTGGCATGACAGTGGTTTTGCTTTAGTAGAATCGGGGCCCAGTAGGTAAATATGTGTATTAATTTGTTCCTCTGGGGATCTGAAAACTACTTAATTAAACATGAACTACTGACATTTCATCAATAGAACATCCGATCAAGAACCAAGCGGTTCGGTGACTCTTACCTCTGTTGCACCATTAAGGCCTGGAATTCATTACCAGCTCACGTGTTTCCTTCTTCCTACAGTCCCGGGTCCTTTAAGCGGAGCGTGAAAAAGCATATGATGAGGCCGTCAAGCGGAGTGTCACCATTGTCACACGGTATGTGTAAGTAATGGTGACCCTCTTTTCTGAGACTTTGCCTTCAGCTTACCATCAGGCAAGGCGAAGTCTAATTGACGTGTTCTATATATATATAAAAAACAAAATATAATCGTTCTCTAAGCATTTTCCCAACTCAGCTAGGGTTCTTTTTTCCGTGCGCAAAATCCCCCCGGATACCCCTCACCGGAGCCAGTGGAAGAGGTTATGTGGGACTGAACCGACCAAAACGCACGACGCCTGTGGGTCGTTTTTGGTTGCCGAAGGTGAGGTTAACAAGCATTACCCTCGCACCCCGGCCGACCCAGGGCCATCTTTCTCGATTTGACCCTCTCCTCGGGACTCAGCTAGGGTTAGCTTTCCAGTCTAACTATGATGCGGCTGAACTTCGTCATTTTCCGAGAAGCGACATATTCTTTTTGACAGGACTTGAGAACCACATGTGTTTTGTGTATTTTTTTTTACACGTCATACACGTCGTATACACATCAATTAGACTTCGCCTTGCCTGTAAGTTGAAGTATCAGAAAAGAGGGTCACCATTACTTACATATACCATGTGACAATGGTGACACACAGCTTGACGGCCTCATCATATGCTTTTTGACGCCCCGCTTAAAGGACCCGGGACTGTAGGAAGAAGGAAACACGTGAGCTGGTAATGAATTCCGGGCCTTAATGGTGCGACAGAGGAAAGAGTCACCGAACCGCTTGGTTCTTGATCGGATGTTCTGCACCGTGTGCGGGTGACATCTAAGACCTGCACGTGTTGTCCTGTGTAGGAAAATGAAAAGAAAAACAAGTTTGTAAATATTTAAGTGTTAATCAACTTATGTCGTTGACTGTACAGTAATAACTTGAATAAATTCTTGAAAAAGAATCAATATTTGTTATGAATATATAATATTTTTCCTTTGGCTGCCTCTAATCTGCTGACAAAGCGCGTTTTACAATTTTCGTAAAGTCGCTACAGTATATTATTAATTTCTAATTTTAGTCACGAAATCATTGGGTCGGGTAATGACCTCCATATATGTATTTTGACGGCCCCCACCGACCCCGGTGGCAGGGGTATCCGTGGGGATTTTACACATTAAAAAAACGAAAAAAAAAAAGCAGTTCGTTGAATGTTCTGATGGAGTTATAGGGCGTAGTATGCTTCGCGACGTTAAGACTTGACGCAGATTGATTTATTAGAAGGCAATAGGCACACATAATTTGGGGGTAGTGACCAAAATAGATGAAGGCATGCTCAGATAGCTCGGATGTGTAGAGAGGATAGATGGAAGAAGAACGGGCAATGTAATAGTATAAATGTGATATATTTACATACATACATACATATAATCACGCCTTCAGCCCCGGAGGGTTAGGCAGAGGTGAATTAACACCCACATTTCACCAATCATTGAATTCAGTCACACGTAATAGGAGGTGAGTCTATTGCCATCTTCTAGGCACTATTGTTGACTCAAGCCATGCATGAGAGTGAGTCTGGGCTCTATATATTTGTCTGATGTTAAACAGCCCTATCCCTTAGTCGCCTTGTACGACACCGCATGGGAAAAGATGGGGTGGTCCAAATTCTGCTCTGCCGGGAACCAAGCGGCAAGGATATATTTATTTATTTAATTATTTATGTACACGCAATAACAGTTATAAAAATACATTAGTTTTAAAAACGCTAGTCGCACCGCCCGCCATAGGAGGTATCCTGTCACATTTCATCCGGAAACGATGCACACGTCCCTGTACATTATTTAGGTTTTTTTGTATCACGTTTTTTGTTGCACGCGTGCTTGTCTACCACCTAAGTGGCTTAGCCATGGCCCACCTGATGAAGTGGTTACCGTGGCCTATGGACGTGTGCAACACCAGGGGAGTCACCCCCGCGCTGCCAACCCTGTAAGCACAGAGAATTTCTGCGCCGCGTGGAAGACAAAGCAGGACAAGCCTTTGATCTTCCCACTGACAGTATAAAAACTATCCAGTGAGCTCTGGCTACCCTACACACTGCCAGGAACACAACATGAGGTTATTATGTAGGGTGGAGGTACAAAAACCCGACTAAGGAATAATCACGTTCTAAAAAATATTAAACAAGAAAATAAAGGATAGCCGTGGTCGTATGCCACTTAGTCTAGCAAAACATCATAGGTAATAGTGGCATACGACCACTGCTATCTTAGATATTTTCTTGTTTAATATTTTTTAGAGCGTGATTATTCTGTAGTCGGGTTTTAGTTTTAAACTTATTTTTTCCTAATATATGGGGTTCTTCAAGAACGGCTGGTTGCGCCGATGTAGAAGCTGTATTTCTTGACGTGGAAACACACCCTTTCTATACCCATCTCCCCGCCCGCACTAACCATAGTGTAGTTCGTCCATCCGCCATTTTGTGATATAGACACTCAGTCTCGCTTTGAACTAGCCAGCGTAAAGACGGACGGACCGCGCTCGCGTCTCTCAGAAATGTATAATATTTGTTACATTTTTACCGCTTCATAGACCTTTACCGATCGGATTGTGCCTCTCGTGTGTTCCTCAAGCGATCTAGTGATGCTGACGGCAGCTCCTGAGCAAGGAAGAGAAGATCCGTGTACCGGCTGCGATGAAAACACGTGTGTCGTGAAGGTTAGTGCATCCTCTCCTAATTTCTCGGGCTGCATTCACTGCCTGGATCGAATCCGCGGCAGCCCGGCCACCTGTCTTGTTTTGTGTGTAAAGCGTCAATAGAACAGTTATCTGCTTCTCCGCAATACAGTCCACTCGCGCACGTTGGCCATGCGCCATCATTTTTGGTCCGGATCGAGCCGGATTCTTAGCCGTAGTTCGTATTTTGTTATTATTCTAATGGGAATGAGCGCACCGCACCTAAGTGCCTGGTTATTTTAGTAGAAAACCCCGCATCCAGACACTTAGGCTTAGAATTTGTTGTCCGTTCGCCGCTGGCTCGCATTGTACCTACCTAATACATAAATAGGTTAGGTATCATATCAACACTTAATCGTAGTTCGCAATTTTCGCATCGCACCTAAGTGCCTGGTTATTTTAGTAGAAAACCCCGCATCCAGACATTTAGGCTTAGATCTTAGGTATACTCAGACACCCTAGTGCATAGGCACAGTGTAATACCTAACGCATTTGGCTTTGTTTTGTTTTTTTCAATTACGTTGTTCTCGGCTCGCGTCGTATTTGCCTAGTACCTGCGTGGGTGGACACGTGGCTGTACCTACCTCGCTCGCATCTCATCCCAATTCATACGAAAGTATTTTAATTTGAATAGATATTACGCAATACTTAATCTCTGAAATAATAGTTGAACCTAGACAGCGACCATCGCGTAGGTACGACCTTGTTGCTATGCGCGTTTGTTCAAGCGTGCATTCACAGTTGTAAATACCTACCCGCCGCCTCGCTGCTCTGTACCGCTAAGATTAAGTCATTTCATATTTTTTGTTTACCGCACTTTAGTTTGAGATTTAATTGTAAACATGTCCCCAAAGGTTGATAGGACCGGTAAGGTTCAATTGAAACTTTTAAACGCTAAAAAAGAAATGATTTACTCTCGCGTACAATCGATTTATGATAATGCACTTAAAACCTCTGATTTGGTCATCAGAGATTCGTTCTTGTGTTCTATAGAAAACTTAGATAGTCTACGCGCGGATTTCGAAACCTTAGTACATGACATCAACGTTTTAGAGTTGAATTTGAATCCCGATTACTCAGTGAGTTATCAGGCCTTGTCGTCGTTTGACGATTTGTATTGTCGTATCAAACGCGTCGCTAGGAGTTTGGAGAAACCGGCTGACCTACCCAACCCCACTCGCGACCGACCTAAGTTGCCACCAATTCAAATACCAGAATTTGATGGTAACATTCGCAATTGGTGTCTATTTATAGATAGTTTTGAGAATACAATAGATAAGAACGATTCGTTGACAGATCACGAAAAATTGCATTATCTCGTTGAAAAATTGACTGGTAAAGCTATAACCGTTTGCGCTGGAATTACGTTTAGTGCCGAGAATTATAATTTAATTTTAAATACTTTGAAAGCTAGGTATGAGGATAAAAGATCGGTAGCTAACGCCTATTTAGATCAGATGTTTGATTTGAAATCTATTACGGCATGTAACGATCAAAACTTAGAGAAATTTCTAGATACTTTCGCGTCAGCTGTTCGCGCCGTAAATAACCTAAAGGTCGATGACCTCTGCGACTTCGTATTTTTGTATATGGGTTTAAGGAAATTAGATTCCGAAACCATTCGTTTGTTTGAGTCGGATCATCGCGGCAATAGGATTCCTAAGTTCGAAGACTTGGAAAGTTTTGTTCGCGAGCATATAAAGGTATTGCAACGCTCTTCATCGAAACATGAAGGCGCGAAGATAGTTGCTGATTCTGCACGCAAAGTAGATGCGTCATCGAAGTCACTGAGGTCAACTCATACTTATGTTAGTACCGCACCAGCACATGTACAATCACCTGTTTGCTCTTTGTGTAGTACTCATCATTCGCAACTGTACAGGTGTCCTGGTTTTCTAAAGTTGTCGCCTAGTGATCGTTATAAATTTGTTCGCGCTAATAATTTTTGTTTTAATTGTCTCGGTACTAAACACCGCGTTGTTTTATGTAATAGTAGAAATAGTTGTCGCAAATGTCAAGCGAGACACCACACTTTGCTTCATTTTGAGAATAGTAATGCCGCATCCAATGTGAGCACGGTTGGCTCGTCGAGCGGTGACACACGGCGGCCTGCGCCGCAGCCGCAGCCCGCGCTCGCGCGCGCTCCGGCCCGCCCGGTGACCGCCGCGGATGACGTCACCTTGTGTTCGTTCTCCGCTAGTGCTGCACTCACTACTGTGTGTCTTGCGACCGCTCGCGTTGTTATTGTTGATGCATTAGGTAAGCCGCGCATTGTTCGAGCGCTGTTAGATGGCGCTTCGCAAAGTAATTTTATTACTCAAGATTGTTGTCGGCGTCTTGGTTTCAATGTTGATAAGCGTTCAACCCGCTCAGTGGTGAAGGGTTTTGGAAGCTTACGGTCAGCTGTTCGTGGCACCGTTAAAACAAGGTTTAGATCTCGTTTTAATAATAATATTTGGTTTGACATGGATTCGCTCGTTATAGATAGAATAGCTGAACAGTTGCCTACCGTCCCGGTTGACACGTCTTTATTAACGAAATTTAAAGATTTGCCTTTAGCAGATGAGACTTACGCTGTTCCTGGAGTCGTCGATATATTGATCGGCGCTTCGATTCTCCCGCACCTCCAGCTATCACGTAAGGTTCAAGGGGGACCGACGTACCCCGCTCCGCACGCCCTGGAAACAGTTCTGGGTTTTGTTATAATTGGTTCCGCACCCGCTTCTATAGATAGTTTTAGTCACTCGACTGCTTCGTTCTGTTGCACCGTCGAGCCGCCACTGGAGTCTACCATCCGCAAGTTTTCGCTCGGTGGCTCCCGTGTATCCGCTGAAAAACGTCTTTGTTTGGAACGAAAGATGCAGGCGTCCCCAAAGTCGAAGCGGGCCTATGATGAGGTTGTTAACGAATATTTAGATAAAGGTTACATCTCACCTGCGCCTGCGGACACTGGCGGGACCCAGCCTTCGTACATTATCCCGCACCGAGGAGTAGTAGAGGAAGTTTTTCCCGATTCCCGCGGGGTAACTCGTGTTGTACGGGTTAAAACTGCAACCGGATCGTATCTGCGCCCGGTTGTTCGCCTCTGCCCTCTGCCTAGCCAGCAGTAGGCACGAGTTCCAATCTAGGTTTATATTTTAGTTGTTATTCCCCAAACCTAGATTTAGATTAGACTTTAGATTTGTTTCGCATTTGTCGTTTCGAAGGTAACCCTTCAAGCCGGGGGGAATGGTTGCGCCGATGTAGAAGCTGTATTTCTTGACGTGGAAACACACCCTTTCTATACCCATCTCCCCGCCCGCACTAACCATAGTGTAGTTCGTCCATCCGCCATTTTGTGATATAGACACTCAGTCTCGCTTTGAACTAGCCAGCGTAAAGACGGACGGACCGCGCTCGCGTCTCTCAGAAATGTATAATATTTGTTACATTTTTACCGCTTCATAGACCTTTACCGATCGGATTGTGCCTCTCGTGTGTTCCTCAAGCGATCTAGTGATGCTGACGGCAGCTCCTGAGCAAGGAAGAGAAGATCCGTGTACCGGCTGCGATGAAAACACGTGTGTCGTGAAGGTTAGTGCATCCTCTCCTAATTTCTCGGGCTGCATTCACTGCCTGGATCGAATCCGCGGCAGCCCGGCCACCTGTCTTGTTTTGTGTGTAAAGCGTCAATAGAACAGTTAGCTACTTCCCGCAATACAGTCCATTACCGCACGGCCATGCGCCACCAACGGCAATAGAAGCTTCTTACAGAATCGGCAGCATGTTGTGACTCCACTGGTGTTGTGTGCTTTTTGCCACCTAAGTGTTATATATATACATATATAAGCTAGTTATATTGGGCTTTACCACAATGTTAGCAACAATATATGTATAGCAATGGCATTACCATAGTGTTTTTTTACGTGCTCAAAATCCCCACGTATAGGTCGTACCGGAGCCGGTGGAAGAGGTTATGTCGGACTAGAACCGACGAAAACGCACGCCGCCTATGTGTCGTTTTTGAAGGACCCGTGCTCGGTGATCATCTGCGTCAGACGGTACGAGAGGCTGCCGTGTGTCCTTTCTAGCCACTCCCCCATAATGGGTCTTACTGCCGCTACTACGGCGCATTACCATAGTAACACTTCAACAATAATATATACATATATTTTTATAGCTGTTATGATACATGAGAGCCTCAAGCAAGTTAAAATTTTGTTTTTAGAATACAAGGCCTATAACAATAGTAAAAAAATATTCCCTACATACTACCACTACAAAATTTTCAAATTTTAACTAAGTATAATCACAAAACTGGGTGTGACCTAGTTAGACCTTCTTACCTTCGATAAACCGAACATCCATTTGCGTAAAAAAATATAGTCGTTATTAGTCACTATCTGATTACTCTCGCATTTTTATTATTAGTTTAAATTCATATATGTAAGTAACAGCTGCCAATATTCCCGCAGGTGACGTTCCTGATGATGCCGCTGGAGATAGCGTGGGCGGGGACGGTGCAGTGGCTGGCCGGCGACTTCATGTGTCGCATCATGATGTTCGCGCGAACGTTCGGCCTCTACCTTTCGAGCTTCGTGCTCGTGTGTATCGCTGTTGACAGGTAAGTTTCTGACAAAGGTATACGACTTCCAAGCATTTATTTATTTTATTTATTCATCTTTATGCACAATAATTTTGTACAAAGGCGGACTTAATGACAAAGGCATTGTCTAACAGTCAACCTTGGGGATGCAGAAATACATTGAGGTAGGTGCGGGCAAAATAATAATCCATTTATTATCATATTATCTATGTTCACAATAATAATACATACATTATACATACACACTATAATACATAAGAATTCCATACACATACTTTTAAATATATTAGGTAGGTACTAGTAGGCATTCAGTTCTATTTAGGTACAGAGGTGCCAAAGAACTTTTCGCTTGCGAAAGTTGAGTACCGTATTTCGACTTCTGATTTGTGCTATATAGTGGTCTTAGGCTACATTATGATTGATATAGTAACATGGCTTTTTATATAGTTGAAGGTCGCAGTTGTAGAAATCATAAAATATATTGTGGTGCTCTTTTCTCAGTAAAAGATCCTTTGACAACTACAACTACAAAAAATTGGTACCGCGAAAAACAACTTTATCAGTGGCTTTTTGTAGCTGTCATATAGATGACATTACAAAAAAGCGCCAGCAGCATGGCGGACATCGACCAAATCGGGATATTTCTTCGACCAATGAAATCGCTGAAAAAATTTGATGATATAGACCTATTTATTGTGTGTCCCATTCTTAATTCATATTTCGATCCCACCTCGGAACCGTGACATAAATGAGAATAACTTTCAAGACATCCGCAGAGAATAATATTGTGAACCTCTGAGGATGCCGTTACGCGAAACCGGTCAGGTCTAATAAAAAATACTGTGGAAAAAGTACCAGTGTGTTCTTAATACGTGCAGAGCAAAAGCAAAACTATTTACTTCCATTTTAGAGTAGCTAGATGTACCCCTTTAGTAATGCGATAAATTACATTGTGCATGGGTAGATACCTATCTCAGGTATACTGTATTGTGGTATCTTGGACTCTTGGTTTGGTAACTACAAAATTATAATGTGCATGCAATGCAATATCTATGCTGGGAATTTGTGTATTGTAGACTTTTTTTTTAGTTTTTTTTTATTGTACACTTACGAAGCATATTATACAAAGAAGTGAACTTTAAATACAAAGGCGAGCTTAACTTAATATTGAATTCTCTAACAGCAAACCCGCAATGTTTTTTTTTTTAGCTTGTTTTAGTATGTAATACCTGACTTATTTTTGGCATGAAATGTCTGATTGACATTTTTGAACTACTTAGGACCAGGTTGAAAATCACCGCCAGTCTGGCAATGTCTGGCATATGCTGAACCAGGTCCTATTTAGCATACTTACTGATATTTACGATTACTGATGATTAGGGGTAGTATTTAAATTTACATTTTGTTATTGTGTTTTGTTTTTTATTATTACTAAATATTGTAGGTAGGTAATTGCTTGAATCAATAATTTCTTTGTAATTTCAAATATTATAATACCAATCCAATTTGTAAACACAGTAATTATAAATAATTGGTGGTGGCGCTATTCTCATGCCACCTGAGCTAGTGGACTGTATTATTGCGGGGGGTGAAGTTAACATGTTTCATATGACGCTTTACACAACAAACAAGATAGGTGATCGGGTTGCCGCGGAGGTGGTTTAGGCATTGAATGCAACCCGAGAAATTAGAAGAGGATGCACTAACCTTCACGGGGCCACGTGCCGTCGCAGCCGGTGCACCGATCTTCTCTTCCTGGCTCAGGAGTTGCCGCCCACATCACTAAATCACTTGAGGGACACACGAGAGGCACAATCCGATCGGTAAAGGTCTATGAAAGCGGTTAAAATCCAACAAACATTATTAATTTCTAAGAGTCGCGTGCGCGGCCGCCATTGTTTACTAGTTCAAAATGCGAAGTGACGATGCGGCCACTTTTACCATTGGCGGGCGAAAACTATTGTTATCTCACTTTAAAGGTAGCGCGGGAGGGAGATGGGTACAGGAAGCGTGTGTTTCAGTGTCAATGATTTGAAACGATTCGAATTTACTACTACTGGCGCCACCAATTGGTAAGCGATTGAAAAACGTGATACAAAAAAAGGCAAATAATAATATTTCAAAGAAAAACAAGGGCACTCCTATTGGCCAAGTATACCCAATTTATAAATTAGGTAATTTGTTATAGAAACTTTTTGAATCGAATCACATTGCAATTTTTTTTTACACGTCGCTCAACGGTGTTTGTATGTGATATAGAGGTTACTATTATCCCGGGAAAAGTCTTTTACAGGAATGAAAGAAACCACGAAGAAAGGTTACACGTGGGTGGAACCGCGGGCAACCATTAGTTTTATATACTCCATTTGGGTACCTAACTAAAAGTTTACTTTTAATGTGATTACATAGCATACACGTCACCCACACACGGTGCAGAATATTCGATCAAGAACCAAGCGGTTCGAAGACTCTTTCCTTTGTCGCACCATTAAGGCCCGAAATTCATTACCAGCTCACGTGTTTCCTTCTTCCTACAGTCCCGGGTCCTTTAAGCGGGGCGTGAAAAATATATGATGAGGCCGTCAAGCTGAGTGTCACCATTGTCACATGGTATATATGTAAGTAATGGTGACCCTCTTTTCTGAGACTCTGCCTTCAGCTTACCATGAGGTAAGGCGAAGTCTAATTGACGTGTCCTATACAAAAGAAAACATAAAAACTCAGTTTATAAATATTTTTCTGTTGAAAAACTCATTTACAAGACTAAAAAAGATAAGTTTAAAACTAAAAATCGACCACTGAAAAATCACGCTCTAAAAAGTATTGAAAACAAGAAAATATTATCTAGGGTTACACGACGGTAACCCTAGATAATATTTTATCGTATGCCACTTAGTCTAACGAAACAATATGTTCTAGGGAAAAGTGGCATACGACCACGGGTACCCTTGATATTTTCTTGTGTTCAATACTTTTTAGAGCGTGATTTTTCAGAAGTCGGGTTTTAGTTTTAAACTTATTTTTTTATTTATATTATTTTGGGACAAGCAATAAGTATAATTCATACACATTTTAAATGTGCTAATTAAGCCCTTTCAGTTGATACCAAACACGGCATATATATCTGAAGTTTATTTTTAACACAGTACTTTATGACCGCTAGAGGGCGCCACATAAGATTCAGTGACACATTATGTAGCTTATAACCAGCGGGCGACTAAGATGCTTTTAACGATACCTCATTTGTCCAGCTCTAATAAGTGGTTGAGGAGTTATGAGGGAACAGATGAACTTACATCCGTATATACACATTATCTATACTAATATTATAAAGCTGTAGAGTTTGTTTGTTTGTTTGAACGCACTAATCTCTGGAACTACTGGTCCGATTTGAATGATTCTTTCAGTGTTGGGTAGTCCATTTATCGAGGAAGGTTTTAGGCTATATATCATCACGCTACTACTTAAGGGAGCGGAGCATTGATAATAAATGTTAATATACCCCGGGCGAAGCTTAGGTGGGTCAGCTAGTACACATATATATACATAACCTGTCAAAACCCTAACTCTTCACCGTAGTCGGGCAAAACCCGAAATTAATCTACTATTTAATAGTTAGTTAGCCTAGTTTATTTATTTAATATGTGTCTTCATAAAAAGTCGCTACGAGATTGTTTACCTCTAATTACGAACCTAACGAAATGTATTTTTTTTATTTTATGTTCTTAAATGTCATTATAAACCTTTGAGGATGCCGTAAGGCGAAACCGGTCAGGTGTAATAAGCAATAAAGTAATGTGGAAAAGTACAAGTGAGTTATCAATATGTGTCTATCAAATCAATCAAATCAAATCATCTTTATTTCAAAGAACATGGTTACAACATCAGGTTTTATAATTTTCACAAGTACAGCACATTCTGCCGTGTGGCGTTGAAATAATAATACCTATTGAGGGATACAAGTCAAACTAATTTCGCTGTCGTTAGGACTTCAGCCAGTCATATTAAAACAAAATTCACAATGTCAGAGCAAAAATAATAATAAAAAAATAAAAAAAAGAATGGATCAGTGAAACTTTAAATAAAATGCAAAATAAATTAAATTAAAATAAAATGAGATAAAACAGCTAATTGTTGGATAATCAATTTGAAAGAATTCCATTAAAAATTAAATTTAATCAATCAATAAAAATTAAAAATAAATAAATAAGATGAAATTACAATAAAATACCCTATGTCGAAATAAAAATTTGAAAATTCAATTAATTAATTAATCATTCACTCTTAGCTGCTATTTCATCTCTTAAATATTCGTCTACCGCGTAGTAGCCCTTTTCGCTTAGGATTCCATACAGTTTCCTGCGGAATGGGGCTCCTTTGAGTTCTTTTAACCAGTCTGGTAGATGGTTATACAATGTTATGCACATATTAAACGAGTTTCTTTTGCACAACTCTAAGGTCACCTTTGGGATGTGCAATCTATTCCTATGCCTTGTTCGGCTGTTTGGCATGTCTCCCAATTTAATAAACAGGTGTGAATGTTTTTTCACAAAAATGCACATCTCCAGTATGTATAAACATGGTAGGGGAAGAATTTTATGTCTCTTAAACAGTGGTTTGCAACTAGTTAGCCTATCTACCCCATGCATTGCACGGATGCATTTCTTTTGGGCTACAAATGCCCTATCCGCTTCCACAGAGTTACCCCATATGACAATTCCATAGCGGAGCACCGAGGATACGTATGCATGATACGTTATAACTGCTGTATGTAAATTAACAATTTGTCTAATTCTACTGAGTACGTATACAAAACGGTCAATTTTAGTCAAGATCTTATTGATGTGCGACTTCCAGTTACAAAACTTGTCCATCGCAAAGCCCAGGAACGTACACTCGTTACAAGTACTGATGATATTGTCCTTGTGTGTGATTTTAAGGTCTGTTACTTTACTCTTATACGTTTGGAATTGCATTATGTTTGTTTTAGACGTATTTATTTTTAAGTTATTAATATCTAACCATGTATTCGCACTGTTTAGAGCTTCTTTTATATTGAATTCAAGATCGTCATTGTTTTTGCCTTTGACAATTAAAGTTGTGTCATCGGCGAAAAGTATACACTCTTGATTTACAGCTTTTGGGAGGTCATTTATATAGAGTAGGAACAGGAGAGGAGAGATCAGACTACCCTGTGGTACACCGTAGCCATTATGCCGATACTCTGATCTGAATTTTTTTTGTTCGTGTTGTTCAATTTGTGTTATTTCAACGCACTGTAATCGATTTTCTAGGTAGCTCTTAATCAAGTCATTGGCGGTTCCTCGTATACCATAGTTGTACAGTTTGGCCAAGAGTGTTTTGTGGCAGACAAAATCAAATGCCTTCGTCATATCAAGAAAAACGCAAGCAATTTTAGATTTAGCGTCAAGGGTCTCTGTGATCTGTTTCACTAATGAGAAGCATGCCAGGGAAGTTGAGCTTGATTTCCTAAATCCGTACTGTCGATCATCGAGTATGTCGCATGATGTTATAAAGTTCTCTAGTTTAGAACAGAACACCTTTTCAAAAATCTTTGCTAAAATGGGGACTAGAGTTATAGGTCTGTAGTTGCTGACATTTGTTCTTTCCCCTTTTTTATACAAGGGCTTAACAACAGAGATTTTTAGGCGATCTGGAAACTTTCCCTCTGATAGCGATAGGTTGATAATGTGAGCGAGTGGAACAACTAAACTGGGGGCACACTTTTTTAATACTTTAGTGCTTAAATCGTCATAACCTGTGGAGTAGGTGTCTTTTAGATTTAAGATTATTTTGTGTATTTCTAGTTCATCCACCGGTGTCAGGAATACACTCTTGGTATTATGAGGTATACCAACTGTGCAATTTTCGTTCGTGGTTTGCGTGTGTGTGTTTGTTTGTGAAATGTAAAAGTTGTTAAACATGTCACATAGTTCTTTGGGATCTTCATATAACGTGTCGTTTATTATTAACGTGTCAATCGCTGGCTGTTGTTGTTTTTTATTGGTTTTGTCTTTGATTAATTGCCATACGGCTTTGCAAACGTTTTTCGATGAGGCGATAAAGCGCTGACTATTGATTTGTTGTGCTGTATGTATGCATTTACGTAGTATAGCAGAGTAGTGTGTGTATGTGTACTTATTCCGCTCTTTATTGCTTCTACTTAAACGATATTTGGTATAAAGAATTCTTTTTTTAACGCAGCATTTTTTTAGACCTTTTGTTAGCCATTTATTTTTTATTGGTTTATTTGTACATTTAATTTTCTTTATTGGGAAACATAGGTCATAGAAGAGCGTCAATGTGTCGTGAAATGTGTTAAAAGCTTCGTTCGTATTTGTATTAACTAACACATCGGAAAAGGATAGCTGGGACAAGTAAGATTTATAGCTATCTATGTTTTCCTCGCACAAATCTCTCACTGTCTTGAACCAGAATTCGGGGGCTTGTCGTACCTTGTGGCATTCAAGTGTGAAAGTAATTGACTGACCCGTTTGGTGGTCAGACAGGTTCAGACAATGAAGGTTAGCTGAAACTTCGGGAATATTACTCACTATTAAATCTAAGCAAGCGTTGTCACGTGTAGGTAACTGTATGTGGCTTCTTAAATTATTACAATTCAATACAGAGTTAAGTTTGTTTGTCAATGGATTGGATTTCCTTGTATCAATATTCCAATCACCGCACAGTATGATATTTTTATCTCTTTTCCTACTGAGTTTACCTGCAAGAAGTTCCAACTTATCTAGAAAAATACTAGTGCTTGAAGCTGGTGTCCTATAAATACATACCACAATTAAGTTATAGTTAACGATCTCGACTACACAGTACTCAAAATGGAACGGTATGGGTGGGAACAGGTTATCAATTGCTTTATACTGTAAATTATTTTTTATAAGGATACATGTGCCACCTCTTTGCTTATTTGTTCGGGAGAAAGAAGCTACCATTTGAAAGTTGTTTATGTTACAGTTCCGTTCCGCAGCTCGTTTTATAAATGTTTCGCTTATGCAGATTATTTGCACGTTATATATATCTTCTAACGCAATCATTAGTGCATCCTGTTTATTTAATAAGCCCGCAATATTTTGGTGAAAAAGTGTGAGGGTATCATGCTTAGTTTCGGGGTCGAAAAAAATTTAAGACTGGTTTCGAGGGCGGGGTTTTGGTGGTAAAGTATGATGTGATTTTTGTTTGTTTTTCTTTGGGGCGTTGTGGGTTACTAATTATGTTTGCGTGCCCTTTAGTACGTCGAGGGATCTTTGATTTCGCAAGATTGTTCTTAACCCGCGTTAATATTTGATTTTGGTAAGATCTATGGTCAATATCCGAGTTCAATTTATTACATAGCATGTTGATATAATAGTTATGGTTAGC
Source organism: Eilema griseolum (assembly GCA_963662185.1). Classification (NCBI taxonomy): domain Eukaryota; kingdom Metazoa; phylum Arthropoda; class Insecta; order Lepidoptera; family Erebidae; genus Eilema; species Eilema griseolum. Next base: position 6,351,593 of record OY759248.1, on the reverse strand, counting down.
GAACTTATTCTGGTAATGACCTCTAACTAGTGGTATTTCTATGTATGTGCACTTTGCATAGTTATTTATTATCTGTTTAATGTTATAGTTTAGCATAGTTTCATTTAGATAGGGATTACATTGAACATTTGTTACATACACAGAATGGAGTCGCAGTTTATAAAGTACATTACAAAGTTCCGAAATAAATGTATACGGACGCTTATCGTTCGAACCCATCACTAGCACCACAATATCCTGCGACGTGATTCCCTGAAGGAATTCCTCGGTGCAGCTGCCGAGGATCTGAGTACACTGCGCATTTGGTTTGATGAAAGCTGTGCATGTAAAATGGTCGTTCCATCTATTTCTTCTTGCTTTTATGATACTCTGTGCCAAGCCTTGGGCCTGTTGGTCTCCAAATATATATATGTTATGTTTTTTGTTTGCGTCAGGGGAACCGATCAATTCCGGCTGGTCCGGTTTAATTCTCGGAGCTGAAATTGTTTCCTTCTGGTGTTCCATGGTCAGTGTGGCGCCATCTAGCGTTCTATTATTAGGATCAACTGGATTTGAGGTAAAAATTTCACATACCGGTTGGTTTATAGTCTGAGAATGTGGTGTGCCGTCGCAATGTGGACTATCAAGATAAAAACTGTCTGTAAGGCGTCGTCTGCTGGTATATTTACGCTTAGTAAGCTTATTTTTCCTTAAAGAAGATAGTGGTGATTCACATATTTGTTTCAATGTGATTATTTCTTGGTTTAGCTGTGAAACAAGCTTTTTTAAATCATTCTTTTCTAGTATTATGTTGTCAAGTTCGTTTTGAGTGCTTTCGAGAGTAGTTTTAAGCTCCTTTATTTCATTTTTTAATTCAAGCAGGGTGTTTGGGTTGCAAATCACAGAGGATAAGTTTTCTAGGCTTGTCCCCAAACGATCATCCAGGCTGGTCGACCCCAATGAACAACTCAAATCTAAACATTCAAAAGATTTTGTTTTATGTATCTTATGACGTCTCATTGTTATGTTTTGTGGCTGATCCATAATTTTATCTTCCAAATTATTGGTTACTATCTCCCTCTATTGGTAGAAATATGTAGCGCTGACGATCTAATATATCTACGTGTTGTTCTGTTGTGCCGTTTGCGAATTGTGTCAATAGATGGTGCTGTTCTAAGTTATACTAATAATGATTTAGCAAAATTTGAATAAAACTGCTGGTATTTTTTTCACTTTAATTTGATTATTCACACTTGTCTTCAAGTTTGTGTTATCGCTACTCAGATATTAACGTTTTAGAAGTTATTTAGATCACTTTTCACTATGTTTATAAGTCGTAAAAAAGTTCGTTAAGATTCGTAATTTTTAACGGGAGTTTGAATTTACTGATTTATATAATATTCACTCGTAATTATAGGTTTAGAAAGCACTGGGTACAACTTGCCACGCACTGTAATACTTATAGCGACTGAAAATTATAGTTTTATATTTTTAAAGATTTAAAATCACAGGAGCACTTTTAAAGCGATGTTTACTTCGCTACGCCATCTAGCGAACCTAACGAAATGTAGTCATAGATACGTGGTTCAACTACGCTTCAATATTCTCAACTTCGTGTTTCATTGTATTAAAATGACCCGGCGTTGGGTTCATAATACCTACAGTATTCATTTGTCCAAAATTCTTGAAGTTCTAGTACTTTTTCGCGAACATACCTTCTACACAATTCAATGGAGTACTTCCCGCGTATATCCTGAGAGCCCTCAACTTCATAAAAATCAAAAGAAGGCAGAACGAAACCACTACAGACACAAAGAGGTATTATGAAACGGTCTGTAGAAGTTTGAAGTGCAATTGTCTGAATTATTGCCAAGTGATTGGTGATTAGTTCTGCCTTAAGAGTCTTTGAAGCATTTTTAATTCAATATAAAGTCTATAGAACTTTTTTCAGATTAATCATTACAGTCGTTCTATGTGATATTTTGGCCCAAAAGACGTGACGAGAAATTCATATTTGATACCTCATTATGTTATTATACTCCTAAAAAATTCAAACATTTAGAAACATACAAATAATGTTCTACCGGCACCAGGTACAGTGTTTTTTTTTATATCACTTAGGTGGCAGACAAGCACACGACCCACCTGATGGAAAGTGGTTACCGTGGCCTATGGACGTGTGCAAAACCAAGAGAGTCACACTCGCGCTGCCAACCCTGTAAGCAAAAAGAGAGTTTCTGTGCCGTCATTGTAAAAGACAAAGCAGGACAAACTTTTGATCTTCCCACTGACAGGACAAAAATTCTCCAGTGAGCTCTACTCACCGCCGGGAACACAACACGAGGTTATTATAGCCGCGGTATTCTGTAGGGCGCAGGTAATTCCCCAGTCGGACTGCTCCTACCTCCTTGATCCGCCTTGATTGTTGAGGAGTACCGCCTTCTGCATCAATTCCTTGGCCCTACTACTACAATTATTGTAAATACAGGTTTAACCATACATAAAATATAAATTATTATAATGAATTTATTTCTAATCTGTGTAACTTATCTAAACTTTCTCTTTCCTAGTCTGTCATATCCACTTTGCTGTACACTTGACTCTGCCCTCTATCAATATCATTTATTTTCCCTCTATCACTCTAAGGTTTGCTGGAAGAAACACTCAATATTGAGTTAAGCTCGCCTTTGAACTACAATATCCTTTTATTTTTGTTATAAAAATGTGTTTTGTGTACAATAAAGAATATGAATTAATCAGTAAAGACAACAATTTGCTTTACAGTATTGGGCCAAGTTGTTGGCTCTGTTTATTAGGTCAATGTTTGTGTAGTTGCGTATGTTGGTAATTGGCGACCAATACTACCCGGTCTGTCTGGTCATGTCGTTTTAATACTTTGGGCACACATCAAAGGATCTCGGCGCACTCTGCAAATAATTTTCACCCCTTGTCGTCTAATTTCGTCCGTTGTTAATAAATCATCGCAGCTGCAACACTTTCCACATCCATCTCAATCAAAGTGTCAAAGCAGAATGATCTATACGCTAAGTCTGTAAAGGGCGCTCCGTAACCTTAGCAATTCGATATTTGCTCAGCACCTTGGTCAAGAGGTGATGCATAGATTCACTGTGCGGTTGCGGGGCCATCTGTATCTGCTACAAGAAAGAGAAACTCTAGCTGACCCCAGACATGTGACTCGAGTATAGGTTACTCGTGTTTCTATCCCTGTCTTTTTTTATACAACTTAGGCGGCAGACAGGCACACGGCCCACCTGATGGAATGTGGTTACCGTAACTTAAGAACGTGTGGAACACCAGGGGAATCACACCCGTGTTACCGACCCTGTAAAAATAGAGATTCTCTGTGCCATCTGTGCCAGTGTAGAACACAATATCAGGAGAATTTTTTGCTCTTTCCACTGACATCACAAATACCCTCCAGTGAGCTCTGGCTACCCTACTCACCGCCGGGAACACAACATGAGGTTATTATAGCCGTAGCATTCTGTAGGCTGGAGGTACTTCCCCAATTGGACTGCTCAATTGGGACGAGAATACCGTGGTGTCCTACCCAATCTTGTATGATCCTGCTAATACAGTTTCATATAGAAGAACAAAATTAGATACATTCAGTAAGTACGCGCATTTTCAAACGAGGCAGATATGACAATTACAATCAATCATTTTCTAATACATCAATCACTTTCCAATTATTATTTTCTCATTCAATTCATTTTGCAATTTTTATTCCAGAAAAATTATTATGTCAATATACATCAATCACTGATACCACAAACAATCAATGATCACAGTCACCAGAAATAATGCCTTCGGCTTCCTAAATTATATATCTTCATCATTTGAAAAGTTTATTTACTCCCAGGCCTACGCTATATTCGACAGATCCTCCATGTCCGAACATCAATACAAGTTTTTGTTTACGTATCGTTTGGAACTCATCTATAAATGGGTCTTAAAATTTATAATCTAGATGAAATAAAAAATTGAGTTTACATAACTTTGTATAGAGTTGGCAACGGTTCAGGCTCTGCGTTGATTAATCATGGGAACAAGTAGTTGTGTAATAATAGATATGACTTCTTTCAATTTTAAAATCAGGATATCTCTGAAATGGTGATCCATACAAAAAAAAAGTGTAGTACTAATTTTGTAGATAATTTCATGATCTACAACTTTGTCTAACCTACTTTTGCGATAACATTTAAAATTTTGCTGTTTACGAGTAAAATACTAGAATCCAATATTATTGCCCAATCGATGGAGATTCTTGATATTTCTTTTATTACGATGTATTTAAGACCAATATTAATAAGTACCAATATTCAGATGTTTTGTGACCGGGTTCCTAAGTAATTTTATAGGTGTTTAATTTTCCCGTTAGTTGTTCATTAAAATATTATTCTATTTCATTACATTATTTTCGTCTTCTTTAGTTAAGAAGACGAAAAAACTAAACTAAAAGTTAACTACTTACTGTCTGATTTGATACATAATCTTCTTTTGCGGCACCATTTTAAAAGCTATTTATCTCTTAAATACGACTGCTAATATGGGTTGCAGATAGCTGTTATAGATATAAAGAATGTAATTGTTCAATACCGACCTGTAAAGATACATATACAACATAGTACACTTTCGAAACAATTAATTCCCATTACATCTTATGGTCAGTAATCAACTGACGAACAGATTATTGTTCGTTAGTACTTAAGAACCACATCAATCGCGATTATATGAGCTACTAAATCACCCAGCCCACTTGTAAGTGTACACGTTAAGCGCGGAAAATGGAAATAGGTCATAATCTATTAAATCACGCACACACTCAATGCTAATTTAAGGCGCGTTCCCGAGATTTTGACTTGAAGTTTGTTATTAAGATCCTCTCGTTATTTAAGTGTCTCGAACTAGATTGGTGCGGCCAAACTCCTGGTTTAAATGGCGCCCAACATGGGGCCCGATTTATAACCATACTTTTTCCCTTCCCATTTCCTTTGGCTAATTGATACTGAAGGGGTATATTTATGTATAATCGACAAAGGAAATACGTTTACATCTTTACATACAACTTTATATGAAAAGTGCGACCGTATCTCCATCGTCGATTGTACTTTTGGCTACCTTAGTCTCTTTTCATCCTTCCGCCAATCGTAGTTGCATCCAAAGCTTGCACTTTAAAGCCTAATACAAATCTAATCTAATCTCCCAATGCAAATATTTCCTCGTTGTAATAATTAGTACATGTAGTATAGATACTAAAAATATAAGTAAACAACCTGATACACTTCTGAGAAAATGTCAGAGGTAACACTGAGATCATTGTGTTATCAGTAAAAGTTATTTTATCCTTATTATTGTCATAAAGCAATCATAAAGTTGTTTTGACTCCTTTTACCAATTTAATGAGAAAAACATCGAGTTGTTTCATATAATCTCGTTATTGCTCACCTTCGAAAATACGCACTGGAATAACCAGCAACGCAATAGATTGGAACGCAATACGATTTCTTATACGCATTTAATACGTAAACAAGAATATTGAACGTCATTCCAAATTAGGGGTGGCCGTTATCGAAGGACAGCGATCAATCAACCCTTGATCATGTCCTCGATGTAGCCACAGAATTCTTCATAGCTAAGTATACGAGGAGTTAGGTACAGTTGGCGTCAGAACAATCTTGACTACAAAGTTTCATTGTCTTAAAGGTAGCTTAAATGAAGGTATTAAGAGCAAATCTAACTGTTTTATATAACTAAAGGTGTGTACTAAATATTAGGTATGAAATTGTCGAGTTCGTTATTCCTGTAATTTAATAGCTATTTCCATTATTTATACTTTGTTTGAAAGTGGATTTGAAGATTTTACGACTCTGTATTAAATTTTGTTTTTATTGACCGCTTGATAAATTAAATTCGATCTTCAAAAACAGTACTTCCTAAATGCTATCCATTTTGATGATAAATTTCGTATTAAATGTTTACAGCTATCACTTTTCAAAAATGTAATAAAAGTTTTTGTTATCACTTATCGTTATCACTCCTTGAAAAATACAAAAATGTTAGTACTGAAAATTGGGTTTCCTCCACTTTCTTCAAAAGCGGCAATTTCATATGTTACGTATCAGAACAATCATTCACAGGAAGGGAAGAAACCAAAGCATTAAGATCATTTTGAGTACTTTGTTTGTCAAGATCGCTGATGCTATCTGCACATCATGTAACTTACTTTTAGTTAAAATCTTTGACATTGGGCATGTTTAGTCTAGTCAGTGAGTTTACCATTTGTACACCCTTTAAGGGCTTATCCTATATAAGGGCTATCAAGTTACATAATTTAACACACATCCTTTTGAGGCAAGCTAACATTGTTAACAGGGGTGAGGGAAAGGGATCGACCATACCAGCATCTGACAACATCAGTCATATTGTAGCCTGGGACCACAATAGCACTTATGAGAATACGGTCTTCGAATATTCCTAGCCAATGAACCTTTGGCGGTCGCTCTAATTGTAAAAAAGCTCAATGACACGTAGCGAGTTTACAAGCTGCTCGAGATCTTAGAAATTTGTAGCTTGTTAACTAGCCAGCAGTATATACCTACTACCGCTACGCCACAAAAGCTTTAGTATTTAACTTTGTAAACAAATTTTGGAACTTCAATTTAATCAACTTCTAATTTTATCGTATTGATATTTATCCGAATGGTAAATCATCAAAATGGGAAATTCAGTAAACTTTTATGAAACAAAAAAGACATGGATGTTATGTTAGGAAGTTAGGAAGACCTTGCTGTTCATATCTAAAAATTACCCTCTATGGAGATTGTGTTCCAATTGTAACGGTTTTATTTTAAATTTCAGATACTACGCCATCTTAAAACCTCTGAACGTAACGTGGGAGTCACGCGTGCGCAGAGCACTCATCGTCGCTTGGATTTGTGCGGGCCTGGCCAGCCTGCCACAGAGCTTCATCTTTCATTTGGAAGAACACCCTGTTGTTAGAGGGTAAGTATTTTTCTAAGTAATGAATTTACAGTAGAAATAGCCAAGATACAGTAATGATGAAGAATTTAGTCATTATAGTCCCTTTATTGTTTTTTAAAACTGGTTTTCTCTACAAGAAAAGAAAAAAAAAATTAACAAAAATATTAACAAGAGTAAAAAAAAAAATCTGGTATCAAAGAATTCCTCCCCATCGATGTCGACTGGTAATGTGCCCAAAAGGCAGGTGGTATTGTGCAAGACAGAGGACAATCATTTGTGCAAGAAAGAAGCCAACCCTTTGGTCACAAGTTTTAAAATTTATAAATAATATATATCAACCCTGTTGTGTACTTACAAGCATAGCGGCTATAGCTGGCTATATCATTTACAATATTGCTAACGGGACTTAACGCGATCATGGTATAATTACGTAATGTAAGAATTAACACCCACATTTTAACAATCATTGAATTCGGTCCCAATTAATAGGGGTGAGCCTATTGCCGCATTCCGGGCACTATTATTTACTCAAGCCATGCACCTGAGGCTGACTACCACGACCGTAATAACCTCGTATTATGTTCCCAGCGGTGAATAGGGCAGCTAGAACTCTCTGGAGAGTTTTGTGCTGTCAGTGGAAAGATCAAAAGCTTGTCCTGCTTTGTCTTCTACACTGATGGAACAGAAACTATCTGGGCTTACAGTGTCGGCAGCACGAGTGTGACTCTCCTAGTGTTGAACACGTCCATAGGCCACGGTAACCACATTACATGTGATTGACCGTGGGTATAAAGAACCACTTAGGTGGCAGACAAGCACACAGCCCACCTGAGATTGTGGTTAGTTATTATAACCTTGCCAGAAGCGAGCTTTAAAGGTCTTATTTGCACAATAAACTTTGGAAATTTACCGGTAATAGGCTAGCTTCTAGATCAAAATCAAACTGTGCGACGTCAGTTATTGAGCCAATCACTGATCAGCGATAGACTTATTAATCTATCTAATATCCGTTGATGAATAACAATATTCCAAGAAGCCTTATCACACTTCTTAGTCTATTATTAGACATAAATGGCAACCCACAGATAACGGCAGATTTCATTCGGATCAGCCAATATCTTCTAAATATATACAATCTCTTTGAGGGGCGCGAACGAGACCGACCAACTTCGTTATTTGCTTTAGACCGTATCTATTCAATGTATAGTAATTAGAGCTTTCTAAATAAAGGCGTGATTTCATTTGAATTGTATAAATAGCTAACTGACCCAGCAAACGTTGTTTTGCCGTATGAATTATTTCTTGATCAGCTATCAACCGGGGGTTTTTTTTACGTGCGCAAAATCCCCACGGATACCTCCCCGCCGGAGCCGGTGGAGGAGGTTATGTCGGATTCGAACCGACTAAAACGCAGGCCGCCTGTGGGTCGCTTTGGTTGCCGAAGGTGAGGTTGACAGGCATATCCCTCGCACCCTGGCCGACTCAGGGCCATCTCTCACGATCTGGTCCTCTTCTCGGGTGTGGGGACTACAGAGTCCCCAACTCGTCCCCGGAAACTATCGACCGGGGTTGAAAAATATAAAATGCTATCAAAACATAGATGTCGGTGGTAAAAATTTAGGACTAAATGTATTTTTCAATTCCACACCATAAAAAAATAACAAAAAAAAATTCCAAAAGTAAAAGACATGTTTTTGGGGTGAACCACCCTTAAACACTTAGGGGTGTAAAAATTAGTTATAAACCTATTCTCATACCTACTGAATAAACATATAAAATTTCATCAAAATCGGTCAAACCGTTTCGGAGGAGTATAAACACTAAAACAGTGACACAACAATTTTATATATTAGATAATATGTATTAACACATTAATGGTGTCGTAAGACTAATAGAAAAATACGCATACGATATCTATGGGAGAGAAGGAAAACTCGAAATAAAACCCTATACCAACCGATTTGAGTAGCGCGGCGTAGAAACAGCAGGCCAAAGCCTCCCAGCATTGGGAGAGGACTTTGTCCAGCAGTGGACTGAGAAGAGCTAATTGATTGATTGACACAATAATAATAAATAAACATAACATAACATAACATAAACTCACGCCTATATCCCCGAAGGGGTAGGCAGAGGTGCTAGCACCCACATTTCGCCAGTTTATGTTTAGGTCCCAATGTAATAGGTGGCGAGCCTATTGCCATTAACCGGGCACTTATAAACCTGCAATAAATACACACATAACTTCGAAAAGCATCGAAAAGTCATTGGTGTGTGCCATGGTAAAACCTGGGATCGAACCCGAGACCTCGTCTCAGCAGTCCATTACCCATACCACTAGGCTACCGCGGTTTTAATAAATAATAATAAATATTCCACACAACGCTATTTAGACCCATGGTAAGCATAGTTTAACTAGCTTGTGTTATGGGATCTAGAATGCGGAAAAACATACTTAGATACTTTTTTGTGTATATATTATACATAGAAACACCCAGATCAATGCAAATATACATATTCATGCATACAAATATTTGCAGTGAGCGGGAATCGAAACCGCGCCCTGCATAGCAGTCGAATGCTCTACCGCAACGCTACAGAGGTCGTTTAATAACAGACTTAGAAGTGTGATAATGTTTCTTTTATTTATGTCTCATGCGGGTACTTACAAGTATCAACTTTTCTTCATATTTCTGTGAGCCTTTTACGAACAGTCGGCTTACTAAACTAACTGTGATGCGGTTAAACTAATCCCGGTCGCCTCTGTGACTTTCACCCCGGACCAGGAGTCCATGCATTTTCCCGTCTAACGATGTGTTTGGTTTAACTTCGATATTTTCAGTAAAGCGAATATCATCTGACTGACCTCCACAATTAATTAACGAGTTACACTAGTCGGGCTTTCGAGAGATCTATCTACTACTCGTAACGACTGCCATAGACTTTCGTATGGCATAACTTACTTTCTGAGACACGGAAATACCGAGACCAATGCAAATATTATACAAACAAATATTTGCACTGAGCGGAAATCGAGCCCGCGTACCCTTCGTGGCATTCGCGTTCAATACTGCCACGCCGCCACATAGTCTTATAACTATCAATTTGTAATACACTTTTAATTTTTATAAATTTCTCTGAACCTTTGAAGATGTTAAAAGAAGCTTTATGTATTCGCTATATATAAAGGTTTCAGTATATTCTGAAAATGTCTCTCATATTTGATAAAATTGTTTCGATATACTGAGTATTGCAACTATGTCGATGAAATTTCTTAAAGGTAAGATCCACTTTGTGTAAGTCCGGAAGTTTTCGATGAGTCAGCTGTCTTAGCTCTCTTGAAGAAAGTGCCAGTGCCAGTCTTAGTAGTTCCGTTTCGTCGGAACTGCGGGTCTAAAAAGGTAAAAACTTTGATGAAATCGTATTAGGATAAAAATAAGAGTCATATTGAAAATAATCAAAAGGTTACACACTGATATGAACTGCGCTCAATTCTAATTTCGCAATTCAAATAGTTGACAGTTTTGTATGGAAACCGTAAAATGGCTCACAAATGTGAATTGCTTTGATGTCAGTTAGCAGATTCGAAAGCAGCAACACCTTCAATTCCTTTTGCTTATTTCTTAATAAATACGCTTTAATATAAAGAAAAATAGAATAAAATAACGTTTTGTATCATGTCTTGTCCACAAATTAACCATTATTACTTAAATTAAACCATTATTTTATGAACTGGGCTACAGCACCATCTAGCGAAATAAAGGTAATTCCTGTAATTCAATGTTAAACATCACAGATAACATAATACTAAAGCCAAGCTGCTAACAGATAATGGCAACACTTATACTTTGATTTCATTCTTATAATTTTATTCCCGATAATTCTATGGCAGGTAATTAATATTTTATAGTTTTAATAACACAAATTCCACAAATTAACATACTTACATTACGTTTGTAAAAGCAGTACAGAAAAAAAACTCGTAACAACACGATCCTTATTTTTGGCATGCGGCAACATTTACACGAAATTAGAATCTGCTTGGCAAACGAATTATTGTACGAATTTAAAGGAATCGATCGAGATCTGGCAATTCATAAAGTAACTCGTTTTTGGTGGAATCGCTAAATGTGGCCTTTATAGACCCCGCTGGACGCCGCTTATTCTGCGGAACAGTCTACCTCGCTAGTCCCAGTGAGTTGCGACTACCGCTGGCCCCGATGACGCGAGTGTGGTGCTGCGGTCTGCAATGAAACACCTCACAACAACAACTCACTGTTGAGGCACGAAGCGTCTAGATGCAGCGAGGGGGAAAATCCTCGATAAGACGAGTAAGTCCCCCGTGTAATGGGGCGAATGCTGCGTAATGGTTGAGTGCTACGTAGACAGGAGAGATGTCCTCTTCTAACATGGACTTAATTATACATTTATTGTACCATCACGAGAAATTTACTTGTGCGATGTAGGATTCTTAATAACGTAGTAGTTTGGCTTGCCGTCGCTAGATGGCTCTGGGTACATGTGGTATCGTCTCACGTCAAATCCCATGTATTTGTCAATCAATCAATCAATACGCCAGCCAACTAATTACTATTTGTCTAGGTAGACTGGGGACAGATTGTATTCTAAACGATTGTTCTAATGTCATTGTGAGATTTGATTCACAACCGAACATTGTTCTGAAATACGGGCCTAAGTAGACCGACTAGACCTGTTGGTCTAGTCTATTTTAAATCAAAAGACCTCTACAAAGTTAACAAACCCACAAAACCGTATTTATGTATTCTATTCACCTGTTTGAAGTTAATTGGAAAACAGGGTGAACGGCCATTCACAAGATATAATGTGTAGTTTATTTAGACTCAGCCAATTAGAGTGACAAATTGTGAGCGGGCTGGAATTCAAAGAGATCTTAAAATTATCACGCTTTGGGTTTTCTTTGTACTGTCGCACTTAAAAGTTGTTGAACTTTACACGAACAAACAAACAACTAGCCCATCGCAGTCCATTGCTGGACTAGGTCTCTCCTAATGTTGGGAGGCTTTGGCCTACTATTTCCACGCTGGCTAGACGGGTTGGTACAGGGTTTTATTTCAAGTTTTCCTTCTCTCGCAGTGATAGCGTCTGCGTATTTTTCCGTCAGTCGCCTCTTACGACTCCCTTAGGATGAGATGGGGTGGTCATACTTGTCTCCATCACCACAACTTTACACAATGATCTTTATATTAAAATTCACACCGCATCGCACCGGGTCCCAGTAGGAGTTAGGCCCAAGAAGGCTCGACGTTTAAAAAGGAGAAATGTGTGCCAATAGTCTAACGATCATGGGTTCCCAAGACCATGCGAAGTGAAGGAGAAAAAGCCTCGGCCAGCTGGGTTGGCGATGATGATATTATTCCATGACGTAGGTAATTGATATACAGAAAGCTCTTATTACTGGTAATAATTATTTCTTAATTTAAACACTTACCTATTTCCGAGTTTTACAACCAAGTAGTTTTATAAGGTAGACGAAATATCCAGCCAAATTAAATTGTAATCTTGCATAAATTTGCATAGAGCTGAAAATTGGTAGACGTCTTAAATACATCATAATACAAGACATATGAAATTTCAATTATTATCAAAAGTATCAAATATCAAAAGTCCCCATCGAATAGACTTGTGCAATTTTTTTATTCAAGGTCAAAGACAAAATTATTGTTTTCTCGCTTTTTTCTCGTAAACAGCAAGTGCTATCGTAATAGTTTGTTGCAGAAAGTTGTAAATCATGTAATTACTTATAAAATTGGTCTAATCCTTTTTTTTGTACAGATCACCATTTCGGAGATATCGCGATTATAAAATTGAAAGAAGTCAAATCTGTTATAAACAAAGTTACATGTTCCCATAGTATGATTCATGAATGCCGGGCCTGCACCGCTGGTCCTATAAACTTGAAATTTTGACAGTGACCACTTTTCATAGTGCTAATATCCACAAAAAAAGGAAGAGATGTAGGAATGAACTTCTGTACAAATTTTTAATCTTTATTTTACCTCCGTAGCAACATAATTTCCAAAATTCCATCCTTAGTGGATGCTAGCAACGTAAAAAGTATCTACTGGCAAAATTTCAAGTTTTATAGGACCAGCAGTTCAGGCTCTGTTTTGATGAATCATAACAAAGGGAACAAGTAACTTTGCATATAATGGATATTACTTCTACCAATTTTAAACTCGCGATATCTCCGAAATGGTGACCCGTACAGAAAAAAGTTTGAAACCAATTTTGTAGATAATTACATAATCTACAACTTTGTTCATCAAACTTTTACGATAGCACTTGCTGCTTATGAAAAAAATGCGAGAATATAATATTTTTGACCTTTGACCTTGAATGAAAAAATGCACAAATCCAATCGATGGGGACTTTTGATATTTATTGTATTATGGTGCATTTATGACCCCCACCAATTTTCAGCTCTTTGCGAATTTATACAATCTCAAATCTTTTATTAAGTCTGGATTAAAAGGGCATATCTAACTTACGATGAAACGTAACACCTTTGGTTAGCTAATAAATTTATTATCATTATATGAATAAGCTTATTTATAATCTTCAGAGGATAGCATTAATAAACATGTTATGTTTATTATTATTTTTTTATTTATTTTTTTATACCACTTAGTTGGCAGACAAGCACACGGCCCACCTGATGGAAAGTGGTTACCGTGACCTATGGACGTCTGTAACACCAGAGGAGTCACAGTCGCGCTGCCAACCCTGTAAGTACAGATTTTCTGTGCCGTCAGTAGAAGACAAAGCAGGACAAGCCTTTAGTCTTCCCACTGACAGCACAAACTGACACTTCCCACTGACAGCTCTGGCTACCCTACTCACCGCTGGGAACACAACACGAAGTTATTATAGCCGCGGTATTCTGTAGGGCGGAGGTACTACCCCAGTCGGACTGCTCAATCGGGCGGAAATACCGCCGTGTCCTACCTCCTACCAAATTTTTTATTTGTATATAAATTTTATAACTAAAGTGATTGCTAATTTGGAAATATTTTTTCCTAGAGTTTTCTCTACGTAAAAAGAACACTAATACACAACTTTTCCCATGAGGTTTCTGAATCGTGAGTGAACACCCGTTTCCAAGAAAAGGAACAAGTTCACTCATCTAGAGTTGTTAGTTTTATATTTACTATTTTCTTCGAAAACTGATCGTTCACACACACACGAAACTTACTAAAACGAATTTGTCACACTGCCTCATAAAGTTTTTGATATATGCTGTGAGAAATTCCTTGCAATATTCAGTCGGAAGTTTTCTTATTTCATTTATGAACTCCAATGCATAAATTCGCTTCATATATGGAGGAAAATCTAATATATTAATTGAGTACGAGTTGTTGTTTATTTGTGGTGTAATTTTTGAACTCATTCATCATAATATTTGCATATCTACCTACATGTTGTCTGAGTACCTGTCTGTGATTCAGAGAAGTATAGTATTCCATAGAGATAAAAAATAACTTACATTGGCGTGAAAGAAAATACACACAAAATCTAATGTAAATAAAATATATAAAAAAACAAAACAAATCATAAAATAAAGTGAACTGGTGATTCCTTGGCCGGCGTATTATATGGGAGAGTCGGTTATATTGGGCCATTTTTAACTTGGAATCGGATATTTAGTTTATAAAACTATTTAAATAATATAAATAATAATCAAACAAAAGTTAAAATGCGTCGAGAAATTCCTCCGCATCGCATGCCTCTTGTGGTAGCGTTCCCAGAAGACTGGCAGCGTTGCCACGTTGTATGGCAATGCTTATTCTCTGACCTAAAAAAAGGCCAGCCCTCTGGTCACGAGAAGCGTCGACCATACGCTTCGCAATCTCCCTGAAGAGATTGCGGGCGCTCGGAGTTATTCAAATTATCGAGGGTACGATTTACCGAACCAGGTAAATTTTGAATTAAAAAATTGCAACGACATAACTTCAACGCCTAGACAAACCACGCAAATGCACAAAAATCTAGACTATTTTTTTAGTTATATAACATAGACTGTTTAGTTTTATTTTACCTATATACGAGACCCTACAAACCAGTATGAAAATTATTAACCAATTCTACTGAAAACTGTTTTTTTCGCTCTCATACACAATTCTCGTTTGATGTCAATTTAATGTGGGTAGTTGGAGGCGACTCTATAGCATAGTTTATATATTCACGCCCGAAAATCCCCGAAGGGGTAGGTAGGCAGAGGTGTTTTGACACCTACATTTCACCAATTATGTAGCTCAGACAGAATACGGTCATAGACTCACTCCCTAAGACTAATTCAATGATTGGTGAAATGTGGGTTCTAATTCACATACGCTTAACCCTCCAGAGATAAAGGCGTGATGTGTGTTTTAACTTATATTTATCGAATAAAAGTAATCTTTTAGCAAAACCTACAAATTGAACCCTCTATCTACAATAATGTATCTACTAATGTCAAAAATTCGTTTCGGATCGATTAAAATTATTAAAATAATTGTTCGATTCCTCTTTTACTATAATTATACATACATATTATAATCACGCCTTCAACCCCGGAGGATTAGGCAGAGGTGAATTAACACTCATATTTCGCATTTCACCAATAATTGTAATTGGTGCCACGTAATAGGGGGTGAGCCTATTACCGTCTTCCGGACCCAATTGTTGATTCGAGCGTTGTATCTGTGCCTGAGTCTGAGCTGTATACATCTGTCTGATGTTAAACAGCCATATCCTTTAGTCGCCTTGTGCGACACCGCATGGGAAGAAATGGGGTGGTCCAAATTCTACTCTGCCGGTAACCACGCGGCTTACACGTTAATTATTCCAATACTTTTGGAAGGAGGAAGGACATGACGGTATCTCCCGTCCAAAATTGAGCAGTCCGTCTGGGTAAGTACCTCCGCCCTACTGAATACCCCGGTTATAATAACCTTGTGTTGTGTTCCCGGCGGTGAGTAGGGTAGCCAGAGCTCACTGGAGAGGTCCTGTGCTGTCAGTAGGAAGACCAAAGGCTTAAATTGACCCCACTGACTGGTGGGGGCGTGAAATGTTGGCGCGATGGTCAGGGAGACCCGGTGAAACGGTTATCCGCTGGCCGCCCGCAGGCTGTACGGTTCCCGAACCTGGGGATTACTTAATCTCCGCCCCAGGAGGCTGAACCAGCAGCCTGTGTAAAGTTCTCGGTGCTGTAGCCATGCCGGAGGAGGAGACCGGAGTGGACTTGGCTTCAGTATCTGGGAGGGGACCGGGGGCCCTTCCGCCCATCGCGCCAGCCAGTCACACAACCCCAACTTGTCTGTGGGGGTAGGACGCCTTGCTTTGTCTTCTACACTGGAGGCACAGAATCTCTTTTTACCTTCTCCCCCCCCCCTCCCCCCATCTCAAACATGAAAACTAAAAAAAGCAAGAGAAACGTTACCACAGCGGCACCATCATCCACAGTGAATGTGGATTTCTGCAACATCAGGGGCCTACACTCCAACCTTAACGCAGTCCATCTCCACTTAGAGACCGCGCAGCCTACCTTCCTTTTTCTGACGGAGACGCAAATATCATGCCCGGCCGATACAGCCTACCTAAAGTACCCCGGGTATAAACTCGAGCATAGCTTTATGAGTCGCGCCGGGGTATGCTTGTACGTCCGGGATGATATTTGCTGCCGCCGTCTCCATGGTCTTGAGGATAGGGACCTGTCAACTTTATGGGTACGCATAGATCACGGTGGCCACACCCGTATCTATGCGTGCCTTTACAGGTCTCATAGCGGTGACCTAGGCACGGCTCAACTGTTTCAGCATCTGCAGCGGTCGGCGGACAGTGTAATTGAGCAGTACCCCACTGCGGAATTAGTATTCTTGGGGGACTTCAACGCCCACCACGTGGAGTGTCTGGGGTCTCCTAGGACTGATTTTGCGGGAAGGGCTGCTCACGACTTCGCTCTAACTTATGGGCTCTCTCAACTGGTGCATTCTATCACTAGAACACCAGAAATTGAGACCCACAGAAGCTCTATACTGGACCTTCTGCTGACTACGCGCCCGGATGAATACTCCATAAGGGTAGAAGCACCTCTCGGTAATTCAGACCACAGCCTCGTCCGGGCGCAAGTGACACTCGCGCGGCCTGAACCACCGCGGCCACCTCAGTGGCGGCATGTGTGGCACTACAAGTCGGCAGACTGGGATGGACTGCGAGAATTCTTCGCGTCGTACCAGTGGAGGCAGCTTTGCTTCTCTTCTGATGATCCAAGCTCCTGTGCAACAGCAGTCGCTGACGCGATTCTAGTGGGTATGGAATGTTACATCCCCAACCGCTGGGTCGCGACAGGAGCGAGCAAACGCCCGTGGTTTAATAGGCCTTGCAGGGAAGCTAGAGACCGCAAGCAATCTGCATACAAGGCTTGGACAACGGCTCTTGCCAATAAGGATCCGAACATCGCTGAAGTGAAGCGGAAGTTGAATGCTGCTTCAAGGTCCAGTAAAAGGGCAACGTCTAGAGCAAAGTTTGAGTTCATCGGCAGAATTGGCGAGCGGCTTGCGCGCTACCCATCTGGCAGTCGTGCATTTTGGTCGCTCGCTAAAGCTGCTGAGGGAAACTTCTGCCAGTCTTGCCTTCCGCCGCTGCAAAAATCCGACGGTAGTCTGGCCCATGGCGCTAAGGAGAAGGCCGATCTTTTGGGTAATCTCTTTGCGTCAAACTCGACTATGAACGACGGGAACGTCGAACCACCCATCATCCCCAGCTGTGGTGCTTCGATGACCGAAATTAAAATCACACAACGGGTGGTCCGGCGCGAGCTTAAGTCCCTAGATGTTCGGAAGTCGAGTGGGCCGGACGGTATACCGGCGATGGTGCTTAAGCACTGTGCCTCCGAGCTGTGCCCTGTACTTACACGCCTTTTCGCACTCTCATACTCCGCGAGGCAGGTCCCGGCCTCGTAGAAGACTGCATTCGTGCACCCTGTACCTAAGAAAGGTGACAGGACAGATCCGACCAATTACAGGCCTATTGCTATAACCTCCCTTCTCTCGAAGGTTATGGAGCGTGTTATTAATACACAGCTCCTGAGGTACCTTGAAGGAAACGATCTACTGAGCGACCGACAGTACGGTTTTCGCCAGCGTCGTTCTACCGGTGACCTTCTTGTGTATCTCACAAACCGGTGGGCGCAAGCCATCGAGAGTCGCGGTGAGGCACTAGCGGTCAGCCTCGATATAGCGAAGGCCTTCGATCGGGTCTGGCACAAAGGTCTTCTTACGAAGTTGCCATATTATGGACTCCCCGAGGGATTGTGCGAATGGATCTCCAGCTTTTTGTCCAACAGAAGCATCCAAGCCGTCGTCGACGGCAGCTGCTCGGACCGCATGAACATAAACGCTGGTGTCCCACAAGGCTCCGTGTTGTCTCCGACGCTGTTTCTGCTGCATATCAATGACATGCTGTCTGATGGCTCCATTCATTGTTATGCGGACGACAGTACCGGGGACACGTGTTACACGGGCCGTGCAAATATCCCTCAGTCCGAGGTGGAGAAGAGTCGCGAACAACTGGTGTCTGAAATCGAGACTACTCTCTCTGGAGTGTCCGATTGGGGACGACTAAACCTAGTCCAATTCAACCCCACTAAGACACAAGTATGTGTATTCAACGCTAAGAAAACCCCATTCATTGTAGCGCCGCAATTCCTGGGTACACCGCTTACCATCTCCCCGAGTATCGGGATCCTTGGTGTCGATATCTCCAGTGACGTCCAATACCGAAGTCATTTGCAGGAACAAGGTTAAGTTGGCATCAAGAAAGCTCGGAGTGCTCAACAGGGCGAAGCAGTATTTCACTGCGGGGCAGCAACTCCTTCTTTATAAAGCACAGGTCCGGCCTCACATGGAGTACTGCTGTCACCTTTTTGGTGGAGCACCTGCATACCAGCTTGACCCATTCGACTCGTTGCAAAGACGGGCATTGAGGCTGGTTGACAATCCCATACTCACAGGTAGAGTGGAACCTCTTTAGGAGGGATTTTGCCTCACTGTGTGTGTTCTACCGCCTATACAATGGTTTGTGCTCAGATGAATTGTTTGACATGATGCCCGTAGCTACATTCTATCATCGCACCTCTCGCCATAGGCAGGGAATTCATCCCCACATATTGCGACCTGAGACGGTGCGCACTGTGCGGTATGAAAGAAACTTCATCCCACGCACACTCAAGCTGTGGAATGACCTCCCTGCTGCGGTTTTCCCAAGCGCCTACAATATGGGGTTCTTCAAGAGGAGCATCAGAAGGTTTCTTCATGGTCGGCAGCGCGAGTGTGACACCCCTGGTGTTGCATACGTCCGTAGGCCACGGTAACCGCTTCCCATCAGGTGGGCCGTGTGCTTGTCTGCCAACTAAGTGGTATAAAAATAAAAAAATACTTAGTATTTAATGGATATGATAACACAACCAATCCAGATAGCTACCCCTGCCTAATGCGATTATTATTATGCCCAAATTAGACGGTACCAACTGGTGAGGCTCTTAATTTTATATAATTGTATAAACTGGTTCACAGCAATAATATTTTCGTAATTCTCTCAACTAAGCTAAATTGATTGAGGATAGGAGTGGATCCATAATGGCTTAGTACAACACGTATGGACGCTACTTTCCTTTATTTCTTTTTTTTATTGTTACGTACAATTTATTTTTACCTGACTACAGCGAAGCAAAAAGAGGGTTATGATTTAGACTGACTTTGTATGTATGTATGTAGGTTCATCTGTCCCATCATAGCTCCTCAACCATTAATTATAACCGGACAAATGGGGTATCGTTAGAAGCAACTTAGTCGTCCGCTGGTTATAGGCTATATAACGTGTCACTAAATCTATTGTGGCGCCCTCTAGCGGTCATTAAGTACTGTGATAAAAAATAAATTTGAGATAAATATGTCGTGTTTAGTATCAACTGAAAGGGCAATTAGTACATTTCAAATATGTATAAGCTATACCTATTTCTTACCCCAAAATAATATAATTAAAAAAATAAGCTTTCCTAGCCACGGCTATCCTAGATATTTTCTTGTTTAATACTTTTTCAGTAGTCGGGTTTTAGTTTTAAACTTATTTTTGTATTAGGTCACTGTCTCCTATGTGAAATGTATGGGCTTCACTATCTTCGGGGCCAAAGCAAAACTCATCTCCAGGCCAGTAGTGATAGACGGTGAGGCAAGCAAGTGATAGATGAAAGAGTCTCTTAAGAAGGCTTTCCTTTCGGGGTTTGGGGTCAAATGGAAGTAACTTCCGTAAAAGTCAAAATAATATTAATTTTTATTTTTCTTAATCTCGAACGTAAGGTAAAGAAAAATAATAGTAAATGTTATAATAGTTTTTATTTATCTATATCTGCTGTAGATCACGTTTGTATTAATCACATGAATCAAAATCCACTCTTTCCGGTCAACCGAACTCGCTGGTAAGGCATAGTAAACCGTCGAAAAGCTCACTATGCCCTATATAGACAAAATGATTCATCTAATATCAATATTATCTGACACCTATTAGTGTACTCGACCAGCAATAGAGTTGAGATTTTTTTATAACAAGTACTCTATTCTAGATTGGCATGTTAAGATATGTAAAAATGGTGTGACCTGAAAGAGAATGTTGCAAAGTTCTCTCCTTCTTTTGTTTTTAATACACTATCTATTTAAGTTTAGCCGTAACTACACCATATCTTTTGTTTTTCTAACATTACTGTCCATCCCAAGGTTGCCTGGAAGAAATCGCTTCAGCGATAAGGCCGCCCATTGTACATTGAACTGTATACATGCTTACCTACTTGTCCTACTGTAAATCTGTTGATGTACAATAAAGAATTATCTATCTATCTATCTATCTATCAAATAGAATTAAAAAGGATGGATGTGCGGAGTCATGCATAAAGATCGATAAACTCTCGTATCCGCGGCAGCCTTCATGTCTGCGAAATCGCAGAGAGGCAAGAGACCCTCCTCCGCTGGTGTGGCTATGTCTTGCGGCAACTGTCAAGCTACGTGGGTTATAAATGCCTAGCAAGCTTCATAACAAACAGGGGCAAGAATATTTTTTCTGACGCGCCGCGCCTTACCGCTGTGTGTGTAATTTCACCTTAAGATTAAATTGTCACGTTTAAAGTAGATGACCAAACTTGTTAACGGCAAATCTGCTTAATGGAACTGAATGTTTAGAGGCATAATTCCAATAGGTAATCGTCTAGTTAGGAAAAAACTTCAGTGGAACTACTGCGTATCGTTTATCAAAATCTAGTTCATCTTTAGCCGCGGGATTCCCGACAGAGCAGAATTTGGACCACCCTATTCTTCCCATGTGGTGTCGTACAAGGCGACTAAGGGATAGACTCTCTTTGAATCTTTGACATCAGACAGATATATACAGCCCAGACTTAGCTTCAGATGCATGGCTCGACTCAACAATAGTGGCCGGAAAACGGCAATAGGCTCACCCCCTATTACGTGGGACCGAATTCAATGATTGATGAAATGTGTGTGTTAAATCACCTCTGCCTAACCGGCCATAAAGGCGTGATTATATGTATATATGTATGTAATTCTAAAGATACTCGCGCTGCCGCAATATCTATAGAATAGAAGTTTCTATTATATAAACAGACTAAGCGATATATTAGCGAACTCACCCCTAGTACGGAGTGTGCATTGGTGTTTTGTGCGTTGCAAACAATTGGCTGGGTTTCCAGCAATGCAGCCTAGTAGGTATCCTAAAAGCTATTTTATTAAATAGGGCATTACAATCATATCTATTATTACAAACATCATAATTGCTTAGCAGAGGAGGTTGACTTGGTTCCAAATGTGTGGCAACTACAATAGTGGTGTATTTTTCTACATTTTTAAGGATACGAAGAAATGTATTTATCGTTGCAGATTTTTCCAATGTGTGACGTACGGATCGTTCCCGACTGAGTCCCACGAGTTCGCGTACTTCCTGGGCAACATGTCACTGATGTATGTGATCCCACTGCTGTCAACCTTGTACTGTTCGTCGGCTGCGCTGCTGGAGATTATGCGACGGGCTAACCAATCCAACGGTGAGGATTACTAAATAAATACGAAAGTCACTCTGTCTATTACGCTTTCATGCCTAAACCACTGAACCGATTTTGATGAAATTTGATCTAGCGATAGATACACTTCAATATTACATACTAGGTATTGCAAACATAGCGTATGCCCTTTCCCAAGCTCAATCTATCTGTGTACCAAATATCATTAGGTTATCGTCAAAAATTACGAACTTTCATTAAAAATTTCTTTAAGTACTTTAAGTTCTCAAGCTCTAGCATCTCTTTAACAAATTTCATAAAAATCGATACAGTGATTTAGCAGACACCTTCTTTCGCATTTGGGATATTAGCAAGAATTTCATTATTTATTATTTTATATCTTTAGACAAGATACGCCGCAGCGGCGTGGGCATCCTGGGCCGAGCGCGCGCTCGCACTCTCAAGATGACAGTCACCATAGTGTTAGTTTTCTTCACCTGCTGGTCTCCTTACTACTGTTATTGTTTATGGTAAGAACTTTTTTTTACTTTGCGAGAAGGTCAACAGGTATCATGCTAATAATTTCCCAAAATCAAGACTTTTTTTTCAATTGTGTCTAAATTTTGCCCTTCGGAGCCCGGGGTACGCTTATTGATTGACTTGGGTTGAGTTTTTGTGAAGGCCACTGCCATCTGACCTCCCAACCGCAAGAAGCATAGCCTACACCAGGCCTAGTCCATTTTTAAAGCCTGTAAGGTTGGTTTGGGCCTCGAAATGTTGATAGAGCCTGCTTCGTAATTCCGAAAAGGTTCCAACAATAGTGACGAAATAATGACATTATTAAGTACCTAGGTTGTCTATAATATTACTCATCGAAACTTTCGCATTAAATAATAGTAGATAAATTCAAAATTACCTCTACTTACCTATTTTACTCATGCGAAAATCGCACGCCCTTGGATCTTCAGTGTGTTGTAGGATGTAAAATCTCCCTCGCATCCCGTCATGAACTCTAATACCTCTCGCAATACATTTTATTGAAAAACAGATGAAACCTACCAAGCTTCTTCTCTTACTTCCAGGTATTGGATGGACACAGAAGCCCAAGAGAACGTACACCCCGCCATCCAGAAGGCGATGTGGCTGTTCTCCTGTACCAACTCCTGCGCCAACCCCATCGTATATGGGGTTTTCAACCGCAACAGGTGGACGTGGCGAGCGGGTCGGGTGAGTTACTTCGTAAGTCGCACACAACAACTACTAATATGTGTCCTACGTACTTAGATAAAGCTTGTTGTGTGTTTACTTTTAAAGCAAGCAATGACTTTTCTGTGTGGGACTGGCTATACATAACAAAAAAAAAAGTAAACGATTAAAAACTATATGGTGTCAAAGTTATTCAACTCATTTGTCTTTTCTGTGTCTTGTTCCAAATTTGAAATTCAAAATGCATTCGCGCCTCTCCCAGGCATTGTGACAATTGAAGTTCTGAAAAATCTAGTACACACAGGAGTCATTGCCAGTAGTAGCCCATAAGTTCTCCCTATTCTCTGATTATCAGAAGTTTACGCGATGTTACAGACTAAATAAGAACAATTTTTATGGATTCTATCGCGATTCGGTGTAGTTCGGATAATTACTTTAAGATAAAATTAAACTTCAAAGTATGGAGAGCAACCATTTTTAGTATCCTCGTGATCATGATTGTTAAAAGGCCTCTGGAACGTCGGGATCAGTGGAAATAATCAAATAACAGATAATAAATTGCGAGAGAATCTGTTAAAAATTATTTTATTTCAAACTTATACTGTGTTGACCCTAGTTTTAATAAGTTTTATTTGTAATGTTAGTGACAATAATAACTGTATTGCTTATTTTTGTGCATGATTGAAAACTAAGTATTAATTGTTAAGTATTTAATGTCTATTTATAACTTGTTTTATGTATCTGTTTATAGTGATTTTTGTTAAATTTGAATATATCTCTACTATATTCTTCGTCTATATTAGCAATATTCATATATGAGACGTTGGTATATTTTTACGTAATAATTAGTTTTGAATTAATAACGTTTTAACGTTAACCTAAACGATTCATCAAAACCACACTAGACGCTATTTAATTTTAACATGCAAAAATTCTCTGTTATTTTTTAAATATTTCGAATCGAAAATAGCATTTTTTTTTTCATGTTTCCAGAACGTTCGCTGCAGAAGTGGCAGTATGAGACGCGGTTCAAGACTACCATACGGTGAATCTATGGAGATATCGGCAGCTACCTTGGCTAGGGCGAGACACTCTATAGGAAGTGAACGCAACGGGAGACGGGACTCAGCTTACGGCCTTCAAAATGGAACACAAAAACATTGGAACACGATAAATAACAACCATGTTGCGAACGGCAATGTGTAATCTCGGACTTATCTCGCCTTAAATATGTTATGAAAGGACAGTTGGAAGTCGAAAAGTGCTTTAAAGTTACGACATTCATTTTAAGAAATATTTTAAGCTAAAGTAGTGATTTATAGATGTATCAACGAATCTGTGAATTGGTTAAAATTGGAACACCGTTTATAACTGTCAAATGCATACTGATTTAAAACACATCAAAGTGAATTTGGAAATAAATTACATTTTCGAAGGGACAGTGTCGTCATCCTTCATAATCACATATACGTTGATACGATTATAATCACGTAACGTTAAATTTTAAAACAGTGTTTTGACAGTTATCTGATATCGATAGAGAAGTGACTAGTGTATATAAATAACGTTTAACGTAATGGCAACGAGTGTAAATAATAACGATAAACGTTTTATTTTTGTTTTTCCTGGACAGTCAGTTGTGTAATGAGGTTGTAAGTGTGTACTCAATTCTTAAAGTTATGTGAAAGAAAGCTTTAAGGAGGAGTTTGAAACATATCTGGGATTCGATAGGTTTGAGAGTGAAAATGGTTCGTGCGGTTTGTGCCATGCCTTGAGATTTGCTGTAGGTAAATAATGTTGGGAGTTAGGTACGCTCTGACATGTAACATTCCTATAATTGAATTAGTTATAATTAGCTGTTAATGGCCAGCATAAAGAGACTACGTCAGTTGAATTTCTTAAGGTTGACTTAGCGACAAATTCTGAGCAATTTTAAGTATTAATTAAATGTCAACCTTATTCCATTAAGGCAAAGCTTAATATAATAATCAAGAACTGTTATCGGATAAGATTTAATGCTGCATACTATTTTCAACTTTATTTAAATAGACTAAGGTTGATACTTAATTAACGCTTACAAACTGTCCAAGTATTTTGTTGTTTGGTCTGAGTTTGACCCTTACTCTTTGCGATTGATTAAAACCTCTGTTGTGTTTGACAATCGCAATTGATATTCTGGTTTGTCGAGGTGTTAAGGATACTCATGGCTTTCCTGTAAGTTGAAACATTCCAATAAGAACACGCTTAAGTTATTACGTATATATTTATTCAATAAGACTGACTGACAGACGATAAGTCCTTAGTAGATATTTTAATATCAGACACTAATTGTTATTTCTTTAAATATTATTTTTATTATACTTGTATTTTTTATATTTTGTTCTCCTTTAGTGGTATAACGTGTACCTTGGCTGTGAGGTGATAGAGTCTCGGCTCTATGTAAACAAAGAGATATGAAATTTTGTACCAAATCTTAATCCTAAGTTAATGCAAGAGCTAATTTTTTAATAAAACATTAAAACAAATTGTGTTCTCATTTAATATCCACCCATTTTAATTTAAAATATTAATTTCACACATTATTTAGAATAACACCCATGGAAACCAGATTTAAGAAATATTTTGTAACATCGTTATAATATAGAGGATAATTCACTTACATAGACAATTTCAAAATGTTGTTTGAAACTTCATTACTTTTTTGAAGTAACAACAGGGATATTGATATCAGTACCGATATAATTTTTCAAATAACGGTATCAAAACTGTTTCCTTTCTGACTAAAGATTAACGTGAGGACTAGAAGCTATTATAAACAGTACATCTACATAAATATATGGTTATATGAACATTTAAATATTAAATTATCTTACTGTAACGCTTACATCTAATACTTGGCCACAATATAATGACTTTCCCTCTGCCGCGGTCGTTAAAATAAATTATTTTATACAAGATATAATATTTTAACTAATTCAAACTAGATTATTACTAAATTAAATTGTTTTAGAGAATTTTACTCACATGCTACGTTAATTCTGTTTCAACATATCCGAAAGTACAAACAACAAGAAATACAATACATTATGATTGAGTATGCAGATAACAAGTTACATTCTAACGAAAGAGCTAAAAAATAATTTCTAGTTTAATACTTGTATAAGACAATGGTGAAACAGAGTTCATAAAATACGAATTAACAGTAACAAATTTTATATCGTTTGAAACGATGTATCCAAACAACATAAATAAATAAATAGAACATCCACGTTCAGACTCGCGGTAACAACTGGAATGCAGATTGTCTTTAACATTACATACTTAAGACGCGACAATACATGTGTTTGATTTAACCAACAGTAAGCAAGATAAAAAACGGCATATAACTCACGACAGCCAGTTTATAATCATCTACAAATAGAAATGTCCGACACGCATATTTGTTTTAAACCCATAAAGAGGACCGGCTCCGAGGAAAGCCTAGGATGAAATCCGCCCGCGGCGGCAGCGCGACTGGCGCGCCTCCCCGTTTTCCCGGGACGAGTTGGGGACTCTGTAGTCCCCACACACCCAAGGAGGGAGCCAGATCGTGAGACATCTCTCACGATCTGGCCCCCTCCTATGGGATATGCCTGTCAACCTCGCCTTCGGCAACCAAAACGACCCACAGGCGGCGTGCGCTTTAGTCGGTTCGAGTCCGACATAACCTCTTCGACCGTCTCTGGTGGGGTATCCGCAGGGAATTTGCGCACGTAAATAAAAAAAGAAGAAATCCGTTGCATCTAAAATTGTTGTACCCGATATTAAAAATAACGTTAAAACGTTTAACGATATTAACGATTACGATAATGAGTTAGTTGTTGGTAAGATCAAACAACTATTTTATGGCACATATATTAATAGTACTTACAACACTTAAACACTCACTAGATACACTTTGACAACAATGTACATTCATACAAAAATAGATGGAAAGATTCGAGTGGCTGATGCGTATAAATTTTTATCCAAATATTTTCTGTTCATTTGATTTTATTGTTGATATATTTTGTGTATACATAGAAATACTACTCATGTACATTATCTTGTACATTGATAAGAATTTTGTCCAAAACTTCATAGAAAATTGTATTAAATTTTGTAATAGCAAAATAGCTAATCAATTGATATTGTATATCTTTATAAAAATGTTTCACGGGAATGATCAGAACCAGAGCAATGGAAGTAGCCAGGTTATAGTTGTAGTTGTTTAAGAAAACAAGAAAAAATTGTGTATGAAAAAGATAAAATTTTGCACAATCGCTGTCACAAGTCGTTGCGAGCTTTATAAGCGATTTTCACGTTGCAAGAAATCAATCAATAATATTTAATGGAAAATAATAATTGTACTTTTTTGAGAATAAATTTAAAATCGTTACATATTCTCATATTTTTATGAAAAGTGAAATGTGTTAAGCTTATACCGACGACAACTATATACTCGGGGGAGTCCCTAACTCCCTCTAGGCCACCTGGCTACACCCATGTACATATATTGAAAAAATACATTTACCAGCTTATAAATAGTGGAAACAACATTTCATAAACGCATATAACAAGAAATCGAATACATAGAGAGTCAAAAATTCTAAACATCTTCACATTCTACGTAAAAGTTCTTAAAATGGCACATATAGAACACACCGACACAATATAAGCTCCCCCTAACATTTACATAAATCTTCCGTACATAAATACATGTATGTAACAAGAGGTTATATCTATATATTAAAACCATAATACAGTGCATTTCGGATATTGCTGCACAATACTGCGACATAATTTGATAAATCTTAAATACCTATCATATGTTGATATGAAATTAAAAATAATAATAATAAAAATAAATAGTTCAAAACAAAACTTAACTACATTATTATATAATAACACTGAAAAGTCTTACAATTCACATAAAATAACATTTTAAGCTGAAACTCAATTTCCTAAAAAAACATGTTAACGTTATTTGAACACAGAACAGTTTTTATTAACAGTTATTGTAAACGTGTTAATGTTAAATAACGTGCGTATATAAATTTTAAATTTACAATTTTGTCAAATTAAACTTGAATTTCTTTTAAAAATAATACTTTAACTTTAATTTCTTTATAGTTATTTTGTAAATTTCGCTCTGATTCCATAACATTAATTGACCGAAAATATAAATAATAAGTTTCAAATTGTATATACCGCTTTTTTCGTATTAAACTACCACGGAAAAACATACCTTATTTCCTTACTGTTCTGAGCTATTATTTCTTGCTCCTTTTGGAACATATTCTATGGTACTTTAGTTAGAACCTCACTGGTCACCTTTCTCTAGCTCAGTGAGTTCGTGTGGGGGCGCCCCATCCTTATCGTTCGCGGCCAGACGACTCTTTTCAATGTCACCCTGGGAGAGTGACGCCACAATAATGGCGCCTAGAGCATCGCATACCACGTTGATAGTTGTACGGAAGCGGTCCCTGTAAATACAAATAATTTTCTACTTTAGTAAACCAAGTACAGTGAATACCTAGTATTATGAAGTGGAGTTGCAAGTACGGTGGATAAGTTAAGTAGAGTATGTGGCCCCACTACCGCCTTCAGGGACCAAGCTAACCACACCTGATGGTATTTGATTTGAAAACTTAATTGAAAATTTGCAGCTTTGGCCGACTTGATTAATTTTTTATTTAACTTTGACATTAGTAATTTTTTTTATTTTTAATTTTAGTTGTTATTATTTTAATAATAACAACTAAAATTAATAATAAAAAAATTAATTTAATTTTAATGAGTAATTAATTTAATTTTTAATATTGCCAATTAAATTGAGCTAATTAATTGACTCTTATTGTATGTTAATTCGAAATGAATTAAAAATTTGCATGTCTATTGGATGGAATATGGAATGATCACATGATTTTCAAACGCAAACCTTACTGTATGTACCTGTATTCGCAAATTAAATTATGATTATGATTAGAGTACGCGGCACAAAATAAGTCCCATGACCGCGGCGTGGCAGTCGCAACATGTAATGTTGCCAGTATCGTGTTTTTGTTTTACCAGATCTTTTATTGTTCAGAAATGAATGTAATAGTACTTAGTTGAACTACTGAACTTAAGAAGTTAAAGGAGTGACAACTTCAGTCAAAGTGCATCAAAAGGCAGTCTTGAATCGTGTTGTGAAACCTCCCATCAATACACCTTTTAATGTGATTAGTGGGTTTGAGCTCCTCAGCCGCCACCGTAACACCTTATGCCATCCTCCAAATAGTGTACATGTTGTGACGAGATTGGAATCAATATATCCGGCTCCGGTGGTCCGTGGGCATTTTGCGCACAATAAAAAAGGATATACATGAATCTTGAATGAATACTTACAGTAGCCAATCAACAGCGAGAATGATGGAGACGTCCTCGGCGGGCAAGTTGACGGTATCCAACACCATCACCATGGTTACCAGTCCAGCCTGTGGGATACCCGCCGCGCCTATACTTGCTGCCGTTGCCGTCACACTAGAACGTAATTTAAAAAAAATGTGTATTGTCAAGTCATTTTTTTTTTCAATAAAATGGCAAATTGACGGTTTCTGTGTTAACTTGTATGAAATAAAGAAGTATGACGTCACACTTTGTTGTTGACAATTAATTCACTATTGTCATTGACATAATATTATTAATATTTGTATATTATATATATTATTAATAATTGATTCTATTAAAATAGAAAATATTGAATTGGTTTAGGCGGGATTCAAACCCGCGATCTTCCCTTATAGGAGAAATACTACAACCACCAAGCCACTGAACCTTTTTTTTATACCACTTAAGTGGCAGGCAAACACATGGCCTACCTGATGGAAAGTAGTTACCGTGGCCTATGAACGTGTGCAACACCATAAGAGTCACACCCGTGCTACCGACCCAGTGAACGGAGAGTTTCTGTGCCGTCAGTGCAGAAGAAACAATCGGGACACGCCTTTAGTCTTCCCACTGACAGCACAAAATCTCTCCAGTGAGCTCTGGCTACCCTACATGCCGCCGGGAACACAACACGAGGTTATTATAGCCGCGGTATTCTATAGGGCGGAGGTACTTCCACAGTCGGACTGCTCAGTTGGACGAAAATACCGTCGTGTCCTATCTCCTATATCCTCGCCTGATATCATCCATCGGCGACTGTGGGCGCCATCTACCGATATTCGATACCAAATGCTTTAAAATTTCATTCAAATATAATTGATTGTTTATAATAATATCATTGAATATTGTAACATTATTTTGTAACCATCAATGGAAGATTTAAAAAAAAACGATAAAAAGAAATTTTTACCGCTTCATTGTTATAATTTATACAATAAGCTCAGATACCCACCAATTTTTTTTTGTACTCTACTTGAAAGAAAGGAAAAAAGAAAGATTTTATTTTTATTTTGATCCTCACAATGTGTTTCTTATATACAATAATTCGTAACACAGGTTAGATAAAACTTTCACACTGTGTGAACCCAAGTAGAGAACCTCTTCGTGTTCTGTTGATGTTTTGATTAAAGTTTACACTAAAATTTTAAACGTGGAACATTTTTTTCTACTATGTGCTAAGCTCCGTAAATAAAGATTTAAAAAAAATTGTTTTAGTTCTCACTATAATTGAAATACGTTTTATAATAACTTTTTTCAAATAGACGAAACAACTCTCCAGTTTATTTCTCATAATATCATTATCATTTTCTCTCATATTATCATTCTCATAATAATATAGTTCTAATGTAGTTCGCTGAGTTTCTTGCTGGTATCTTCTCAGTAGAACTAATCTACCGAACCGTGTTGATTGTGATAGGTTTCAGGAACCCTGGTACCCTAAACACAAGTTTAATCTTAATTTGGGTACCAGACTTGATCATACTATGCAGTTAAACTATCATCAAATCGTATTGTAATGTGTTCACTAGATTGTAACTATGGATTAAACGAATTTTGAATTTTGAACCAGCGAAAGAATCATTTTCCAATGGTTTATTTTTATATTATTTAATATTTTTATATTATTTCTTGACATACACAATTGTAAAATTTTGACGTTCATATGTACTCTTTGTGTGCCTAAACTGAATAAATGAAATTGATTCTTTGATTCTTTCATTCATAATTAAATAATCAAATCATATCTCACCTGACAGCAATAATCTTTCCGAACGACATCTCCACCTGTCTCAGCTGAGCGATAAAGATGGCCGCCACGGCCTCGTAGAGTGCTGTGCCGTCCATGTTGATAGTCGCACCGATGGGGATCACGAACCGCGTGATGCGGGGGTCCAGGCCCATTTCATCGCAGCACCCGATCGTGATGGGCATTGTGGCTGAACTGGAAGCAGACATGAAGATAAATTAGAAGATCAACCAATTGCCTATTGCAGTCCACTGTTGAACATAAGCCTCTCCTAATGTGAGTCATTTCTGCCGATCCTCCACCTTTCGTATCCAATCTGTTCCAGCCACCTTTATGAGGTCGTTAGTCCATTTGACTAGGGGGCGTTTTACCTTCCGTTTGTCCTATCGCGGTCTCCACTCTAGCATTTGCTTGCTCCAGCGACAATCGATCCTTCGACAAACGTGGTCAGTTCACTGCCACTTCAACTTGCTTATTCTGCGAACTACTACGTTTTGAATATTATCCTTAAAATTGGTAGAAATGTGGATGAGTCCACTATATTTGGAGGACTGGGTCACCAAAATAGAATCATAAATACAATTTAAAGTAGTTTGCATTTCGTTCGGGTGTATGGGGATGGCTGACCTCATCTGCTAGCCGATTCACCTGCTGGCTGAGGCTTTTGTTATACCACTTAGGTTGCAGACAAACATATGGCCCACCTGATGGAAAGTGGTTACCAGGGCCTACGGACGTGTGCAACATCAAGGGAGTCACACTCGCGCTGAAAACCCCTGTAAGCACAGAGAGTTTCTGTGCCGTCAGTGTAAAAGATAAAGCAGGATAAGCTTTTGATCTTCCCATTAACAGCACAAAAACTCTACAGTGAGCTCTGGCTAACCTACTCACATGCATACAAATACTTGCACTGAGCGGGGATCGAACCGGCGGCGCCACCTGCGTAACGGCCGCGTTCATTACCGCCACGGCACGTGGCTGTCGAATGGTAACAAAATATAGGCAGGAAATTAGTTAAATTAAATATCAGTTAATATATCAAACCTACCTAGAAGCAGTACCGAAAGCAGTCGCCATGACCTGTCCCATCTTCGCAATATACCCGCAGGGTAGCTTCTTCGTGGCCAATATAAACAGAATGCTCAAAGTTCCAAAACCATGGAGGAACAGCCCCAACAGCACAGTCACGAAGTACAGCCCCAATCGCCCCACCAGCTCAGCGAATGAATCGATTTCCATGATCTTTGCCGTTACTAAGAAGAATACTCCGAGAGGTGATAACCTGAAAATCGAAGAAACAGCAGTTAGTTCAAATTTATACTGAGACATCTTGATAGCGATTTTTCAGTAGCGTCCAAAGTCTGGGATCAAAATTTGTCCAGCTAAGTGAAATTCCTTGTGTTAGAAGTGGGTTCACGTTCACGTGTAATGGTCAAGATTCGAACTCGGGACTGGAATTACAGTCAGGTTATGTCGGACTCGAACCGACTAAAACGCACGCCGCGTGTGGCTCGTTTTGGTTGCCGAAGGTGAGGTTGACAGTCATATCCCTCGCACCCCGGCCAACCCAGGACCTACCCTCACGATCTGGCCCTCCTCTCGGGTGTGTGGGGACTACAGAGTCCCCAACTCGGCCCCATGTTAACTTTGTTCCATTAATTTAATATGACAATAATATACTCCTTAAAACAGAAAAAGTGGGTAACAACTTTTCAATTTCAATGCAACTTTGCCTATAATTACTCTGGTAGCTTATTGGACTCAGCCTCAGATGCATGCCTCGAGTCAACAATAGTACCCGGAAGACGGCAATAGGCTCACCAGGGGTGAGGCACGTAGTACCCTAGGTCCTACGGAATAGGGATTACGTGGGACCAAATTTAATAATTGGTGAAATGTGGGTATTAATTCACCTCTTCCTAACCCTTTTTGAAATAAATAAATAAACCCTCCGTGAATAAAGGCGTGATTATATTTATGTATGTATGTGTGTTTTGGTTATAAGATCACAAAACAGTACAAATACGAACACCCACACCATCAGATCTACATTTAGGCGAGTTTCCAATAGAGACGCTCACAATACTTATTTTTTTCGTGCAAAAAAGAGTCGGTTGGGGAGGTTCTTTCGAGCTGGCCCTCTTCGAGTGTGGGGACCATGGGGTCCCCATCTAATCCGCGGGTATGGGGAGACGCGCATCTCACCGCCGCGGTGACCCTCACAATACTTAGTGTTATCAGTGCAAAAAAACTATCAAAAAAAACAATAAAAAATATCAATGGAAGACACTCACCATATCACCCACCCAGTGATGATCATCATAGCCTCAGAGAGCGTGTGAAAGAAGTTCTGCAATGGTCGACTCTTCTCTCCCATCTTACCCATCGTGATGCCCAGGACTATGCTGAAGAACACCAGTCCCAGCACATTGCTGCCGCTCTGGTAGTCGCCTTTTATCTCATACGTTTCCAATGCTCCTGAATATGGGTAGTTTTATTGTTAATTAATAAACTGTACTGGGACGTACGAGGTTTCGATCAGGTTCAGGCACTCTTTTGGGTTGTTAGCTTACATTTTTTACTTTGCATTTAATGTCAAACATACCTATACCTTTGGTTAGCCTGACTTTTCGACCCGGTTACACCAGCCGTGGTCACAGGCCGTCAACATTATTGTATATCATGGAACGCGATAGTTCAAAAGTTATTACAACACATGTAGTTCTATGATTGAAAATAATCAGGACCCAAATTATAAAATAACTAGTTATAAAGATATTTTTTTTAAAACGTAAGTAAAATAAATTTTGAATGAATTAAGAACTCCGTATCCCAAAACGAAACTCGTAGGACATAATAATAGCCAATTACTCGTAGATAAAAATAACCAAATTGTCAAATTGTAAGCCATGTGGTTCCCTGCAGAGTAGAATTTGGACCACCCCATCTATTCTCATGCGGTGTCGTACAAGGCGACTAAGGGATAGGGCTGTTTAACATCAGACAGATATATACAGCCCAGACTCAGCCTCAGATGCATGGTTTGAGTCAACAATAGTGCCCGGAAAACGGCAATAGCCCCTAATAGTGGGACCGAATTCAATGATTGAACGGTCCGGGGATAAAGGCGTATGTATGTATATAACCATTAATTGTAATTTTTTGTGTTATACAGTCGTCAATGGAGATACGGTTGCACCTTTACATAGAACTTTATATGAAGAAGTGCAATCGTATCTTCTTAGTCGATTGTACAACGGGGCTCCTATTCTACTATTTTAATTTCATAACACAATCACTGTCACACCACTAACACTGCAAAAAATGCCACAAAATGATTATATATTAGACTTTAGTGATATGCAATTAAAGACCAAAATTAAATAAAAAGAAGTTCATAACATTTTTCATTCGCTCTACAAGAAGTCATTAAATTTTTTTTTTTTTTTTGCAGTGTCTGTGGCGGGTCTCATGTCTACAACCTTTAGAAAATAAAATTATTGATAGGTAATTAAAGTGCTTTAAAAAAGTAATCATAACTCACCTTCACGACTTCTATTATTAGTTTTATCGAAAACAAGCCGAGTCCGGTAGGAGGCAATGGTGGCTTGCGCGATGTTCTCGGGGAACACATTCCTGAAACAAATACAATAAGTTAACTTTTAATATTAGTAGACCACGTTGATTCTGGCAACGAAAGACCTCTCCACCTAAAGGTGTCTTAAATTGCAATTAATTACAGAGTAATTCTAAGTGATCTCTATGGAAAATATATCAAGAATCAAAGAATCAATTTCATTTATTCAGTTTAGGCACACAAAGAGTGTCAAGAAATAATATTAAAAATATTAAATAATGTAAAAATAAATCATTGGAAAATGATTCTTTCGCTGGTTCGGTAGGTTAGTTCTATTGAGAAGATACCAGCAAGAAACTCAGCGAACTATATTAGAACTAGATTATTTAATATTTGATATCCAACCTCTTTAACTAGGAAAACCTTGTTAGTTGGCGTGTGTGTGAATGTGTGTGTGCAGAAGCATGTGTATATCAACAGATCTATTTTAAGTCGGTTAATATAAGATTTCAAGATCACTATGAGCAAGCATGTCACGATTTGAACGTGCGGTTTTATTGGTTTATACGGAAGAAATGATTTTTGACAGTTGACTTTTCTTGGTACCGTGACAGCAATTTCTCATACATATTGGTTTAGTATCAGTGTTGCCTAGCCCTAGCCTAGACTATAAAACTTATTAAAAACATGCTCACAATTCACATATAGCAGTGAATGGCAAAGGTCACTTCGCATCCGGCCTACTATTGTACTTTATTGTTAAACTGGCCATTCAGTGCACCTGAGTGGACGAATTATGATTTTATTGCTCCTTGTTCGTTGATGATAGTAGTTACAATAGTGATTATTAAAGAGTTGTCGTGTTGGTTCCCGAACTAGAATATGCCACCTGATCTCATCCCGTGTGTGTCGTAAAATGCGACTAAGGTATAAGATTGTTCTCTGACAGTAAATATAAATATACAGCCGATGACCAAGTCCCAGGCTTATCGGCAATAGGTTCATCCCATACATGGAACCGAAAATCATGGTTGGTGGAATGCAGATGTTAATAAACCTCTGCCTAACTCTTTTGCCCCTAAGCCTTATCCGTCAATCATCGGTATACCGGCATGCAGGTGAGGTTTTTAAACCTAAAATAATAATATTCTTCCTAACTCCTGCAATTCAGTTAATAATAATAATAATAATAACAATATTTCACGACATTCTACACAACGCTATCTGGACCCATGGTAAGCATAGCTTAACTAGCTTGTGTTATGGGATCTAGAATGCGGATAAACATACTTAGATACTTTTTTTTTGTAAATACATACTTATTATACATAGAAACACCCAGACCAATGCAAATACATATTCATGCATACAAATATTTGCAATGAGCGGGAATCGAACCCGCGCCCCCTGCATAGCAGTCGAATGCTCTACCGCTACGCCACGGAGGTCGTCGTCGAGTTAATCTGCTTGTGTTAGGAATGGACTTAGGTCCATAGCCTAGCGACCAGAAATCTAAACGAGGATCTCGCAAGGAAGTTTGGAGGGCCCGAAATCTTTATGGATTGAATACACAACCCATTTTTTTTTTTTTACGTGCTCAAAATCCCCACGGATACCTCCCCACCGGAGCCGGAGAAGGAGGTTATGTCGGACTCGAACCGACTAAAACGCACGCCGCCTGTGGGTTGCTTTGGTTGCCGAAGGTGAGGTTGACAGGCATATCCCTCGCACCCCGGCCGACCCAGGGCCATCTCTCACGATCTGGCCCTCTTCTCGGGTGTGGGGACTACAGAGTCCCCAACTCGTCCCCGGAAACGGGGACGCAACCCTAATCTTTATAGCGTTGTCGGCACACAAGACAGCTTCCTTTCTGTTTCCATCGTTTACATTCCATGAACAATATCTGATACATATAAAGCCTCGGACAGCACGTTCAACCGTCAGTCCCAGTTGTCATATGAACACATTTGACAGTCGTTACGGGTAATTGGAGCCCAAAAAACTCCGACAACTGGTCTTCTAACTGCATTATTTCGATATCACCAATGTGTTTACGGAAAATCCGCCATACGGCCATAATAACCGCGTGTTGTGTTCCCAGCGGTGAGTAGGGTACCCAGAACTCACTGAAGAGTTTTGGTGCTGTCAGTGGGAAAACCAAAAGCTTGTTCTGCTTTGTCTTTTACACTGACGACACAGAAACTCTCTGTGCTTACAGGGTTGGCAGCGCTAGTGTGACTCCCTTGGTTTTGCATACGTCCATAGGCCACGGTAACCACTGTCCATCAGGTGGGCCGTGTGCTTGTCTATCAACCAAGTAGTGTAAAAGAAAATAAACAACCCGTAGTCACAAACAGCACCCACTCACGAGGACGATAATGGCCGCCATTTTTGCTAATATTATGATTGAGCCTAGCCTTGATCTAAAGAGAAAAGAAACGCAACGTATATAGGTTAATGTTCGGAGATGAATGCTCTAGGCAGAACGTCAATCTGTCCCCCACTTATACATAGTTACCATGTTGTTCGAGTCATTGTTACTCTGAGTGCAGTTCAGAGACCGTCAGTATGCTTCTCTCATGTAACATTGTATTCAAATCAAATCAAATCAAATTTTATTTGCATAAAAACATGGTATACATACGTTATAAGGACCACAAAATTGAGCATGCATGTTTTGCCAGTGGTGTACTAGCGCCCAAATATTATTTCCTATCAACAGTATCAACGCCTTTGTTCAAGAAATTCGTCAATGCTATAGAAGCCTATAGATTGTCTGCCACCTAACTGGTATAAAAAAGTAAATGTTTCTTTACCAACCATAACACAATTTGAGCGTAAATTGACATTATTGAATCATCATCTTAGCGTTGTTCCTAGTTGCTTCCTGAAACTTTCAACTCCGGGGTTCATTTACTCCTCCTCCTTTTCGTATAGCTTATACGATTTCTAGAGGCACAACTGCCTTCTGACCTTACATTCCACAAAGGAAAGCCTGTGCCTCTTCGCTCAATCAGCAGGTGACCGGCTAGAGTTTAATGAATATCTCAGATATTAAAAATAAAATAAAAAAGTCTCCTCTAGCAAATTTTATTAAGGTACCCACTAAATTGAAAAAGAAAATGAATTCGTTGGAAAATTATTATGCTAACGAAATTTATGATAAATTGAATTAAATTATTACGGGTCAGAAAGCAATAGAATATTACTACTAACAAAGAAGTCAGTAAGCTAGGACAGGACACTCTCACCTCATCAATGACATTCAATTTTAAACTTTATGTTGATAGACTTAAAGTCCGAAATTAAATGAGAAAGAGTACATAGCATCTTTTCGTGCACTCTACAAGATGCCATTCAATTTTAGACTCTAAAAGTATAGCAGAAAAGTCTAAAATTACATGGTATTGTTGCAGTATTAGTGATATGATAATTTTTTTTTTTTTTTTACGTGCGCAAAATCCCCACGGATACCTCCCCACCGGAGCCGGTGGAGGAGG
The DNA here is from genome assembly GCA_963662185.1 of Eilema griseolum. Taxonomy (NCBI): domain Eukaryota; kingdom Metazoa; phylum Arthropoda; class Insecta; order Lepidoptera; family Erebidae; genus Eilema; species Eilema griseolum. The sequence continues at coordinate 6,313,050 of OY759248.1, read as the reverse complement.
TTATGTCGGACTCGAACCGACTAAAACGCACGCCGCCTGTGGGTCGTTTTGGTTGCCGAAGGTGAGGTTGACAGGCATATCCCTCGCACCCCGGCCGACCCAGGGCCATCTCTCACGATATGGCCCTCTTCTCGGGTGTGGGGACTACAGAGTCCCCGGAAACGGGGAGGCGCGCCACGCGCGCCACCGCCGCGGCCTGCTTCTGCCAGGGTGACAGGCGGCTTCACCTGTCACCCCCAGGCCGGCGCTCATGGGGGGCGGAGGTCGTTCATCGACCTCCGACGCCCGAGTTGCCTTCGTACGCGGGCAGCTTGTCTAGCGATCCTTTGTCGCTCCCGCTGCCGCTCCCGCCCCGCCTCCTCCTTCACGAGCATTACTTGCTCGCAAAAGGAGGCGCCGGCCGCCCACGCATCCGCGCAGCGAACCATCGCCGCGAGCAAGGTGGAGAGCGTGAGAACCCTCACTCCCAGGGCCGCCACAAACTCCCGCCTCGGCGTCTCCCACGCCGGACACTCGGTGAGCGTGTGCGGACCTGAGTCCTCGCTCGCGTCGCAGTGATGGCACTCGGACGTTGGCTCTTTCTGCATCCGACGCAGATACTTTCCGAAGCATCCGTGCTCGGTGATCATCTGCGTCAGACGGTACGAGAGGCTGCCGTGTGGCCTCTCTAGCCACTCCCTCATGATGGGTCTTACCGCCGTTACTACGGCGTGCCCTGCGCTTGGTTGCCCAAGTCGTCTCTCCCATTCCGTCACCATTTCCCTGTGGAGCCGGGATCTCACGGCCCGAATTTCTTCGGGCTCGGGATCGTGACCCCGCTCCCGCGCCGCCCTTCGGAACCGGTATAGCGCCGAAAGGCATCTCGCTTCCAGGATCAGTGATATGATAATATTGCTATTATGACATAATATTAGCAGAATCGAGACCCAGGTAGCTTTCCCCGCGTCAAAATTCGTACGCGCATAACATCCGAACAACTGCGTCAAATTGAATAAACCTATTTTATTGTGATCGTTTTTACTAGGACAAATAAAAAAAATCTACAACATTCTACACATCGCTACCTAGACCCATGGTAAACATAGTTTAACTAGCTTGTGTTATGGAATCTAGAATGCGGATAAACATAACAAAAAAAAAAGTTTTTGTTGTAAATGCATACATATTATACGTAAAAACACCTAGACTAATGCAAATATATGACGGCGCCTCACAGAAATGACAGTGTCAAGAGTGACGTGAGCTGTCACTCTAGCGGAGCGTCGTGTCGATGGTAGCGGGGCGGCCATCTTAAAACGACACTTTGATTACGAACGGCCGCCAGCGCACCACGTCTGCGACGAATCGCTACATATCGTACTAATCCGAGCAAATTCTTATTGAGTTCGTGTTGATTGTATTGCCTGAAATCATTATGTAATTATCTGCGACCTTATTTCGTGAAAATTGTAATCGTTTAAAAGTACCTGCAATAGTTTGGATTGTGAAAGTTAATTAAAAGTTCATAGAAGTTCATAGTCGTTTCAATTAGCTCGCCCACGTGCCCACGATGAATTCTGGTGAGAGCCCTCCTGCGCTTTCATCAGAAGTGGGATCGAACGAATGCAGTAATGGAGAAAGGCCACCGGACAGAACATACGCCGAAAAACTTTTGAGTAGCATGGAAACATTGCTCACTCGAGTTTTAGCTGCTCAACAGGTGCCAATAGTGAGTACAAATCGTTCACCTCTATTGAAATTTGATCCAGACGATTCAGAGTCTGACATCGATGATTGGTGCAAAGTGACGGAAGTGATCGTGAAAAATAAACGCCTAGAAGGAGTCAACTTACTCGTAGCGTTAACTGGCGCACTTAAAGGTCGTGCGGCGGTGTGCATTACCAAGCTTAATCTGGATGAAATCACCTGGGATGCCGTCAAGGAGATTTTAATCGCAAGATTTTCGAAACCTAGGCTGATACAAGACCACTTTGATGACGTTCTACGATTCCAAATAAACGCCAAGGAGACAGCATCTGAATCTGCTTTACGTTTGTGGAATATTATCGAAAGGATACCTAAGTCGACGATGTGCGAAGAAGTGATAACTGGATTTGTAATATCGGTGCTGTGCCAGAGAGACAATGTGATACGTCGTGAATTAAACGCACAGACGGTCACAAGTCGTTCGCAATTATTCAGAATCCTTGGTGGAATATCACTGAAGCGACATTTGGATGCAGATGCCCAAGAACCTGAAGCCAAGAGAACTCGTCTAGCTGAGACGTTCCTCGGGAAATGTCACTACTGTGGATTGACTGGACATCGTATAGCTGAATGCCGGAAGAGACGCAAGGATGCTGAAACAAAAACTCAAGAGTCTTCGAGCTCATCGCGCCCTGCAGAAAAGAGGCCAACTGTGATCTGCTACGCGTGTGGACAGCATGGACACGTGGCAACCGCCTGTCCAGATAGGAAGAACAGTGGGACCGCGGTCAAGGAAGTCCACCAGTGCGAGCACCGCCCTTCCCGAGGTACACTGAGGACATCATCCGGTGAGACCGTCTCTTTTTTATTTGATAGCGGTTCATCTTGTTCTCTATTAAAAAAAAGTTACTGTGTAAAGCTCGGGGGTACTGTGCGTAAAAGTCTTGTTTATCTTAGCGGCATAGGCGGTGACGACTTACAATGTACCACCCAGATTCAAAGCGATGTTACGATCGACGAACTTACAGTTAGTCTACTTTTTCACATAGTCCCGGATAGTCATATTACTGATCCTATTATAATAGGGAGAGATATTTTTGAACAAGGATTGTGTGTTAAAATTGATAATGATAATCTTGTCTTCTTTTCTAAAGAACGAAGTCATTATTGCGACCTCAAGTCAAATAAGTTAGATTTAACCAAAATAGACACGGACTTACAGGGTGAGGATAAGAAGTCACTCGTGGCACTTTTACATAAATATTCAGATTATTTTGCTGACGGTATTCCCTCTCGACGAGTCACAACGGGAGAATGCGAAATAAAATTGATAGACCCGATTAAAGTCGTACAACGTTGTCCGTACAGATTAGCACCGGCTGAAAAACTGATAGAGAAAAGGTTCAACAATTGCTCGATGCTGGAGTAATTCGTGAAAGCTCTTCCTCTTTCGCTAGTCCGATATTATTAATAGAAAAAAAGGATAATTCGTATCGCATGTGCGTCGATTACCGTGAGTTGAACTCAAATACACAACCGGAACATTACCCTCTGCCGCGTATTGAGGAACAAATAAATCAACTTGCCGGGGCTAATTTATTCTCCTTACTAGATATGGCCTCAGGGTTCCATGGGATATTGATGCACCCTGATTCGGTAGATAAAACAGCGTTTGTAACACCGGAAGGGCAATATGAGTACCTTGCGATGCCTTTTGGTTTGCGAAATGCTCCATCTGTTTATCAGAGGTGTATCACTCGGGGCCTGAGTCATCTTAAAGACAAACCACTTATCTATATGGATGACGTATTGTGTTACTCATCCAAGGTAACCGAAGGGTTAGAGCCGTTAGATCGGGTTTTAGGCGCGTTAACAGAAGCAGGGTTCACATTAAACCTCCAAAAGTGTAAATTTTTAAAGCAGAAAATTGATTACTTGGGATATTCACTTCAATCTGGTGAAATAAGGCCGAATATTAGGAAAATACAAGCGTTGTCAGATTCCCCTCAACCAAAAACGGCTACTCAAGTACGGCAGTTCCTAGGCCTCGCTTCCTATTTCCGTAAATTTATTCCTAATTTTACTCGAATTGTGGGACCATTGTACCCCTTAACGAAATTAAAAGGCCCAATCGTATGGACCCTAAAACACGAACAAATACGTAACGCTATAATATGCATCCTAACATCTAAACCGGTACTGACCATTTTTGATCCGGAGCTACCAGTAGAATTACATACTGACGCAAGTTCTGAAGGTTATGGTGCGATTCTCATCCAGAAGAAAAATAATCTGCCTCATGTAGTAAAGTATTACAGCCGACGTACATCAGATGTGGAGTCACGGTATCACTCTTACGAGTTAGAGACCCTAGCAGTGGTACGCGCGGTTGAGCACTTTCGACATTATCTCTATGGTAGGCATTTTGTAGTATTTACAGACTGCAATTCCCTTAAAGCTTCCAAGTCAAAAAAAGATCTAACGCCTCGTGTGCATAGGTGGTGGGCTATCTTGCAGGCGTACGATTTTGATATTATATATCGTGAAGGAAAGGATATGGAACACGCCGACTATTTTTCGCGAAATCCTCTGCCTAATACTGCTGCCGTTGCAAGTACATCCTCCGCGAACTCACAAACAAAGACAGTTCAGTACGTTGACCTCCACCAAGACTGGCTCTCTGTAGAACAAAAACGCGATAGTGAGATACAAGACCTTATTGCGAAACATAATGACAATGGGTTTCCCGACTCAGTAGCTCAGACATATGATGTCAGAGAAGGTATTCTTTACAGAAAAATATCTCGAAATAAAGCGGTTTCTTGGTTACCGGTGGTCCCACGGTCTTTAATTTGGACGTTAATCAATCACATTCATAACGAAATCCAACATTTAGGTAAAGACAAAACTTTAGACAAACTTTATGAACAATATTGGTTTCCAAACATGTCTAAATGCATGCGTAAATTCATCGACTCGTGTATTATTTGCAAAGCGTCGAAAGGCCCATCAGGAGTTCAGCCCGTTCAACTTCACCCGATTCCTAAAACATCTATACCGTGGCATACGATTCACATTGACTTTACGGGGAAGCTTAGCGGTAAGAGCGACCGAAAGGAATACTGTTCAGTAATTATTGACGGTTTCACTAAATATGTACTATTAGAACATACTTCTGCTCTCGACGCCAAAAGTGCTATACACGCCCTTCATAAAGCTGTCTGTCTTTTTGGAGCACCTAAGCGAATAATCGCTGATCAAGGTCGCTGCTATATAAGCTCCGATTTTAAAAACTTCTGCGCCGAGCATAAGATTGAACTTCACTTCATCGCAACGGGTTCTAGTAGAGCAAACGGGCAGGTTGAGAGGGTTATGCGTACTCTCAAATGTCTGTTAACTATCGTGGAAAATGATCCTAATAAAACATGGCGCGACGAACTAGGAAATATTCAACTCGCACTCAACAGTACTAAATCTACCGTAACTAAATACTCACCTACCGAACTTATGTTAGGGATTCGCGCTCAGTCGATAGGTATGTCTAGATTAAACTCAGAAGTTCACGGTCAGCAGGAACGTTTAGATCTTGACACAATACGGCAACATGCGTCGAATAATATTGAAAAGGCTGCAAGATCTGAAGTAAGTCGTTTTAATAAAGGTCGCGCATTGATAAAAAGGTTTTCAAGGGGAGATTTCGTATTTCTAAAAAATAGTGAACGAAACCAAACTAAATTGGATAGGAAGTTTAGGAGTCCATTCATTATAACTGCAGTATTAGATAACGATAGGTACGAATTACAGAGTTTGAGTGGTTCTCACCGAGTATATAAGTACGCGCACGAAAATTTACGCTCAGTACCTCAGGGACACGATGGGTTATTGGAAATTACGAGCAACCTTTTGAATTATGAGGAGGCCGAGACGGCGCCTGATGATGTAGTAAATGTACCTGACCCGACTGATATATCAACTTCTCATGATTATGACACCTTAACCGTGTGCTCAGATACAATATCCGCTGATTCTGATACAATCACAGCTGATTCAGACACTCTTAGTGTACACTCAGATCCGGAGACATGGGACGAACAAAATTAAATAGACAAAAGCCAAGCGAGACCGTCGGCACAGGTGCGTTACTACGTCATTGTACATTATATCAGTCGATCCTGTACGATATACACTTTTCTGAAAGTTCGGAGGGGTGATGTCGTCCAGAAGGTTCCATTTAGTCGAGCCTGGTCAAGTAGTGTCGTCCGGGCCACATCTGAAAAGGTTGGTTGAAGGGATGCACTAGCGTGGTCCAGATGGAATGTGTTTGGTTGACTGGTCGGAAGGACAGAGTCGTCCGGGCCGTTCCTTGGTGGATTGGTTGAAGGGATGCTCTCGTCCAGTCCAAGTCATTTGCTTTAAGATCAAAATCCTAGATTTTGAAGTTTCTGCATGAGTGATATTGACGACGACAAAGTTTTACAGGATGAACGAGCGGATGAGCAAATGATCGATTTCCTTTTGATTCCAGAGACCTATAGACGCCCGAGGACGGTCGTATGTCAGTCCGGCCGTGACGGCGCCTCACAGAAATGACAGTGTCAAGAGTGACGTGAGCTGTCACTCTAGCGGAGCGTCGTGTCGATGGTAGCGGGGCGGCCATCTTAAAACGACACTTTGATTACGAACGGCCGCCAGCGCACCACGTCTGCGACGAATCGCTACATATCGTACTAATCCGAGCAAATTCTTATTGAGTTCGTGTTGATTGTATTGCCTGAAATCATTATGTAATTATCTGCGACCTTATTTCGTGAAAATTATAATCGTTTAAAAGTACCTGCAATAGTTTGGATTGTGAAAGTTAATTAAAAGTTCATAGAAGTTCATAGTCGTTTCAATTAGCTCGCCCACGTGCCCACGATGAATTCTGGTGAGAGCCCTCCTGCGCTTTCATATACATATTCATGTTTACAAATATTGGCACTGAGCGGGAATTGAACCCGCGTTCTCTGCATAGCAAGCTTAGGATGGTCTATAACCTAAAGAAATAAGACTAAATGCAATAGGATTATATAGTAAGATTTATTGGTGAACTTGACAGTACAAAAACAAGACGACAGAGTGCCCCATAGATACGACATAAAGTTTTATACATACATATATGCATATAATCACGCCTTTAATACTGGAGGGTTAGGCAGAGGTGAATTAACACCCACATTTCACCAATAATTGTATTCGGTCCCACGTAATAGGGGGTGAGCCTATTGCCGTATTCCGGGCACTATTGTTGACTCGAGCCATGCATCTGAGGCTGAGTCTGGACTGTATATATCTGTCTGATGTTAAACAGCCCTATCCCTTAGTCGACTTGTACGACACCGTATGGGAAGAGATGGGGTGGCCCTAATTTTACTCTGCCGGAAAGCACGCGGCATTTTATGCGGCGTATAGTTTTATATAATACCATAAACGTCTATACTCTCAAAAGCCTCGTGCAAGGCAAAAAATTACGGTATGAAGTTCGCCAGACTAGCTAGTATATAATAAACTGGGTACAAACAAATATATGAAACAAAACCAATATATGTACGATACAGTCGACGTGAACGTTCCAACAATAAATCCCAAGAGTGTTATACATTGTGAAGTTAACAAATTAAATATTCACAATGTCGTCCCCGTACAGTGGCCACACCCTTATAGCCACATAGCAAATAAACTACCCTTTCACTGAATAATACTGTGGAATGAAATTTTAAAACATTTAGTATGCTAACTTTTCAAATAGATCAAGATATAGAAAAAAATTGATCAGTTCAGGCGAGATTCAAACCCGCCTGAACTTATTAATTTTCTTCCATTCTTTCCCTTATAGGGAAAACGCTTTGTTCACTAAGCCACAGAACCTTCGCCCAAAACCATCAAAATTTTTCTATACATACATCTGTCTTACGGCGACGGTTAAGAGCCATCTACCGACATTCGTACGAATTATCGAAACCAATAAATGATGTTGCAATCATTTATAAACATTTATTTATGTATGATAAATAGTCTCCACTCAAACTATTGAATGAAAGCATTCACTATACTAACTGTTCAAATCGATTAAGATAGAGAACACTTCCGCCTGAACAGATTAAATTTGTTGTATATCTTTTGAAAACAATATTGATTTGAAAACAATACTAATATGCTCTTGCCCGCGGTAATGCCCGCGTTCTTTCCTTCTTTCATACAAACCTTGTCCTAACAAAAAATGAATTGTACAGTCGTTCGAAAATTATATGCGTAACCTATATTGCAGTGATTATTTTTGTAGGACACGTTAATTAGTCTTCGCCTCGCCTGATGGTAAGCTGAAGGCAAAGACTCAGAAAAGAGGGTCACCATTACATACATACATACCATGTTGCAATGGTGACACTCAGCTTAACGGCCTCATCATATGTTTATTCACGCCCCGCTTAAAGGACCCGGGACTGTAGGAAGAAGGAAACATATGAGCTGGTAATGAATTCCAGGCCCTAATGGTGCGACAAAGGAAAGAGTCACCGAGCCACTTGGTTTATGATAGGATAGTCATTTCTATTTATTGAAAGTTAGAGGCATCCTACAGATGATACGATCAATAATCGTATGTTAGTCCGATCAATTTAGATATACTTAGAGTTTAGAATTTAGAGTAAATTGGCACTGAAGCCAAATGAAATGCTGTGTACAGATGTAAGTGGACTTCAGGAGGTCTAAAAAGGCCAGTTTATTGCAATTGTATTAGGATAATATTTTGTCTAGCGGCGATATTTACACGAAATTAGAACTTGCTTAGTAACTGAATTGTGCTCATATTAGTGACTGTTTAATTAATTTTATAGGAATCTACTATAAATTCATGAAGATGCTAGTTTTTAGCAGAATCGCTCAATGTGGCCTTTTTAGACCCACATATTTAAAATGTTATATAGCTCGTAAAAATATATAGTCTTCGTAATTTGATATCTGTTTCTGTACCTATTGTATAAAATAAAAATAAATCCGAAGGTACGATAACTCACATCCAGCTCAAAATTGGTAGCATTTTTCAGAACACCATTATAAATGAAATCTAATAAGTCCTCATCGACTGCATACTGTATGCATAAACTGCAGGAAAAGAGAATCAGCAAAATTGCACGGTGAAGCGTCAGCATTTTCGCATATTGTACAAAACTAACCTTTGCCCCGTTTCCGTGCAATACTTATCCCATTACCGCAGCTCACGAAACCTATCGCCGGAATAAAAGATTTACCGTGATTGATTGAGCGAGCAAACAAACTTGCCTGCGTATGTAGGCGGTAATAGTATATGGCATACTGTATTTCGACAGTATGGCCACAAACGAACTGCCACTTGTCTCGAGCACCCTTCTACACAAGTGGCCATTCGTTTGTAGAATAGATTAAATCAATGTATGGAGTTGACATATTATTAGATACCCTCATGACTGTCGTAAAAAATATATCTATTTTTCTTCGGTCATGACATTCAAACTAGGAAAAGCATGTCTACTATCTGTACAAATTGAGTTTCTTATTTAAATGTCTAATGTTAGTCTAGCGGTATATTTAGAAATAAGCCAATGAAGAGAGGAGATTTGCAGAAATCGAGCAAGCACGTCGATAATTACAGATGAGAATTGGAGCCGTCTAGTTTACAGGTAGCTTTCAACTTGCCCTTTTATCAGTTAATCTCCAAAATACACAAAACGCGAAAATAAAAAACCGGTCAAGTGCGAAGCTACATAAACTATAATATATTTTGAATGAGTTGGCTTAGAAGTGATTTTACATAGTTTAAAGATCATTATTTTTTATACCACTTAGGTGGCAGTCGAGCACACGGCCCATCTGATGGGAAGTGTGGTTACCGAGACCAATGGACGTATGCAACATCAGGGGCGTTACACTCGCGCTGCCAACCCTACTAACTGGTCAACTCTATTCATGATATATATATTTTTAACTTTTCCTTTTAAGCTATTGCATAGCTTTTATCGCGGGCCTTGAGCGTGGGGACTGAATCCAGAAATTCCGTAACGAAAAATACCTAACACCCCCAACTCCGAGCTCGCACGAATCGAGCCGAGCTGCTCCGAAGTAGCTCCGCTTAACGTAAGTAATTATAATTGCATAAGTTGTTAGTTTTCAAATCCAAATTCAAACTCAAACTCAAATTCAAATTCAAATTATATTATTATTTATTATAATTGCATAAGTTCATAAAAAATGCTATGCAATAGCTTTACCGCGGCAGTCCCCGAGTGCCACACGTCTTTTTTTTATTACACTGACTTATGGTTTTATTCGTGGCTAGCGTCTATCGACAGCCCTACGGATAGGTATATGTATATAGGGCGTGACAATAAGGGGGAATGAAGAGTGACGAGCGGCAGCGGGCCCGCGCCACTTCGCTTCGACACCGCGAACTAACTGCAATTGACAATTACCTATGTTGCGTGTTTCGTCACACGCACTGTCACGGCTACCGTCCGTGACGGTGCGTGTAACCGTTGGTAAGAAAACTATAGCTTTTATGTATACTAATAGACAACTTGTGTCGTCTTTGGTAACTGTCACATAAATGATAATACAAAAAAGCGCGTTATAAAACAGGAGTGGATTAGTACCACGCCATTTATTTTCGTGGATGTCGTAGATGAATATATAGCCCATGACAAAGTTCCTACTTGACAACAATAGCTTAAATAATTATATATTATAGCTGACCCACCCCAGCTTCACCCGGGGTCTGTAAATTTTTTATAATATTGGTGTGCAATAAAGAATTATCTATCTATCTATCTATCTATTTTGAAGCTTCATATCCCTTTAAGCCCGTATGTTTTAGTCTTCAAAATATGTATGTAAAATTGCCGGATTTGTTAACATTTATTATCAATGCTCCGCTCCCTTAAGTAGTAGCGTGATGATATATAGCCTAAAACCTTCCTCGATAAATGGACTACCCAACACTGAAAGAATCATTCAAATCGGACCAGTAGTTCCAGAGATTAGCGCGGTCAAACAAACAAACAAACTCGGCACCTTTATAATATTAGTATAGATTATATATTTCATTTTATTATATATATAGTTTAGGCACCAGTCTCCCACATAGAAAAACTATATACCATAGATTAAGTCAACTGTTTTTTTTTATACAACTTAGGTGGCAGACAAGCACACGGCCCACCTGATGGAAAGTGGTTACCGTGACCTATGAACGTGTGTAACACCAGTGGAGTCACATCCGTGCTGCCGACCCTGTAAGAACAGAGATCTTATGTGCCCTCAATGCAGAACACAAAATCAGGACAAGCCTTTGGTCTTCCCACTGACAGCACAAAAACTCTCCAGTGAGCTCTGGCTACCCTATTCACCACCGGGAACACAGCGCGAAGTTGTTATAGCCGTGGTATTCTGTAGGGTGGAGGTACTTCCTCAGTCGGACTGCTCAATTCGGAAGGGAATACCGTCGTGTCCTACCTCCTCGAAAGCCATTGTAAATTCCAAATATGTAGTGAGAAAAAAACATTTATTATGTTTTATTTATTTATTATTTACATATTTAATTAAAACCCTCGTCCATTGTTTAGCAGGGGTGAAACACTGGACGAGGCTTTGTATCGCAGGTGCGAAATGTTTTTGTGAATATATTACTGAACAAAGTCGGGACCAAGCAATTAGGTATATAAATATGCGGTTTTTTCTCTTTTTGTTTTTTTTATTTTAATAATATCACGGGATCCATGAGATCATACTTCTAACCCCTCGTTTCCACCTAAGTATAAAACATGTATTTGACAAGTTACTATATGGCACAGGCTTCAAGTGAACGCAAAGTGTTTTATACTTGTTAACAACTTGTTGGCTATACATACTAAGCAAATGAAAAAGTATCTGAGACAGGCTCAATACATGTATAAAACAAGTAGGTATTGTGTTTTCACTAGTCTTGTACAAATCTTCAACAAGTTTACAACTTGTTTTTGGTGAAAACGAGGGGTAAACTACACTTTTTCAATAATAGTTGCCATAGCAACTAGGTAACATTGTGAACAGACTAGACAGTGTAACTATGCAAACAGACATGATTAATGACCTTATGACCTTTGAGCAATCACACAACCATGATTCGTGCTCCGCAATAATTTGTAGGTGCCTAATGACCACTAGGATTGCGTTTACAAGTGACTGATCGCTTTATAAACGCGTTGTTTCAAATTGAAACGTCCTTCGTCCTTGACCACTACGTCACCAGCTTATATTTTGACCACAGTGACGTCACAAAAGGGTGCTCTATATGCGCAGTACGTTTCTTTCGGATGTCTTTTGAGGACGGGACACTACAGCAGTGAAGGAGCTCAGATTCAGCAATGATAGAATATAATATCAAACTAATAGTCGCATACCAGGGTACGCTGTAGTAGCGGCGGTAAGATCCATCATGGGGGAATGGCTAGAGAGGCTACACGGCAGCCTCTAATATCGTCTGACGCAGATGTTCACCGAGCACGGGTACTTCGGGCAGTATCTGCGTCGGATGGAGAAAGAGTCAACGCGAGCGAGGATTCGGAACTGCACACGCTCCCCGAGTGTCCGGCGTGGGAGACTCCGAGACGGGAGCTGGTGGCGGCCCTGGGAGTGAGAGTTCTCACGCCGCCACCTACTTCTGCGACCAAGTAATGCTCGTGAAGGAGGAGGCGGGGCGGGAGCGACGAAGGATCGCAAGCCTGCGTACGAAGGCATACCAAGGCCTGTTTTCTCTCACAATTTGGAGTCAAGAATATATGCCAGTAACTATACCATATAATGTATATTATTTACCAGCCGGCCAGCTTCATACAACGAGTGATAATGCACGGTCACTTACACGCAAGTATAATATATCATCATCATCATCAATTGTCCCAAAGAATTCAAAGCTTACACTTTCGAGCCAGAAGTCTACTTAAAGCAGCTCTCGTTCTTTTACTCTTATGATTTGTTTAGGCTTTTGCGGGATCAATCTCCATCTGATCTTCCAATACCAAAATGATAGCCTCTTTTTTATACCACTTAGGAGGCAGACAAGCACACGGCCCACCTGATGGAAAGTGGTTACCGTGGCCTATGGACGTGTGTAACACCAGTGGAGTCACATCCGTGCTGCCGACCCTGTAAGAACAGAGATCTTATGTGCCCTCAATGCAGAACACAAAATCAGGACAAGCCTTTGGTCTTCCCACTGACAGCACAAAAACTCTCCAGTGAGCTCTGGCTACCCTATTCACCACCGGGAACACAGCGCGAAGTTGTTATAGCCGTGGTATTCTGTAGGGTGGAGGTACTTCCTCAGTCGGACTGCTCAATTCGGAAGGGAATACCGTCGTGTCCTACCTCCTCGAAAGCCATTGTAAATTCCAAATATGTAGTGAGAAAAAAACATTTATTATGTTTTATTTATTTATTATTTACATATTTAATTAAAACCCTCGTCCATTGTTTAGCAGGGGTGAAACACTGGACGAGGCTTTGTATCGCAGGTGCGAAATGTTTTTGTGAATATATTACTGAACAAAGTCGGGACCAAGCAATTAGGTATATAAATATGCGGTTTTTTCTCTTTTTGTTTTTTTTATTTTAATAATATCACGGGATCCATGAGATCATACTTCTAACCCCTCGTTTCCACCTAAGTATAAAACATGTATTTGACAAGTTACTATATGGCACAGGCTTCAAGTGAACGCAAAGTGTTTTATACTTGTTAACAACTTGTTGGCTATACATACTAAGCAAATGAAAAAGTATCTGAGACAGGCTCAATACATGTATAAAACAAGTAGGTATTGTGTTTTCACTAGTCTTGTACAAATCTTCAACAAGTTTACAACTTGTTTTTGGTGAAAACGAGGGGTAAACTACACTTTTTCAATAATAGTTGCCATAGCAACTAGGTAACATTGTGAACAGACTAGACAGTGTAACTATGCAAACAGACATGATTAATGACCTTATGACCTTTGAGCAATCACACAACCATGATTCGTGCTCCGCAATAATTTGTAGGTGCCTAATGACCACTAGGATTGCGTTTACAAGTGACTGATCGCTTTATAAACGCGTTGTTTCAAATTGAAACGTCCTTCGTCCTTGACCACTACGTCACCAGCTTATATTTTGACCACAGTGACGTCACAAAAGGGTGCTCTATATGCGCAGTACGTTTCTTTCGGATGTCTTTTGAGGACGGGACACTACAGCAGTGAAGGAGCTCAGATTCAGCAATGATAGAATATAATATCAAACTAATAGTCGCATACCAGGGTACGCTGTAGTAGCGGCGGTAAGATCCATCATGGGGGAATGGCTAGAGAGGCTACACGGCAGCCTCTAATATCGTGTGACGCAGATGTTCACCGAGCACGGGTACTTCGGGCAGTATCTGCGTCGGATGGAGAAAGAGTCAACGCGAGCGAGGATTCGGAACTGCACACGCTCCCCGAGTGTCCGGCGTGGGAGACTCCGAGACGGGAGCTGGTGGCGGCCCTGGGAGTGAGAGTTCTCACGCCGCCACCTACTTCTGCGACCAAGTAATGCTCGTGAAGGAGGAGGCGGGGCGGGAGCGACGAAGGATCGCAAGCCTGCGTACGAAGGCATACCAAGGCCTGTTTTCTCTCACAATTTGGAGTCAAGAATATATGCCAGTAACTATACCATATAATGTATATTATTTACCAGCCGGCCAGCTTCATACAACGAGTGATAATGCACGGTCACTTACACGCAAGTATAATATATCATCATCATCATCAATTGTCCCAAAGAATTCAAAGCTTACACTTTCGAGCCAGAAGTCTACTTAAAGCAGCTCTCGTTCTTTTACTCTTATGATTTGTTTAGGCTTTTGCGGGATCAATCTCCATCTGATCTTCCAATACCAAAATGATAGCCTCTTTTTTATACCACTTAGGAGGCAGACAAGCACACGGCCCACCTGATGGAAAGTGGTTACCGTGGCCTATGGACGTGTGTAGCACCAGAGGAGTCACACTCGGGCTGCCGACCCTATAAGCACAGAGCTTCTGTGCCGTCAGTGTAGTAACCTTTAGTCTTCCCACTGACAACACAAACTCTCCAGTGAGGTATTCTTTAGGGTGGAGGTACTTCCCCAGTCTGACTGCTCGCTTGGACGTAAATACCGCCGTGTTCTACCTCCTTACAAATTAGAGCTTCGTCCGTACATCAGCAGGTATACTAGATTACAGGAGCCCAAAGGTCTTGAGGGTCCAAAACGCGCATTTGTTGGGCACCTATTTAATCGCGCTAAATTGCGGCACGCTATGGTGGCCGTTTAAACCCGACTGGTTTTGCTCGTTTTCTCTTTTTTGGTGTGTGAAGCTTATTATCTTCTGTGCAAGTCTCGCCATATTTTTCTCTAGTTATTCGTCTATCAGTTCGTTGTCCACACGGAACAGAGAAGTAGATGGAACAGTGAAGTAGGCATGGCACGCGTGTCATTCTAATACGGAGATTTTTCTGTTCTTTGGTTGTGCAATATTAAGCGTACCAAAAAAGATGAAACGAGCAAAACCAGCCGTGTCAAAACGGCCTACATAGCGTGCCGCAAATTATAGTTATCTTAATAGCTTAAGTGATTTCTATAATAACTTCAACAACATGAAATCAATGTTTCTAAATATCAAGCGTATCGTGTCACTATGCAAATTATTCATGTCGGGTCAGAGCGGATGGCCAAATTAACAGCTACGTAACACATTAAGCGCATTAAGCTCAGCTTCATTACATAACACGAATTGTGTGACGCTAATCAATTAATAATTTTACTCACGTTCTAGAATTTTCTGTATTTCCGAAGCATAACATTGCAAAAATTAATGCGAAGGATAAACGATTTCAATTTTACTCCTTAGCCAGATGGACGGATGACCTGAGAAAGGTGGCTGGGACAGACTGGATGCGGAAGGCAGACGATCGGAAAAAATTGCCCAAGAAGCCGGTGTGGTCCAAACTTTATCAAAACCGGAAGGGGCGATTTCAGACCACGTTGATTTCAGCCAACTTTTAACCGACTTCCAAAAAGGGGAAAGTTCTCAATTCGATCGGTGTCTTTTTTAGTATAATATTTTTTTATGTATGTACACCAATTACTCTGAGATTTATGATCCGATTTACGTGATTCTTTTTAGTTCAATGCAAAATAGTTGCCATTTGTTCCCATAAAAAATTTGATAAAGTTTGGACCACACCGGCATCTAACAGATAAATAAATCTGTAAGTACAGTAATTTTTCTCTTAACTATAATCTGTAAAAAAAAATAAAACAAAAATCTATAAAAAACTAAAACCTTAGTTTTTGAGGTCAGTTTTTTTAAATGTGGTTTTTTTAGAGCTCTAAGTCAATTAGTCAGCCGCTGTTCACAGCTGGACATAGACCTCTCCCAATGTGGGCAATTTTTTCCGATCGTCTGCCTTCCGCATCCTGTCTGTCCCAGCCACCTTTTTCAGGTCATCTGTCCATCTGGCTAGGGGGCGCCCTACCTTCCGTTTACCTTCTGACAGTCTTCAATCTAGGACTCGCTTGCTCCAACGGCCATCGGTCCTCCGACAAACGTGGCCAGCTCACTGCCACTTCAGCCTGCTTATTCTGCGACCTATGTCGGTAACTTTAGTTCTCTGTCGGACAACCTCGTTCCGAATTCTATCTTTCAGAGAAACTCCAAGCATAGTTCGCTCCATAGCCCGCTGCGCGACTTTAAAGCTATGGACCAGCCCAGCTCTAAGTACCTACCCGTAATAAACACCATAGATGTTCGTATGGCAACCGGTACCAACAACTTACCATGCTTTTCAGGACAAAATTCAATTTTCTATCTTTCTATTCTCTTTGTTTCTATCAATATTAAATAACCCAGAAAACTCCATTACCCTCCGAAATTATTTAATAAAATAACCGACATTTCCTTTTCGCAAAAGTGAGGAAGCGTGTCCTCTATAATTCGATTTCTTTAGAGATCGTAAAAATCACTGTGAAGGCAATAAAGGTTTCTTCGAGAAACTGACTATATTGTTATCTAATACTGCCAGTGAATCATTAAATTATGGTCTTAAACTGTAGTGGCTGCCTACAGTATTCGATCACAATTTATTGGTTTCGGATAAGCTAAAACCAAAAAAGCCGCTTCTCTACGCAGTCGGGTAAACACCGGACAGTTTGCTTCCAGAATAGAGACACTGTAAGTGTGGTAAGTGACAGTAAATGGCAAAAAGAAAATATTAAAAAATATCGCGAATGTGCGGGTAAATCAAGAACCTACTACTTTCCGGACTTGAAGGCGGCGGCGGGGGTGCACCACTGGGCCAGTCAGCCTGTGACCACGGCCGGTGTAAACTGGTCGAAACGTCAGACAAACCAAAGGTATGTATGTAACCTATACCATAATCGCGTAAATTCCCGTTAACATTATTGTATTTCACGGAACGCGAAAGTATAAAAGTTAGTTGAACTAAAACATGTTCATTTATGACTTCATTTAAACTAAAATCAGTTAGAATTTCTTCATATCCTTTCTTTATATCTATCATTGATAACGCAGTTGGTGAATTTATACGTTTATTTGAACGCAACCATCTCTGGACCATCGGGGTTTGCAATCCAAGTTTCGGTGTTTAGACACACTTCAAAGGAATTGTGGCATAATGATGAGCCACTGTGTACTGGGGACATAAGGCATCAGGCATAGCAAATTATACCTGCCCTTGAACTATAAAAATACATATGACATATGAGTTCTAAAAGACATAAAAGGAATGAATGAGTATAATGGACAATTGGACATGATATAGGTGAAAATTATTCTAATCCATTGCCGTTTTACATAAAGTTAAACCTAAACCTACCTGATCAGATCCAGCAATGTATCGGATGTCAGGGTGTCCTTGGTTATGACTTTGGTCGAATTCGGCTGTATGAAGTTCTCAGAGTTATTCCCGGGCTTGATGGTGGTGACCAGAGCAATACCCAACATCACAGCGCATACTGTTGTCGTCATGTAGTATATGATCGCTCGAAGACCAACCCTGTAAGGAAATGATGTATTACATATTTATTTGGAAACTACTTGATTGGTTTTACCTCTAAACTATTCAAGCATTTAATAGATATGCTGGGAAAAAAATTATACAAACAACAGTAAAACAGAAGGTTAACCAATAAGGATTCTAGTGGCTAAGTGGTAACCAAGAGTTTAGCATATTACAAATTTACCCTGTCTCACTAGTTCAGTGATTTAGTCCGGTGACCGGACTTTCAGACTCAGTAGTTTGGTGATGAAATACCACCGGACTAGTGAACCATTTAGTCCGGGTCAGGGTAGAGGTGTACCAACTACCTCTTAGAAATTTCTGTTACCCTGATACCTACTTTTTCACACACCTTTACCCACAACTAAATGGCTCAGTAGTCCCGTGGTATTTCATCACCGAACTATTTAAACTGAAAAATCTCATGAGTCCGGTTACCGGACTAAATCACCGAACTAGTGAGACAAGACAGAAATTTAAGCTAAATTATCCGAGCCAGTGTTGGATAGGTCATTGATATATTGTTACCAAGGTATATTTTGATGGCCATTCTTGACACAGTGAGACCTTCCGTACCTCAGAGCCATCGTAGATGTTCGTATGGCATTCGTTACGGGTTGTTAGAGCTCTAAAAAGTCCAACAACTTGATCAAAGTACAGAACTTCGATATCGCTAGGTTGTGGAGGTCAACTCCTCTAAACAATTGGCAATTCGTTGGCAATGTGACGAATGTATGGGATTTGACATTTATGACATGCGTTGACGACTGTCAAACCTGCTGACATTAAAACTTACAACTGATTAATTTATTGTTTGACATTATGCCTGTAATATTGACATTGAAAATAAAATGATTAAAAAATCGAATATATTAATAATTTTCAATAAAATATAATTTTGAAACAATATGCTTGTAAAGATAATGACATTAATATTTGCACGCTCTACGGGGCAGAATATGCTGTATTCACTAGTTTTTAAGACCTATAATGTAACCATATTCGAAACAAATAAATGAATTGAATTGAATTGAATAGAAATAGATCAAATCGCATACATATGTCATTTTATTCTACAATACGCTGGCCAACAAATTGCCGCTTGTGTAGGGGATAGATCGGACAACCAATTTATGGGAAATATCAAAGTTCGACCGTTTTATAGACAGATTTTTTTTTTTTATACCACTTAGTTGGCAGACAAGCACACGGCCCACCTGATGGAAAGTGGTTACCGTGACCTATGGACGTCTGTAACACCAGAGGAGTCACAGTCGCGCTGCCAACCCTGTAAGTACAGAGTTTCTGTGCCGTCAGCAGAAGACAAAGCAGGACAAGCCTTTAGTCTTCTCACTGACAGCACAAATTCTCCAGTGAGCTCTGGCTACCCTACTCACCGCTGGGAACACAACACGAAGTTATTATAACCGCGGTATTCTGTAGGGCGGAGGTACTACCCCAGTCGGACTGCTCAATCGGGCGGAAATACCGCCGTGTCCTACCTCCTTCGATTCCAACAGAGTTCGAAAAAAGGCTCACAGGATGACTCCTTAGCCACTTACAAATTATTGACCTATTGGACTGTAACTTATAAAAAACATTAACTCACTTGCCAGAAAGACTGAGATCCAGTGATCCAATAGCCGACACGATTGACGACACCAACAGTGGCACAATCAAACACTTCAACATTCTCAAGAACAGCTCTCCAGGGTACTGGAAGTACATGACATCACGTTTAGACCACTCATGGCCGGACGCTCGGAGACCACAGCCGAGCAGTGTTCCCGAAACTACGCCTATGACTGTCAAGATGGTGAGGAGGTTTTCGAGCAGGAAGCTTTGGCAACGATTTCTTCGGATTTGGAGCGGCATTTTTATACTTGATGTTTCTGTGGAAAGAAGTTATATAAATGATAATAATATCAGACAAAGCATTATAATTTATAGTTATTTTTTTGTTTTTTTTTCACCAGACATGTGATTATGTTTTTGAGCCGTTTTTGGTTGAAACATTGGGGACGTGGGGTCCAAGTGCCCGTTCTCTATACAAAGACTTGGCAAAGCGGCTGATCGACACCACGCGTGACCAGAAGGCTGGTTATTATCTTGCACAGAGGATAAGCATTGTCATTCAACGTGGCAATGCTGCCAGCCTTCTGGGTACGTTACCGGTCGGTGATGATGCGGTCATGGCGCATTATGTATATATATTTTTTTTTTAATTATAGAGTATTAGTTATAGTCTTTATTTCTCAATCAATCAATTAGCCTGTCGCATTCCACTGCTGGATACAGGCCTCTCCCAATGTGTACCATTACTCCCGATTCTGTACCCACCGCAACTTGTCTGTCCAGCCACTCTTTTCAGGTCGTCAGTCCATCTGGCTAGGGGACGTCTCACCTTCCTTTATTGGTCACTTCAGACAATACAAATTATTTCTTATTGAGTGACCACCGCTTTCTAGGTGCTGATGGTAAGCTAAAGGCAAAGTCTCAGGAAAGAGTGTCACCATTACAGACACTAAGTTGATAAATCGTAGTGTATTGCCATTGTGAAGTATTTCATATATATTCTATTTTAATCAATGTTCTAAAATTTAATTAATTTAACAATATTAATATTTAAGTAATGTTATAATGGTGGCACTCTGTTTGGCGGCCTCATCAGATGCTTTTTCCCGCCCCGCTTAAAGTACCTACTCGGGACTGTCGGAAGAAGGAAACACGTGTGCTGGTAAGTTTTTGTCACACCGCTGAACATTGTTAGATATATTTATAAACATTTGTTATGTCTATGATGCTACAAAATCCGGTCTTTTGTAATATGTGGTCACCGTACAGAGATACGTTGCGTGTCTCTGTTATATTAGTAGCAGGTTTTGGCAAACACACCAGACTCTTACTGTTGGCAGCCAACCACGTGGACAATTATAACTTTTTTTTATATTGTACGATACTACATTGATACAATTAGCCACAACAGAGATTTTAATTGAGATCTCTCGCCCGTCGGCCAGCTTAAGAATTGCTGTTGGACGAGACAAAACTAATTTCAAAGAGTACTTTGAATTGGTGCTAAAAACTGCTCACGCATTTTCTGCCTAATCAGAATTGGCCCTCGTATTACTAGCAGAGTACACGAGTACACGAGTCAGTCCACATCATTGTAGAGTATATTTGCGCGCGATGCGCTGGCGCACGTGGGATCGGCGCAGACCCCCGCTGATCCGCGGATGCCGCGCCGGAAATCTTACTTAGCGTATCGCGATCATTCCACGGCCCCCTAACGCTCACACGCACCACTTGAACTACTGCCTATGTACCTGATGACTTCGTTTGCTTATATGTAATATTATACAATAAAAACTGTAGTTTTTAATTCAAAACACACTTCTTATCAAAATGTGGTCTGTGGCCAAATATGGCCTCGTTAAAACAAAGTTCAAAGTGTTTAATTACGCCTAAGGGGCCTCTGAGTCAGACGGGGTGTGAAGGATATTATACACCAGTGGCAATATCACCCTCAGCAACTGTTCTTGGGTTTAGTCTTCTCGGGTTGGGGCTGCGTTTCGAACCGGTGTGGTTCATTTACTAAACTGATTTTCATGTTCCTTTTTGTTGACGTTTTGTAAGGACCGATATAATGGTCTATACAGAATAAATGATTTTTGACTGTGACAGTTGCTGAGGGTGATATTGCCACTGGTGAGGCAAGGTGTGCAGTTTGAATCGGTTCGAGTCCGACATAAACGTACCCGCAGGCTACGACAAGGTTAGTCGGTCCACGGGTCCCGTTGAGATTCTTGCCACTCCGGTAAAAAACTCATCGGAAACCGTAGGTTTTCAACCGATGTACCGTTTCGAACCGGTGGTCCATTTGCGAAACTAGTCTTCAGTCTAAGTTTATTACTCAACGAACTGTTTAGAATTTTGTACTGAAAGCAGACTATAAAGACTTATATTCGAATGCATAGTATGCATTTTTGTAATATCAGAAGCGTTGCCAATGTATGGAGAATTCCCCAAACTATAGGGATTTTCAACCTGATTGGGGAATTTGTGGGGATTGGTCTTATGTAAGGAAAATACGGGGAATTTAGACATTTCCTCTAGACCTGAACTCAGAGGTAATAAGTGATAAGTATTACAAGTACATTGTAGAGTTAAACGGAACATATCCGCTAGTAAGGTATTAGAGATAATACTTAACTTCTTATTAGCTACATTCCTGAGCCTCAATAATATCGTTTTTCCTTGTTACTTCCCGAGTGCGCAAACAGCCCATTATTTAGTTACTTATATATTTTTATGACATTGACTTAAAAGTTTTTACAACTGCAAGAAATTGTAGAGTAGGTATTTGTTATTGACTTCAACTTAATACGTACTCCTAAGACAGGCGGACAAAAAAGTGATAAAAGAGTCCTTTTTTGGGATACAAACCAAAAAGCTCCTTTAAGCAGGGAGTGAAAAGCATCTGATGAGGCCGTCAAACAGAATTTCACCATTGTAATATGTTACGTGTATGTAATATTGACCCTCTTATCGGAGACTTTGCCTTTAACCTACAGGCGAGGTGAAGCCACATTGGCATGACTATCATCCATCTGATTGGAGCATACGAGGGTATAAATAAATTTACAACCATATACATGCAATATATTACGCGCGAAAAAGCATATTTGCAATGATTTTAATACCTAATCATTATCTTTTTTTTTAATAGAGTATTAATGTTATGAAAACTAAAATTGGAGATTTTCAGTCATATTTGGGAGGAATCCAAATCGTGGTCATTGGCAACACTGATTATATAAGCGGTATATAAGCGGTAATTGTTGGTATACCATACAATAAAGAGATATTTGATTGATTTTAATAAATTAGAGATAGCTACAAAAATCTGAAAAATTATATTTTTCCTCTTGAACTAGGCAAACCTTTAACCTTTACTCAAGAGGCAAATTACGAAGTTTATATCGATATTTTTTTTTTATTCAAATTTATGCACAGTAATTTTGTACAAAGGCGGACTTAATGCCAAAGGCATTATCTAACAGTCAACCTTAGGGTGACGCAGAGATACATTGAGGTAGGTGCAGGCAAAATAATTTATTGTCATATTATCTATGTTCACAATAATAATACATACATTATACATACACACTATAATACATGAGAAGTTCATACACATACTTATATATATTCGTATAATATATACTTATATAACATAAACTTACCTATACTTATATAATTATACATAATGACAATATATATCTAACATTAAGGTTATTTCAATTTCGATATAATTAAGTAGTAAGTAGTTGTTGAAATAAAGCTTCCGAGATTTATTTACATAAATAGGTAGTTCATTAGTTTAGCAACAGGTGAAGCTCATTAAAGCGTACCTACTTAAAAAAGGTTAACGGCTTCTGTTCGGTAGATGCCAACAACTGGATTCGTTTTTACGTAACCCATTTACGCACGCATCTCGGCTAGCGGGGGCTATCCAAAGACCAAATGTGGGTCACTTCAAAAAGAGGTGCTTAACCTATACTAAACCTCACGATGTCCACATCATTGCCGCAGTCAGATCACAGGATAGACATGACTAACTGGATATATTTAAACTATCATGGTCACTCACATTAGTATTAAGGTTATTGGGATATTTACCATGTTGTATTGTTCTGAGTTTCCAATATTTCGGCGCTGTTATAATTATAATACCCCGATAACTTTAATAAGAACAACTGAATGCTTGTCTTACCTACCTTAATAACTCAAAAATTATTTAACAGAGCTAATTATATTGATAAAGAATAATAAGAAATTATGTTGGTGTTATTTTATCGTTTCTATTTATTTATAGACTTACGCCCTTCGGGCTGCCGTACAGCGCCATAATTCCAATATGGAAGCTTGGGGCAGAGTCGCAGAGTTAACAGGTCATTTGGGTATAAGTAGAATATCTTGGTGGAAACTCAACTAGCCTACCAACACTTGCCGGTCCTAGCTGGAGGCCGGACTAAATCCCGCTAAATTTGGCACGATAAAAAAATAAATACCGAATACACGACACTTCCATTAAGTACCCTCAAAGATATGCCAGATTGCATATATGGGTATAATGAAATTGTGATTTTGTATGTAAAAAAACTTTTTTTTAGGTAAAGCACCATTTTTTTTTTATATAGGACACGTCAATTAGACTTCGCCTTGCCTAATGGTGCCAGAAAAGAGGGTCACCATTACTTACACATACCGTGTGACAATGGTGACACTCGGCTTGACAGCCTCATCATATGCTTTTTCACGCCCCGCTTAAAGGACCCGGGACTGTAGGAAGAAGGAAACACGTGAGCTGGTAATGAATTCCAGGCCTTAATGGTGCGACAGAGGAAAGAGTCTCCGAACCGCTTGGTTCTTGAACCTAAGTATAAATATCTATTTGTTTGTTTGTTTGTTTATTGTAAGTAGTCATAAGGGCAAAGTCCCAGAAAAGAGGGTCACCATTACTTACACATACCGTGTGACAATGGTGACACTCGGCTTGACAGCCTCATCATATGCTTTTTCACGCCCCGCTTAAAGGACCCGGGACTGTAGGAAGAAGGAAACACGTGAGCTGGTAATGAATTCCAGGCCTTAATGGTGCGACAGAGGAAAGAGTCTCCGAACCGCTTGGTTCTTGAACCTAAGTATAAATATCTATTTGTTTGTTTGTTTGTTTATTGTTTCAAGAAAAATTTACATTATATTTGAAATCATTCACAGTCAATACAGTTACAATCAATACAAAATATAAATTGCATCAAAAATTAAAGAATAAAAAAATACACATATATAACAACGCGTTTATCCCCGGAGAGTTAGGTAGAGGTGAATTAACATCTACATTACCAAAATCATTGTATTCGGTTCCACATAATAAGGGTGAGCCTCTTGCCGTATTGTGGGCACTAAGTATAAACTTTCAGCAAAATTTAGAGTTTTTCAGCCAAATCGTAAGAACGTTTTTTTGAGATTTTAAACAAGTAACTGCTCGTTCAGTAATAATAGATTAGGTAGATTGTGCTACATATGCGCATGTAGTAGAATCACATTTACATAAGTACATACGTACTCGCATACTACACAATACACCTAACACCTAATACACAGCTTATTCCAGTACAAACACATACATTTATAATCCTCTTAAAGCTATTCATCGGCACGAACTATACTAATGTCACAGATTACAGAGCACTACGTATAGTAACCTCTATAATATATGTATCTATAATACACACATCAACAAAGTCTAGGGAACAAGGACATTTCTAGTTTTTATTTAAAAACCCTTTCTTGTAATAGTGAGTGTTTTATATCAATAGAAGGGTATTTTTATACCGTTTTTAATTTTAATTTTAATAAAAACATTTTCATACCAATTTTTTTTTTTTTTAAGAAAGAATTGAATAGTGCCAATATTGAGTATTACAACCTTCTATGATTAGGCACAAAAATAACGAGGTAGTAAGAAATACAGTAATTAACCGTACTTTAAACGTTTTTAATAATCTGTAGGACCTCCTAAAGCATTAGCAACAGCTCGACAACTGCGTGGCATACTTAGTATGAGATTGTCAATCATCGTCTGTGGAATATGGCTCCATACACTGCGAAGGTGTAAAAAAAGTTGTTCTTCAGTGTTCAGATTTTCCAAAGAATCACTGAAAGCTCTTCTCCCAAGCAAATCCCAGGCATGCTCTATGGGATTGAGGTCGGCAGACTGAGCAGGCCATTCCAACGTCGTCATATTGTGCTCGCTTAACGCATTGACCACTACCCTCGCGGTGTGTGACCGTGCATTATCTTGCATGAACATAAAATCTTGACCGAACTGCTGTCGATGAGGGATTACCATGGGGTGTATAACCTCCTGAATGTATTGGTTTGCATTCAAATTGCCCCGTATCCAAACGAGGTCGGTCCTTCCACCAAGGCGAATTCCAGCCCATACCATGATTGTTCCACCTTGGTAAGGATGAACTTCTTGCGGATTCTGGAGACGACTCCGACGTCCAGGAACTCGCCATATACGCACTCTTCTCGAATCAGGATGAAAACCGAAGCAAGATTCGTCGGAAAACAGAACCCGTGCCCATTGATGGTCGGTCCACTGTAAATGTGCGTTAGCCCACAATAAGCGACGACCTCGATTTCCACGTCGAAGAGCTGGAACCCTAAGCGGTCTGCGAGCATAAAGATTGGCTTCGTGTAGTCTTGTTCTGACTGTTTGATCGCTAATAACCACTTGATGCTGAGACTGGAGGCCTGCGACCAACTGACGAGCAGTAATCGTGGGTTGCCGCCTTGCGGAATTTTGCAAGAAACGATCTTGTCGCGGGGTAGTAACCCTATTTCGTCCCCTGTGACGTTCGGCAACATCGCCTGTAGACCTGTAGCGTGCCCATAATCTGCAAATTACGCTTGGTTGGGTGTTGACAGCATCCGCTACGTCGCGTTGAGTTCGTCCAGCTTGCAGCATACCAACAGCCCTTAACATCTCTTCGCGACTTAAATGACGACGTGACATGATGACTACAGTCACAAAAATGCACAAACCATACGTAAAAGACGTATTATTGATAACAAACGTTATTTACAATCAAAAAAAATAATTTTTATTTTGCCTCAGAGAAACTGCACAATCAAACACTTTTAAAAGTTTTCCCTCCATATTCGAAAATCATTACTTATTTAAATTTATTTTTAAATTTCGAACAACTCTGTAATCTACTTTATTCTATTTTTATTTATTTGCTGCCAGTTATTTGCAAAACAAGATTTACACGAAAAAAAATAATTGGGGTCATCTTGTTCCCTAGACTTTGTTGAGGTGTTTATATGTATATATATTATACATACATACAAATACATATTATCACGCCTTTATCCCCGAAGGGTTAGGCAAAGGCGAATGAACACCCACATTTCACGAATCATTGCTTTCGGTCTCGCTTTTTTTATACACAGGTCTTTTGGCCTAGGTCTTTGGCCCTTTTGGGGTAATAGGGGGTGAGCCTATTGCCGTTTTCTGGGCACTATTGTTGCCTCGAGGCTTGTATCTGTGCCTGAGCAGGAATAGGACTGTTTAACATCAGATAAATATATACAGCTCACGAGCTGTATATATTAGTCTGATGTTAAACAGCCCTATTCCTTAGTCGCCTTGTACGACACCGCATGAGAAGAGATATGGATGTTTAGCTCAGAAATGTGTTGCAGCTAATTCATTGGATATTTTGATAATATTTGGTGAGAATATTTGTCACATGTTGTAAAATAGATAGCCCAAAAGAGCCCATTTGCCAAAAAGTTTGTAGGTAGGTACTCGCAAGGTACTCGCTGTTCGCAAAATGACTAGTAATTAGAATTTTTTTCTACCTGCCTATACAGAAAGGTCGAATATTTTAGGTTACTCAGTTTCTTTATTTGTCTCATTGATTCATAGCGCATCCGCCATTAGAAAACACGACGCATACGATTCTCATGCTCTGAAGGCGCGCTCATATCAGGTTTACTGTATTTATTGTATATTCATTGAGTTTTATTATGATTGAGTTATTAGTCAGTTTTTAGTTTTCTTAGTTTAAAAAACAAAACAATTTAAATGTGTATGAAATGACATTATTTTGTTATTCATGTGAAAAATAACAGAATAATATTAATTTTTAGATATAATATTTAGCATTTCAAGTTTATACATGTAGATATTTAGGTTAACCTTTCTTTTTTTTCTGACAAAACGATGGAAGGAAGGATATATATAAATTCCAACATAATACGAAAAAAATCTGGAGTACTGAAATGTCTGGGGTACTTAAATTTAAGTAGCAAAAATCTGATCGATAGACAGTAAAACTTGTCAATTCCAATTCTCAATGGGGCTCTGAGAACCTGGTCGAGTTCAATGCCAAGAAGACGCAGGTATGTGCGTTTACAGCAAAAGTATCTTCTTTTCTTCCCCTCCCCACTCTTCAGAGCATGCCACTGACACTAGGAGAGTTTCAATATCCTAGGTATGGGTGTTCGCTGCAATCTGAATAACATAAACTACATCGAGAGTATTGTCAAAACAGTCTCGCGTAAACTGGGAGTCCTGAACAGAGTGAGACGTTTTTTCACGCCGGAGCAGTGGTGTCTTCTGTACAAGACACAAATTCGCAATACTGCTCACATCTCTGGGATGGATCAGCAAAGTAATTACGACGTGCAGTCCGCATCATAGGGAATCCCGAAGTCACGAACACCCTATAAGCTTTGCAGATGCCTAGAGATGTTGAGTCCTTGGCAGTATTTTACCGTCTGTACCACGGTGAATGTACTGATGAGTACTTTCAATTAGTCCCACCCTCCCTTTTCCTACACAGGACATCACGTGCAGGGCTTAGATGTCACCCGCACACGGTGTAGCATATCCGATTAAGAACCATGCGGTTCGGTGACTTTTTCCTTTGTCGCACCATTAAGGCCTGAAATTCATTACCAGCTCACGTCCTTTCTTCTACAGTCCCGGGTCCTTTAAGCGGGGCGTGAAAAAGCATGAGACCGTCAAGCTGAGTGTCACGATTGTCACATGATATATGTAAGTAATGGTGACCCTCTTTTCTGACACTTTGCCTTCAGCCTACCATCAGGCAAGGTGAAGTCTAATTGACGTGTCCTATATTAAAAAAAGCCCTTTTATTTCGTATGAATGTATAGTTCTCCCTATCCCTTTCAAAGCGCGCGGTATACAATAGGTACTAAGCGGCACACCATTAGGCCACACTTGTTCCCTTTCAAAGATACTCTGCAAGAAGCTGTCGACCTGCATTCTGTGTGGGATTATCTGCTAATAAACCTCTCCACCGCTCTATTCGACTTTCTCAGCCACAACGACTTGTGACGTAGCGCCATGAAAGTAATATATAATGTTAAATTAGTTCTACAGAGATAGATTTTTTTTTATAAAGAATATTAGCAAACGCGATTACTGAGTCCGGGCTGTATTTTAAATATTTAAATATTTCTACAACATTCTACACAACGCTATCTAGACCCATGGTAAGCATAGTTTAACTAGCTTGTGTTATAGAATCTAGAATACGGATAAACATACTTAAATACTTTTTTTTTTGTAAATACATACATAATATACATAGAAACACCCAGACTAATGCAAATACCCATATTCATGCATACAAATATTTGCACTGAGCGGGGATCGAACCCGCGCCTCCTGCATAGCAGTCGCGTTCACTACCGCCACGCCACGGAGGCTGATGTTAAACAACCCTATTTATAAAACATAAATAATATAATTCCTAGTTTATTTGCTAACTACATCAAATCATTTGCTTTATTACATTACTGTCCATCCCAAGGTTGCCTGGAAGAAATCGCTTCCAGCGATAAGGCCGCCCATTGTACATTAAACTGTACGCATGCTAACTACACGTTTTACTGTAATCTATTGGTGTACAATAAAGAATTATCTGTCTATCTATATATAATTATAAAAACATAAGTCGCGTGGTTCCCGGCAGAGTAGAATTTGCACCACACCTTATATTCCCATGCGGTGTCGTACAAGGCGACTAAGGGATAGGGCTGTTGAACATTAGACAGATATATACAGCCCAGACTCAGTCTCAGATGAATGGCTTGAGTCAACAATAGTGCCCGGAAGACGGAAATAGCCTCACCCCCTATTACGTGGGACCGAATTTAATGATTGGTGAAATGTGGGTGTTAATTCACCTCTGCCTAACCCTCCGGGATTGAGGCGTGATTGTATGTATGTATATAATATAATGCTCTGCCTATTGAACGACCAAACCACGCCTGAAGCCATCCTAATTTGCCTAGATATCCATGTTGGGGCGTTGGTGAGAGCCATCTTACCGATATTCATAAGTACGATCTAAACCAATGATAGATGTTACAATAATTTATAAACATTGATTTTTGCTTGCTCCGCCCAAACAATTAAATCGATTCAGGAGTTCAATTTTTTCTGTCGTAATTGATTTAAATAGTTAAGCATACTAAATGCTTTAAAATTTCATTCAAAAGGGATAGAACAGCCAAAACATCACTTTAAAAAAAACCCGGCTCCGATTGTGAAACAGTTTGATTAGGCGGGCATGAATTTTGAACTTGGAATGAGCAACGGTACGCATCTATTAGAGAATTAATGAACTTTGGTATCTATCTGTATTGAAATAACGTGCATTTTTGTAATGGCATATGTATGACAGCAACAAACAATGGCGCATTGTGGCTGGTCAAGTATTGGTCAAAAATTGGTATATCATTTTTTTTTCTGTATAGCCAGCCTGGTAGTATAAGAATTAGTTATTGAGTTTCTGCCCTAAGCTCTTCTAAGCAACATTTCGATAGAGCTTTCACTGTATTGTGTAAATTATTCTGTCCTAAACAAACTCTCGTAGAATGGGAAATCAAATTGCACCCGTGCGAATCCGGCGGATCAATAGTGATCTCTAAAAATAGATTCTTCTAATGAAAGTGATTTTTCCTTAACACCTGGGGAAATAGAAAACGTGACAAAATTCTTGTCTCTTGCCCGTAAAATAAAACTACTTAAATATCAAAGCTTTTCATGAGACTACAGTTCGAAGTTCTTCAAGATCGCTCTTACAGGGTCGGCAGCACGGTACCACGGTACATAGACCACGGGAAGCACTTCTGAACAAGTAGGCGTGGGCGTGTCACCTTGTATGAAAAAGCTTAAAATGATAAGGGAACTTTGTGGTGTGATTAAGGTCTAGTGATTAAGATAAAGTAATGTATGCTTAAATGGTTCGGACACGACAAGCAGATGGATGAAAAATTTATTAAATAGGTTTATGAGACCTGGGTGAATGGGCAACCAGGTAAAGATCAACCTAGACGTATGACTCGTGCGTATTAACATGGTACCTGGCTTACCAAAAGTAACCTCGAATAAAATCCGGTGACAAATTACTACGAAACTTTGAGTTTAGCGTAGCGGCAAACGTGTTAATGTTACAATGTTACCGGATGAAAGAAAGAAAGAAAGAAAGAAAGAAAGAAAGAAAGAAAGAAAGAAAGAAAGAAAGAAAATGCGTTTATTAGACACACACACACACTGAATGCTGCTGGTCTCAAAGGATGAGGGCTTGGCCTCGTGCGGGGATGCGAGAGGAGGATTGTTTTCGAGCCAGGTGCCATGTTAATTCGCACGAGTTGTACGTATGTTAATCACAATATCAAATACGAACGCAATTATGAAAGTACAAGAAGCGAAAGGCGTATTCCAGGATTTTAGCAGAAGGAAAGAGATTATCTCTGCGTAATGTGAAAGAGTTGTGACTTTTGAATGATAAAGTGATAAGTTTGAAACAACATGAAAAAGCAAAAACCTTATCTGAGCTTTAGTTTCTTACATATGGTTAATTTATCTTCACACCACACGTCAAATTTTTACTCTACGAATCTTTGTTTCTGCTGTAAGTGGTTTAGTACTTGAAATTGTACGAGTCGCATGATGCTCTACTTCAACAGGTACTAAATTAAGGCGCCCTTGACTGAAATTTTCGAAGATGACATTCAACACCAAAATTTCTATTATGTATATAACACATCAATTTCTATTCGCTTCAGCTTGGAGCTTTTCACAGTCAAGCCAGAGGGCCACTTCTGGTACTTGTACGTCCGCTATGTGACTTGTTCGAAACATCTGATAATAATACCTATGCCATAATCACGTTAATTCTAATTAACATTTTATGATTCATGACTTTCGCAATTCAATTTCCGCTCAGTGCAAATAAGTATTTGTATGTAAGAAAAGGACTATTTGATTTTTTCTGGGTGTTTCTCTTAATATGTGTGTAAGAAAATGTATAATAAGTCTGTTTATTATAAAGCTGCAGAGTTTGTTTGTTTGTTTGTTTGAACGCGCTAATCTCTGGAACTACTGGTCCGATTTGAATGATTCTTTCAGTTTTCGGTAGTCCATTTATCGAGGAAGGTTTTAGGCTATATATCATCATGCTACTACTTAAGGGAGTGGAGCATTGATAATAAATGTTAACGAATCCGGCAATTTTTCGTACATATTTTGAAGACTAAAACATACGGGCTCAAAGGGATATGAAGCTTCAAAATATACCCCGGGCGAAGCTGGGGTGGGTCAGCTAGTGTATAATAAGTCTGTTTATTTGCGTTTTAGAACCACCATAATAGCGTAAGTAGCTTGGTGGTTAAGGAGTCAGCCTTACGATCGATAGGTCCTGTGTTCGAATCTTGGCCATTACACTACCGATGTGAACCCATTCCTAGCAACCGCGATTACTAATATTCCTTGTAACCAGGAGTAAGATAGCTCTCACCAACGCCCCAAAACGGATATATAGGAAAAGGGTCGGCAGCGCGAGTGTGATGCTCCTGGTGTTGCACGAGTTCATAGGCCACGGTAACCACTTCCCATCAGGTGGGCCGTGTGCTTGTCTGCCACCTAAGTGGTATAAAAAAAAATTTGGATGTCTTCAGGCGTGGTTTGGTGATTCACTGGGTAGAGCATTATATTATATGTTTAATATATAGGGCAGTTTAAGCCGCCGCGTGGTTCCCGGCAGAGCAGAATTAGGGCCACCCCATCTTTTCACATGTGGTGACGTACAAGGCGACTAAGGGATAGGGCTGTTTAACATCAGACAGATATATACAGTCCAGACTCAGCCTTAATGCATGGCTTGAGTCAACAATAGTGCCCAGAAGACGGCAATAGGCTCACCCCCTATTACGTGGGACCGAGTTCAATGATTGTTGAAATGTGGGTGTTAAATCACCTCTGCCTAACCCTCCGGGGATAAAGGCGTGGTTATATATGTGTATGTATGTATTATATATATACATATATATGGGGGAAAATAATAACAAATAAACTAATAAAGATTGTTTTTTAATTAATTTTATTTTACAATACCCCTCATTAAAAACTCTTACCTTTAAAACATGCCCAAGATAAAATACCCACCGTATTACACGCAGTTCAAAAAGTACTTGTAACTTAAGCGCACTTGTTGATTGCCACCCATCCCTCCCTCCTAGGGGGCCTGTCCCCTACCCCTAGAGTCTGCGTGGGAAATGCCCACTCAGTCTCGTCTAAAGGACCTTGTTAAAGCCCTTTGTTGTCCACCGTTGGCGTTTTTCTGCATATTAAATATATGAAACAAGACTAATTAAGGAGCACAGCTTTGATGTTCTCAGAAATCTCATTACTGGGTAGGTATCTGTATACATACATACATATAATCACGCCTTTATCCCCGAAGGGTTAATTAAGCATAGGTGAATTACCTACATTTCACCAATCATTGTTTTCGGCCCCACGTAATAGGGGTGAGCCTATTGCCGTCTTCCGGGCACTATTGTCTCTTAATAATAACTCTTTGACGTGACAGCTGCGAGCGCGAACGTGTTTTCTGTTATTTACGATGAAAACAATTAAATAATTATAATACTTAACTATTGTAAGACAATTGCAGTGTAAGACTAAATAAGTGTGTCGTGTGCTTCGTTTTTCCGCGTTATTCATTTCTGTCACTAAGCAGAAATGAACTAAATCGGTAAACGTGACATGATAAGTAAGTATGGCTAGCGTGGACTCTAGCCCGTTTGGCCGAAGCCAAAAGATGCGCCGAAGTCCGCCACCGACACCACGACCTGTAGACCAGCCAGGAAACACGGAAAATGAGTTACCAGCCGAAGTTATAGCCACATCAGAGATTCATAGATGGATGAAGGCAATCGATGTGAAGTTAAATGAAGTTTGCACCATAGTTGCGGAGGGGAAGATGAACTCGGACCAAAAACTCCGAGTTACAAATCTGTGCCGTGAGGTCTCTAGTGGAACATCCCAGATGGCTGTTTTTTACCAGGCTCTGAAACAGAAAACAGTTGTAGCCCATGAACGCATTCAGCACCTGCAGGAACAACAGAATGTTGTTACCTCCTGGGAACAATTTAAACAGGTCGTTGAGGAGAAAATGAATCCAGCCGAATCTTCGTACGCGAATATGGTGAAGAAAGGAGCCGATAAACTCATCCGTCCCGCAAACCTAAGCGCCGTGGCCATCTACCCTAGTGATAGAAACAAGACCAGCGATGAGACAAAGGCTTTAGTTCAGAAAATTATTTCACCGGAGGAACTGAAACTCCAAGTCCGTGGCCTCAGGAAAGTCAGAAATGGGGGCGTCATAATAAGCACGGAAGGGAGAGAAGATGTCGAAAAATTAAAGAACTTCGACAAATTTGTAACATCAGGCCTTATAATTGAAGAACCTTCCAAGCGCAGACCAAGAATTGTAATTGTTGGTGTCCCCGTAACTCTAACCGACGAAGAGGTGCGTGAGTGCATTTATGAGCAGAACCTAGCAGACAAAGTACCAAACTACACACGGGAGTCCTTCGCAGCAGTAAAGTTGAGCCACAAATCAGGTAAGAAAAACCTTTCCACCTGTAACTACATCTTCGAGGTACCTCCTGCCATCAGAAAGGTACTTATAAACCAAGGGCGCATCTTCATTAACTGGACATCGTGTCCGGTGAGGGACTTCACTCTTGTGACCAGATGTTTTAAATGTCAGATGTTTGGACACGCCGCTAAGTTCTGCCGTGAAGAAACAGCCACTTGCAACCACTGTGGAGAAGTAGGTCATTCCCACAAGGAGTGTACTAAGAAAACTTGTCCCCCAGTATGTGCGACGTGCAAACGTTTTAAGAGGAAGTGCGACCATCAAACAGGTGATGACAGTTGTCCGGCTCGTAAATACGCAGAGGCTAATTATATAAACTCAATAGACTATGAGGGCGCCTAAGAGCGTCACCAAACAAACTATACTTTAAGCACATTAGAAAACTAATTTATTTGTATTAGTGTTAGAGTTAAATAATGACAGCAAATCAACTGGTATGTGATCTAGATAGTTTTTCCGTGTCGGAAATGAATATTTGTAATGTTGAAGATTGTAAACAATTCCTACCCACGGGAGGCAAATTACTAACACTACTAACACAAAATATTCGTAGTATAAACTGCAACATGAGTGCACTAGAGGTTTTGCTGCACGATCTAAACGTAAGTTGTGATGTCGTAGTTCTTACAGAGTGTTGGCTGGAGGGCCAAGGAAATAACTTACCATCTCTTGATAACTACTCGTCTTACGCCTCAGGTAACTTCATTAACCAAAACGATGGATTGGTGGTATATGTTAAGAATAACCTAAACACAGTAGTGGAGGAACCGTTGTTTCATGGATGTAGCTGTCTCATAATTGAAATAAAAGATGATACAGTAGTCATCGCAATCTATCGGCCGCCTTCACAAAGTATAGACATATTTTTGGAATCACTTGATATTACTTTAAAAAGGCTAACATCTTATAAAAATATCATAATTATTGGGGATATAAACATCAATATCGTCCATGAGGAAGCCAAGGCTGACGCACATAGGTACCTGAATATGTGCGCATCTCATGGTCTGCTACCTACCCACTATTGTCCAACATTTAAGTCTGGTTCATGCATGGATCATTTTATTATAAAATGTAAAGTACTAACCAAAACATTCATAACTAACTCTTGGCTTACAGATCATCGAGCAATTTTATTGGCATTAGAAACATATTCACCGAGAAAAACTTGCACACACAACATTACTAAGGTCAATATGTGCAACCTAGAAAATGATATACGCAGCATTGATTTTGACCCCGTTTACACCTCAAGCGATCCAAATACCTCATTAGACTACTTTATAGAATCTGTCCAATCAGCAATATTACGAAATACTTGCTATAAAATATTACCTAAAAAATACAATAACATTAAGCCATGGATTACTCCAGGCCTCGTCAGATGTATAAGGCATAGAGATAGACTACATTTTAGAGCGACGCATGCGCCTGACAACGAAATACTTACACTGACATATAAAAGGTATAGGAATTTTTGCAATAACCTACTTAAAAAACTAAAGTTGCAACACAACAGGAATGAACTGCAAAAGGCTGGCAACAATACTAAGCAAATTTGGAAATTCATCAAAAAGAATACGTTCCGGTCACAACCACCCGTACCACCACTCGATTTATTATCTAATTCTAATGGGAACCCGCTCAACACAACGAATGACATTAACGCCTACTTTGTAAATGTTGGCAAAAGTCTCGCAGAAAAAATTCAAAACCCAGCCTGCTCTAGTGATAGTTCCACTACTTTGAAATCCCAAGATGTACGCTCAACCTATTCTACCCTAAACTCCTTTGTTTTATTAAATACAGACGCTGAGGAAATAACTAGAATAATAGCGGGGCTGAAGGATAATTGCTCTACTGGGTGGGACAACATTCCTAATAACATACTAAAAAAGTTCAAATCCATCTTTGCACCCCCTTTAACCCATATTTACGAACTGTGCTTGACTAACGGTATTTTCCCAAAATCACTTAAACGAGCAGTCGTTACCCCGATATTTAAATCTGGTGATAAATCTTGTGTCAATAACTACAGACCTATCTCGGTGTTAACAGGCCTCTCTAAAATATTAGAAAAAATTATACACACCAGATTAACAAAATATCTGGAAGACAATAACTTACTCTCTGACTATCAATTTGGTTTCAGGCCGAATAGGTCGACTAGCCAAGCTGTACACACACTAACAGACTACATAACTAACAACCTGGATAAAGGCATGAAAACTATGGGGATTTTCCTAGATCTAGCCAAGGCATTTGATTCCATATCATGTTCCATATTATTAAAAAAACTGGAAGCTCTTGGAGTAAGAGGAACGCAACTACTATTATTTAGAGATTATCTGAGGGATCGTCAACAATGTGTGAAAATTGGACAGAAAGTGAGCTCAGAACTCCAAAATAGCGGATACGGAATCCCGCAAGGGAGTGTATTAGGGACAACTTTATTTTTAATTTATATCAATGACCTTTGCAACTCAAAACTTCAAAATGGCTATATTATATCATATGCTGATGATACGGCTCTTTTGTTCTCAGCTAAATCCAGAGATGAGTTATTTAAACACGCTCAAAAGGGTTTTAATTATGTGACGAAATGGCTCCAACGAAATCTTTTATCACTAAATACCGATAAAACTAAATATATGTTGTTTACAATGCGAAATACTAATAAACCTGTGACTAACATAAACATGTATGCACATTATTGTACAACCGCTGACCTTGCATGCGCTTGTCCTACATTAACAAAAACTGACAATATAAAATATCTTGGAGTAACGATTGACACAAATCTGAATTTCCGTAAACATATTGAATTGCTTTGTGCAAGAGTACGAAAATTAATGTATATATTTAAGAATTTACGCGCAATATCGGGCTATAAATTAATTAAGCAGGTATATTTGGCGTTGTGTCAGTCCATTCTTACTTATTGTATAACGTCCTGGGGTGGGGCTGGACCCTCAATCTTACTTCCATTAGAGCGTGCTCAAAGAGCTATCTTAAAAGTAGCCACGTTTCGTCCTTTTAGGTTTCCTACAGAACAACTCTACAGGGCCTGTAAGGTGTTAACAGTTCGCCAATTATTTATTCTGAACATCATACTACTCCAACATACCAAACTCCCTACACCCGCAGTACCTTCAGATAAGAGAAGAAAAGATATAGTTTGTGAAAATCCACAAGCTAAGCATGAGTTCGTGAATAAATTTTATATGTTTTTAGGGCCTTTTCTGTATAACAAATTAAACAAAATAATAGCCATATATAATCTAAGTTATTGGAACTGTAAGGTTTTAACTACAAAATATTTAGAAAAACTAGATTACGCAGACACGGAGAAACTGTTAGAAATATTAAAATAGGTAGCGATAAGCTGTAAACATAGATACTTTTACATTATGTTGTATAACTTTTGCAATAGGCACTTTAAATAATAGACCAGACATAACCTGAAGCACAGGTTTATAAAAACCTAGATCAGGTAGGTCGCAAAATGTAAATATAGTAAGATTATTAATTTAAATTCTATTTTACCAATAAAAACTATTCTATGGCACATTTATAATATGCTACTTCTAATGTATACATTATAGTACTTACTTATTAAGACCATAATTGTAAAACTAGTATTAGTACAATGTACAGCCCTCATTTTTGATGAATAAATTATTATTATTATTATTATTATTGTCGAATCGAGTCTTGTATCTGTGCCTGAGCTGTATATATCTGTCTAATGTTAAACAACCCTATTCCGTGGTCGCTTTGCACGACACCGCATGGGAAGAGATGGGGTG
Source organism: Eilema griseolum (assembly GCA_963662185.1). NCBI lineage: Eukaryota > Metazoa > Arthropoda > Insecta > Lepidoptera > Erebidae > Eilema > Eilema griseolum. Next base: position 6,274,868 of record OY759248.1, on the reverse strand, counting down.
GCCTAAATTCTACTCTGCCAGGATCCTATAACATATAATTATTACTATATAATTGCTACTTTTGAATAAAAAATGCAGAAAACGACGGTATTCTCATCCCTTTTGAATAGTCCGACTGGGAAAGTACCTTCACCCTACAGAATACTGCGGCCCTAATAACCTTGTATTGTGTTGCCGACGGTGAGTAGGGTAGTCAGAGCTCACTAGAGAGTTATAGCATTTTCAGTGGGTAAACGGCACAGAAACTCTCTGTACTTACAGAGTAGGCAGCACGATTGTGACTTCCTTGATATTGCACATGCCCATTGGAAATTTTTGAATATTATTAAGTATTGCGAAGGTTCCGTGGCTTAGTGGTCAGACCGTTCGCCCGTAAAGGCAAGATCACGGGATCGAATCCCGCCTGAACCGATTTTTTTTTCCTACATCTTTTTTTTATACCACTTAGTTGGCAGACAAGCATACGGTCCACCTGATGGAAAGTGGTACCCGTGGCCTATGGACGGGTGCAACACCAAGGGAGTCTTAATCGATTTGGATTTTTCACTAGCCATGATCCTGGCATATATCTTTCATAATTCTGTTCATATTATGCATTTCATAGTAACAATTAATTTCTTTAAGTAACATTTTTATAGTCTGGCAAGCTCGTTCGTGACACTCCCATGGTCTGCGGGCGCGGGGGACGAAAGACAGCGGGGGAAGTAAGAAACGAGCGCGGGGTGGAGGCTGGCTCTCAGAGCCGTCATTCAGTTGCGCGTCGTCGCTGTTGACGGCAACACATATTGAGTACGGTCGCACGTCACAAAACGCACACGATATTAATATATGAAGATGAGTCCGCCGATAGGCAAAGTTATTGGACGTTAAGCTAAACAAATTACTTGCAATGCGCTGCATTTTGCACGACCTATTAATGCGAGTGGCCTGGTTTCCCCTCCTTTTCTTTCCTTTTTGCTTCTTTCTATGTTACTGGACTGTTTACGGGACAAATAGTTATATATCTCTATCACCAAATAAAAATTAAGTTTAATACTAAATCCGTCTAATAAAAATTCACGCTCTATAAAATATTAAACAAAAAAATATCAAAGATAGTCGTGGTTGTAGGCCACTTTTTCGTAAAATCTTTTGTTAGCATGAGTATCAAACAACCACGGCTTTCCTTGATATATTCTACAAGAATACTCACAGAGTGGCTACACAGTGGGCAAACAAATATGACATGATATGCCGTCGACTCAACAGAAGACTATTTTCATTCTTAACAACTTCTCTTCTTATTATTCAAAGAAGTCATTGTACTGACTACAAACTGCACGTCTACTCGATTACGTCACGCCACGTACCAAAAGTCAGTACCCACCTTTGCTCTATGGTAAGAGGCGACTTCTTAAAACTGCTCTAACGAAGTGTGGCGAATACAATTTGTGCCAACTAGCATTTCCTTCCACTGTTAGTCAAGATGAAGCAACTGCATTTAATGCACTTCTTTTTTTATATAGCAAACTGATGGTAAGCTGAAGGCAAAGTCTCAGAAAAGAGGGTCACCAATACTTACACATACCATGTGACAATGTTGACACTCAGCTTGACGGCCTCATCATATACTTTTGTTCTGTACTGTAGGAAGAAGGAAACACGTGAGCTGGTAATGAATTCCAGTCCTTTATAATGCGACAAAAAAAGAGCCGCTTGGTTCTTGTTCGGATATTCTGGAGAGTTTTTTTATACCACTTAGGTGGCAGAAAAACATACAGTCCATCTTATGGGAAGCGGTTGCCACGCCCTATAGACGTGTGCAGTACCAGGTGAGTCACACTAGCCTTCTAATACCCGTAGAAGGGTACTGATTATGTTACCTAAAAATCAGTATTTTAAGCAGTTTGCTTTAAAATCTGAAATACGCCGCAATGGAGCCACAATATCATTTTTTGCCCATTGCGGTGGAGACTATGGGCAGTTGGGGGTCGGAAGCGAAGGGTCGCCGTATCCACCAACAAGGCGGTGGCTCCCGCTCCGGCTCGGTTCTGGGGCAAAGGATGGCCATCGCAATTAACGAGGCATCGCACATGGGCTTTATTGTTGTATTGTCATGGGCACATTTGCGCCGGGAACGATACGATGCGGGTTATTTGATTTTATTTTTGATTTTTTTTTGGTTATTTGAAATCTGTGATTGCAAATAATAAATATAATTGATATTTTAAAAAATTTTGCTTTAAATTCGAATTAAAAATTAGTCACTCTTTCTCGGTGCCAATTTGATTTTTAGGTAACATGATCAGGGAGGGTCTTAAAGAACTTTATAACGTAGCCGCTTGGAAGAACCACAGCAGGAAGATCATTCTACAACGTGCGCGGAATGAAATAAATAAATAATAATAAAAATAAGTTCCTTTCATAGCTCACGCAGCGTTTCGGCGTACAATGTTCTTTTTTAAGGTTTCGTGCGAACAAGTATCTATTGAACGAATATTACGGCCTCACTGGCATAGTGGTAAAACGTTCGACTGCTACTCAGTAGGCACGGGTTCAATTCTCGCTCAGTGCAAATATTTGTAATTGGTCTGGGTGTTTATATGTATGCCACTATATATAAAATGCCACTCCAAGTTTGAATAGTTCATCTTTGTCAGGTTGATCCAAAGTTTACATTTTGGAACCCTTCGTATCGTGATTTACAGAATCATCTGCTGTCCTGATCCCGAGAGAAAAATCTGTGTCAGAGCCTTTTCTGACAAACAGCAGATATCAAGACCCTCGGGGTCCAAACCAACCTTATCGTCTTGCAGGTAAAGTATATGATTACATTACAATGCATCCATGGCATTTGTTCACGCCATGCTATTTAAATTTTGTGAACTGGCATCACTTATTTTTTCTACCAATCATCAATCATTCTACCAATCAAAATTGTTCAACCAATAGCGAGCGTTTTTCGCGTCATATTACGCGATAAATGCTCGCTATTGGTTGAACATTGTACGATTTATACAAAAGCTCAACTTAAATACACTTGTCATTTTGGTTTTCAACGATACGCATATTTTATTTTGAAATCGTAAAAAGATATAAATACAAAACTAGTTCAGCACAATTATAAGTACCGACTGTCAAAATCCGGTACAGCATTAATTTCTCAATTTTAGTCATGGGTTGGTGACAGATGATATATAATGCATTTTGCGCATATTACTGGTATTGTCGCACATTTGATGCATACTGACACTGTCAGTGAACAATATATAATAGAGCAGTAACCCAATTCTATCAATTGACACTTTCAATCTGCAGGGGAACTTAAGTGCTGCTCTAAATATATCACTTCCCAAATGTTTGGCTTGCAAGGCCAAATATATAGGTGAACTGCACTTGTTGTGTATTGTAACACCAAATAGCTTTATATGTGGTTTTATACCACTGAAGTCGCAAACAAGGTAAGCGATTAGTGGCTTCATCGTCGTCTATTTTTTATACAATTTAGGTGGCAGATAAGCACACGGCCCAGTTGCTTCAAAGTGGTTATGCCTATGGGCATGTGCAATATCAGGGAAGTCACAATCGTATTGCCGACTCTGTAGGTACAGAGAGTTTCTGTGCCGTCAGTGTAGAAGATAAAGCAGGGCAAGCCTTTGGTCTACCCACTGACAATACAATAACTCTCCAGTGAGCTCTGGCTACCCTACTCACCGCCGGCAACACAATACAAGGTTATAATGGCCGCGGTATTCTGTAGGGTGGAGGTACTTCCCCAGTCGAACTATTCAATAGGGATGACAATACCGTCGTGTTCTACCTCCTACAAGTCTTAGCGTCTTAGCGTAGTCATGAACACTTGTAAGAGGATCATCGGATTTTAAGCTTTACCTCGGTGCTTGGGGTCAACACGCTTTTATTGGAGCGAATATCATCTGACCTACCAACCCTGTGGGAAAAGACGGCGCCAAAGCCTCTTGCAGATGAGATTAGTTGGCCCCGGACGTCATAATGGTGCCCAAGCTCCCCTAAAAATGTAATAGATACCTATAAAAAAGACACTTCGATTGAAGAGTAATATCTTCCTAGAACCCTTTCTAGGAAGGTATTTTGTTCGCCTGACAACATTGATATATATTTTTGGACGAATATAAGAATATCAGTACACCTCAGGACACGTATCTTGGACCTAAATCGCGAGACAAGTGACACCCTGCCACCCATGAATTGTTTTGTAGTAATCTTTGTTTGGTGAATTTTAACTCGTCCACAGCCGTAGCACTCCGTGCTATCGTCAAAAGACACTGAAACTGCGCGTACAGAGCACATTTTAAACACATTTTTTTTAATACCACTTGGTTGGCAGACAAGCACACGGCCCACCTGATGGAAAGTGGTTAACGTGGCCTATGGACGTGTGCAACACCAAGGGAGTCACGATCGCGCTGCCAACCCAGTAAGCGCAAGAGTTTCTGTGCCGTCAGTGTAAAAGACAAAGCAGGACAAGCTCTTGGTCTTCCCACTGACAGTACAAAAACTCTCCAGTGAGCACATTTTAGGTCCAAGATATATCTCCTGAGCAATACAGTCGATAAGCCCCATAAATTGTCAATTGATTGCAGGCGTTAAAGAACAGATATATCGCCACAGAAAAAATATGCTCATATAAGTCGTTAAATGCATAATTTCAATATATAAAACACCTTAAGAGGCAAATATTACTTTGGCATGTTTCAAAAGTTAACCTACTAAAAGCAGGGGACACAAAAATAGCATCAATTCAGATCCCTCTCTGTAACCAGCTAATAGAAACAGGGGGATTAAATTCGTCAATCTATCCGGTCGCGAAGCCGCTCGCGTTATTATTGATATTCATAGCTTGTAGTGCGCATATATATGCCTATAGCAAATAGGCATCATCATTGTACCTAATATATCATAATATATGATCATCATTCATCATCAATCTTGCGTTAGTCACATCCGAAGCTTTCACGTCGGAGTGCAGGATGCGTTGAAAAATGGTGTGGCTTGATATTTTCGGCTACATTGGTAATGCCACCTGACCTCCCCAGCCATTAGTGGCCAACCACTGATAGTTGTTCAGGTCGCCTATTTAAAACTACATCTGGAACTCTAGAAATAATTACTGCTGACAGTCAGGACCGATTTTTAAGGTGTACAGATGAAATACAAAAAAAATACAGATGCGCTCCAAAAAAATACCAAAAAGTGGTTACTCATCCAAATGGCAACTACGCTTAGGTAGCTTAACCCACTGATCGTTTAGCAAACATTGAGCGCTCCTGGCTACGAGCGCTTCAATCATTATAGCAGTGTTTGCTTTATTATTTTCATAACTTTAGAGCCTAGGGTGTGTACTCTTCTACTATTTCTTAGTTTTTTGCATGAGCGACTGCTATATAAGCCAAAAAGCCTACGTTTGAGGAGTCTTGTCCATTAATCTGCAGGTGTACCTGGCTAGCAGGTGAGTAATCTGTTTTTAGGCAGAACTAACAAAATGATGTTGGTACATACCATCAGACTTTTCAGATTTCCAAGGGAAAGCCTGCACCTCAGCCATATACGCCAATCAGTACCCCATATACGGTATATAGGTGGGATAACATAGGTGTAATTTTTTATACATTTAGATAAAAGACCTTTCGCTATGACAAGCTCAAAAATAATGAACCTACCAGCTAAATGATTTATCCAAAATTATTCATTAAATCAACTGAACCAAAATGGAGAATTTCGATTTTATCATTAAACTCGGAAGCGAGAAGCGGCTTTGTGAGGTAAATTCCCGGATTAATTGAAGTGGAAACTGGTGGCCCTTTGTGTTTGGGTAATCCTTTGGGATGACATTTTTTGCTCGCGGAACCTCTGCACGGTGTTGAGTGATACTAGTCGTTGATTTAATACTTGAACGTTGATTTGGGATTCTTGTGAACCCTGATTTTCTTAGTATAAAAAGCGTATACTTTTTTTTTTATCTACATACATACATCTTATTCACACTTGTAGGCAGAAGTGTGTCAACACCCATATTTCACCAACTATGATTTTCCGTAATCCCTATTACCATCAAGCGGGCACCGGGCTGTAAAATTTACTGTCAGATGGAGATGTCTCCTTTATTTATTTCATCTATATAATATTTAATTATTTATTACTAACAGTCGTCGTCCTGCCTGAAAAAATGTGCACAAATCGACAGCAACGCCACCTACCGGGTCTATTGAAATTAAAACACAATAATCACACGTAAGTATGGACTTGGCTGAGGTTCGAACCGGTAAACTCACGATTGTAAAACCGATACTTCAATGACTAGGCCCACCGCCTAATTGTATGAGACCAAAAATATCTTTTACTATCTTTTCCCTTTCATACATAGGTATATTGAATCTTTTAACCTGAGCGGAGTTTCGTAGGTTGGGAACGGAAATTGTCTAATAGGTCTAAATACATTTAAAATACATTTCTAAGCTGTTTTTAACGTGTATTTAAATGTATATGATAAAATTATTTTTGGATGTAATAGTAGTTAATTATTTTCAGTTCAGGAAGCTTCATCAATAATATATTTTAAAAGTACTTAAACATAATATAAAAAAAATGCAGAAAACATTATTGTTAAAGATACTCACCATAAACACAAAAAGACTTGCAATTCGTTATATTGTTACTCAGAAAGTCTGTGCCAAAATTCTATTTTATGTATTTTACACACAAAGAAAATAACAATCATTTATGATCACACACAAGTAAATACAAAAGTAATTATTATTATCTGTGAAATTTCATTCGTCTACATAATGATGAATGATGAAATTAAATGCGTATCTTTGAATTTGGAATGCTGTAAATTTTCCCGCGCAATTTATTTAAAAAGTCCTTGTCTTCAATAGAAATCTAAGCATAGACAACCTGTTACATACCTGTTTCCAACGCACAATTAATTGTACTTAAAATTGTGCTGTATAGTATGGTTATTATAGTGATTGATATTTATATTATTACGCATTATTTAATATGAATAGACCACTATAAAAAATATAAGTTTTTTTTTTTGAAAAAGTTTTAACTTACCATAAACAATAAAACAGCAGGACAAGGTGATAAATCACAAATCACTAGTACGTTTTGTTAGTGCACCGCATCACTGTTCGTATTAGTTTGAGAGTGGGCACGACACGTGCGTCGCGGTTGAGCGCCGGGAACTCACTGCCATACCGTCTGGATATCCTTCACTACAGGGATCGGAGTGGGGGGAGATGACGATTGATCTGTGCTTCCAGTTTCCATGTCCTGAATGAAAGCCGCCCTATCATACGCCCTACGGCTGTCGTCACGGGCAACCGCGCTCTGAGCAAAGACATATAATATAATGATGCGATACGTTTTGTTAAGATGGAATTTGAGAACAAATTTATTTTAAATAACTTTGTTTATTGCGATTTATTTAGTGTATTATATATAAGTATACCCGCCGTTTTGGTTTTGCTTTTCAATAGTTATATGTAGCCCCGATGATTTTAATATGAATTCACCTCTTCTTCCCTCCGGGGTAATCGGAGTCAACAGACTCCCGAGTCCTTACACACTTCACGAGCTCCCACTACCGTTAATAAACCTTTTATGCAAGTTTGCCGATTTCTAGTGCTTTTGACTTCGAGATAAAACCCTCAAAAAAAAGGAGTTTAACTTGAAATTCATTCACATCAACTTTAGACAATTTCAAGAATGGATTCTTTTATAGAATGTATAATGCTCAACCAATAGACACCGGCTTGCAGGTGAAGTTAAATTGGCCCCGAATGTGTTGCTGGGGCTCTATAAACCCAATATACCATTGTTATAATACACTACGTGTTTCTTTACAATACAAGGAATCGATCTGTAACCACTAACAGGACAACTGTAACCAATAAGCCTAGTGTAGTGGTGATAGATTGATTATAGCGTCTCGCAATGACTGCCGATATTACTACTATTGTTTATTTATTTATTTAGTACATGGAAAACTTACAGCATAAAAACATGAATAGCGTTGGATTAGGTAATAGAAAGCCAATAATAAGTTTTCACTTATAGCCGCTGCGTAGGTAAAACATTGTAAACAAAAACACGCATTGCACAAACCTTATGGAAGAAAAAAATAGAAAAACTACACAATAGGTCTACATAGTCAATACCAGGAACATAGTACATAAATTTCTAGGTTTGAAAAATGTTAAACTCAAGCACCTTCTTGCCACGACACGTCTCCGGAAACGGAGAGGCGCGCCATCGCCGCGGACTGCTTCTGCCAGGGTGACAGGCGGCTCCACCTGTCACCCCCAGGCCGGCGCTCATGGGGGGCGGAGGTCGTTCATTGAACTCAGACGCCCGAGTTGCCTTCGTACACGGGCAGCTTGGCTTACGATCCTTCGTCGCTCCCGCTGCCGCTCCCGCCCCGCCTCCTCCTTCACGAGCATTACTTGCTCGGCCGCGGACACACTAGTCGAGAAAGGCTCAATATCGTGCTGCTTACATATATGCATAGCCTGTTAAAGTTACGTTATTAAAGTTAGTTTATACCACATATGGAAGCATTCGAAGCTCAACAGTCGCAACTTGGCGGTTGCGACCGACTGCCTGGACCCGGCTTCGCTGCTATGCGGTGCTGCCTGAAGCTATCGCGGCGACTGTCAACCTATCCTACTAGAAATTTGTCATTTTCTTTTTTTTATATACCACTTAGGTGAAAGAGAAGCGCACGGCCCACCTGATAGGAAGTGGTTACCGTGGCCTATGGACGTGTGAAACACCAGAGAAGCCACACTCGCGCTGCCAACCCTGTAAGTACAGAGTTTCTGTGCCGTCAGTGTAGAGGACAAAGCAGGACAAGCCTTTAGTCATCCCACTGACAGCACAAATTCTCCAGTGAGCTCTGGCTACCCTACTCACCGCTGGGAACACAACACGAAGTTATTATAACCGCGGTATTCTGTAGGGCGGAGGTACTTCCCCAGTCGGACTGCTCAATTGGGCGGAAATACCGTTCTTCATCTTTTCATCTGTAAACGTCGCCATTTTGTCATAGTTGGGGAGCGGGCTGCTAAGGTTGCGCCACCCGGTCGCGCTGCGCGGTCGCTTGCGTCGAAAGCTATTGCATACAAATCCGATCAAGAACCAAGCGGTTCGGTGACTCTTTCCTTTGTCGCACCATTAAGGCATGGAATTCATTACCAGCTCACATGTTTCCTTCTTCCTAAAGTCCCGGATCTTTTAAGAGGGATGTGTAAAAGCATATGATGAGGCCGTCAAGCTGAGTGTCACCATTGTCACATGGTATGTGTAAGTAATGGTGACCCTCTTTTCTGACACTTTGCCTTCAGCTTACCTCCAGGCAAGCCGAAGTCTAATTAACGTTTTATATTCAAAAAAAAAACTTACAAAGCGGTGCGGTGCAACCACCGAGCTGCTACTGCTGTGATCGAAATCATACCTAATATTCTAAGTCTCTCTCTTCATCTTAGCCTTAATCCCAGTTGCATATGAAGCTTTCACCTCGGCGTCTGGAGTCCGCTTTACTAGTCTAATTATCGATTTGACCAAAACTTCGATATTTTTCATGAAGCGACTGCCATATGACCTCCGCAACTCAAAGGCGATATAGTGCTCCAACTACCCGTAACGACTGTCACAGATGTCAGTATGACAATCGGAACCGACAGCTTAACGTGCTCTCCGGGGCACGACCAGACCAATGCAAATACCCATATTCATGCATACAAATATTTACAAATGGAGATCCGTGATCTCTGCCTACCCCTATGGGAGACAGGCGTGATTTTATGTATGTATGTATGTAAATATTTGCACTGAGCGGGAATCGAACCCGCGCGCGCTTCCTGCGTAGTGGCCGCGTTCACTACCACCCCGCCACAGAGGCTGTTTTTATTTTTGTACTGTTACATGTATAGAATAAAAATATTTTTCTTTTTAAACCCCGACGCAAAAACGACGGTGTGTTATAAGTTTGACGTGTCTGTGTGTGTGTGTGTCTGTCTGTGGCATCGTAGCTCCTGAACGGATGAACCGATTAGGATTTAATTTGTTTTGTTTGAAAGGTATATTAGTCGGGAGTATTACATTTTTTTTTTAACTCCCTCAATTTTCATTTTATATCCATAATCAAATGAAAGAGCTTGACGAGTAGATCAATTTAAAAAGTGTAAAATAAAAATTAAATTAAAAATTTAAAACCGGTCACAAAATCTTTCTGGGTGTTATTTTTTGTGACGGGGTTTTTTATTTTTTGTTCTTTACCTTTAGAAGGCAGTCACGCACCCGGTCCACCTGATGGGTGAAGCGATTACCGTGGCCTATAGATAGGTGCAACACCAGAGGCGTCATACTCGTGTTGCTGACCCCGTAATAACGTTCTAATGTCCTTCTTGATGTCTAATTATAGTCGCTTGGAATGTTCCAAGACATCTTTTATGACAGCCGGGGTGTGAGGGATGTTTCAGATAATCTCACCTCCGTCAACCTGCGGCCCACACAGTCGGCGTGCGTTTTAGTCGGTTCAAGTCCGACATAACCTCCCCCAGCGGTTCCGGTGCTGGGGATCCATGGAGATTTTGAGCACATGAAAAATAAATATTCCACGATAAATATTCCACGACATTCTACACAACGCTATCTAGACCCATGGTAAGCATAGCTTAACTAGCTTGTGTTATGGTATCTAGAATGCGGATAAACATACTTAGATACTTTTTTTTTTTTGTAAATACAAACATATAAATAATAATACATACATAGAAACACCCAGACCAATGCAAATATATATATTCATTAATACAAATATTTGCACTGAGCGGGAATCGAACCCGCGCCCCCTGCATAGCAGTCGAATGCTCTACCGCTACGCCACGGAGGTCGTCAAATAATATAATATAATAGATATCTATATGATAATATAATAGATATCTATTATGATAAACATCTCGTAAAAGTTGAAATATATAAACAAATAATACTTGGACTTGACTTTGTTCTCAGGTTTGACGCAGAAGACAGACAGACCTTGATATAACAGGTATAGTGGGGTATACGAGTTTCGTAGACTAAGTTGTGTAGTCGTAGCTTAATACGTAGGCTTTACCATATCGTAGACGTGACGCCGTTGACCAATGCTTGACCAATTAATTCAATGCGCAAGCCCCAGTTGATTAATCGAATCATTTAGCTAAACGAACTTCTTCTACGAACTACTTAGCTTATACCGGTAATTAAGTTTAACTTAATCTTGTCGTAGTTTCGTAGATGTAAGCTACGAACTTGCTACGCGTCTACGAATATTCTTAGGTAAGGTGGTTATTCGTATTTTATTTTATATTGCATTCTATTTTGTTAAGGTGATGCAGTGGTAGCGTATTACATTGGTGGGAAAGAGGGGAGATTGATTACTGGTTCATGCAAAAGGCATTATTCTTATAGGGATCTAACACGTGGTTCTAATCGTCATGGTTGTTGTCCAGCAATTTCGGCTCTAATGTTGAAGTATATGTACAGAAAATAGGTAGATCATTCAACTACTATTCATATTTTGTCCTCCGTGGTTATAATGCTAAGTCAGAGGTTGAAGGTTGACCTCACCTCGCCTGATGGTAAGCTAAAGGCAAAGTCTCAGGAAAGAGAAAATTTCGGATAGATGGCGCTGTTTCGCCACGGAAAGATTAGCTCCACGAATTTTATACGTAAAAAATAAGTTAATATACGAATACGGCAATATGCAAGTGATAAATTTAAAGTTACAGTGACAATAAGTGTGTGAAAGTGTTATAAGACAAATTGATGCGGATATTACGAGGAAAAGGGCACAAATACCTTGCCCAAGTGATTTGACCAATAAATCTGAATACCAAAAGACTGTGAGTAAATAAATAAAAAAACATAGTCTAGTAACAACAACAAATTATGTCCATTTTAACAGGGACTTAACACATAATATGTATATTATATAAGTTTTGCATTAGACAGAGGTTTTGACAGTTTTTTGAACTTACCTGCGTTTCACTCAGTACTAAGAAATAGATGCTGACGCCATCTGTTGGAGAACCAGTACATTACAACAATACAAGGTGCACTTGGGTTGTATTAATATTGAGCGAAGATACCAAAGCGGAGATTTCCCAATAGATGGCGGTTAATGTAATAGAAACTGGACTGAAACGCAAGATGGCGCTGAGGTGTGCTGGCTGCTTTGATGAAATCAAAACAAAACACTATTTAACGTGTTACTTATGCCACAATAAATATGATCTAACATGCGCAAATGTGACCACACAACAGTTTCTTAGTAAAATGAAAAACGAAAATAAATCTTGGTCTTGCCAGCTCTGCCACTGTAGTAGGCCAAAATCAGATAACCAAAATACCCCAATACGGCCACAGCAGTCAGCCTGCTCGACTAGAAATACCGAATCGCTATTAATGTCACAGGATAGCAACGTAACATTACGCAAAAAGCAAACAACCAGTGAAAATAATCTGGAATCCTCTGAGGAGGACAACATAAGTGTTGTGGATGATACGATTTATAACAGCCCCAAACTACAACAGCATAGCATCAGACCAGACTCTAACCAATCGTGTAACGAGAAGACGATGTTCGAAAAGTTAGAAGCTCTCCTGGACAAGAAACTTGAACAGAATAAACAGTCCATTCTATCCGATATTAAATGTTTGATTAATTCGGAAATTACAAAAACGTTACTAAATCTAAAGAATGAATTCACACAAAATTACAATAATCTCAGCTTAGATCATGAAAAAACTAAACTGACAATAACCAACATAAACAAACAAGTTGAACGACTAGAGAAAGAATATGCAAAACTTCAGTGTGAACTACGAGAGCTAAAATCAAGTACTTCAAACCTAAGTAACAATGCCGATGATTTTACATATAAATCACACATTTCTTCCGAAAATTGCAAGAAAATTGTACTCTTTGGTCTAGCTGAGCAATATCACGAAACAGAAAATGACCTCCATGCCCAGGTCATACACGCTTTTAGGAGTATAACAAATATCAACCTGACCGGCTATATAGAAGATGTATCAAGAATTGGAAGGAAAGGCTACCGAAGACCAGTTGCAATCGAGTTATTAAGCAAAAGAATGACTCGATATGTACTACAGAACAAAATGCTCTTTAAAAACAGTGGTATAGCTGTATCGGAGTACCTAGATAAAGAATCTATTCAGAAACAAAAAATACGAAGGCAAGCCCTATCAGAAGCCAGAAGAAATGGAAAACACGCTATTATAAAAAATAATAAATTGATAGTTGATGGCCAGGAAATCAAATTATCTTACGAACATGTAAATATCGAAAATACACTCAACGACAGCTATAGAACATCTTTATCATCACATACTGAACAAAAAACAGCCCTTCAATCACCATTGGTTAACGCTTGTAACAACAAATCCCATCCCAATATGAAAAATCAACCAAATCATTTTCAAAGTCAGCCAACATCAAAACAGAATTCCTTTCGTAAACAACTTTGAAATACTGTACCAGAATATATGTAGCCTGAACAGTAAACGACACTTACTCCAGTCTGTAATAGAAGAAAGGGGCCACATCGATACAATTTGCCTCTGTGAAACATGGATTACGAACAAGAAAACAGACCTGCTGTACTTGGACGGATACAATTTAGCGTCCTCTTACAATAGAGTGAACTACGAATGCGGTGGAGTGTGTATTTTTACACGGGAGGACATCGAAACCATAGATCGAAGAGATATCACATCAATGACAATAGAATATGTGTTTGAGGTTGGTGCGATAGAACTGCCCCAACAAAACCTAATGATAATAATAATCTACTGGCCAGAAGAAAACAGAGAGACGGATATGTTTTTTGACTCGCTTGAAAAGCTAGTACGAATGATAGTAATAAAAGATAGTAGGAAAAATGTGGTTATCGGAGGCGACTTTAACGTTAACGTATTAGAAAACACTACCACTAGTATAAAGCTCCTCAACACCATGAAAAGCTACAATTTTCACCAATTCGTTAATAAGCCAACCCGTATAACTAAAACTAGTGCTAGGTGTATAGACTTGATATTTACTAATTTCAAAATAAATAACTCCATCATTACTGTAAAGGACTACGGACTTTCTGATCATATGGGAATATCACTGGCGATCCCTAAGACTAATTCAACAAGCGAACGAAAAACATGGTTCACAGAGAAGAGAATATTTAACGAGAAAAACATTAATCACTTCCAGTCAACATTAGCACAAATAGATTGGGACACGGTAATTGCGGACGATAAGAACGTGAACACTAACTACGAATCATTTCACAACACAATTCAAAATGTATTAGATCTATGTATCCCCAAAATTCATATTAAACTCAAAAATAATGCAAAAAAATCGTGGTTAACTAAAGGCCTAAAAATATCATGTAAACATAAACGAATTCTTAAAAAATTCATCAACCGAAATAGTGACCCTATTTTAACTAATTACTATAAAAAATACGGAAAAATACTAAAATCAACTGTTTCACAATCTAAAAAAATTCAGTACATACAGAGAATTAAACAAAGTGACAATATCACAAAAACGACGTGGCAGATAATAAAAGAAAGAACAAATAAAACCGTACGAAAGTCAAAAAAAAATATAACACTAGAAGTACAAAATAATAAAATAGAAAACCCTTTAGCTGTGGCCAACACGTTTAATGAATTTTTCGTGTCAGTCGGCGGTCAGCCAGGTAAACAAACCGGCAAATCGGTGATAGCGCGCGCTGATAACTCGATGTTCATTCAACCCGTAGATCCCCACGAAATCTTCAGAACAATAAATAATTTAAAAAATAAACGTAGCTTTGGCTTCGATGAACTCCCACCTATGCTAATAAAAAAATGTGTTAATGAGCTCGTCTTGCCGCTTACCTTCCTAATAAATCAGTCTTTTACAGAAGGAGTTGTCCCAGATCTTCTAAAAATATCTATTATCAGACCTATCTATAAAAAGGGTCCCACGACCGACTGTTCCAACTACCGCCCTATAGCACTCTTGCCTACTTTTTCAAAAATACTAGAGACCGCAATGTCAACTCGCTTGTATTCGTACTGTGAAAAATTTAATATATTTCATGAGAGCCAAAACGGCTTCAGGAGGCATAGATCAACAACAGACGCGGTATATAAATACGTTCAACATATATTAGATATAATAAATGATAGAAAATACGCCGTTGGTATGCTCTTGGACATGAGTAAGGCATATGACCGGGTCCAATATAACATTTTATTGAATAAGCTTGAAGGAATCGGGGTTCGTGGTCTTGCCCTTGAATGGTTCACCTCTTATCTACATAACCGAACACAGTACGTGGAGCTCATGCATCATGACCACAATACAGGACAGATTTCCAACGCGAAGTCCAGCGTAGCGAGAGTAGAAAAATCGATCCCCCAGGGTAGTGTACTTGGCTGTGTTTTGTTCTTAATCTATATTAATGACTTACCAACAACGATAGATGCTAAATGCGTCCTGTTTGCCGACGACATATCTGTGATATTTCCATGTACTAACAACCATGAGTTACATGAGCGCACCCATCAAATACTATCTGACATGTCGACATGGCTAGTGGAACACAGCCTAGAACTCAACCTCTCAAAATCAAAATTAATGCAGTATAAACCCTATCAGAAACGTCCCTTAACAATTGATTTTAAATTTCAGAGCATTAAACTCGATTGCGTGAATAGTTTCAAACTACTAGGCCTAAATATTGATACGAGTCTAGACTGGAAATCCCACATACGTTCCGTTAGTAGTAAACTGTCATCCTTTACATATGCATTATACGAACTAAAAAAAACTACGGACCTTAAATCAGCCAAAGCTGCCTACTATGCCTACGCCCATTCTTGGCTCCGGTATGGTGTCATGATGTGGGGGAATAGTGTTGATGTGGAAGTACTGTTTAGGCTCCAGAAAAAATGTATACGGATACTAGCAAACATAGGCTGCAGGGAAAGTTGTAGACCACATTTTAAGGAACTTGACATCTTGACTTTGACGTCCTTATATATAATGGAACTATGTACTTTCGTCAGAAAGCATAGGTCGTTATATACTTGTAATAAAGACCACTACAGCCAACCCCGTAACCTAAGGCACAGAGACAGACTAGCGCTACCAACCTGTAGCCTATCTATGTGCCACTCAGGCCCATATATGATGTCCATAAAAATATTCAACAAAATACCGCAGCCATTAAGAGATTTGGAGAGTGAACATAAATTCAGGAACAAGTTGCAGGAGTACCTATCACAAAGATGCTACTACACTCTGCAGGAATTCTTTGACGACAAACACGATCTAATTTTGACTGTACAATAAAGTGGGCGAAAAATTTAAATTCAAATTGTTGACATAAAATTCTTTAAATTGACATTGTAATGTAATGTAATGTAATTAATGTAATGCTGTAACTGTAATGTTCCTATAATATTATATAAAGTCTATAAAATAATTATAATAGTAAATAAATAATTATATTGTATCGCATGTATTTCTAAATTTTATTGTAAATTTTAAATTTAAATATATATTTTTGTATGCTTTATAATTTTGCTGTGCCCCAACAGGGCTTCATGTTGTAACCCAAATTGTCGCTTAGATCTGTACTACACAACACATGAATGCAAATAAAGACTTTGACTTTGACTTTGACTTTGACTAAGAGGGTCACCATTACAGACACTAAGTGCTACAATGGTGGCACTCAGCTTGGCGGCCTCATCAGATGCTTTTTCACGCCCCGCTTATAGGCCCCGGGACTGTAGGAAGAAGGAAACACGTGTGCTGGTAATGAATTCCAGGTCTTGGTGGTGCGGCAAAGAAAAGAGTCTCCGAACCGCTTGGTTCTTGCTCGTATATTCTGCACAGTGTGAGGGTGACATCTAAGGCCTGCACGTGTTGTCCTATGTAGGAAAGGAGATGGTGGGATTAGTTGGAAGAGCTCGTCAGAGCACTCACCGTGGTAGAGACGGTAAAATACAGCCAAGGAAGCAATATCTCTACGCATCTGCAAAGGCTCGAGGATGTTCGTGACCTCAGGGTTCCCAATAATTCGAACCGCGCGTCGCTGCAACCTGTCGAGAGCATCTAGTAGATATTTCGCGGAGCCATCCCAAAGATGCGAGCAGTATTCCACGCAGGAGCGAATTTGTGTCTTATAGAGAAGACACCGCTGCTCCCGCGTGAAAAAACGTCTCACTTTGTTTAGGAGTCCGAGTTTCCGCGAGGCTGTTTTGATGATGCTCTCGATGTAATTTCTGTTATTCAGTTTGCAGCGAATATCCATGCCTAGGATATTGAGATTGTCCTGCAGTGGCAGTGGCGTGCTCTGAAGAGTGGGAAGGGGAAGGAAAGAGGATACCTTTGCTGTGAACGCACAAGCCTGCGTCTTCTTGGCATTGAACTCGACCATGTTCTCAGAGCCCCATTGTGAAATGTGATTCAAGATCCGGTCCAGTTCAGTGACAAGAAGCTGTCTTTTTTCCACGATATCAGACTGTTTGGCCGCAGGTTGTCCGTGATAACTCCCGTGTAAGGTGCTATCGTCTGCATAGCAACGTATGCTGCCGGTGGACAGCATGTCGTTGATATGCAGAAGAAAGAGAGCGGGAGATAATACAGACCCCTGCGGTACGCCAGCATTTATTTGCAAGAACTCCGAAGCCCGTCCATCACAGAGGACGCGGATACGGCGCTCCCGCAGGAAACTAGCAATCCAGTTGCACAGTCTAGGAGGCAGACCAAAGGCTGGTAGCTTGGAGAGAAGCGATTTGTGCCAGACTCTATCGAAAGCTTTGGTGATATCAAGACTAATTGCCAGTGACTCGCCGTGCTTGTCCATAGCCTCAGCCCAAAGATGGGTAACGTATGCTAGAAGATCACCCGTTGACCGTTTCGGTCTGAAGCCATATTGCCGGTCATTAATTAAGGAGTGATCCTCTAGGTGCCGCATGAGCTGTTTGTTAATTACGTGCTCGAACACTTTGCACAGCACTGAGGTGACGGCTATGGGTCGATAGTTGGCTGGCTCTGAGCGATCCCCCTTCTTGGGGATCGGCTGTACATTCGCCTCTTTCCAAGCCGAAGGCACTGTACCCGAGCTGTAGGACAGTCGGTACAGCCGCCTAAGCATCGGAGACAACTCCGCTGCACATTTTTGTAAGACCACCGCTGGAATACCATCCGGGCCACTGGCTTTTCGGACATCGAGTGATTGAAGCACTGCACGGACATCGCATTGCCTGATACGTATTTCAGGCATTACGTGGTCACCATTGGGTAGTGTCGGCGGCTGTATACCGCAATCATCGACTCGGGAATTGGCCGCAAAGAGATTTACTAGCATATTGGCTTTCTCTTGCGGTAAATGGGCCAGGGATCCATCAGGGTAGCGCAGCGGTGGCAGCGAAGGCTGACAGAAGTTGGCCTGCACGGCTTTGGCCAGTCGCCAGTATCCACGGCTGCCCGTGGGATGTGCCACTAGCTCTTGACCAAGCCGTGCAATGCGCAGGGCATCCGCTCTGACGTAAGCCCTCTTGCAGACCTTTGTGGCTCTGTTGTACGCCGCCTTGAAGTGGCCCACATTGAGATCGTGCGTGGCACGCGCCCTTACCCAAGCGCGATACGCGGACTGCTTTTGATCAACAGCCCTCGCACACTCGCGCCCGAACCAAGGGCGCACTCCTCGGGCACCGGGGACATCAGTGTACGGGATATAGTATTCTATACCCAGACCGATCTCACCGGCAACAGCAGTAGCACAATCTGAGGGTTTCTTACCTTCAAAGCAGCGTTCAACCCACGGGATGGACGCAAAATAGTTGCGCAGCCCATCCCAATCTGCTGACGAGTAGTGCCAGAGACGCCGCTTCCCCTGCACGGGTCGTGAGGGCGCTATTATTGGCACCTTGGAGCAGACCAGACAGTGGTCGGAATTGCCTAAAGTGGCTTGTACCAAAACACCGTACAGGTCTGGGTGACTCGTCAGCAGAAGGTCTAGCAGAGAGGGTGCTAGGCCCGACCTTCTTGGTATTCTAGTGACCTCGTGTACCAATTGGGTCAGGCCATGCGCCAGAGCAAATGCATGGGCGGCTCTTCCCGCATGGTCTGTTTTGGCGGAGCCCAACCAGGTTTCGTGGTGGGCGTTAAAGTCCCCCAAAAATACCACTTCGGCGTTCGGAAACCGTTCCTGCGCATCATCTGCCGCCTGACTCAGGTATTCAAAGAGTCGAGTTGTCTCAGCATCTCCTGTATGGGAACGGTAGAGGCACACATAGATCTGACTCGTAGAGCCATGGTCTGCGTGTACCCATAGGGTTGAAAAGGATGGGTCCTCAAGGCAGCGCAAACGGCGACAACAAACATCCGCCCTAACAAACACGCACACCCCGGCTTTTGCACGGAAATTTTCCTCGATAACATAGCCGGGGTAAAGCAAGTAGGTTGTGTCATCAGGGCGGCCTATTTGTGTCTCCGTGAGAAAAAGCATATCTGGTTTCGCCGTCTCAAGGTGTTGGTGGACGGCCTTGAGGTTCGCATGGAGTCCACAGATGTTAGTGGACTCCACCTCAAATAGCGAGCTTGTGGGAGTTCGAAGAGCCGCTGTGTTGCCCAATACTCTTAAATGCGCTGCCATGATGAAAAGGAGAAAAGGGCGTGAAAAAAAGAGGTGATTGTCGTCGCAGCACCGCGTGACAAAGTGCGGGATATTGGTTTTGTCTATGATTATGAGGCATGGCGTGAGCCGATACGCCGTACGGAAGGGCCCCCGTACCCCCCCCCGAATATGGTCGCCAGGCCCCCACTTCCGGTCACCAACCGGCACGACGAGCCATACCGGGATTATGCGCGGTCTGGTGAGGCAGCCTTCCAGGGTGGTTAGTCCCAGTTGGGCCTCTGTACTATACCGCGGGCGGCCAGCGGCACCACTGTTTCTACGGGTCTCCCTGACCGGCGCGTCGCCCCGCACCATCCTCACTAGACTACGCCAAGACCCACTGGTCCCACTAGTGCTGCGACCACCATCACCTCTACCCGGCTATGCATTTGCTGATCCCTGAACGCAATCCAACCGTAATTGAATTACTATGAAGGGTTTTTCGCAATATTGCACGGTGGTACCAACCCGGTCGAAATTTGTGACAAATTTGTGCCGTCAAATCTCTACCACCAGTTCAATTTCCGTGCAGCGCAAATATTTGATATTTGTAAAAATATTATGTAGAAAAATATATATCTAAATTTGTATATTATATAGCCGCATTCTAGTCCTCTTAACAGAGCGTAGTTAAGCTTTGCTTATTTCGAGTCTAGATTGCGATACCACCATTAAAATAACGTCAAAAGTCGACACACCTAATCTTTTTCATACAGCAGATTTTTATGTAACTCCTATTTTAATAAAAATCGGGTAAAGTGCCAAAGCTCAGCTATTAATAGAATTCAAACATTAATAATCTTCTATACGTCTATCAAAGATACCGCATGAATTCCTATTATGACGCAAATCCCTCTTAAGACTATATTCCCGGGAGAGGCAATAATCGGAACGAGGCGGAGGTTCTTATGAAGCATTGTGTACCCAAGCGCCTGATTCTGTAAAGTTACATTTTACAAACGTGTGATTTTAAAAACAGTTTGAAAAGATTAATGACAGTAGAGGAAGTTCGTGAAGTATGTAAGGATAAAATTAAATGGTGGACTGTTGTCTCTGCCTACCCCAGCGGGACATAGGCGTAAACGTATGTCAATCAATCAATTATTTAGCCCACCACAGTCCACTGCTGGACACTGCTCTCTAAATGTGCGTCATTTTATCCGATCCTCTGCCTTCCGCATCTAGTCTGTCCCAGCCACCCTTTTCAGGTCGTCAGTCCATCTGGCTAGGGGGTTCCTTCCGTTTGCCTTCTCGCGGCCTCCACTCTAGGAATCGTTTGCTCCAACGGCCATCGGTCCTTTGACAAACGTGGCCAGCCCACTGCCACTTCGGCTTGCTTATTCTGCGACCTATGTCGGTAACTTTAGTTCTCTGTCAGATAACCTCGTTCCGAATTATATTCTTCAGAGAAACTCCAAGCATAGCTCGCTCCATAGCCCACTGCGCAGTTTTTCCTTCTTCTTACAGTCCCGGGTCCTTAAAGTGGGGCGTGAAAAAGCATCTGATGAGGCCGTCTAGCTGAAAGTCACAATTATAACAATTATATAATGGTGTATAAAAGTAATGACCCTCTTTTCTAAGACTTTCCCATCAGGCGAGGCGAAGTCTACTTGACGTTTCCTATTTTCTTTTTTATACCACTTAGTTGACAGACAAGCACACGGCCCACCTGATGGGAAGCGGTTACCGTGGCCTATGGACGTATGTAACACCAGGGGTGTCACACTCGCGCTGCCAACCAAAAAAAAATTCAAAAAATGCCCAATTACGTCCAAAAGTTAGTAGTTTGGAGCCTCAAGTCGTTTATAAGTTTTAATTGGGTATTTTCCTGTAGTTAAAATGAATTATTTAACTGAGCTGATACAAAGGATTTTTTCGCACGGAACAAAAATGGGAGATTGTAGAGAGTACCAGTTTTATTTCACGTTAATTTCTATCCGAATTGATTATTTTTTAACACGTAGTTTTTTAACACAAAACTTTTAAACCTTTTGGAAACGTGGCGTTACTGAATCGGGACCAAACTTCGTTATGGCTATATGTAAATCCTTAAGAGCTTGGCTGACATAGTACACTCCGATTAATCTGTTTCGCAAATATACGCAGTTTCAAATACACCATCAAACCGAGCGCTAGACTAAACTAAGCATAGCTTATACATAATTCTATATCGTAAGACATATTGTGTGTGGCCAATTTAATTTCTCAAAAACAAAATACTGTGAAAAGCTACAATTGTCTTATTCAATATGTGTAGCAAGTTTCACCAAGTGGCATCAACAGTATAAACAGTTAAAAAGTAGATAAGTGTCATTCTCAAGGTTGATGTGAAGAATGCTTTCAACTCGGTGAACAGGGACACCTTGTTGAACCAAGCTAAATTAGAAACACCCAAAATTTATAATTTTCTTTGGCAATGTTACAGATACCCCTCCAAACTATTATACAAGGACAACCTTTTGAAATCAGCTGTTGGATGTCAACAAGGAGACCCTCTTGGACCGGTAATTTTCAGTTTAGCCATTCAGCCCATTATTCGGCGGTTAAATTCTAAATTTAATGTATGGTACCTAGACGATGGGACTCTAGGAGGAGATGTGGAGACAGTTTTACAAGATTTGGTATTTATTAAAAATGAATTTAGATTAATTGGTTTAGAACTAAATGACAGCAAATGCGAGATTTTTTTAAACGACGTTTCGGACAAAATTTCTACTATATAAATTCAATTCCGTAGCTCCCACCATCAAAATTTTAGAAAAAGACTCTTTACGTCTCCTCGGGTCCCCAATCCTAGAAGATGCCTACACCTCATTTATAGAGGAAAAAATTCAAAATTTTAGTGACATTTCGGATCGCCTACTCAAAATAAATATACACTCGGCTTTCACTATTCTTCGGTATTGCCTATTCGTTCCAAAATTCACCCATGCCCTACGATCGACGCCATTTTTTAAACATATAACAATTTTGAAAAAAATGGATGAAATTATAGAAAATACCCTCACCAAAATTTTTAATGTGGCCTTGGATGACCGAGCTTTACTACAAGCGACTCTACCGATTCGCTTGGGTGGGCTCGGTATTCGCAAAATTTCAGATGTCAGCTTACCAGCGTTCCTGTCTTCAGTCCACAGTACGGAAGAATTAACTAGGAAAATCCTTGCACCTACACTAGTTAATTCTGAAGTATTGTGTAAGACTGATGCAGTGAACGCTTGGAAAATTGCATGTCCAAACACCGATCTCCCAAGGAACCTTTTCTCACAGCGTCAGTGGGACGGGCCGCTCTGCAGCTTAGTTGGAAAAAAATTACTAAATACATGTTCCAATGCTGCTGAGCGTGCCCGTTTACTGGCGGTTGGAGTGTGGGAATCGGGTCTTTGGCTACAAGCTCTTCCGTCATCTAACGTAGGGACTATGTTAGATGACACTACCTTCCGCATCGCAACTTGTCTCCGTTTAGGTGCACCGTGTGTTTCTCCGCATCAATGCCGTTGTGGAGAAGCCGTTGACAGACTCGGACACCATGGTCTGTCGTGCTGCAGGAGCGCTGGGCGAATTCCACGGCACGCCAGCCTCAACGACATAGTCCGCCGTGCTCTTGTCACCGCCGGTGTACCAGCTGTACTAGAACCAAACGGTTTGGCGCGTGACGATGGCAAGAGACCGGATGGCATGTCGTTAATGCCATGGAAGATGGGTAGGACTCTGGTGTGGGACGCCACATGCGTTGATACCATGGCTCCTACCCATGTAACTAGCACGGCTGGCTGTGCTGGTGCTGCTGCTGCTTCTGCAGAGGCTCTCAAGCGGCGCAAATACTCCAATCTCATCGGAGATTATGAATTTGTGCCGTTTGGAGTCGAGACTTTGGGGTCATGGGGTCCGAGCGCTCGCAACCTCTTCCGTGAGATTGCGAAGCGAATGGTCGACGCTTCTCGTGACCAGAAGGCTGGCCTCTTTTTAGGACAGAGAATAAGCATTGCCATACAACGTGGCAATGCTGCCAGTCTTCTGGGAACGCTACCACAAGAGGCATGCGATGCGGAGGAATTCTACGACGCATTTTAATTGTTCTTATCTATATAATAGTATTCATATAAATTGATTTTGAAAACGAATTATCGGAAATAACTCCCAATTAAATTGTTGATTACATCAAACGTAAAAAAAAAAAAAAAAAAAAAAGTATCTTGATGATGTAAATTATGCGTGGCCAACATAAGTCTCTTGCTCGCTCACACAACATCAATTGTAAACTGAAGCCAATTGAAACAAAAAAAGATAATCTAGTTCTAATTTAGTTCTCCGAGTTTCTTGCTGGTATCTTCTCAGTAGAACTAACCTACCGAATCAGCGAAAGAATCATTTTCCAATGGTTTATTTATACATTATTTAGTATTTTTATAATATTTCTTGACATAATGGTAAAATTTTGACGTTCATATCTCTCTTGTGCTCTTTATGTGCCAAAACTGAATAAAAGAAATCGATTCTTGATTCTTTGTATGAAAAAGTTATTTTACAAGTGCTCCACTTTGCTATGTATGGGAGTTATTTTACCGTTTTAGAAAGTGATTACTACATCTAGGTGATAGGCGTGATTATAGGTATATAGTTAATGATAGTTGTTACAAGATGATAAACATACCTAAATACATTTTTTTGGAAATGAATACACATCATATACATATCTCTATACTAATTTTATAAATACGAAAGTACCTCTCTGTCTGTCTGTGTCTGTTTCACGCCTAAACCGCTGAACCGATTTTGATGTAAATTGGGGCAGATTAGATCTTGAGAAAGGACATAGGCTATGTTTGGTCGGCTGGAGTCGCGGGCAACAGCTAGTATAATATATACAACCAAATACCAACATATAAATCATACAACTTTATATGAAGAGATGAAAACATAGTTTGTTGACTGCATTTAAAAATACGCAGAGCAATGTAAATGGATAATCGTGAATACATTTTTTTTCCTTTTGTTTTGCAAAAAGAATGGTGCTGGTAAAAAAAATATTACATAAATGTACCACACAATATCCCAATTCACACCATATTACATAACAACCTTGTTCTAAATATATATTTCACATATTTCCAGTTCTATTAAACATAATCAACACTAATCATGGTGACCTTAACCACCGTAATTAGTACATCCGACATATTTTAATTATTTTCAATGTCAACGCCATTCATGGAGCGGATGAGTTTCCTGAATTGTAATATTTTGGCAGAGTTAACTAGGCTGACTGCTGGTGACGCCATGGTAACGAAGTTCACTGATGTGCCTTGAATATCATTAAATAAATAAGAACATTCTACACAACGCTGTCTAGACCTAAAGTACGCATAGGTTTGACTAGCATGTATTATGGGTTTTAGAATGGGGATAAATAAACAATAAACATACTAAAGGCTTGTCTAAATGTTTTTGGCAACAAATACACAACGAAAACATGTAGAGATTTACATCTCTATGGTTTATCACAATTTTTTTAATGACGTTTCGCACTTTAAATAAAGAATACTTTCTCTAAGGTGCTTGTTGTTAAATGTTGGACACCGTAGAGAAAGTATTCTTTTATTTTATTTTATTCCAAACATCATAAATTGTTGTGAAAAACCATATAGAAATGTAAAACTCCATATCTTTTGTTGCGTGTTTTTAATTAAATTGTTGCGATAAACATGAGCTGTGGCCGTACCTTTAGATCAACGACCAAATATGGTCGTTGATCTAAAGTGGTGTAACAACACATGGTTGTATGTTTGTTGCTTTAGATTCTTTTTTGTCAATGCTAACATATTATACATAGAAACGCCTAGACAATTTATAAGAGTCATATTCATAGCTTGAGCTTAACTAGTTACGTGACTTCCTTGTTACCAAATTTATCTTTCGCTTATTTATTTTACCTATTGTTTTTTGTGTTTCTTTATTCCAACGCGAGATAAAATTTATATTCGTCCACTTTTAGCATCAAGGAACGATTGTTTTTATCCATTTATTTAAATTATCTAACTAAAAACTTAATTAGTAGGTTGTTTTTTCTAATTGGTTCAAAATAAAAAAACGCACGGATCCTTCCCCATACAAGTCTCGAACTACTCTTTGGACCTTTTACGTCTAAAAAATATGTCCCAAATGCCGTTGTACTTCAATAATTCATCGTGTTTCCATGCAGAAATATTCTTGTTTTAATTGCTCTCATGATTAATTAAGATAAGATGCGTTTATCATAAAAAATGAAAACGGTCTAATTGTTTGTTTAGTCCATACACATTAATATCGGAGTACCGCACCCTCAGTTACGCCAAAAGAAATTAGATACCTACAGGGAAGTTATATATACCTAACTAAGTATATAGGGAAGAGCAAGACAGAAAAGAAAAGGCCCTTTGTCCCTATAAGGAAAAAGTACCAAGAAATTGTGGCTGAATATGATATTAGATACCCCGTATTGTGTTAAAAGGATGACAATATAAAGTTGTGCACCGTAGCCAGGAAATTGATTCGTAGCCGGTTGTACAGTAATAATATTGTGTATCTCGAATAATCTTATTTAAAATATTGAATTACCGCGTTAAAATTGTTACCACTGCGTACATGACCACACACATTATAAGAAGCAAACGTCTTCAGTGTGGATTATGTTTATGCATTAATATTAACGAAAATACCGCCCTCGATAATCAAATGATTTGATTTCCACATTAGTGAGTTATAAAATCTTTGATATCTGTGTTTGAACATTTCGGCATTAATAATAAATTACAGAAGGACCCTGCAGTTGTGTACAACTATATCATAATTTCTTTTTTTTAATGTACAAATAAAGAATTATATATCTATCTATCTAAGTATACACATATACCAGTGACAATCGTAACCTAGTCTTATTATTTAAAAAAATGTTTTAATTAATTTTATTACATACAAAATTGGTTTAGGAATTATTTTTTTATTATGAGTAAAATTACGTACTAATTTCCTCATTCTAATCACACTTTTTCAATTGCTTTATACTTATTCGCCATTTCGCTATGGAGCGAGCTATGCTTGGAGTTTCTCTGAAGGATAGAATTCGGAACGAGGTTATCAGACAGAGAACTAAAGTTACCGACATAGGTCGCAGAATAAATGAGTTGAAATGGCAGTGGGCTGGCCATGTTTGTCGTCGAAGGACCGATGGCCGTTGGAGTAAACGAGTCCTAGAGAGAGTGGAGACCGCGAGAATGTAAACGTAAGGTATGACGACCCCTAGCCAGATGGACGGACGTCTTGAAAAAGGTGGCTGGGACAGACTGGGTGCGGAATGCAGAGGATCGGATACAATGGCGCACATTGGGAGAGGCCTATGTCCAGCAGTGGACTGCGGTGGGCTAATTGATTAATTGATTGATTGAAAGAAAGAAAGAAAGAAAATGCGTTTATTAGACACACACACAAACACACAAAATACAAAATAAAACCAATAAAATTGACGTTATGCATAACTTTACATATAACAACCTACACTTACATAACTTACATGTCGGCCGGTGTGGAGTGTGTGTCTAAATGGCCACAGTTCAGCTAAATGCTTCAGATTGGGTACAATCTGCAGCGCTGATTTTCAACCATAGCCCAAACACAAATTTTTGTTTTATATTTCAGAATCACTAGTCAATTATACTTTCACATACTGAAGTAATAAAAAAATACTGCAATTCTAATGAAGCATAACTAATAGGACTGAAAATTTTAAAAAAAATTGTAATAAAATGCCTTAATAACGTATGTATCTACTGAAGTTTTCATCGTGAAATACGGTAATTACTTTTCCCTCGCAATGATTATTTTTTAAGCTGTCTTGTGTTACATTTGACAATCTGCCACTGGCAACACTGGTCTCTCCTGCCAGAGTAGAGTCAAATCAACGCTAGAAAATAAGCCCCGCGGTGCCTCCTAAAATGCAACCACAGGTCCTGATCGACCACCTGAACCTCGTAGGCATGGACACATGGAAAACAATTTACTGGCGTGGCTAACGTGGCTCTGGTAGAATTTCGTGAAAAACTTGACATTGGCTTCTCGCCATTAATAGTTTTATAAACATTTACAATTTACTTGACATTGGCAAAATAGCAGCCATTCGCTGCAGAAGTCAATTATAAAAGAACATAAACTTTAAATTAGTATATATTGAGTTTATGCAATAAACATGACCGGTCCAACTTGGAATCAAAGAGTATATATAACTTGAAACTAAAAATGACATAGCCGCCATACTCGGCCAAGAGGATAGCCATACTGTGAAGATAATGTGTATTGGTCGGTTCAGGCCAAAGAATGTGCAAGCATGACAGTACCTACGGTTTAGAGTTGGTGCGCTTAATATTGGACAACGACTTCTCTGGTGTTACACACGTCCATAGGCCACGGTAACCGCTTTCCATCAGGTGGGCCGTGAGCTTGTCTGCCACCTAAGTGTTATAAAAAAAACGAACTGTTAGACAAATGTTTAAAGAAATATATGGTGAGACTGAAAAGAAATTAAATTTCACACACCAATAAAACTTTTAATTAATTAAAATAAAAAGACGATACTGGCAACATTATTTGTAGTTACACCGCGGCCCATCGGACTTATTTTGTGGTGCGTACCTACTCTTATCATTAAAGCTCCTGCCACTGCCACTTGCCAATATTGTCAGATATACTGTCAACTCAGCTGTCAAAATATGTCAAATTGTCATTTTGCTTTGTTTGCTAATTGAGCAACGATTGTTGTATTGTTGTTATCAAATTTAAAGTAATTGTTTAAGTGGTTTCCTCAGTTTAGTAGAAAAAAGTATTCTTGTATACCATTCAAGTATAAGTAAATAAAGTTCTTGATTATCTCTCTAATTTTGAAATTGCACTATCTATAACTAATGTTGTAGTTAATCAAAACATTCATCACAATGATAAAACGGCAACTTTGGGGCACGATGGAGGACGAGGAATACGACGAAACATTGCTACAAAACGTGAATTTCAATCCTATCATAGAGCTGGGCATGCAGAATATCCCAGAAATATCTATCACCGTCAAATCATCACCAATTGATTTACCGCAACCAAACTTGATCACGCATACGATACAGCTTCACGCTTACTCCAGGCAGTTGTCAGGGCTACTGGAACTAACAGAAAGTTCTGTATTTGAAGGAGGAGCGCACATAGATCTTATGACTTTGCCGCTGCCGCCGCCGGAACCAATTTTGAAACCCGAACACGAGACTATTCCACCAATCAATTTCCTTGAGAAACAGTATTGCAATTTTTCTCTTGGCCGGGGTCCAGTTATACTGCCCTTTACACCCGAGAGTCACAAACGAGCTGTGCGACAATGTGCAGCAATCGCTATTGGGCATGTTGGCATTCCTACTTGTACAAATTCTGCTCTCACGGCCCTGGCGGATGCCTTAGATGTGTACATGACAAACTTCTGTAAACTACTGAGAACCGTTACAGATAGAGAAGCAGGCGGTTTAAAGTCAGGTTTCCCGGACATCATATCTAAAGTGCTCACAGATCTGAATGTTGGTAACCTACACGAATTTTATGACAACCGTGTGGTCAAGTATCATGATAAATTGAAACAGAAATGTGAAGATCTCAGAAGCCGTTGTGAACCACTAGCCTTAAGAGATATAGCTCCGCAATTAAAGTTAGAAGAAGTTCCCGAGATACATTTCCCGGCTGTGTTGGATGGGGCTTTTACTCCATCTTTAGAACCTGGGTTCCAGATGCTTCATAGCCTAGAACAGGAACAGCTACAGGGCTTAGATCTCCTAGATGCAGTCTCCACAGAGGATATTAAAATTGAGTCTATGGAGTTTGCACAGCCGGAGACAACTGCTAAATTGCCGATGATGTCTCCAAGCACTAGTGGAAGTGCTAAGAAAAAAAGAAAGTAAAAATATAAAGAAGACTATTAGCATACTAGCACTAAAATTGTAGTTAAAATTTAAGAATGTATTTTTAATCTGTTATAAAAGTCAAACACTGTAGTATTATCTATGTATTATGTGCATTGTCTCCTTTGACAGCATCCATGGCGTGGCAGTAGTGAACGCGGCTGCTACGCAGAAGGCGCAGGTTCGACGCCTGAATATGGCAATTTTATATTGGTGTGATTGTGCCTCAGAGAGTATGTTAAGCCGTTGAAACGAAAGTCCATGGTAGTAGTTATATAGGGGAAATACGTGAAATGGCCCTCAGAACAGGGCTAATCACCCACCCGGACAACAGCATCCCCGCTGGAACACGCATGATGACCCAAAAAAGGAGGCTAAGTGCGGACAAAAGGTTCCTTTTCTATCCCCACTGGAAGTAGTAGACTATATGTTGTATATACTATGTTTATAAGTGTAATTAATTAACTTCGATTTATGTAATATACACTGTGTAAAATTAAAATTAAAAATAATGTTAATTATTAATAATTGAATGTTTTTTTCCTCACAAAGTTCCAGTAATGAGAATCTTTTGATGTTATTGATATTGTTATTAAAACAATCTGGAGGGTGGTAATACTAACGATCGACTAACAATCACACTTCGCATAGCAGTGTGACGGGTTAGTAATTTGTTTTACCTAACCGTCACACCAGTGTGGCAGTGCTGTGACAGTTAGTCCAAAGAGTACATTAAATTTGTATATACTGAGAGGTAAGTCGGTTGTCGTAATATTCTTTGGCAATCTCCTGGCAATTACCAATACGGACCTTATCATATTTGCGGTTTCGGGGAGGAGCGGAGACACCGCGGTTGCAGTGCGCCTCCGCCGAGGTTTCATGGCGTCTCCGCCGCGGCTGTGCAGCGGAGACGTCGCGGATTTTTAGTGGGTTTACGATATACTGTACTCACCGCTAAGAAAACCACATTCATTATAGCGCCGCAATTCCTGGGCACACCTCGAGCCTCGGGATCCTTGGTGTCGATATCTCCAGTGACGTCCAATACCGAAGTCATTTGCAAGACAAGGTTAAGTTGGCATCAAGAAAATTCCGGATTGCTCAACAGGGCGAAGCAGTACTTCACTGCGGGGCAGCAACTCCTTCTTTATAAAGCACAGGTCTGGCCTCACATGGAGTACTGCTGTCACCTTTTTGCTGAAGCACTTGCATACCAGCTTGACCCCTTGGACTCGTTGCAAAGACGGGCATTGAGGCTGGTTGACAATCCCATACTCACAGGTAGAGTGGAACCTCTTAGCCTTAGGAGGGATTTTGCCTCACTGTGTGTGTTCTACCGCCTATACAATGGTTTGTGCTTAAATGAATTGTTTGACATGATGCCCGTAGCTACATTCTAACATCGCACCTCTCGCCATAGGCAGGGAATTCATCCCCACACATTGCGACCTGAGACGGTGCGCACTGTGCGGTATGAAAGAAACTTCATCCCACACACACTCAAGCTGTGGAATGACCTCCCTGCTGCGGTTTTCCCAAGCACCTACAATATGGGGTTCTTCAAGAGGGGCATCAGGTTTCTTCATGGTCGGCAGCGCGAGTGTGACACCCCTGGTGTTGCATACATCCATAGGCCACGGTAACCGCTTCCCATCAGGTGGGCCGTGTGCTTGTCTACCAACTAAGTAAGTGGTATAAAAATATTTAAAAAATTAAAAAACTGACAATACACTCAGTAACAAAATGGATTCCGACAAGGAAACACTTGTTGGCTTTGTTAATGCGAAGACGCCGAAGACGGGAACAAAAGCATCGACAAATTTGGGAAGATCCATTATCAATTTAATCTAATGGAAGAGAGCGATTAAGTATTTTGGGTTATTCAAAGAATCAAAGAATCAATTTCATTTATTCAGTTTAGGCACTTAAAGAGCACATATATGAACGTCAAAATTTTACAATTATGTAGGTATGTCAAGAAATAATATAAAAATATTAAATAACATAACATAACATAAACTCACGCCTATATCCCTCGAAGGGGTAGGCAGAGGTGCTAGCACCCACATTTCGCCAGTTTATGCTTAGGTCCCAATGTAATAGGTGGCGAGCCTATTGACATTAACCGGGCACTTATAAACCTGCGATAAATACACACATAACTTCAAAAAGCATCGAAAAGTCATTGGTGTGTGCCATGGTAAAACCTGGGATCGAAACCGAGACCTCGTCTCAGCAGTCCATTACCCATACCACTAAAAATATTAAATAATGTAAAAATAAACCATTGGAAAATGATTCTTTCGCTGGTTCGGTACATTAGTTCTACTGAGAAGATACCAGCAAGAAACTCAGCGAACTACATTAGAACTAGATTATTTTTCTTTTTTAAATTTGTTTTGGTTTACAATTTATTTTGTGCGAGCAAGCAAGAGACTTATGTTGACCACGCATTAACATCATTAAGGTACTCATCCACTTTATAGTAACCTTTACTCATTAAAGTTTTTTTCACTTCTATTTTAAATTTATTTATTGGCATATTAATCAAGTCCTGAGGAATTTTATTAAATATTTTTAAGCAGCTGCCTACAAATGAATCACCAACCTTGTGAAGCCTACGTTTTGGTACTAGTTTATTTTTATTTCTCGTATTAAAATTGTGTACATCAGATAGTTTTTCGAAAATATTTAGGTTTTCTCGTACATATAAGATATTTTCATAAATGTATTGAGTAGCAACTGTAAAAATATTAATTTCTTTGAAAAGTTCTTTCAGCGAGTCACAGGGTCTGAGGCTATAGATCGCTCGTATCGCTCGTTTCTGTAGTACAAATTACGTTTCAATATCGGCAGCTGAGCCCCACAGCAATTGTATTCTCTTTGCCCCACAGCAGCAGACCGTATGACATAACGCTATGAAAGTAGCTAAAATAAACTAGTCGTGCAGTTTCCTCATCAGTCAGTGACCTTATCTTTCTAACCGCATAGGTAGCTGAGCTAAGTCTTCGTGCCAAGGCTGTGATATAAGAACCCCATTGCAGTTTACTATCTAGAGTTATTCCAAGAAAAACTGTGGTATTGACTATTTGGACAGATTCGTTATTCATTTTAATATTAATATCTGCCTGTCTTACACTTGGCATAGTAAACTTTACACATTTAATTTTCTTCGCATTGAGCAGCAAGTTGTTAATAATAATAATAATAATAATAATTTATTTCTAAGAATATGGTACATTGAGATCTTTATGTTATTTCACATATTCTACCATACCCTGGTGTAGAAATATTAAATTTTATAATAATAATATTTAAGATTTACAATAGTAATGTCAAATATGTCACTCATGCAATCAATTAATTATTTATTTCTATTACGTTTTACAATAATAATTTAAATTTTACGATAATAATATCAAATATATCACGCATGCAATCAATAATTATTTATTTTATTAGTCATTTATTTGTTTTACATCAGTCAAATGTCCTTAAAATTAAATTTGCTATCCATATATTCCCTCACTGAATAAAAACACTTATCTACTAAGAAATTAAATATGCTGAATTTAAATTTATTCATAGGTAGCGCTCGCACACCAACTGGCAGTTTATTATATATTTTTATAGCCATACAATATGGCTATAAAAATATATAATAAACTGCCAGTTGGTGTGCGAGCGCTACCTATGAATAAATTTAAATTCAGCATATTTAATTTCTTATTGCATATTGATGCATTTGAGGAATATAGATGTATTCTTTGCTGGGGCACTAAAATTTTATAAGGATCTCTACTATTTGTCTTTTTCAATATGTCATCATGTAGCGGAAACATTTGTGGATATTTCTTCACAGATAGGCACATTTCATAAATATAAAGGCAAGGAAATGGCAGAATTCTTAGTTTTTTGAAGATTGGTTTGCAGTGTTCTCGGTATCCGGCTCCATACAG
The DNA here is from genome assembly GCA_963662185.1 of Eilema griseolum. Lineage (NCBI taxonomy): Eukaryota > Metazoa > Arthropoda > Insecta > Lepidoptera > Erebidae > Eilema > Eilema griseolum. The sequence continues at coordinate 6,241,175 of OY759248.1, read as the reverse complement.
AGCTCTAACACACTTCTTCTGTGCCAGAAGTACACTCTCTACTTCTACCGAGTTACCCCATACAACGATACCATATCGTAGCACTGATGAGATGTATCCATGATACGCTGACAGAGCTGTCTCTCTGGAAGCTATCTGTCTCAATTTCCTTAGAGCGAATACAAACTTGTCCACTTTTGCACATACATTTCCAACATGTTCTTTCCAATTTAAATACTTATCTATTGTTATTCCAAGAAACAGAGTTGAGTTGACAGGTTTAATAAATGTATTGTTAATATTGATATTTGGTGAAGCGCATTTAGAATTATATGTTTCAAACTTAATTATTTTAGTTTTATCGACATTAATCTGTAAGTTGTTGTTTTGTAACCATTGTATTGCCCTATTTAACTCCTGATTAGTTTCAGTTTCTATGTCAGATTTATTTTTACACTTAATCATAAGTGTCGTGTCATCAGCAAAGAGTATACAGTCATGCATAATATTCTTGCTGAAGTCATTTATGTAAATGAGAAACAGTAAGGGCCCCAATACACTCCCTTGAGGAACACCGCAACTATTTATTTTTAATGTTGATGTAAAAGTTATCTCTGTGTTTTTTACTATTTTTGTTATCATAGTGCACTGTTGACGATTTGAGAGATAACTTTCCAACCAATTATAAGCGTTACCTCTTATTCCGTATCTCTCCAGTTTGTTTAGTAGGCGGTTGTGTGGGACGAAGTCAAATGCTTTGCTCATATCTAAAAAGGTAGATAGCACTGACATCTTCTTGTCTAGAGCTTCAGTGACTTGTTTTACAAGCGAAAAACAGGCTAATGCTGTAGAGCTGTTTTTTCTGAATCCAAATTGATTTTCTACTAGTATTTTATTCGTCGTCAAGAAATTATTAAGTTTTTGAAACATGGCTTTTTCAAAAATCTTTGAGAAAATGGGTATTAGGGTTATTGGCCTATAATTACTAATGATTGTGGGGTCTCCCTTTTTAAATAGTGGTTTTATGATTGATAATTTCAATTTAGTTGGAAAAATTCCATCTTCAAACGATTTATTAATTAGGTGGCTCATGGGCATGGCTATACTTTTTGCATTATGTTTGATTAATTTCGTAGTTATTTCGTCATATCCCGTAGCATTTGTGTCGTTTAGTGACCGTATTATTTTTATGACGTCGTCCTGACTTACCGGAGTTATGAACATACTTTGCAATTCATTACTTAAATTTATGTCATTTATTTTACTATAATTTGATTTATTAGTTAATTCTATATAATAATTATTAAAATATTCACAAATGTCACTAGGTTTATTAATTATTTTGTCATTTATTTTCAATTCTTTAATATCCTGATTACTATTATTTGTATTCATATTATTCTTGATAACAGTCCATGTCGCCTGGCATTTATTCTTAGCAGTACTTATAAATCTATTATTATTTATACTTTGAGATTTTTGAATGCATTTTTTCAATATTTTAGTGTAGGTTGTATATTTACTTTTTTGAAATGTCTTGTTTGTCGCTTCATTTTGATATTTGTAGTATAATAATCTTTTTTTTCTGCAAGATGTTTTGAGTCCTTTACTTATCCACGAGTTCTTAACTTTTTTATGACCTTTTTTATAACGAACCAAAGGAAAACATAGTTTGAACATAAGCGTGAACAAATCGTGAAAGATATTAAAAGATTGGTCACAGTCCCTTTCTTCATAAATTTCTGTGAATGATAATGCCGATATACACTGTCTGAATTTATTCATATTATACCAACAGAAGTTTCGTCTTGTTTGATACCAACACGTGTGTTTAGAGTTCTTAATACTTGCATCTGTATAAAACATTAGAGATTGACCTGTATCGTGGTCTGATAGGTTTAGGGTATGCGTACCGGCCACTACATCTGCAACTAGAATATTCGAAGCTATTTGATCTATACTCGTAGCTTTTCTTGTGGGAGTATTGATATGTGTCAGTATGTTATAATTTCGTAAAATAGACAACAATTTTTTTGTGTCTGCATTTATGTTTAAAACATCGATATTCCAATCTCCACACAGTATAATATATTTCTTAATGTTATGCGTTATAATACTTAATAATTTTTCAAGCCTCGTAAAGAACACATCAATGTCTGAACTAACTAACTTGTAAACCAATGTAATATGTATATCAGAAAGGGTATTATTCACTTCGTCAAGAACTACTTCATGTCTATCAGTCTTAAAAATTCTGTCTATCCCACTAGTTCCATTGAGTTGTCCCACCATGGGACAACTGAGACGATTACGTCCCAGTAGTTCCATGGGACAAGTGGAACTAATATTTTATCATATTGTTGTCCCAGTTGTAACTGACTTAAGGATGTGTCATCAGCAAATAATACAATTTCACAAAGATTTGTGATTTGTGTATTTTGCAAACGAATCCCATTTTGTTACCGAGTGTATTGTCAGTATATCGTAAACACTACAAATCCGCGACGTCTCCGCTGCGAAACCACGGCGGCGCCTCCGCTCCGCGACCCCACTCCACTCCGCCCAGAAACCGCTAGTATGATAAGCTCCTAATGAATGATGTCTATATATAGTAATAATAATGACCTCTATTATTATTCCTTCTAGACTGAAGGTAACAAAAGTTAATTACACGCAGTCAAAGAGAAGTATACATCTTTACATTACGAAATTCCCCGGCAGTGCATTCAATGTGTTCTACTGGCAATCGCCATCATCCGAGCACTAATCCTGTACTCATTCAAAGCTTATACTTTGGACCTGTCACACTTCACTTTCTAACTCCACTTTTGTGATTTGGCTTATCTTGACTTTTAGGGGAGCGACTCCCGTTTTCCCAAGCTGTACCATTAACGGTACTATTGGGATATTTAATTTGTCCGACTAGTAGGTACCCATAAAGGTACTAGGATATTTATCCGAGTAGCAACAATTATGGTACTAGTAGCAATTGGTGTGAATATTTTTGCTGCCATCGACTCTGTAGTAATGAGATCATTTAGTGAAAATAAAACATCCTAAATAACATAGCACCAAATAATTTATTTCAATCACTGTTAAAACAATTAGTGCTGCCAAAATACCGATAGTTACATCACTGTATTTACAACAATCAGATAATAAAGATTGTCTGAATTATATACTATTGATCACTAGTCACTTGTCAACATTCAAAATGTACTAATACTTGACCAGATTTCATTTATATATTTTACAAACACGTTAAGTTTCAATGCTTTTATCACAATGTTACTTTTTTTCATAAATTCTATCTACTAAAGACCTTGACACAACTTTTTTTAATAGAGCTGACGCCGCGAGTTTATTGTATAAGTAGTGTGTGAATGTTTCTTGCGAATGTTACATTACTAAAAATTAACGAGAGCGTTTTAGCGAGCTCTATCGAGCGTTTTGAGTCTCGCTATATGACAGTAAATTTACATCACCTAGAGCGTTCGTCAGAATCATCATTAAAATGTTCGTATACCTCGGGGTACGTATTTTGGACTTAACTGGCGCGTGGGTATTGTTTTGTAAAATTTTTGATTGGTAAGTTTGAGCTCGTGATCTCCAAACTACATCCAGTGTTCTGCGAGTATAGATCACACTTTAGGTCCAAGATATATGACCCGAACAATAGCGATATTTGGCTCAATGCTTGGCGGTTCGTTGTTCAGTTCCGACTAATTTTAAAAACAGCCAAGAGCAGGGGTAGGATTACGTATCGCGTCGTCAGCTCCTTCAAAAATCGTCGTATACGAAGGCCCTAAAAGGCACTATGTGAATACTACAATATATTATTTATGAATGTATATATATGTATCAAAAATAGTGACGAAAACTGATATAATGAAACCTGACTGTTATTTACACTGAAATGTTATTAATTATTTTGTCTTGTTGAAATAATGTGTCTTTGACATTTGCTAACGTAATGGTGCTTGTACTCAATACAAAATGGCATGACTAAGAGCGGATTTCACCAACAATAGGAACCGAGAGCAATTAAAACTGAACTGAGTAAACATATTCACAAGTAAATAGTTGAACGAATTTTCACTGGTGAAATCCAACCTAAGATGTTTTCTTAAACAAATAATGACTAAAGAATTAAAAGGCAACATAAATCTAGAACTAGCATTGATTTACAGAAATCTGTAAGCATACTAAATACATACTGAAGAGATTTCAAATAATTTTAGCTGACTTCAAAAAAACAATTGACCCCTAAATATTCAGGTTAGTTGCGATTCCCCCCCGGTCTCGATTCCTTCAGAGTAGTTTTGTTTTATAGTAGCATGATGAAACGCTTTCTTTTCGCGAAAAAATTTCGGAACGAATCTAGAACTGGCAGAATCTGATTGATTTGTACCGGTTTTTAAAAAATGCTCTTTCACAACAAACTAATGACCAAATTAGTTAAAGTTATCCTTTGTTGTAGGTACCTATAGACTATGTTTTACAATAGTTTTTGTTAAACTGCGTTTTTTAATTCTTGATCTTTACATATGAAGCTGCATTTTTTTTTGTGAATATTATTTGTGAATTAGTGTGGGTGGGTTTCAAAGTCAGCTTTTTCTTATTTTTTAAGTTTATCATTGTAAATATTCTAGATCTATGTTTCTTCAAAGGGAACTTAAATATTATGGAATGAAGATCAGAGAAGCCCATACACTAATGTTGATAGTAAATACTATATTACAACGTCAATTGCTGATTTGCTTCAATATTAATTTTGTATTTGAACTGAACCAAAATATCCAAAAATATAAATTTAATTAGTTATTACTTCCTATGGGGACACAGACAATAGGATGTTTGGTCGGTTAATTACTTCATTCATAATATGATCAGAAGTCCATAATATGGTTGGATACTTACATTGGTTGGTTATAATTACAGTTGTTATATGACTACGGTTGAATATTGTATCCCGTATATTTGTCTCCCTTGTACCCCAGTGTGGGAGTTGTTTCTATAAATAAAATTGGACCCGAGAGATGGTGCCGCTAATATTTAGACCTAACAAAAGAAATATATCTAGATCTAACAAAAGTAAGTTGTGACAGGGCAGTCTGTCAGGCCCAATAGTTTATTTTTAATACATATGATTTTTTGACAGAAAATTGGAAGTAAGTCATGAGAGATTCTTCAGTTTGATTATTATGGGCAAAATTATAACTAAACTAAACCTAATATTAATTAAAAACTATACATCGGTAGCAATTCTGTTGTCACAGAAATTTAAGTTGAAAGTTTGACAGGACTAAAATATATTCCCATCCCTGTCCTGCCTATGGCAGAGAATAAGACGGGATACATTTTAGTCCTGTCAATTGATTTGATTAAGTTTGTGTAACTACAGAATCTGCACCATTTACATCTCAGATTGGTCCTTAATTACTTTTTCTCTGGTGGAGAGGTCATCTTTCGCCTGAACAACAGGATATGAGGCTCTGAAAAAAAAAAACAATTTCCACTTAATTTTTTGTGATCACAAAATTAAATAACATTATGGATATTAATTGATATTGATATTAATATCATCATTGATTGATGAAAAAAAAATTTTATGCACTATGCATAATTTTTTTTTTAAATGGAAGATAAAATGCTAGTAAAACATATAATTAATAATAATAATAATAATATATTCTACAACATTCTACACAACGCTATCTAGATCCATGATAAGCATAGTTTAACTAGCTTGTGTTATGGAATCTAGAATAAGGATAAACATACTTAAATACTTTTTTTTTTTGTAATTACATATTATACATAGAAACACCCAGACCAGTTCAAATACCCATATTCATGCATACAAATATTTGCACTGAGCGGGGATCGAACCCGCGCCTCCTGCGTAGCAGTCGCGTTCACTACCACCACGCCACAGAGGCTCATGAGGCAGAGGTCAAATTGAATACAAACTTGATGTAAATAGCATCCCATCTTTTATTACATACAAATACAATAGTGAAATTGTAGCATTTTACTTCAGAAAACTAAAATGTCACTACAAAAGTGTTCTAAAATAATTTTAAGTATGCCTTATACTGTGTCGAACATAAAAACCCAAAATTTTATTCAACTTGGTTGATGCAACTTGTGTTAACACCTGGCACCTTTTTTTTCCTTCCTTTCTTACCACCTTCCAAGTAGAATTGACTGTGCATGCGCTGCTGCTGTATTAGTTGAGACTCAAATATCACGCAAATAAACCAATCAATTGGAAATTATATTTTTAAGCTGTTTGGAGTCAAAACGTTGGGTCCCCACCTCCAAGCATGTGTATTATAGAAAGAAATAGCGAAATGACTAAACAATGCTTCACATGATTCAGCGTGACATCGCCTATCAGCGTGCTACTGCCACCAGCCTCTTGGGCACGATACCAGTAGAGATTGATGGAGAAGAATTTTTCGACACCTAAAGTTGCGTTCTATCCCCTTTTTTTTTATTCCATTTTTCTATATGTTGGGTAGTTAGCATAGTTTTATATATATTTTACGACTAGCTGCATATATTTCATCTGTATATTTATAATAGGATAGTAAATTCAGACGATAATAAACAAAGTCGGGCTAATTAAGTAGATAGATACTTTTTATTGCACAGCAAACATAGGACACACAAGTTACAAGGACATGTATGTATATAAAATACTATACAACAACATACCAGGTTGGTGAGTCATATAGTGGACCCAGCCCTGACTCTGCTGCACTCCGATTCCACGCCACTCCTGCTCTGACATCAAATGATTTTTGGGAACCAGTTTCACCATCTCTTTTGGTAGCACCACATGCCTGCAAATTATGTACCTTGTTAATATCTCCTATAATAATAATAAATTGTAAAGCCATCTGTTTTTTAGATAGGCTGGCATTCTCAACAAAGCCACTAACACTCAATAACTTAACATATACCTAGTGAATCATTGATAAGAAAGAAAATCTGAAAAAAAGATGGTTTCCTGTGCCTACAATGTTAACATTACCAGTAAAGTCGGTCACAATATGTCAATCATATTCAAGAGTCTCTACATAACTCTATTAGATATAGAAAAAGATGTTTTTATTTGCATAAAATATAATGTGAGAGCCGTTACAATATAATAGTTCGTAATAGAAGTGATGTGTGCCAAATGCACAATACTTTATAGAATTAACTTGAAGTGTTGTAATTATAGAATCTATGGCTATGTCACAATGGAATGTAATGTAAGGACACATGTAAAGTATACATAACTGACGCAGTTCTAAATTTGAATATTAAATTCCATTATGCAATCCCAATAGAGCATGATGAAATGTTTTAAACAATAACTAGCTGTAGAAAGTAGCTAAGCAGTAAGTAGCTGATGCGAACTACATAGGCTTATTAACTTCTACACATCATTCATCTGTCTGTCAAGACATCAACAATAACAAATAAAAAAATACCTTAAAAATATAGCTATATATTTAAGTAGTGCAGCTGTTAGGATAATAGTTTGACAGTACAACATGATACTGTCAAACTAATACCTACTAATGATACTATTCCTTCCATATTGCAGATAATTTTGCATGTTAAGAATTACAAACAACATATTTATCTATAAGGTCTTCATTCTTACTACAATATACTGATACTAGAATATAATACGCGAAATCTCCAGTTATTAGACAAGGTTCTAGAACTTTGATGATAAAATAATTCATAACTTTGTGTAGGTTATAAAGTTGTATAACCTTAGTTAAAATATTGTGAAAAAGATTTGTAGATGTTTAAGTTAAGTATTGTCTTACCTGTATTCGTGCTCCTCATCATAATATTTTTCTGAATAATAAATATCTCTGCTTGACATGGTGCCACTTAGAAACTTTCTGCGCTGCTTCTGGTTAAATAAACTTTCCACGTAGATCGACACTTCTCAATAATGTGCCAGTAATCCTTATTATTCGTCGCTTTTTTGCAAAGCACACAATATGCTCACAATTCAAGAAAATCACAAAGAAAACTTACACTGTAACAAACATGACACAGAAACGTTAACGAATTTCAAAATTCGAACTTGATAATTGCCATATAGAAGAAACTATATATACCATATAAAAAATTGAATATATGATGATATTCTTGACTACTTTAATGATTATTGCTAAACGTTTCTGAATGAGCTTTCTTTTAGCTTATTTTTATGCTACGAATACAAGTTACGACTGAATAACTAGAATTAAAAAAATATTATATAATATCATTGAGGCACAGTATATTATACCTTCGAATGACACGAATACTGGCGCGCGGAGACTCCTTCTAACATAAAAAGCAAGTGATATGTACAAGAAAGCGCTCAAATCAAGGATTTGTAGTTTATTTAATCCGTTAGTTAATCACCGCAATAGCTAATAAAAATATAAATAGCTATAGTTAAACAGCCCCTCTAAACCAGTGGCAATTCGTTCTAGAATAGAATAGGTATCGAATGTATGGGATTTGACGTTTATGGGAGAGTCGGTTAAATTCATATTAAACCACTTTTGACTTGGACTCGCATATTTAGCTTATAAAAGAACTTATAAGGATTAAATAGACATGTAATATAAAGTTTAATCTTTTAATTATCATATGACAAAAGAACAATGTCTTGCCTCTACGTTAGGTTAAGTAAAATTATAGTTTATGCGAAGGTCTGCAGTCGTTTATATTGTACCGTATAGGTAAAGTCCTTATGTATTTAATTTTCGGTCCCGTGTAATAGGTGGCGATCATATTGCCGTCAAGGGGGCGCAAAAATATAGCTAATTATTTAAATACAATAATTAAACTATATGTATTTGATGAAAATAGTTGGGTAAGTACGGGTGGTACGATTTAACGAACCAGTTAAATTTACTTGGTGAAAACGAATGGTTAGGTTGTATGTAATGTTGTTGGTAAAAATGACAGCAAAACAAAAGCATTAACGAAAAACATTTATTCCACACTTCTATTTTATAAAACTAAAAATAGCACCACCACAAAATTAGAATATTATTATTTAGGCATATAGATAAGTACTAAAAATATAACTTTGGTACTATTCTTAATTATTTCTTATTTCATAAAAAATATAAATTATATTGTGGCGCTACGACATGTGCCCAGTGCCATCTAGTGAAAGCAAGCTGAACTATTTAAAATCTACCTATTCTGAATCGCACAATTGAAGTTCTCGATCTATATATTATATATTTATGGGGGAGACGTCAGTCTCAGGGGAATGAATAGTTTCACGAGATGTGAGTATATAATATATTTCAAAGATTGATTTACACTGATAATGTTTACGGGGTTACAATGCCTGAAAGTCAGTAACACTACGTCGAATACAGTAAGTATTGCTCCGGCGAGCTTAGGTAGGTACCAGCGAGACGTGTGTGTAAGCGCGGTAGCCGGCGGACTGCCCTTGCGGCCGTGTGTCGAACTAACCGCTTATGTGTCAGAGGGAGACGCATAGCGCGCGGGTAACCGTCCACTCGTGGCGCGTATAGAATGTCTAGGAACCTGGGTTGCTATATACTCCCCCTCCAGTTCTGGAGAACGCCCTCGCTCCTGGACTGGTGGATTCTACCTTCTTTGTAGGACGTCCGCGATTCCTTTTTGGAATTACGGGTTTTGGTACAGTGCTGTCCTCCCTACCTTGATAAAGGCTAAGATCCTGAGTATGATATTTACCTATGATTTGATTAGGCTGTTCTGCATTAGCAATGTTGTAGGTCGTAGGACTAAGCTTCTCTACAATCCTGTAAGGGCCATCGCGACGAGGGTAAAATTTAGAAGTAAGATCCTTAGATCCCTTACTCAACAGATGGGACTTCAGCATAACTAGGTCATTTACCTTAAAGGTTACTGATGGCTGACGCGATGCATCGGCGTACTGCTTTGTCTTATCTTGTTGGATTTCCACTCGTTCTCGAACAGCTGATAGTGACTCTAAGAAGTTACTAAGATAGGGAGAGACTTGAGGTACAAAATTATCTTTACTCAATATGGCACGAGGGTCATGTATGACCTCTGTAGGGGATCGCATTTCTCTGCCGAAAGATAAATAAGCAGGTGACTTACCAGTTGTGCGGCATCTCGCACTATTTAAGGCAAAACGGATCACCGACAACTTCTTAGGCCAAGAAGTATGGTCGTTTCCTACGAGATGTGCTAGCATTGCCTTTAGATCACGGTTTTTCCGTTCTGCAGGGTTAGCTTCTGGATGATAAAGTGGAATAAAGTTTTGTTTAATATCTAGTACTGACATACATTGCTGCATTAATGCGGAAATAAACTGTACGCCGTTGTCTAAAATAATTCTGCGAGGCAAACCATATCGCATAAAGTATTCCTCAATAAGGATATGAGCACAGGCTTCTGCTGTGGCTTCTTTAAGAGGAAATAGCTCTATCCAACGGGTAGCTGTATCTTCAACGAGCAAGATCCATCGCTCCCCCTGATCTCCTTCCGGTAATGGGCCAAATAAATCTATAGCCAACACCTCGTTACGTTGATTCATAACTGGTGTCTGGAGTAAACCAGGTGGTTTGGTATTACTTGCCTTGTAACGCTGGCAGTGGATGCAGGCTTTGACATAATCGGTGATTATGCGACGCATCCCTGTGAAATAATACAACTGAGCTACTTTATGGTATGTTCTATCAATACCTGGGTGACAGGCAGTTGGAGAGTCGTGTAACTCCTTTAAAATGTCAGGCACCAGACAGGCGGGGATTACTAACTGAGGGGATTCACTATCAGAGTCTGGATTAAAGCGGTATAGGACGCCTTGTGTAGTGATATAACCCCTTTGTAACCACCTATGGGCAGTGACATCTTCAGATCCTTCGAGGTCTCTAATTACCTTTTCTAGTTCCGGATCCGAAATTTGTTCCATACGGAGTTGGCTGGGCGTCTTTCTAGGCAGGTCACAAATCACGGAGCAAACACCGCAGTTGTCGCGAGAGTCACTCGAACAGACTGGTCTACTCAGCGTGTCTGCCACGACGTTCGCCTTCCCTGGCGTATATTGGAATTTAATATCAAAAGATTGGAGCTTTAGAGCCCAACGAACTAATCTACCTGTTGGTGATTTGAGGGACAGCAGCCACCGAAGAGGTTGATGGTCACTGCCAATTATGACAGGCTGGCCGTCTATGTAGGGACGAAACCGCTCAACCGCCCACACTACAGCGAGTGCCTCACGCTCCGTGGTGGAGTAGTTGCGCTCTGCACCGTTGAGTAGTCGGCTGGCATATTCGATAGGCCTTTCCTGATTGCTATCGCCCTGTAATAAAACTGCACCTAAGGCGTAGTTACTTGCGTCTGTACGCAGAACAAAAGGACGACTGAAATCGGCTTGAACCAGTATGGGAGCTGTGGTCAGTAGACGCTTTAGCTCGGTAAATGCTTGGGTCTGTTCTGAGCCCCAAGACCATTCTTGGTTCTTTCTAGTCAAACGGGTTAATGGTTCGGCAATTTTTGAAAAACTCGGTATGAATTTTCTGAACCAAGAACAAGTTTGTAGGAAGGTTCTCAGGTGTTTAAGGTTACCTGGCTCCTTCATATCAGTTACAGCCTTCACCTTCTCTGGATCGGCCGATATACCTTGTTGAGTTATGACATGACCGAGGTATTTAACGCTAGCTCTGGCGAAGACACATTTCTCTCTATTGACATGGAGTTTGAAGTCGGCTAGACGTTTAAATACTATTTCGAGGTCTTGCAGGTGTTTTTGGTACCCCTGGGACATAATCAACAGATCATCTAAGTAGCATAGCATAGTTACCTCTTGAAGTGCAGAGCAGGACCGGAGACGATCAATAAGACGCTGGAACGTGGCCGGACCGTTGCGGACCCCAAAGGGCATCCTTTTGAACCTATAGGTCCCTAGAGAACACACAAAAGCAGTTTTGTCTTTATCTGATTCCCTTACCTTTACTTGCCAGTAGGAAGATCGAAGATCCAACGTACTCATGTAGCAGTCCTGTTTCGTACTCTGTAGTAACTCGTCGATGCGTGGCATCGGGTATGTGTCAGCCTTAGTTATTGAATTCAAACGCCTATAGTCTACACAAAAACGGATACCACCATTAGATTTTGGCACCATAAGCGCCGGTGAACACCAAGCCGATTCACATTCTTCAATGATGTCGTCTTGTAGCATCTTCGCTATTTCAGCTTACATCAGCTGTTTTTTTGAAGGGTTAAGGCGATAAGGGGGTACCGCTATTGGCGGATGGTCACCTGTATCAATGCGATGCTCTGCGTACGGTGTTGGACCTCCCCCTGCACTGAAGACGCGAGCGTGCCTGTTAATGATGTCAGCGAGCGCTTGACGCTCAGCTGGCGTGAGGTGAGTACCTTCATCATCCCGAAGTATTTCAGTCGAGGCGCAGGACACGTTAGGAGAGCTTGGTTCAAAACACAGCTTGTATTTTATTTGATTATTGTTGCTAAAGTACCAAGTTTCTTTATGAAAATTAATAACAACCCTGGCGGCAGTTATAAAATCTATACCTAATAATGTTTCATTATTAGTTGAGTTGGGAAAAATTAAAAATGGCATGGTGATAACTGAAGTCTTTAAAGTAACCTCTAATGTAGTCGTTAGTACATCCATTAATCGCACTATACCATCGGCGAGCTTTACTTCCCTTGTGGAAGGTAAGAGTGGATGTCCTTGACGTAGAAGGAGAGTATACAGCGAATGACCCGCAATGCAGTGTTTAGCAGCCGTATCTATCAATGCGGTTCCGTTAAAACCCAGAACTTGAATTTCGAAAATCGGGCGTAAATCGCGACCTATACGTCCGACAGGACGGTTACCGCACGATGAAGCATCTCCATTACAACATATAGAACTACCATAACAAACATTCTTAATTTCTAAAATTTGTGGGTTACAATACTTTCCCACTGTGCGTACATTTCTATCAATGTAGAGGTTATTAACCTTTTGGTTCACATCACTACTTTGATCTGATAATCTAGACTTATTACACTTTTGTTTTAAACGTATTTGTTTACTATCGTATTTTGAACAATTTCGCGAAACGGAACTTGAATCCAATTCGGAGCAACTACTATTATTATTACAAAACAGAAATGACTTGTTAACACATTTATCACAAGAAAAATTTGAATGAATACTTCGATCACATTTAGGTATACATACACACTTATGAATATTAGAATTATACGTACGAGAAGTATTATTAGCGTAAGAATTATTAAAATTATTCTTAGAGTCTGTAGGTATAACACGAGAATGAACACAATAAAATGAGTTATTTTGTTGTTTATCACAGACATCGGGCTTTTCACGCACGCGCACTTCCGTACAGCTATGAGATTGAGACTCACCTGAATGTTTTTGTAACTTACGGCACTGGTCCCTAGTGTGTCCATATTTCTTACAGTAAACACAAACGGGTCGTTGATGCTTCGCAGTACTGGCGGAGTCTTGACTCGGCGGCGGCGGCTGAGCGGGCGGCGGCGGGCGCTGGGTTTCGTAAACGGCGGGAACGTTTCTAGCGGGCAGCGGAGCGCTGCGAGCCGGCGCCTGAGCCCCGCGGGTCGGTAGCGTGTTAGCGACGAGTTGTGTCTGTTGCGTAGATATAGACAAGGGGCGCATCTTTGTTTGTATCTGGCGCTCACTTGTAGTAGGCATCGTGTGTTTATCATCAAATGAATCCTCTATGTTACGTGAAAGCCGAAGTAATTGACTAAAATTTGTGCAGTCTTCTCTTCGAAGCCTTTTTCTTATCCTAGAGTTGAGAAGGCCATACGTCATGTCTATCTGGGCAGATTCGGTTACGTCTCCCGTAGGTAAACGTGATAAAAGGGCGCGAATGCGTGCCACAAACACGTCTGTATTCTCCTCTTGTTGTGTTGTTGAAAAAATTTCTCTATATATACGATGCGGTGGACGGCGGTCGCCGTATGCACTTATTAAGTTTTCTTTAGCTTGCCGCCATGTTGACACGGTATGTTTGATTCCTTGCCACCAAACAGCGGCTTCGTCCTTGAATAAGTATGCAAGGCCGCGTATAATGTTTGAGTCCGAAACTTGTGCACAGTCACTGTATGCTTCTATACCATCGATGAAAGCTTCTACCGATTCTTTCGGTGTGCCGGAGAACGTGACTTTGCAGCGAGCTAGGGTGCTTTGCCCTGAAAAAGCAAATGACTCCGGAGTCGATGCGTTCGCGCGTGGTACCGAGGTAAGTAGCTCCCTGAGCGCTTCAGTCTGTGAACGTTGAAGGGCAGCTATTATGGACGTTACGTGCTGTAAAGAAAACGTAGCGTCGGTACATTGCGGAGGAGAGGACGCGTTGGCGCCATCTTGAAACGCAGACTCGGCGGGCGGCGGCGTGTTCGGTCGCGAGACAATCGTTGATGTGTTTTCGACATCGTCCCTTTCTTCCCTGCGATTCAAACTAGCCGCTCTACTCCTGGTCACTGGCATGATCACTGATATAGTCACTTATTCACTGGTATTCGAGAAAAACGTTGGGCGCCATATATGGGGGAGACGTCAGTCTCAGGGGAATGAATAGTTTCACGAGATGTGAGTATATAATATATTTCAAAGATTGATTTACACTGATAATGTTTACGGGGTTACAATGCCTGAAAGTCAGTAACACTACGTCGAATACAGTAAGTATTGCTCCGGCGAGCTTAGGTAGGTACCAGCGAGACGTGTGTGTAAGCGCGGTAGCCGGCGGACTGCCCTTGCGGCCGTGTGTCGAACTAACCGCTTATGTGTCAGAGGGAGACGCATAGCGCGCGGGTAACCGTCCACTCGTGGCGCGTATAGAATGTCTAGGAACCTGGGTTGCTATATATTTACAATATCAACCATTGGGTAATGGTTTGCCAGAGGTGGTCACATAGTATCACTTTGCCTGGTCAGAGGATCCTCCCTATGTCACAGAGGATTTTTATTATTAATTGCCTTCAGCAGTTTCTTTCAACTTTTCATGAGTTTTCGCATGTTTTTCTAAATCAGTTTTATTCACAAACTTAGCAGGACAAGTGTCACAAGCAAATGCCTTCCCAGTATGAATCAATTGTATATGACGCTTGAGGTGCGAAGCGCGTGTTAATCTCATTCCGCATATACAGCAAACATGCGGTCTATCTCCAGTGTGAGTTAACAGGTGCTGTTTCAAATCGCTACGAGTAATAAAGGCACGTCCACAGGTATCGCATTCAAAATTCTTCTCGCCGGTATGTCGCCTGAAAACAGATATTTAAATATAAATAGTTTTCAATGGGGTACCTATTGAAATACACACATTTGGACCTGTTTTCCCGAATACGGCGAAGCAAAGGGAGGGTTATTAAAATCTTAATGTTAACGATAAATTGCTGGTATTCCTACGTCGATATTACAAACCTAACAATGAAAATTTTGCCTATTGGTAGTAAGGGAATAATACGAGTATGATAACATAAAATTAGTGAGCATTTTCTTTTAATCATACAAAGGTAGTCAAATAAATCATTACACATTTTAATATTTGTCAATTTTGGGACTGTCCATTAATCACGTGATGTTTTTAGAACATATTATAACATATTTTTTTCATCCTTCGTACAGTTTCGTGGTTTTCACTGTATCCGAATAATCAATAAATAAAATAATTACCTTGTGTGGTACTGCAAGTGTCCTACAGTGCGAAAAGACCGTGGACACAACAAACACTGGTATGGCATCTGACCAGTGTGTTTCCGTCTATGCGTAGCCAGGCCAGCTGAGTGAGCAAAAGATTTACCGCACACCAGACATTGTAGAGGTTTCTCGCCCTGAAAAATATTTACACTGAAAATAGAACTTGAAACTTCAGACCGATCGCATATGTTACACCACGCCCTAGGTGTGCGCGGCATGGAGGGGGACGAGGTAAAGAAAGAGAATGAAAGAGCATATGCTGAGAGCGAGTGAGATAGCGCCATGAGCGTTGGCGGCGGACTGACCAAATCTGACAGGTGAAACTTCCCCCGTCTCGCCGCGCACATACCAAGGTCGCGGCACATAGAGGCAGGCCACATGTCACATGAATTTAATATTTTAGGTAAATACTAACAGTTAGAAAACTCCTAATGGACCGTTAAAAAAACATTTCTAAGTTTAAAAAAAAAACTCAATAGAACAATATTTTTCAATAGAGAAGGTTTTTACTCTGTATTCAATATTCTATTTACTTACAGTGTGTATTCTTAGATGCACCTTCAAATTTTGTGCCAATGAAAAGTTTTTACCACAGTGTGAACAAGAGAATGGTCTTTCACCTGTATGTGTCCTTAAATGAGTCTTTAGCCGGAACCTGTAATAAAAATAAAAAAATTTAACCATGATTTAATTTTGTTTGCCATTATTTTACTATGTTATAGGTTTATATGATTCACTTAATTATTTTTAGAAGGACTTGGTTCCTTTTGACAAAATAGTACATGTTAATTAATTTGATTATTAGCTGACTAGTGGGCTAAAAACCCAATTAATTAATTGTGCAAGTGCCACCATAATATATCACTATACTGATTAATTTATAAATTAAATATACATACATACATACATATAATCGCGCCTTTATCCCCGGAGGGTTAGGCATAGGTGAATTATCACTTATCACCCACATTTCACCAATAATTGTATTCGGTCCCACATAATAGGGGGTAAGCCTATTGCCGTATTTCGAGCACTATTGTTGACTCAAGCCATGCATCTAAGGCTGAGTCTGGGCTGTATATATCTGTCCGATGTTAAACAGCTCTATCCATTAGTCGCCTTGTTCGACACCACATGGGAAGAGATGGGGTGGTCCGAATTCTACTCTGACTTGAACCATGTGGCCTTAAATTAAATATATATTACAATATAGACAAATACAAAAATATGAAATACTAACAGATATAAATTCATTGAAAAAAATACCTTGATGACATGACTTTTCCACATGTAAAGCATTGTTGCTTTTGAGTCTTTTTCAAATTCACTTTAGAATTACAATCAACTACTGTTGCCTGTTCTGTCGTTTCTTCTATGAGATCAACAGGCAACAGGGCTTGGATATCATTATCTACACTTTCATCAATTAATAAAACTTTGTCCGTTTCACTTTTGGGTGATAGTGTATTTTCACTATCAAATGTATATTTAGAATTTTCTAATATGCTTATATCATCCTCTTCTTTTAGTTTTCCATCATCACATTGCTCCATCCATAAGGATCTCAATTTTGTATCATTCGTCTCACAAAGCTGGATAAATTCTATGCAATCATTTAATTTTTGAACACATTTTGGACAAATAGTTTGAGGTAAACCATCCTCAGGGATAATCTGGAATATAAGATTAACCATTATTGAGAATGTTCTATCCCCATTCCATGATATGATAGGTAATGATACTTATGGCATAATATAATGACTTCCTCACCTGTACTTTTGCTAAAGACATTATTTTATTAGATATCATTGAAATACCACTCTTTTTGAAAATATTTATCAGTAATCCCTGTTCTAAACAGATTCTACATATGTTTGAACTCATTTTTCAAATTATTAAATATATGGATTATCAATAGCACTTATATGCAGCACTTAGCAGTTATTAAAATTAGGTGGTATCTAAATTATAACTTCAGGTATATATATCCTAATTTAATCATACATTATCATTTTAATTCATAACTGAGATAGGTACTATGGGTACTATGTAAATAAACAAGAAATAAACATATTTTTCTTCAATTTGACACAATTGACACATGCGACAGCTGATGAAGGTGGTGATTTCATGTGATAGTGATGTACTTAATTGATCCTTTTTCTTGTCATTTCCAAAGAGGATATGAGGACAAAAGGCCATTTTACTGTCATTTGTTATAATCATAGGATGGGAAGATACAGCTAATATTATATACCCATCATCCTATTTGATTAACCCGTATCCTGTCACACTTGTTTTTACATCAGGTTAGATTAGCCTAATCAATTTCAGTCAACTTGTCGGTACAGTAGTATCATCAATATGGATAAAATTGAAATATATTTACACCTATTAAATTATTAACTATACAAAAAAAAATATTCTGTGACATTCTGGTTACTTATCTTTCCTCTATTTAACCTTATATACTCTTTGTATTTAATCAAGTTGTGTCAACTGTCAAACTCAAAAGTTGAATTCGAACTTTTACTTGCTAAGTTTCTTTTTCTTTGAAGGAGAATTTAACCCACATTTCATAAAATGGCTCCTAAGTTATACCATTTTTCGTACAGTGGTCCTTCACGTGGTGCTTTACTTGCAGCAAGGGCTGTCGGAGTACCAATAGACATTGAAAATATTAATTTGTTCAAAAAAGAACAATTAAATGAAAGCTTTGTGAAAATAAATCCACAACACTGTGTACCTACTTTGGATGATGACGGCTTCGTTATCTGGGAAAGTCGGGCCATTGCCTGCTATTTGGCTGATAAGTATGGGAAGGATGACCAATTTTATCCTAAGGATCTTAAACGGCGGGCTCTAGTGAACCAGAGATTGTTCTTCGATAGTTCATCTTTATATGTGAAGATTCGAGCTATATGTGTAAGTAAAAATATGTAACGCGTTAGCCTAGTGGTATGGGTAATGGACTTCTGAGACGTAGTCCTGGGTTCGATCCCAGATTTTACCATGGCGCACACCAATGACTTTTCGATGCTTTTCGAAGTTATGTGTGTATTTATCACAGGTTTATAAGTGCCCGGTTAATGGCAATAGACACACCACCTATTACATTGGAACCTAAACATAAACTGGCGAAATGTGGGTGCTAGCACCTCTGCTTACCCCTTCGGGGATATAGGCGTGAGTTTATGTTAAAAATATGTGCTCTGTTATGGGTATAGAGATATAGTTATGCTCCATTTGGTTAGGTGCTTGACTAAAGGTAAACAATTTTGTAGCAACATTTTAAAAATTAATAACACATATTAAGCAAATTAACTAGGCTAACTAAGTGACTAAGTAGTGGTTAGATTTCGGTTTTTGGCCTTTAAAATGAGTTTCTAAACAGAAAAATGTTAATAAAAAGAGTTTTTTAATAATACATATTAAAAAGATACATCATGATTGTTTATCTATACTAATACATATTATAAAGCTGCAGAGTTTGTTTGTTTGAACGTGCTAATCTCCTGGAACTACTTGTCCGATTTGAATGATTCTTTCACTGTTGGGTAGTCCATTTATCGAGGAAGGTTTTAGGCTATATATCATCACGCTACTACTTAAGGGAGCGGAGCATTGATAATAAATGTTAACCAATCCGGTAATTTTTCATACATACTTTGAAGACTAAAACATACGGGCTCATAGGGATATGAAGCTTCAAAATATACCCCGGGCGAAGCTGGGGTGGGTCAGCTAGTGTTTAGATAAGTACCTAACTGTATGGAATATAATTACCAATCTGTCCTTCATCAGAGGTTGCTGACCTCAAAGTTGACCTTTGAAAGATAAAAGTTATCAGTATTTATATTATACTTATAACAAAAAAAGAAACAAATAAGATATTGCAGAAATTTGGGAATCATACAAAATGATAGCATTTATTTCACACTGTTTCAATCAAATTGCCTTATCACGTCACTTGATAATACAGTGTCATTAATACTTGTTTGTTGGTGCTTAACATAATTGTGGTGCTTGTGCCAATCTTACAATTGTTCTTACATATTTGTATTATTAATACTAACTCACATTAACCTAGATTTAGATGGATAAATAACATGGACAGAACTATAAGATTTTGATAATTCGTATCCACATTCCTATTGCACCAGCTTTAAATCCGGATGCTGCAAGTGCTCTGATAAAAAGTTTGTCATTGAATTAGATCCTAATTTATCTTAAATATATATTTAATATTATGAAGCTGAATAGTTTGTTTTATTGAATGCGCTAACATCAGGCACTACTGGTTCCATTTTAATTTTTTTTTTTAATACCACTTAGGTGGCAGACAAGCACACGGCCCACCTGATGGAAAGTGGTTACCGTGGCCTATGGACGTTTCTAACACCAGAGGAGTCACAGTCACGCTGCCAACCCTGTAAGTACAGAGTTTCTGTGCCGTCAGTAGAAGACAAAGCAGGACAAGCCTTTAGTATCCCACTGACAGCACAAATTCTCCAGTGAGCTCTGGCTACCCTACTCACCGCTTGTGTTGAGGTATTAAAATATGGCACGGGTGAAGCTGGGGCAGGTCAGCTAGTTATGTATAAAAAGAGAATCATGACTATGAGACTATTCGATAGTGATGATAGTTTTTTCTCTGCTGGTAGTCTCAACGACAGCTTTGTGAGTATACCGTCTGTGTCACTCGAGGATACTCTTCGGTCGCAGTTTTCGGATGTTCCCAGGCATTTTAATGTAGTCCATATAAATGCTCAGAGTATTCCTGCTCATTTCCTGGATATGCTGGCTAATCTTGCTCATAAAAATATTCATGCTATTCTTGATTCCGAATCTTGACTAAAACCTTCTCTTCCGTCTACTTCTTACACACTACCGGGTTTCCAGCTTATTAGGAATAACCGAGTGCCTGTTGGAGGTGGCGGGGTGGCTATATATATACGCTCTCAAAACCCTCATACAGTTATCAGTATGTCGCCACAGCCAACACCATCCAATACTGGCAAGCACCTTTTCCTGGAGCTTGAACTAAATCACTCTAAAGTTCTTCTTGGTGTCTACTATTCTTCATCGTCAAAAGTAAACTATTTTCCTTCTTTTGAACACTTACTAGAAACCTACTTACCATCTTATAGGCATACAATAATTATGGGAGATTTTAATACTTGCTTGGTAAAACCAGGGCCATGTATTACGCGTGCAACGTCTCTTCGCCGCATTATTCAATCCTATAACTTATCAATCCTTCCTCTAAACGTTACTCATCATTTTCCTAACTGTGCCCCTGGTCTACTTGATCTCATTCTTGTCTTATCGCCAACCCATGTCGCAAAGCATGGTCAATGCTCTGCTGACATATTTTTACCATGACCTTATTTACCTCTCTTACAAGATACGGTCACCTAAAGAGAAACCTAAAATTATAATGCAGCGCAGTTTTGGTGGCATTGTCCTTGACAAACTTCGTGAGGATGCTCATAGTATTGACTGGAGCTCTCTGCTGTCGTCCAATTGTATGGACACTAAAGTAAACGTACGTAGTAATCAGTACTAACAAAATAATAGAGCTTTATGATATGCATGCACCAATCCGTGCCATCAAAGTTAAGCATTTACCTGCACCTTGGCTTACACCTGATATCAAAGAATTGATGGCGAAAAAAGCAGCAGCTAAGGTGAGGTATAAAATTAGAGCTACCCAGAGTAATTTGGAGAAGTATGTGGCCCTCAGAAATAGATGCAACAGAGTGTGTAGGAATGCACAACGCCAACATATGCATACCTCGGTAGAAAGCGGGGATCCAGCAATAGTCTGGAAATTTCTGAATACATTGGGAGTTGGAAAGTCATGTCAATACTCAATTCCTACAAATTTAAATTTAGATGCACTTAATGTACATTTTTCTACGTCGTCCAATTTTAATGGAACTGCTAAAACCAATACACTGCAATATCTTTCATCTATTCCAACTCCTGTATATCCACCTTTCATCTTCAACCAATTGACCGCTCGTGACGTTAAGAAGAGCATCTTGTCTATTTCATCTAATGCTGTCGGTAGCGATGCCATTAGTAGAAACATAATTGTGCCAATTCTAGAGCAAATTCTTCATATCCTATGTCACGTCTTTAACTACTCCATTTCTTCGGCTATCTTCCCATCCTCGTGGAAAAATGCCCAGATAATTCCTTTACCCAAGAAATCTAAGCCATGTTTCTTTTCTGACTATCGTCCCATATCCATCCTTCCTTTTCTTTCCAAAGCTTTAGAGCGCCTCATTCACTCGCAACTTAGCTCCTTTCTTAATAAAAAAGCGCTACTAAACCCTTTACAATCCGGCTTCAGATCTGGACATAGTACTGCGACAGCATTGGTTAATATCACGGAAGATATAAGACTGGGCATGGATAGCGGAAATCTTACGTTACTATACTTACTTGATTTTAGCAATGCTTTTAATACCGTAGATTTCGACATCCTGCTCGGTATACTCTGCTCTGTTAACATATCTTCAACGGCTATTGAGTGGTTTCGTAGTTACCTGTCTGGTCGCCAGCAGCGTATTCGCGTCGAAGAATTAAGCTCTTCCTGGTGTGATGTGACCGCTGGTGTACCACAGAGTGGCGTTTTATCTCCGTTACTTTTCGCCATCTTTATAAATACAATCTCGGAAAAACTACTTTCATCCTACCACCTTTATGCTGATGACCTACAAATTTACACCCAAGCTTCTCCAAATAACTTGTCCGATGCTTTTGCTGTACTCAACAACGACTTGGAGCGGATTTGCGAATGGTGCAAAAACCATGGACTCACCCTAAATTCGTCCAAAACACAGGTAATTGTTATTGGCAGTCCAAGGTTGAGTTCTAAAATAGATTGGACCCAGCTTCTTCAAGTTACTATGGGTGGAGTAGTAGTACCAGTTGGTGACAGTGTCAAAAACTTGGGTATCTTCATGGATAAATCATTTTCTTGGAATATCCAGTTACAGGAAACTAGTCGAAAACTTGTCGCGTCAGCGGGTGCCTTACGAAGGCTCCGAAACTTTCTCCCAATTGCCACTAAAACTGCGCTCGCACAATCGATTCTTCTTCCTGTCCTCGATTACGCCGATGTCAGCTATCCTGATCTAACAGAGGAGCAACTAGATAAACTTGAGCGACTTCAAAATTTTTGCATAAGATTCATATTTGGTGGTTTGTATGATCACGAGTCTGATTTCCGTAAACAGTAGTGGCTCCCAATTCGACTTAGCAGGCATGCCCATATTCTAACATTGTTATATAATGTATTGTTTAATCCCAACACTCCCTCTTATCTCAAAGAACGATTCCAGTTCCTCTATGACACACATACGAAATGCCTGAGGTCGTCCGAGATTTTGAGGCTGAGTATGCCAATACATTCTACTGGCTTTGCTGACAAGTCTTTCACTGTCAGGGCGGTGTGCTTATGGAACGCGTTGCCACTGAACATCAGACAGGCAAAATCCCTAAATGTACTTATTTAAATTAATGGTCAAGAAGTAGGTAGTGACCTATTTTGTTGTGCACAGTAGGCAATAGCTCACAATTATGTGCTCACTCACTATTTTCCCTTCGTATTAGTATTAGTGTATATGTATGTTAGTATTTATGTTGATAATTTTTCGTGTAAAGCCGTATATTAATTTTATTTTACGTACTTTCTCTTTCTTTTGTTTTAACACACTATCTATTTAAGTTTACTTGGTAACTACACCATATCTTTTGTTTTTATAACATTACTGTCCATCCCAAGGTTGCCTGGAAGAAATCGCTTCAGCGATAAGGCCGCCCATTGTACATTGAACTGTATACATGCTACCTACTTGTCCTACTGTAAATCTGTTGGTGTACAATAAAGAATTATCTATCTATGAAATCGCTAATATTATTCAATGTAAATTTACAGTTCCCGATATTATTCCTGGGGGTAAAAGAGATCACTAAACCATTAAAGGATGATCTGAACGCAACTCTTGGTTTTTTGGAGACTTTCCTGACCACTAGCAAGTGGACTGCAGGTGAAGAACCTACTATAGCAGACACATCTATTTATTCTTCACTGTCTAGTATTTTGGTAAGATTATTTTTTACTATAGTTTGGACAGGAGTAAGAAGACAAAAATGTTTGACTTATTTTAGTTTTCTCAATAGTTTTCAGAAACAGAATTCAAAAATTAACTATAAGCTGATGATATTACTCATTATAAGTATTGAACTGTTACCTATTTCTAACAAAAATCCAAAATTATCCAAGTTTTTCCATTTCAGTGTATTTATTTAACGGGTCAGTAAAGGCAGGTGTATCTCAACCGTTGTAGTTGCAGCAAAACATCCTTAGGATACTATCCCTAATTTTTTATGATATTCTGATCTGTATTCACAGATTTTGGCAAGATTTGATAATAGTCTCATAAAATCTTTTGATCCCCACATGAAATAGGACCAATTGGCACAAAAAAAACGACTTGGCGACTACTATTTTTCCAACATCTGGATATACAGTTCAGAATATCTTAAAAAGTTAGAGATAGCCTTCTAAGAACGTTTTGCCGCCTGCCCTGACTGGCCCGTTTCAAAAATACACCCTGAATATTATCCCCGATAAAAACCCAGGAGTGTAATGAATACTTTTATTTTAAATTGAGTTTGTGAACTGCTATTGCTGAAAGAAGAGGCCTCGATTTAAGTATATTAGTATCTGATTATTTGAAATGTTTATAACCTTTGTAACTTTGGTTGATTCAAGATATTTCAAATATCATCCTTTAATTATTTCCAGGCAGTTGGTTGGGACATCTCAAGTTTCCCAAACATTCAAAGGTGGGTGAAGCAATGCTCCGAACTGCCTGGTGCTTCAGAAAACGACGAAGGTGCCAAAGCTTTTGGCGAAGCTGTGAAAAAGAATCTTGAATAAAAATACAGCTATTATTATTATCTTATATTATATTTTTGTTACGAATATATTATTAATGTTGAACTTACATTTACATATTTTACATAATAAACATGCAATACAAATTTATGCTGTAATTTTGTTTTGTACCTACCTATGGGCTGTTCAGTATTACGTAAGCACTAAAGGGGGAGGGTCTTTACATTGCTTATTTTTGATGACATGGGGGCGGGGTCTAAATAATGATTACGAAAGCAGCATTAATATACTTTTCATACATAATATTATAGTAAAAAAAAAAAAAAAAAAAAGTATGCATTATATGCATATAGGTACCAATGTTTACGTAAGTATGAGGGGCGGGGTAAGAGTTACTTACTTCTGCTGACGAGGTGAAGGGGGGTTAAATAATTTTAATAAATCTGCTCACTTAATATTTGAACGGCACCCTATACTATTGCCACCTCAACAAAAAAAACAGTAGAAGTCGCAAGTACGGCAGGCATACTTCACAGAATACGCGTTACGACGACAAACCATAGGCGGTCGATTTTGAAAGCACAGAAAACCATAAAATATCATATGTTACTTAGTTTCATAATTGTACAGCGGGACTTTTCTTTTGATTGGCTTGCAAGCGACAAGAGGTATGCGAGAAACATTTTTTGTGCGCCTACCCTCCATTGGCAAGGCCGGCGACGCACCACACACACTATGTCAATTTTCAACTGTTGTGAGTGAGTGAGTGGCGATCAGTGGAGAGGACTTTGGGTTGATGAAGCTCAATCCAGTGATTGGTACCCGACTCAAAAAGTTCTGCTACTGCCAATTTATTGAACTGAAATTTTTACTTAGTTTCACAAAAAGTTCTGCCATATAAACCCCCCAATGTCTAATACTCTTTATAAAAATAATTGACATGTTGATGGATTGAGTCCATCTTAAGCAAAAGATGCAAATCAAGGAAATAATAAACTATAAACTTAACAATTGAAACTTAAAAAATAAACATTCCCAAAACTTAACTTCGAAAACAAACTTCCAAGCTCCTTACAATCCGACAAGGTTGATAGGCGCTCTGTGAGAGGTATCACGGCACACGAAACGGCTGTGAGGCGTGGCTGGCTACTGGAGCAACAAGCAGAAACTCCGTGACGAAGATGAAAATGCTGCGGTGTATGTGCGGAATCACGCGTAAAGATCGCGTGCAGAACTCTCGCATCCGCGGCAGCCTTCACGTTCGTGACATTGCAGATAAATGCAAGAGAGCCGTCTTCGCTGGTGCGTCATGCGGCAACCGCCAGACTACGTGGGTTACAAATGCCGAGCAATGGCGCCTCCGCCGGATCCAGGCAGAAGGGGCAGGCCTGACGTCGAAGAAGTCCTGGCTTGACGTCGTGGAGGGTGCCATGCGTGCGAATGGTCTCACTTTACACAAGATCGTGCAAAGTGGAGAAGGAAGAACTGGGAGGTAGACACTGAGTTCCGAGGGCACCTTGGCCTCGGATGCAATCAGGAAAATACGTCTCCATGTAGATGATGAGAGGTATTGATAATGTATTTGTAAATACAATATTGATATTAATTCCAGCCACATCATCTGAAGAGGGCTAATGAAATACTGAAACCTTTGTAAAATATTAATCTTAAATTAAACAATAACATCACAAAGGATTGTATAGTGATAAAGAAGTGATCTCTAGCATCGAGAATTTGAAATTGCTCAGTTAATGCCATTGAGCTTTTAATACAAGAAGTATGAGATTTCTACAGCTTTTTCTGTTCTGTGACTTTACATAAATTCAATTCTAATTTTGGTATCAATCATTCAATTATTAAAATTGAATGAAATGTGTATTATCATGTCAAGTTGTCAGAACTTAATTTCATGATACATTTATATAAACTCACTAAAAAAAACTTTGGATCCAACCAGGATTACTTCTGGAATGCAATTGGTATAAAATATTACATGTTAAGTATAAAACTTTAAAACCATTTGATGCTCAGGCCCAACTCTCCTCTTTATAACAGTTTCGCACTTGTATCCATAATCAGACATAATTTTGATCACTTCCTCTGGAATGTTATCTTCAATGAGCAGGAGGTATAGGACTCCATCATCTGCAAGTTTCTTTGGTATCATCGCAAGGAACCTGTCCGTAATTTCCCGACCTTTAGCGCCCCCAGCCCAACTAGCGCTGACACCTCTCCCTCCACATTCTTCACTCTCTGTCACAACATACGGTGGATTAAATATTACAACATCAAACATTTTATCCATGAAATTTCCTGCCAAATCCATGTTAGAAACATCCAATACAACTTTATTAAACTGCGCTGTGCCCTTAGACAAGACACACGCATGTATATTAATATCTGTGCTCATACAAAATGTCTGCGGGAATGCCATTCCAAAGGCAGTTATAATGACACCACTGCCTGACCCAACCTCTAAACACAAGACAGGGTTTTTGGCTTTTAAAAAGTTAAGATCTTTCTCTAAAGCATCAATGAGTAGAAAACTGTCTTCTGCTGGCTCATAGACATGGTCTACGTCATGCTTCGTCATATGAGTCAGGTATGGTGTCTCCATGTTGCTAGTTGATGCTGCCTCTGTCCGATACTGCTACACTTGGTCCCTGTTCAGGCTCCTGCGACGTTGGTTCAAGTAGCACAGTAGTACATACACTTTTCTCTTTATTTACTATTCGTCGAATTTCATTCAGTCTATCCTGAAAATTTAAAGAGATTTGTTAATATTGAGAGGAGAGCTATTTATTGAGTTAATTTAGTACTAGACTATATGAGATTTAGACTTACTAGACTTTACTGAAAGATAATAATGGAAATAAAAATATAGTTTAACATGCCCAAATCACAATTATATAATAGGTTGTTATGAAATGGCTATTTTTTTGAAGAAATTGGTGGAAACACAATTTTCAGTACTAACATTTTTGCAGTTTTTTTAGGAATGACTAAATAAAATACAAATTTTATGATTTTTTTGTGTATGAATGAGACAACATTAAGCTAACAAACACTTTTATTACATTTTTGAAAAGTGACTGCTGTAAAAAAGTAATTTGAAATTTATTATCAAAATGGATAGCATTTAACCGCGGTAGCCTAGTGGTATGGGTAATGGACTGCTGAGACGAGGTCTCGGGTTCGATCCCAGGTTTTACCATGGCACACACCAATGACTTTTCGATGCTTTTCGAAGTTATGTGTGTATTTATCGCAGGTTTATAAGTGCCCGGTTAATGACAATAGGCTCGCCACCTATTACATTGGGACCTAAACATAAACTGGCGAAATGTGTGTGCTAGCACCTCTGCTTACCCCTTCGGGGATATAGGCGTGAGTTTATGTTATGTTATGGATAGCATTTAGGAAGTACTGTGTTTGAAGATCAAATTAAATTTATCAAGCGGCCAATAAATACAAAATTTAATACAGAGTTGTAAAATCTTGAAATCAACTTTGAAATAAAATTTAAATAATGGAAATAGCTATTAAAAGACAGAAATAATAAACTCATGAATCTGTAAGAAAATTTTGGCAAGTTCCTAGGTAAAGACCTAATATATACAAGTAATACATACTTATTCATATAAATCTCAGAAGAGGCAGGTATAGGATGGGACTTTTGGTCCCACATGTAACTGTCTCATGCTCTGTACAAGCAGTCATACAATGTATCTGTAAACATCTTACCTGCGAAGCTTGCAAAACATTTAGTACCACGGTAACTTTATGTTTGCATGATATCAGCTTCTTAACATACGGGTCCAGGTCTGGATGATCATTCAGAGCTGAGCGGACATTTTGGAGCTCTTCATTCAATGATTCTATCTGTTGTTTCAGTTCTAGTTGGGATATTCTGAAAATATTTAAAAATAATTGTCACTATTATGGGATCGGAAAAAATGGCGCACATTGGGAGAGGCCTATGTCCAGCAAGTGGACTGGGATGGGCTAATTGATTGATTGATTAAAAATTATTTGTTTACCTTGAATAAGGCTTTTGGGATTGTAACATTTCACAGTAAATTTAACACTATGTATTGTATGTGCTTATACATTTATCTAATTCAATGCCGTTACTAAACCAATGAGCTGATAATTTAACAGCAGTTCTGGAGTGAATTATGTATGAAATTATTTCGTGAAAACCGAATTTGATAATAATCTGATTAGAAATTCTGAGTTTGTGAAAGAAATTATAAAATGTGACTTTAGTCAGATTGCAAACATTATTTAAATCTGTGCTGATCGAAGATCTGTTAAGAGAAGTTCGCTTTTTTTCTCACCTCGTAGCCCTGACTCTATCGTCTAGCTGATCTACTGTGGGTTTCAGAAAACCAAGCAGTCCTTCTGCAAGTGTATCCCTTGTTGGGTTATCAAGCAGGTTCCCAGTATTCTCATCTGCAGACGTAGTAGTACTTTCAGTGTCATCCATTGCATACGTACTAAAGGAGTTATTTCATTTCAATTGTGAATAACACCAAAGTTTGTCTGAGATTTTTAGTAACACAAGCAAGAATTGGGAATGATAATCAAGGAATAGAGTCAAACGACAAAATGACATGACATGACACAACTAGAGATGTTCCGGATCCGGACTCGATACAAGTTTATCAAAATCGTACTTTTGAGGTATCAAATCAATTTACAAAGTACAAACACAAACCCGAGTTAACTCCCGTTACAAAGTGTTCTTAGATAGAATTTACTCGAGTTGAATTCTTATAAATGCACGTTAGGGCTGATTGATTACACAAATCATATTCAATATGAGTGAAGTCGAATTTGAATTGAGTCATATTTTTTTCCAAGTTAGCACAGCACTAGGAGAGGACTAAGTAAAATTTTTTAATTTATTTATCAGCAATGGATGTAGGTCTTTGAAGCCTAGACATCAGTTTGGACATCAGTTTTTTAGAATATATTAAGTTTATGATTTTGCCAACTCTTATAAAATATATCCAACCTTATTCACCTATAAACCTTCTTGCTAAAGTACCCTTAACCTATATAGACGCCACGCGGGTAACAAAAGACAATTATTACAACACTTTCTCCTCGTACTAAAAGAATAATATACAACTTGGGTGTGAAGCCGCGTAAAATAGATACTATTTCGCTTACACTCGTGCGTTTTTTCGAAGAGTGCAAGCGAAATGGTACTGGTATTGCTTTAATATTAGGTACCTTACGCGGCTTCACACGCTATACCTGCTAGTTATTAAAAATCTATATACCATCATCAAGCAGAAGCTAGAAGGGTCAATGTAATCAATGTAGGTAATCCATCAGGAATAAAACAATCGGTTGAAGATCTATAAACACTTTAATATTAAGAGGCACATGCAAGGCAGTTCATTAAACCAGTACCATTCGTAACTTACATTAAATTACCTACTAACCTATTATCACTAACAGATACCTACCATTGCAACTATAAAACTACAACACATTAAGTACATACATTATTAATTATTGTTTAAGATAATTTTCTATCTAAATTGAGCAAGATAACACTGTTCAGTCATAGTTATAGGCATAGTTTATTCGGATTCTATTAGCTTAAAGCCTGTTACACTCAACAGAAATGCCGTAGCGGATTTCCCGCGCCGAAATACAAAATATCGGATGGATAAAACGTTATTAGTAGATTATTATCTGATGACAAACTGAGCGAATTACCAGACGCTCACATCGACGTCAATTAGGAGATAGAATTTCGATCCGAAAGATCCGCAACGGAATTTCCGTAAATAATTAACGTAGGCCCAAAAACTATCAATTTTGTGGCAAAAATAAGTACAATGTCTCTGAGTTACTAACGAGGAACGTTTAAAGAAAATTATGGATTTGAGTTCCTGGTGCTTATTTTATGAGTATAGATTAACATTTAATCTAAAATATATTCTAAGTTTTGGCGGTGTAGTATTTGACACTAATTCTAGTCTTTATAAAGCTAAGTTCATGCATAACGGTTTCTAGTAAGTAAAAAATAGTTTACATCGTATCAATAATCATTTTCATCTGTTCTTTTACGTGTGATTCCATGTCCACAAAATCGTTCAAAATATCTTCAATCATTTCGACTAAAATTGTAGGCCATTGTACTTCTAATACCCTTAGTCTTTGTGCAGCACCACAAGCTAACTCGATGGCATGAGACAACTGACCGCGGCCGCGGACACGCCAACTCATATCCTCCTGTAAGTATAAGTAAATAGTTAGGCTTTTAAATCCTCCATCTTTTGGGATATCCAGACCTTTTCATGGTTTCGTTACCTGTGACACATGGCCCTTTTTATATTGCAGTGCTTCTTTTGCTATAACATCTCGCAAAGCTGGATCAGCTGCTCGTAACCAAGCTTTAGCACTTACTGAGCTATTCCCACTTCTTCCCAATCTGGACAACAGAGGTTGCAATGGAGCATCAGGTAAAGCCCGCAGCACTATATCACTAAGACCTTCGTAAGTTCTGTTAGCTAACTTTACTTCTTCTTCGGTAACCTGATTGATAAAGTAAAGAATTCAATTTGGGCGATTGTTCTATGATTCTTGAGTGCATTAGCAGAAAAACTAATCTAATAACTTACTGGTTCATCATTAATTTGTTTTAAGCCCCAGTGAGCAAGTCTATATACAGCATATTCACGCCAAATTTTCGCATGAATAGGATTACCTTCCGGCAATACCGTTAAGCCAGCGAGTCCTCGTAATTCTGCTAAAGAATGTAACTGACCCAGCCATTGTATCCCCGTAGCTCGGACAGATAAAGTGTCAATATTTGGAAACCTGAAATCATCTTAAGGTATAAAGTTTTGATGATAAAAACAAAGCTGTCTTACTTTTGGGTGTATACTAACTTGGTTTTTAATTCAGGTAGACATTGAGCTACTGCGTTGTAGTGTACATAGTGAAACGCAGCACGGGTTACTTTGCGCGCTCGTTCCCAGTCCCAGTCTCTGGAAAGACGACGCACAGCACCGGCGCCCCACACACTTACCACACCATCACAGACTTCTACCAGATAATCTACTCCTGTATATGTACATAATATTATTAGATTACTTCAAATCCGTCATTTTAGTCGTGATTTATTTTTAATATAAATACTGACCTTGTTCTCTATCTTTTGAAGCAGGCATTGACTTCGGTACGGGCTCAGAAGATTTAAAATTAGCTAAGTTAATATTCTTTGCAGCTTTTGATTTAGCTGTAGAAGCTCTAGTGGCAGAAGATGCTCTTTCACTTCTACGTGATATAGTAGCACTTCTTATATTTCTTCCCATCCTGCTATTAAGTGAACCTTCGCGTCGGAGAACTTTACTGTTATGGTCACTGCCCGATGTCGAGGAATTGGTTACTGAACCGACATTTGTACTACTTGAAATATTGCTAGCATTTTCGCTTATATCGGAGTTTTTAGATTTAGATCTACGACTTTCAGGATCGCATACCGACTTTGACCGCATTGTGCTAAAGTTTTCTCGTCGTCTTAGAGCAGTTGGTAGACGTCGAACATTTTTTTTAGTAGTTTCTTCTTCAGTATCACTACTTGAACTAGGCAATGAACTAAATGATGAATCAACAATCGGATCAACACTAGATATACTTTCCCAACGTTTTAGTAATGGTTCAGCACCGTCCGAAAGTTTTACGTTTTCTAGCGAAGAAATTATGGGAAGTAATATAGGTGGTAATCGTAAGTCACTGCTAGTAGACGTAGAATGAGAAGCATCAGTATCTTGAGATGCACTCCTATCGGAAAAGTTTACTCGCCGCTCGGAAGTCTTTTTTGCAGTCGCACTTCTTTGTAACTTTCGCATAGGTGACCCTCGAGGAACATTTTCTGCAAGTGGTTTTATGTTAGCGTCACTGTTATTATTTTTACAGTCTGAGTCCTCAGTTTCAGCTTGTGGTAAAGATAGTACAACATCAGGAAGGCCTGCCACATCCATTGTTTGTGTGCAACCGGTTTGTGTGATCGCTGTTGTTGCTTCTATACCAAATTCTTTTTCTTCGTCACCATTTTTACTTGAACTTGTAGCAGTGATGAAGCATTTATTTTCAGACCTAATAAATAAGCGTCAGTTAGGCATTCCAGAATTGGTAAAAATTAACAATTATTTCCAGTATTGAAAGCTGTGCTTGTTTAAAATTAATTCAAAATGCTACTGAATTTTCCATCCTGTGGGTCTTACACTATTGAATTTAAGCTATTTGCATCAAAGGATTCCATTGCACCCTATATTTAAAATTAGCTTTGTTATAACAAATGTGGTTAAAATCTAAGAATATTCAGAAAGTGTTCCGAAAAATATGATATTCATGCAGGTTCTAGTAAAGGCTTAAAAAGAATCCTCGTAAAACATGCTATGCATATTATATGTAAGTAGTTTCACATTAGGACCTAGCTAGCTACCGTTGTCGTTTACAGCTATAAGAATTATAACCTGAGTAGTTCCCAATTAGTGCGAGCATTATTGATGATTTGATCACGCCGTGCTTCTTGTTGTGCCGCTCCACCGAGTGCGCAATACGCCGCATGCGCTGCTTCCTTGTTACTTCGCCATGCCATTGCAGCACTACGAACCTGGTTATAATATTTACTGGTTGAATCCTAAGATAGTGTATTATCACACGGTTATGCAATTGAACATAATTTTAGCAGCTATGCAATTCTCTACAGCATCGACCACAGCGCTGCGAGTCTGCGACCGACCTTGATAAAGATTCGGTCGGACTGGGTGACGTCACAAGAAATCTACCAATGACAATTTTTATCCAGGTTACCAGCGCTGTGCTCGACGCTGTATGGTTAGATAATTGCACTGCAGATAAAATTCGCACCTGTTCAGTGACGTGCATGTTGCTTAGCGTTAGAATATTTGGCAGATAAGAAACAAGAAATGGTGTACAATCACCCCCTAAAGCCACTGGATTTCCATCTAAAGATACCTCTATAAGCGAAACTGCTTCTGCGAGGGATGACATGTCTTCTACACTGGAAAGTTAAAAAATTTATGTCATATTATTAACAGGTGCTAACTTTTTAATACATTATTTTAGAAAAAAATCTGCTTGTGCTTTTACCTTTGTAAGTCGTTATTACCAAGGTACAGTTTTTGCAATTTAGGCGTGTTTTGAAAACCGAGCAGTTTTCTTAAGCGATTTCTTTTCAAATTCAGTTCCCTTAAAGAAACTAAACCCTGAAGATCCGTTTGTCCGATGCATTTAATCTGATTACCAGCTAAATTGAGCACTTTCAGTTCACTTAAGTTAGATAGACCGCACACTTTTCCTATTCTATTTCCATGTAAATCCAATACTTCTAACTTCAGTAAATTTGTAAGACCTTCAATTCTTTTTATCCTGAAAAATGAAAACCGTAATTACATACCTGGTGCTATTATCAAAGTTTGACTTGTCCTTAATTTAAATCTTACCTGTTTTTCCCCATTAAGAGTACTCTCAAGCTAAACAGTCTTTCCAGAGAAGTAATCTTGTCAATTTGGTTATCATAAACATCTAGGAACACAAGTTTACCTAAATCTAATGGTGATAATCCTGCTAAACTATTGATCAAATTATGCTGCAAGGATAACAACCTTAATCCCGGTTCCCCAACTATATGAGGTATTGACGAAAGTCCTCTCCTAAAAACAGAAGGTAATATTTCATTTAATAGCGTATTATTCTCAAGTTCCCAATCCGCGATGGATTCGCTGCTGAAGATTCCAGAATACAATTACCTACCTATCGAGGCTAATTCTATCTGGCAATCGATCTTTCTCCTGTGGTGTTCTAGAAAGCTGTACTTTTCCTTCTCCCACAGCTTGTAATCCGACTGTTTCATCTTTACCATCGTCTTTATGTAAAAAATCATTACTGTAATAGAAAATATTCTCATCATATTAAAAAACATATATTATATCTACCATAGCAAGTAATCAATTTTGGTAATATTCTCGTAGTGACCTACTTTCATACACCCCACGCCTGTTTCGATAGGTATATTGTACCTAAGTAGTGAGTTAAGTACTATTGTAATAACAAGTACAGCAATGAATTACCTACTTACTTCAGTGTAACTGGATGGATAATTCTGAATATAGTCTGTCACACCCTGTCTGTGTAAATATTTTATACTAGTCGAATAAGGAAAATGAAATATTAGACCTAAGGTTTACCCGTCTGAATGACTTACCCCGACAGCGTTGTGTTAGATCGTTGGGCTAATGCTAATCTTGAATCTGTTAGTGCAGGTCTAATTTGAAGAAATAATCGACCGTCACCACCTGCACCTGAATCTACTCGAGGACCACCAGCATCAAGAGATTGTGCTGATCTGCCTCTTGTACGAAATGCAATCTTCCTTACCTTCATAAAAAAGAATATGAAAAAAATATGACATGGTGAAAATTGTTGAAATACACATTTATTTATGTAAGTATTTCAAACATATTATCTTAACTACTCACGTTTCCACGATTATATGTGATAGGCATATTTCTAGAAAATTATATAACAATCTAAAAAACTGCTTAGGAAACAATTGGCCCCATTTGATACAATTTTATTTTATGAAAATAAATTCGTACTAAACGCTTTTGGTACATTTTAACTGTAATATACTTTTCAATAAAAATTACTTATTATTATTAACTAACTAAACTTCGATACAGGTTGCTAAGTTACAGTACTCACAAGATTAATGAACCTGTTCCAGTTTTGTAAATGATCACGAATCTGGTTGTTTGTTTAATATAAATGAAACATGAAATATTAATAAATCTTAATATTACAAAAAATGTACACAACTTCTGTATGTAAAGGCGTCATTATTTGTAACATTCATTTTTTAAATGTTTCATCAAATGCATCCAAATTCTAGGCTTTCTTTCAGTTGGTAGCACTGCATAGTTACGATTTCTGAAGTTCTCTCTATTTTTCTCAAAATGTCAGTCTATGTCAAACATATGTCAAGTGATGGTCAAATGCAAAGAGGAATAAAAACAAAACAAGATCATTAGAAAAAATATTTGCTAGAATATTGAAAAACAATAAAATATTTGTAATTTACTACTGTAACAGGTTTTTGCTCATTTTTATTTGTTATTAAATGATCAGAAATTTTCGTAAAATACTTTCGCCGATCCGTTCTATTAAGAATTTACTGTCTTCTATTCAATTTGGAACCATGGTTCGATTCTTTCCGAACCCATATGACGATTATAAACCTGGAACTGACATATCGATCGAAAAGGAAGTAATTGCTGCTCAAATCAATGAACATATTGGTAACATATTAAAGCGGTTACACCCAGTGCGGAAAAATGCTGACGGCGGACTGTATGTTGGTGTAACGGGCATTTCGTTCATGTTCTTATATCTTTCCAAAAATCCGTTACTGTCCTCCCAGAAAGCTATGTTTCTACAGAAGGCCTTGGAATATCTCAAACCTGCTCTAGATAATTCTGTTGGGGACAAAACTTCATTCTTACTTGGTGATGCTGGTACCTTTGCAATAGCTACTGTTGTGAATAAAGAATTAGGCTCGGCTCAATTTGCTGAGTATCTGAGACTTTACAAGTCACTCTACCCAAGTTACCTTAATCCTAAATTCTTGAAATGTGGAGGTGACGAATTTTTTGTCGGGAGAGCTGGCTATCTCGCTGGAGCTCTGTGGATCAGTAGAGAGCTCCAAACTCCAATTTTTACACTGGAAGAACTGTACAAGATATGTGATGTAATTGTTTCTTCAGGTCGAGAGTATTCCATAAAAAACAAAAGTCCAAGTCCATTGATGTTCCATTATTATAATACTGAATACCTTGGATCTGCCCATGGAATTAGTTTTATTTTACAAATGTTGCTTAGTATTCCTGGTTACCTGACATACAATAAAGCGTCTGCTCAAGATATCCAAGCTTCAATTGAGTTTCTAGCATCATTACAAAACGAGGAAGGGAACTGGCCTTGCTGTATGGAAGAAATTGAATTGAATGACCACAAGCTTGTCCATTGGTGTCACGGTGCACCTGGTATGGTGTACCTTATGGCTAAAGCATACATTACTTTCAAAGATCAAAGGTATCTTGATGCTTGTATTAAGGCGTCTGACTTCGTCTGGAGGAGAGGTCTTCTGCATAAAGGACCTGGTATCTGTCATGGAGTTTCTGGGAATGGATATGTGTTCCTTCTCCTGCACAGGCTAACTGGAGATGCTAAATATTTACATAGAGCTAAAATGTTTGCTGAATTTTTAAATGATGATGAGTTTATTCGAGATGCAAGGCTTCCGGACAACCCGGAAAGTCTGTATGAAGGTACAGCAGGTACTGTGTGTTTCCTATCAGATCTACTAGTACCTGATAAGGCGGAGTTTCCTTTCCAAGATATTTTCTCCAATTATTGTTATAAATGAATGTCTTTCAGTTTTGGATGTCTCCCAATTGTTTGGTATATTTATTTATTAAATTAGTTTTGTCTTGAACAATATTTTTCTTTATCTTGTCCCAAATAGATCACAGCACTTTCTGAAATGTGCTTTTATACTTCTATACATTGCATGGTTTGAGACAATGCAAAGATTTTTTATGAGCTATTTTTATGTCCTTTATATTGATATTAAAAAAATATTCCGACGAATTGAGGAACTCCTCCTTTTTTGAAGTCGGTTAGTAATAGAGTAGCACACCACTGACTTTTCGATGTCA
This sequence comes from Eilema griseolum, assembly GCA_963662185.1. Lineage (NCBI taxonomy): Eukaryota > Metazoa > Arthropoda > Insecta > Lepidoptera > Erebidae > Eilema > Eilema griseolum. The sequence goes on along the minus strand of OY759248.1, from coordinate 6,203,770 downwards.
GTATCAAAATAAACGGGATATTTACCATGTTTCATTGTTTTTAGTTGAACACAATACAATGAAATACAATGAAACATGGTAAATATCCCGTTTATTTTGATACTGATGTGAGTGACCATGATAGTTTAAATACCGACTTTTCGATGCTTTTCAAAGTTACTTACGTGTGTATTTAATTATTTATCGCAGGTTTATAAGTGCCCGGGTAATGGCAATAGGCTCGCCACCTATAATGTGGGTTACAAGTTCATTCACTTTCTTTTTAACAATGTACTTAACGTGTAACTGTTTAATGTCTCTACGAATAAATAAATAAAATAAATAAGTAGTATAACTCGGACAGCACTAGTTCGGAAATAAATACATTACATGGGCCGGCAGTCTGTACATGAGATAGCGACCGAATTCGGATGTTAAGTACGTAGCGACGCAAACTAACCGAAATTCCCAAGTCTGTACTTAAAGTTACGATTTTTGTCGGTTGCCGTACCGAAATTCGTCGTTAACTTAACAAATTCTCGGATAGTACCTTAATAGCATAGACAAGCATAGAATTTTTCACTCTTACCCTTAGATTCTCTTTGGTTAACTGTGTAATTTGTTGACATTTTTATTATGTTTGTACAATTATGCTTTATGAATTTGTAATTGTATCTCTTTTGACTGTACAATTTCATCAAACAGAAAAATCTCTCCGCTGATTGATTTTTCACAACACCCTTACCATAGATTATTGTACATATATATATACCAAACATAGACTCTGACATGGCAAGTTGACACAAGTGACATAACACACAAGCAAGAAGCCAAGAAGCCTTGAAAACAAAAGAATTGAATATTTTTGGAGGTTGTAGGGAAATACGAGAAATATTATGGCTGAAGCGTGTTTAGCATGTAATTAGTTTACTCTAGAATATAGGCGGGAAGCGGGAAATGGTAATGCGACGGCAAGGTGCATGGATTCTGCGCGCTAGTGAAAATTATTTGAATTTGGCTGATGGTGAATTCCTATCATTGTATCGCATTACAAAGGCAATGTTTAAAGAACTTGGTGATGAAATAGCGCTATCACTTGAAAGAAAACGCCCTTGCGGGCTTTCTGTGGAGTCCTATGTAAGTTTCATTGTATAACTTGTACATTGTTTATCATTTATCTAATTCACAATTATTATTTATCTAGAAGTACTTCATCTCATTTAATATATTGTAATTGTATAATTTATGTGCTTTTTATCATTTTAGGTGTGTGACACTATTCTGCTCATTTTCAATATAAATGCTCGATGGCCAGGAGCTCTGCATGATAGCCACATATATCATATGAAAATTCCCCAGTTCATGCCACATGAAGACGTTTGTTAATAACGGAGACCACCATGCATGGTTACTTGGTAAGTTTTGAGTCAAATAACTGAACACCTCATGTGTCAATATACTATTACTGCCAGTGGGGATGCTGTTGACAGGACGAGTGATCACCCTTTCTGTGTGGACTATTTCTCCTATATAATGACTGTCATACATGTTAACTGCAACCAACGGCTTAACATTTTTTCTGACGCACAACCAAACCAATGCTAATACCCTTATTCATACAAATATTTGCACAAAGCAGCAGCTGCATTTAATACCGTTACACCACAGAGGCTGTCAATGTGTCAATATAACAATTATAACATATATTATATTTTGATTTAATCTACAGGTGATGATGGATATCCACTAGAACCATGGCCGATGACCCCAATGATGAACCAGCCCCTTGGCCTAACGACAAGTATACACTGAAGACTGTGTATTACACTGAACTGACACTATGGTGGACATCTGTGGCATTCCACTGCCCCAGAGAATCATTCAGAAACATTATTTTCGATTGTTTTCGCCTTGTCAACTGCAAGTCAACCAAGTGGCCAAAATTATACATCAGCAACACTTCAGAGGTGCCATATTACAAGAATGTGCCGACCCAGTTCTTGAAAATGGTAATTATTGTACAAGTAACCTTGCGAGTACCATAGTAGTACATAATATATATATACCCCACTGACACACAAATATGTAACTTACATGCAAGACACTACAGTAATGTTCTACGTGAAGTAGGAAGTGGTTTCTTCTCTTTCATACTTAGATGTGTGCTATGCACTTGCAAATTAGTAACTACTATAATATAAACTAACAATCCCAAACCAACATTCTGCAGGCATTTTCTGCTTTTCATGGAACTAAAGGTTGTATCCATGAGGCTACAGTTTATATCAGAGGAAAATTGTATAATCCTTTTGCTATCTATTATTATTCATTACAAATGCCAGCAGCTGTCACTCAAGCTCAAGTGGTGGATCCTTTCAGCAGAGAAGCTGTTAACCGGACAGATGGTTAGCCCTTCTGTACGGGCTTTTGCCATATATAACGACTCCCATAGATGTTAGTATGGCAACCGGGGCAGACAATAGGCAGATACACAACCATTGCAAATAGATATATTTGATTTATATACATATTTTCACTGAACGGAAATTGAACATTGTCATCATCATCTTTGTGTAGACATACTATACTGATTGCATTGTTACCTCGCAGTTCAGGGTCCGCTTTCGGCTTTTTCTCCTCCACGACGTCAAGCCTACTTTCTTTACCTGGACCTGGTGGGAGCCCCATTGCCAGGCATTTGTTGCCTCAAAACCTCCTGCTGGTTACCTAGTTGAATATCCCCATCCCACAGAAGCTGTCATTGCAATAAACTGAACATAGCTTTCCCAAAAGTAATATTCTTTAGGGATTTACTGCCTTTAATAGAACCAAATGAAATAGCGAACGAAATGAAAATATTGTAATCCTATAACTATCTATTTCTTTTCATTGCAGATGCCAGCCGTTGTTTGTCACTCAACTCAAGCCTGAGGAGAGGATACCCATAGCCGAAGTCATAACAAAATGTTACAAAATGAAGACTGAGAAAATTTTATTGTCTGTAAAAACTTAATAGAAACTCTTTGTATTAAGTACTTTGAAGTAATAAATGCACAAGATATGAACCTATATATATATATGTTTTATTTAATTTACCAATATAGAAATCTACTTACTACCTACCGATAATCTTTGTATGAACTCTGCAGTAACTTATATTGTGTTAGTTACTAGTCCTACAAACATGAACATGACAGTTACTAATAAGCATCCATCAGAATATAATTATCTATTTTATGGCCTTGGGAAGTTATTAAATATGAAATTGAGCAATATAACACACATTTCACCAAAAGTCTACAAATAATAACTTGAAGCTCAACCAAGTTCACCAAATAAGCATCCACCATCTTATAATTGTATTTTATCATAAAATTGAGCAATATAGCATACATAAATCACCAAAAGTCAACAAATAATAATTTGAACCTCAACCAAATAAGCATCCATCATCTTATAATTCTATTTTGTCATCCATTTCATAACCTTAGAGATTATGAAACATAAAATTTAACAATATAACATAAACATATCACCAAAAGTTAACAAATAATAACTTGAAGCTCAACCAAATAAACATCCATCATCTTATAATTGTATTTTATCATCCATTTCATAACCTTAGAGATTATTAAAATGTAAAATTAACAATAAAACATCATTATCATCCAAATAATAACTTGAAACTCAACTAAATTCACCAAATAAACATTCAACATCTTATAATTGTATTTTATCATCCATTTCATAACCTTAGAGATTATTAAAATGTAAAATTGAACAATAAAACATCATTATCATCCAAATAATAACTTGAAACTCAACTAAATTCACCAAATTAGCCTCCATTTATAATATATAATACTTATTTCCTCAATGTTGCCCAATTTCATATTTAATATTCTATTAAAAACATCAACAAAATGTGGACAAATAATAACAAATAGTTAACGACGTTAACTACTTTGCGGGCCTTCAAGAATGCTCGCATTCTTTACGACGAAATTTGTTAAGAAACCGACAATTTTTGTTAACTTGGAAGTCGAGACTTGCTAATATTGCCACCGTACCAAATACCGTCGTTAACTCGCACCGATACATGTAGAGACTTGCATCCCCCATACATTATTGCTCGCTTAGTCGCTACCTCAAAATGTACAGACTTGGGTTTGACGCAAAGAAACCGAATTTTGTTGTTAACTTTGCTTACGATTTCGTAAGATAAGTATTAACGACGAATGTACAGACTGCCGGCCATGGTGTGTAAAAATCAGCAGTGTGACAAACGAGAAAAAAAATACCGTTTGTCATACTGGTGTGATAATGTGGTGTGACTACGAGTCGGTAAGGATAACATTGGGACCTAAAGATAAAACTGGCGAAATGTGTGTGCTAGCACCTCTGCATACCCCTTCGGGGATATAGGCGTGAGTTTATGTTTATGTCACGTGGTGTTCTCCAGGGATCGATTTTCGGACCACTCTTGTGGAAATTTGAAGCGGCGGCCTTCCTTACCGTGTATTTATCAGGTGGTCGGATACATAGACACTATTTTAGACGTATAAGATGATAGAAAAATCATTTAATAAAGATATAATATTATAAAAACTTAATAGATGTTTTTATTTCAGGCAACTTTGAGTAGCCCGTGTATCATTGTAGCCCTTGTAGGCAGTTAGAATTCATTAATACAATTCTGTATAACTATTAAACTAGAAATGATGGCTCTTGCATTTTATATTCCGTTTCTATTGACAGCATAATGAAGGCCATTTTATTAAATGCCCCCATTTTGTTGTCATTCACTTTTCAAACGAAGCCTTTTTGTTCATAATTATTTAGGAGTTGATTCTAAACGAGTTTGCTTGGATACAATATGAATTTGCTTCACAATTTATTAGCTACTTTATCAATAGTGGAAATTCCTTTTATAATCGATACTTTAAATCATAAATACGTTTCTAATGCTGTATTCTATCAATGTTATGATAGTAAAATTGTTGCTGGTATTCATAAGATATTTAACAAACACGGTATCAAAATTTCAACTGCTAAAGTTACTAATAAGAATCGATTTGAAATCTCAATGTACACGTATACTAAAAGTGCAATTATTATCGACTCTGCTTGTGAAGGATGGACAAAAGTTTTGGATTCAACAGAAATGTTTCAAAATTACTGTTTTATAATAATTTCGGAAGAATTAACAGCAGCTGTAGATATTTTAGCTAACTATGACATTCAAGTTGACTCCGATGTTATAATTGCTCATAAAATCAACTCAAGTATTGGTTTGTATGAAATCTACAATACAGGAATTAATTCTAATGGTATATTCGAAATCGTAAACGTCGGTTATTGGAATTCTTCATTAATTATGAAAGAAAAGGATAGAAGAAACTTAAAAGGATTGAGGATCAAAGTAGCAGCTGTCGTTTTACCAAAACCTAAACTGGTGATGGAAACTGTAGAGCAGTATATGGAAAAACCCTTTGCCAAGGTTGATACGATTCATAGAATGAAATTCTTCACTCTTTTGAAGTATATGCGAGATATGTATAATATTAGGTGGGTGTTTCTTCAAATGTTTTAAACTGGGCATCAATGCTAGAGGAGTTATAGAAGTGGACATAATTATGAGATGGGATGGGATAGATTAAGAAGTCCATTGTAGATAGAGCCCTCATCGAATATCGCTTTCCCAGTTTCCAACCATACTTTACTACCATGACCAGGGCCGTCTTTAAACTATTTGAGGCCCTGGGCACATTAGGATCATGGGGCCCCTAGGACCTTGAGAAAACACTATTTAGTTACAATAGATAAAGAAAGACAAACAAGGTTCTAAATTTATTTTTATTTAGTTACTAACTATAAAAAAATAGGAAATATAAAAAATAATCTACAAAAGTAACTCGCTTAACATAAAATCCTTAGATTAATTCTATGTTGATTGCAAAGGTACCCTTCTAGATTTAAGATGAGCTAGATGATGAAATCGTTAATCACATCTTCAAAATCTATGGTATTGAGAATATCACATTCTATGGACATCAGCGACAAACTAGTTAATCTCTCTTGAAGCATTGTACTTCTTAATTCATTTTTTATTCGTGTCAATTTGGAGAAGGAGCGTTCTCCGCTGCAGTTAGTTACCATCATACTTAAAAATATTCTCAATGCAATTTCTACGTTAGGAAATGTGTCTTCAATTTTGTTTTGCTTTAATAGATTATATACTTCCTGTACACTGTTAGATGCTTCATTTTCACTCTGAACATTTTTTAAGTATTCTTTTAAATGTTGACATTCTATTTCTAACTCTTTTTCATTTACATCTTCGTGATAGATTTGAGAAAATTCTTTGCATCCTTGTCGTATCTCTTCGGAATTCAGAGTTTTTAAGTGAAAAAATAAACTAAAACGTTGACTGACGGTCTCATATGAACTTTGTCGCTGTTTTAGATGAACACTCAAGGTATCGATTATTGGGAGAAAGGTTTCTACGTTGAATCGCTCTTTTCCATTCAATTGGACTGATGGCGCAGAGCCATCAAAAAAAATCAGCCGTGAGCTTCTACGTCTTGTTCTTTGAGATAGATCTTTGTAGTCAGATTCTGGGTTATTTTCTTTGGCAGATGATTCGAAGTTATCAAATTTATCCCTGAGGTTAGTAATAAAATCATAAAGTGAAGTCAACAAATTGGTTGCAACGTTCAGTGTTATTGTTTCTTTCTGAAGATAATTACTTGTTTTGTCTATTCTTTCCAATATGGTGCTCCAGATTTCCGTCAGTATAATAAATTCTAGATTTCCCATTTTTCTAGACAGACTAAGGGCTTCGTCTCTTGTTTCTCGTGCCTTTTCAGTATCGTTTGCGATGGTGATTAAAGCTTCTAATATTCTTTTATAACCCCCATGCAAAGCACTTACTGCATCAGCTCGGGCTGACCATCTGGTTTGTGAAAGACTCTTAACAACTTTTTTTGAACCTAAATGTTCTGTTAATATATTCCATCTGTGGGTAGAGCCCGAAAAAAAGTTTACACTTTCTGAACTATTTCAAAAAACTGTGATGCCTCCGGTACACACCCAGCAGCATGGACACCTACCAAGTTTAGTGAATGTCCTGCACATGGTATAAAGGTGGCAAATTCACATTTTTCCTTGATTCTTGTTTGTAGACCACTATACTTTCCCGACATATTTGAAGCATTGTCGTAGCTTTGTCCTCTGCAATCTTTTATGGGAATATCATGTATCTCTAAAAAATTTAAGATGGTCTCCGCTAAATACTTAGATTTATGCTCTTTAATAGGTATAAATTTCAAAAACCTTTCAACAGGAACACAGTCTTTTACGTATCGAATGATGAAAGTTAGCTGGTCAATATGAGACAGATCGGGCGTACTGTCAACGCTTATGGAAAAATATTTTGCTGATTTAACTTCATTTATAATTTTTTTTAGAACCTGTTTTCCCATTACTTCAATAAACTCATTACAGATATTTGCTGATAAATAAGAAATGTTACCCTTTCCAGGATTCCCAAATTTTTTTAAGTGATCTGCAAGAAATGGATCAAATTCACTCAATAATTCCACACAACCCAAATAATTTCCATTGTTTGGAGATCCTAGGATTTCATTGTCGCCGCGAAATGGAAGCCCTCTCGATGCCAAAAATTTTACAACAGCTACAATCCGTTTAAGTACGTTTCTCCAGTAATCCACTTCCTTTTGATGTTGAGATAATAACTCTATATCTACTCTACCAACCGCTTTACTTCGTGCCAGATAAGTCATCATAGATTGCTTATGCGCTGGGCTATTTTCATGTGTTAAAATTATGTGATTAATATGCTTCCAATCATTACATCCATTCCGAGAGCAAAGATTAACATCAGTTGGGTTAAATAAGCAGCATGAAAAACAAAATACAGAGCATTTGGAAGGCGAATACAGCAACCATTTTCTTTCGACGCTTTCATTGTTCTTTAATTTGCGAATAAATAATGCTTTGTTGAAATATCTCGTCACTAATTTATTACCATCTTTGTAGGTTCTGGATGCCTCGGAAAAGTCAGAATCTTTATTTTGAAAATATACTGGTCCCTTACGAATTAAAATTTCGCGATTTATTTCAACAAACTTTTCGTGAAAATAATCGGCGGGATCGTGCGATATTAATTCTTCTGTGTTGGAAAACTGCTGTTCAATTGACACAGTTGGAGTTGTCGGTTTTAGTGAAGTTACTGAAGTCGTTGCACTTTCGTCGTAGGAATAGTCGCTTTCTGATTCAATCTCTTTTTCAAAATTGGAACATGAAGGTTTAGAAATTCCCGCAATTTGTAATTGAGCTGAGTCATCATGTGGAACATTTATGAGTTGATTGCTACTTACAGAAGTTTCTCCAGTAGTAGTAGTAAAATATGATGTTAATTTTGGTAACTTTTCAATTACTTCTTTCTGATGTAGAGCTTTTTTCCTTTTTTCAGATCCACTAGGATATGACCGTTTCGACATTTTATATTATAATTCAGTATTTAATTAATTTTATAACGAAAATATTCGCTAACACAAAACAGACAAACGACGATTTAATCAAACAATACTATTTTTTTGTCAGAGCTCAAGCACAGTCAGTAACAAACTAACAACTACAAACAAAACAAACGCCACAACATCGCAGACAAATACTTGAAGGGAATTCCCGTTCGTCAAGTCAAACGACGATCGGGAGTCGGGAATTCCCCTTTTTTGTCTTTTTTGTCTTTGGTATTACGAATGACGTTCGAATAGGTTTCTTAAAGACATAAACCACACCGCATCAAATAATTCTTCTTTTTTTAATTTAATAATTTTTCTTTTAATTGTATTCTTATACTTACATATAGGTATTTAAATTAACCTAAATATACTAATATCGGAAAAACTCATTTTTGAGAGAGAGTGGAGTACTTATACCCTGTTTATTTATTAGTTTGATCTTTCTTTTTGACGGATGTCAAATCTGAAATCGATATAACTTTGCAACGACGAACAATATTTTCTTATTTTAATAATATTAAAAATTGATAATAATCATAAGAATAGACACACAACATAAGAGTACCTGTTAAGGACTCAAGCATTTTCCGAAAGTCTTAAGTGATTTTTATTGCTTCGAAGTAAAATTTAAATAGAAAAACTGAAAACAATGGTACCTACCCAATGTTTTTATGTCTAGTGCAATAAAATTGATTGACGAATGAATTTATTTATTTTGAATAGTTTAAAACATACATACAGCCACATATTTAGCCAACACATTTTTTACACCAATAGATATTTTCTGTTTCCCATCACTGACCCATCTGTCAAAAAGTTCAAGCTATGTTGTACAAGGTATAGCTATCCGCATGCGGCAAACTAAAGCTAATATAATAAGCGTAGGTATTGTAGTAAGTCATTATCATCAGATTTTTCAAAATTAATGTTTTTCGGTAATACCTAAATATCGGTTATCATTTGGTAATCTGGCAGGAACTAGGGGGCCCCATTCGATCGCGGGGCCCTGGGCACGTGCCCATAGTGCCCAGTGGGGAAGAGGGGCCTGACCATGACGGTAATGTGTCCTGCACTTGATTCCTGAAGATATTCTTTCCACAGGCCCTAAGGAGAACATTAGAAAACTTATTTTGTAGCCAATGGCGTGGAGTTTGGAGGCTTATCAAAAGTTTATGTATTGTGTAACACAGCACAGGTTATATCTTCATATGTCGCAAACCTCCACAATGGCTACCAAGATCTTGGTAGCCCAAACCAATCCAGCTACCAGGCGGTCAAGGTTCGACGCGGTTCGGTAAAATATCGAAGTTCGTCTGTTCTAAAGTCACACTAAACTGAAGTGCCAACTGTGGCAAGAAGCTTGCAGGGTGATGACGAACCATTATTTGTTACAGCTACGACATACACCGCACTAGCTCTTGGGGCTATAAACGAAACGGCTCATTTGATGGCATGGTGGGTGCTCTGAGTCGTGGAATGGCCGAGATCGGAGGCGCACCTCTCTTTTTCAGAAGTGACAGAGCTGAATACATTCATTATGTATCTGAAGTTTGGATGTCTCGGTCGGTATGCTTTTAGATAGATAGATAATTCTTTATTGTACTCCAACAGATTTACAGTAGGACAAGAAGGTAGCATGACGTCTAAACGATCTTTAGTTAGGTACTAACTTAATAATTAGTGATTAGCTAACTTTTAAACCTTTGCGTTCCATGATATACAATAATGTTTACGGGAATTAATGCGATTTTACGGGAATTAATGATAATTTGATTGGCCTGACGTTTTGACCATGCTACACCGGCTGTGGTCACAGGCTGACTGACTTCCGTCGTGGTCACAGGCTGATTGACTTCGGCGTGTATTCATACCATGATCGCGTTAATTCTCTTAAAAATTATTGTACAACTAATTATACAATAATTTTTACGGGAATTAACGCGATAAATCACTATTGATTATGAAGGTGCTTGAGATTGTATGAAGATGGTGACACGTATTTTGGCAAAGAATTCCAAGTTTTATGGTGTAGTAGTTAATTTCTTGCATCCAATTAAATAACCAGCCCAGGAGGAGTAAGTCTCCTATTAATCCTCTTGGATCTGTCCTCGATTCTGGATCTATTGTTTCTAATATTTTCATCTGGATATGATATACAGGAACAGCTTCGTATTCCGCCACCCTAAGTATCCAGGTGGTTTCTACACAATATACACTCGACCCTTAAGCACCATTGTGTGGTGCTGTGTACTTGCCCTGTGTGTGCTGACGTCTATAGTGACTTGGCTCATATACAGGATGCAGAGAAATGACATGCAGGATCATGAAGCGACCCTCAGTCTTTCCGTTTTAATAATTTTGGGCGCACTCTGTCAGCAAGGTAAGTTATTTAAATGTTTGATAACGTTGTATGCCTTCTAGGCTCAATCACAGTTGTAGGTAGATTCCAAGTTCCAACTTAAAGAGCTTTTCATCTTTACAAATTTCACATTCTAAATTCCGAAATACAGAATTTTAGAATTACAATAAAATATAGATACCTAAAAGAGGCTAAAAGTAAGATATTCAAAATTGAAAGAAGGGCTCGTGGCTAATGAAATAAAAAAATGAAATGAAATAAAATTTATTCACGGAAAACAAGCATTGTTACAATATTTTTCTTCTGTCAAACTGTATAACCAGTTTGTTGGCAGATGTAATGATGCACAACAAGCATAATCATTGTTACTGTTCTCAGTTAATTACATACTTCCGGGTAGCACTCAGCGTATTACGGTTTACTTATAATTTTTCCCAATAAAAAAATATTTGTTTTAGTAAGTTCTTGATATATATCTTGAACCCCAATCGCAAGAGAAACGAGGCCAAGGCCTTAGCCGCTTCTCTTCCATGTTTATTGAAAATTCCAGTTATGTCTATTCGTCGAGAATCAACATCTGCGAAATTGGCTACGTTTGTCACCCTCGTATCCAGCGTCATCTTGCACCAGTACTACAGTGCTGCTCTTGTGTCATCTCTGTTGATGGAGACACCAAGGAGCATCAAGACACTACAAGGTCTTCTTGATAGCGACCTGAAGGTCGGAGCTCATGATATTGTGTACAATTTGGATTATTTCAAGGTAAATTAATTCAATTCTTATTGAATGGCTTCTGTGTGTTGCCACATCTTACCAATGTCTCAAGGTAAATTATCTCGATTTGTAATAACAAAGCTGGTACGAGTTTAGTTTTCAACTTAAACAAAGTAACAAGTCAAAAGGTTTTTATTAATTTTTCTGTTAGTGACAGTTCCTTCGTCACCAGCTACTACATCATCGTCTTCTTATTAGTCTCGGTTGCATTCTCTTTCCAGCTTTTACTTCTCCACTTTCTACTTACTCTACCTACTAGTAATTGAATTAAATAATAGATAATTAAATCTATTATTTAATTCAATTACTTACTTAGGCCTATTTACTCCAGACTTGGAAGACTCCTAGGTTATAGCTTTGTGAAAATAGACTCGGACAAGGCTTTTCATTCCTTAACAGTAGATACGTAAGTTTATCTAAAGAACGTACCTATTGCTGGAACTTTGAATAAATCAGTTGCTAAATATATAAAGAGCTGCAATGTATTGCGTTAATAGCAAGAAAGCAACATCTTGGAAGAAAACTCGATCGATAACACTTCTATAACTTTGTTATTAGTTCTGTGTTTATGACCCTAGATATTTTTTTTACAACTTAGGCAGCAGACAAGCACATGGCTGCATGGCATACCTGATGGAAAGTGTTTACCGTGACCTATGATTGGGTAATACCAGGGGAGTCACACCCGTGATGCCGACCCTGTAAGAACAGAGAGTTTCTGTGGCGTCAGTGCAGAACACAAGATCAGGACAAGCCTTAGGTCTTCCCACTGACGGGCCTGACAGCATAAGAACTCTCCAGTGAGCTCTGGCTACCCTACTCACCGCTGGGAACACAGAACGAGGTTATTATAGCCGTGGTATTCTGTACAAATACTGAAATACTGTGTCCTACCTCCTGACTAAAATTTGAAAATAATTACATCAACTTTATTGTTAGGACGTTTTGTGACTCAGTGTGATTTTAGAGGCTTAGCTATGGTTACCTATTTTAATAATTCGCCATACATTGCAGCGTACAAAAGACCCTGTAGCCATAAAACTATACAACCGAAAGATTCACACCCCCACTCGCTACAACTTCCTTCAAGCCGCATACGGAATGGCATTGGTTAAAAAAGGGGGCTTCGCGTTTCACGTCGACACTGTAATTGCCTTTCCGATAATCCAAGAGACGTTTCAAGAAAAGGAGATATGTGAAATTGAATTAGTACAAATGTACCCATTACAGAAGTGTGGCGTGATCATTAGGAGAAATTCTCCTTATAAGGAATACGTAACTTACGGGTGAGTATCTTAGCGTTGGTCTGGTTGTATCTGAGGCATCACGGTAAAATGGTATTAATTTTTGACTTTATTTCTATATGCTTAAGTCCAAAATAAATTGCAGAGTTTCATGACAATTCCATAACACAAGCTAGTTAAACTATGCTTACCATGGGTCTAGATAGCGTTGTGTAGAATGTTGTACAATATTATAAAAAAAAAAAATACATTCACTCTGCAAAAAGCATTTTAATTTTGGACTTTAAGAGCATTGCTTTAAAGTCTAAAATGAAATGGATTTTTTAGCAGTGTTCGTGGTATGACAGTGATTTTGCTTTAGCAGAATCGAGGCCTAGCTAAGCTAAAATGCTTTTGTTAGCAGTAGGTTCATGTCGGTAGAGTAATGACTAGGATTCGAATTCGGGACCTTTCGATTGTCAAGCCAACTCCTTATCCATTATGTTACCGATGCTTTTACGGGTGCGACTACCGTCTGACCTCCCAACTCCGTAGGCAAAGCCCAGAGCTTCGTCCGTTAATCAAGTTGTATCGGATAGTTTAGGTGAGGTTGGCTAGGAGATCTTGATGAGACCCTAATCTTAAATTTGTTAACATTGATTTGGTACATTTCAAACTTGATTTAAATAAGAACTACTTATGATCAATTAATACTGATATTCCTACCTCAGTATGTGATATTGCATTTAAAAGAAAATGCAATATGCCATACAACATGGCAATGTTGCCAGTGTTCTGGGAACGCTACCACAAGAGTCAGCGATGCGGAGGAATACCACGACGCATTTTATTTATTTTTAGCTATAAGTTGTATAATAGTTCTTTTAGTTTTATTGTATCTAATATATGAATATACGAGTTATATTAACTTACCTAATCAATCAATAGAAAATATTAATCTTAATTTTTTTTTTTTAATATAAAGATTGGTAATTTTCAGAATCCGTAAAATATACGAGGCGGGCTTACCTCAACGCATACAAGCGGTGACGGATGTCCCAATGCCGGAATGTCCGCACACTCCCGACTCGAGCGTGTATTGCGTCGACATCAGAGAGTTCTCCACACCGCTGTTGGGCTTAATATTGGGTATTACATGTTCTCTAATCATATTCATGGTAGAAGTAATAGTCAGCAGAACGTTGGAGAAGAGTAAGCGTTTGAGATTTGTACATTGAGAACAGAGTTATTCATAACAGAGTGAAAAAAAGTATTTTTCGTTCGTTTCAAATTGTGTAATATTAAGCCGCGTATTTGCGGGTTAGTTTAGATAGGTCATTCTGGAAATGTATGGGAGAGACCTATGTTCAGCAGTGAACTGTGTCTGGCTGATATGATGAAGCCGCGTGGTTTCCGGCAGAGTAGAATTTGGGCCACCCCATCTCTTTCCATGCGGTGACGTACAAGGCGACCAAAGGATATGGCTTTTTAACATCAGACAGATATATACAGCCTAGACGCAGCTGCATGGCTCGAGTCGACAATAGTGCCCGGAAGACGTCAATAGGCTCATACCCTATTGTGTGAATGTGCGTGTTAATTCACCTCTGCCTCCGCAGATAAAGGCGTGATTGTATGTATGTATGTACTAGCTGTTGCCGGCGGCTTCGCCAGCATGGAATTCTGTTCCCCGCAACACATGACAATGCGTTCCAAGGTTGAAAATAGTAGGTAGTAGTAGTTAATCTATCCTTGTACCAAATTTCACCCAGATCTGTTCAGCAATTTGAGCGTGATTGACTCTAAAATCAGTGGCGATATCGTAGAAGGTGGGGAGGACTCTAGACCGTACGAGTGTGACTCCCCTAGTGTTACACACGTTCATAGGTCACGGTAACCACTATCCATCGGGTGAGCCGTGTGCTTGTCTGCCACCTAAGTTTTCTGTTGTACGACACGAAGCGATTTATGGTTCGTTCACCACTGCCCCGATATCGCCACTAATTTTCTGGTTGTTTAAAATAATATTAAGATACAGATACCTATAATAAATTCTATTCAATAAAACAAATTTGTCACCTTCCATCTGTTTATTTATTTGGGGTACATAAGTTCCTCGCGTACAGTTACATACCTGAGTGGATTCGTGAAAAAAATATACAAACGTCCAAAATCGTCCAGCTATCCACGTTTATAATAATTTATACTAATATTCTGCAGTATAATACACAGCACTGTAAGCGCCTAGACATTGCTTATCAGCACAGAACTGGACTAGGCTAGATATTAGAAACCGCCCGTCCTCTTTAGCGCCTGTTCCAGCGTGTCCTCAAAATATTGGCTAGGCTAATAAACTTTATATCTAAAACACACTTCACAGATTTTAAATTAATATTAATACATGGTGTTGCTATAAATCGGTTGACGACAGAGCTACGGATGATCTGCGTAGTGTGCCTAAGCCCGTTATATGCAATCACATAATCTTAGACCTAGACCAATTCTACATCTAGACTCAGCATGTGTCATTTCAACGCAGTCCAAGCGGCGCATTAAAAATGGCTACTACTTTGGTACACGTTGACATACCTATACTAATATTATAAAACTAAAGAGTTTGTTTGTTTGAATGCGCTTATCTCAGGAACTACTAGTTAGAATTGAAAAATTATTATTATGAGTAGTCAGTTTATCGATGAAGATTTTAGGCTATAAATCATTAGGTTAAGTTATTTTAATGTTTTATATTATTTTGTTTTGGGATTTTGACGTATTACACTATGCAATGTAATTTAACTATGGGTTAATTGCCTGAATTAACGCAATTTAATTTCATTTAATTTTAATTACCCCACGACCTACAGGCGCCATGCGTTTAAGTCGGTTCGAGACCGACATAACATCTCCCTCCGGTTCCGGCGGGGGGAGAGGGGGTTTCGCAACGAATTTCCGTCAAACATACTAAATATAATCTGCGTTTAAATTTGCAATTCGGTATCAGAGTAAAAAAACAATGCGGATTTCTACCGACTGATAAGTTGCGATTGCAACAATTCTTCTCTTTTACAGTGACCACATAAATAAATGACATCGGTGATGCAAAAAAATTGTGATTTTCATACCAAGGCGCAGGCGATATCTAGCCTATTCCAGAACTTTACTTACCACGCAAGTACACTTTGAAATTACATAAAAATACATATTAGCGGCGACATTTTGAACAGAAAGTAAAGACAGGCACTTATGTAATATTTTCGATATATTTTTGGGTATACCTAAATTTGATTTTGTGACGTAATGTGATGTTAGTACACAGCATGTTCAAAAAATCGCCTTCACAGTATTCCAGTCGAACAATTAATGTACAATATTAAGCTAATAACCATTTATATAAATATAAATGAGGATATTTAACCGCGCTGACTTTTGTTACAAAAGCTCGCAGCTCTCCGACCGCAACGCATTATAGACCCTATTATTTGTACAATAAAAATCAAATATCAATAAAATAATTATAGCTAAACAACGCAAACATATTTGAGGACAAGAGTACGATTATTTATAACAGTAGACCAGACCGAATAAGTTTACGATCTACGTGAGCGCTTCTTAGAACTCAATCGTTAAACAAAATATAGACGAAAATTTAAAAATATGAAATCTTACATCGATAAAACACATAATATATATATATGTATATATATATACTAAACAAACGGTGGTTACTATATTAACTAATACTAAACAGGAGATCAATGTTCTCAATTTGAGATACATTGCAGTTCTTGCAATTCATGAACGCTGGCATCCACCAAGAGAAGATCCGTTCAAGTAAACCTAGTTCACAAGATTTAATTTACGAGTAAAATATGGTTACGCAGGCCTGAAATCATCTAAATCTTCCATTATATATATATCTGTCTTACGACGAGACGGTGAGAGCCATCTACCGATAGTCTTACGAACTATCGGCACCAATGAATGATATTACAATCATTTTTAAACATTTATTTTTGATGCCTCCGCCCAAACTATTACCGTAGTTCTCACGGCAATTGGAACCGACGGTTTTACATGCTTTCTAACGCACAGAGAGGTCTCAATATATTAAGAACAGTCAACCATCCTACGACTGATTAGGTATCCTAAGACTTTTGACTTTGTAAGATTCCCGTGTTAGTTCCCAGTGGACTAGAATAGGGTCATCCCATCTCTACCCGTGGGTAGAGGCAACGAGAAGGCGACTAAGTAATATGTATATTCTCCATCAGATACTAAACATACAGTCCAAGACTAAGTGCCATCTTAACGACAATACGCTCTATCACGTAGGATCAAAAATCGTAGCAAAATGTGGGTGTAAATACACCACTGGTTATCCCATTCAGGGATTTACAAGCGTGAGTATATATGTATGAATTGCAAGAACTACACTTATCGGTCTGGATCCCTACAATACAATAAGAATTTTATCTAATTTAGCTAAACAATAAAACCATAACGTGGACACGAGTGTGAACGCTTGGTGACCCCCGACGAGACCGCCACGCTCTTGTAATAAATGCCTCGATTATATCAATACTTTGTGCTATAATAAATAACAAATCTGCTAACAATCGAAGATATCGTGGCTGACTCGTCGAGAGTAAAAGCTGAATTACACAGTGTCAGTTACCTAAAACTCGAGTTAGTGCTGACCCAGTACAGTCGCATCAACGCTGACACTAATATTCGGGTCAGTACTGACAGACCCCGAACTAAGGTCAGTGACTGACACTGTGTAAATCAGCCTTAAGAATACAAGATTGCCCCAAGGCACTTTATATCGAAACATGTTATATAGTCTTATTTATGTACAACTCCCAAAAACTTTCAGACTATGCATACTTTTCTAGTTATAGAATCTTCTATGATTAAAAAAAACGGCAGTCTATTCTCTCCTATGGATCAGGCAGTCCCTAAATTCCTTATATCGGATCCAAGGACTAAATCTCATCCTGTAGAAGTAATCTTTGATGCCTGCGTAGCATTCAGATAATATATACTATGTATTAATATTGTATAAGTGAATTTCTATGTATATAGCAAAAACTAGAATTGTTTTTACTGTTCATATCGTTAAGAATAGCAGTGGCGAAATCCAATGGAAGAAACATTTCAAGGTCAAATTTGGGATGAACAAGGTCAGTTACCTTAGGAGCAGTAATAGCGAGTGTAACTACTGTACACGAGGTCCCGGGTTTGTTTTCCTGGTTGAAAACATTCGTTTCTTTGCAATAAATAATCTTTAAAACTATTGAACCAATTTCAAAAAAATCTTTCTTCATTAAAATGCTTGATTATCACTGAATACCTTTCATAGCGATATTCGCACGGGATCAGGACTTTCGCGGGTGAAATCGCGAGGCGAAGCTAGTTACAAATAAACATGGTTTTCCTCGTTTCTCTTGTGAGTTGAGGTCAAAATATATGAGGGGTATAGAATCAAAAGCAGCTCGTTGCATCTTTTTTTAAATCTGAACTATGAATGCAAAAATAAACGTCTGTCAATTGTCTATGAACTCAACTTATAATTTTGAATCAAACTTAGCTTAAAATAATACAAAAACCAGTTTATAAATCTCCATTGGGATCAGAGCTAGCTAAAAAACGGCATGTAAACATCAAAGACAGCTCAAATCGGAATCGACCAATCACAGCGAGGCGATGGCGTAGAAACTAATATGGCGTATATGGTGTTCGTCGTACTAGAAGTGCTGCAGATTTACTTGATTTTAAATAAGATTTGAGTGTTTTTCTGAAGTTAGTAAGAAAAATTGTGTTCCATAATTATAATGGAAGTAAACGTTACTCCTGTGACATCGAAAACTGCGCGAAAAAAAGGAAAAAACCCAGAGGCTTGGAAGCGTAATCTAAAGAAAAAGGAGCGGTAAGTTTAGTGATGGCCCGCATGTTACATATGAGCCATCACGATATTTTTACTTTTAACATCTAATTTATTTTTAATTTCTATCTTCCTTTTAATTTAATGACAGTGTAATTTAATTTGCATTCATTCAATTCTGCAGTTATTTTAATTCATTATTTTTATACTTAAATTTTTTTTTTTTCTGTCGAACAATTTTAGGTTATTTTAGCCCCCCTTTTCACATATACTACACTTTATAGGGACGCACACTGTGTATCAACAACTTCCGTGACGAATGCGTCACAGTAGTTTTTTGATAAATTTTCTACAATAGGTGCTAAAAATAATACAATTTACTATCTCCTTTCAGATATTCATCACAAGATTTGCCACGGCGACCCACCTGTAACCATGAGAAAAGATTGAAGTGCAAGATGCTTAAAATGCAGGACTTATTGCATTTTCATAAATTATTTTATAAAAACACTGACAAATTATCGCAAGACGCTATTATCTTAAAATGTTGCAATGGTCTATCTGTAAAACGACGCAAAGTAAACACATCAAGAAAAGGACGTGAGTTCACAATAAAATATCATATTTATGCCAACAAAAAACTTATTCCTGTCTGTCAAAATACGTTTTTGCGGTGTTTGAACATAACAAAATACCGAGTACAGTATGTCATTGCAAACTTTTTTCGTGATGGAACTGGGCCTGTTGAGAGACGAGGAGGGAACCATAAAACTCATTTATACGAATGGAAGAAAGATGTAATTCAAGCATACATCAATTCTTTAAAATGTTCAGACAGCCACTATTGCCGTGGTAGCAGCTCCGCCAGACGATATTTGCCAAGTACGCTAAATATAAACAAGCTGTATAAAATGTTCATTGCGGAAACTGCACACACGGCTATAAAAAGGTCATACTTTCGTCAAATATTTAACGAGAATTATAACCTCGGCTTCGGCAATCCACGTACCGATGTGTGTTCTACCTGTTTGAATTTTGCTGAGCGATTTAAAATTGAAAAGGACGAATCAAAGCGAAACGATCTGAGGATACAACAAAGAGTCCATCGCCTCCGAGCTAACGCATTTTATACTTTTCTCAAGGAAAAACAGGAAGGCATGAAAACATTCTCATTTGATTGTCAAAAAAACCTTCCACTCCCTAAGGTTCCAGATCAAATTTGTTATTACAGCAGGCAATTGTATTTATACAATGCAACTGTGGTTGAAGGTAGCTCAAAGGATCCTTTGAATAAAAACAACGTGTTTTGCTATATTTGGACAGAAGACGTTCACTGTAAAGGATCAAATGAAATAGCGTCGGTGGTATTTCATCACTTAAATAAAACGGACTTGACCAATATCACGCGTATCCGCTTAATAGCCGACGGTTGCGTGGGTCAAAATAAAAATACGACAATGCTTGGGATGTTATCTAAGTGGTTGTTGTCGAAACCAAATATCAAAATCATAGAACTTATTTTTCCCGTAACAGGGCATTCTTTTATGCCAGCTGATCGGGTTTTTGGCAACATAGAAAAAGAGTTGAGAAAAATGGAAGTTGTTATAGACCCTGAAGAGTATACTGAAGTAATGAAAAACCACGCAACTGTCACAAATTTAAATACTATTGAAGTTTTCGATTGGCGAAAAGCAGTTCAGTCCGCAATGAAAGCACCCGGCAGTCTTCCATTCAAAGTAACTCTTTCTAAAAGATTCATAATCAAACGATCAAAGCGACTTGGTAATGCCTTGATTAGAGGGGAACTTTATTATAAAGCAGACCTAAGCACGTTCCAAAATGTATGCAAAAAGAATAAGAACATCTCAGACATAAATCCTACAATAATCAACCCTGGTCTCATTAATGTGAAATCAGCAAAACTGGAAGACGTCAACAAACTCTTGCAAAAGCACTTTGGAAACGACTGGAAGACATTGCCTAGCCTTGAATATTATACGAATATTCTTACCACTGAGTCTTTAGATGAAAATGAAGAAGATCGTGAAGATGAACTCTCCTGTGAACCTCACGAAGAACCGCCTTTATTAGTGGTTTAAAAAATTCTGACCTGTTTGTCTGATTTTCACAAATAAGTCTAATTATTAAACAGGTCCTTGGTCTTATAATTTTCGCATACTTACTACTATAAAAATAAAATAAACTGATAAAATACACATGTGTTTTAATCATATTTATCCATGTTATGATCAAACAGACAAAAAACATCGATCGTATAAATAAGGGTGTAAACTTCTTATAACGTCCAAGTCCCTAAAACGTCGAAAATAATAAAATTCAAAGAGCTATATTGACGAAGATACTTTAGCACATCACTAAGGTTCGCAGCAAATGTCAATGTCATTGTCGGTTGGTATCAAAAACAGCTAGGTGATGAATTGTCAGGAACAAATACATCTTATAAAATGAATTAGAATCAAAAGCAGCTTATGTAATTCATTTTATTTAGATTGCGGTCTCATCTCTTAACCTATTGATATAATACTTACGTTAAATAAAAATTGCATTTTAATAAACTGTTTAATGTTCAAACAGATAGGAAAATATGAATATTTATATGGACAGAATGTTTTTTTCAATTTGTCAGAATTTAAAGGTTGTGCTCTTAGCTGCATTTGATTCTATACCCCTCATATGTCAGTAACTACAGCTGGTTTTCGCCACTGACGTTCTCATTTAACGATATATTATTTGCTGTAAACCTGCTTTAGATATATCAGGTTCAAGACTACTATGAAAAATCTCAAATAGGTACATCTTAACGATAAGGTATTGCTTTAGTAACTCTCAAATTATTGGCAGAATAGTGTAACAGAAAAATTTAAATTAATTATATAACAATAATAGTTTTTACATCTTATTAATAAGTGTTAATGTCGTATAAATGTGTCTAGAAAATCTATTTGTATGCTTTTAAAGCGTTATAATATTCTATTGATAGCTGGTTTGTTGATTATATTGAAAAGTGATACTTGTTTAATAGTTATGTGAGATATTATGCTATAAAAGATATATTTTTTAGTAAAAATGAACAGTGGAAAGAAAACTTAAGTACATAAATTGTGTTGTCGTTTTTTTTTGGAATGCTACTTTTTTTTTTAATAATATTTCTTTAAGGCAAGTCACTGATATCATACGCTATAAGGACTGTATCAGATTTTATTCGCTTTACGCATATATGAACAAAAGGAGTCATTTTAAATAGATGAAATAGTATAGCTTACATAGTTTGGAAGCAATTGGCGAGTAAGTGTCAATTCCTACCTGAAAGAATGGCCGACAGCGACTGGAATTTGTTACAGGAAGGTTCGTGAAGCCTTTCAAATGAATATGAACTTTATATCCCATTGATAAGATTCAAAATGGGTTTTTATACTACTTGGCGGCAGATAAGCATACGGCCCACCTGATGGCGATTGGTTACCGTGGCCTATGTACGTGTGCAATATCAGAAGCATCACCACAGAACGTCACACTTGTGCTGCCGTTCCTATGGCTTGTAGAAAGCCGCTGCAGGTCGCTGTTCTTTCAGTGTGGATAGACCCTTAGTGGAGTTGGCGTCGCGGGGGGCGAGGGGGCGGCGAGGGAGCGGCGGGGAGGGCGAGGGGGCGGGCGCGTTTCACCGCTCCTCCAGCATCACCGTCTCTTGCGGGTACAGCTTCAGTGTCTTCAGTGTTTTACTGGGAGATTCAATTGTAAGCTGTGGAACGAAAAATGTGGTTATATTACTGTAATGTAGCGATCCGCCCCGGCTTCGCACGGGTGCAATGCTGATACTAAATACACTACAGAAAAACTGTGAACATTGTATGTAAAAACATAGTGGCCCGCTCCGGCTCAAAAATAACAGTATTTCTCCACTATTTAATGGATGTTATTATACCTATAAACCTTCCTCTTCAATAATTCTATCTATTAAAAAAATACACAAAAAGACAGAAAGCGACTTTGTTTTATATTATGTAGTGATAAAGTAAGTACAACCTATACTATAGTTATAAATGAGAACAGACAGAGTTACTTTCGTTTCATTCTCGTTAGTGCACTTTCGCACCAAAACCACTGAACCAATTTTGATGAAATTAGGTATAGACATATATTACATAGGAAGGTTAGGCAGAGGTGAGTTAACACCCACATTTCATCAATCATTGAATTCGGTCCCACGTAATAGGGGGTGAGCCTATTGCCGTATGCCGGGCACTATTGTTGACTCAAGCCATGCATCTGAGGCTGTATGTATCTGTTTGATGTTAAACAGCCATATCGCTTAGTCGCCTTGTACGACACCGCATGGAATGAGATGGGGTGGCCCAAATTCTACTCTGCCGGGAACCACGCGTAAATTATAATGTATGAATCCTAGCCAATATTATCTAACAACACTCCTAACAAAAGCAATTTAGTTTAGCTGGAGGGATAAGAGGGAATTACTAGTATTTTTTTTGGGTACCATTTTGGCCAATACATTAAAAAAAAACTCAATTCAGGAACCGACTATGTACAGTATGGGATTTTTCTTTTTTATACACTTAAGTGGCAGACAAGCACACGGTCCACCTGATGTGAAGTGGTTACCGTGGCCTATGGACGTGTGCAACATCAGGTGTGTCACACCCGCGCTGCCGACCCTGAAGAAACCCATATTGTAGGCGCATGGGAAAACAGCAGCAGGGAGTTCATTCCACAGTTTGAGTGTGCGTGGGATGAAGTTTTTTTCATACTGCACAGTGCGCACCGTCTCAGGTTGCAATGTGTGAGGATGAATTCCCTGCCTATGGCGAGCGGTGCGTTGATATAAACTTTTTATTTTTATGTAGGACACGCCAACTTGACCTCACCTCGCCTGATGGTAAGCTAAAGGCAAAGTCTCAGGAAAGAGTGCCACCATTACAGACACTAAGAAATGTTACAAAGGTGGTAAAGTTGCTGTGGGCATCATATCAAACAATTCATCTGATCACAAACCGTTGTATAGGCGGTAGAATACATTTCTCTTAAACGATATTAAATATAGATGCGACTTACGTCTCTCCTAGGCCAGCTAGCGATGACTTTATATTGTTCTTGAGGATATCCTTTAGATGCGAGGAAGTCTAATAACGCCTGAAAAACAGAAAGTTTCATTTGAATACAGGTTCTATATTTTTGTCGAAATGTCGGATTTTGTCGAAAGTTTACTTGAGATGAATGAAAAAAGAACACATGTTGCGCCGACCCCAAATAATCTTGGGATAAGGGCAGGAGGATGATGATGTCGAAAGTTTACGCGATGTGTAATACATTGAAATAAAACTATTTCTAACGGTTACTATTCCTACACCACAAATATATTATGTATACACACAAAATACTCTGTAAATTACTGTATGTGATAATGTCAACTTTTAATCTCTACACAAGTATTACAGTCAGGGGGGATTGAATATTTGCGATTAGAAAATTTTAAAATGCATCGAAGACTGACGAATACGCTCGATTCCAATTTTTAACTCAACAGTATTGAAGGCAAGGTACGTATGCGTACGTGTGTGTGTGTGTCTCATTGTGTGTACGTGTATGTGCGTGTTTGTGCGCGCGTATGTATGTATGTGTTTCTGTGTGTGTACGTGTGCGTGTGTTTGTATGTGTCTCTGCTGTGTGTGTACGTGTGGGTACATGTGCGTGCGTGTGTGCGCGCGTGTGTATGTGTCTCTGTGTGTGTACGTGTGCGTGTGTTTGTATGTGTCTCTGCTGTGTGTGTACGTGTGGGTACATGTGCGTGCGTGTGTGTGTCTGTGTGTGTACGTGTGCATGCGTGTGTATATGTCTCAGTGTGTGTACGTGTGCGTGTGTTTGTATGTGTCTCTGCTGTGTGTGTACGCGTGTCTCCGTGTGTGTACGTGTGCGTGCGTGTGTATGTGTCTCTGCTGTGTGTGTACGTGTGGGTGCGTGTGTGTGCGCGTGTGTATGTGTCTCTGTGTGTGTACGTGTGCGTGCGTGTGTATATGTTTCCGTGTGTCTCTGTGTGTACGTGTGCGTGCGTGTGTATATGTTTCCGTGTGTCTCTGTGTGTACGTGTGCGTGCATGTGTATGTGTCTCTGTGCGTGTACGTGAGTGTATGTGTATCTGTGTACGTGTGCGTGCGCGCGCGCGTGTGTGTGTGTGTGTGCGTGTGTATGGGCACGTGTGTGCGCGTGCGGTTACCTGCAGCGTGTCGTGCGCGTGGAAGCGCCGCTCGATGCAGGAGTCGTGCGGCGGCGGCAGGCGCACGCGGATGCGCGCCACGTCGCCCGCGCTCGCCGCCGGCTCGGCCGGCACGCGCCCCGCCGCCACCATCCGCTCCGCCTGCCACATTCACATTACTTATCCACTAGCCCATCGCACTCCACTGCTGGGCATAGGCCTCCTAATGTTGGGTGGCTTTGGCCTACTGTTCCTACTCTGGACGGTCAACCCATCCAGTTTGGGAACGGTAGGCCAAAGCTACCCAATACAGCAGTAATATCGTCTGCGTACTTTTTGTTAGTTGCCCCTTACGACATCCGTCGAATCAAATAAAATAATTTATTTCCATAACACAGGTTACATAAAGTTAGTAAAAGATACATTTTCATTAAATGTATAAGGTCCGCTGTATTACACCTCTGCAAGGTGAGCAAATATTTGGTGTTGTCTATACATGCAATACTTCAATATTGTATTCACTGTATAATTCACAAGTATAATTCATTCGAATGACACTTGTATTCTTTCTCTGTGTTAAGTTTTTACGTAAAATGTGTACTAAACGATACGCTCATTATGCGTATTGCCAAGGAGTGGAAAGCCCTACCCGAGTCTGTGTTTCCGGATAGCTACAACTTGAATGTCTTCGAGACTAGAGTGAATAGGCTACTTCTAGGCAAACGTGTTCCACCGTCAACCACATCGTCACTTACTAACAAGTAAGATAGCGGTCAAACGCGAGCCTATCTAACAATAAATGTAAAAAAATGTTTAAGATTCATCAACCGTTTTGTCTGTTGGTTGCTCCAAGCGAGATTGTTTGAAGATAATTATCTCTCGCACCCCAGCCGACCCAGAGTAATCTCAGTCAACCTAGTCCTCTTCAGATGCGGAGACCACGAAGTCCCCATCTAGTCCCCGGGTATGCGGGAGGCGCGCCGCGACTAGCTTCTGCTCACAGACGGTTTTACCTGTCACCCTCAGGTCCGCCATCGTAGGGGACGGAGATCGTCGTGTTAAATTTTGACTTTAACGTGGGCAGGTACCTTCTGACCATCCACCCCGAGACTTCTGACCATGCCTCTCCGTTAATCAGCTAGTGAGGGAGCCCCATACTCCATTTTTAAAACACAGTTTTGACGTTAAAGTACTGACCTCCTTTTTAGCTGCTTCTATTTGTCTCTCTGACTCGGCTCGTTCTATTTCTTGATTTCTTTCTAATTCCTGTTGTTTTTTCACTTCTTCTTTAGCCCTGCATAATAAATTTGTCTATTAATAAATATGCGTATTATATAAAATTCCGTGGAAAAATGGCAGGTGCCTTATGGGACGCCACGTGCGTCAGCATTGTGGCTCCCAGTCACCTAAGCCGTATTGCCCTGTCTCCAGCAGCCGCTGCCGAAGACGCAGCAGAAAAAAAAACAAGGCAAATCTGCGGTCTTGACAGACCGCAGATTTGCCTGTCAAAGTCCTCACGCGCATGATGGCATCAACGGTGGACCATCACCGGTGGAAGCCGTATTGGGCATCCGCCAGGTCCGGCCCCCTACCAGAGAGGTGCTCGACGAGGCGCTTCGCAATAACTCTTTCAAAGAGCTTGCAACCTCGTCGAGCAACACAATGGGCCGGTAGCCGGACGGTTCGTCTGTTTCTGTCGTTCGTCGTCTGGCTGCGGCGACTCCCTTTATCACTCCCTATGCGGTCGAGCCTATGGGTAGTTGCAGTGACGACGTCAAAAATTTGGTTAGTGAATTGGGGCGTATATTGAGGGATAAAACTGGTGACCCTCGCTCTGCCTCGTACCTGAGGGGCAAAGGTTGGCCATCGCCGGCAGCATGATGGGCACATTTGTCCCAGATACTGTGAGGGCCGGGTGAATAGATTAGATGTATTGTGTTGACTATGTGACTTTGAATGTTTCTTATTATTATTTCATAAATGTATTAAATAAAGTAATATTTGTTGTATAATATTGGATTAGTAAAATACATTATTTTATTTATTTATTATAATTAAATTATATATAATTAAATTTAATTTAATACATTTATTTTTATGTTTTCGTCACCAAAGACCTCAAATTCACCAAGCATAGATTATTACAACACAATCGGCGCGCGCCAGGCCTTTGTTTGACTTCCGACTTAGGCCCAAGATATGTGTTCTGAAGTATACCAAGGGATAGAAAGTGTCCTGTCGTATAAAGCATGCCTATATTACTACGTACCTGTCGGCCTCCAGACTGCGCTGGTACGCCTCGTCCTGTTCGCGTTTGACTCTCTGGCGCGCGTCCCTCTCCCTCTCCAGCCGCGCCTCGTCCTCCCGCGCCGCTGAGAATCGTTCTAGCGCTTCCACCAGACCGCTCAGGAGCTCAGACACACCCACGTTACCTGTAACACCGTTATTGATTACTAGATGCTCAAACTTACATGTACTAGCCATCTAGACTCAAGTTCTCAGCGCCTACAGCTCAACAGCGCCTTGGGTATGTTAACGATGGGACGAGGGAGTATACCCCAATCGAGCATAAGATTCTGTCTAGGTATTTAAACTATCATGGTCACTCACATCTGTATCAAAGTAATTTTGCTTGCATTGTTTTGAGTTTCCGATATTTCGACGCTGTTGCAAGCACCATGATCACGGAGGAGTAGTGGCGGTGAACAGAGAAAAAGTTTTTTCTAGGAGTAATTATATCGATCTACCCTCTTTCGAGTTCTTTTACCACGCGTATCTGCATCTCACTACAAACTCGAACTCGATCACGTTCTAGACACACGATGCTTACTGTATTCACTCGCGATTTTGTTTTGGCTTGTTCCCGGTTGCAATGCAACATGGTAAATATTCCGATTATTTTGATACAGATCAGATTCAGTCTCCCATCAACATAACGAGTGATATATAAGAGGTCGGCTTGGGTGCGAAGGATATGTCTCATATCTCACCTCCGGCAACTTGCGGTACACAGTCGGCGTGCGCTTTAGTCAGTTCAAGTACGTCATAACCTCAGGGGATATTGCGCACATTAAAAAAAAGGATATATCAGAGGTGCGAGGGATATGCTAGAGGCTACCTCACCCCCGGTAACTGATGAGGACCAAGACGGCCATGCTTTTTTGGTAGGTCCGAGTGTGACATAACTATCCTCGTTGGCTCCGGCCGGGGGAGAATGATTTCAGCACATGCAAAATGGTATTTCCCCTTCCCTTTTTGGATTGTCCCCCGCCACCGCGCTCTCGCGGTCGTATTATAGACACAGTCTAAAGATTCAATCTTAATACAGTCTGCCGACGAAGACGTCAAGACAGAGCAATCGTGCGGGGTGAGCGGGATGGTGGGCACGGGGGGATAAGTTTATTGTCGCAAATATAAGCGTATAATAATTTTGGTCTTAAAATTAATGTAAATTCTTACGTTATATTAGTGTTATGTACAATAAACTCAATTTTAATTTAATTAGATAAGGAATTTAATACATCTAACACATTTATAAACTGAAATAGACTTAATGTTAAAATAAAATTACACAATTACATTGCTAAACCCTACCTCTTGTACTAGGGGATCCTGTATAATAAACCCTCGTTCTTAAAGTTTTCGTCTCGAAACAAGTTATAAAACAAGTTGTAAACTTGTAGAAGACTAATCAAAACACAATACTTGTTTTATACACGTATCTCAGATACTTTTTCGTTCACATAGAATGTATAGCCAACAAGTTGTAAACAAGTATAAAACACATTTGCGTTCACACTGTAGCCTGTGACATATTGCAACTTGTCAAATACATTTTCTATACTTAGAGACATAAGACAAAAGAGATAGTAGTACGACCTCCGTGGCGTAGCGGTAGAGCATTCGACTGCTATGCAGGGGGCGCGGGTTCGATTCCCGCTCAGTGCAAATATTTGTATGCATGAATATGTATATTTGCATTGGTCTGGGTGTTTCTATGTATAATATGTATGTATTTACAAAAAAAAAAGTATCTAAGTATGTTTATCCGCATTCTAGATCCCATAACACAAGCTAGTTAAGCTATGCTTACCATGGGTCTAGATAGCGTTGTGTAGAATGTCGTGGAATATTTATTTATTTATTTATTTATAGTAAGAGTAATAGAATATAAACTCACCATTGATGACCGAGTATATCTCAGTGTTTGATCTGACGCGCATGATTATAACTAGCGCCGGCAACCGGTCCACGGGTATGTTTCGTATCGTCATACTCGCCACTGGGCCCAGGGAGTTCGCCACTGATGTTAATAACCTGTAATTGGTTCAAAATTCAATTTTTATGTAAACATATGTAAAGGTAGAAGAATAGAAGTAGGGATAAGGCTGTTTAACATCAGACAGATGTATACAGCCCAGACTCAACCTCAGATGCATGGCTCGACAATAGTACCCGGAAGACGGCAATAGCACCCTATTACGTGGGACCGAATTCAACGATTGGTGAAATGTGGGTGTTAACTCCCCTCGGCCTAACGCTCCGGGGATTAAGGCGTGATTGTATGTATGTATGTATGCAAATGTAGAAGTTCTTGTTTGGGGTTGAAATAAAACATACTAGGTAAATCCTCTATAGTGTCTGTTCAGACATTACATACAATCAACACAAGACCTGTCATGAAACCTAAATCCGAATTTTGGGCGATATCGGTACGGTAGTCTGGCCCATGGCGCTAAAGAGAAAGCTGATAACTTGGGTAATCTCTTTGCGTCAAACTCGACTTATTCCCAGCTGTGGTACTTCCACGACTGAAGCAAAAATCACGAAACGTGTGGTCCGGCGGGAGCTTTAGTCCCTAGGTGTTCGGAAGTCGAGTGGGCAAAATGGTATACCGGCCCTGTGGCCTGTACTTAAACGCCTGTTCGCAGTCTCTTACTCCGCGAGACAAGTCCCGGCCTCGTGGAAGACTGCCTTTGTACATCCTGTGTCACCTTGAGAGGATGATACTGGCAACATTATATGTTGCGACTACCACGCCGCAGCCAAGGGACTATTTCGTGGCGTGTACTCAATTTTTTTTTTCAACGTGCGTAAAGTCCCCCTACCACCGGTGCCAGTGGGAGAGGTTACTCGAACCGACTAAAACGCACGCCTATGGGTCGTTTTTGGTTGCCGAAAGTGAGGTTAACAGGCATATCCCTCGCACCCCGGCTGTCCCAGGGCCATCTCTCTCGATCTGGCCCTCTCCTCGGGGGTGGGGACCACAGAGTCCCCGACTCGTTCCCGGAAACGGAAAGGCGCGCAAGGATACATAACACAAACGTATATATAAAGCGCAAACATATCTCCTTTTCGACAGTACAGTAGAACCCTGTTTTTACCTTTACGGTTTTTCGAGGATATAATTAAAAATTACTTACAGATTATTGTTCTCCGGGTGCGTGAGGTCCCAGCCGTACACTATGAAGTTAGCTTGTAGGGTCTGTAGCACCGCCTCGCAGCCTAACAGTTGTGCGCAGAACACATTCGACAGTACCGACTGCTCGTGATGTAGATATATACCTAGTAGTTTTCTCTGCAATATAACATAACGGAAAGATTATAGATCATGTGGATGTTTACCTGACTTGGGAAGTACCTCCATGTGACAGGAGGTGGTTAGTTTTTTTTTTTAAAGACTATTAGAACAGAAATTACTAATATCCCCTCTAAACCCTCCAGCTAAGCTAAATTGCTTGTGTTAGGAGTGTGTTCACGACGGTAGTGTAATGACCAGGATTCGAATCCGAGACTTTTCGATCGTAAGGACGACTTCTTAACCACTAAGCTACCGACGCTTGCAAAAGTAGATGATCATTTTCAGATTGCAAAATATGTTTATTCAAATATTTTCAAGTTTTTATCCATATTTTTAATTTTGTAATCTGTGCAATAATTTTCAACTGCTGATGCTGCCTGTGCCGCGACCAACAAGGGATTATTTAATTAATCTGCACTACTTGCTTAATATCGTGGTTTTAGCGATTTGTAAGATCGTCCATACTCTTTAGGGAGGATGGATACCCGTATATATATACTAATTGCGATTGGCCGGCTGCCTACTGTGAACTTGTTTGTGCGTGAAGCCGACCAATCGAAATGCTCCATTCTCTCGATACGCTTACGATAGTTTTTCGTCCTCGGGGTACAGCTCGCGAGTCGTTCACGAGTTTTGTGCTTAGAAACATTAATTTCTACTAAGTAGATTACTCTTTGGCCTATTTGGATAATTACCTCTTTGGCAGGTTTGAGACAGGATTCCTTGATGGCGTCCTGCAGTGTTCCCTCGAAGAAATTCGGTGTGTTGGGTCCGTACCGCGTGCGGAACCGCACCGAGAACTCGATACACCCGAGTGCTTCATCTTCTACGTTGTCCGACACTGGAAATCAATATTAAATATTAGGTCTTTACCTATGAAATTGCTGAAATTTTCTTACATATTCATGAGTTCGTTATTCCTGTAATTTAATAGCTATTTCCATTATTTATATTTTGCTTGAAAGTTGATTGAATAACTGCGGTAGCCTAGTGGTATGGGCAATGGACTGGTGAGACGAGGTCTCGGCTTTTCGAAGTTATGTGTGTATTTATCGCAGGTTTATAAGTGCCCGGTTAATGATAATAGGCTCGCCACTTATTACATTGGGACCTAAACATAAACTGGCGAAATGTGGGTGCTAGCACCTCTGCCTACCCCTTCGGGGATATTGGCGTGAGTTTATGTTATGTTATGTTATATTTCAAGATTTTACAACTCTGTATTAAATTGTTTTTATTGGCCGCTTGATAAATTAAATTCGACCTTCAAAAACAGTACTTCCTAAATGCTTTATTGATAAATTGAGTATTACTTTTTTACAGCTGTCACTTTTCAAAAATGTAATAAAAGTGTTTGTTAGCTTAATATTGTCTCATTCATAAACAAAACAGATCTAAAAATTTGGATTTGCAATTCTTAAAATAAAATGAAAAAATGTTAGTACTGAAAATTGGATTTCCTCCAATTTCTTCAAAATAAAAATGCATTTTCATATGTTACAACCTATTGTATAAATGGTAAATCAATTTAATTGGGCCAGGGATTTCATGGATGCGCCTGTAAAAGTCTGGTCAAAAGTGATTGATATGAATTTTTGTCAGGTCGTTTATAACCAAGACTGTTTATACTTACTTAACGGCTGTAACCTTTCCGACTGCACCAAATCGACGAACATATCATCTTCTCCTGTGAAACCTTCGGTAGGATCCTCTACTTCTTCCACAGAACTGTTTTCACTGTCCGAGCTCTCCACTACAATCTGTTTACAATCAATATTGATACATTAGTTGTATTGAACTTTACTAAGTATGATGTGAGCGAGGAATTTAAATTTTGTATTATTTCCTTAAAATAATATTAGCTAAGCTAAATTGCTTATGCTAGGAGGGGGTTCATGTCGGTAGTGTAATGACCAGGTTTCGAACCCGGGACCTCTCGATCGTAAAGAAGTCGTAAGGTTAGCATAAATATTACTTTTATATAATCTGCTCTGTATAGCTCACTCTGTATATTTAAGTTGGTTCAAGTTATATGTAACCAATTAATTAATTAATTTTTGTCATGAGAATTAGTCCTTTTTTCATTGAAAATATTTTGACGTCTTATTTGATTTTGACAGTGAATCGAATCGATATCTTCTAAATTAGCAGAATAGGCCTTCTGGTTTTTAAATTTTGGATAACCGGTTGGAGTTTGGATCCGCGCTTGGTTATGGGCAGTTCAATTATTACAACTCAAGCATTCTTAGAAAATACTACGGTTTCGTAAGCCACGCAATTTAAATCTACGAAAATAAAAAGGACTATTTACCTAATAAAAAAATTAACAATAAAATAAATGAAGCAAGAGTCAAAATGCAGGAACATTCACGAGCAAGTAATTCATGACCAACTATATAGTTATCGCAATCTAAAAAAATAATTTTGAGAGCTGTTACAACTAATTTGGACAAGCATATATGGAACATAAAATCGTCATCAAAGAAGTTTGATTCTTATAAGATATCTATTGTTTAAAGTTAGTAATCGATTCAATAACATCAATTTATGATTTAGCGATGTCAAAAAAAATATAAGTATCTAAATTATTTCAAAGATTGCGAGACCTGTTTTAAAAAAAAATCTAGTAAAAGTGAAAAATGAAAAAGAACTAAGCTTTACTATAAAGAACATCATCGCCAAGAGTAATTGTACTAAGCCAGTCAATAACTAAACTAGTTTGACTTGACTGAAAAATAAAATACTCACTTTTTTTTCTATCGAAAACAAGACAAAGATACAGATGACCAACACGAAAACAAAAATCTTTACATAACACGAAATAACCTTATAAAATACTTGAAAGTAACTTTTGTGCAGTATTACATAAATACTTCACATTCGACAACAAGCAACATGATGTACCAACATTTGCAGATTCTAAGGCGTCTTTCGTTCTAACATAGCAATTATGCGATCATGATTTTGCAAGTTACAACAGCATTTTCAATTAAAATATAAATATCTTTGCAGACTTCGCTCAAAAAAGATTGTTAAAAGTCTGAAATTGATCATCTACTGATGCAGTTGTTCTGTACTAATTCGCGACGAAACGCACTGGGTCTCGATTCTGCTAAAGATAATTGTCATACCACAGACAATGCAATAAAAAATCATTCAATTTTAGATTTTAAAGCAACGCTGTTAAAGTTCAAAATTAAACAGCATTTTGCAGCGTGAAAAAAAAGTGTTATGAATCTCTAATCATTTAATTTTGGACTTTAAGCGTATGGAAATAAAGTACAAAATTTAATGCAATTTTTTGCAGTGTCTGTGGTATACAGTGGTTTTGCTTCAGTAGAATCGTGGATCTGATGTCGAATAGATAATTATATTCTATCGCGTTGCGATCGTGTGATTTTATTGTCTCAAATCATGTCTTTGAGACACTGCAAAAAATAGCATTAAAATATGTACTTTATTTACATACGCATAAAGTTCATAATGAAATCGCATATATGAACATTCTGAAACAATGATCGTGCGATGGTGCACATTTGAATAACTGATAGCACAATCGCTGTGTATTAGAACGACGACTAGCTTAGATATCGCACGTGATGATGTGCACGATAAACGATAGTAAAATATGATCAACAGGTGAAGGCCGAACTCAGACATACCGATTCCGATCCGGTTCGTGTGCTTGGTCCGGCTACCTGAAGGTAGAATATGTTGCATGTAGAACAGAATATGTTTAGGTAAGAAATATATAACATGACTTTTTAGGAATACATTTATATATTTTAAAAATAATACAAACAATAGAGTGGGGACCATCGAAGGTAGGCAGCTACAGCTCATATTATTTACTATGTTTATTGTTATGTACTGAGTAACCGATATTTCGGCGCTGTTACAAGCGTTATGATTACGGTGTAATATCGGTTACTCGGGAAAAACATATCATGACCATGTCAATATCAAATCATACATTACATCTCCATTGTTTTTAAATTTTTTTTATTGATATTTGACACTTTTCAAAAATATTCCTGTCTCATAAAGTGCCGAACATCGTTTTTTTTTTTAAACCATAGAGATGATAATCTCTACTATGTTTTGTCGTGTTGTGAACAATATGAGCTGTGGCCGTACCTTATTACACTCGAGCACGGCTCTTAACTCTAGAGAGAGAGGGAGAATTTATACATTGTATGAATATGCGGTCTTTAGATGATTACATTGCTTACTGTTCAGTTGAAAATACGTTTTCGTAGCAACGAGTTCCGGAGTCTTATTCTGAGTGATTTAAAAAATACGATCGTATTATGTCGGAATGAAACATAATATTCTAGTTGGTGGCAGACAAGAACACGGCCCACCTGATGGAAAGTGTTTACCGTGGCTCATGGACGTATGCAACACAAGGGGCGTTCCACTCGCGCTGTCGAACATGAAGAAACCTTCTGATGCCCCTCTTGAAGAATCCCATATAGTAGGCTCTTGGGAAATCTTATAGCCTATAGCATGAGGCGGGATACAGGACACAGGTATACGTGAACAGGATGATCGAGGTTTAGAAACATTATTACAGAGTATGCTGTATTTGTACTATTTCACAAGTAAAATGCATTATCTTTTCTATCATCAATGATGATCTGTAGCAGTGTGTTTTGAGAGGGGATGAAGCCTTTGCTTCTTTTAATGAGACATTTTCTTGACTATGTGGTTGCTGACTTGCTCGCCAAATCAGCCAGTAGATTAAGCTGATGACACACTATGTCATAAATCAATCTGGTAAAATAATATAGTAACTAGTGGAGCAACTTACCCTTTTGTATTCCTTCTGCCTGTTGGCGGCCCGTTTGACTGTGAGCTCGTGTTGGGGAACGTTGAGGCCCACCATCGCGAGTACTGTTTCGTCCAACCCCGTGACTGTGGGCCAACCTGTCCACGACTGTTGAACAAAAAAACATCAGTTGAAAAAAAATTATCAAGCAATGAATTTCGAAGGGATCAAATCCCATGTCATGACGGGAACCCATTATCATGAGACTCCGTACTGGTACTGAGATTTGCCCAACCTTGATAGATTAAGATATCAGACTTTAGTCAGTCAGGCTGTAATCATAAACAGATTTATATACGTACATACATATAATCATATATCTCCGAAGGGTTAGGCAGAGGTGAATTAACACCCACATTTCACCAATCATTGTTTCCGTCCCCATGTAATAGTGGGTGAGCCTATTGCCGTCTTCCGGGCACTATTGTTGACTCGAGTCTTGTACCTGTGCCTGACCATTAGAAAATTATTCTTTTGGTAGGTTAGTTCTATTGAGAAGGTACCAGCAAGAAACTCAGAGAACTATTTTAAAACTAGGTTTAGCCCCATACACATAGCTATCAACCATATAATTTTGCCTGACTCCATCCTCCTATAGAGCTCTGAGCTCCCACACATCAGGGTAGGGAGACACAACACTTCTTCACTTGCTAAGGTCCTGGCTAATACACCTATCGCAAATTTTGTAAAATTTTAATACTATGACGT
The DNA here is from genome assembly GCA_963662185.1 of Eilema griseolum. Lineage (NCBI taxonomy): Eukaryota > Metazoa > Arthropoda > Insecta > Lepidoptera > Erebidae > Eilema > Eilema griseolum. Next base: position 6,167,656 of record OY759248.1, on the reverse strand, counting down.
CATTATATTATGTCAGTGTGCACTCACCTGATGCCGTGCGGGAATGTCCGTGAGAGCGTATATATCGTTCTTGACCTCCTGCACCGTCTTAGTGCCGGGGTACTTGAGCGTGTAGTCCTTATCATCGTGCTTCACGTGCAAAACGTACGTCGTTGTCAGTTTCTCTGCCACCCTGTTAAAAATACATCCATACATATATTATAATCACGACCTTATCCCCGGAGGATTAGGCAATTCGATACTGGGGCGCTGGGTACGATTGCATGCAATGTAGACAGTGTCCTAGTATTGTGGGGGTCTCAAACTATCAAAAATATTTGATAGGTACCTATTAATAGTATTATATTAATTGGCAATAGGCTCACCCCCTATTACGTGGAACCGAATACATTAATGGTGAAATGTGGATGTTAATTCACCTCTGCCTAACCCTCCGGGGATAAAGGCGTGATTATATTGTATGTATGTATTGTTACTAACACGCTATGGACCCTGGTCCGAAATAAATGATTTTATTTATTATTATAAAGGTGAATTAACACCCACATTTCACCAATAATTGTATTCAGGTATAATTCGTCTATAATTTTGGAGGAGGTAGGACACGACGGTTTTTCCGTCCAATTGAGCAGACCGACTGGGGAAGTAAAAACCAAGGAGAGTAAGGAGTAATTGGACCCTAGGCTCCAAGACGATAGCCTCAGCTGCCACGATACTATAAGGAATGAATGTATGTGGTGATATCCATTAAAGTATGAAAAATTTAAATCATTCAGGCGGCATTCGATCCCGCGAGCATACCTTTACAGGGGAGAATGACTTTTTCCTATCTTATTTGGTGCCGATATGCCGTACGTACGTACGAGTATCGGTAGGTGGCGCCCACCGTTTCGCCGTAAGACGGATATATATATAGGAAGATTTGAATGATTACAGGCAAGGTTCGGTAGCTCAACGTTCAGAGCATTCCCCCTGTAAGGGTAAGATCGCAGGTTTGAATCCCGCCTGAACTGATTCAAATTTATTCCTATCTTATTAGATTTAAATACTTTTTTTTTTTTACGTGCGCAAAATCCCCTCGGATACCTCCCCACCGGAGCCGGTGGAGGAGGTTATGTCGGACTCGAACCGACTAAAACGCACGCCGCCTGTGGGTCGCTTTGGTTGCCGAAGGTGAGGTTGACAGGCATATCCCTCGCACCCCGGCCGACACAGGGCCATCTCTCACGATCTGGCCCTCTTCTCGGGTGGATTTAAATAGTTAGCATACTAAATGGTTAAAAATTAATTCAATACGTGGTGATACTCACTCATCATCCGCCATGACCTGTTCAGCAGCCTTGAGCCTGAGCACAGCGTTGTGTGGGAGCGAGAGGGTGTGCAGCTGAGCACTCGACGTGGCTCGGGACCCGCCGAGCCCGGAGATCTGTTGGCGGCACACGGGCACGCCGCACACTATCTCCAAATGCTTCTTTAAATCACCTGTGCACAAAATATGAAGTTATAGCATTTGTTTTTTTTTAAGTGGATTTGTTTTGAGTTTGCATAGAGGCGGTTAGTGTAGTGATGCGTAAGATATATTTCTGGATTTCTGATAGATTATTTTTTTTAAATAAATAAATATTCCACGACATTCTACACAACGCTATCTAGACCCATAGTAAGCATAGTTTGTGTTGTGGGATCTAGAATGCGGATAAACATACTTAGATACTTTTTTTTTTTGTAAATACATACATATTATACATAAAAGCAACCAGACCAATGCAAATATACATATTCGTGCATACAAATATTTGCACTGAGCGGGCATCGAACCCGCACCCCCTGCATAGCAGTCGAATGCTCTACCGCTACGCCACGGAGGTCGTCTAATTAGCCGTAACTACACATTATTGCGCGGTTTTAGCGTTCTTAAGTTATATTGACATGTCCTATACAGGGTGTTACAGAAAGGTGTGGTCATATTTAAGGGTCGTTACACATGCCTGATAACCAGTCGATATGCACCGGCCAATGTACAAATAGTAATAAAGTGATGACATCGTTAGTCGTCTTACAAAATTGTTAAATTCGTTAAAATTTTCGATATTTAGCAAAAGCGGTAGGTCACAACACTATTGTATTTTGTTCTTTCGCGATAAGTTCAATTGAGTTCAATAACCTCTGTAAAATCTCTAATCTCAGCTGTGCGCCTGGTAGCCGGCCTACCAAGCGTAGGTATAGTTAGATACAGGTTACATCAGAGATATTTTGACTATCACTTACCGGGGCGTGTTCTCCTTACAGCGAAACGGTGATGTACCTGATCTGGTACAGTCATAAGAACGCACTAATTTATCACTTTACGATCGCGACACAAGGAGTTTAAACTATCACTTATGTAGGCCACAAAAACATAACGAGTACATGTACACATGAATGGAGTTTATGACGCCACAGTATGCGTGAAACTCCAAGGCATACCTACGTTTAAAAAATTATAGCAACGCGCAACGGCTCGTTGCTCGATGCCGTAACATGCTACCACGCACGCTTCGAAACATATCTGGGGTTACGCTACGTAAATCTCTGATATTCGGGCTTCCATATTCTCTCTGCTGTCACATGCTGTACTGTACACTTTTTCTTCACGTAACCTCAGAGAAAATAGTCGAGCGGAGTGAGATCCGGGGACCTCGCCGGGCAAGCGACTCTCACTTCACCGCCACGCCCAATCCTCTGATCAAAACGCATCTTTAAATACGCGCGAACTTCCCCCTTGAAATGAACGGGTTTCACTCCGATAACCGTTCCAGCTCGCCGGGTATCTACTCGTACTCGGGTCTACTTCAAAATGCTCGAGAATACGATCGTCTAAAGCAGTGGGCGTCGTAGAAGGTCGCCACGAAAACTTCCAGTGTGTTGAAGGCGGTTCACCATCTTCTTAAAACACTCCAAAGAGGGAAACCGCCGACGGTCACCCTCTAGTCTTCCGTCCACAAATATCTCACTGTACAGCCGACGAGCTTTTCGCAAGCTACCATCAGCTGCGCCAACACAAAGCATCATCTAATATTCGCTATTACTAAAAACCGACATTTTCACTGCACAACAGAACAACAACTAGTCTACAAATAAACATGTAAACAACCTACAGAAAAGAAGTCGGCACAAGTAGGTACCATACGAATGTTGCCAACCATTAATCTATCTAATTCTAATTATCTAATTTAATACGTAGAATTTTGAAAAATCCACAGACCTTCCTTTCATTTTTAAGGTAAATATGACTGAAAAACCTGCAGTTAACTAATTAATGGTTAAATCAATCCCTTTGTTCAGAACAATATTCTATTTCTACTAAAAAGTACATTGCCTAGGTACATTTTGCTATCTGTTCGCGCTAAAAATCTGAACTGAAAAGTAAATGATAGCTTCGTGCTCAGTGGTTAAGGTCGGCCTTTCTACTGAAAATCACAAGTTTTAATCATACCGAGAGGAGATAGAGCCAGAGTAGAAAGAGGAGAAAAAGTTGAGGAATCAGGAAATAAGTAATACATAAAATTGTCACGATATTTTTCTTTGCATATGACAAGACTTACCTACTCTGCGGGTGACAAGACGCAAAACAAACGAACCGGATTTCGTCTTCTATCTTTTAAAAAGCATAAACGCGTAAAAATACATTTTAATCTACTAATAAATTTACCACTTTTTCATTTGAAATCTACGCTGCTTCTACTATTTTTAACATGCCATCTACAGATTTTATAAAATCAGTTATGGCAACATTGATGCCTACTGTTTTACGCACTTTGGCGCCAAATATTATGTCCTTGGCGGCACCGATTGTCCGTGTCAAAAGCGCCGCCACGCATCGCGGTCTCATCAAAGGACTCCGCGGCCGAACGTATTACCTATGAAATTAGGGTAGAGGTACAGGTTTACGTCCATTTAAAAATTTTATTTTAATATTTAAATCTGGATTTTTCAACTATGACTTTGTGCTTCTTTCAAGTGCAGAAACCCCCTCGCATTGAGTTTGGGTTGGACAATGAATGGACTATCGCGCTCAAATTTAATAAAAACCAGAGTTATGTACTTACTCTGAAAAAAAAATCGCAGCTACTATTCAATCTACTCGTTGTCTGTTGTTATGTAAGAGACAACTTTTTCGACGCCGTGATTTTCGTATCATTCAATAACGGGTGGGCAAACAAACATACGACCCACTGACTGAACAACATTGTTATTAAAAAAGAGTATGTAATTCAGTAGAAATACATCCGATACTAAGAATGCAGAAAATAATAAAATTGTGACCATGGTCGAATACTAGTCAGTTCACCCTATTTAGGTATAGGAAAAAAATAACAAATGATTTTATCGTATCAATTATTTTAGGGTACCGTAAAATCTTGTTTCAAAAATTTTGAAGAAACGACTCTTACATTTTATGTTATCCTGGTATTTGAACATATTTTTGTTCACTTTACCATACCTTTTTATGCTTTAAGAAAGGTTTTGTATTAAATAAAAATTGGTACGGAACCAATCATAATAAAGGGCGTGGCGATTTGGAGTGAAAGAGAAGATATTTTAATTTTATGAAATAGTTTAGGGTACCGCAATGAATGTTACTTTAACGAACACTTATGAAGGACCTCTTAGAGTTATGTTATCCGGGTACGACATGATATACCTTAGTAAGTTCTGTGTGCATTTTTGTACACTGCCGTTATTTATGTTGTGCGCCATTGTGCGCATTATCATGACACCTGGTTTCCCAAACGTAACGAACAAACAAATCTCAAAAAAATCCGATAATAAATAACTACGTAACTCAAACTAAGGCAAACGTGTAACGATCACAGTGTTGCGGATGCTGCTTTTTTATACCACTTAGGTGGCAGACAAGCACATGGCCCACCTGATGAAAATTGGTTACCGTGGCCTATAAACGTATGTAACACCAGAGGGAACGCACTCGCGCTGCCGACCCTGTAATCACAGAGTTTCTGTGCCGTCAGTGTAGAAGACAAAGCAGGACATGCCTTTAGTTTTCTTACTGACAGCACGAATTCTCCAGTGAGCTCTAGCTACCCTAACACAACACGAAGTTATTATGGCCGCGGTATTCTGTTGGGCGGAGGTACTTCCCTAGTCGGACTGCTCAATTGGGCGGAAATACCGCCTTGTCCAACCTCCTGCTGGTCTCGAAGGACGAGAGCGTGCGGGGATGCGAGAGGAAAACAACCCTGTTTTCGAACCTGTTGCCATGTTAATTCCGTATGGAAAAGTACGATATCCTCATCTTACCCTGAAAAGGGGCGGCTCCTCAACCAGCCCTTTGAGGCTTTGTCTGCTCTCCACTGTGTCCTATGCTACTCAGGCACACATGAAGAGTCACCCAGCATCCCTTTACAGGGGCATTCCTGCCTCGGTCGGGATTTTGGGAGAGGAGGTGTGCTGCCGTCTTCACGCGCAGTTGCGCTGCGGAGATTCGCAACCAAGCATCTCTATTTATCGTGTACCTACCCAACAACTTGGAATTTTGTTCTATTTAACTTCTCATCAGGTGGGCCGTGTGCTTGTCTGCCACCGAAGTTGAATAAAAACCGAAAATTTATTTTTTGCATAACATTTCAATAAAATTGGGTACGGAACCAATTTTAATTAGTTTAATATTAAGGGGCGTGGCTGGAAATTCGATAGTCCACGACTCCTGGTATTGAATGTAGGTTAACCTTTACCTAAGGTATCTTTGAGACAAGTCTTACATTTAGCATGGATGATTTCAGGAACATAAAAATGTTTTATTATTGCTAAAAGTAAATTTTGTTTTATTTTAATACTATTTTAACAAGTTTAAGCTGTTTCAGAATTTCTTTGCCCGATATAAAAAAAAAATTGTTTAGGTACAAAGTAAGTAATATGATATTGAGACAGGGCCTATCAAATCCGATCGTTTGGTAAACCTACTCGGGTTCAAACCGTAGAGTTCATTTGTAACAGCGCGCTGCAGCTGCTGCAGCCCTGGTTAGTTTTTTAGTGTTGTGCGTTTGTCGACAATTTCCACTAGCTTACACATGGTCGATAAAAAAGAAAATTAATTATCTACGTGATACAAAGTAAATTGGTGTTTATACTCCCGCGGAAAATTTATTTATATCACACGTAATGCGTCCCTCGAATATGACCACACCTTTCTGTAACACGTTGTATAAAAAAAATGTGCTTCAGAGGCTTTTGTTTCATATAGTAGTGTATGTATAGAAAATACAAGATTACTTACTGACTGTAGCTGCCCCCGACATTTTGATTTCATGTATTTTATTATTACAATGAACTTGTAGCTCTACCAAATCAATGGAATTACATTTAGGCGATGAGGTTGATGCTTGATTACCATCGTCTCTGTCTGTGGAAGCAGAAATTGTTTTGTGAGACAATAATCATAATATTTTAGGATACACAACACAATGGGGACTTCGTGGTCCAGATACCCGAAGAGAGCCAGCTTGAAAGAGATGGCCTTGGGTCGGCCGGGGTGCGAGGGATATGCCTTCCGGAACCTATGAGCCTCAGACGTGTTGTTTTAGTCCGACATAACCTTCCTCACCGGCTCTGGCGAGGAGGGGTATTTGTGGAGAATTTTCGCAAAAAATATATTATGTATAAAAGATATTGATCAATGAAGATTCTTGTAATTAAATCCTTTGATTTATCAGACTGATTCATGTCATCATGAGGTAATTTCTTCTTAACAATTTTTGTAAAAGACTACTTTTACTTCCTGGTGAGACTTCAGTTGACCATTAATACTTCAACTCAAGTACTTTCAGTTTTTAAAAGCCAGAAGTTTATACTCTTCCGTGCCTTTATTCTGTCCTTCAAATCCGAGGTCTTCACCTCGGAGTCACAATAAAGACTTACTAGCAATAGCTGTATCCCATAAATAAAAACCATCACAGGTTATTTAAGTGCTATAATAGTGTTAGTAGTGTAAGATATCTGTTCTATCTGTGTACTAGATAGAAGGATTATCTATGTTTTACTTAGGTGGCAGACTAGCACACGGCCCACCTGATGGAGAGTGGCCATGACCTATGACCATGTGCAACACCAGAATGGTCACACCCATGCTGCCGACACTCTAAGAACAGAGTATTTCTATGCCATCAGTGTAGAAGACACAATCAGGACAAGCCTTTGGACTTCCCACTGACAGCACAAAAATTCTCCTCTTACCCTACTCATTGCCGGGAACACAACCACGCTATTATTATAGCCGTGGTATTATGTTGGGTGGAGGTACTTCCCCAGTCAGATAATTGGGATCCGAATACCGTCATGTCCTACCTCATTCACTCATGTCTTGTCAGGGCTTGTCAATATATAAGCTGTTACGTACTAGTAGTATATTTCATCCTTTATAGCAGTCTTAACAAATGGTGAAAATACTAATACATATTGTGTTTACCTGGTGGATGAGTTTTTGGAGTTATCACAGATATATCATCATCGATCATCTCGACGTCGTGTGTGTCGTTGGTCTGCATGGCTGAGCTGGTCCCATCCTGTGGCATCACCCGATTGATGGCAGTCTGTAAATCAAATGTGATATCTTTTAATATATGCAGTCTTATATTATTCATTCATTTCTTAATACTTGTAAGTGAATTAGAGTCTGAATTGGTGGAACTTTAATTACATACATACATATAATCACGCCTTTATCCCTGGACGGTTAGGCAGAGGTGAATTAACACCTATTGACCAAACTGACCTAATTCACCTAGGCAGAGGTGAATTTAAACCCATTTGACCAATAATTGTATTTGGTCCCATGTAATAGGGGGTGAGCTTATTGCCATATTCCAGGCACTTATTATTGTTGACTCGACCCATGCATCTGACGCTGAGCCTGCGCTGTATATGTCTGTCTGATGTTTAAAGAGCCCTATCCCTTAGTCGCCTTGTACAACACCACATGGGAAGAGATGGGGTGGCCCCAATTCTACTCTGCCGGAAACCACACAGCAAATTAACTTTAATTACAATAGTCATTAACTAACACAGATGATATGCTATGTTTAATTTGCTAAATTTACTAAATAATTAGTAGGAAATATATTAACTGGTTCTATCCTGAATGTTGACTTCTGTAATGATTTAAATTTTTCAATAACTAACTCACTTCATACTAAATATATTTTCTTAACTAATGTATAGAGTTACTTATTTTTAATGCATAATGTAATTGTTAGGGAGTGCCCTGAGTGTTGATTGTTCCAATAAGGTTACTGATGAGGTAGATGATAATATGTTTATAATGGGTAACTTAATTTGTGTGCTTTGTATCTGATATTATTACAGTGTAAATATATTTTACTTTCTTAATTTCTCTATGGCATAACTGATGGAAATAAATAGGTTGTATGAAATAGAACATGGCATGCTAGGCCATGTCATGTTCTATTTCATATAACCCATCCATGGTAGGCCATGCAATGTTCCATTTTATACAATCCATCCATCCACGGTAGGCCATGCAATGTTCTATTTTATACAACCCATCCAGCCATGGTAGGCCATGCCATGTTCTTTTTATACAGCCCATCCATCCATGGTAGGCCATGTCATGTTCTATTTTATACAACCCATCCATCCATGCCATGTTCTGTTTCATACAATCCATCCATCCATGGTAGGCCATGCCATATTTTATTTTATACAACCCATCCATCCATGGTAGGCCATGCCATTTTCTATTTCATACAACCAATACATCCATGGTAGGCCCATATCATGTTCTATTTTATACAACCCATCCATCTATGGTAGGCCATACCATTTTCTATTTCATACAACCCATCCATCCATGGTAGGCCATGTCATGTTCTATTTCATACAACCCATACATCCATGCCATGTTCTATTTCATACAGCCCATCCATCCATGGTAGGCTATGCCATGTTTTATTTCATACTACACATCCATCCATGGTAGGCCATGCCATGTTTTATTTTATACAACCCATCCATCCATGGTAGGCCATACCATGTTCTATTTTATATAGGCAATACATCCATGGTAGGTCATGCCATGTTCTAGTTCATACAACCCATGGTAGGACATGCCATGTTCTATATCATACAACCCATCTATCCATTATGGTGTACCCACCATGCCATGCTCTATTTTATACAACCCATACATCCATGGTAGGCCATGCCATGTTCTATTTCATACAATCCATCCATCTAGTAACTGAGGCGACTTAGATTATAATGTAAAGTTGCGGCACACTTTGATAGCCGTTTTGACACAACTGATTTTGCTTGTTTTCTCTTTTTTGACATGTGAAGTGTAATTTCTTCAGTGTCAGTCTAGCCATATTTTTCTTTAAAAAGTAAAAACAAGCACAACCAGTAGTGTTAAAACGGCCATGATAGTGTGCCACTTTTATTGTAAGTGGGTCAGTATTGTATACTTATAATACTATGAAATGGAGTGCCATGCAAAAATCAATAATTTTAACAGATTTCTTGATAGTGATTGGCTGAAAAATATCAAGTGACAACCAGGATTATTATCATCCAATCACTTATTTATAATTCAAAACAACATATTATTGTACAGTAAAGTAAATATAAAGTTGACTGATATAAATCATATTTTTAAGATGGAAAAATGTTAACTAATTTATTATTAATCAATATAGAGATATATTTCAAATGGTAAGAAAAAATTAACAAGCAATACATAAAAGCTTGGTGTGCAAGTGACAAAAAATTACCATGCAGCATGGTTTATCCTTGCTATGCAAAACTAGCACCTATTGCAATTTCGAAATGTCATATAATGCTATGCAAAACAAATACAATGCTGCATGTTCTTTTTTGCCATGCAAAAGTAGCTTTTATTTGCAAATTCTACATGTTAGCATCACTTTATGGTTTCTATTATTTGAGTTTTAGCATGACATGCATAATTTCATATTTGGAATAGTTATAGCATTGACGATTTTGAGTTTAAATTTATAGTATAAAGTTTTTAAAACAGACAAAAGTAAGTATCAGTCATGATACCAAAACATTGAATGAAATAGAGTTGACATCAACATAATTTTGTTAGTCCTAAATCACATTTTAACTAATGGTTTCTTTATAATAATAAAGTAATAGTATCATTAAATCATTATTAACTTATCACATACAGTTTAAGTGGAAGTTCGTGTTTTTAATGTTGTTAAATACTTACAAGTAGGTCCCAATTCGATTCTTCAAGATAGTATATAGCCTCAGCAACATTTTCTATGGCTGTTATACCCTAAAACAAATTTTCTATTAATATAAACATACAGTCGGATGTTAAAATAATTACGTGTACTACGCAATTGTGGAACGCAGTAGACGTCGTCGACCACAAGGTTTACCTTGTAGCTTGGTAACTTCAAGGAAGTCAGCACTGACTATGCACAAACAGCACAAAGAAACAATAACGACTTAACTTTCAAAGTACGACACGTGTTATATGCATGATTCATTTTCAGAAAACCTATGGAAACACAAAAGGGACAAAGAAAATTTCAAAATATCTTGAAATACTTCGATAAGACCAAAGCACAAAGAGATAAAGCAGAATTAAGAGTCACTGTTGTTATTCCCTACATAACCTTTACACTACATGAAAGAGTCGTCACAAAGATTATCCACATATTGATAAATTAATGCTAGACTCTTACCTGAAAATTTGCTAGAATTTCTTCTCTGTTTTCTGCCATCCTGATATTATTGAGCTCAAAAAATACTATGACATTTGCGTTTGCGACAAATCACTCAAACATTAGCCATAGACGCACTGACAAAATAATTGCTATCGTATAAAAATAAAATTTAGATTGAACATAGATTAAAAATTCTACCAATTTTTTGCTCTATGGTTATAATTTGTAAAATTCGTATGTAAAATTCAAGGCGAGAGTACAATTTTGTAATTTTTTTAAATCATAAACGTACAGTAAGTGAATTGAATGATTAAAAACATGTGATCTACTTAGTAACATAGAGCAGTAGCCTAAAGTAAGTGCTACGTCGAGGTTTTTCAAAATCGGACTGTGACATTTAAATAGTTTGTTATCCGAGCTCGGGGTCATTAAACCAGTTTACTTTTTGAAAAGTCATTAGATCCTACAAGATAAGACCCATTAATTCTAAGTAAGGGCACATTTTTAATAATTATTTTGTTTACAAAGCTACCAAATAGGTATTTATTTATGGTACGCCATTTCGCAAAGTAATAGACCTAAAAATCTTTGGCCTTTTTTAAATCGCGAATTATGAATGTTCTATTATTAGTAAATTAAACTAGATTATGCCTTCAGGGAATTTTAAAACAGGGACAGAGTTTTAAAGAAAAATAGGACTTTTGGAGGTAGCTCCTGCCATGGTCTTCATGGGTGCCGACTGAAACCGCTGACCGGTCTCTTCATATGCCTAGAGCATTTTCCTCGTACCTCGGCTGAACCTTGACTACGATGTTAAGATGGCCCTCTCGTTTGTGGGACACACGGTATCCCAAAAGAGAAAGAGGAGAGTGGGAGTGAAGGGATGATAGGCGGCAGCACCTATAACCTCCATGCCTGCGTTCGGTGACCAGCCCACCCCTTGTCTGCTCTCAGAGATCTCTCAGAGCGGGACACAGGGAAAACCTTCGAGCAGCACTCTCCAGGGCTGCTCCTGCAGCGTCCTCTTGGGAGAGAGAGAGAGAGGTGCTGCCGCTTCCGTTAGTTCACTGCGTTGAGGTTATAGACGCTGCTCCTCTTGTGCACCACTAGTACCACAACACTACTAGTAGCACAACTGTAGGTACCTACTTTCAATACGATGCATAGGTTGTTGCTTTATTAGCCGTGAGTCCGGTCCATATAGAGCGTTGCTTCCACTGTAGTTATGGTGGAGGGTTATCTCTGGGGGTTGAGAGTCAGATAATTTGTCAGTTTTGGAGTGTGGCTTCAAAGAACAAACTTTTGATGCAACTGGGCTGTGATGATTATGCCTTTTTTTATTTTTCAATTTAGGCATACTTCGGTATATTATTGTACACTTCCTTACAGTTAATCTATCTTTTCTAAGAACTTCTTCCTCTTTCCCTAAAAATAATGACTGGGCTACATCTTCTTTCTCTAAGCTATTTTCCAACTCGGCGGTTTTCCAGTTTAACTATGATGTGATTGAACTTGGATATAAAGTTACTGCTATCTGACCTGTACAACCAATTGGTGATCTCGAAGGTCTGTAGATAGCCTTTAGACCGATGCAATTAGATATATTTACAGTTAGGTTCTTTTATAACAATATACCTGTATCAATGTATTCATGCATACAAGTTTTTGCATCCGTGGGACTCGAAACCGCGCCCCCTGAGTTGTAGTCGAATGCACTGCACGTCACAGAAGCCGTCTATATTACTATAGGTAGATACCTACTATGAATATGCTATAAATTCGACAATAATGTTCTAACTTCCATATCTATATTTTAAGTTGTTCAAAATAAAACTAAAAAACATCAATTAAATATTTTTTGTTAAGTATATCTCGCTTTTTGAACCTTAAAAGTACATTATGTAGAGCTAAGGTTATGGAATAAGTAAGCACAAGTTACTGTAATAAGTACTTTTCTGTGCTTTTACGCAGCCACTGGAGATGGAGAACTTCGCTTTACAAGTAAAGTGAATCAGTTGAAAAGCGCGTATGCGGCTCGCGCACGCGCTCTCGCCTTCACAGTGTGCGACCGTAATAGATTTGACACGCGGGAAACTTGTATAATCTGCTGAGAAAACGCGGTAAATAAATTAAAAAAAAACTTTATCTTTAATTTAAAAACAGAATAACAGTTTAATCTTTTTATTTAAATTTTTAACCTGTTCCCAATGAATAATAAAAAAACAATTTACGAGATTTATACATTGTTTAGCTTTTGTTTTGTTTTGTATCTAACTGTATTTATTACGAGTTATAGTATATAGAGAGATAAAAACATGGTGTTTCAGTAGGCATGGCTCGTTCAGCCATGTTCGCGCGCAGCCTGGTTCTCGCTGTTCTGGCGGTGGTCGCACAGGCACTCACCATAAACGAAGGTATGTTCTAAGTTGAATTTTTAAGTAGCAATTAGGAAATATTAAAATATAATGCAAAATGCAAATCTAAATAAATACATATACCTACTTATAACTCGGGACTCATATTTTGGACCTAAGTTGCGAGACAGACGAGAAGTATAGAGCACATTTTAGAGCCAAGATATACATCCCAAGGTATACCTACATTAGTTCAGTAAGTACCTACAGAAGTACGTAACTTCTATTATATCAACTGATAATTTTATTGAAATTACATTTTTAATATTTTTAAGGGTTCTGTACCTACCTCAAGAGGCAAAAATTGAAATGTTATAGGATCGCTTCTTTGTCAGTCTATCTGTCTGTCTGTCAAGACTTTTTTCTTAGGAATGCGTGGGGTATCTAGTTGAAATTCATATCACACACTCAGATCTATAACGTATTGAAACTGCAAAAATCAAACACCTAATTCAATGCATTCAAAATATATTACGATTTATGTACCTAAGTACATAGCTTAAATTACGGAACGCTCGGTGCACGAGTCCTATTCATATTTGACCGGCTCCCACTTGGCGACAAGTGGGGTAGGTAGACTATTTAATTTAAAATTTTGACATAACTAAAACATTTTTTTTTTTTTTTTTTTTACGTGCGCAAAATCCCCACGGATACCTCCCCACCGGAGCCGGTGGAGGAGGTTATGTCGGACTCGAACCGACTAAAACGCACGCCGCCTGTGGGTCGTTTCGGTTGCCGAAGGTGAGGTTGACAGGCATATCCCTCGCACCCCGGCCGACCCAGGGCCATCTCTCACGATCTGGCCCTCTTCTCGGGTGTGGGGACCACAGAGTCCCCAACTCGTCCCCGGAAACGGGGAGGCGCGCCACGCGCGCCGCCGCCGCGACCTGCTTCTGCAAGGGTGACAGGCGGCTTCACCTGTCAACCCCAGGCCGGCGCTCATGGGGGGCGGAGGTCGTTCATCGACCTCCGACGCCCGAGTTGCCTTCGTGCGCGGGCAGGGATTATTAAATTCGAAATTAATTGCGTTATTAATCAGTAGCTACTCCTATAAAATGTATTTTATTTTTAAGCTTATATTGTAAATTTGCATGCCTTTTAGGTGGAATGCGGAATGATCAAACTTTTAAACCAATGTACCAACAATTTGTACCTGTGTTCGCAAATAAAGATGAAATTGAAATTGAAATAGTTTTCCACTTGCCACGATCTTGTCATACCTCTTTCGCGTCTTCTATCATATACCAATTAAATTACAAATGGGTTAGGCATGTAAATTTTACTCGTAACTTGTGGGTATTGTTGCTATGACACAAGACACTGATAAACTTACACCTAAATGATAACTCGAGTAGATAATATATGTAGGTAGGTTCTCGTACGTACTTAATAATAGGTCGTACATATGAAATTGCGGTTTTTTTTTTAAGAAATTGGAGGGAACCCAATTTTCAGTACTAACATTTTTACTTTTTTTTAGGAATGACAAATCCAAATTAGGTATATGATTTTTATGTGTATGAAAGCTTTCACCTCTGAGTCTGGGGTCTGCTTTACCAGTCTAACTACGGATTAGGCCGAACTTCTATCGTGTAAGTAATATATAAAATATAAAATAAGTGTTAACTAATCCGGGAATTTTTCATACATATTTTGAAGACTACAACATACGGGCTCAAAGGGATATGAAGCTTCAAAATATACCCCGGGCGAAGCTGGGGTGGGTCATCTAGTAAATAATAAGAAGATAAATATATTAAGGTAGAATCTTTATTTAGTTACTTTTATGTCACTGTTTATTTTTAATCATTCACCCAATCTACAATAGTAAATAAAGATATAGACTAATATTTACAAGAATATAAAAATAGGATACTAAAGTTCAAGCATCGAAAAATTCCTCACCATCGATATCGACTGGTAACGTGCCCAATTAGACTAGAATAGACAGTAGACGTGGTTGTATCTGCGTATGGGGTTCCACCAAGATACTAGGGTATCAAGTCTTCTTCATCATATCTGTATACTCACTACACAGATATTCGAGTATATTCTGATTTCTGACTAACAAGTACCTATTACTAATGATTTGACCACAATTTGCAGTATGTAACTTATGATTTGTTACGTATTTCCTATGAATTGACCACAATAACTAACCTTTTTTTGAATCATCATTCATTCGGTCATATCCTAAAATATTGATGATTAGCTGTTGGTTATAGTTTAGTCAGTATTGAAAAAGGTCTCACCTTTATCTTACCACAGACCATGAAATCATCAAAACAATCCCTTTATTAACTTAGTTAAAACATTTACCAAACCCAGAAGTTATACATGCAAGATCACGAAGTTCAAGAAACAAGAAGAAAAGAATATCAAAACCATAATGATATCTTCCCTATTTCACAATTTCCTTATACTAAAGCACTTGAATATGAAAATAACCCGAGTTTACCCTCTCCATAGAAAACCGTCAGTCAAACTAAACATAAATTCCCATTAGAACAGCCGGGATACTATTTACGGAGTCATTAGCAACTCGAAGACAGAGGGAAATAGAAACACAAGCATAATTCTTATAGAATGAGTCTGTTCGAGTTCCATATTCTTAGACAGTGACTAAAATCAATATCTATATTTCTATTAGAGACATTGTTTTCTATACTATTAGACAAGAGAAAGAATATGAGAAGGATAGAAATGAATTTCCTTTTAAAAATACCTTTTTTATACAAACAAATTAACAGTGGGGCCTTTTTTTTTACGTGCGCAAAATCCTCACGGATACCTCCCCACCGGAGCCGGTGGAGGAGGTTATGTCGGACTCGAACCGACTAAAACGCACGCCGCCTGTGGGTCGTTTTGGTTGCCGAAGGTGAGATTGACAGGCATATCCCTCGCACCCCGGCCGACACCAGGGCCATCTCTACCGATCTGGCCCTCTCCTCGGGTGTGTGGGGACTACAGAGTCCCCAACTCGTCCCCGAACTGTAGGGCCTAGAATGTCAATGACAATAAGTTTTTGTAATAAAATTATTCACACTTCACTTTATTTAATTGTGCATAAATACATTTTAGTTTAAAATAAAAGTGATAGATATTACTGTAAAGAGAAAACTCTACCGGTTTTGCACTCACTTTTTTTTTTTTGTTATACCGCTTATGTAGCAGACAAGCGCACGGCCCACCTGATAGAAAGTGGTTGCCGTGGCCTATGGACGTGTATAACACCAGAGAAGCCACACTCGCGCTGCCGACTTACAGGGTCGTAGTCTCTGTGCCGTCAGTGTAGAGGACAAAGCAGGTCAAGCCTTTAGTCATCCCACTGACAGCACAAATTCTCCAGTGAACTTTGATGAAGAGAATGAGATTTGGTGGCATGTTTATCTAGTTAAGATTAAAAGAGTGTGTGTTAAGCATAACCCATCGATGGCATAACCTGTTAGTGTGCTGTCAGTGGGAAGATCAAAGGCTTATCCTGATTGTGCCTTCTACACTGACTGCACAGAAACTGTTCTTACAGGATTGGCAGTACGAGTGTGACTTCTCTGGTGTTGCACACATCCATTAGCTACGATAACCACTTTCCATCAGGTAGGCCGTGTGCTTTTCTGCCTTGGAAGTTGGATAAATATTTATTAAATAAATGTTAATGATAAAAGATTATTTGTCTGTTTGAGTTATAAGCCGGCTCAAGTATATGTTACAAGATGGCGCTTATAACATTCAGGCTATAGTTTGTTTTGTTTGTTGACTGAATAAATATTCTTCATGAGAATTTTTTTTTTTGGTAGTAAATAAATCTCGCGAATGCAAACGAGTAGGATTCGTCCAGTATTAATTAGTTACCTACTGCAAAATGTTAAACACGCTGCTTTCACTTTCGTCTACCTAGTTTGCACCTACCAGGCGTTTAAATAAAGCTATAAAGATATAAAGCTTATTATTAAACTAAACTAAGCTCGTGGCTTGTGGCTAGTCACAAAACAATAAGCCACGAAGTTCCCGAACTCCGAGGAAGCCGGGATTGCCCGAGACTCATAATCTATTTGATGCATACTGCCAATAAATTCTATCTTAACTTTGTGCATTCAGACGTTAATCCTCTTAACTCCTAAGCTTCAATATAATAATGATCCACAATATCTTTTGCTCTTTGCCATAATTGGAGGGTATTTGATAATCATTATCATCACTGCGTTAGTCTAGATTGCTTTGTGGAGGCACCTGTCACCCTAGCAGAAGCAGACCGCGGCGGCGGTAAGTTTCTCGTTACCGGGGACGAATTGGGGCTCTCGTCCCTACACCCGAGGAGGGCCAGATCGGGAGAGACGACCCTGGGTCAGTCGGGGTGCGAGTGATATGCCTGTCAACCACACCTTCGACAGCCAATAGTGACTCACAAGCGCCGTGCGTTTTAGTCGGTTCGAGTCCGACATAACCTCTCCCACCGGCTTCGGCTGGGAGATATCCGTGGGGATTTTTCGCACGTAAAAAGAAGTCTAGATTTGTAGAAGGTTGTATTTTATAACTTGGAGCCCGTACTCCTGCTCTTTGTCCTCTCTTTGAGCTCATCTTGACTTTAGCAGGAGAGACAGTTAACTGACCTCGGTTGATTAATAGGTGTACCGGGTACCAGGTGAGGTTGACTTGGGTCACAAAGGTCTTGGTGGGTCTTCATACACTCATTCATAATAATCTATTTGTCACTTACTTCTAATAAAATACATTATGGTTCGGCGTACTTACCTTTGAATTTATATATCTAATGATGAAATTATATGCCGTGATTATAATATAATATAAGTATTTTAATTAATAGTTAATATAATATTATTATTAGCCGAGTTTTTCTCGGCAGAGTAGAATTTGAACTTTCGGTGTCGTACAAGGCGACTAAGGGATAGGGTTGTTTAACATCATACAGATATATATAGCCCAAACTCAGCTTCAGATGCTTGACTAGAGTCAACAATAGTGTCCGGAATATAAGCAATAGACTCATCCCCTATTACGTGGAAACGAATATGGGTGTGGGTCTTAATTCACGTCTACCTAACCCTCCGGGCATAAAGGCGTGATTATATATTTGTATGTAATTATTAATTAAGTTTCATGCTAAAGGAGTAGATCTCTCTAATTAAGAACATTTATGAGATATATTATAATATAAAGAGTGCTATATTCTCGATGCTTCTGCTCTGGGGTTAATAAGCAAGGCCTATAAAAATAAACTCATTCACAAAGTTTATCCAGCTTAGTTCTCACAACACACAACAATCACCTACGGTATTATACTAATAAACTAGAAGCTACATGGACCTGAACTAACACTCAGTATAAACAAACCTCCCCAATTTACCCGGAGTAGTTGCAGACGGCCTAGTTTATTTGTCACACTTAGTTACGTGTCGACTTGTTCCTAGTGACCTCTCCTCGATGGAGATAACAGGATCAAATTAATTAACATATAAGGATAGTCATGTCCTGGCTGGTAGACCTTTACTCTAAGAGGATTACGAGCTTTTGTAACACTGATTAGGTACACTGCTTGTCATAGCCGGTGTAATAAAATATTTCTGAACATCTAGAGCCCCTTATCGCAGAAGAAAATAAGACAATTACCTTATAATTAAGGCAGGGTTTTATTAACACCATACTATAGGTAACAAGGATATTACCGTTAAATAGGTACTATTTCATGGGATACAGTCGTATAGTGAACAGCTCTATCTGTAGTAGCCTTTTTGTTTTTTTTTTTACGTGCGCAAAATCCCCACGGATACCTCCCCACCGGAGCCGGTGGAGGAGATTATGTCGGACTCGAACCGACTAACACGCACGCCGCCTGTGGGTCGCTTTGGTTGCCGAAGGTGAGGTTGGCAGGCATATCCCTCGCACCCCGGCAGATCCAGGGCCATCTCTTATGATCTGGCCCTCTTCTCGGGTGTGGGGACCACAGAGTCCCCAACTCGTACCTGGAAACGGGGAGGCACGCCAAGCGCGCCGCCGCCGCGGCCTGCTTCTGCCAGGGTGACAGGCGGCTCCACCTGTCACCCCCAGGCCGGCGCTCATGGGGGGCGGAGATCGTTCATCGACCTCTGACGCCTGAGTTGCCTTCGTACGCGGGCAGCTTGGCTTGCGATTATCTGTAGTAGCCTTCACGATTCTTACAATAACGAAACTCCAAAACAAGTATGAGATGGCCCTAGTAGAGGAAAAATTTTAAACTAGAACCCGACTACTTAAAAAGTATTAAACAAGAAAATATCAAGGATAGCCCGTGGTCGTATGCCACTTTTCCCTAGAATGAATTGTTTTATCATACCACTATCTTCCACAAGAATTCTTTTCTTATATTATTTTGGTGCAAGCAATATGTATAATTTAAACATATTTGAACTGTACTAATTTGGCCCTTTTAGCTGATACCAAACACGACATATTAATGTCAAATATTTTTTTTAACACAGTAATTTATGACCGCTAGAGGCAGCCACAATAAATTCAGTTACACGATAAATCTATACTAATATTATAAAGCTGCAGAGTTTGTTTGTTTGAACGCGCTAATCTCTGGAACTACTGGTCCGATTTGAATGATTCTTTCAGTGTTGGGTAGTCCATTTATCGAGGAAGGTTTTAGGCTATATATCATCACGCTACTACTTAAGGGAGCGGAGCATTGATAATAAATGTTAACAAATCCGACAATTTTTCATACATATTTTGAAGACTAAAACATACGGGCTCAAAGGGTTATGAAGCTTCAAAATATACCCCGGGCGAAGCTGGGGTGGGTCGGCTAGTAGCCTGTAACCAGGAGACGACTAAGACGCTCCTAACAATACCTCATTTGTCCAGTTCTAATAAGTGGTTGAGGAGCTATGAGGGGAAAGATGAACCTCAATACACCTGTCAAAATCATAACCCTCTTTTGCTTCGTCGTAGTCGGGTAAAAAGCTTCGTATAGATTGTCAGATTTTACCAACTTTTATATCTATGTGTCTTCAAGTGCCGCGCCAACGAAGCAGCTAGGAACATTGACAGCCTCTGTGGCGTGGCTGTAGTGAATACGACTACAACACAGGAGGCGCGGGTTCGATCCCCGCTCAGTGCAAATATTTGTATGCATGAATATGGGTATTTGCATTGGTCTGGGTGTTTCTATGTATAATATGTTTGTATTTACAAAAAAAAGTATTTAAGTATGTTTATCCGTATTCTAGATTCCATAACACAAGCTAGTTAAACTATGCTTACCATGGGTCTAGATAGCGTTGTGTAGAATGTTGTAGAATATTTATTTATTTATATTTAGATACTTGAACCATTGACCACGCCAAACGGATTACTGCCTGGTATCCTATCTTTTATTTTATTCGTAAAACAAACAAACAAAGGTCGTACTTCGGATTGATATATGTATATATATATACAGTATGTTATTTTATTTATTTAAGTACTAACTGGATGCGTAGCTGTCAGTTATCGCGACCAGTTCAGTAACCACTAAACCGATTTTATTAAAGTTCGGTACAGAGGTAGCCCAACCGGGCGTGAAAGCATAGCAGGCAGACTGATAGATACTTTCGCAACAATAATATTAGTATGGCATTTATAAATAGCTAGTCGTGAGATACATTACAGACATGGCGAACGCATCATAATATTCACCTTTCTTCACAATATATGGGCAGAGTAAACGAGTCACCATAAGCATAATTAAGGTATGCACAACAGTGGTATAAATTAAAGGAAAGCTTCCTATAATGGGGTCAAGGGACATCTGGTGTGCCTTATTTGGATCCGTGACTTAACACTATGCGCAAGCGCATCATGTTTACCGACTTGTAAACAAGACTTTTATGGCGTAATTCTATCAAGTACTTGGGTATGAGTAAACAGTTACTGGAAATAGGGTTATGTTGAGGAAAAATCATGATTTTGATTGAATTATGGAACAATGATCTTTTGCTTGGCTCCTAAGGGTCGTAGCATGTTGCCAAATTTGAATATCTTCCATAAGAAATGAGTTTTTAGGTATCGTACAGGTAATTTTAGAGGTTACCGCGTTTACACTCAATTCTTCAGCTTTATCGTCGTTTTACAAGCTGATTTTATAGTAGTTTTGGAATATAAGATTTTGGGCACAGTTTCTGTAGCAAAAAGTTTGGAATCATTAAGTTAAAAAAAAAATAGGAATAATGTCCGGGTGATCAGCATCCTGTGCAGCTAGCTGTGTGGTGACGGAGAAAGAATACAAGTATAACCACCCCATCTCATGCGAAGGAAAAAAGGAAGGAAAAATGTATTAAGAGCCGATCAACGGAAAAATACACAGACAGTATCACTGTGAGAGAAGTAAAACTTGAAATAAAACCCTGTGTCAATCGTCAGGCCTGCGTGGAAACAGTAGGCCAAAGCCACTCAACATTTGGTAGAGGACTAGTTCAGGGCTGCGTATGAGTATTATAGTATGAGTTTTATAATTTAATTTTTGACAAGTAGCAATTTGTTGGCCGATGTATAGTAGATTATAATGACGAATGTATCGAATTTGACGTTTGTGACATATGTTGACGACTGTCAAATACACCAAATATCTTTTTTTTTTCCTCTCTTTTGGCAAGTAATAGATGTATGCCAATGTCAAGTAAATGTCTTTAGAGATGGCGAGACGCCAAGGTCAAGTTTTTCAAGTGGCAGTCCTCTGTAAAGTTGTGGGGACTTTACTAGAAGCTCCCTTTTTTTTTTTTTTTTTTTTTTACCTGCGCAAAATCCCCACGGATACCTCCCCACCGGAGCCGGTGGAGGAGGTTATGTCGGACTCGAACCGACTAAAACGCACGCCGCCTGTGGGTCGTTTTGGTTGCCGAAGGTGAGGTTGACAGGCATATCCCTCGCACCCCGGCCGACCCAGGGCCATCTCTCACGATCTGGCCCTCTTCTCGCATGTGGGGGGACTACAGAGTCCCCAACTCGTCCCCGGAAATGGGGAGGCGCGCCACGCGCGCCACCGCCGCGGCCTGCTTCTGCCAGGGTGACAGGCGGCTTCACCTGTCACCCCCAGGCCGGCGCTCATGGGGGGCGGAGGTCGTTCATCGACCTCCGACGCCCGAGTTACTAGAAGCTCCCTAGGGAGATTTGGAACCATCACAAAAAGTAACAATTCACTGTAATTTGCCACTTTCCACACTTGTGTGCGTTGTCAAAGAGATTAGGTATATGTAAAAATCCATCATTTATATACATAAAATCTCGAATTCACACCTATTAGGGAAAATAAAAAAATACCTACCGCGATGCACCCTTCTTCATGTTGGCGCCAAAAAACCCTCTCGTACATATATTTGTCATTCTATTCTACAATGTCGGTAATCTTTCGTTCCGAAACCGGTATACAGACATAGATTATATTGTAACAGTGAATTTTATGTAAATCTGGTCGTATTTCAGACAAATTTGCTTGATATTGTTATTCTTTGTAGAAGCTCTTTTAATCATAATTAATAAACACCTCTTTTAATATAATGGAGGTTGAATGAGGGAATAATGTATTTACGCTCGCACGTTCCCTAAAAATATAGGTACCTATATTTTGTAATGGTGGTAGATATTTACCTCATTATTTCGGGGAACATTACCTTCTTTATATTTGTAATATGTTATCAAAAATTTGGGTTTCAGATTTTTTGATTTAATTTTTGATTTTTGAGGCACACGCACCGATATGGTGGAGTCCAATGAACTGTGCTGTGTCATCATCCTCTTTCTAGCGATTTCCTAGTTGCGTCTAAAACTTGCGCTTTGTAGCCCGGGGTTCTGCTTGCTACGAGTATTTTTGAGCAGAAGTAACGAGATTTCTTGGACTACCACCTGACTTCCCACTCTCAGCAGGAAAGCTTACGCCAAGGATGCATCGAATGACAGGTGAGGTTGGCTAGGACTCCAAATGTGTAGGTAGGGCTTTGTATAGAAGACCAAAAATTCTGTGAACTGAAGTGCGTCGCCACGGTCCCTTCAATATTGTCAAATCATGCTAAATGGTCTTCTATTTGCAATAAAACAGTATGCATACTGTTTTATTGATTTATTACTTGAAATCGATCAAAGAATCAATTTACATTATTCAGTTTTGGCACATAGTAAAGAGCACATATGAACGTCAAAATTTACAATTATGTCAAGAAATATTATAAAAATATTATATAATATAAATAAAACATTGGAAAATCATTCTTTCGATGGTTCGGTAGGTTAGTTCTACTGAGAACATAACACAACATAAACTCACGCCTATATCTCCGAAGGGGTAGGCAGAGGTGCTAGCACCCACATTTCGCCAGTTTATGTTTATGTTGTAGGTGGCGAGCCTATTGCCATTAACCGGGCACTTATAAACCTGCGATAAAAACACACATAACTTCGAAAAGCATCGAAAAGTCATTGGTGTGTGCCATGGTAAAACCTGGGATCGAACCAGAGACCTCGTCTCAGCAGTCCATCACCACTTGGTTACTGAGAAGATACCAGCAAGAAAGTCAGAGAACTATATTAGAACTAGATTATCTTTCGTTTGAATATGGTTTTGTTTACAATTTATGTTGTGCGAGCAAGCAAGAGACTTAGGTTGACCACGCATTTCCATCATCGAGATAATAGCCGTAGGTCCAATACATCTACACCTACATCCTAACCAACTATGCTATCTCGCATAAATATCACGTTAAATCTGTCAATTTCGCATCTTGCGCATAAATCAATGCTTCATAATGAACGAATTTATTGATAACCCGTACTAATGAATGTAAAGATCTTTTGTAAGAACTTCTGAGGGTGACTGTCCAAGTATAGGAAAAAAGTGTTCCCCCTTTCTTGAATTCATAAACTATGTACCATATTCTGTATTCTACGAGCGGAATAATGAAAACCACAACGCTGCCGCTGCCGCCGGTTAGTTAGTACGACGTGGCAGCATATGGTGCTTACATTATAAATTTACGTACTAAGTACATGTTTTGTGGAGCTTATGAAGTATTTATACATAATGTATTGTGCTTCGTGAACTAATATTTGATTAGGTTCGCAGACGGCTGGATTATTCATTATATTTTTTATTCAGTAATCTTTTCGGGGTGGATTCTTTTGAAATAGTTGTGAGTTTTTTTTAGAACATTAGATTAGTATGGATGTGGATAGTAAAGACATAAAAGAGAAAAAGTAAAGAAATAAAAAAAATGTTTTTTTATACAACTCAAGTGGCAGACAAGCATACGGCCCACCTGATGGAAAGTGGTTACCGTGACCTATGGATATGTGCAATACCAGAGGACTCATACAGTGCTCAAAATACACTCAGGACAAGCTTTTGGTCTTCCCACTGACAGCACAGAACCTCTCCCGTGAGCTCTGGCTACCATATTCACCGCCGGAAACACAACACGAGGTTATTGTAGTCTGTGATCTGTAGGGTGGAGGTACTTCCCCAGTCGGACTGCTCGATTGGAACGGGAATATCGTCGTGTCCTTTAATTCGAATGTCGAATCATACTCGTACTGGTATATTAGTCAATGTAATACTTTTAAAATTAGTTTTAAATGGTATCTGGCGAAATAAAAGACAAGGACTAACTGTATGTCTTTACATGGCTATCCTACTACATGAGTCTAGAAAAAAAAACGATAACCCAATATTCCTAAATACCCCCATTTACATAATGCCATTGTCTTGTTACATGCAATAGAAATAAATGAATTCAATAAATGATGCGCAATAATTGACTTTCACATATTGTAAGTTGATTCGACTATCAAAATTTTAAAATTTCAAGAACAGTTTTGAATGCTAATATCCTCAAATGTAAACGCCATGTTATCGGTGTAAACTTGTAAGTGGCCTTCAGTATGTTATTGATTTTCACCTACTGTTATTTTTTATCTGTAAATTTTCCTTAAATATGTTAAAATAAAAAAAATTATAATTGCCTAGTAGAGCAAGAATGTGACATGTTGTTTAGACGATGCAACTCATTGCTTCAATGTTATTGTATGCAACAGGTAAGAAACTAATATCGTGTGAATCAGCCTTAAAGTACTGTAATTACGATTAATTCATTACAATCTGATTAAATAGGTAACGAACATTTCGAAATCGGATATCTAAAAAGAGGTCACTTTATTTTATAGAGGGAGATAGTTCCCACTGTCATCGTAAGACGTATACCTAGAAGAATTTGGACAGTTTCGGGTTTTGTGGTCAGAGCGTTCCCCCTGTAAGCGAAAGATCGCGTGTTCCAATCCAGCATTGACCGTTTAAATTTTTTCTGTTTAATCAATTTGAATAGTTAGCAATTTTGGTATGCTTACTATAAATAACACTTAATATAGATGTGATATTGGTTGCCGTAATATCCTCTTTAATCTTTAAACGACATGTTATCGGTGAAAACTTGTAAATGGCCTTTGATATGTTATTTGACTTTCACCTACTGTTACTTTTTAGCTGTAAGTTTTCCTAAAATGTAAAAATAAATTAAAAAAAGGAAAATTCTAAATGCTTTAATATTACATTCAAGAGGTCGCTTTAGTTCTTAAGTTTTTACGTTCGATAACGTTTAACTTTGTTATTGTGAACGAGACTAAATATGAGAAGAAAATGTAAGCGGTCACGATAACCACCCACCATCACCATAGTCCAAGTCTCATAAATCATGAAACAAAATTTAACATCGTGTAAACATTATAAACGACTTTACGAATGACCAAATAAGTATTAAAGTCCGTTAATAAAATGCACGGGTTGCAACAGTGACCTCATCGGCACGGTCCATAGCACCGTTTATCACAAATCAGCGCCTACGCACCGTGGCGAGAATTGGTTCCTTCAAATTTATGATTTATGTTCCTAAAGACATATATAGGTATTGCGATTTATGAGTTTAGTAGAACAATTTATGACTTTAACTATTAAATAACAATTTATATTCGTGTAGTCAGTATTAGTCAGTAGTCTATGATTTTCCTAGCGATAACAACCTCTCATTTAGTTGTCAATACCCTTTTTTTTACGTGCATAAAATCCCCACGGATAACCCGCGCCGGAGCTGGTAAGAAAGGTTATTACTCGAACTGAATAAAACGCATGGCGTCTGGTTGACGAAGGTGAGGTTGATAGGCATATATCCCTTGCACCCCGGCTAACCCAGGGCCATCTCTTTCGATCTGGCCTTCCTCGGGTATGGGGGCCCCAGAGTCCCCAGGTCGTCCCCGGAAATGGAGAGGCGCGCTAATGCATCTGCCAGGGTGACAGGCGGCTTCACCCGTCACCTATGCAATTCTAATCTTGTCTAAATAGCATTTGTGGCGGTAATGTACAGCGTTCAACTTCACGTTCACTCAAATCAAACATTTTGTATTTGTGAATGTGTGTATGTATTGGTTTGGGTGGTAATAAAAAGTTTATAAGTATGTATTCAAGAAGGAATACTTACTTTAGTATACAAGCGCTCTGTGCTATAATATTTTCTGGAATGTTTAGGTATATTTATTTATTGTTGCTTTACACATGGCTTGTGTGAATGCTGAAAGTTAGTTACTGATATTCTTTCAGTGGTTAGGTATACCTCCATATATTCTTTTCAAAATCTTTTGTATTCTCTCTTACCACTCTTCAGTCCAGTCCGTTTTAACATCAATTTGGCCGTCTGCGTCCAGCGAGTCTAAAACGGCTACATTGAGCGACTTTGCTAATAACGAGTAACTTTGTGAATTTCCAATAATATAATATAAGATTTTATTGCTGTTAGTGGTTACATAGGTACCTTATTGACAAACATTTAAAAACATTGTATTAAATAGAGGTACTAAAACCAATTATTTTCTTTTTTCCTTTTTCACTTTTTCTATCTAAACGAAATTCTCAGCATTTGGTTCTCCCCTCTTAGTCTTAACAGCTTGTCTTTCTGCAAAGGCCTCCTCCAATTGTCACTAATATGAGCTGAATTCCAACAATTCATGTAGTAAGTTGTAGTCTCATGTAGTAAATATTGCCGTGAGACAAAATTATATTACCCTAATACGATTCTAATTAAGTGGCCTTTTTAGACCTGTTGGTGTATCGAGTTTACGGTTCACACTCTCGGTTTCAAATAAATTAACCGTAAACTATAAACGAAACCTCATATTGCACCGACTACATTCCAGTCATAATTAATTCACAACCTGCCTACGTAGATGATTTCATTCTAATTTCGACAGAACATTGTATTCATAACGTATTGTGTGAAGTAGCTAATTTGATTATGATGTCATTCTCAATAGGATATATATCTTTGTTTATCTTCCATTTTTTGGACTGATTTTGACCGAGTGGATTTAATGTACCGTACTCTCCGAATGAAGTTTACCTGAAAGCTGGTATACCTACATGATGAATTGACGAGGCTCTAGTGCAGGCTTTCCTTTTATTAAAATATTTATTCTGTCAATTGACTGCATACCCCGTAGATAACAAAAGGCTTGTTTTATACCACTTGTGTGGCAGACAAGCACAAGGCTCACCTGATGAATAGTGGTTACCGTGGGCTATCGACCGATAGACCTCGTTTTAGCAGTCCATTACCCATACCACTAGGCTACCGCGGTTTTTTACTACTATACTATAATGACTACTTAACAAAATGTACATAAAAGAAAATAGACAATAGTATAAAAGGTTTTGAACTTTGTTTTGTCTTTGCCCATTTAAACAGCCTAACGCTCACGTTAACTGGCCAGTGACTGTATAACCTCACTTATTATAGGCGTAGCGTGGGTTTTAGGGTCCGGTTTGCCTAATCACAGGCCTAATTTAGTAACACAGTATACATATACCTAAACAATACCTACAGTCTATCATACTATATATCTTTACATAGCATGGAACCATAGACGGATACGTATACGTAATTACTGTCATTATTCAGTGACAATAACTTTCCGCCCGTCTGTACTTCTGTAAGCTTAGATCTTCTAAACTACGCAACGGCTTATGATGCGGTTTTTACAATCATTTTGTTATTTTTTCCTGCGATAAGACTATTTAATGGTATGATGATGAGTTTCTAACAACTGTTGTGGTTTGATTAAATTGAAATAACAAAAATAACATCCACGTGTTTTTAAACTTTTAAACAATCTAATATTATAACAAGTATCATGCCGTTTTTCGTAAACAGGAAGATACGACGCGACAGTTTTTAAAAGTTACCTACATACATACATATATATTTTACATACATATACACTATGGCAGTCGTTACGGATAGTTGGAATCTTCAAAAATGTAACAAGTCTAACTCCAGAACTTTGATATCGCCAATCGGTTGTGGAGGTCAGATGGCAGTAACTTCACGTAAATTATCGAAACTCAGTCGCATCTTAGTTGGTTGCGCCGATGGTAGAATCTGTATTTTCTGACGCGGAAACACACGCTTCCTGTACCCATCTCCCCTCCCGCACTACCTCTAAGTGAAAGATAGCAATAGTTTTCGCCCGCCAATTGTCAAATATAGACGCATATTCAGTCCCGCTTTGAACTAGCCAGCGCAATGGCGGCGGCGCTCGCGTCTCTCAGAAATGAATAATATTTGTTGTATTTTAACCGCTTTCATAGACCTTTACCGATCGGATTGTGCCTCTCGTGTGTCCCTCAAGTGATTTAGTGATGTGGACAGCAGCTCCTGAGCCAGGAAGCGGAGATCGGTGCAACGGCCCAGCCAGCAAATGACAAAACAGCACGTGGCGTAGTAAAGGTTAGTGCATCCTCTCCTAATTTCTCGGGTTGCATTCAATGCCTAATCACATCCGCGGCAACCCGATCACCTGTCTTGTTTGTGTGTAAAGCGTCAATGGAACAGTTAACTTCATCCCCGCATAATACAGTCCACTAGCTCACGTGGCCAATCGCGCCACCATTCTTTTTGGTCCTGATCGAACCGGATCCTTGGCCGTAGTTCGTAGTTTGTTGTTATTCTATTGGGAATAAACGCACCGCACCTGGATGCCTGGTTATTTTAGTAGAAAACCCCGCATCTAGGCATTTAGGCTTAGAATTTTGTTGTCCGTTCGCCGCTGGCTCGCATCGTACTTACCTAATACATACATAGGTTAGGTATCGTATCGACACTTAGTCGTAGTTTCGCAATTTTGTTATTATTCTATTGGGAATAAACGCACCGCGCCTAAATACCTAGTTATTTTAGTAGAAAACCCCGCATCTAGGCGTTTAGGTTAGATCTTAGGTATACTAGACACCCTAGTGCATAGGCACAGTGTAATACCTAACGCATTTGGCTTTTGTTTTTATTTGTTTCAATCTCTAAGTTGTCCGTTCACCGCTAGCTCGCATCGTATTTACCTAATACGGTAGGTACACAGCTATACCTCGCTCGCATTCCTCTTATCGTATCAATCCTTGGTCGTAGTTTGGCATTTGTTATTATTCTATTGAGAATAAACGCACCGCACCTGAATGCCTAGTTATTTTAGTAGAAAACCCCGCATCTAGGCAGGCTAGGTTTAGATCTTAGGTATCCTAGACACCCTAGTGCATAGGCACAGTGTAATACCTAACGCATTTGGCTTTTGTTTTTATTTGTTTCAATCTCTAAGTTGTCCGTTCACCGCTAGCTCGCATCGTATTTACCTAATACGGTAGGTACACAGTTGTACCTCGCTCGCATTTCATTCAAATTCATACGAAAGTATTTTAATTTGAATAGATATTACGCAATACTTAATCCCTGAAATAATAGTTGAACCTAGACAGCGACCATCGCGTAGGTACGATCTTGTTGCTATGCGCGTTAGTTCAAGTTTGCACTGGCAGTTATAAGTACCTACCTACCTACGGATATCGCTCGCGCCGCGTCGCTGCTCTGTACCGCGAAGATTAAGTCATTTCATATTTGTTGTTTACCGCACTTTAGTTTGATATTTAATTGTAAACATGTCCCCAAAGGTTGATAGGACCGGTAATGGGGTTCAATTGAAACTTTTATACGCTAAAAGAGAAATGATTTACTCTCGCGTACAATCGATTTGTGATAATGCACTTAAAACCTCTGATTTGGCCATTAGAGATTCGTTCTTGTGTTCTATAGAAAACTTAGATAGTCTACGCGCGGATTTCGAAACCTTAGTACATGACATCAACGTTTTAGAGTTGAATGTAAATCCCGATTACTCAGTGAGTTATCAAGCCTTGTCGTCGTTTGACGATTTGTATTGTCGTATCAAACGCGTCGCTAGGAGTTTGGAGAAACCGTCTGACCGACCCAATCCCACTCGCGACCGACCTAAGTTGCCACCAATTCAAATACCCGAATTTGATGGTAACATTCGCAATTGGGGTTTATTTATAGATAGTTTTGAGAATACAATAGATAAGAACGTTTCGTTGACAGATCACGAAAAATTGCATTATCTCGTTGAAAAATTAACTGGTAAAGCTGTAACCGTTTGCGCTGGAATTACGTTTAGTGCCGAAAATTATAGTTTAATTTTAAATACTGTTACGTGCACGGGGTACAATTAAATGCCGTTTACTCAACGAAGAGATTTATTAGCTCACCACAAACTAGACAATTAGATCACTAGTACACACAGTACTTCTTCAACAGTTCCAGTCGCTCAGTAGTTCACAGTAGTCCACAGTCGTTGCTCAGGTCGCAGGTAGAATCTTCTTCGGTCGCTTAAGTTCGCTGTGTTCGTTATCGATCTCAAAGACTGAATGAATCGTGTTGCTATGCGAGCATGTCTTTATACCTCTCAATTAGGAGAATCGAATTATCTGGAAAGTTCGCGAGCGATAAAAACCTATTCCTTTGATCTTGCCGCCGCCGCTGACCTTCGAGTACGTTCTCGATATTTACCTATTGTTTATTTTTATTCAACAAATTGTGTAGGTACTCGTAGGTATGTTGTGACTTTTTGTTGACGATTCCAGATTTTTCTATGCCATTCGGTAGAGTACCTCGTCACTAACAATGCGTTTTATTTTCTTGAAGATTCGATTATTAGTTTTTGAGATATCGACGGCGGTCGTAACATTACCCCCCTCTTAGTCATGCTCGTCCCGAGCATCATTTGTTCCATGATGACGCGTCAACCTATCCACATGGACTACCTTTGGTTTTCCCCTAACCCCCTTCCTAATGCGGTAGGTAATGTCATTGATCCTCGTAATAACCGTATAGGGCCCTTCCCAGCGAGCTTGGAGTTTTGGAGATTTCCCCTTCTTGCGTAGCGGATTATGAAACCATACCAGCGTTCCTTCTTCGAAACCGCTGGTGGTTGCATTTCTATCGTACCGGGTTTTCATCCTTTTACCTGTCTTCAAATTGTTTTCCCGTACTATTCTGTGCACCTCGTCCAGTCGGCTTCGAAGATCACTCACGTAATCCGTCACGGGCTTAGGACTGTCAGGTGGCGTACCGGTTATTGCATCCACTGGTAGCCTAATCTCTCGACCAAAGTTCACTTTCGCTGGGGTGTGTCCCATACTGTCATGTACCGCAGATCGATAGGACATCAGGAATAGTGGGATATACTGGTCCCAATCTCTTTGGTGTTCATCAACAACTTTAGCCAAGTGATTTTCCAACGTCTGGTTAAACCTCTCGACCATACCGTCTGACTGCGGATGCGCTGGAGTCGTACGGGTCTTGTTCATTCCAAGGAGTTTGCACATTTCTTGAAATAGGGCAGACTCGAAGTTCCGTCCTTGGTCAGAATGGATCTCCATAGGCGCGCCGTACCGGCAGACCACTTCCTGAACCAATTTCCTTGCCACAGTGACTGCTTCCTGGTTGGGTGTCGCAAATACTTCCGGCCACTTAGTGAAGTAATCTTGCACTACTATGATGTATTTGTTACCTTCTTCAGTCGTTGGAAAAGGTCCAGCAACATCAATGGCGATGCGTTCCCATGGTGCTCCGACGTTATACAGTTTCAATTTTCCTTTGCTTCTTGTCGGCGGTCCTTTAACTGAAGCACATGCTGTGCATTTACGGCACCAATCCTCGACATCTTCGCGACAATGAAGCCAGTAAAACCGCTGTCGTACTTTAACTAGGGTTTTCTTGACTCCGAGATGCCCGCCAGAGACACCATCATGGCTGTGCCGTAAGAGAGTAGCCACCTTGCTTCGTGGTACCACTACTTGTAGGGTCACCTCTTTGCCGTCATTGGATTCCCATTTCCTATACAGCACGTCATCGATCAGAGTTAAGCTGTCCCACTGGGCCCAATAACTTTTGGTAGTGGAACTGTAAGCAGATATATCACTCCATTGGGGTTTGTTTCCAAGCTGCTTCCAGTGCAGTATAGGTTGTAGATCATCATCATCCTCTTGCGCCTGCTTCATACTGCTTCCGGTCCATTCGTCGTCAAGTCCATTCACCTTTATGACTTTAATATTTTCACGGGTTTCGTTCTTCTGACAATGCTTGCAATCTTCGGCACACGGCCTACGAGACAAAGCATCGGCATTGCCGTGCCCTTTTCCACTTCGGTGTTCTATCACAAAGGGAAATTCCTGTAGTTGCTCGATCCACCTTGCTACTTGACCTTCCGGATTCTTGAATTGTAGCAACCATTATAGTGCAGCATGATCTGTCCTTAGTGTAAACTCTCGTCCTATAAGGTACTTATTAAAATGCTGTAAGGACTTCACCACAGCGAGAAGTTCACGACGAGTGACACAGTAATTTCTTTCCGGCTTGGATAGCGATTTACTGAAGTATGCTATTACAACATGGTGATCTCCTTGCACTTGTGACAACACTCCACCTATGCCGGTATTGCTGGCATCCGTATCCACAATGAATCTTCCTTCCCTGGTAGGATAACCCAATATAGGAGCTTCGCACAAGCGTTCTTTAAGTGTACTAAAAGCTTGCTCGCAGTCTAAGTCCCAAACGAAGTCTCGTTTATCTTCCGTTAGTCTGTGTAGTGGTTTAGCAATATCCGAGAAATGCTTAATAAAGCGTCTGTAATACGCGCATAGTCCCAGAAATGCGCGAATCTCCGTTTTGTTCTTTGGAACAGGCCATTCCTGAACAGCTCTAATCTTCTCGGGGTCGGTTTTAACTCCTTCTGTGGAGATCACATGTCCAAGATAGCTGACCTCCCTTTTAAATAAAGCGCACTTCTTTGGACTCAGTTTAAGGTTAGCCTCACGGATTCGAGTAAAAACTTTTTCCAGGTTCTTCAGGTTTTCTTTGAAGCTGCGTCCCATAACTATGACATCGTCCAGGTAAACCAGACAGACATCTCCGAGTAGACCCACCAATACTCTTTCCATGAGGCGCTCAAACGTGGCCGGGGCATTACATAACCCAAATGGCATAACATTAAAATGCCATAATCTGTTTCCAACTCCTGTACTAAAGGCTGTCTTCTCTTTATCTTCAGGACTGATCTCCACCTGCCAGT
Organism: Eilema griseolum; assembly: GCA_963662185.1. NCBI lineage: Eukaryota > Metazoa > Arthropoda > Insecta > Lepidoptera > Erebidae > Eilema > Eilema griseolum. The sequence continues at coordinate 6,134,043 of OY759248.1, read as the reverse complement.
AGCCACTTTTTAAATCGATGGTTGAAAACCATTTCATACCACTAAGCATGTCCAGGGTATCATCGATTCTAGGCAAAGGATAACTGTCTTTCTTAGTGACATTATTTAACATTCGGTAATCCACACAAAACCTTGTGCTACCGTCCTTCTTTTTTACTAGTACCACAGGTGATGACCATGGACTCGTAGAAGGTTCGATCACTTTGCTCTCAGCCATGTCTTTAATCATTTCTGCTACCTCCCCTTCTCTGGCCCACGGTAAACGTCGAGGTCTCTGTTTTATGGGCCTGGAGTCACCTGTGTCAATCCGGTGTTTCACGAGCCCAGTCCTTCCACAGTCATTCCCGGTTGCAAAGATGTCTCTGAATTGTAGCAGCAGGTCTCTGGCTTGGTGCAATTCTGATGCTGTTAAATTTTCCTTCGAATTCTCAAGAAGTTGTTCGATGTGATCTTCGGAGACTTGTGTACCACCTTGTTGAGTCGAAGTGTTGTTCAACCGCCTCAGGCACTTTACTTCCTCACATCTTCCGACCACACTATTCTTCTTCAGGAGAACTATTTCATCACTGAGGTTAAGAATTCTCACTCTAGCGATTCCGTTCGGTATCAGTAAGGTTCTTGCTGTTATTAAATTTTGATGACTGCCGGCATCTTCCACAATAAGACATCTTCTTTGTTCAGTCTTCGCGGGAAACTTCACTTTGACTAATGTTTCCGATTTAGGAGCTAACGTTGTATCCGTTAAACAGTAAAGAGAGCACGGGTGCGATCCTTGTAAACAAACTTCCTGATCAGGGAATCTCAGCACTCCTCTAGGTATATCCAAGACACATCTGTGGTTCCTCAAGAAATCCAGTCCCAAAATGCAGTCATCAGTAATATTAGCAATGAGCACTGACTGCTGGTATATTTGGTCGCCAATTCTTACCTCCACGTCTGTTTCACCGAGAACGGTCACTGGCTGGCCAGTAGCGGTCTGAAGCTGGCACCTTGGAAATCGTTTTTCCCACCTTATGGTGCGTTTCAGCAATTCTGGTCTAATAACTGTACGTGAAGCTCCAGTATCCACTGTTAAACTGCAAGGTTGATTGTTTAAGGTGGCTTCGATGATCAAACTATTTCCATTGCAAACTTGAGTTATAGTGATGGTTGGGGCCTCATGTCGACCAGCCAGCGCCCGCCCCGCGGCCCTGGCGGCATTTAGTTTAACGGAACCTCTTGATCCACTTGGGTCCCGGAGTCCGTGACCCTCCTCCGTTTTCGCGAAGGACACTCTGATTGAATATGGCCCCTTCCTCTACAGTAATAACACGTTGGGACATACCGTGGCTTCCTCTCTTCTGCAATAACCTCTTTGACCTCCCTAACTTTACTTATTCCGGCATTCTGCCGCACAGTTTCCACCTCGAGAGCATAAGCCAGTGCTTCCTTCAAGGTCTGATGGTGACGCAACTGTACACTAGCTTTCACTTCTGCGTCTCGTATACCATTTAGGAAGGCCTCTAGCAAAATGGTCTCGATCATCATGGGAGTCGATGAGTAGGCCCGACGAACGAGTCTTTCAACCTCCACAGCCCATTCCTGGAGGCTTTGACTAGATTTTTGTTTCTTCTCCCGAAGTTGCGCTCGGTAGGCATTCTCCAGGTGCTTATCACCGTAACGTGTGTCTAAAGCTTCCATCAAAGACCCCAGAGTCCTTCCTTCAGGCGGCAGGTTTTCCAGTATTATTAAAGCATCTCCTCGTAATGCAAGTGTCAAGGCCATAAATGACTCCTCGTTGCTCCAGGCTTTAGTTTTTGCCAATATCTCGAATTGGTACTTGAAGGCTGTCCACGAGGAAGTTCCATCAAAGTGTGGCAGGTCGAACTTTGCTGATGATGGTGAGGTCACGGTAACAGGTCCGCAGGTTTCCAGCCTGACCATCTTCTTTTCTAGGACTTGCAAACGGTCATCCATGGTCCCAGTTTTCAAGGCCATTTCATTGCTCAGCATTTGCAAGCCGTCTTCGAGGTTCTTCACCTTATCCCCCAGTGCGTGGATGCCTGCATCGATTTTGCCCATGACAGCTTCCTGGTTGGCCTGCAGCATCTGCTGCATAGAAGCCTGCGTCTCTTCCTTGGAGGCCTGCATCTCTTGCCTGGAGACCTGCATCTCTTGCCTGGACGCCTGCATCATCTGCTGCATAGAAGCCTGCATCTCTTGCCTGGACGCCTGCATCATCTGCTGCATAGAAACCAGTAGCGTCATCATGTTGGTATCTGACGAGGTTCCTTCTGGTGCTGCCGTAGTTCCCGCTGAGACAGCAGCATCGGCCTGACTCTCTTCCTCTTCGAGGGTCCGTTGACGTGCGGCATCCATTTCCACTTGACGTCTGGTCCGTGGAGTACGCCCTTCTTCTTCACGTGGTAATAACGGCATCCCACTTCTGACACCAATTGTTACGTGCACGGGGTACAATTAAATGCCGTTTACTCAACGAAGAGATTTATTAGCTCACCACAAACTAGACAATTAGATCACTAGTACACACAGTACTTCTTCAACAGTTCCAGTCGCTCAGTAGTTCACAGTAGTCCACAGTCGTTGCTCAGGTCGCAGGTAGAATCTTCTTCGGTCGCTTAAGTTCGCTGTGTTCGTTATCGATCTCAAAGACTGAATGAATCGTGTTGCTATACGAGCATGTCTTTATACCTCTCAATTAGGAGAATCGAATTATCTGGAAAGTTCGCGAGCGATAAAAACCTATTCCTTTGATCTTGCCGCCGCCGCTGACCTTCGAGTACGTTCTCGATATTTACCTATTGTTTATTTTTATTCAACAAATTGTGTAGGTACTCGTAGGTATGTTGTGACTTTTTGTTGACGATTCCAGATTTTTCTATGCCATTCGGTAGAGTACCTCGTCACTAACAATGCGTTTTATTTTCTTGAAGATTCGATTATTAGTTTTTGAGATATCGACGGCGGTCGTAACAATACTTTGAAAGCTAAGTATGAGGATAAAAGATCGGTAGCTAACGCATATTTGGATCAGATGTTTGATTTGAAATCCATTACGGCATGTAACGATCAAAACTTAGAGAAATTTCTTGATACTTTCGCATCATCTGTTCGCGCCGTAAAGAACCTAAAGATCGATGACCTCTGCGACTTCTTATTTTTGTATATGGGTTTAAAGAAATTAGATTCCGAAACCATTCGTTTATTTGAGTCGGATCATCGCGGCAATAAAATTCCTAAGTTCGAAGACTTAGAAAGTTTTGTTCGCGAGCATATAAAAGTATTGCAACGCTCTTCATCGAAACATGAAGGCGCGAAGAAAGTTGTTAGTTCTGAACGCAAGATAGATGCCTCATCGAGGTCACTGAGGTCAACTCATACTTATGTTAATACCGCACCAGCACATGTACAATCACCTGTTTGCTCTTTGTGTAATACTCATCATTCGCAATTGTACAAGTGTCCGGGTTTTCTAAAATTATCGCCTAGTGATCGTTATAAATTTGTTCGCGCTAATAATTTTTGTTTTAATTGTCTCGGTACTAAACACCGCGTTGTTTTATGTAATAGTAGAAATAGTTGTCGCAAATGTCCGGCGAGACACCACACTTTACTTCATTTTGAAAATAGTAATGCCGCATCCGATGGGAGCACGGTTGGTTCGTCGAGCGCTGGCACACGGCGGCCTGCGCCACAGCCGCAGCCCGCGCTCGCGCGCGCCCCGGCCGGCCCGGAGACCGCTGCGAATGACGTCACCTTGTGTTCGTTCTCCGCTAGTGCTGCTCTCACTACTGTGTGTCTCGCGACCGCTCGCGTTGTTATTATTGATGCATTAGGTAAACCGCACATTGTTCGAGCGCTATTAGATGGCGCTTCGCAAAGTAATTTTATTACTCAAGATTGTTGTCAACGTCTTGGTTTCAATGTTAATAAGCGTTCAGCCCGCTCAGTGGTGAAGGGTTTTGGAGGCTTACGGTCAGCTGTTCAGGGCACCGTTAAAACAAGGTTTAGATCTCGTTTTAATAATAATATTTGGTTTGACATGGATTCGCTCGTTATAGATAAAATAACTGAACAGTTGCCTACCGTCCCGGTTGACACGTCTTTATTAACGAAATTTAAAGACTTGCCTTTAGCAGATGAGACTTACGCTGTTCCTGGAGTCGTCGATATATTGATCGGCGCTTCGATTCTCCCGCACCTCCAGTTATCACGTAAGGTTCAAGGGGGACCGACGTACCCCGCTCCGCACGCACTGGAAACAGTTCTAGGTTTTGTTATAATTGGTTCCGCACCCGCTTCTATAGATAGTTTTAGTCACTCGACTGCTTCGTTCTGTTGCACCGTCGAGCCGCCACTGGAGTCTACCATCCGCAAGTTTTGGGAAATTGAAGAGGTCAATGTCCCACCTATCCTAAGCCCTGATGACAAGATGGCTGAGGAGATTTATTGTCGCACGACTACTCGTGATGAGCAGGGTCGTTATGTTGTCGCGCTCCCTTTCAAGGGAGATATTTTTTCGCTCGGTGACTCCCGTGTATCCGCTGAAAAACGCTTTCTTTGTCTAGAACGAAAGATGCAGGCGTCTCCAAAGTTGAAGCGGGCCTGTGATGAGGTTGTTAACGAATATTTAGATAAAGGTTGCATCTCACCTGCGCCTGCGGACACTGGCGGGACCCAGCCTTCGTACATTATCCCGCACCTCGGAGTTATTAGAGAAGATAAGCTTACTACTAAACTCCGCGTAGTTTTGGATGGCAGTGCTAAGTCTAGCACTTCCGTGTCGCTTAATGACATTTTGTATTGTGGTCAAAATCTTTAAGGTAATTTATTTGACATAATTGTAAATTTTCGCATTAATATTAGTAGAATTTTAGCTTTTTCGGACTCAACAGTCGCTTTGTGTTGGGCCCACTCTTCGCCCCATCGTTGGGACACATTCATCGCTAATAGAGTGACAAAAATTCAATCTGAATTAGCGCCACATAATCTCTTTCACGTTGCTGGCACCGACAGCCCAGCCGATTGTCTCTCTCGTGGATTGCTTCCTTCGCAAATTTTAGATCACCCGTTATGGTTTAGTGGACCGTCCTGGATTCATGCCGCGTTAGATAAGTGGCCAGTTAGTCAATACGATCCCACTACGGTTTCCGAACCACCCGAGGAGAAGAAGCACTCGCTTGTTGTATCGGTCCCGCGTGAAGAGTCCCTTATTTTGTTGTTGGCTAATCGCGTCTCGTCTTGGTCGAGACTGTTGCGTTGTGTTGTTTATGTGGGCCGATTTTTGAGAATTTTATCTACGCGCGATCATATAGAGTTGACCGGTGATTTAAGTACGCAAAAGTATTTGCCCGCAATAGATGTTGATGACGATGGAATGCACCTTCTAATTCGTCACGCTCTTTTGGATAGATTAGTCCAATCGTTTTGGAATCGTTGGAGAACCGCAACCGGATCGTATCTGCGCCCGGTTGTTCGCCTCTGCCCTCTGCCTAGCCAGCAGTAGGCACGAGTTCAAATCTAGGTTTATATTTAGTTGTTGTTTCCCAAACCTAGATTTAGATTAGACTTTGGATTTGTTCCGCATTTTTCGTTTCGAAGGTAACCCTTCAAGCCGGGGGGAATGGTTGCGCCGATGGTAGAATCTGTATTTTCTGACGCGGAAACACACGCTTCCTGTACCCATCTCCCCTCCCGCACTACCTCTAAGTGAAAGATAGCAATAGTTTTCGCCCGCCAATTGTCAAATATAGACGCATATTCAGTCCCGCTTTGAACTAGCCAGCGCAATGGCGGCGGCGCTCGCGTCTCTCAGAAATGAATAATATTTGTTGTATTTTAACCGCTTTCATAGACCTTTACCGATCGGATTGTGCCTCTCGTGTGTCCCTCAAGTGATTTAGTGATGTGGACAGCAGCTCCTGAGCCAGGAAGAGGAGATCGGTGCAACGGCCCAGCCAGCAAATGACAAAACAGCACGTGGCGTAGTAAAGGTTAGTGCATCCTCTCCTAATTTCTCGGGTTGCATTCAATGCCTAATCACATCCGCGGCAACCCGATCACCTGTCTTGTTTGTGTGTAAAGCGTCAATGGAACAGTTAACTTCATCCCCGCATAATACAGTCCACTAGCTCACGTGGCCAATCGCGCCACCATTAGTTATACAAGAAAGTCGATCCCAATTGAGTTGAGATAAGGCTCAGAGAATGACTTCAGAATATGATATATATACAGAATATACAGATCGAACGAACTCGACAGCTGAATATCCAAAAGTCACACTAGTCACAAGTCGACATCACCAAATTTAGAGCATCCGAAATTGAAATCTCACGACGGAATCAGCTGTCGAGTTTGTTTGATCGTTCGAAATGTTCTTACAGCATGTACCTGCTGATCATGTTCGCGGAATTAATTGGAAATGAATAATTCTGTTCACTTGTTGTCACAAACGTATTTCACTATTAACATTATTTTCGAAGCCTATTTCAGAAAGCCCCTCGGCCTCTTTAATCTCTTGAGTTTCTAAGTAATTATAATACCAGATTTTATCCGATGTTTGAATTAAAAAAAATGTTTTCAACACAAAGATTATGAAAATTGGTTGAGAAGCAAAAATAAGTGGACACATTAAATAACAAGGAAGAAAAGAAAATGTTTTGGTCGACAGTAAAATTTACTTTTGTAACCATTTGAAATAATCCAAATGGATTAATAGTTTAATTACTAGAATCATATTCTGAATTCTGAAATTCTATATTTAGTTTAGTTATATAAACTTCTTTAATTGGGTTGTGTTACTGGAACTGCGTTGGGCAGGACCACCCCTAGAGTTAATTCAACCCAGCAAGACCAGCGGGTCTAAAAAGGTCACTTTCATGGAATCGTATTAGAATAATAATATGGGTCATATTGAAAATCGTAAAATGGTCACACATTGATATGAAGTGGGCTCAATTCTAATTCCGCAATTCAAATGGTTGAAAGTTTTAAATAGACACGCGTAAAAAGGTCCACGAATTATTTTTAATTGTTTTAATGTCAGTTAGCAGAATCGAAAGCAGGAACATCTTCAATTCCTTTTGCTTATTTTTGTATAAATACCCTATAGTATAAAGAAAGAAAGAAAAAATAACGTCACAAATTAATAATTATTACTTAACTTAAACCATTATTTATATGAGCTGGGCTACAGCACCAACTAGCGAAGAAAGAGTAATTAATTGTTAAGCACGAAAGTATATCACAGATAACATAGTACCACAGATAACATAATAGATACTAAAGTACCTACTAAAGCCAAGCTGCTAACGCTAGTAGATAATGGCAACACTTATACTTTGATTTCGTTCTTATAATTTTAATTCTGTGGCGGGTAATTGATATTTCATCGTTTTATTGTCTTAATAACACATATTTTACAAAAAACAAAAAAAAATTGTACAGAAAAAAAAACTTGTGACAACGCTATCTTTACTTTTGGTCATGCGGCAACATTTAAGTAGGTACCTACATGAAATTAGAATCTGCTTGGTAAACGAATTGTTGTAATTCTACTCAGAGTAAGTGACCATTTAACGATTTTTCAAGGAATCGATCGAGATCTACCGGAAATTCATGAAGTTACTCGTTTTTGGCGGAATCGCTCAATGAGGACTTTTTAGACCAGGCACATTAAAAGGACTTGCTATAGAAATAGTATGGCTATGGCTCTATCATACAGATAGCGTAATATCTATGCTCCATGCTCGCCTCCGGAAACACTGTCTTCTTTTCCACACCCTCCATAATGAGGCCAACCCTCGCTCGCGTACGCTAGTATCTTAAAACTTTTAAGGTACTTGCGTATGCCTCACCGTCGAGGGTGTTTTAAGTTAAAAGACTTAAAAGAAATAATGCAATTGCTATTTAAACTATCATGGTCACTCACATCAGTATCAAAATAAACAAGATATTTACCATGTTTCATTGTTTTGAGTTTCCGATATTTCGGCGCTGTAAAATGAAACATGATAAATATCCCGTTTATTTTGATACTGAAATACAATTGCTATTCAACTAATCTATATCATCTTCCAAATCTCTTTTTAACTTGGGGTTGGCTTTTAAATAAACTACAAAACGGTCTTCGATATTTGAATGTGAAGCGATACCATGGAACCATCAGAATCCACTTGTAATAGCTAAGTTCTGTAGTTAGATTTAGTCGCGCCTTAAAAAGTTCAACTAGATTGTCGAAATTTTTAGGGCTTCTACTACCCATAACGAATATTACAGATGTTTGTATGGCAACCGGGACGGTTTTAACATGCTCTCTGAATTAATCTACATTAAACTAATTTAAATCACATACAACGATAAACATGTGGGTGTTTACCACGTCTGTTGTCTAATTATATACTATAACATTACCATTAATTATCACATTAATCGAGTAGACTGCTAATGATGCTGTAATCTTGTTAGAACATGTGGTGGAACAATATAAACTAGACAAATACAATACCTGCAGGCTGTAGGATGCGTGGCCTTGAATTTACCAATTTGATGAAGTTTAATCCTACTATCATAACCATGTTTTACTATCCCTTTAATTCCCACTAATATCATACACGTGATAGTTTGTCAAGATGTGTATGGGATAACAGACAGAGCGTGATTGAATAACAATTCAATCACGCTTGCTGATCTAGCTGAAATTTGGTACAGAGATAGATTGGTATGGAATAACACCAATATCCCAATATCGGGATAAGGCTAATAAGGCCAATATCTCTATTATCTACTATGGCCAAGATCTTCGAATCAATGGTGTGTCCGGTTATACTAAGACATTTTAGGTCTTTCCTTGCTGATTGCCAACACGGTTTTGTGAGTTCTCGCTCAACATGCACTAACCTGGCAACTTTTGTTGATGATGTAACCAGTGTTCTCGACCGTGGGGGGCAGATGGATGTTATTTACACAGATTTCAGTAAAGCCTTCGACAGAGTCCCCCATGAATCACTTCTGCAAAAGTTATCTAGGTACGGTTTCACTGGCCATCTCTTGTCGTGGCTGAAGTCGTATCTGAGTCTTCGGAGGTTTTATGTAGTGGTAAATGGTTATAGATCTAAATCGTTTGAGATAGCATCTGGTGTCCCGCAGGGGTCTCACTTGGGCCCTATTCTTTTCAACATCTACATAAATGATCTACCTGCGTGCTTGAACTACTCTGTGCCTTATATGTATGCCGATGATTTAAAAATTGCCAAAGAAATTACCACTCCTGTCCATGTAACCGAATTGCAGAGTGATTTAGATCAGGTGATAAGATGGTGCGCTGTGAATGGCATGCAGCTGAACCCCAAGAAATGCCGCTGTGTACGGTTTACTAGGAAGCTGTCTCCTATTGCATCGACCTATTGCATTCAGCAAAGTAATGTAGAGGAGGTCAAGACCGTGAGGGACCTGGGTGTGGTCCTTGACAGCAAACTGACTTTTGTGCCACATATAGAACAAACTATTAGGAGTGCTTCGAGAATGCTAGGTTTTGTGATTCGTAATGGAAGGGCATTTCGAAGGCCATCCACAAAGATTTTGTTGTACAACAATTTAGTACGCAGTATTTTAGAATATTGTAGTCAAATATGGAGGCCGCACTATGCTGTACACTCTTTGAGGCTGGAGAGGGTGCAAAAGCGGTTCTTATGGCATTTGTGCCATAGTGTTGAATTAAACCATGCTTTGGGCTCGTATAACGAGAGGCTAAAACACTTTGGTATACAATCTCTTGAGAAGAGGAGAGACTACTTGGACATAATGTTTCTGTACAAAATCTTCAGGGGACTAATGGACTGCCCACAGCTACTGGGTAGGTTCTCGCTGACTGTACCCTCAAGGTACCCAAGGAAAGCTGTTGCTCCTCTTACAGCCCCTTTCAGGAGAACAGAATTTGGTAAAAAATCAATTGTTCCACGAATGAGTCGATTACTTAATAGCTGCGGTGCGTCAATGGATATCCACCATGATTCTTTATATGCCTTTAAAAGAATTGCAAAACTAAAATTGACTTAGGAGAATTTAATTTTGATTTTGGTTCATGTTTTGATTTGATTTTAATTCATGATTTGTTTTTAATTTAATTTGAATTCGTGATTTAGTTTTAATTCCCAATTTTGGCTATTTCATAATTCAATTAATTTCACAATTTAATTTTAATTCATAATTTAATTTTAATTCATTATTTAATTTTAATTCATTTTTTAATTTTAATTCGAAATGTAAATTTAATTCATTATTTTATTTTAACTCATAATTTAATCTTAAGGCATAATTTAATTTGACTTCACAATTTTATTTTTATTTCGTTACAAAGCTTTTAATTTATTCACGAATTAATTTTAATTATTATTTAATCTGTGTTTCTAATTATAACTTATTGTTTGCTTTACCTAATCTGATTTTAATTTGATTTTGACTTGATTTATATAAAAAATAATGTTTTGTTTTTGTTTTTGTTTTTGTTTTGATGTATATATAATTTATTGACTTATTTTTAATTTACTGATATTTAATATATATAATATAATACTGATATTTATATAAAAATATAAGAGTAGACAATTAATTTGATGTGTCAGTGATGTAATAATATTGTGAATGCTGTGGCTGCCTTAAAAGGTTAAACATCATGTAGGGAATAATGTGTTGTATCGAGTGACAAAGTTTTTGTATGTATTAACCAATGGCTGTCCTACTAAATTAAATAAAAATTAAATAAATAACACCTAGGCTACTTTTTATCCCCGGGAATAGGTTCCCAGAGGAAGCGGGAACGAGATCAAAAATACACGCAGGGGTATAAAGAGTTCTTGGTAAGCAGATGTCAAAGTCGAAGGTAAAAATCATTTATGCTGCATAAAACATTAAATCGGCACTTACAAAACGTCAATAAAAAAGAAACATGAAAACCAGTTTAGTAAATAGACCACCGGTTTTAAACGCGGCCCCAAGAAGACTTCGACAAGAAACTCAGCAGGCATTTTTTTTGGTCTATTTACAAACATACCAGTATACAAGGATACTTAATCTAAATACAAAAAATTACTGGAGTAGCATAGTTGAGCGAACAGCTCATTTCCAAACTTGTTTATCATCCAAGTATTCTTGGATTTTATAATAGCTTTTCTGGCACAATTTATGTTTAACTATATTTTTAAATTTATCCACAGGTAAATCCCTAATATCGTGGCAGGTATATGAATTTTTGTAGCCAAGTAAGAAATGAGGAAAGGTTTTTTGGCGCGCCCTTTTAGTAAACAGACTGTCGTCTAATAGCTTGACGACTTTCTTCTCTTTTTCCACTCAGTTTAGTGGGATTTCCAACTACTCTCATTAAAATCGAACCAGCCGTTTCAGAGATCAAACTGACAGAAAGGCACATGGCAATTTAAAAATTGGATGTTCATTTTAAATACCATTATTCTCTGAGACGTTTTTCAACTCAGTTGGGATTATTTTCCGTGAAGCGATCGCCATTCAAGTACCGTGTAAGTTTAATTGAGAAGCCGTTTTGAACGTATAAACAGACACTTTAATTCTATTTATTTGTATTGATGTAAACACTTAGGTATTTGTATCGCGGTCAGGATCGAGCGGTGCGCTCACCAGGAAGACCTTACAAGGCGATGCGAGTTGAGTTTTTTTATCTATTACCGTTACACGATCGCCTGTGATATTACTATGTTGACGCAATTACCGGCTGGCTTTGAAAGAAGCGGCTAAACTGTAGTTTAACTCTATTAGATAGTTGTGTGATAGAATGATAAAAGTAGTAGGTAGTTAGTAGCAGTATTTAGTTGAAGTCGGCTTTATTAAATCTTTTGGTTAAAATTTTAAAGCATTTAGTATGCTAACTATTCAAATCGATTATACCGCTACGCTACAGAGCTGATGAGGGCAATGGAACAAAGTTATAGGTTCTCATTTTATCGCATTGAGAGAAACTTCTTTCTTATAATTACACCTATCAGGATCAGGGGCCTGAGGGGGCGAAGTTGGCGCGTAGATTTATTAAATTTAAAACTTCCTGTTCCATTAAGTACTTCATTATTCCGAGATTCGGAACTAATTTACGTTTCTAGTTAAAAGTTTCGAACCATAAATAAAAAGCTATTGATAGGTTGTTTACACCAAGTTTGTGTTGCTACTGGGCATTTAAAAATATAAACTCCTAACTATAAGTAAAAGATTACTTTGCACCCCATGAATAAATAATTAAAGCATTTTAGTATACGTGCGCAAAATCCCCACGGATACCTCCCCACCGGAGCTGGTGGAGGAGGTTATGTCAGACACGAACCGACTAAAACGCACGCCGCCTGTGGGTCGTTTTGGTTGCCGAAGGTGAGGTTGACAGACATATCCCTCGCACCCCGGCCGACCCAGGGCCACCTCTCACGATCTGGCCCTCTCCTCGGGTATGTGCCCCAACTCGTTCCCGGAAAACGGGGAGGCGCACCAGGCGCGCCGCCGCCGCGGCCTGCTTCTGCCAGGGTGACAGGTGGCTCCACCTGTCACCCCCAGGCCGGCACTCATGTTGGACGGAGGTCGTTCATCGACCTCTGACGCCCGAGTTGCCTTCGTACGCGAGTTTTTTACGTGCGCAAAATCCCCACGGATACCTCCCCACCGGAGCCGGTGGAGGAGGTTATGTCGGACACGAACCGACTAAAACACACGCCACCTGTGGGTTGTTTTGGTTGCCGAAGGTGAGGTTGACAGGCATATCCCTCGCACCTCGGCCGACCCAGGGCCATCTCTCACGATCTGGCCCTCTCCTCGGGTGTGTGCCCCAACTCGTTCCCGGAAAACGGGGAGGCGCGCCAGGCGCGCCGCCGCCGCGGCCTGCTTCTGCCAGGGTGACAGGCGACTCCACCTGTCACCCCCAGGCCGGCGCTCATGGGGGACGGAGGTCGTTCATCGACCTCCGACACCCGAGTTGCCTTCGTACGCGGGCAGCCTGGCTTGCGATCCTTCGTCGCTCCCGCTGCCGCTCCCACCCCGAGCATTTTAGTATGCTAATCGATTAAGTTGGGAAAAAAATTGAGTCAGTTCAGGCGGGTTCGAACCCACCAGAGCATTCCCGCTGTAAGGGAAAGATTCGACATCTTTCCCTTACAGCGGGAATGCTCTGACCACTGAGCCACCGAACCTCGCCAGAAGCCGTCCAAATCTTCCTATATTCAAAATAGATTCAAAATTTTTCCTTTTTTAATCGATTTTTGATTAATAGTTTTTAGAGTTCCATAGTGATATTAGCACGGCACCCTTACAGTTTCAGTATCAAACCAAAGAAAATAAACCCGCTGAGTTTCTTGCCGGAGTTTTCTCAGATCAGGGCCGCTTTTCGAACCGGTGGTCCATTTGCTTAACTAATCATTAATATGAATTTAAACTATCATGGTCACTCACATCAGTATCAAAATAAACGGGATCATGGTGCTTGCAACAGCGCCGAAATATCGGAAACTCAAAACAATGCAACATGGTAAATATCCCGTTTATTTTGATACTAATCATTTATATATTTTTGATTTTGACGTTCTGTAAGTGTGGTCTACAGAATAAATGATTTTCGACTTTTATGTCATGTCATAGCCTAGTGGTATGGGTAATGGACTGCTGAGACGAGGTCTCGGGTTCGATCCCAGGTTTTACTATGGCACACACCAATGACTATTCGATGCTTTTCGAAGTTATGTGTGTATTTATCGTAGGTTTATAAGTGCCCGGTTAATGGTAATAGGTTCGCCACCTATTACATTGGGACCTAAACATAAACTGGCGAAATGTGGGTGCTTAGCACCTCTGCCTACCCCTTCGGGGATACAGGCGTGAATTTATGAATGAATGAATGAACAGTGTAGTTCCGAGATACAAGTTCCAAGTTCTAGAAAGCTTGATAAATATCAGACACATCAACAAGATGGGAAAATAAAATCTTGCTGAATATATTTTTAGGGTACCTATCTTCCGTATACCTAAAGTGAGGATGATTTTATTATCTTGTTTATTCTATGGATATAGAAGAATTCCAAATTACTGAATATTATCTGACTGAAATTTGGCACACTGAGTAAGTTCTAGAATAGGCATCTAGTCTGCCATAAAGACGGTAAATAACTAAATACATATACATTATAATCACGCCTTTATCCCCGGAGGGTTAGGCAAAGGTGAATTAATATCCACATTTCTCCAAAAAATTTATTCGATCCCACGTGAGGCTGCCTGGATCGTTGCCTCGAGTCATTCATTTGAGGCTGAGTCTGGGCTGTATATATCTGTCTGATGTTAAACAGCTCTATCCTTTAGCCGCCTTGTACGACACCGCATGGGATACTAAACTAAATAATTACCTATATACTGGAAATTGGTACTTATATGAGTCTCCTAACGGAAAAGATTCCTCACGTTGAATTACTGGTATTCCATGTTGCGGGACATCTGTAGCGATTTTCCCGTACTAATAGTTGTCTATCTTGTGATATAAATAGAATTAAATTAACCGCGGTAGCCTAGTGGTATGGGTAATGGACTGCTGAGACCATGGCACACACCAATGACTTTTCGATGCTTTTCGAAGTTATGTGTTCATTTATCACAGGTTCATAAGTGCCGGGTTAATGGCAATAGGCTCGCCATCAATTACATTGGAACCTAAACATAAACTGGCGAAATGTGGGTGCTAGCACCTCTGCCTACCCCTTCGGTGATATAGGCGTGAGTTTATGTTATAAATAGAATTAGCGTTCGACTAACGGTAGTATACCATGTTTAAATATATACATCATTAATTGTGTATAGATAGATAGATTTAAATATTGTATACTACCGAATATATTGACAACGGTCAAGGAAGTGATATAAGATGCGGCTCTGCGAAGATCTTGTGGGCCCAGACCAAACCCGTGATGATGATGATGTAACATGTAAGTCATGAGTAATGAGTTCAGGTACAGAACAGATAATAGTACACACAGCGTCAGAGAAAACAGACCCTCTCAATACTTAAAGAATATCGCCGCCTGCGCCGGCCTCGTCACATGACTCACGTTGACGTCACGTGATGCGATCGTCAGTGAACGAGCAAGCAGCTTCATCTGCCTTTTATTTGCACGTTCATATTTGTAATTTTCGGACATTTTTCGACTTTCGGCTCAAATGTATACCAAGATACAATATACTCACAAAAAGATGTCACATTAATCTATGTGCAGTTTAAGGATCTCCAGTGACAGCCGATCACTTAGACTGTGCCTTATACCACTTTTTTTTTTTTTTTTTTTTTTACGTGCGCAAAATCCCCACGGATACCTCCCCACCGGAGCCGAATCGGACTCGAACCGACTAAAACGCACGCCGCCTGTGGGTCGTTTCGGTTGCCGAAGGTGAGGTTGACAGGCATATCCCTCGCACCCCGGCCGACCCAGGGCCATCTCTCACGATCTGGCCCTCTTCTCGGGTGTGGGGACCACAGAGTCCCCAACTCGTCCCCGGAAACGGGGAGGCGCGCCACGCGCGCCGCCGCCGCGGCCTGCTTCTGCCAGGGTGACAGGCGGCTTCACCTGTCACCCCCAGGCCGGCGCTCATGGGGGGCGGAGGTCGTTCATCGACCTCCGACGCCCGAGTTGCCTTCGTGCGCGGGCAGCTTGTCTTGCGATCCTTCGTCGCTCGCGCTGCCGCTCCCGCCCCGCCTCCTCCTTCACGAGCATTACTTGCTCGCAGAAGGAGGCGCCGGCCGCCCACGCATCCGCGCAGCGAACCATCGCCGCGAGCAAGGTGGAGAGCGTGAGAACCCTCACTCCCAGGGCCGCCACAAGCTCCCGCCTCGGCGTCCCACGCCGGACACTCGGTGAGCGTGTGCGGACCTGAGTCCTCGCTCGCGTCGCAGTGATGGCACTCGGACGTTGGCTCTTTCTGCATCCGACGCAGATACTTTCCGAAGCATCCGTGCTCGGTGATCATCTGCGTCAGACGGTACGAGAGGCTGCCGTGTGGCCTCTCTAGCCACTCCCCCATGATGGGTCTTACCGCCGTTACTACGGCGTGCCCTTGCCTTATACCACTAGGCTATCGGTTTACTTGATGGCAACGGCGAAAATATGAATAACATTACTCCTATTATCGAACAACGTTGATTACGGTGTAATTTTATAGATCTTAAGGTTTAAATTTCAACATCCACCATATGTGATAATAATAACTGCTCAATTGACTAAAGGATAAGGTTCAGGATTTTTCTTGTATGAGACAATTACAACTATACGAAAAGAGTCTTGCTTACCGGTCGGGGTGCGCGAGGGATAAGCCAGAGGCTACCTCATCCCCGGCTGATGGCCCAAGAGTCCCCCCGCTGGCCCGGGGGGATCGTATATCCGAGTGGATTTCCATAAGTTCTTTTTTTTGACCCTGTGAGAACAGAGTTTCTGTGTCGTCAGTGCAGAAGAAACAATCAGGACTCTTCAGAAGTCTTCCTACTCACAGCACAAAAACCTTCAGTGAGCTCTGGCTATCCCCAGTTGGACTGTTCAATTGGGACGGGAATATCGTCGTGTCCTACCTCCTATAAACGTTAAGAAAAGGGTTTTGCCTTCTATGACATAAATGAGGCTACCTGTTATGTGCACGCTTAAGATAGATTAGTTATGCACTAGTTTTTTTTGCTTCATCACCAATAAAGCTGTATACAGTACGACTGTGATTAGTACCGTCCTTAGACAATGAATATCACGTGCCTGTGTTGTACGCTATAACTGTTGGCTCTTCATTAAAAAAAAAATTTGACACAAAAGAGAATTATGACTATGCTTGGGACAAATAACTTGTGAAGCACACAAATATTTATGTAGAAGTGGCGAATGGTGATTATTTTCTGGAGGAAGCCGGTAGAATAGAAATCTTTCCTCATAAGGAACGATAAGTATCAATTTTAAAAGAAAAAAACCAGCAGAAATCGGGTCGTAGGGACCCCTCGCCACTGCCATGAGAGATATGATCAACAAAACTGAACTCAGTGTCAGTTACCCAGGTGACCACATAAACCACGACATCTGCAATTCTTACTGTTTCAATCTCTAAGTAATAAACACAGAGTCCGAAATAAAACAATAATTCTTCTAAAGGTCACTACCACGAGGGATATGACTAATAAAACTGAACTCAGTGTCCGTTACCCAGGTGACCACATAAACCACGACATCCGCTATTCTTACTGTTTCAATCTCTAAGTAATAAACACAGAGTCCGAAATAAAACAATAATTCATCTAAAGGCCAATACCACGAGGGATATGACCAATAAAACTAAACTCAGTGTCAGTTACCCAGGTGACCACATAAACCACGACATCCGCCATTCTTACTGTTTCAATCTCTAATATAAGTAATAAACACAGAGTCCGAAATAAAACAATAATTCTTCTAAAGGTCACTACCACGAGGGATATGACCAATAAAACTGACCTCAGTGTCAGTTGCCCAGGTGACCACATAAACCACGACATCCGCCATTCTTACTGTTTCAATCTCTAAGTAATAAACACAGAGTCCGAAATAAAACAATTCTTCTAAAGGTCACTATCACGAGGGATATGACCAATAAAACTGAACCCAGTGTCATCTACCCAGGTGACAACATAAACCACGACATCTGCCATTCATACTGTTTCAATCTCTAAGTAATAAACACAGAGTCCGAAATAAAACAATTCTTCTAAAGGTCACTATCACGAGGGATATGACCAATAAAACTGAACCCAGTGTCATCTACCCAGGTGACCACATAAACCACGACATCTGCCATTCATACTGTTTCAATCTCTAAGTAATAAACACAGAGTCCGAAATAAAACAATTCTTCTAAAGGCCACTATCACGAGGGATATGACCAATAAAACTGAACCCAGTGTCATCTACCCAGGTGACCACATAAACCACGACATCTGCCATTCATACTGTTTCAATCTCTAAGTAATAAACACAGAGTCCGAAATAAAACAATTCTTCTAAAGGCTACCCCCGATCCGAAATTTGTTTGTTTACGAGATTTTATTACAAGTTAACATGCGAAGTTGAAAGCTTGTAAACAAAACGAGCATGTAGCAACAGTATGAGTCAACGCAACGTTGTGTCATCTCGGACCAGAATAACTTATTGGAACCGACCGACACAGAGCCCTTGTTTTATTGTGTTTTCCATTTATGCACCGTGTTTATGCGGTGTGTCTAAGCAATTACTGGCAGTAAAAATAAATAGGTTACTAAAGATTATTAATTAACTTCCAATTGATCTGGTTACCGGAACTACTAGATAGGAGGTAGGACACGACGGTATTTCCGTCCCAGTTGAGCAGTCCGACTGGGGTTGTAGCTATAATAACCTCGTGTTGTGTTCCCGGCGGTGAGGCCAGAGCTCACTGGAGAATTTTTGTGCTGTCAGTGGGAAGAGCAAGGCCTTGTCCTGATTTTATGTTCTGCACTGACAGCACAGAAAATCTCTGTTCCTACAGGGTCGCCTTCCCGTTTCCGGGGACGAGTTGGGGACTCTGCAGTCCCCACACCCGAGAAGAGAGCCAGATCGTGGAGAGATGGCCCTGGGTCGGCCGGGGTGCGAGGGATATGCCTGTCAACGTCACCTTCGGCAACCAAAGCGACTCACAGGCGGCGTGCGTTTTGGTCGGTTCGAGTCCTACATAACCTCTTCCACCGGCTCCGGGCTCCGGGGAATTCGCGCACGTAAAAAAAAAGGGTAGGCAGCACGGGTGTGACTCCCCTGGTGTTCCATACGTTCATCGGTCACGGTAATCACTTTCCATCAGGTGGGCTGTGTGCTTGTCTGCCACCTAAGTTGTATAAAAAAAACTATAGTGAAGTTCCCTATTCGCCCCTCTTACCCTCGTATTAGTTGGTAATAGAGTCGTTATCAATTATAAGCTGATACCAAAGTAAGTTTTCCCCTTTCACTTCTCTTGGAGTTTTTCTGCACATCAAAAGTTTCAATTCAATTTTCAATTCAATTCATTTATTTGCTTCGAATATGGTTACATTATAGGTCTTAAAAGCTAGTGAATACAGCATATTCTGCCCCGTAGAGCGTGCAAATTTTAATGTCATTATCTTTACAAGTATAGTGTTTCAAAATTACATTATATTGAAAATTATTAATATATTCGATTTTCTTATCATTTTATTTTCAATGTCAATATTACAGGCATAATGTCAAACAATAAATTAATCAGTTGTAAGTTTTAATGTCAGCAGGTACTTAAGCTTAATGTCAAATATATATTTATCCGTCTATAATATTGTGGTATTTTTATCGTCAAGGTATTGTTTGTAAAAGATTTTGTTTAATAAAAAGTCATGTAGGTACTTGTTTTTTAATTTTATCAGTGGCAGTTCTGCCAAATATTCAAAATTTTGATAGAATTTTATCCGTTATAGTGCCTCGGCATACTCCATCAAATTAATCCATTTTCCACCCTTTTGGATTTTACAACCCCTTGATGAGTTTCCCATGTGTCACCCAACTGCTGAGTCAACACTGATACGTTATGCGATGTAACTGAACTAAAACTAATATAATATACTTATATTATAAAGCCGAAGAGTTTGTTTGTTTGGTTGAACGCGCTTTCTTGGGAACTACTTGAAAGTGTTGAGTAATAACCATAAATGTCAACAAATCCGCAAATTTTTGAAAATGAAAGAAATTACGGGCATATATTTCAAAGTTTGCAGGCGTAGCCTGGGTGGGTCGGCTAGTTTTATAACTGTTCTCAATATCACACATATCATAGAAAAGGTCAAACGCTTTCTAAGGACGCATCACATTTAAAGCTTAAATTATAACCGGGTTTGTGTCCAAAGTTGAAAGGGATAATAAGAAGTTTTGTCGGCACTGTTACCCACGTGTGACCGCTCTGTCAAGCTTAGCCAACGGTTAAAAATAAATATGCTACGGATTTGTATATAGTTTGGACATTGTGAACAATGATTGGTCATTCTACGTAATACTGGACTTTTTGGGAATTATATACATACATACATATAATCACGCCTTTATCCCTGGAGGGTTATAATAATTATATTCGTTCCCACGTAATAGGGAGTGAGCCTTTTGCCGTATTCCGGGCACTATTGTTGACTCGAGCCATGCATCTGAGGCTGAGTCTGGGCTGTATATATCTGTCTGATGTTAAACAGCCCTATCCCTTAGTCGCTTTGTACGACACCACATGGGAAGAATAGGGGTGGCCCTAATTCTACTCTGCCGGAAACTACGCGGCAAAATAATGAAATTTATAATTTATTTATTTATATTACAATCATCCATTTTGTTATTGTAGAAAGATATAGTCTAATGTTTACAAGAATATAAAATAGGATACAAAAGGTTCAAGCATCGAAAAATTCCTCCCCATCGATGTTGACTGGTAATGTGCTCAAAAGGCTGGCGGCATTGCCCCGTTGGATGGCAATGCCAATCCGTTGTGCGAAAAAGAGGCCAGCCCTTTGGTCACGCGAAGTATCGAGCATTCTCTTTACTATTTCAAAAAGTGCTTCTCTAAATAGTATAAACAATCAATCGTAAATTAGGCTAATTTTATTGAATGAAAACCAATAAAAAATATTGGTTAGTCACTCAGATGACTACATAGGTAGATACAATCATCAAATTCAGAGACGTTACACCGAATAATACACTAATTAACAAGTTTTACATTCTAATGCGATTAATTTAGCGGCTTAGGCAAATTTTAAGACATAAGTATATGAAGCTTTGGGAATATGTCTCATATGTTAGGTCCGATAAGCAAGCTCAGAACATAACATAAACTCACGCCTATATCCCCGAAGGGGTAGGCAGAGCTGCTAGCACCCACATTTCGCCAGTTTATGTTTAGGTCCCAATGTAATAGGTGGCGATCCTATTGCCATTAACCGGGCACTTATAAACCTACGATAAATACATACATAACTTCGAAGCAAGCTCAGGTATAGGTTTAATTTAAAAAAATATCTTAGCATACGTAAATGTTATTTGTTTTACAGTAACCGATTACTACAATACCTAACTAATTTATCTTTATTAAGAAATATAGCGAGGTTTACAAACAAATATATTTAGCAACTTTATCTTTGTCCTTTAAATAGGTTGATGTGCTCTTATCTTCGACTGTCCACGAATTCAATACAATATGACAGTTATCTTATGAACTTGTGATCTCTGTAACAATTTCTTAGTAAATGTTCTGATTAAAACTTCTATAGTACAAAATCTGATTTGGACGTAATCTCTTGGCGTAAAAAGATTTAATATCTTGTTTCCACAAAATTTATGGACTTTTAAAATATTATTTTGCTGCCCGCAAAGCTTGAGAATCTACTTATGTTATTACAAAATGTAAGAGCCAGGTAACCTATTTATGATTGAAATTTACAACACAAAGGGTTTAATGAACATAATATCAAGGGATTAATATAGACCGAATTTTAAGCTTGAAACATATTTGTGAAGGGTTTATTTAGACATTTAATTTCAGTGTTAACTCATTTAGGAGTAAATTTAAAACTTTTGAAAGTTACCAAATGGTAACTTTCAACGTAAATACGTTATATTTTAGACATACATACATATAACCACGCCTTTATCCCCGGAGGGTTAGGCAGAGGTGAATTAATCGCCAATCATTGAATTCGGTCCCAGGTAATAGGGGGTGAGCTTACTCGAGCCATGCATTTGAGGCTGAGTCTGGGCTGTATATCTATATCTGTCTGATATTAAACAGCCCTATCCCTTAGTCGCCTTGTACGACACCGCATGGGAAGAGACGGTGTGGCCCAAATTCTACTCTGCCGGGAACTACGCGGCAAGTTCAGACAAGTTTAGACAAGTTCCGAAAATCGCTTTCTAGGAGAGAAATTGTGAACAATTGCATTTGACTCTGGTTTATTATATGTATTATCGTTAAAACTACAATGGATAAGTTCCACTTCTCGAAGGTTCCACTTAACAACAAATAAGGGATCAAACGATATCGTCAGCTGAATTCAAAGTCAAAAACTCAGAAAAACTCTCCAGTAATTCAATTACTTCACCAGTGGTTCGTAGCTGGAAAGCCCATTAAGTACCAAATCGGCTCGTATCTATCTGCTGTGCTCACAAACTGTGGAAAATGTTTTCTTAAAGCTTTTACTTACGAAGCTATTTTTAGTATGCTTGTACGAGTACAAATGCTTTGTAGAGAGGATTTGGAGAGGCCGCTAACCCTTCTCTTTCGAAAAGGTGAACCACAGTCGTTAAACATTAAAGAGATTCTGATATTGTATTACGAGCAATATATTTATTTTACAAAGAAATGCTTTTAAGCTCTTGATATACAACGATTCTTAAAAAAAGACTTAAAGAAATTTTATTGATTATCCTAATATCATTATCAACCTATATGGCCAAAACAGTGGTTAACCATATTTTTACTAAGCCTTCAAACAACTTTAATAAAAATAACGAGGATACTAATCTTAATTATCTCAATATTAATTATATTTATCATTTACATAATGTAATGGGATTTTTCTACATTAATATATAAAAACAATACAGAATATACCTATACAATCCTGCAGGTTCTGGCATCAAAGAATTCCTCCCCATTGATGTCAACCGGGAGGGTGGCCAGAAATTTTGCCATGTGATATGCCACGTTGAATGGCACTACCAATCCTTTGCGCAAGTAATAAACCAGCCCTTTGGTCACGGGTAGAGTCAATTAAACGTTTTAAAATGTCTCTAAACAAAAAACGGGCACTTAGACGCCATGATCCCAGCGTCTCGACCCCAAATGGCTCAAATATGTAATTACCTCAATACAGAATACTAGCTGCTGCCCGACGCTCCACCCCTTATACTAAATGTTATTAGAATCGGATCAGTAGTTTAGGCGTGAATGCGTAACACGCAGACAGATAGACATACAAAGTTGTACTCTGAAAGATAATGTAAATTAAACGAAGGATGTATAAACTAATCAAGTTTTATAAAACTGTGCTTCAATTCTGTGAGGCGGACGGTGGGGTGCTACGCAAGTTGGTCAAGATGGAACATTTGCATGTGTGCATCTGCGCTGGTGCATTTCAAAGTGCACTGTTATAGTTGCATCCCTTACATTAAATTATTCAAATTCATATTCACTATCAACTTCTTGATCGTCGCGGCATTCCGCTGTTCGCTGACAGTAAAGCTGCTGCTCAAAGTTTATGTGTATAGTTTAGAGAGATATATATATCTTATATATAAAATTCTCGCGTCGCGGTGTTTGTGGTTAAACTCCTCCGAAACGGTTTGACCGATTCTCATGAAATTTTGTGAGCATATTGGGTAGGTCTGAGAATCGGACAACATCTATTTTTCATCCCCCTAAATGATAAGGGTTGGCCACCCTTAACATTATACGGCAAAACAACGTTTGCCGGGTCAGCTAGTCTTATATATAAAATTCTTGTGTCGCGGTGTTTGTGGTTAAACTCCTCCGAAACGGCTTGACCGATTCTCATGAAATTTTGTGAGCATATTGGGTAGGTCTGAGAATCGGACAACATCTATTTTTCATCCCCCGGGACAGCTATTGTATTTATAAAAATCTGTCCGTTCACAAGCTGAGTTAAATTTTTTGTGTTATACTAAAGGAAAACCTGTTATTAGCCTTACTTTTAGTTTATAATGTATATATTTACTTACTGTATCATCTGTACCCCCCATGAGCGCCGGCCTGGGGGTGACAGGCGGAGCCGCCTGGCAAAAGCAGGCCGCGGTGGTGGCGCGCCCAGCGCGCCTCCCCGTTTCCGGGGTCGAGTTGGGGACTCTTTAGTCCCCACAACCGAGACGAGGGCCAGATCGTGAGAGATGGCCCTGGGTCGGCCGGGGTGCGAGGGATATGCCTGTCAACCTCACCTTCGGCAACCAAAACGACCCACAGGCGGCGTGCGTTTTAGTCGGTTCGAGTCCGACATAACCTCGTCCGTGGGGATTTTGCGCACGTAAAAAAAAAAAACTGTATAATCTGTTGGTTTTTTGAAATAAATAAAAAAAAAGTTACTTTTGCATTTGTAATATTAGTATGGAATTATTTGGAATCGGACTTAAGAATCTGATTGTCTTACTAATTACACAATTCGACAATATTGTGAAAAAGGTCTAAAATGCCGTCAATCTAGTTTTGAATTCAATCATGATCATTGTACAGATCATCCGTACTGTATCTAATTGTCTATCGTTTCAGATGTAGCGACCACCTTAAGGAAAGCTGCAGCTGCGGCCCTCGACGGTGGCGAAGTAGCCATCCTCATCAGCGCTCATGATAAAAGTTCAGTGCAGCTTCTCCATGCAAAAGACGCAGAAGATATCTCAATTACTTTGAATTATAACAAGAAAACTGACAAAGGTATTGTGAATGATTTGAAGTAATAACTGAAATTACAATTGTCTCCTTGATGTATGATAATTAATCAAGAATCTTTTTCACATATGTAGTATCCTTGGAAAGTTTGATCGGTGATCATATTAAATCCGTATCATGGACCCTGGGAGACCATTTTGGCAGTAGTCTGGTGCTGGTAATGACGTCCACCAGGGTTAAGCTCGTTGTTGGCTGTAAACAACTTCATTGGCACTCTATGGTCGGCAGGCATGATCTGTTATCTACGCTTGCCAGTAATAAAATGAAGTTGGTAAGTATATTATATACGAGTATAACACGTTTGACTGATTTCGGAAATGAAAAAATGAAGTTTTTGAACTGCACTACAAGTTTTTTTAGCATAACAGCGTCGAGCACAGCGCTATGACAACCTTGATTTTCATTGGTCGATCTCCAGTGACGTCACAGAGTCCAGCCAATGATAACCTCTATCAAGGCTGTCGCAGTATTGTGCTCGACGCTGTATGCTCAGAGATTTGCTGTTCACTGTGTGTAAGTAGGCGTTATCGAGACTCAACTTTCTCCATTTAGAAACCTGCCATTACTCTATTGATTGCTAGTGTAGACACAGATGTTCGATGGAATGAGATATTAGATTGAATATGATAAATGTGTAATGTAATTGGTAATAATCATTGTTGAAATAAATAAATAAAAATAAAAAGTGTGACAAATTTTAGCTAAGGACTTTTAATTGGAAGATAATGACTTAAGTCAATAAAATTAATACAAATAGGATATAAAATTTCTATTGGATTTTAATAAAATAATCCAAAAGATATCAGCTAGGCATCATTGAGAAAAGCTTACTTCTTTGAAGCAATTTTCTACTTCATTAAACTTGAGTCGAAGCCCACCTTTAAGATTTGAACATAAAAGCGAGGTCTGCAGTGTTTTTATTCGGATCCCAAATGAAATTTTCAAGAACTTTAGGAATTTTGTGAACTAAGAGGTTTTTGAGTAAATAAACTCCGGTATAAACCTTCTTAAGAACTGACTTTAATTTTATTTTGGAGTGAATAACTTAGGTCCAATCTTAGGGCACAGTAAGATACTAGAATATTTTATAAGATTACATTTAAGCATTGCATTTTTTTTTAAGTAATTGTTTTATAAATATTTTAATTACCCAAGTAACTAAAATATTTATATGTGGTTCATCTAACTAAGAGCAAGTAGAATAGACTAATGTTTGGACTTTGGCAGATGATAAAAGGTGTTTTTTGGTAAATTAAGGCATTCAAAAGGCTGGATCAAGTGAAAATCATTGAATGTCAGTGGTGCCATTGAGTATGAAGTACTACCAAACTAACGGATAAGTGATCCGCAGCGTTAATCCTATTGGGCGAAAAGCAGCATAGACACCATACAATTTAGCCCACCAAGGATATTTTCCGTCTTCCCTTGTATAGTATATAGTACAGTTGCTCTTGTAGTTTGAGCATATAGCTTAAACTACAAGAGCAACTGTACCTACTGTATATACTGTAACGTATATTACATTATAACAATCCAATAATTTCAGTATCTCGAAGAAAACGTTCCAGTAAAAATATACAACAGCGAACGAGAAGCTTTAGAATCCATTTGTGAGCATCATGATTCCATAAAACCACCATTCCTCACGACGGTTACTGAAAGCGATTATGAGGAAGTCGGAGAATTTAAAAGGAAACATGAAGAAGAAATGCAAGGAGATGATTATAGAGCGAACTTTGTAGATCCCAACGCTGCACTACCACAACCGATTCCACAGAGAGGAGATATACCATCGAATGCGATTGAGTCATGTGATGGTAAGTACTTTTAAATTCTAATATTTGGTCATTATAAAGTACACACATGTCATACATGCTTTGTAAATGCACTAGATACATAGAAATATGTTTCAACTACTTTCCTTTTTGGTTACATAACACATGTATAATAAATAAAAGATCTAAAGGTAAATGCATTACTTCTTTCGTTTTAATTTCTATGTGACTTTGACATTTAATTTAAAAACAATTGAAAATATATTAAATTCTCCTGTATGTAGAAATATTTGTCTGTAACTTTGCTTTTGGAGAACAATATATATATTTTTTTTTACTTAGACGAGGTGATCCGTCAGTTAACACTTCTCCGTCAAACGATCGAACATCTTCGTCGGGAGGTTGGAGAGCAGAGAGGTACGATAGACAGCCTCCGTAGTCAGCTGCGCCAGTGTTGCAACCGTGTGGTACCTACACCCCCGCCTGTGGAGAGGTGCACCGGATCTTCGTGCTATCCTGGTTATTAAAATTTCATATAATCTACAGGAGACAGTGATGTGCACCAACTTTTTAGATTAACTCATTTCATACCCAATAGTTTAATACTTACCCCGTAGTAGTAGTTAGGTCTTACTTTTGAATTCGACATTACCTAATATAGATGGACTCCATAGATTGTAGGTTGTATTTGCTTAAGATAGTAAGTTTTGAGTATCGTAATTTAAGCTATGGTTAATATTTCAAACTATATGTCTAGGTCCAAGTCCTACTTAAACTTGTATTGCGTTTGTCAGTCACTAATTTACTTTTCATTTCATTTTTAATTTCGAAGTTAAATTTAGAGTTTTTATTGATATATTTCATGTCGTGTTTTAACTGTAATGTTGCTTTCATTAACTATGCTTCTCCTTATTTAATGCCCATAGTGTCTAACAATTAAGGTTATTCGAAGTAATATTCACAAATAATTTAGACATCTATACGACAGTAATTTAAAGTAAGAATGGCAATTTTTATAAGTAATTGCAAATGCAGTTTGATTTTTCCAGTTAATTGTAATTCAATGTCATAAAGTGGGTATTGATCGATATTATGTGGCGTATTGTGAAATGTTACAAAGCGAAATGATATATAAGTATTCAAGGCTAATGTCATATTAAGCCCTGTAACTATCAATCAATACCCAGTTTAAAACGAAGTTCTTTCTTTAGATCTTCATTTTATTACATTTAAGCTCATAGTTTCGCTATTAATCGTACTAATATTAACAATGTAATCGGATTCGTATCATCATCTGGAATATATATTTTAAGGTAGATCAAGCAACTCTTTATATTATGTGTGGGTTTCCATTAAAAGTATTGCTCTAAAATCACGTTTTATTTCTTAGATGTAAATACCTTGTGTATGAGTTTGTCTGCCTACAGAGTCGCGAGTTTCGCCCACTCAAGTTGCTTGATTAACCTTATTCATATTTCTGAATGGATAATTAGAACCGTCAATAATATTAATTAGGTGATTGGTGACTCTGTAGGCAAAAATACCTTTGAATTTGACACGTTATAGGACGTATGATTTAGGAGGAGTTTTAAATTATGATTTAGTTACAATGCTTGCATTTCTTGCAGAAATGTTTTTTAAATTAAGAATGTGTTTCAACGAAATCTTTGAATTTTAAATACTACAACCTGATGGTAAGCGGGTATCATACCTTATAAACACGTGTGCAGTTATAGGTAGTGCCTAAAAATACCATTTGCAGTAGTAAAGAAGGCAGGAAACATGCGAATAGCAAAAAGAAAAGGCAGGTAGGACAGGCCTCCGGTATTTCTCAAATGTAAAAGGGACGCTTAGTAAATGGGTACTATTTGTTAAATAGGTTGATAAATAGGCCATTCTGAGTAAGTAATTATATGAAAAAAGATTTTTTTATAGAATTATAGCCTGTATCAATAATCCTCTCCTGTTGCCAAGCTAAGGGTAGAGGTGAAAACCCCTAAGGTTGATTAAGGTACAGACACACAGAGTTAGAATTTCAGATATAACCCTAGTCAAATTGGTGTAAGGGCACATCGTAACACCCATAATTTCAAAGTCTGTAACGGACATAAGTAGAAAAATCACAATATGTGAAAGGATGCAAGTAAAATAGCTTGTGGCACAGGTGTGGAGTGCCGTAACACAGTGGCTGGATTTGAGTGCGGATCCTGCCCCTCAGGCATGGAGGGAGATGGAAGAAGATGCAGACCTATTATGTGTAGCACAAGACCATGCTCGCAAGGTAAGATAATAATGAAATTTTGAACGTTTGATTGATAGCCTTTCGCCAATATTCTATAAAGATACTCAGTCCAGAATCTGGATTTATCTGAGGATCGATTGTATAATATAGACAGATTGACAGATTTTATAGATTGTCTATACAATCTGTCTTCTGATAAATCGAGACTCGGTACTGAGTACCATTCTAGAGTAGGGGCTCAATGTTTTGTCCTATACAGTCATTTAAGTACTAAACATAGAAGTTCTTAGTGTGCCTAGATACTACCTACCTAGTTTAGACAAATTACAGCTTACAGACGCTTAACATAACGCGATTTTTTTCGTACAGTGGAACACTGTGTGGACACTGAACAAGGATTCCGATGCCAGCAATGTCCCCGAGGACAGACCAGTGATGGAAGGACTTGTCGCTCCGCTTGTAGCCTCAACCCTTGCTTCGGTGGACGTAAGTAAAATTGTTGATATAAAAATGTGTACTTCTGGGGTATCCCAGGGATCAATTCTTGGACCACTCTTCAAAAATTTTGTTTCTCACCAACTTCGGATATTTTCATTTTTTGTTAAGGTCAATTTTCCAATGTAAATAGATGATACCAAAATTTCTAAGGATTATTGTTATAATATTGCTTACCTTTTTGTATAGAATGACCTTAACCGACTTGCATTATATTTTTCGTATAATTAAATACACCTTATTTCAGAGCTCCACTGCTCTACTTCGAAGCACTAGGTATCATGATATAGTTACAATTATAATTGAAAAACCTTGTGCTCCAGGTGTTCAATGCCAAGATTTGCCGGAAGGAGGCTACCGATGTGGGCCATGTCCAGAAGGCTTTCACGGAAATGGCGAAAAATGCTACAGGTTATCGTGCCGTCAAAATTCATGCTTCCAAGGTGATTTATAGTTGAAATATTAGCTGATTTTGACTTGATTGTTATTATAGAGGTATAAATTGCCTGTGATTGTGACGTTTTGGCATCTTCCTACTGGATAGGCAAAATACTATTTTTTTTTGTTTCAAAACTCGATTGCTATAGTAACTCACTAACTGTCGTATTTCGTAAGCCAAGATTGATAATTTAAACCGTTTCTTGACTTTACCATTTCAATAAACAATCTTTAGATCGATGTGTCGATTTTATTTTCTATTCGGTTTTTGGGAGGACGGATTGACACTTTTATATCATCGTTTGTAACAAAGTGACAGATTTTTTTTAGGGTGTTGGTGATGAGATATATAAAAACCGCTTCTGTGTCGATTGATCGATGGTCAAAAATCGAGATTGAAAATGATCTTAGATTGACCATCGAATATTGGAAGCAGCCTTAAATGAGCGCTATTTGATTCCTATCATATAGGATTCGTGCTGCCCCTGAAAATTTCTTAATAGTAAAACGCAAAAATACATAATTCGTTCTGTTACCGAGGCCTCGTTGCCTCGGTAACAGACATCATTCAAAAAGCCAATCTGATAAGATAAGTAAACGTAACCTTTCATGTTTCTAGGAGTAACATGCCAAGAGGCCGCTTCTGGACCCCAATGTGGTCCGTGCCCTGGCGGGTACAATGGCAATGGGCAACAGTGTCAACATGTGTGTGAAACACATCAACCGTGCGGCAACAGGCGTTGCATTCCGAAGCCCAGCGCTCCTTACTATGGGTGTGAGGGCTGTCCTAAAGGTTATGAATGGAATGGTAAGTTTATGGAAAATTCTATCCTTTTCTAGGTCAAAGTCTACAAGCTTACAGTTGCAGCTTCAAGGATCTTGTTGGGTTCCACTTTATAGTTGATTTATGAATTGAGACAAAACTATTCTGTTCAGATATTGTATCTGTATTTGGGACCCTTATCTTTTTTTCCTTTCCTCCATTCGTTAGTGTCTTTTCTCTGGCGATTCGAATGCCACGGTTACCATAAGGTGGTTTAATAATGCTATCTTTATAGTTTAAAGAATACTGGGTTTCTTCTTCTTTTTCATTGGTTGATCACTTGGTTTACTATTTCAGGCTATAATTGTGTCGACATGGATGAATGCGATCTCATTCGTCCCTGCGATGAAGTCGTTTCCTGCCGAAATGAAGATGGTGGATTTACTTGCGGGCCGTGCCCGGTTGGTTACGAGGGCAGCTCTGGATGGAGAGGCTCTGGGGACGAAAAGCGTCGTGAACAGTGTGTGGATATAGACGAGTGCGTTGAAGGGAGAGCCAATTGCCCGCGAGGAAGACTCTGCGTTAATACTCCGGTAAGGTTAATTTGAATGAGAGTTCTAGACAGAAAAATTACAGGGAATTGGCGGGTTGTGGCTTATTATTAACAACAAACATGAATTTCCTTTAAATATGAGAAGAAATATTTGAAATTTTGAACACCAGTTTTTGAAATTATCGTCACAGACTTTTTTTTCTCTATCAAAATTTTCACCAATTTCACTATTACACTTCTGTATTCAGGGTTCCTTCACCTGCGTACCATGCGGAGGCGGATACTACGTGAACACGACTCGGCCTTGCTTCAGTCCCGGCGAGTTGGTACAGCGCTGCGATCCTGCAAGGTGTCGGCGGTACAACGCTGTCTGTGGATACGGACATAGATGTGTTTGTGCGGTGAGATATGCTCTTGATGGCTTACGATTTAGTGTTTTAATGTGGATAAGTCTTGCTGTACGAAGGATAGGCCTGGTGAAAGGGGTAGATCCAGAAAATTATTAGCCCCTTGTCAAATAGCATCAATACAATCCAAAATAAACTGGTTTTGATTCCTGATTAGGAATATTGATTAGTTCTTACTAATCAATATTCCTAATCAGGACGTAAACTAAAACTGAACCTATGGGGGTCTTCCCCCATAGGTTCAGTTTTAGTTTCCATCAATATTAATATCAATACTTTTCGTTAATCTACATAGCATTGGGTTAGGCCATTGAAATATTCATCTGCATTTTATTTTATACGCTAATATTTATTTCCCCAGACTGGTTGGGCAGGCAACGGCACAGTCTGCGGACCTGACAGGGATCTTGATGGCTATCCAGACCAACAGCTGCCATGCTCCGAAAGGAATTGCAAAGCCGACAACTGTCCTGAAGTCTCCAATTCCGGACAGGAGGATGCCGACGGTGATGGTTTAGGAGATTCGTGTGATGGTGATGCGGATGCGGACGATATTCCAAACTTACCGGTGAGTATACTAGCTATTGCCTGCATCTCCACCTGCATGGAAACTCTATCCCGCAACGCATTGGGAACTTATAATGGGAAAAAAGTAGCCTATGGGTACTTTTTAATAAGCGCTTGTATCAAATTTTAATCAGATCCGTTTATCAGCATGTGCATGATCGACCAAGAAACTTTCAAATGCCTAAACGTCCAGACGTTCAAACATTCAGTCGTCTAGTAATACCAGTGCCCACCTCATACAAAAATATTATTCCCCAGGATAATTGCCCTCTAACTCCGAACCCTGACCAACTGGACCGCGACGAGGAACGAAGCGATAAGCGTGGTGATGCTTGCGACAACTGCCCCAAGAAATACAACCCTGGACAAGAGGATACCGATGGAGATGGCATCGGGGATGCTTGTGATCCTGACATTGATAATGATAGTAAGATATTTGTGTAAAATTTGAATCAAATATACACATATACCTATGTAGAATTTAGTGCTTGAGAAAGATCAGACTGTAGAAAATAGACATGTTTCTAGTTTCATTTATTTGCATAAACAGGGGCTACATGCATGTTGTTACAATATAATTGTCATAGTGTCCGCATGCTTTGTCCAGACAGACGTATAAAAATTATTGATAGTAGAAAATTTATTTTCAACAAATTAAAAGTTATGTTATGTCACAATTAAAAACATTAAATAGCAAATTACAAAAACATTAAACTTATTCATGAAAGGAATGAATAGGAAACTAAATAGTACATGTCAATATTTCATGGATAAATCTTTCGATCACTCTACGAAGATTTTTATTATGCAAATTTATGATCATTATCGTCTCAGCCTTTTCCCAATTCAGTTGGAGTCGACTTTCAATCAACTACGAAACGGCGGATCTTCGATATTTTTCGAGAAACTATTGAGAAAGCCAATGCCTTTCTCAGGTCCTCATCAGTAGCATCAGTAACAGATTATATCGGCTTGGATCTCAAGGATGTTCATAATTATACAACAGTTCGGGACTTTTCGAGATTAATTCATGGAACTTACTATTTCTGCCGAACCGTTGTATAATTATGAATTTACACAGTGATAGTTTAAAAATGACAAAGATATTCGAGGTGCCTTGTAAATAGACAACGAAAGGTAGAATCTGGGACCGCGATCTTTGTCCCGAAAGACTCCCGAACCAACGATTCACAATTAATTTCACAGATATTCCAAACGAGATTGACAACTGTCCCCGCCGTTATAACCCCCTGCAAGAAGACTTGGACCACGACGGTATTGGTAATGCATGTGACAACTGCCCTCGCATCAGAAACCAGGAACAAGAGGACGCTGACAGAGATGGCGTTGGAGACGCTTGTGATAGCGATGTTGATAGGGACACGTAAGTACGAAGAGATAGAAGACCTATTAGAAAGACTGATTTTTTGATAGATTTCCTTAAAAAAACACCATGAAAATACCATTAAAAAGTAAAAAAAAATGTTATGGTACAGTATGGTACAATAATAAAATTACCTTTAGATATCCCCCGGATGGTTGTGTAGGAGAATATCGAATGCTTAAAACGTGGCTTTTTTTTTACGTGCGCTAAATCCCCACGGACACCTCTCCACCGGAGCCGGTGGAAGAGGTTATGTCGGACTCGAACCGACTAAAACACACGCCCCTGTGGGTCGTTTTGGTTGCCGAAGGTGAGGTTGACAGGCATATCCCTCGTACCCCGGCCGACCCAGGGCCATCTCTCACGATCTGGCCCTCTTCTCGGGTGTGGGGACTACAAAGTCCCCAACTCGTAACCGGAAACGGGGAGGCGCGCCAGGCGCGCCATCGCGCTTAAAACGTGGCTTAGTTGCTCAGTGATCAGAGCAATCCCCCTGTCGCGGGTTCCGTGTCATTTTAATTTGAAAGCGATTAGAATATTAGGAGACATTAAAAAGATAACAAATAAATTGCGTGTCATCTTTAAAAATATAATTAAAAAATAAAACACTAATTTATCTCTACTTATTGAGATTCTTAGTTTCTTAGTTAAAGAGAAAATTGAGATGAAGCTAAACGATATATTTCGATGATTGAAAGATAATACATACGATTTATATGAGAAACGTTTAACATTTGTTTCAGTGACGGTATTCAAGACAGCATAGACAACTGTCCTACAGTACCCAACAGTGATCAACTGGATGTAGACGAGGATGGCAAGGGCGACGCCTGCGATGATGATGATGATAACGACGGGATACCTGACGTGGATGACAACTGTCCTCTCATCCCTAATAGGGACCAGAAGGATTCTAACAGTGAGTTACTTCACATAGACAAGGATAGAGATAGGACAAATAATTGTAGTAGTACCTACATAATAATATGAGAAATATTCTACCACATTTTTTTTTAATATAGAACATTTATACTTCGCCTTGCCTGATGGTAAGCTGAAAGCAAAGTCTCAGAAAAGAGGGTCACTATTACTTACACATAGTACCATGTGATATTTGTGACACTCAGCTTGACAGCTTCATCATATGCTTTTTCACGCCCCACTTAAAGGACCCAGTGCTGCACATTCTACACAGTGCAATCTAGACCCATATTAAACCTAGCTAAACAAGCGTGAGTTATGGATTCTAGAATGTGAGTAAACCACCCTGACCAATGCAAATATTTATACCTATTCATGCACACAAATTTGCACGGAACGAGCTTAGGAATGAACGTAAAAAATATGCATTATGTAAAACTGAATTTCTGCTTTTTTCTTGGAAATCACGCTTGAAACTTGAAAACGAGTTTACTTATTTCAAACATCTTTTTTTAAAGTTAAGCAATACTTTGTAGAAGTTGCAAAAAAAGTTATGAGGATTAAAAAAAAAATTCCATAATAAGTGAAGTTAAGTGAATTTTAGAAGTAGTTTCTACTGTAACATGCATTGATGATGATTTTTTTACAAAACTAGATAACGGTGTGGGCGACGCTTGTGAGAACGACTACGATGGCGACAAAGTCAACAACGATCTGGACAACTGCCCCAATAACTCCAAGATTTTCCGCACTGACTTCAGGTAACATTCATGATTTTAAGGAATCGGCTGAAACAGTAGCTAATTTAAATTAAACCGATCGTTGGTCTTATTTCAAGTAATAAGTCATTTCTTTGATAATGGTGACAGTATTTATGTCATGTCTTCCCTGGTAGCTCCCCTGGGAGAGACAAAGAAATGATAGAGGCCGTAGTTCCTTTGGAAGCGAAAGAAAAAGCACTTCCATTTTAATTTAATGGAACTTACTTCCCACAGAACGATATTTTCCTATTGGATTTTGCAACTAAAAGCCGAGGTTTTAATGCAAAATTGGGAGTTCAAAAGGCAGTAACTTCCAGAAAAACCGATATTCTAAACAAAATCAAAAAGGTTTTGATGTCACTGACAAAACGCCATGATGATAACATCAATATTTTTTACCAACAGAAACTATATGACTGTTCGCCTGGACCCTGAAGGCGAGTCCCAACAAGACCCTAACTGGGAGATAGCGAACCAGGGAGCCGAAATCCTGCAGACATTAAACTCAGACCCTGGACTCGCTGTAGGGTTTGACAGCTTCAGTGGAGTGGACTTCGAAGGAACTCTGTTTGTGGACACGCAGATAGATGACGATTATGTAGGATTTATATTTGGGTAAGTAACCAACTGAATAGCTTCAATAATATGTTACGTTCCTTTAGTTGGATTCGCTGGGTTATGAATATAAAATCAAGAAGGTTGGTATCACCCAACTGTCACTATAATTTTAAACAAAGACATCGACATATACCATGATTCCAAAAATAGATTTAAAAATAAAATATTTAGTGCCTTTCGAGTCGCCAATAATAATAAAAATAGTGGTAGGTATGTAATTAATATTACTTATCTCTGCTAAACTGTATGAAATGTTAATTGTCTAGTTAATTCTCTGTGCTAATTTAGGTTTCTTTCTTTTTTTAATTTTTTTATACGAATTAGGTGGCAGACAAGCGCATAGCCCACCTGATGGAAAGTGTTTACCTTGGCCTATAGGCGTGTGTAACACCAGAGAAGCTACACTCGCGCTGCCGACCCTGTAAGCACAGTTTCTGTGTAGAAGACAAAGCAGGACAGGCCTTTAGTCATCCCACTGAAAGCACTAATTCTCCAGTGAGCTCTGGCTACCCTACTCACCGCTGGGAACACAACACGAAGTTATTATAACCGCGGTATTCTGTAGGGCGGAGGTACTTCCTCAGTCGGACTACTCAATTGGGCTGAAATACTGCCGTGTCGTACCTCCTTTTTTCTTCAATGTTATAATATTACGCATGCTGGTTTAATCAGTAATTGACAAATGTATCACACATAACTCGCTAAACATGTCTTGTATATCAATTTGCAATGCATTTGCTGTGGATAAATCTATTTAATGAATAAACAAAGAACAGCTCTAAAATCAAATGTCACGTAGCAACCAATCACGTTGCTGATTATTTTGAATGTCTTCGTCTTAATAGCATTGTGTTTCTAGAGTGAAAGTAGCAGGACTTATCCTCTTGAATTTATATAGAATACTAGCTAACACGGCAAAAGATTTTCTCCATGTATATTATTTGTAGGAAACATTTTTTTAGGCAATAAAATAACTATCTACTATAAGTGTGTGGGGATTTACTTATAATCGAAAGCGTTGTAGACAATTAAAATAAAAATCGCGATGCAAACATAGGGGTTGATCATAGAGGGTTGAAAATTCAGGGTTGTATGTATTTTCTAATGCTGTATCATAGAAAATAATATCAAAAATTAAAAAAATTAGGGGTGGGACTACCCTTAACATTTAGGGGTATGAAAAATAGATGTAGTCCGATTCTCAGACCTAGCCAATATGCAAAATTTCATGAGAATCGATCAAGCCGTTTCGGAGGAGTTTAACTACAAACACCACGACACGAAAATTTTTATGTATCAGAGAAATTTTACTTTTCTACAGTGAATTAGATTAACTTTGACCACTTTTCAGTTCTGCGATAAGCAATTTAGTAGCTAGCTTTGAATTAAGTTAACTTGTAGAAAGTTATACTGAACACCAAAGGTAATAAGGTTTTATTTGCTACATAATTATCTCAAAGGTTAAAAGGTAATAAGTGGCATCAAGATTTCAAACTAAAAAGGCACTATAGCTACTTTATAATCCAGTACTTTTTCAATCGCATGTCTAGCTTAGAAGTTTATTTTAAATTTGTTCGTTCTCGTGTTGCTATAACGTGGATACATTAGAAGGGTTTAAGGGTCTTTGTTCAAAGTGTATAAACACTTTTAGTTTGCAGGAGTTGTACCGTTTTAGTGTAAATAAACATTGTTTATGTGCATGTAGCGAAGTTTGAAGAACAGTCGAATGAGTGAGCATATTCAATTTTGTGAAATTTCGCTTTGTTTACGTAGACGATGTTATAATTATTGTTTTGAAAATTGAGTTAGTTCTAAGTTAGGTAGTATTTGTATTGAAATTAAATTGAATCTATAATTTAAGCTATTTGTGCTTTTAGACGCTACTTTTTCTAATTTTATTGATATTTTTCTTTTCTCCAAAATAAATATTAATATTGTTATAAAGGTACAGGTAAGTTCTCTCGCTATATTAACAAATACGTCACGAATTTTACGAGTCACGAGAATATTAACATGTGATACGCTGTTTTATTCAGGCATATGAATAAGCATAATAATAATACATATGATAATGTGTCTAATTTTTTAAATCTAATTTATATTATGTATCTAATTTTGGTAAACAAATAATGGAAAATTTAGTGAATAAATCAGGGAGCTTCATCTGCCAATAAACTGTTATACAGTTTGGCAGAAGAAAAATTATTGTTACAATGCTTGTTTTCCGTAAATAAATATTATTTCATTTAAAAACAAAAACAAAGTTCTCTCGTTTCTGAATATATTAGTAATTCTACGCTTACATCTTATTCTCGCATCTCTTGTCTCTTGTAAGGTATCTCGTAAAAGAGGTATCAAGAATATAGTTTAGTAGATAGATATAAAAAAAGTTCATAAACTGATATTCTTACCCGTTGTATGAAGTCCCAATGACTTAAAATACAACACTTGATTTATCTAAATACCATTTTCTTTATTTATTATTTTGTTTTAATTCTCAGTTACCAAAACAACAAGCGCTTCTACGTAGTCATGTGGAAGAAGAATACTCAAACGTACTGGCAGACGACACCTTTCCGCGCAGTGGCCGAGCCAGGCATACAGCTGAAGTTAGTGAACTCCAAGACTGGGCCGGGCAAGATACTGAGGAATGCGCTGTGGAACACTGAGTCTACTCCAGATCAGGTATGAAAATATCATTGTAAAGGCATTTTCTAAAACATCAGTGGACATACATAAAAGAGATATACAAATGGGTACACCAGGTAATAAATAGGAAGAACTTTATTACGAAAATCACAAATTTTAAAATTCCGAATGATTTGAAATTCCGAAAGTCAGAAAACCGATGTATCATAAGTCCTATTTATTAAAAACCTTTCAGAATTCATAATATTTATAATTACGAATGTCGGAATGCCGAATTTCAATATACCGAACCATTATAATTCAGAATCAATAATAATCTGAAATATTATAAATACGAATTCTGATTATCAAAATTCCGAAACCGTTCACCTTATTTTGGTAGAACGTTTTTTGGCGTAATTTTGATGTGATGGATTCCCAGTTTCAGGGTAGTTATGAAAAAAAAATCACGAAGTTTAATGCGCGTTAGCCTTCTAACATATCCTTACCAAGTCGTATTGACCTGTTTTGGATTGGTTGAGCTCGGTCCGGTCGTTTATTGATTTTACTTATAAAAATCTTCATTCATGACATGGTATATATCAATTTTTGATACACATTTTCAATTTTAACGATGTTTTTGGAAATTTTTAATCCGGAAAATAACGTTTTTTGGACCAATGATACTACGGATTTTTCATTATTCGTGCTAATGATATTCGGAAGATTAAAAATTCGTATTTATGACTTTCGGATAAATAAATTTACGCGATCATGGTATAGGTATAATATATAATACAATGTATGTAACATTGGATTTGCCTGACGTTTCGATTTGGTTACACCGGCCGTGGTCCCAGGCTGACTGGCTCAGCGGTGCACGCCCGCCGTCTTCGAACTCGTGATGTAGTAGGTTCTTCCTCTACCCGCATTACACATTGTACATCATGGAACGCAATAGTTTAAAAGTTATGAAATACATTTAGTTTTTTGAATAGTCTATTTTGTTATTTAGGTATTATAAAATTCGGAAATTTGATAATCACCATATTGAAATTTGGAATTTTTGGGAGTTCCCTGTACAGAAGAATATAAAAACTCCTCCTTCTTGAAGTCGGTTAATGAAAGCCTCATACATTCTGACCTAATAGTTTTTTTTCTTGTATTTTCACTGTGTCTGTATCAAGTATTTTCAAATCAGTTTCGTTTTATTAAACATTATAGCGATAAATTCTATTGGACTAAACTAGTATGTAATTACAGCGTATGATGTCAAGCTGAGCTATTGTGTTGTCAAATTATCTATGTTATTGATTTGCTGAATTATAGTTTTCTTTGTTTTTCACACCTAACGACTGCACTGAGTTTGTTCAATGAGGTCTCTGATTCGATCTTTTTTGCAGGTTTTAATTGTTTCATAATATTTTTTTTTTTTAAATCTAATATCATTGACATTCTAACTATTATATAGGTAAGTATTAACATTCCATTCTTTATTAATATTTGTATTCACGATTGCCCTAGATTCGTTCAGTTACGATTTAGTTTGGCCGTAAGCAAGCAATCATGAAATTTGATCCAAACTTTGGGCAAATAGTTATTACTTTGGCAAGAAGTTGGACCTCGGGATAATATTTGTCTACCACGAACTGACGTTAATTAGTTTGCTATTATTTGTAACATTAACAGTAGATAATAAAAGACGTGCTTATGAGTTTTGGACAATGGATTACATATGAGATGGTCCTGTCATATGTCAACATGATGTAAACAAATAAATAAATTACCACGACATTCTACACAACGCTATCTAGTCCCATAGTAAGCATAGCTTAACTAGCTTGTGTTATGGAATCTAGAATGCAGATAAACATACTTAAATACTTTTTTTGTAAATACATACATATTATACATATAAACACCCAGACCAATGCAAATGCACTGAGCGCGAAACGAACCCATGCCCCCTGCATAGCAGTCGAATGCTCTACCGCTACGCCACAGAGGTGTGAATGGAACGTGTCCTAATAACATGTTTAACCATCGGATTAAAGAATATTTCCATGTTTTCCGTACAATACCTGACATATCAGCTAGTACAGAATCCTTTTTGATTTCAATTTGTAAGATAATAATTTTTTCGTCAAATGTTTTCAGTTTAAACAGTATAAATTCTTCCTTTAGCAATAAGTAGCAATTTTATTTTTCCAGGTGACTCTCCTCTGGAAAGACCCTCGCAATGTTGGCTGGCGTGAGAAGACTGCGTACCGCTGGCGACTCCTTCATAGACCAAAGATTGGGCTGATCAGGCTCAAGATTTATGAGAACAACCGCCTAGTGGCTGACTCTGGCAATGTGTACGATTTCACCCTCAAAGGAGGCAGGCTGGGCGTATTCTGTTTCTCACAAGAAATGATTATATGGTCCAACTTGATTTATAGGTGCAATGGTGAGTAATTCTTGTTCGATTTTTATCTATCTACCCGCAAAAGTGTTTTCTTCTTACAATGCCGGTTACTTTAAGCGGCGCGTTAATAAGTGTCTGTCATGGTCGTCAAAGTAGTGAACACCATGTGAGGTTTTTATGGGATTTATTTTTTCGATTTGTCCAATATTGAAGCTTCTGTACTAATTACAGAAGTTCCAATAATGGTCAAATCTGGCAGTTGGTCACTGTTATATTTTTTTTATATACCACTTAGGTGGTAGACAAACGCACGGCCCACCTGATGGAAAGTGGTTACCGTGACCTATGGACGTGTGTAACACCAGAGAAGCCACACTCGCGTTGCCAACCCTGTAAGCACAGAGTCTCTGTGCCGTCAGTGCAGAGGACAAAGCAGGACAAGCCTTTAGTCATCCCACTGACAGCACGAATTCTCCAGTGAGGTCTGACTACCCTACTCACCGCTGGGAACATAACACGAAGTTATTATAACCGCGGTATTCTGTAGGGCGGAGGTACTTCCCCAGTCGAACAGCTCAATTGGGCGGAAATACCACCGTGTCCTACCTCCAATAATACCGCCTTCTATAATGGGTTAATTACAGTGACCAACAAAACCACCGAGTAATGACATTCACAACTCAGTTGGCCAGTGTTCTTAGAATGGGGATGGTCACGTCACGTCATTAAATTTTAAGCTGTGATGGTTTTATATACGTAAGTTATTAAATGTACATCAATTTTGTTCACAGATAAAATTCCTTCCAACATCGCTTCAGAAATATCGAAGAGACACCATTTTGAAGTTGATCATGATTTGTTTTACGTTTAGTCTATAATATTAACTACATAAGTAGATAACCATAAAACTGATTTCAGAATCAATTTGGCTAGTATTGTTCAGTTGCGATGATTGCGGTTTCTTCTTTAATAGCAATTAGTTGTGAACTTCTACTTCTTCTATTTTCTTTTTCTCCTTCTATAGTCTTCTACATTCTTCTATTTTCTTCTTCTTTTCTTATGATTTCATTACCTTTCTTTATATTTATCATAACCTGTCTTAGTCTTCTAAAACAACTATGCTATGAAGGACTAAAACTCCTCGTAAAAATAGTTGCGATAGCGGTCAAAAGTATTTTTCAAATTGCTATACATTATGTGTGTAGCAAATTATTTTCACGAACTTCGGACAGATCCAAAAATATCCCAAAAGCCTTTGAACAAATACTAACCATAAGTCCTAAACCAAGTTTTGTAGTTAAAACCTTAACATTTCCATAATATTGTACAAACTATACAAATTTCATTCAATTTATTTTTTGAAAATTCCTGTCAATTTAGTTTGGAAAAAGTTAAAACTCAAGACGGAACATCAAACCGTGACTAGTCTCTTACAGGGGGGAACGCTCGGACCAACTGACACGTCTTGAGCATTCATTCCAGTCTAAATCCATAGGAATAATTAGCATACTAATTTAAAATTTCATAAATATATTTGAATATTCTTTATTGGTAATTTAACTTCTTAAATAGTTCTAAGATATACATAAGTGCCATGGAAATCTGGTCTTCGTCTTTTGATGTGTTGAAAGGAATTATTTCGTTGTGTTGTG
Source organism: Eilema griseolum (assembly GCA_963662185.1). Lineage (NCBI taxonomy): Eukaryota > Metazoa > Arthropoda > Insecta > Lepidoptera > Erebidae > Eilema > Eilema griseolum. The sequence goes on along the minus strand of OY759248.1, from coordinate 6,091,931 downwards.
AGTTCGATGTTCCGTTCGTTCGTATGTAAGTTCTAACAATATAATGTATTCAATAAAGTTATATAATATTATACAGTTGTTTTGTTGAATTATTAGCCGCGTGGTTCCCGGCAGAGTAGAATTTGGACCACCCCATCTCTTCCCACGCGGTGTCGTAAAAGCCGACTAAGGGATAGGGCTGTTTAACATCAGAAAGATATATACAGCCCAGATTCAGCCTCAGATCAGGCTCAAGTCTATATAGGACCCGGAATACGGCAATAGACTCACCCCCTAATACGTGGGACCTCTGCCTAACCCTCTGGGGATAAAGGCGTGATTATATGTATGAATGTTTTATTATATCGAGAACCTGCTAACGAAAGGCCGTCTCGCCTTCAAGGCCTTTCAGGCAAGACTTCTGGCAGATAGACTGTCGACCTGATAAGGGTGACTGGGATAGACTCACTCGATCCTGGAGCCATTTAATCACAAAAAATTCGATCTTGTACTGGAATCTATTTAGAAGGAATCCAGCGGAAAGTAAGGAAATGAGTGACTAATGGAATGTTGACTTTAGAGCATAGTTCAAAGAGAAAATTTTTTTTTACCTCTTTAGTTTTTATTTATTCGTTTTATTTTGTTGTGTTTTTTGTGTAACATACAGTAGATACACATAAAAACGCAACTTATCACAACAAAATACAATGTGTATGGTAAATGATTCTTTTTTTCTCACTTTTCTTTCTTTTTTCATTTATCTATGAAAGAACGAGTGACACTTTGTGGAAGTAATGGTGTTGTGAAGCGTAGATAGATCCCGTGAAACAGAAAAAAAGGTGACCTTGGCAGGTCTTATTTTGTTTTGAGCACCTATATGTATAATAGTATCCGAAAATATTCAATGAACTCCCACCTAATATGTCCTCGAAGGGTTATTTGGAAGCTTACTAAATATATATTAGGAGGTAGGACACGGCGGTATTTCCGCCCAATTGAGCAGTCCGACTGGGGAAGTACCTCCGCCCTACAGAATACCGCAGTTATAATAACTTCGTGTTATGTTCCCAGCGGTGAGTAGGGTAGCCAGAGCTCACTGGAGAATTTGTGCTGTCAGTGGGATGACTAAAGGCTTGTCCTGCTTTGTCCTTCCTCTACACTGACGGCACAGAAACTCTGTGCTTACAGGGTCGGCGGCGCGAGTGTGGCTTTTCTGGTATTACACACGTCCATAGGTCAGTCTACTTCACGCCGAGCCTACACCGACGCATAGGGGAGTACCGGCGGTCGCTGGAGCGACTGACCGACGTCGTCAACGCCTGTCACCCTCATCCGGTTCTTGTGCTCGGGGACTTCAACGCCTGGTCAGTGACCTGGGGGTCCCGGCACACGAACCCACGAGGTAGGGCTCTGGAGAGCTGGGCCACTAATCACGGTCTAGTTCTCCAGAATCGCGGGGCCGAAGCCACGTTCGTGGCCGCGGAGCGCAGTTCGATTATCGACCTTTCGTTCGCAGGCGCTTCGCTGTCGCACCGTGTGCGGGACTGGCGTGTTGTTGTGGGGGTGGAGACACTGGCGGATCACCGATACGTTCGGTTTGATGTCTCCCCCCCACGGGTGATGCGCCGGTCATACCGGCCCCACGCGAGCCCCGCTGGGTGCTTGGGAGACTGAATCGGGAGGTCCTCCTGGAGGCCAACATCGTACAGGCCTGGGCCATTGCGCCGGACAGGCCTGTCGATATCGACGATGAGGCGGTGTGGTTCCGGGAGGCCATGACTCGTGTCTGCGATGCGGGTATGCCTAGGGCTCCACCCTATAGTCTGAGGCGTCGGGTCTACTGGTGGTCTGCGGAGATCGCGAGGCTACGGCAAGCCTGCGTGATCGCGCACCGCCGGTGGACCAGACTCCGTAGGAGGCGTAGCCAAACCGCAGATACGGAGCCCCGAGTGACGGAGCTTCATGTGGGATACAGGGAGGTCAGAGATGCCCTCCGAGCGGAGATTAAGCGGGCGAAAGCCGCGGCTTATAAGGAGCTCATGGAGACGCTGGAGCGGGACCCATGGGGGCGGCCTTACCTTATGGTAAGAGGAAAGCTGCGCCCCCGGGCCCCGCCGTTGACCCAGGTTCTCCAGCCAGCTCTGCTCGGTGGAGTGGTCGAGTCCCTGTTCCCGGCGCGAGCGGAACACGTTCCGCCGCAGATGACTCCACCACCACGGTCGCCTATGGCGCCCAGTGTGGTAGTTGACGACGAAGTCCCCGAGGTCACTTGGGTAGAACTAGAGCTGGCGGTGCGAAGGCTTAGAGCCAAGAAGAGCACCGCCCCGGGACCCGACGGCATTCCAGGCCGCGCGTGGGTCCTAGCTCTGGAAGAAGACGGTCTCGAACCCCGACTGAGAGGGTTCCTCAGCGCATGTTTGGAGCGGGGCCAGTTTCCGAAGATGTGGAAGACGGGGAAACTGGTCCTCATCCGAAAGGAGGGTCGCCCGGCGGACGAACCGTCCGACTACCGGGACTACCGAGACTACCGAGACTAGACTACCGCCCATTGTGTTGCTCGACGAGGTGGGCAAGCTCTTTGAAAGAGTTATTGCGAAGCTCCTCGTCGAGCACCTCTCTGGTAGGGGGCCGGACCTGGCGGATGCCCAATATGGCTTCCGCCGGTGGCGGTCCACGGTGGATGCCATCATGCGCGTGAGGACTTTGGCGGAGGAGGCAGTCGCCCGGGGCGAGGTGACGTTGGCGGTGTCCTTGGACATCTCCAACGCGTTCAACACCTTGCCCTGGAGTTGCATCAGGGAGGCACTCGTGCACCACGGTGTGCCTCTCTACCTCCGCCGCATAGTCGGGTCCTACCTGACGGAGAGAGCCGTCATCTACCCAAGTGCGACTGGGTGCTTCGCGGTGAGCTCGCGGACGGCGCCGCCGTCACGTGCTATGCGGACGACACGCTAGTGACGGCGAGCGGGGCTATATACCGCGAAGCGACCCTGAGGGCCACGATCGCGGTTGCTCGAGTCGTGGAACGGATCCGGCGGCTGGGCCTTGAGGTGGCTCTGCATAAATCCGAGGCCATGTTCTTTCATGGACCTCGGCGCACGCCACCACCTGGTTCCAGTCTCACAGTGGGAGGCACTCTCATCGGCATCAAGCCCCAGATGAAATATCTGGGGCTCGTGCTCGACGGCCGGTGGGACTTCGGGAAGCACTTCCGAAGTCTGGGCCCCAAATTGGTGGGCACAGCCAACGCTCTGGCGCGGCTACTGCCTAACCTGAGGGGCCCGGAGGACTCCTGCAGGAGACTCTACGCGGGTGTTGTGCGGTCCATGGCCCTGTACGGGTGTCCCGTGTGGGCGGACACCCTGAATGATCGGCACATGCCCCTGCTGCAGCGTCCGCAGCAGAAGTTGGCGTGCCGCATCATAAGCGGGTACCGCACGATATCCTTCAACGCGGCGAGTCTCCTCGCTGGATCGCCACCATGGATCCTGGAAGCGAGATCCCTTTCGGCGCTATACCGGTTCCGAAAGGCGGCGAGGGAGCGGGGTCACGATCCCGAGCCCGAAGAAATTCGGGCCGTGAGATCCCGGCTCCACAGGGAAATGGTGGCGGAATGGGAGCTACGACTTGGGCGACCAGGCGCAGGGCGCGCCGTAGTAGCGGCGGTAAGACCCATCATGGGGGAGTGGCTAGAGAGGCCACACGGCAGCCTGTCGTACCGTCTGACGCAGATGATCACCGAGCACGGGTGCTTCGGAAAGTATCTGCGTCGGATGGAGAAAGAGCCAACGTCTGAGTGCTATCACTGCGACGCGAGCGAGGACTCAGGTCCGCACACGCTCACCGAGTGTCCGGCGTGGGAGACGCCGAGGCGGGAGCTTGTGGCGGCCCTGGGAGTGAGAGTTCTCACGCTCTCCACCTTGCTCGCGGCGATGGTCCGCTGCGCGGATGCGTGGGCGGCCGGCGCCTCCTTCTGCGAGCAAGTAATGCTCGTGAAGGAGGAGGCGGGGCGGGAGCGGCAGCGGGAGCGACGAAGGATCGCAAGCCAAGCTGCCCGCGTACGAAGGCAACTCGGGCGTCGGAGGTCGATGAACGACGGAGCCGCCTGTCACCCTGGCAGAAGCAGGCCGCAGCGGTGGCGCGTCCAGCGCGCCTCCCCGTTTCCGGGGTCGAGTTGGGGACTCTGTAGTCCCCACACCTGAGACGAGGGCCAGATCGTGAGAGATGGCCCTGGGTCGGCCGGGGTGCGAGGGATATGCCTGTCAACCTCACCTTCGGCAACCAAAACGACCCACAGGCGGCGTGCGTTTTAGTCGGTTCGAGTCCGACATAACCTCCTCCACCGGCTCCGGTGGGGAGGTATCCGTGGGGATTTTGCGCACGTAAAAAAAAAAAACGTCCATAGGTCACGGTAGCCACTTTCCATCAGGTGGGCCGTGAGCTTGTCTGCCACCTAAGTGGTAGAAAAAAAAATACCTTTAACAGAAAAATAAATACTGATAAACAAATCTCGGCGGAGCGTAATTTCTCCCGAGGACATACCTATACTTTCATGAATGCCCTTAATAATAACTACTCTTATTGATTTGATTCTCTTTCCTAAAAGGACGGCTTATTACCTCTTTATCGAACATCAAAATTAAAAGCAAACTATTACTTTGTTATTTTGACATTGTCACGAACACTGGAATCGACATTACATTCTTTATAAAAAATATTATTTTAACAAGTATATTATGGATTTTCAAGATATGGATGACCAAGTTATGCCCGATGTGAATGTTAATGCACTTCTAAATCATTTCATGTTAAAAACTGATCTAGAAAATAAGGTGCCTACAGATCCTTTACTTGACATCGTGGTAGAAACGGGCAAGAGTAGCGGAGATGGACTAGTGAAGGAGCCGATAGCAACCGCTAGTACATCCAAAAGCTTAACAACTAAAACAAAACGCAAGAAAGTTCAAGAATTTATTAGGATCCTTCGTCCAAATTTGCCGAGGCAATCGAAAACTAAGGCGTACAAGCTGATGAAAATTATCGCCAAAGGTATATTTGTTCCAAACACATTTCCGATGAGGAAAGTACTAAGAAAGCGAATTCGTAAGCTTCCATCAAAGAGTTTGAAGCAAAGATCTATGGTTGGAGCTCGAAGAAGCTTTCATAGCATGTACGAGTCTTCTGAGTCCAGCGAGTCGGACAGGACCAGATGTTGGAGTAGTGTTCGCCGTCAAGCTTGTTCGCGCTGTGGATATTCTTGTAGCAAACTTAGAAGATATTAATCTCCTTGGATGGTTTATCTTTCTACTGAAAATTGACAGAATTCCTCTCTTTTCGACTTTTAGCTTCAATTTCTATGTATTTATTTCATTCTATTTTATACTTTATTCTTATAATTTAATTTTTCTATAGATCTTAGACGAGTAGTTAAACATTTTCTTAAAAATAAATACTAAACTACAATATATTTCTCATTACATTTGTAAGCGAAGAAAATGAAAATTAGGATTACAGACTTGCAATGTGTAGGCATGGCCCAAATTCGCTGCTTTCAATATTTCAATCTCGAAGTAGTTACTCCACGCAAAGGAGCTGCACTAGCTTTCCCCATATTCAGTCTTTATAACAAAATTTACAAAACAGAATTTCGAAAATGATGTTTGGTCCTACCTCTGCAGTTCAAAGGAAAAATCATTACTTATTTAGGTTGCTGAAATATTGCATCGCTATTTCGCATCTTCTTTAGTAGTAGGTTTAACTTCATCCAACCGATAATGCATTAACTTCACACTTTACATAATCGTCTTCAAGTAGCTTTCTAGTTCTTCCTCTAATCGTTAAGCCCAGTTGCATCCAAAGCTTTTAACTCGGAGTCTGGGGTCCGTTTTACCAGTTTATCTGTGAATTTGGCTGAAATTATGCGGATTTTATTGCTTTTATGATTTGCTACTAACATTCCATGTAATTATTTAAACTATCATGGTCACTGACATCAGTATCAGAATAAACGGGATATTTACCATGTTTCACTATTCTGAACTGCCTGCGCTCACCCAAAGATGGCTCCCCATTGGACAGACCGGGAGTGTACAAGATTGACTGTAGCTGTGGAAGTTCTTATATAGGACAAACAAAAAGAACGGTTACATGCCGAATCAAGGAACACATCAGGGCAGTCAAAAACAATGAACCGCATAAATCTGCAATCGCTCAACATTTATTGGAGTCCGGTACGAACCACTGGATCGAGCTACATAACCCTCAGAAGCTTTCGACAGAACGCCACTATATACCAGGACTGGTTAGGGAAGCAATTGAAATAAAAAAGTATAAAAATTTCAATCGTGAGGATGGGTTTCAACTGCCGAACTTCTGGCATCCAGTGGTCCGTCTTTGCAAAAACAACCGGGAACAAGCTAAAACAAAATCGCGAGTGGATACAGTGAGCATCGTATGTCGTGACCGTGATCGAGATCGGGTTCGAGTTTGTAGTGAGAGTGAAACCAATAGTAGTGCAGATACGCGTAGTAAAAGAACTCGAAAGAGGGTAGATCGATATAATTACTCCTAGGAAAAAACTTTTTCTTTGTTCACCGCCACTACTCCAGTTCCTCCGTGATCATGGTGCTTGCAACAGCGCCGAAATATCGGAAACTCAGAATAGTGAAACATGGTAAATATCCCGTTTATTCTGATACTGATTCCATGTAATTGTACGATCATTTACTTACTCAGCGAGTATACACGTGGCCCTGGAAAACATTTCTGGAGAATTTACAATGAAAAGTGGCAAAATGCTGAAATGTAAGCAAAACCCATTACTGCAACAAGTTGAATAATCTGTTTTGAGAGGTACCTATCTCGTAGCGGCATCGCAGCGAGTGAGCGAGCGCTCGCTCCCAAATAATGACTTTCTATGTTGTAGGTAATGTACATGTACATGGCTTGGGGAATATATAGATATAGGTAGGTACGTAGGTGTGAGCATCGTCTTGGAATTTATAAGTCTCGTAATTTCTTGCAAGCTGCTTTGATATATACTATGATAATGATGTTTTCTCTACAAATTAGGACGGTTAGCAAGTTGTATTTGACGAAGATTTTGGTTAAATAAATATAAATTTTAGGACATTCTACACGGCGCTTTCGAGACTCTAAGTCAGCATAGTTTAAATAACGTGTGTTATGGTTCTAAAATGCGGAATAAACATACCTGGTGACTTTTTAAGATTCCGTACCTTAAAGGGAAAAAATGGAACCCTTATCAGGATCACTTCGTTGTCCATCTGTCTGTCAAGACCTTATTATTCTCAGGTGCACGTGGAAAATTAGGAAAAGTTGAAATTCACACCACATACCTACTCAGGTCTGTAACATCTTGAAACTGCGCTGTGCAAAATCAAACTTCTAAGTCAACGCAATCAAAATGTATTGTGGTTTATATGTCTTAAGAACGTCCCTGAATAAAATGTTGTATAGAACCCTTGGAGTGTCAGTCCGACTCGCACTTGACCGACCTTTTTAACAAGAACTTAAAAACTTCTCTATCATTAATCGTCAATCAATCAATCAATTAGCCCATCGTACTCCACTGTTGGACATAGACCTCTTCCAATGTTGGAAGTCTTAGGCCTACTGTTTCTACGTTGACCAGACGGGTTGGTACAGAGTTCTTCTTTATCATTGCTCTCAAATTTTCATTGGCTTACAATGCACCCCGACCCTAACTCTACGAGTAGTAGGGTTAGGGTCTGGGTGCATTGGCTAGGGCTCGGCTGGTAAATGTCACCGCAACTATATGCAGTATCTATATGCAGTATCTATATCCAGTACGAAGCCAGTACGACAGTGTGCTTTGTTTGCTCGATCTGAGAATTGTAAGTACGAAAACTGCCACATAAAATTCAACCACATGTTCTAATCGATCACCTGAATCCCGTGGGGGGCGGGCGCATGGCAAAAAATTTACTGGCGTGGCGAACGTGGCTCTAGTAGTATTTCTTGAAAAATTAGACTTTGGCGTCTCGTTATTAATAATTAATTTTATAGTCATTTACATGATATTGGCAAAATTGCGGCGATTCGACTTAGCAGTAATAAAAAAAAAGAAGTACGAAAAATATTCGTGTGGCTTCGAAGATTAGGTGAACACAACATAACTGTTACTACGCAGCTCCGAGTACATACCTAGATATCAATAATAATATTTAAATAAAACCACCAAATTTATAATATCACAAATATAATATTTATTTACCATTGTACATACGTATATAACTCAGAAGAAGTAGTTTAATAACTCTGAAATATAATGAATAAGGTCTAGAATAAGATATCCCAATAAGGACAAGTCGTTTTCATTAATCAAGACGTTGTGCTAAAGATAAAGATGATCAAAGATACGATAAGTTATGAAAAGATCGTGCTTGAGTAAGCATCAGTGCTTCTAAACAAGTGGCAATATGTTGGCTGGTATAATATATATATGGTACAATATATTTTGACGTATTTTTGGGTATGGCAAGAAATGTAGATTTTATTGTGTCGACAACAGAACTTCTGACAATGACGAATATGAGTTCGCAATTCGTATTATATAATAAACTTAAAACCTAGCCCAACCTAACCCAATACAGTATAACACGGCCAGCTCAAATGGCATTTGTCACTGGTGGTCATCTGGTAGTCAGGGTGAAAGAATCCTAAATTCCAACTATTTCGCTATTTTCCCGTGTATAAATGATCTATCTATCGCATGTCTGTCATTGGCGGAATTATGTCGTCACCGACATCAATCGCCATAAAGAAAAAATTGAATTGAATTGAATATAATAAACTTTTGATTTTACAGGACTTATGAATCTTTTTGAAGTTAACACGACGTTTGTGGTAGTCGTCAATGTATATCAATTCAATACAATTCAATAAAATTGAACAATCTGCTTTATTCTACAATCGTATTGCCACTTGTCTAGAGATGCAGGTGGTGGAAGCGCTGGGCTCTCTCAGAATCATCATTTTTTTGTAAAAAATAACAACTTCAACATTTACACATTATGTACAATTACATTAAGTGCTAGTTTTACAATGTTCCTTATCAATAAAACTATATGGAATATAATTGAACTATGGAATACAGAAGTGAGTGCTTCAATTCCTGGGTTGATTGAATCTGAATTCTTATTAGTAATATGACAATTACGAAGTAAGGTTTTTTCATTCCTGTGGAAGTTTTAATTCGCCTACATCAATATGTTATATTCGATAATATATTGATAGTAAAGTTACTGATAATACCAAATATGTTTTTAAAGAGATTTTTGTATTAGTCATTATTTATTTTCGCAATGGGATGTTATTTTATTAACTCCATATTATTAATTCCAAATGGTGACCTAAATAATATTCACAATTTTTCAATACAACTCTGTACTTGTATATACTTGAGCCAAATCGCTGCAGAAAGTAATCTAATTGTTCACAATATGGTTACATCTTCTAATTTTGTGGTGCAGTACCCTAAAGTACTAAATTTATATCAACAAAGATAATATCAATTTGTTACACCCAAACCAATTCGATTTAGGTATGATTGGTCAAGTCTGAATATTGTTTCGACTCGTCACGCGGGTTTTTAGATGTCATTTTTGTTTTAATTCGTCAAGTCTGTGAAAAGTACTAACTCGTCAAGTCTGTTGTTAGTAACAATTGGTCAAATGTGTCACACATTTACTTACAGAGTTTCATATCGACACCATAAGAAGAAGTTTGTGAAATTTTGCTAAAAAGCTTGTCAAACATTTATTTTAATAACTAAACATCATAATTTTACATTCAAATTATTTAATAGTCTCTTAAAACCTGTAAATTGCATAGGTTATTTTAATACATACCTATATTAATTTTATCTGCCTTTAACATAGTAAATAATATTCTGCAACGAAATTTGGCTCGAGTACAGTTTCTGTAAGTACGCCTTCTAGCGTCGTGGGCGTGTTAAGTGTTTTTTTATTGCCCCGCTGTATATTTTTATGATCACACAAATTTTCCACAACTCACTAAACAGAAAATATTTCCTTGCGATAAACGGACGTGACAAAATAAATATTTGAACTTTAAAACTGTATAATATAGGAAAACCAACAATTACGTGAAGTCCGTCACCGTCCCTTCAATATTGTCGAATCGTACTAAATGACAGTGACAACTGCAGTTCGGATTTTAGCCATACCGTGAAGTGGCTAAATCGGAACTGAAAAATCAAAATAATCGGAAGTGGAAACCCCTTTGCTTTTAATAGGTTTTACAATAATAATTTATTTTCATATTGCTATAGTGCCACAGGAAAAAGTGTTGCAAGTATAAAAATTATTGCTTTACTTAATACCACACGACAGAACGCGATTTTAAGAAATGATAGATCAACGGATCATAGAATACTTTAGTAGAAAAAAGTTACGCTTCAGGAACAATTACAACAACGCCACTTTGTTCTTGCTCCATTATAAAACACCTACTACAGAGGATCAATTCTCGTAATCTGTTCAAAATTCAGTCTAGATCAAATTTGAAACGATAAAATGTCAAAAACGATCAGGATATCAATGTTCCATCTTGAAAATTGTGTTAAGGTGGAATTTGGACCAAACGAGCATAGAACTCTATGTTCGTTTGGTCAAATTCCACCTTATGTTCGTTTGGTCATGCTTGGAGCTCAAGAATTTTTTCTTAATCTTTTAGTGTAAGCAAAACCTAGAATTCCTATATATCTCTAGAATGTCTCATCTCTAGAACACAAGAACACTTTGAACAGACTGCTCTGAAGAGCGAGCACTTCCGAACTCGTAAGAACGCTCCATAAATCATTCAATATATAGGCTACAACGCTCTAGTGGCGTTTACATGAAGTAAGCGAACATTTTAAATTAAGAATATATGACAGTTAAGAAAGAACAACGAAGAAATGTTCTGATTCTGTTTACACTAATAGACTTTAACTTCAACTTTTATTAGCGTGGCTTTTGTGGAAATCTTTTTTTTTATCTATGGCGATCCCAACGATTCCGCCAACAACTCAGTTTTTATATACTGATCGAAATAACGTGTGAAACTACAAGTATCAATAAACAAAATGAACAAAATTTCTTTTCCATATCAAAAGTTAATTTTGAAAGAGGCCAAAAGGTTTATGGATTGTTGAAGTACCCAGACAATATAAGTATACTGAGCATACAAAAACAACACAAAAGCAACAAAATAGTTCAACAACAGTAATATTTCTTTTGGAATTGACGACCACTTTTTTTTTATACCACTTAGTTGGCAGACAAGCATACGGCCCACCTGATGGGAAGCGGTTACCGTGGCCTATGGACGTATGCAACACCAGGGGTGTCACACTCGCGCTGCCGACCATGAAGAAACCTTCTGATGCCCCTCTTGAAGAACCCCATATTGTAGGCGCTTGGGAAAACCGCAGCAGGGAGGTCATTCCACAGCTTGAGTGTGCGTGGGATGAAGTTTCTTTCATACCGCACAGTGCGCACCGTCTCAGTTCGCAATGTGTGAGGATGAATTCCCTGCCTATGGTGAGAGGCACTTATAGCAAGCACGATGTCCCCGATCAAAAAAAAAACTTGTCTCGGGTTGATTTGTCATTTATACAAACCTTTATGGAAGTCCACCACAACTTCGTCAACGCCATGTGTCAGAAAGACAAACTGGCAATTGATAAACACATGGATAACATAACAGGGCCAAAGAAAATTTAGAAATTTCTACACTAATAGAATTTGACTGAAAGGGGATAGAACGAGCATTCGCTCGTCAGCCTTACGAGAGTTTTAACATTTTGGAGATCGAGATTAAATCAAAAACTAAATTTTGAATAGATTTTGTTACGAGAATTGAAACCTCAGATCTATTTTTAAACTAAAATAATTTATTGCGTCTGTTCTTAATAATACATCGATTCTTATTATATTAATAATCAATATTTCAATAACCTCCTAATAAATATACAATAATCACTTTCTCATATTATTTCTTTCCTCTACAATTATATACAAAGATGAATTTCATTTACATTGTACTGCAATATAAAAATGGTAGATTTTGCACAAAATATTTGGTATCATTGAACACATTGTGATGACCGTTATTGGTACCTTAGAGTATAAAATGCACATTATACATATCAAACCTAAATTCACGCCTAATTTCCCCGAAGGGGTAGGCAGAGGTGCTAGCACCCACATTTCGCCAGTTTATGTTTAGGTCCCAATGTAGTCATTAACCGGGCACCTATAAACCTGCGATAAATATACATATAACTTCGAAAAGCATCGAGAAGTCATTGGTGTGTGCCATGGTAAAACCTGGGATCGAACTCGAGACCTCGGTCTCAGCAGTCTATTACCCATACCACTAGGCTATCGCGGTTTATAGATGGACATTATATTTTGTCATAAACTTGATTATGACTCATAACAATGAATATTAACTCATTATATATTTTATTATGAGAAGAACTGCTGTAATGAGTCATTATTCGATTTATTTAACACAACCAGGCGTCATGTCTTAAGGTACAATTTCGTAGCCAACTGCAGACCGCAACAGCAGACGCATGCAGCAGACAACGTACCGTGAATAGACTTGAATATTGTTTATTGTTTTAATACATTGCGGCTTCCAAACGGTACCGGTTACCCGTAGCGAAGATTATTTTTTAGTTTTCGACACGGATTACGATACGGTGCTGATAAACTCGAGAAGTTACTTGTCACAGTACACATGTTCAGACAGCATTTATGCGTAAGTACCGACTGGGGAAGTACCTCCGCCCTACAGAATACCGCGGCCATAATAACCTCGTGTTTTGTTCCCGGCGGTGAGTAGGGTAGCCAGAGCTCACTGGCACTGAAGAGTTTTTGTGCTGTCAGTGGGAAGACCAAAAAAGCTTGTCCTGCTTTATCTTTTACACTGACGGCACAGAAACTCTGTGCTTACAGGGTTGGCAGCGCGATTGCGACTCCTTTGGTGTTGCACACGTCCATAGGCCACGGCCGTGTGCTTGTCTGTCAACCAAGTGGAATAAAAAAAAAGTATAGGAAATTTGTACCGACTAGAGCGTTCGCTACGAATATCATGAAACAGTTCGTTACTATGGACTATTTATACTGTTGATTGATGTCATTTGGTGGAATTTATTGTTACACATATTGAGAACACAGTTGTGTTTTTCCACAGTGTATATTATTGAACTTGACAAATTTCAATATCTCTCAGTTATTTGAGGACGTCGTGAGGCGAAACCAAAGGTTCAAAGGAAAAAGTACAAGTGTGTCCTCAATATATTATGTTCAAGTTAACGTAACGCATGGCTCGTTTTGTAGTTCGACAAATTTAAAAACGGCGTTCAACCGAATATCACGTATTTGATATCCAGTTGCACTGCAGTTTATCAGCACCTTTAAAAAATGGGTTAAAACACGCTATCAATTGTCATGTTAAAGTTATTGATATTGTACGTCGATTTCTTCCTGTATGGTATTATTTTGTAGTTTACAAGTATATAGCATAGCCTCATGATAAAGAGATTGTCACGTATTTACGATGTACAACGTCACGTATGTACGATTATCGAAGTATAAATCTCAATTTCATACAGCTTCTATATTTTTTTACATTGGCAACCCTTAAACGTCGCTGGAAATCAATGATATGTGTTTGTCTATGAGTGTGTCTTATCTCATTTTGAGTTTCGTCAAGTTATGGCAATACACAGAAGCCATAAGAATCAATAAGAGTTGATTGAGTTTCGTACTGTAAAGAATATTTACGTTATTAGTGTACAATTCTATACTCTAAGGCGAATTCATCAATCGTTATGTATCTTTAAAAATGTAGTGCACAGAGTAAGGTGTTAAAAAAGAACAAGTACATTAATGTTTATGGGAATTAAAGCGATCATGGTATATACATACCTTTGATTTGCTTGACGTTTCGACCAGGATTTCAAACATATACCATGATTGCGTTAATTCCCGTTAACATTTTTGGATAACATGGAACGCGAGAATTTAAAAGTTATTATGAAAAACAAGTAGTTACCAAAAAGTTTTGCTATGTAGTTACCAAAACTTTTTGGTAACATGTTTTGTGTTTTTAAATAACGTATAAGTATACGTTATTTAAAAACATGCACAAAAATCTTTGAATAAAATAAAATAAAAACGATGTTATAATATAAATACTTTATGCATCAGAATATAAAATAATCCTAACATAGTAATTGTATCTGATATGTTTAAAAGTTTTACTAAACTGAAATTACTTAGTAGTGCTCACTTATATAAGCTTTGAGAAGGCGTAAACTCTTTCAATAGTTTCAACATTTTTATATTAACTATGGACCTACCATAACCTGCTACTGGCATTTGTTTTCCAGACGAGAAAGAGAGACGCGGCTATATAATTTTTATATCTCCATCCTTCTTCAGCAGGTGATGTTAGGCCCACAGATCCGTCTAAGGTTATACACTCTATTCCTAATATACAAACTTCAGTACCGTCATTTAGTTTATATTAAAACAATTTAAACTTTGACAACAGTATTTACATCGTGAGCACTAACTTGTATTGTCGTTTGTCTTTCCTTCTGTTCATATTTGTGAACAGATTTATCTGTACATTATTTTATATCTAGTTGGTCTGAAGCATCTAATACATACATGTCTTAGTGGTTAATAAATTTCAAGATTGTAAGAAAAATTGTGGGTATTTTTAAAATATATTATTCTATATGAATTTGAAATTGTGGTTTTGATTTAGCTGTACGCCACTGGCTCATGTAATCCACGAAAGATAACGAGATGCACACACATGTCTATAGATTTCATCCGTTGCAGTTACAAACAAAGTAATAAGAGCATACAGTCAGATCACAACACAAGACGATTAATTTTTTTACTTACCTACTTATAAGGCTTGATAATTTATTATAACTTGCATAATTTTTAACATTTTCCGAATTTCTACTATTCATAATTAATCTCATCTCAATTTCCACAATTTTTATAAATTTATAGGTGCACTTAATATTCCATATTTTAAGTAACTTCCATTATATTTCTTTCCTAATATCTATTTGAAATTTAACTAACCACATTGGACTATGTGTTAGATGCTTTGGAAACAGGACAATTTCTTTAACAATATGTTTATACGTCAAGTCGAAAGATTTTAAAAGTTTATATGTGGTTGCAGTTAGAAAAGTTATTACAAAATTGTCCAGTTCCTATGACCGCAATCTAAGCAAAATGAGTACAAAATTACATGTATTGGACCATGTATCTACAGATATGAAACATTGATATATTTAGCATGTTTACAGCAAAATCTACTACGACGATCATGAAGTTAATACCTACAAATTTTACAGTTTGTAAGTTTTACAATTAAAATGTAAAAGGATTAAGTTGGTTGTAAAACAATAAAAGTAATGTCAATTAATCAATTTCAAATGTTAATATTCAATTTATATGTATTTATAATCAGTTTCCACGATTCTATAATTATATAAGTTGATTTATACAAATAAATATATCTATATTTCTGATACTACTTTGTCTAAAATTTAAAATATTATAAAACATATGTATTGAACTCAATAAGTCAGGATAATTGAGAAAATCCGATATGGTTCAATTTAGAAATGTGTTCAATTCAGTCTGATAGCACAGTCGCAAACAAATGATCTGTCAGCAATAACCGAGTCACTTGAACGAAGAATGAAAAAGAATGAAAAATAACGGAACGAACGTCAACTATCTAACTCGTCTCGCTTCGAACTGAAATAATAAAGACTCAATTTTCTAGAGTGGCAATACTGAGTTGATTAAAATGAACTGTCCATAGTGGTAACTAGATAGTAGGATTTAAATGAAGAAAATCATTTAAAAACTAATAATAACCACAAAACAAGATTATTAAATACTATTTCATTGTGTAATCTGTGCAAATAGTTATTTTAAAAAGGAATGGTAAGGCATTGTGCCTAAAAAATAATTCGATTGACAGACGTATTAAATAAAATAATAATTAAAGAAAGGTTAGAATTAAGAGAAGATTGTACAGAAGTTACAGTTTTGACATTTACTAAAAAGACACTTATTTAAAATATTATTGAAGTCAATAGTGTATCAATGTCTGAAATTAAGACTGGATTGATTGTTATAACGAATTAAAATACCTCAACGACAAAAGTGGTTCTTTGATCAGATAACCTCTCATAATAAAACTGGATTGATTGTTGAACGAATGAATTGACCTGTACGATAAAATTGACATAGATAGGCAATCAATTACATTTATTAGTTCTTTGCTCTAGATATCTATTTAGTTATAATAAAGCTATGTCAGATAATATTTTCAAAGAATACGAAATTAAGTGGCTTGTTATAGCTGACAGGTAATTACTACAATTATAAGATTTATAAGAGTACATCGAAAGGGTCCCAAGTGGCCTAATTAGAGCTCTACTATTAGAAATCCTATTATCAGTATTATTTGGTGTTAAAATTATTATGGCTAATACTTCACTAACGTCAGTCCTTCACGATGCTTCATGCAATTTACTTAAATTATGGAGTACAATCGAAAGCGGAGGTGTCCTTCGTGTTACCTGTATGAAAAATTAAATTATTCGAAGATTGCTAAAGATAATCTCTTTTACATATTAAAGTAACGCATGAAAGTAACAAGTATAAAAGTTTTTTTCAATAGATTATTCCTAACTCACTTCCATTTAAATGGTTATCGTGACCTATGGGTCGTTTAAACCAACCAAGGTATCGTCTATAAAACTCGTACACAAAAAAAAAGCAGCGATAGGAGGTAACGCCTAAGCCTCTGGTGTTGCGAGGGTAGGTTATTTATTATCAGACGATTAATCACCTTGTATTATCTCATTAGTAAATAAGTGTTGCGTTCCTTACCCAAGATCTTCCAAATACTCTCTGTTCTCTTAGCACATGGTCTCAGGGCGAGCTGGCGCTGGTGGTTGTGGCTGCGACGGCTGGTCCGCAGAACGTTGCCGTGGTAGCTGAGAAGAGTCCAGGACTATCGACGGACGGGGCGGGAGGTTTTCGCTCACCATGTGCGAGAGAGATATCTCGCTGGAAGCGTTGGTATCTCCTGTAGGCAAGACTAGATCGTTGATTTTCTTATTATATACCTATTTAATCGTTCAGCCTGTCTTCTATTCGCAGCATCATCATCCTTGGGTTAATCCAGGTCGTATCCGAAGCTTTTATTTCGGAATCTACGGTCCGCATTTTTTTTCTGTGGCTGAATTTAGATGTTTTCCGTGAAGCGACGGCCATTTGATTTCCACAATGGAAAATATAGAAGTATTGCAGTTAGAACAGTTATTGGACTTTTTAGGGCTCCAACTATCCGTGATGATCATGTGGTGTGTGGAAACCCCTACTGGTCCAGCTTAACCAAGGTCAAAAGTGTAGCAGTTATTTGTCAATTGTTTGGGAAAAACACTCTTCAAACTTTATCCTCATACTGTCTATTCCAATACATGGATAATTAATACTTGTTAGAGCAATACTTGGAATATCGCATACTGAGAATGATCCCTGCATTCACATTTGCATGTCATGTTGCGAGACAAATTGTGATTTTAAGCACTTTATTATTTGCTAATGCCAGCTCAACATACTAACCTACATACATACGGATTTTGTAAATACTCGAAGCCCCGCACAAATTTCGGTAATTGATTTCTTAATTCATGTGCAATATGCAATCAACCAAAAAATGATCTTTTTTAATGTCATCAATAAAATTGGTGAGTTGTATATCGATAGCTGGAATCGAACAGGCATAAATCGTTACGTTAGTATATTTTATCACGTACCAGAAGGCTGCCTCGGGACTGGAAGTAGCACTTCTCCACACGCGTCTTCATCTAATAGAGGTTGAAGAGGCGACGGCAGCTCGCGGCTGTCGATGGCTGATGACCTCCTTAAGGAGTGCCTAAAGAATTTGCTATATTTAGAGATACTTACATGCAGTATTTACGCAAAGAAAGAAAACAAAGGAAAATTCCAAGGTATAAAAAATCAAACATTATTTGTGTGCTCTCCGTAAATTCTGCAACAAACTTTGTGTTTCCACATTTCTAGAGGAGATTGTTTCTGTAATGCAGCGAATACCATACCTATTTTCGCAAGAACATCTACAAAATATTATCTAAATTAAAATAGTGTATAAAACTTAAATAAATATCTTCAGTAAACAAAGAACAAACTTCAATATAACCGTGTTTTCTTTAACAGACATATTTATTTACTGTACACTAGTGGTCGTTTGTCTCATTGAATAGAATGATAGATCCAAGATCAAAATTGAGGCTAAAATTTAAGTGCATATAAAATTTTGTTTAAGTGAACAATTTACTTCAAAATTTAATGAGTGGAGTGTTAAAATTAGTGGCATAATTAAAAAGGTGAGATCTGTTTAACCAAATATGCAGCGGTAAATAAACGATATATTATTACATTTTTTTTATTATAAAGTTAGGCATTGTACAGCATTGCAATCGGAAAAAGTGACGTGTCTCTCTCTCTCTTTCTCTCTCTCAATTGGATATTTTCTGTAGTTAAAATAAATTATTTAACTAAGCTAAATAAAGGAACAATGGTAAAAGAGCGCTAGATGTTGCGTCTGTTTTTATTATATCGTTTTTATTTATTTTGTTATAATCTATAATAGTAAATAACTTGACTGTTAAATATTATGACGTCACAATAAATTAATTCATGCAAGTTTCCTATAACTTACCGTTTTAACGTTTAGTGAAAAGTAACTAACTTGACTAGACAGTTAAATACCCAATTGGTAGACCTTACTGACCTCCTATTGTTGAGAAACGCATAATGAAAAGAAATGTAAAGTTTAAGGATGCATCCGTATATTACGATAACTTTATATTAAGTATAGTTAGTTAGTGTACGTGCTTTATTTGGAGAACATATAAATACACAACATATATAAAGATAATTGACGTAGGTCAGGAGAGTTTTTAATTAGGAAAACTCTTTGACATATATTTCATTACATTTTACCAAGCTAACTTTTGGCAATCGGTTTTATAATTATATTGTAAAATGATGTTAAGTATTTCATTTCATAAAAAAAAAAATTGCTTTGGAATCGAACATAGACAATACGAATTGTATTGCCATATCTATTAAATGAAACGTTAAGTAACTTATTAGTCTGTACGTTGTCATAACCTTATATTTATGTGCTAATATTTAATCTACTGTTGATTCTGTATTCATTTAGATCTGTTCAGCCATTATTACTGCTGGTTGTTGAGTAAGAAACATTCATCTTTTCGCATTTAAAATCGTAGAAAGGTTAATTATTATAATGGAAAATTGATGAGTTACACCGTATTTTATAATCATACATACATACATACATATAATCACGCCCTTATCCCCGGAGGGTTAGGCAGAGGTGAATTAACACCCACATTTCATAATTCGGTCCCACGTAATAGGGGGTGAGCCTATTGCCGTCTTCTGGGCACTATTGTTGACTCGAGCTATGCATCTGACGCTGAGTCTAGTATGTGTATATCTGTTTGATGTTAAACAGCTCTTTCCCTTAGTCGCCTTGTACGACACCGCATGGGAAGAGATGGGGTGGTCCAAATTCTACTCTGCCCGCGCTGCACGCGGCTCTTTTTTTAATCAAATCAATAAAAGTTGGATACGGGATATTATAATGTACTTTAGAGGGTGTGTTATGAGGGCCTGATTATGCAGCAATGTAATTTCCATAATCGCTCGCATGGCACCCTATTGGTTTGTATGTAGCAGGGTATTTTATTGAACCATCCATCTAAGTCTGAAGTTTGTAATTTAAAATCCTCTAGCAAATATTTTTAGCTAGGTTTCGATTATACTCTATTTTACCATATTAAGTGCACGCTTTAGAGCAAAATTACCCTATGAAATGAAACACCGTAAATTACCATCAAACAGCCTTATAATCGTAATTCACGGTATTATATCAGACAACAGCTCTCACGCACGTGCAGTCACTTTTGATGGGTACATTAGGATACTTAATCAAGTCAGAAAGGTTGAACAGATCTGGATGAAATTTGACACAGATAAAGAATAACAACAACTTCACTTTATTTCTTACGTTCCTGAGGAACGGAATTAGTATTTCACCTTTTCATTTAGGGAAACAGCAATTTCCTATGATAAACAGTTTTCACGCAGATGTTAGCTCCTACTGTTCTGGTAGGAGCTATCATAATATAAAACAAAATAGAAATATTGTATGAAATTTTAAAGTATTTAGTATGGTAACTATTCAAATCAATTAAATCAGTTCAGGCGGCATTCGAACCCGCGATCTATCCCTTTAAATACTAAACGGTTTAAAATTTCATTAAATAGTTTGGGCGGAGTCATGTGAAATGTTTAAAAATGATTGTAATATCATTCATTGGTGTCGATAGTTCGTACGAGTTTCGGTAGATGGCTCTCATCGTCTCGCCGCAAGACGGATATATATATATAGGAAGATTTGGATGATTTCAGGCGAGGTTCGGTGGCTTAGTGGTGAGAGCATTCCCCCTGTAAGGGAAAGATCGCGGGTTCGGATCCCACCTGAACTTAAAATCTTGAATTTTTTCTCTATCTTAAACGAATTAAAATATAAGCAATTACATAAACCATCATACCTCTGATGCGGCAGCCGTCTATCCGTGACCGTGAGCAACGTAGTAGTCTGTGGCGGGACCTGCGCCTGGTCATCTCCCGCACTGGTATTCACGCACACGCTGATGCTGATGCCACCGCCTTCTCCCCCCTCCCCCGCCTCGCCTGCCTCCTCCTCCTCGTATCTGTCCAGACCACCCATTTCTAGGCTATAGGCAAGAGCTGTTGTAGTAAGTACTTGGTTGAAAGGACGTCACAAGAGCGATAGCAAGAGCTGTGTTTGCTTCGTGTTTCTGCGTGTTTTCGGTGCAGTATGAAGCTTTGAGGTATTTTTGATGATACTAAATTTGGTTAGAGAGAAGTGGGAACACAGCATACATTGGAGGCAAGCTCTCATATTACAAGGCGTATTCCGAAATTAATAACTGGGTAGAAAATCTCAGATACCGGGAACCGCAAGTGATACCTCTATCTACCACGCAATGAATCCGCTCACCCGCGTCCACGGAAGAAAGAGTTCTGCTTTTTAGGTAAGTACCTAAAATGCATTAATTCTACAACCACATATTATGTCATTTTTAGGGCAAATAAGTACTGACTACACAACAAACTTGTATTATAGGTTAGGTATATCAAAAAAGCTATGATTACTTTTTCCAAACACAGATAAAACTACGGAAAATTGTGTCCATTCAACCGGAGAATACTGCAATGTAGCTACATATGTATCATTATTCTATAACTACCCTCGTATGTTTGATAAAAAATAATTAGTTCGTTCGGGAAACATAGCGGAATCGATATTTAATATCTGATTGGTCACTAGTTCGGAAATTGTTGGAAATTTCTTTGATGGTATTGAAGCAAAGATTTATTGGTAAAACTGTGTGCGACAATATTGAAGAAGTTTGTGATATTTTTACTTCGTTATTTTATTCTTCAATTCGGAATAGCCTCAAGTTATTTTAGCCTAGAACGAGACACCGATCTGAAATCGGTGTCGGACGCTGATCCGATATACGGAGGAAGTAAAATGTCTGAAATATGTATTCTGTCTTTCACATTGTTCGGCCCGATATCGGATAATATCGGATCTGATACCGCGGTGTTGGCCCGATATCGGATAATTAAATATGACTCGAACTGACTACAACTTTCACATAGACATTAAAACAGCGACTGCAAGTTATTTTTGACCTTAATGATATTTTCTTAATTACGTGTCTTTTCGCGTTAATAGAGGACTCACTATGTCATGATTATACTAAGTATCGGGACTTCTCGCGAATTATATTTTGGAACTTACTATTTCTGCCGACGTTTCGGATGCGTTGCAGCACCCGTGGTCACGACTTGACTCTCATCTTGATCAGTCAAGTCGTGACCACGGGTGCTGCAACGCATCCGAAACGTCGGCAGAAATAGTAAGTTCCAAAATATAATTCGCGAGAAGTCCCGATACTTAGTATAATTATGAATTCACACCGCGAAAGTTTAAAAATAAAATCACTATGTCATGTCCATAAGAAAAGTGCTTGGGCTAAGTTTTTTCATCCCAAACATCCTGTGCTATCGAGTAAATAGCCGAATCGGACCGATTTTAATGGATATAAGTAAAAACAGCACATGGTGTTGGCTATCGCATGTCCGTTATCGTCATCCGGTGCCGATATCGGATCGGATAATGTGAAAACGCTCTAATATGAGTTTTAATCTAAATTCAGAGTCAACGCAGGTTGATCTTAACCCTTTCACTCTGGACGTTTTATAATGCATAAATGATTAATTTAATTTGGAAAACCTCCAGAGCCGTTAGAAATAATTCCAGTAGATGGCTTCAGCGTCACTCTAAGACAATTTCAATTGATTGATTGATACTACCTAATAGCTTCCAAATTGTATTCTGTATATGTATGACTAAAATGTCGCAAGCAGCAATGATGCACATATACCCTCCACCTTCCACCTGACTCACCGCCTCTGAATCAAGTTCTCCATGATGATGTAATCGTCTTCCTCAGCTCCTCGAAGGTGCTCCTTCTCCATGAATAGCGCGAACTCTGGGTTAGACATCTCGCTGGCGTGGCGACGGCGGACTGAGGGTGAGGCTGCTCTAGCAGGGGATAGCAGACGTGATGTGATGGGAGTCCTAGGAAAAAAAGGTAGTATGTAACAATAATTCCGGAAGGTTCCGAGCTTCCAAACTCTGAGTCCCCTTCGGTTTCGAATGTAATCAGGACAATACGTATCCATGATCGATTAAGATATAGAAAAAAATTAATAGGTTCAGGCAGGATTCGAACATGGTTTAGTAGTCAGAACGTTATCCCTGTAAGCGAAAGATCGCGGGTTCGAATCCCACCTGAACCGATTATTTTTTTAATTGTTGTGAATTACATTTAATTAATAGTTAATGTACTAAATGCTTTAACATTTTATTCAAACGTATCCATGTTGATATAAAAAATTCGACTTTATATCTACTCCTTAGCTTCGTGTATAAGTTTGTATGCGATATCGAGGTCCTTATTATTTAGTACTTAATAATAACTTTTAAACTATTGTATTCTAAGATATACAATATAAGTTCTATGATTACAAAATATAGGAAATATCGAGAATATGCGGGTAGATGAAAAACATTCTACATCACGAACTCGAAGACGGCTGTCGTGCAACGCTGGGTCAGTGATCACGGCCAGTGCAACCTGTTCGAAACGTCAGGCAACAGGCAAACCAAAGGTTATTAACATTATTGCACATCTTATTATTTAGGTTTAAAGAATAGTAATATGACAAAAGTCGTCGATCATATTTCATATCTGCATGGGAATTGTAGTATTAAAAAACCGGTTCTCTGTCTGCTACTTCACTTTGTGTAAGTATTTGTTTAATACGTAATTGCGAAGTCCTTTATAGATTGAATGAATGAACAAATGGTAACATAACAATACCGGTAATCATTGTTTGGCTTACGCTTGGGACACCACACGCAAAGAGATCTTAAAAAAAAACAAACGTCAGTGTTGCTCTTTTTAAATAATGATTACAATATGTACCAAAGACATCCTATCACTTAGAACATGTGTTGTTTTTCATATTGATTTACGGTTTTCTTAATTCAAAATATCAAGTTCCAGATATACTACTATTAAATTTATCATACCTAGGCGTATGTGGCGGTGAGAATAGCCCATATACAGTCTCCAGTTCATCTGTGATGCTGGTGTACTCGTGCATGGCCAGTAGCAAAGACCTCGGGGCGCCACCCACTCGGTTTCGTCCCGTTGTAACACCGGCCGCGCCTCCCGTTGCTTCCCAACCCGATTGAGGACCTGGACATGTGAAGAAGTCAATTCTTCGCATTGTTATTTTTTTCATCAGGTGGCAGATAAACCCACCTGATGAAAAGTGATTACCATCGCCTCTAAACGTGCTGTACAAACGCCAGGGGAGTCGTACTCGTGCTGCCGAACCGGCAAGAACCTTCTAATGCCCTTCTTGTAGTCGCTTAGGAAACTCGTAGCAATCTATCAAGTATCGACTTGATACAGGTAAGAGCTGTGTGTTACAGAGATTAATATGCTATGGTGGATGTTGTGTGAAGCATTCTCGCATCTGATCCAGAACCAAACGGTTCCGAGACTTTTTCCTTTGCCTGGAATTCCTTACCAGATCACGTGTTTCCTTCTTCTTAGAGTATGTTTAAATATACATGAAGTTGAAAATTATAACAGTGAACAAAATTCCTATACATAATAGTAAAACTCTAGTAGACTAATATATTATTACTGATCAGTAATACCTGGCCATCTCTGGTCAGGTACTCAACACATATAATACACAAATTAAAAACATCAGAGTTGGAAGATACAGTAATTGCACTTCGGCTTCGTTCCGGACACATTCCATCAAATAAATTTGCGTTCCTAATGCGGCAATCAACATCCCCAAACTGTACCACCGCAATACACTCGATGACCTGTACCATATTTTGATGGAATGTGTACGGAATGAAACGCACAGGGATCCTCTGTTGAAGAATAGCCTAATGGTGGGGAGTTGTAACAGTGCCCTGTCTGAGCCATTATCGGATACAGCCCGGGCACTATACAACTTAGTTAAGTTTAGAGGTTAAGCATATGATAACTGTGCTTATATTTTTTTTGTTTTTTTGTTTGATTTGTATATGTTGATTTGTATTTGTATGTGTTTGTTTACAATATGGGCAACATAATCGCTCTAGCGACAAAGCCCTTCAATAAAGAGAAAAAAAAAACAGAGTTGGAACATAGAGTCATCATACCAGTTACAGAGTTATGAACAGAACCAGCGTCGACAGCGGAGTTATCTGGCTCGGAGTGAGTCTGGCTGTGCTGGCGACGGGGTGCCAGATGCTGGTTCGAATAGTGGCCACCCATCCCGCAGTCGTTGCCACCTTCCGACCGTCTGCCGATACACCAGTGACATTTCAATACAGTCATAACCTTGAGGCGATGGGTTGTGAAGATATGCTGACTAGCACTTTTAGTCCAGGTTGGTGCTTCAAGACGATCTAATAGTACAGTAGGCCTACTATGAAACATCTGCAGTTGCTTATGGAAGTTTCGGGCACATTCATTCCGAAATCGGATCTGAAGACGGTATTTAACATTTCGGTTCGGTTTAAGCCCTAACGTAAGAAAACCGAAGTGATTTCATGGTTCCTATATGTGACTAAATGTTGCTTATTTAGTGCTGGCCCGAAATTTCGGATGTTTCAATGTAGCCCTTTAGGTAAACTGCGTCATTGGCAGCGCTGGTGTAGTCAGGATATCTACATATAAACTGTTCCCACGACAAATTCGTGGTGAAGTTGTGTGCAGAAATTTAGTATTAATAAAAGACTTTGTTTAAAAGAAATACTAGCAGTGGTTATTATAGTTTTCAGATTAGTAGATGTGGTGAATACAAGACATTTGAAAATACAACAGAGAACAACGGTGACGTTAGAAGATTTATAATAATTTATACTGTAATGTTAAGTGATGATACTTGGAAATTAGACGAGGCTTATTATTTACATATATATATATATAGGATTATATTTAGGAATTTATAATTCAAAATATAGGCAAGGTAGGTCGACATTTCAAGTTTAACATGTTGAAATATATTAATTTGCCGAATGCAGAGATCAAAAATGTGGATGTGGCTGAAGTAAGATCTGATTTGTGTTTATAAATGTACATAAAATATACAAATATGCATATGCTCAAATAAAACTGCGTCACATATAATACCGTGTTCAATGTGTGACTGGCCAAGTGCATTGTTAATGTCAAGATATTTGTAATTTGTCGTGTACACAAGCTATAGGTGAACGTTTTTCAAACATAGTGGCAACTACATCTAACTACAATTGCTAACAAGCTAAGCCAATCGCCAATGAGTCTATTTGACTTACTGTTTCCACAACCGTCTCCTAACAGATGCAAGTAACAAAAAATAAAATTAAAAACAATCATGGCGATGAAAATTTTGGTTTTATACAAACAAATGTAGTATTTGCCGATATCGTGAATGAAAGAAACAATATAGAATTTGAAGAAATTAAATGAAACTTTTGATAACCACGAACAATAAAAATGGTGCTGCTATGCGAAAATGGATGATTCTAATATCGTTGAAATATGCTTGAAACTATATAATCCTTTGCGATTTTAAAAGAATTTACATAATTTCTATAAGGTTGTTAATTTTCAAACAACAGTCAACCCTTTTCAACGTCCATGGCGTTCCCCAACATTTATAAAGAGTCTCTCAAAGTAATCAGATGATTTAATGGTTAATGAGAATGGCAATCAAGAACAAAACTGTAACGCGGACATGCTTCGACGTAACGACGCGTGTACCGTCTGCTTTAGACGGAACATTCATTTAATTTGTTCCTTCATACATGGGTAATGATTTGGCTATATTTTGGTGGGTCTGTGAAACAGTATATGAACATGCTTTTTGCTGTCTACAATCCTTATTTTAATAAGAAGGATATCGGTTAAATTTGCAAGTGGATGACTGGGTTAGTGTGTATTTCCAAATGTACAAAATACAGCCAAAACATTATTTTTGTTGCATAATTAGGTTTTACACTAACTTATTCCATTTGAATATAACTTAAAATGGTTAAATCCACATATAACTATAACCTAAAAGTTTATTATTAATAACAGTGGTGATATTGTGCAGATTAGATGAAGTGTTGCTTACCGTCTAGTGTTCGCAGTCCGTCGAGTTCCAGCAGAAGTGGTGCGTGGACGCAGACTTTGAAGATCCGACGGCATTTCACGCACTTCCGGCAAGAAAGCATCGTCCGTGGATGATGGCACTAAACATTATATAGAAATAGTGATTTTCGTGCTCAATATAAGTTTTGGAATATTAATTTCACAAAAGGATGTTTCCAAATTTAAAATTTATGATTCAAATCGTATTATTGTCGTTATTTCCCAAAATACCATGCTATTATTCTCTTAAAAAGAAAATAACATAAATAAATAATAAAAAGCAAGGATTAAAAGGGTTAAATGTGCACATTATTTACATATGATGTCAACAAGAATGTTGGGTTGTAAACCTTTCTTCTCATCACTAGGCTCAGTCCTGTTGCTATCAGAAGACCTTTGTCTAGCTGGTGTGATTGGTGGCTGAGTTCTAATCACAGTAACATCAGGGCCAGCCACGCTACCACCAGATGAAGTCGACACTGAATCAGCTTCTGGTTCTTTTTCAACAGGCGCTTCGGGACCAGATTGAGGCATTTCATCCTGTTGTGGAAAATTACATTTTTTTAATTAAAAAAAAATATGGTTTAAGAAGAAAAAATGCAATAAAATAGCTAAATTCATGCTAATGTTTGATATTAAATATCCATTTCCACCACAATTTACAATTGTCGTAATCGAAAATATATAAAGCAATGAATGTCTTTTTGAATTGCCTTTTTTTCCTACGAGGTAGTATTTTGTGTACATTTTTCTGGTTTGATACGTACGATGAGTAAGAAGATCACGAACATGACATATTTCTCAACATAGAAATGGGAAACACTAAACTAAAGGTTGATACTTAATTATTACAAATAGGATATATCGATTTAATTAATATTTTAAAATAACTTATGATTACGACAATTTATGAACTGGGTGTAACCGACCAAAGTAATTTCGTAAAATGGTACCAAAATCTTCATGGATATTCATTCATTCGTTCGTTCATGAATTCATTCAAATAATTTATCTGAAATTAAAATATAAAATAATTAAGCCAATCGAGCTCATCATGATAAGCAGAATTTAAAACAAGAAAATTAGATACAGTTTGTGTATGCAAACATATACTTAGCAAAAAAGTGTATAAAACAAAATTTTATAACAATATGCATTTACAAAAAATTAAACAATCAAGATGTACACTCATCAACACAAAAATAAATGTACAAATATTGAAAAAAGAAAATATTTTCCTTTCATCAAGAAATGGAAAATATTAAAATACTGATGTAGGTCATGACGGTGCTGTCCCACATGACACAAAAGCAGATTTTCTGTAGGGATCCAATCAAATATCAATTGTATAGAGCAACTATGAACTATGTCATTTCGTTAATAAATTGCCTAAAGTTGGCTGCCCAAACAAATGTGATTACCATAACCAAAGTGCTGTGCAAATTTTTGGACAAAGAAAGTTGTAGGAAATTAGTCATATGTGCATTGTAGCTAATGGTAAATTTCGCTGCAACGCTTATTTCACTTCTATTAATTAAAAAGCATTTGTACAGTATCTCTCTGTGCCAGAACAGATTTACTGTGTCATATGCCAAATCGCTGCAGCTTTATTGAGGTGCAGATACTATAAAGATAATGCATATTTCCGATAAACTATTTGGACTTACTTTGAAACTTGTCTGTTGTAATACCGATACTTCACCATCGTCCTATAGCCGAACACAAATTGATAAGTTTTAGTCACCAGAAACTTTATAGGACGCGACGCAACTAATATAATAAGCCTTTAGCTTTTTATGTTGATCTGTACTGACTTCATAAGACAAGCACGACTAAGTTAAATTTTTAGGAGGTAAAAAGATATTTTAAGTTATATTAAGTAATTTGAATGGTTTTGACGACATAGTTCCTAGGCAGATTGTTCGGGCAGCGTCGCGAAGTTTAAATGTTGCTTACATCGGAGGGTCGTGAGCGTTCATCCTCCTCCTGGACCGGTCGAACCGCGAAGCGCGCCGCGCCCGTGTCGCTGTCCGACAGCACCTGTTGTCAGGTCACACATAGCTACCGTAATGCACAATTGGTTCGACGTGAGCGGAGATACATCGCATCATTGGGATAGAAATGATCACACGAGGCGTGAAAGAATATTAAGAATTATTGTTTCATCTGCTAAGCATTTGTAATTTTAATAATTTTGCTTGGTATAGTAAAAATCATCTAAGTAGGTTAGCCAAACTCGAAATGAGCGTCCTTTTTGTCCCTGTAGTACTAATCGTGTGGTTGTTCAAAAATCAGGGTTGAATAAACTTTTATCTGTCGAGACTTATATTTTCAATTGCCTTTTTTGTAGAACTGCCAAATGTAGCGGGCAATTCAGTCTCTAGCGCCAATGTTGTTTTAAGAACTAGATTTGAAATTTAATAAATGATTTTCACTTTTAATTCATTTAAATAGACCACGAAGTTATGAATCAATCTATTGTAGATTTCAAACTAGAAATTTGCTTGACAAAACAGCAAGCAATTCTCGCACCAGGTAAGTTTGAAGTTGTAACACAGTTCTGTTGTCAATATGCCACGAATTCGACAGTTTAGCTACAGTTGCCCTCAACTATACAAAGTTCAAATGCAAGCCAAATTGTGGAAGTTATATTACTCAAACTTAGACTGCAAGAGAACAACCCATTGAACTATCGAAGCATACTATATTGATACCGTTATTGTTTAAAATGTTAACAAGATGTAAATCTCCGGATGACGTCGAACCAAATACACAGGAGCGGTAACAGATTGCCAGAATTTATGTCGAACTCACAATTCGAATATTTATGACGCAGATATTCAGTTTCGTTTGTATTTACGGCTGATATGCAAGCGGAATATTGACAAGGAAACTGATGTAATTTCCTCATTGATAAAATAAAGCACAAATGAGATGTTTTTATTTTTCGAAAATTTAGTTTCTGTAGTAATGTTAGAAGATAAATTCTAGCAATGTGTTTATTGATAGGGACTAAAACACTGAATGAAAGACAAAAGTTAAAATTAGCATGAACACAAACATGAAAACAGTAAACAACATGCTAAATGATGAACAGAAATCGTTGCAGTTAGTGTTCTCAAGCATTCGTTTTGAGTTAAACATCAAACACATATTACATACGCAATGGACAAAAAATATTTTAGAAATTACAGTAACATTATCATAGCTTTTCTTTATATCTTAATTAAACATCAGATCTGTTTGTAATATAGATATGTCGTCCATTAATCACGTGAGTTTTTGATGAATGAATTTGTAATGTCCTATTTACTAAGGATAATTTTTAGGGTTATCTCAAAAGGAAAAATCGGAGCCCTTATAGGATCACTTTGTTGTCCGACTGTCTGTCAAGACGTTTTTCAAGAATGCGTGAATTCATACCACATACTCAAGTATATAACGTGTTGAAACTGTGCAAAAATCAAATTTCTAAGTCAACGTATTTAAAATATATTACGATTTATGTAGCTTAAGTTACGGAACACTCGGTGTGCGAGTCCGATTCGCACATAATTGGATTTGTTATACATAAATACATACATATAATCACGCCTTTATCCCCGGAGGATAAAGTTAGGTTATTAATAAGCACCCACATTTCACCAATCATTGTATACGGTACCACGTAATAGGTGGTGACCCTATTGTCGTATTCCGGTTACTATTGTTGACCATATAAATATTAGAATGTTGTTTTAAATACTACGTAAAGTTTTAATTATAATCTAAATTAGGAAGGCATGTGTCTGACCTAGTTCTTGAAAGTAGTTGCGTCACTTTATCCCTAGTGTGATTAAATTATTAAATACTGACAGGATTACTTAGGGTAGTTAATAAACTTAACATAATGACGATAGGTCGATTAGAGCCCTAAGTAATTATTGATCAACGACATCATTCTTATGACTGAGAGCCTCGTAAAAACAGAATAAAATAAGAAGTTATTGATATATGGCTCACAAAATTGTAGACGATTGTGAAAGTTGAAATACACGATATTAGTTGTCAAATTGGTCAAGGGGCTATATTTAGTAGCCTTAATCAACACTTTATATGTAGATTGTTTTTCGGCCGGGGTGCGAGGGATATGCCTGTCAACCTCACCTTCGGCAACCAAAACGACCCACAGGCGGCGTGCGTTTTAGTCGGTTCAAGTCCGACATAACGTCTTCTACCGGCTCCGGTGGGGAGGTATCCGTGGGGATTTTGCGCACGTAAAAAAAAAAAGTGACCTGATACAGAACAAAAGGTAGTTCTTTTCTACACGGTGCTTATAATGGAGAGGTCCTATCCCTGGAGCACTAATCATCTGATGAATTTACCTGCTCTTATGAGAAAATATTTTAACAATAACTGGCATTGTAATATTTTTATCAACCTATATTTATTTACATATTTTATGCATAAAAACAACAAACGCTGTACACAATTGAATGAAATGTTATATGTAAAAAATTACGGATAGGTGGACTTGGATGGTTTCAGGCGGGGTTCGATAGCTCAGTGGTCAGACATTCCCCCTGTAACGGAACTGATTCAAAATTTGTCCTATTTTAATCGACTATACACAACTATGACCATTCAGAATAGTATAATTTTATAGAACCATATACCATTACCCATGATACCAATTTGTCCGATCTCACGTGATTATTGTCCGATCCCTAAAACATCAAATCTAAACAATAAACAATAGACCCAAGCTGTTTTAAAATCTACATGATTAAACAATAATCCACTCACCTCCGATCGATCACTAGCCGTCCTGAGCCTGTTGGCCCCCGCTTGGAAGGTCGGTGGCGGTGGTCCCAGCGTGTCCGTTGACCCCCTATTCACTAGCGATGGATGGGTGGCCATGAAACGGTGGATCACTGCCAAGTGGTTCATCGTCTGTTCAGCCACGTCCTCTAACTTCCTTAACCTAAATTCTACACTCTAAAAAAATGGATGTCAGTAGTCTTTTTGTCTAAAAAATGAATTTGGATCATAGGGTTGAAAGTGTTTAAAAGCTACAGACACATATTTATAATGACGCTATAAAATATATCTAAACTATTCTTGAAATCGATCGATACAGTAATATCACATTTTCAAAACAATTTCTATTCGATTAGAAAGGAAAACGTGAAAGAAAGCCTGTGCTGGATTCTGTTACTAAAAACAAACATTTTCGTGAGGTAATTAAGACTACAGAATCATTCATAGTTTGATTACTTTCAATTAAATTAGTATTTTTTTAAATATGATTTTTTTAAGCAAAATTTCTTTTGAAATATGATTTCAATAATCATGTTTTAAAAGGTATTTTGATTGAATTGGGACCTGGACAGTTTTATAAATCATAATGGTGTGCTGTGCTTATGGTGTCGTGTAATTTTGATGTTTTCAATTTTCTCACCTGTATGGACTGTATTTGGCAATTAGCTTTCTGATTTAAGTCTTCCATTTTCGTCGTGATATGTTCTACCCTATCAGTTGTATTTCTCACTCTCTCTTCTATAGAATTAGACAATTTAATTTCCTGAAACCACAAATATTGATTAAAGTAAAAATTTAAAATGGTAAAAACCAAATCAAACTTTGATTGGCTATTATTTGACAAAATTGTTCGTCGAAGACGAGTTTGTGTTACGTAGGACTGGTTCCAATCAAGTATATATTATATTCCGTCAGCTGCGAAATGAACTGTTAAAAACACATTACCATGAATCAATCAATTAGCCTATTGCACTCCAGTCTTGGACATAGGCCTCTTCCAATGTGCGCTATTACTCTCGATCCACCGCGTTTCGCATTCAGTCTATTCCAGCCACCTTTTTAAGGTAGTCAGTACATCTGGTTATATTATATTATTTTACATTTTACAAAACACTTACTTGTTCCCTAAAATATCCTTCAACACATTCCTCTTCAAAATCATATAGCCTCTCCATATCTTCCTTTTCCAAGAAAAGTTTTAAGCCATTGTCATATTGGAATCTTTTATGTGATACATTTCTTGTGACCCACTTACAAGTTGCATATATGTGGCAGAAGATGATAAGTGGTGGTGGCAACACTGGTTTTTGTTCGTATTCCATCACCACTGTAAATCTTTGGAACATCCATACCTGAGGAATTGATTTGATGTTTCAAACTCCAGAATTTTATGAATTCGAGTAATTATATACATCATCCATGTAAATATAAAAACAACAAAAGCGTTGTAAAAAAGAAAGAAATTCATTTAAAAATGTACTAGAAATTGTTTTAAACGAAAATTAAAAATAAAATATAAATAAAGTAAGTAGTTAAAAATTACAACATAAAATTTAACTAAATACGACATTTAAAAACATGTTGAGTTAGAATTGTCAAACACAAGACAAGGTGTACATTTAAAAATGCAACATCGGACTTTGATAGATTATAAATATCTTTACTATAATGGCAATAAAACTTATCAATGTTACATCACGATAATACATGAGAGGTCAAAAGGCTGTTTCACGATTC
The DNA here is from genome assembly GCA_963662185.1 of Eilema griseolum. Lineage (NCBI taxonomy): Eukaryota > Metazoa > Arthropoda > Insecta > Lepidoptera > Erebidae > Eilema > Eilema griseolum. The sequence continues at coordinate 6,058,387 of OY759248.1, read as the reverse complement.
TAACACAAACAAAAAATTAAACAAATAAAGCAAAAGAAAAATAAAAAACCTGATGCGAGACTTCATTGACTTCATTAAAGATATTGTTAAAGACGGCAATGAGTAGGTTTATGAGCAAAATGTTCGCAACGAGCAGGTAGATAGTCATTACGATTGGAGTGATCCACCTGCCGGTGACGCACTTGTGGGCTAAGTTGTCCATCCCGCATTCTGGGTCGATATCATTCGCAAACACCTCACCGTACAACATGAAGTACGGCTGATAGAACACCTATGGACAATGGGAGTGAAACCTAAAATGTTGTTAAAATAAGATTGGGGCAAAATAAAGTAATGTAAGAGGACCAAGTAAGGTATAGGTAAACTTAAAACAACAACTAAAATAAATGCTAAGAAATACCGTACGATAATTTCTACTCAGGAGATTTAAGACGATCACAACTACTTTCACTCTATGTTCACTCTGTGTCTTCAAAAGCAGTATACTTATTAAGTAAATACGTGTATTGCTTTCTTAATAAAACTTTTATTGATGATGTAATTGGAAGAAATATAAACACATTATATAAAATAAAAAAAACGAATGTAAGTGGTCAAAATTTTACTCAGAGTGAACTTAAAAACAATTTCTACAAAAATCTAATATACTCCAACTCCATTACGTAATCAAATCTCGCAACAGGCACTAAAACAACATCAAAACTACGACAAATAAACGATATTGTCGCAAACCTGATGCGACACACCGTTGACTTCAATGAAGATATTATTGAAGACGGCTATGAGAAGGTTGACTAGTAAAATGTTCGCGATGAGCAAGTACACGCTCATGACCACAGGTGGAACCCAGTGACCCACTCGACACTCCTCGAGTCCTGGGAGACCACAGGGGGGAGCCATCTGTTCAGCGAACACTTCTCCGTAAAGCATGAAGTACGGTTGAAAGAATACCTGCAAATGTTAGTGGTATTGGCATTGGGTATTGTTAGTTTCTAAGCATGGCAATATAAGTAGTAAAAGTATATTATTGAGTTTAAAAGTTCATCTGCAAAAGCGCATATGATTCTAATTTATTTTTCACTAGAGACTAACCACAAATTTTAGTATCTATCAAGATGGAGCGCTATTAAAATGTATTTCCTAATCATTTTGTTATTAAAAACAAATACTATTTAGCTTTTTGTCAGAAATTTAACTGTATTTCCTCTAAGTCCAAATTACGCTTAATAATTTTTTAATGTCACAAATGTTATATTAACAATTAAAAGAAAAACCTCGAGATTATTACTTTCCAAAAATTTCAATAAATTTTTATCCTTTTGGTCTACGGTATCTATTCAATACATATCATAATTACACGTAGGTTTTCCATTAATATAAACACTCAACATATTTTCTACACAGGGGCTTAACAATATTCGATGTTCACTTACTTCTCTTATCAAGTACCAGCTAGCTTCTTGTTCTGGATACAAAATTGCTTGTCGCGCGACTCCGAACGACATTAGCACCACCAGCAATAGCACCACGAAATATATCATGTTCTTAACCATCTTACCCATCATTGTGACTAGTGGACCTGATAAAATTGAGTTTAAGGTTTAGGTAAAATCTAAAATAAGATAGAACTCTACTATATACGCAAAATGATGAATTGAATTTAAGGAAATCGCACTGTTCTTTTCTATATCCATCAGTCATCGCAATAAAAAAGAAACGTATGCCATTTTGGAATAATAATTATTACTTAATAATTAATAATTACTCGACACAAAGTACCTGATGTTACTGTAATAGTAATTACTTCAATTTATAAAAACATTAATTATCAAGATATGTAAAATATGGCCGTCCTTACCTAAGTACTTATTAACTCCCAAAATATTCAATATTCTTAAGTACCAATAAATGATATCGACACAGTAGATAACCCTGCCTACATCCATGGAGCCTTCTCTTAATCTAAGAGTGAGTCCCACGAGGAAGAATATTATAAAACCTGCATCATACGTGTTCCACAGATTCCATGCCCAGACGCTGAACTTATGTCTGTAAAGATGCACAAAAACTTATAAAAATCAAACATACTATAGTTACTTCTCCTTTTCACCTAAGTATAAAACATGTATTTGACAAGTTGCAATATGTGTGGCTTCAGTGTGAACGCAAATGTGTTTTGAACTTGTTTACAACTTGTTGGCTATACATACTTTGTGAAGGGAAAAGTATCTGAGACAGTCTCAATACATTTATAAAACTAGTAGGTACTGTGTTTTGACTAGTCTTCTACAAGTCTTCAACAAGTTTTGTATCAAACAAGTTTACAACTTGTTTCTTTGCGAAAACGCGGGGTTATGATGATGAATGAATATGATATTATGATAATGATTCCATCACTGTTACTGAAAATAATGATAGAGTTACCTATAAAGTAAACTTCGTTCTTATAATAAAATCTTTCAATTTCTTGACATCTTTAGGTGGAAAATAAATTATGAAACAAATAACTACAGCACGCATAAAACGAAAACATTTTGAAAATAACTTAGTAACACATGTTATTGAAAATGCATCCAATGAAAATAGATCATAACATATTTCAGAACGTCATTAAAAGTTATTTATAAAACATTAAAGTAACAGTGTCAATAGGTACTAATAATAAGATCATTAGCAGGCAATTCAACTACAGTAATGGCGATATTCTATTGAATAGTGGATGAACCTTTATAATGCAAATGTCATGAATTTCATTATCAAAGTAATTGAGGAAAAGTGTTGATTCAATAATTTTATAATATGCAAGTAAATGGTGCTGCAAGCGTTTTTAGTTGATTCTGTTTCCCATTGGATATTTATGATTATGATGTATAGAACCTATCGAATAATAAAGTCAGTATAAAATATAATATTTTTCTGTTAATCATAGTACAAATAAAAATTGAAACAGTAAGAATATCTATTTAACTATAAAAACTAACGGTCTATAGATTGAATTATGATCAAAATAACATCTTTTAAAACACGGTAATCATCTGGTTTTACAATTTAATATTATTTGAACAGAAAATTGGTGGTATATATTTTTAACTAACTCATAATTAGGAAAAATCATCAAGCTGTATTTTGGATAAAAATCTAATAAGTCCAGATCATATAGATTCATATTTTCTTTAATATATTGGATCACCCCATCTCTTCCCATGTGGTATCGTACAAGGTGACTAGAGCTGTTTAACTTCAGACAGATATATATAGCCCAGACTCAGCCACAGATGCATGGCTTGAGTCAACAATAGTACCAGAAAACGGCAATAGTCTCAAAAAATTGGTGAAATGTGGGTGTTAATTCACCTCTGTCTAACGCTCCAGGGATAAAAGCGTCATTATATGTATGTATGTAATTTCATGTGTGAAGTCCATTCAACGACTAGCTTTTAATTTTTCAAGTCAATCTCGTAGACAGTTTTATTGGTAGTTCCGAGAACAACCCAATTCAAGCATGATTCATGGCCTCTCTCGAACTTAGCTATTATGTAGGCGAAAGTTTGACACTAATATAACCTAAGAAATAGATAAAAAACCGTAAAATATAATAATAATAGACTTAATTTAATAATTATTATTTTTGCAGATTTTGGATATTTTAAGATATTGAATACCAATAACATTTCGTTTAATCTTAATAATATCTGTATTGAAGAATTTAAGCGAAACGAATTTTATGGCTTTGTAAGCAAGTTTAGATAAAATCTTTTTAAGGCGCAGAGTTTGATAAAAGATAATTAGATATCAAGAAATTAAAGAAAACAGAACCTAATTAAATTATAGCAAATCAACTTAAATTGGATATCTATATATTTCTTAAAAAACTCCGACTACTGAAAAATCACTCTTTAAAAGTATTAAACAAGAAAATATCAACGATGGCCATGACTGTATGCCTCTTTTTACTAGAATGTATTGTTTTGTTAGACTAAGTGGCATACGGCTATTCTTGATATTTTCTTGTTTAATACTTTTTAAAGCGTGATTTTTCAGTAGTCGGGTTTAACTTTTAAACTAATTTTTTATTTATATTATTTTGGGGCAAGCAACACCTCTAATTTATACATATTTGTAATGTGCTAATTAAGCCTCTTCAGATAATATCAAACACGGAAAATTGATTAAAATCAAGTTCAGCCATTTCGTTAAAGTAATATGGAGAAATTTTACGCTGACTGCTTAATTAAATAGTATTAACACTGTTGAAGATAATAAATAAGAAAGTTAAGAACCAAAGGAAGATGTTAAAGTAATAAACAATGCCATACAGCTCACTTCCACAACAGTTAACGAGCCCTATCGTGATAAACGAGGGTACTTAAAGACTAATAACTTACTTAATAGCAACAGGTTCGGACGTAATAATTTCCCTTATCTTCTCACATAAGAACGTTAATATATAACAAATAGAATATATCTCCGGCCAAGATGGCGTTGGTGCCATCTTGACTAATACTGTATATGTAAACATCAATAGGAACAATATGTAGGCAATCTGAAATACAAAATTCACATTAGTTGAAAATTCGCACACGCGACTTACCATCGTAATGCAACAAGTGAGCTATCGAGTTTTCCTTAACGTGACAGATGTTGCATGAATCAGTAATAACCATTAATTAATATGAATCCTCATAATACTCAAAGCGAGTGCCGTCAAAGTCACATAATTGGTTAGATTTTAAACAGAGAATAATCTTAAAAGTAAATGTCATCAAGTAGCCAATCGCGTTGCAGACTATGTTAAACATCTTCACAACATAGCATGTAAGTGATAGCATGGCTGTGAGCCATTGTAACATTGTACGCTATAAGTCCCCATTATTCCCTTCATTCTATAGACTTTACTTGTAGCTTCTTATCATCTATCAAAGAATCAAAGAATCAATTTCATTTATTCAGTTTAGGCACATAAAGAGCACAAATGAACGTCAAAATTTTACAATAATTTCAAGAAATTATATAAAAATATTAAATAACGTAAACATAAACCGTTGGAAAATGATTCTTTCGCTGGTTCTGTGGGTTAGTTCTACTCTACTACTACTCGTACAAGAAACTCAGCGAACTATATTAGAACTAGATTATCTTTCTTTTTTAAATTTGCTTTAGTTTATAAGCGAGCAAGTAATAGACTTATGTTGACCACGCATTTACATCATCAAGATACTCATCTACTTTATAGTAACCTTTTCTCATTAATGTTTTTTTAACTCTATTTTAAATTTATTTATTGGCATGTTAATCAAATCCTGAGGAATTTTATTAAATATTTTTATACAGCTGCCTACAAATGTATCACCAACCTTATGAAGCCTAAGTTTTGGTACAACTAGGTTATTCTTGTTTCTCGTATTAAAATTGTGTACGTCAGATTTTTTTTCGAAAAGATTTAGATTCTATCGGAGTGAACTTATACCAACGTGATAGATAGATTAATTTACAAAAATCATATATAGCTAATAACCTAATTACGATTCGAGAATTTGTTTCACAGAACTCCCTTGTCACTGATAAAAAAACTCTTTCCAAGACTTCTTCATATCGTTATTAAAATACGTTTTATAAATTGTACTTAGGGAGCTTTTACCAAGATGATACAAGGTGATAAAACATATTATTGTTTTTATAGTCGGTCGTAGACTAACACGCCAACTGTCAACGTTATTAATGTTCATACTTTTGTTGGTAATACTTTTATGAGCGGCACAACTTATTTTCATTATGTTTTGTTGTTATTGTAACATGTACATACATTTTTGTAGAAAAAAAAGAGTTCGTTACATTCTTGAAATAAATCGAAACTTAGCCTGACACTTTTTAAAACCAATTAAATAATAGGTTAGAAAATCTCCTCGGTACTGCCTGTATAACAAAGAGAAATTCTCCTAGTTTATATTTATGTCAAAATGTGATATTTTTATTTCGTTACGTGAGACTGGAAATCATTGACGAAATATGGTGTTATTACATCTCTGTATATATATCTTATTCAGGGACATAAATTTGACACAAAAGAGAAATAGCTAGTGGGTCGATATCAAATTCAACACCTAGAACGAAAGGTTTTTTTTTAAGAATATTAGCAACCGCAATTACTAATATTCCTTCTAACCCCTTCAACTAAGCTAAATAGGCTATTTGACAAAGTCGTCCGATTATTCCCAAGACTGCTTAATAGCACCTCTGCCTACCCCTTCGGGGATATAGACGTGAGTTTATGTTATATATGATGTCATATGTGTAAACGCAACGTAGACCGAGATAAATGCGAGATTCTTTTGTACTCCCCACATTTACGCTACTCGCGACTGGCGTGTGACGTCACTCGCAGGTACGATTTTTAAATAGAATTTTCGAAATCAAATATCTTTAAAACTATTTGTCGTAAGAATATTTCACTTTAGCAGTTCATTATATTATTATAGAGTGGTAATTTTTCGATAATAAAAATTTTTTCAATTAGCTAATTGCTTGTGCTAAGTTCCGACTACCCGTAACGACTGCCAAAAACGGTCGTATGGCAACCGGGACCGATGAATTAGTTGTTCTGTATCTGTTTGTTACGGTTATAAATACTGTTGATACAGTAGGTCTCCAGTTCTTACAGCCTAATTTTTGGCACTGACATGTTCCAGGCTAGTGTGATGCGGCATTTAAATTATGATGACAAGTCCCACGTTTTTTAAATTGAAAAAACTCAACTCAACAATTTTACAAAGTAAAATATAATACTCTTTACAATTCTAACTTAAATAAAAAAAACATAATTTAAAAAGCAGTTTGTAATTAAACCTCCGTTGCACGTTGCATTTAAATGCAAAACACCGACAAGAGAATTCTAATTTCAAACGCCCTGTAATGCTATTACTATTCACGTGATATTTCAAACGAGTCTGAATAAAGCGCAACAGTTTACGACTGTACAAATTGAACAAGCAATTAAAATAATACCGCGTTTACAACAGCTTGCAAAATACAAACTTTTAATTAGTCCTCAAAACTTTAGTAATAATTTATCTACATGGTAATAACACATGGCCGTCTTACAAGTTTTTATATTTTACTATTATATTCTCAGTATCTGACTATTCATCATTCTCTGAATCTTTTCCCCAACTCTGTCGGGGTTGATTTTCTAGTCTAAGATGCAGCTCAACTTCGATATTTTCCACGAAGCGACTGCCATATGACATCCAATTGGTGATTTCAAAATTCTGTAGTTAGATTAATCAGACTTTTTATGGCTCCAAATACCCGTAACGATTGTCATAGATGTTCCAATGGATGATTATTGCGTAGTGTAATTTTGGTTGCATCCAATCCAGCTTCCAATCTGGAGCTCAAGGTCCACTTGCCTACTCTTTGATTTGACTTATGCTTATTTACTGTCAGGTAAGTGACTACTGTCTGACCATCAGTCTGTAGGTGTACTGGCTTGCAGGTTAATTGCTAGTTTGTTCAAAGTTTATAATATATACGGTTTAATTGCAATACTTCGATATCGTTGGGTGTAGGGGTTATAGAGATCATATGGGAGTCGCTACATGAGAAATATCGAAGATCAGCCAAACCCGCAGTTCGATTTGAAAAGGCGGACCCCAGGTAGGTACGGCATGTTCTTGGACCCGAGATATGTTATAATTGTTGCTAATTTGATAGATGGGAACAGAATGGAGATGGGTGAACCTGTCATTTTTCGTGACAGCACCAGTCACCAAAAAAGGCTCATTCTCTAACAAGACGTGTGCAGGAACTTCAAATTATTCTCGTCGCCGTCTTGATTGATTGGATCAGTCATTTTGAATTTTACTGCAAGAACTATATTCGATAGGCCGAGGTAGTAAGGATATCGACAGCACAATTCATTACTCATTTATCAATTTTCTGCGCCTCTATCCAGAAATTCAAAATTCATTTCTATCTCACTGGAACCGTGAGAACTTTTTTGTTCGAAACAGCTTGCTCATTATATTTCTATTGTGATCAAATGTTGAATAAAAAGCCTATCAAATTAAAAAAAATAATACAATTATTCTAAAACCAAGAATATTGCCAGAACCAATTCATACATTTCATTTGTTTGGTCGGAAGCCCCTTGCCACCCTTATCAGGCCTCTACCGTCAATTAAGTATACGTTTGTATTTTTATTCTTTTGTTATCTTTTAACAAATTATTTGAAACGCAAACAAAGCTAAAATAAAATGCCTAAGTAAAAATTAGGAGTACATTTTTCAAATATAAATTAAATTTATTTGATCACAAACATAGCAATAATACGTTTAACCGTAAGTTTAACCCCTTGTTTACACCTAAGTACAAAACATGTATTTGTCACGGGCTACAGTGTGAACGCAAATGTATTTTATACTTGTTTACAACTTGTTGGCTATACATCTTATGTGAACGAAAAAGTTTCTGAAATACATGTACGAGTATAAAACAAGTATTGTGTATTGATTAGTCTTCTACAATTCTTCAACAAGTTTTTTATAAATAAGTTTACAACTTATTTTACAACTTGTTTCGTGGTGTAAATGAGGGGTAAGTATTTATAAAAATCTACTCCCAATTATTCGTATGTTGCCAGATTCCATTTGCCATTCATAATTATAACTAAACACAAATGCATAAAATGTTTCTACTCACCGAATCGGCCCAGAACTTGGTGATCGGCGCTGTAAAGAACTCGTATATCTTCTTCCTCAGTCTCAGTGGCCTCATCCTCTTATCCTCCGGCGCGTGGTGTTCCGGCAACTCTCTATATATGGGCTCCCACCCAATTTTACCAACTTTTCCGTTCTGATCGACACGAGTTTCGCATTCGGCCCCTGAGCCAATCAACGCCTGCTTGAGTCCAGACAAAATCGTATAAACGTTATAATAACATGTTCACTATGTAATAAATTACATGACTTGATAATAAAAATAACATACACTGTAAGCTTGACAGTTAATAGTGATAAAGGTTCGAGATATGCGGCGTCATTCTTAAAAGAGCAGCCGAAATGACGACAGACTTGATTGCGCGTTAATATTAAGAATCAAGACGCAAGCATGGCAAGAAGCATAATATTAACATTAACAATGCACACGATATCGAAACAAAGCTGACGACATCACAAAAGTGGAGAGCTGAGGTTTACAAGCTGTACATTATTAAAATCATCCAAAATTTAAACACACAGACGTGGAACGATACGACAAAAGAATTATAGAATATCGCTGAAATATTGAAACGACAGCTGGAAGTAAGTATGAGAGTAATAACGATAACTAACTACATTTCACATTTATTTAAGTTCAATTTTGGTAACGAGACACTGTTATAGCTTCACCTTGGATTTCTTTTGATGACGAGAGACGAGAAAGATGATCACTGTAAAATGCTTTTAGATTCTTAACTTGAAAATTGGAAAAAGTCTTAGATGGACTTATATGTCAATATGTAAAATTCAACGTGAGCTACAATCGAATGACACCGTCATATTGGCGAGTAAAAACAGTAAAAAGAGGTACTGATAAGTAAGAAGTAATAGAGCGCCACGGAAGCCTACTTCAACGCAAAGCTATCGACGTATCGGTCAACAAAAGAAATATTCTCCGTTTCGATGTAATACGAACACAAGATATAATTATGATTCAATGTAGTGTATAGGATTCTGAACTTAACATTGACAGACAAATTTATGTTCTAAATATGATCACAGGTATTTATTGTTTTATCATAGCTACACATATAGAACACTGGAATTATTCTCTATGAGAACGTCAAATTTAAATACGCCAATAACACGGTTACTTACATCATTTTGGGTAAACACACTGTGAAATATAAATATATTTAAATATTATAGCAATTCATTTGTAACAGTGTATATGCTCTTTTACGCATATCGAAATAGTGTTCAAATTCAGATATACATAATTTTGGTTGGGATTGAAACTTATTAAGGTTCAAATAGATTTGACATTTGTAACTTAACATCGAAAGGTTTTATTTGTGTCAAAAGTCAGAAACTGATTCTGTATTATTTCGAAGTTCTTCATATCCTAAAAATATAATTTGACATTGCCATAGAGAATCAAAACCTTGTGCATGTTTTGTGTAAAGTGTTCAAAAACAATTTCTTGTCGACAGTGACAATATTCTATTCCTACTATTGTGTACTTTATTAGTGCATTTGTGTTCGTATCACCATACACCTAGTTTTGCCTCAAGGCCACTACCTTCACAGTTTTACTCGGGTGTCCAGGCGGTATTATCTTCTTGATAGACAGAGTACGCTTTTTCACAACTCCAATCTACATACGCAACAATCAAATATTATATTGAAGCATTTTATGAATTTATTTCAAAGGGCCGCGTAAAGCAAGTTTAGGATTCTTTTTAGAAATATAAAATTTCATCATCAACGTACAGCGTAATTGAGACTTTAATAAAAGTTATTTCTATTCTGTTTAGGCTTTTGACATTCTAGCAGATTGTCACTTTTGATTTTATTGAAGATGTTGAAGTTTTCTTGGTTCGTTTCGTAGTTTTTCTCAATTCCAGGACGAATAGTCTATTATGAAATAGGTTTCTCTGTATGAAGACTTCTATAAACATGAGTCCTTCATTTTTACTGTGGGAATCGAACCCGTAATCTCTTAATTGTAAATGCGTTATTAGTTATTATGCTTCTGTTTTATTTTTAAATTACTATTATGTGATATAGTAAATGTGACTTAATACTATTGATGGGAGATTCATATTGCCCAGGTGACAAAGCCGGATGGTGAGCAACCAAAGAGAAAAGCTTACCTCAGCGTCGTTAGGATCCTTCGTACTTCTGTCGTCCTCTATGCTCTCGTTCTCAAGATGCTCCTCCTCCGTCTGCGGCATCAGCTGCAGTTCCTCCTTCGACTTGAACTCCAGTTGGAGAATGTACAGCGGACACAGCAGGCTCAGAATTACCTTCACACATCACGACAAAGCCGATGTGGCAAAGGAAATGCTCGTCGATGCTAACTCACTTTGACTTAAGCGGTACATGCTATGTTTCTAATTGAAACGGGGTCCGACGCCGATTATGTGCAAGTGAGATAGCAATATTTAAATTAAAACCTAGAATGTATGTCTATGAGTCGGTCGGATATCTCATCACTATGGAACTATGGAATATGTCTCGACACATACTTCAGATACGGAAAGATTAAAATTGGACTTGCACAAATCGGCGTCTTATGGTGCATGCGAATATCCAAATGATTATAATACGTAAAGCGACTCATTGACACACAGACATCGAAATATGTTTACAATCGAGTTTGTCTGTTATTGTCTAAGTTAATAACTAACATCAAATTCTAAAAATCGTGCCTTTTGATACTACTAACAGAGGAGACGTGTTATTAGAGGACACATCTGCCTCTAATACATTCACCCCAAGACATACAAATGCGAAGATAACTTCATTCGGTCATGTTTTCTATATCAAATAACATGTCTCGTCTGTTTCCGCTTCTGAGAAGTGCGAATAACAAGTCTGTGCGTTAATAAGATGAACGTCTAAGAGAAAAGAGATAGAAATATAATATATTACGTATATACCTTAAGATTAGTGTTCTTTCTCGTTCTGAGACCACCCATCCAGAGGTCAGCAAGGATAATTTGTGAGCATGGGTGAGCAAGGAGCGCGCGGTGATTGGCTGCAACTGCTAAACTTAGACAGGTTTGACCGGACCAGTTTTGGAGTTCACAAGTGAGCAACTGCTGGGCTTGGTCATCGTCTTGGCGGTAGCAGTAGTCTAGAAGCTCCAGGGCTAGGAAAGAACAAATATAATGGATGTTAACGACCATATTGACAATGATTATGATACAATTTGCTTTGATCAATAATATAAATGAATGTAACCGGATAATTATCGTATATCACCACCGTATTCTAGCTACGTTTAAGCCGTGTGGTTCCCGGCAGAGTAGAATTTAGGCCATCCCATCTCTTCCTATACGGTGTCATACAAGGCGAAGGGATAGGACTGTTTAACATCAGACAGATATGTACAGCCCAGACTTAGCCTTAAATGCATGGCTTGAGTCAACAATAGGACCCGGAAGACGGCAATAAGCTCACCCCCTATTACGTGGGACCGATTTCAATGATTGGTGAAATGTGGGTGTTAATTTACCTTTGCCTAACCCTCCGGAGACAAAGGCGTGATTATATGTATGTATGTATTCTAGCTATTTCACGGATAACGCTCTGGTTCAAGTTTTCCTTCGGAGTTCGGAAGTCAGATGGCAGTCGTTTAACCAAGAAAAGGAGGAGCAGGAGAGTGGTTCCTTGTTTTAAATACGAATGGGATTGGCGTTCAGATGAAGTCATTTTTCTTCTTCTTTCTGGTCATTTGCCATCTTTCACACAGTCCATACATAATCTCTCAGGTCTTTCTTTTCCCCTGTAATCATCTACTTCCAAGCACACTTAACGCTTTCCTAATGAAATTACTTTTAATTGTCTCGTTGATCCGATACTAATGATAGTGACCACGACAGTTTAAATATCTATAAACGTAAAACCGAGTTTAATTAAAACTTTCCAACGATATATTAGGTGTTTAATCACAACTTACAGTTTAACGAGACTGTAAAACTTATAACGGCGTGAAGTCAGTGGGCAGACATTTGCTATTTAAGATCAACTTTAGCACTTAACAGGACATTCATAACACAGGTCGAACAAAGTCAGGAGTTTGGCTACAGTTTAGATAGATAGATATATAATGCTTTATTGTACACCAATAGATTTACAGTCGAGACAAGTAGGAAGTATGTTACAGTTTAATGTACAATGGGCGGCCTATTCGCTGGAAACCATTTCTGCCAGGTAACCTTGGAATAGACTTGGATGACCTATGTGGCGTAGCGGTAGAACGTAGCACGCAGGAGTTCAGGGTTCGTTGTCCGCTCAGGGCAATTTTTGCTTTAGTCTGGGTGTCTGTATGTATAATATATATGTATTTACAAAAAAAAAGTATCTACGTATGTTTATCCGAATTCTAGATTCCATAACACAAGCTAGCGCTGTGTAGAATGTTGTAGAATATTTAATTTATTTAAGTGACCAAAAACTAAATATATGTTGCATCTATTATATAAACTAGATAAAAGGTGTATTAAAAACAAAAAGAAAGAGAGAGAAAAGCACTAAATTACATAAATAAAGTAAAATAAATTTACCACACGACTTTTTGTAATGCATTATAAATATAAGTATACAAAGTAAACAATACATACTAATGTGAAGGGAATATTATAAAATGGCTAAAAAATAGCTAGACATTATCTTATTATGTACTTAATGAGCATCAATTTATTAATTATTTATTTACACTCCAGTATCCTACTAATATTATAAATGTGAAGATGTTTGAATGTTTGTTATTTATTCACGCTCGAACGTCTGTACGGGACTGGCGGAAATTCACAGAGATATATTACAGTCTGGAATAATACACAGGGATAGTCTAGAATAATATATCTTATCCCGGGAATAGGTTTCCATGGGCGGCAGAAACGGGATTAAAAAATCACGCAGGTAAAACAGGTCGAGTTAGTTTACCTAGTGCTTTTAAACAAATAATAAAAGTTGAGTGCAAAGAACATGTAAACAAAATGTCTTCGTCTTAATAGAAGCTCAATAAGTTTGATTGTAAAATTAATAAAGTAGAATTTAACGTTACTTATTAAGAAAAAAATCATTCCTTACCAACTTTATACAAGATATCAGTTTCTCAAACTTTAATTAGAAATCGGTCATCGAAATTAAATCTTCAATAAGTTTATTGGTCTTGCATTGAACTCTACAAACTATTTAAACTTTAAAATTGGTTTTTGGATATTATATTTTTTTAAATTATTTTACTTAGTCTATGGTCTGAAATATCTTAAATGAAATCTCCAATGTTTTTAAGATAAGCGCACCTGCTCTTTATTGCTAAAATATTTTACAAAGTTCAATTTACTTTCTTTTTAATTATAAAATAAAATAAATTGATAAGTTATTATTACATACTTAATGAAGTTATAATACTTAGAATATAATTATGTTATCGTTGGTTATCGATTACATTATATCTATGAACTACGATTAAACGAAAAAAAAAAAATGCCAAGGATCTTTTTTTGGGACCAGTTTCATAGACAATTTTGATAATCTATGAATGATTAAATTCTAATTTTTTTTTCCATATTTAATTATTATAGTTTTGTACACATTTAAGATCACGTTTAATTGTAAAATTTTATTAATTGGGTGAATGAAGCGAGAGTAGTATGTCAGGATCGTAGCAAATGGAGATCCGTGATCTCTGCCTACCCCTATGGGAGACAGGCGTGATTTTATGTATGTATGTATTAATTGGGTATTTGTCTAACTACTCAAATTGGTTACATTTTACTAAACGCCAAAATGATAAGTTACAAAGAAACTTTTATGAAATAATTTCTTGTGACACCATAATATTTGACAGTCAAATCATTTCCTATTATAGGTTCGGTGGATGACTAAAAATAAATAAAAACGTTAAAATAAGAACAGGCGCAAGTTTTACCGCTCTTTTACCATTCTAAATATATTTCATAAGCTCAGTTTAATCATTTATTTTAATAACAGGAACATACCCAATAATTTAGTAATTTCTTTAGTTTCTTATAGTTGGCATTACAAACTTATAATACGAGAAGTAAGATTTTAGTAAAATGACTCTAGTAAGATTTTCCTAGTGTTAAACTTTTATGTATCAATCAATCAATGCGCCATTTTATCCGATCCTCTGCCTTCCGCATCCAGTCTGTCCCAGCCACCTTTTTATCCGAAGCAAATTTATTGTAATTCCTATTTTAACAGGTATTATGATTCCATTATTTCTATGTAAGTACACTTTATTACACTGCGCAAACTTATTTGCCGAGAGTTTTTTAAGCTTCGTAATAAATTAAAGTCAAATAAAGAACAGCGAACGAACAGCACAAACGAGGCTCATAAATGGCGATTATTATGTAAATTTGACTAACTTCTTTGTAACAAGAATTAAACTATACTTCTTTTCTGATCAAAGAAAACTTTCGGTTTTGCATTATGTAGGTATATTTCTTTTGGTAGGTGAGTTCTAGGAATACTCTTACAGTTGTTTCTCAGGTCTCCACATACTAACAACAGAACGCTTTTTGGTTCTGGATCGTTACCATGACCCGGTTCGGAGAGCAAAGGATGGCGCCATATAAGGTGTATAGCTCCCTCTCACTTACTTTGGACCGCGCCCGCGCGGCATGAAGTCACCCCATCCAGATGGCAACTGCGCCCAGATACCTCATTGATCGTTTACCCAACAGTGAGCGCACCTGCCCATGAGCGCTTCCAAGAACTTAGCCGATACAGCTCAGCTGAAATCAGCTCATCATTTTATAGAAATAAATATTTAGAATCAAAATATGTCCTACCTTTGGTCTCAAACTCCTTCCCGTAATGCCTGAGTTCCTCATAGACCTCCGTCTCCATATCATCCTCAGCCGCCTCGTGAGCCATCGCCTTGTACAGTTTACAGGCGACCAGAGACTTGGCTAGCGCCTCCTCTCCATGCGTCCACATAAGAAGCGCCATTAGGTGACGTTTTGTTAAAACTGCCCACATCTGTAAATAAATAATTATTTTAGGAGATTGTACACAACACTATCGTCGGCTTTTCAGTCTATTATACGGTTGAACTTCAATATATGTAGTGTACCGTGTAGCGAATGCCAACTGACCTTCACAAGTAATTGGTGATATTGCGGTTTGAAGTTAGACTAGTCGGACTTTCTAGGGCTCTAAGTGCTCGTAACCCACAGGTGGCGTGTGTTTTGGTCGGTTCGAGTCCGACACAACCTGTTCCACCGGCTCCGGTAGGGGAGTGGGGGGTGAGGGGGGGGTATATCCGTGGGGATTTTTGCACGTAAAAAAACGATCGTAAGATACGTTAGTATCACCGGGACCGACGGCTTAACGTATTCTCCGAGTCACGGAAATCCCAAACCAATGCAATTATTCATATTCATCCACACAAATAAGTGCACTGAGCGGGAATCGAATCCGTGACCTCAGTCACAGTCAACCGTTACCCTAGACCTACCGCTACACTAGAGAGGCCATAGTTATAAATTATTAGGTAGTTACTTCGGTTATTTGTAAGTTTATTCTTTTCATGTCATGATTGATTAAATTTGAAAGTGGTTTGACAATATTACGATACTGTTGCAAACGCCATGATCATGGACGTATTTGTGCACTGTGAAGAGTAGATACATCCATGGCATTAGCAACAGTTGAAATTCATAAGCTCAGTAAGTAGTAGGAGACACTATATTCATGATGTCTCTAGGGATTATATTATGAAGCCCTAATAGCCTGTACAAATGTATTAAATAATGTGTTTACTTAACCTTGAACTGAATTCAGGCCTACATAATTAGCTTTTTCATTTAACTATTATGAAGCCCTAATAGCCTGTACAAATGTATTAAATAATGTGTTTACTTAACCTTGAACTGAATTCAGGCCTACATAATTAGCTTTTTCATTTAATATTTACTTAGTTATGAACGAAACTCATTTCAGTAACTAGTTGTTTTACTGTAGAAACTTGGATTGAGTTCAAAAGTTATGAATATCAAACATTTACATTCACCCTGATGGGTGCTGAGGTACGTTCTTACGCACGATTAAATACGATGTATAAGTCTTTCAAGTTAAAGTTAAAATATAAAGTGAAGTTTAGTTCCACACACGTACAAATATATCAGGGCGAACTATTGATATACCTAAAATAATGTATAAGTCTTTCAAGTTAAAGTTAAAATATAAAGTGAAGTTTAGTTCCACACACGTACAAATATATCAGGGCGAACTATTGATATACCTAAAATAATGTATAAATCTTTCAAGTTAAAGTTAAAATATAAAGTGAAGTTTAGTTCCACACACGTACAAATATATCAGGGCGAACTATTGATATACCTAAAATAATGTATAAGTCTTTCAAGTTAAAGTTAAAATATAAAGTGAAGTTTAGTTCCACACACGTACAAATATATCAGGGCGAACTATTGATATACCTAAAATATATGCTTAAGGAAATTTAACTTTCCCAGTATCAGAATAAACGGGATATTTACCATGTTTCATTATTTATTTAAATATAATGAAACATGGTAAATATCCCGTTTATTCTGATACTGATGTCAGTGACCATGATAGTTTAAATACCTATATTTAACTTTACCGTTTGAAAATCAAAATATGCGGCAAAAATGGCCGTATTTGTAGATTTCGGCACTGCGATGGCGACCTGTGTCCAGCAGGGTACTTCAATACGTTAATTGATAGATAGATTGACATACCTTCCAAATGTAGATAGTTCAGAATAAATAATTAAATTCATGTTTTAGTTTATTTTGACGAAATTGTGTAATAAAGAAAAATAAACATTTATTAAACACACTACACTCACAATACAAACATTATATAAAAATCGATTTTTGAATTATAAACCGACGCAGTCTACTAAATTTGTTTAATATTATGTTACATATTTACCTTCACGACCGAACACTGTCTCTCAAGATACAGGATATCCTAGTTTGAGAGGCAGGGTTAATATTATTGTACACTTTAAACCACAAACAATGTTACAAGTATTCATGAAAAATAATAATAAAAATAATACTAAAACGAATTAAGAATCTCCTTTTTAGAAGTCGGTTAAAAATAGTACATACTGTACGGCATTAATGGTACCAATACTCACGAGAAGCTCGTTGAAGGGATAGTCGAAGAGCGCCATCTCCGTGGTGACGGGCATGAAGCCGGTGATGAGGGAGAGGCCCCCGGCGTTGTGGCGGGTGAACGAGGCACTGTTCCGGTGAACGTTGACGCTCTTGTTCATCACCTTCGCGTAGATAGGACGGAACTTGCGGCGGGTGTAATAGCACCTGGACGGGGTGATACGAAGGGGTGTCATAATTTAAACAAAAAGCTTCAGGACTGAACGCTAAAAGCAATCAATTTAGATTACAAAAAGTGAATGCTTAGACGAGACTTGAACCAGCGATCAGTCCCTTACAGGGCAAATGCTCTGACCATTGGGCTACCTAGCCACCAGCTAACGACTTGAGCAATCGAAATTCTCCTATAGAACCATCTTGGGGCGGTGAAAGTCATTCGATTTGAATAACTAACTCATAACATCAGTTTATTTTAACGAAATTTTCGGTCTTATTTAGTTATTTGAAACCTTTGCTTTGGAGTGTTTTCCAGGGATCTCTGCTTTTTCGCCAAAAATTGTTTGCCCGATTATCACTTGCCAACTAACGTTTCCCAGAATTATATTTCGCAGAATAATCATTTGCCATCTTGTGATTTCATTTTGTTTTTATTACCCAACTTCTCAGTTGCCAATTTTACGTTTGGTCAACCTTTTAGAATGACACTTTTCAAAATGCCAACTTTCAAGTAGCGAATGTTTTAGTTGGCATAATATTCATGTAGTTGTTTATTGTTTGTTATGTAAATGTATGTAAAAATGTAAAAAAAAAATGGTTATGGCACTTCACCGGCCGCTGCCGCGGCACGCTCGCTTCGCTCGCTCGGCTCGTGCATTGTTTATCATAATACTAACCTAACCTAACCTAACCGATTCTGTTATTCGTCTAAAAGTTGTCTGGCCTAATAAATAAATTGGCAAAAGATAAATGCCCCAAACGTATTTTGTCATTACAATAATCAGCTTAACAATAATTCTACCAAATGAAACGTTGTCATACAAACATTTGACAATCGTTAGTCGTCAAAGTGAAAAATTGGCGTAACGTTGGTTGGCAAGTGATAATCAGGTAAACGATTTTTGGCGAAAAGGCAGGACCCCGTTTTCCAGCTACTTGTTGATCATCATCAATTTAGCGACAATCTCGGTTGCAAACGAGACTTCCACCTCGGGGCTCGGGGTCGCCAATCCATTTGTGTTATTGCTCACATCCACCCCACAAAACTCCCGTATGCATTGTTCTAGCACCGGCCACACTTCACAACCGTATAAAAGGTGAGCATAAATACCAGTTATTATTAAAATTGTGATCTTAATAGGTCTCCTATATCTTAATAAAACGTCGTATTATTTACAAAACATAACATAAACTTACGACTATATTCCCGAAAGGGTAGGCAGAGGTGCTAGCACCCACATTTCGCCAGTTTATGTTTAGGTTTAGGTTAGGCTTAAATCAAACATGCTGACGAAGATTATTCCTCCACTGACCTGTATGCGCCTCCCATGAGTTTGTTGATCACCAGCCCGATGTCATGCAGCGTGTATATGTAGCCCCTGGGCAGGTGTGGCCTCACATCCCGAAGAATGTATCTAGAAAGAGAAACATGTAACTATTGTTCTTGGACCAACTTGCTTCAAAAAACACCTCTTAGCCGATCCATAAGAGTCATAAATGATATAGGTGACAAGGTGGATATATTTTCGAGTAACTGGAGTGTGCTTGCAAGGATTTTGTTAAATGACATAGCTTACAATAATCCATAGTTTGTATTTTTTTTTTGTATCAATTTTATCTTATTATTTAGTGTTTTTATATACTCGTATCTAGTTGATTTGTTGTTGTATGTGTGATTTTTGTGTTTGTTTTAATTACTTAGTAATATAATAGTTGTATATTTTGTTATGTAAGTCCATTTGTGTTTTGGAATTGTCCCTGTCAATGTGGTGGATAATATTTATAATAATAAATAAATAAAAAAATAAAAATAAATATTACCTATTTTCAGCGGGCTTGCATGAAAAGTTTAATAATTACGTAGACGAGAAGAGCGAAGAACGAGAGGAACGTGTGGAGATGGTATGTCTTTGAATACTCAGGAGATATATGATAGCTCGCACCAACATTGCTCGCAGAATAAACTGATATCTTTTTTTTTTATACCACTTAGGTAGCAGACAAGCACACGGCCCGCCTGATGGAAAGTGGTTACCGTTGCCTATGGACGTGTGTAAAAGCAAGGGAGTCATACTCGCGCTGCCAACCCTGTAAGCACAGAGAGTTTCTGTGCAGTCAGTGTAAAAGACGCGAAGCGACCCAGGACGAGCTTTTGGTCTTCCACTGACAGCACAAAAATTCTCTAGTGAGCTCTGGCTACCCTACTCACCACCGCGAACACAACACAAGGTTATTATGGCCGCGGTAGTCTATAGGGCGGAGGTGTCCGTCGTGTCCTACCTCCTTATAAACTACACATACATATACGTGGGGCGCACTATAAGTTTCCGGAATGAATATGAAAAAATACTATTAAAGGTACAAAATTAATTTATTGTTTTTCAAAATAATCTCCCTTGGCGTCTATGCACTTTTTCATTCGATCAAACCAGTTTTGAAAACTTTTGTGCCACTCCTCTGTGGTGACCTCTGAAACGTGTTTTTCATACTCCTCGACAGCCTCTTCTGGTGATGAAAATCGTTGGCCGCGTAATTGGTTCTTAATTTTTGGGAACAGATAAGAGTCACAAGGTGCCAGGTCGGGACTGTATGCAGGATGACTCATGAGTTCTACATTTTTCGCCTTCAAAAAGTCGTTTGTCTGTCTGGCCGTGTGAGAACTAGCATTGTCGTGGTGCAGGATGATACGCCGTTTACGGTTATTTTTACGGAGTTCGTCAATAACTTCCGGCAAACAAATGGTCGTGTACCAGTCACTATTCACAGTACGACGATTTTCTAAAGCAACAGTAGCCACGTGTCCAGTTTTATTAAAAAAAGAAGCAATCATCCGCTTAGATGCACTTTTCACGCGCGCCACTTTGGTTGGTTTCGGCTCATCTTGAAAGACCCATACGCTCGATTGCTGCTTTGTTTTGGGATCGTAGCAATAAATCCATGTTTCGTCACCTGTTACTATGTCCCACACCTAATTTGACGCACCTTCGTTGAATCTGGTAAGCATGGCACTGCACCAAGTGACGCGGTCCGTTTTTTGATCCTCGGTCAAGTTATGTGGGATCCACCGCGAGCACAGCTTTCTCACACCCAAATGTTTGTGTAGGATTGATTGTATTTGACTCATGCCTATTTCTAAGGATGCGCGAATTTCATGGTAGGTCACATGCCTGTCTGTTTCAATCATACGGCGCACAGCATCGATGTTTTTGTTGGTCACAGCGGTGTACGGCCGACCATCGCGAGATTCGTCACTGAGATTGATACGACCACGCTTGAATTCTGCAAACCAGCTATAAACAGTCGTCTTGCATGGAGCTTCATCGCCAAAAGCTGTTTCAAGCCGAGCGATGCTCTGTTGAGCCGTCAAATTACACTTAAAATCGTAGAAAATCATACTACGAAAATTTTCCCGAGTTAAATCCATGTTGATGCAGACACACAATTTTTTAAATGGCGCCACAAGATAAAAACAAAAGACAGTCAGATGAAACAAACTGTATTCTACAGCCAAAGAGTTCTATTTTCAAATGTTGTAATAAATTTTTAAATATTGTTTATCTAAGTGGCCAGTTCCGGAAACTTTTAGTGTAACCTATGTATATAACTACACATACAATATATATCTTTTGAGCATGTCTACACACGCAGTATTCTAAATGAAACTGTCCACTTAATTCGCACCCTGGGGAGCATAATTAGCAGATCACTCTGCTGGTGTCATAAAACTTAAATGTACGAGTATCGCCTCGATAGACTGACGTCAATCTGAGGCAATTAGCCTTGACGTGCAATTTATCAATTCAGTTGACGTCAAAGCGAAAAGATGGACTCAACTTCTGCCCCATAAAAAATGAAGTTAAGTATGACGAGTATTTGAAGCCTTGCGGGTTCTTAGTTTCAAGGGGTTTCTAGGAATTCCTAGTTCACCATAAAACGTATTTTACTTTAGAGTTGGCCATAAGTTATATCAGTTAGGTAATTGGTAGCAAGTGGACATCTTTATAGGCAAAAGTATTAGTCTATTCCTATCCATCCATATGTATAAAAATGCCGAGATAATGTACGCACATAACTTTTGAAACACCGCATCTTGGCGTATTGTGATGTTTTTTATCAAGACAAGGTTTATTTAAATGAAATAAAAATCTGTTGCAGCTGGAATAGGATCAGAATTCTAAGCTTCTAATAAATATGACAATATTATCATTGAAACATGTCCTATTAACAAGATATGGGTCAAATGAACTACCCGACTTGTTTGTATTACCGTTTAATCGCGCGCGTGTGTATTTTGAAAAGGGTTGACTGCGGAATGAAAATTGTATAAAATGATTTATTTGAAATCGAGCGTGTTCCACTGGGACGTGAATTTATCGGCACGAATGGTTTCTAGAACTATGCATAGAAAAAGTTAGGTGCGCAATTAAATTTGTATAAATTAATATTAAAACTGGCACACAGGCATATCTCTCTAGTATAGATCGGAAAAGTGAACTAGTCCAAAAACTTGTACCTGCAACCAGTCCCTTTCAGGGGGAATTATCTGAACAACTCTGATCTACTCAGATATTTCTTTTTTTTAATACAGCTTAGGTGGCAGACAAGCACACGGCCCACCTGATGGAAAGTGGTTCCCATGACCTATGAACGTGTGTAACACCAGTGGAGTCACATCCGTGCTGCCGACCCTGTAAGAACAGAGATTTTATGCCGTCAGTGTAGAAGACAAAGCAGGCCAAGCCTTTGGTCATCCCACTGACAGCACAAAAACTCTCCAGTGAGCTCTGGCTACCCTACTCACCGCCGGGAACACAACATGAAGTTATTTTAACCGCGGTATTCTGTAGGGCGGAGGTACTTCCCCAGTCGGACTGCTCAATTGGGCGGAAATACCGCCGTGTCCTACCTCCTCCAAAAAATAAAAAATATATCTTGAACATTAGCAATTCTCGTAAACATTCGTCTTGGGGCGACGATCCCAATCTATAGCAAAAGTTGTCACACTAATAATTAATTGTTTTAATGTTGTATTCAACCTCACACTGTGCAGAATATACGAGCAAGATCCAAGCGGTTCGGAGACTCCTTTCTTTGCCGCACCACTAAGACCTGGAATTAATTACTAGCTCACGTGTTTTCTTCTTCCTACAGTCCCGAGTCCTTTAAGCAGGGCGTAAAAAAGCATCTGATGAGGCCGCCAAGCTGATTGCCACCATTGTAACATTACTTAGTGTCTGTAATGGTGACCATCTTTCCTGAGAATTTGCTTTTACCATTCGGCGAGGTGAAGTCAAGTTGGCGTCCTAGATAAAAAAAGAACTATGATTATTCGTACCTTAATGTATTGCTTGGTCCACTTTTGGTGTTATAAAGCTCTTCAAGTCGAGGTATTGTGAGAAACTTTCTCATAGAAACACCGTTTTCGAGAAGCAATTTCACGAAATCGATGCGGTCGTGTTCTAAGGCTTGCATCATGGCTTCATCGAGAGCTCCTGCAACAATACATTAAGTTAAAATGATGCTTAAAATATAGTTGTGTTAACTCCGATAAGATAAATCATAATCATAATAAATCTTTATTTGCGAGTACAGGTATGTGGTATTACATTTGTTTAAAGTTTCCTCATTCCATATTCCACCCAAAAGGCATTCAAATTTACAATTTCATTAATAAAGTTATTGTAGTATTTATAAATAATAATTTAAAAACCGCGGTAGCCTAGTGGTATGGGTAATGGACTGCTGAGACAAAGTCTCGGGTTCGATCCCAGGTTTTACCATGGCACACACCAATGACTTTTCGATGCTTTTCGAAGCTATGTGTTTATTTATCGCAGGTTTATAAGTGCCCGGTTAGTGGCAATAGGCTCGCCACCTATTACATTGGGACCTAAACATAAACTGGCGAAATGTGAGTGCTAGCACCTCTGCCTACCCCTTCGGAGATATAGGCGTGAGTTTATGTTGTGTTATGTTCTCAGTAGAACTAACCTACCGAACCATCGAAAGAATGATTTTCCAATGTTTTATTTATATTATATAATATTTTTATAATATTTCTTGACATAATTGTAAATTTTGACGTTCATATGTGCTCTTTACTATGTGCCAAAACTGAATAATTTAAATTGATTCTTTTTTTAGCACCCACATTTCGCCAGTTTATGTCCTCTGCCTACCCCTTCGGGGATATAGGCGTGAGTTTATGTTATATTATGTTAATAATGTCCAAAATACAAAATAAATAATTGTTACATTATATTTTAATTATAATAATACTAAGTCATTTTGATTACAAACTGTCTTTAAGAAATTCGTCAATAGTATAATATACTTTCGTTACAAGTAAGTGAAAAACTTAATAAAACTGCTGCGTAAATCTATACTAACATTATTAAGCTGAAGAATTTGTTTGTTTGAACGCGCTAATCTCAGAAACTACTGGTTCGAATTGAAATAATATTTTTGTATTGAATAGTTCGTTTATCGATGAAAGTTTTAGGCTATATATCACCACTCTACTAGTTAAGGGAGCGGAGCAGTGATTATAAATGTCAACAAATCCGATAGATTTTCATACATTATTTGAAGACTAAAAAATTAACGGTGTATTACATTTCTAAATATACCGCGGGCAAAGCTGGGGCGTTAAGTTAAGAATATTTTTAAATGCGTACACTGTCTCTTATCAGATGGATTGCGATTGAAATGCTGTATTTATGATCACTACTCCGCTCCCTTGAGTAGTAGCGTGATGGGATATTAACCTATAACTATTGTCGATAAACGCGCTATTCAATACATTTTTTTTTCAATTCTGACTATTAGTTCCAGAGACATACGTTCAACCAACCAATCAAAGAAACAAACTCTTCTGCTTTGTAATATTAGTAGGTACCTATAGATAACTAATAGGTACTATTAACTAATCAAAAACATAAAGCAGACGCATGAAAATTTGCTATAGTTCGAACTATATAGTGCAAATTTTCAAATGCCAAACAATTTATTATTTCCTTTTGTAATTCCACCGCATGGGGCTGACAGATTTGCACTTGTTTATAGATGGAAAATGGGAGAAAACGAGAGGATTGAATTAATTGAAAAAGCTCACGGGAAAACTCGGTGTGGTTTTAAAAATATTTTTATTCATAGCATAACGTTAACAACAATTGCGACACACACACATTGCGAACTGAGACGGTGCGCACTGTGCGTTACAAAAGAAACTTTATCCCACGCACACTCAAGCTGTGGTATGAACTCCCTGTTGTGGTTTTCACAAGTGCCTAGATTATGGGGATCTTAAAGAGGGGCATTAGAAGTTTTCTTCAGCGCGTGTGTAACGCCTCTGGTGGCACACACGTCCATAGGCCACGGTAGCCACTTCCCATTTGGTGGGCCATGTGCTTGTCTGCCACCAACGTGGTATAAAAAAACTGATAAAAAAAGGAAAGAAAATGAAGTTATTTCACAAATTAGGGGAGAGATAGGTTGGCGTGGTATCTCTTAGCGTATTAATATAGATTGGAAATCGGCATTTACTTAACGAGGTTCTGAGTAAGTTATCAGTGCTCGTGACATTCAATTACAGGCAAAATAGACCCCACAAGGTTGTTAATACCTGCATGTGAAATGTCATTATTACAAGATAATTGTTATGTGGTATGTGGTCAAATAAATCGTCTATGTATAAATAGTAGATTGTACGATAAGGTAGCAAGTTGTATTTTTACGGCGAGGGCGCTACTTTGAATCATGAGCGAAGTGAAGGATTCTAGAATAGATTGTAGCGAGGGATTCTAACGTAGAATCTTGAGCGCAGCGAGAGATTCAAAGTCCATAGGCATAGGGGAAAAATAATTTGTTCTCGAGTCATACACTATACTTTCATCCCCTTTCTATGAGAAAATATGTGTATATAGGTAAGTACTACAAGAACCGAGATAGAACTATTGAATAATGCACTTGTTATTTTCCAGATTTGTTTTTTTTTTTTAAATAACACCAAATAGCTGTAGAAAGTACGAATGCCTATTTTAAAATGTGTAACAAGTCTAACAATTATGTAATTAATCTCTCACTTGACTTTTTAATAACAATATAATATTGATATTAACATAGATTTAGAGTAGGTTAGGTACAGGCATTTTTGACCACCAGTAAGGCCTTACCCTCCCCTTTAAAAAAAAACTAAATGAATCTAGGATGAACCGCGGTAGCCTAGTGGTATGGGTAATGGACTGCTGAGACGAGGTCTCGGGTTCGATCCCAGGTTTTACCATGGCACACATCAATGAATTTTCGATGCTTTTCGAAGTTATGTGTGTATTTATCGCAGGTTTATAAGTGCCCGGTTCATGGCAATAGGCTCGCCACATATTATATTGGGACCTAAACATAAACTGGCGAAATGTGGGTGCTAGCACCTTTGCCTACTCGTTCGGGGATCTAGGCGTGAGTTTATGTCATGTTATGTTATGTAAACCACATATGGAACGTTTATACGAATAAAAATGAACCAAATATTGGATCCAATATTTGCACTGTGTGAAAATCGAACCCGCGACCTCTGATATAGGAATTGAACGCTACGTCTTTAGAGGTTACGATAACACAAGGTATATACAGCAGTTATGTCAAAAATTTGTATAGAAATTTTGACACAATAGCAGTATTAACTCTACCTATTTTTTTGTGAGGAGGGTGCTAAAGATTTTTTTAAAAACAAACAACAAGCCCTTTAAATAATTCTTCAATATTTAGGATACTTTCCCTACTGAGTGATTTCGTGTAATTCAAATCAAATATTGATTCACTTCAGTTCTGACTTCAATAGTTGTTTGGAAAACTATTCAAATTTTGTGTCGAGAGTAGAGTGAATAACGACTAAATACGTATTTACGTGATTTTATCGCGCTAATGCTTTTTTCAATCGATAAATAACAAAATAATGGTACCTATTTAGACAACAATTAAGTATAATTATTTTGTTCGTTTATGTTATGTCTATTTATTGTTTGGAAAATGTCCATAATGTAGCATTTAAAATGACATTACTAGTCTCTATTGAAACATTTTCACGGCAAAATAAAACGGAATGAAATATTGTTATCGCGGTAGCAGACAGTAGTAATAGTAATAGTAGCAGAATATAATTAGGTAAGTACACTACTTACCTAATTATATTCTATATATAATTAGGTAGGTATACTACTAGGCCTTAGACTAGATACTACCTACTAGGTAAGCTGTTTAAAACAAAAATTGTGTCATACTTCGGGAAAGAGATGAAGAGGTGAATTGATATACTCGTAAATGGAAAAACAAAAATAATTAACTATTTGCCTACTAGTCTCGTTTTGGACAAGGTGGTTGATTTTGCTTTTGTCCGTATCTATGTCAGTTCCAGTCTAAAGGGCACATTTCTTAACCGATTTTCACCAATGTTGGCACATCACTCTTTTGACTATCTCTCGCATTGATGACATCATTAATAAAGCCTTTAGGATGTACGGATTCGTCATGCGGTCTTGTATTGTGGTTACCGTGGCCTATGGACGTTTGTAACATCAGAGGAGTCACAGTCGCGCTGCCAACCCTGAAAATACAGAGTTTCTGTGCCGTCAGTGTAGAAGAAAAAGCAGGACAAGCCTTTAGTCTTCCCACTTACAGCACAAATTCTCCAGTGAGCTCTGGCTACCCTACTCACCGCTGGGAACACAACACGAAGTTATTATAGCCGCGGTATTCTGTAGGGTGGAGATACTTCCCCAGTCGGACTGCTCAATTGGGCGGAAATACCGGCGGTATTCCGTTTCTCTACCTATATAAAACTTTAATTCGTTCCTAAATTGAATTTGCGGTGGCTATTTTCTTTTATGTGCGCAAAATCCCAACGGTTTGGACCCCTTTTTACCAAAAATAGACGCATAGAATTGAAATGGTTCAAAAAAGATTCCTTCGTACCACCCATTATAAATGTTATCATACTAGGATTCCTTATACAGAACTTTTAAAGTATCACACAATTTTGAGCTTGGAGCACAGACGTAAATTACTGATGGTTGTGATGCTGTATGGCATATGCATACATAAATTCAATTGTATTGAACTTATTAATAAATTGTGTTATGTGGTTCCTAGAACTGCTATTCGGCGCGAGGTGTGCATGCTGAAAAGTTAATAACAAGACGGTTACCATGGCAACAGTTTGTTGATCAACCGCTTACGAAATTGCACTCAGAGTCTAAATTATTCAGTTCACTTGCATTTTTAAGGATACCTGAAATGATAAAAGGTACCAGAAATGGTGCAAAGGATGTTCGCGAGGTCTACTGTTCACAGAACTACTAGAATTTATGTTATTTAAAACAAACTTTTATCACTCGCGATACGATGATTAGGCGTTGTTTATCTTCTTTTATATAGGACACGTCAATTAGACTTCGCCTCACCTAATAGTAAGCTGAAGGCAAAGTCTCAGAAAAGAGTGTCACTATTACTTACATATGCCATGTTACAATGGTGACACTCAGTTCGACGGCCTCATCATATGCTTTTTCACGCCCCGCTTAAAGGACCCGGGACTGTAGAAAGAAGGAAACACGTGAGCTGGTAAAGAATTCCAGGCCTTAATGGTGCGTTAAAGAAAGTCTCCGAACCGCTTGGTTTATGATCGGATATCCTGCATCTAAAACCTGCACGTTGTCCTGTTTGGGAAATGTAGAAATAGGTTTTGCAAAAAGGCTTTCGATTAAAAGGAATTAGTGCGAAATCTGTATGTATTGTAGTAGACATTATACTATTAAAAATATACCTCTTTAGAATACATACATATCTACATATAATCACGCCTTTATCCCCGGAGGGTTAGGCAGAGGTGAATTAACACCGACATTCCACCAATCATTGAAATCGGACCCACGTAATAGGGGGTGAGTCTATAGCCATCTTCCGGGCACTATTGTTGGCTCAAGCCTTGTATCTGTGCCTGAGTCTGGGCTGTATATATCTGTGTGATGTTAAACAGCCCCATACCTTGGTCGCCTTGTACGACACCGCATGGGAGGAGATGGGGTGGTGGGTCAAATTCTACTCTGCCGGGAACCACGTCGGCAAGAATATATGTAATATTATAATACATTTTAATAAATCCATACTAATATTATAAATGCGAAAGTAACTCTGTCTGTCTGTCTGTCTGTCTGTTACGCTTTCACGTCCAAACCACTGAACCGATTTTGATGAAATTTGACATAAAGTTAGATTAGACCATGAGAAAGAATACAGGCTATGTTTGGTCGCGATAACCGATATCCACGCGGGCGGAGCCGCGGGCAAAAGCTAGTATATAATACATTATAAACGCGGTGTCTCAGCGAGTCGATATATATACGTGTAATCTGAATGAATTCAGAAGGACAGCTTATTCTTGTTCATCGGAAAAGTAGTGATTAATTAGTTTGCAAATATTAGGTAACGGCACTATCGCATTAGGTTTCCCCTCAGTCCCTAGTCAGTGTGTGGTTGTTATATAAATAAATAAAATAAATATTTTTTATCTAAACTCGTAACTCTTGCATTTTATTCCATTCAAAAGCATTAGCAATACAACACAATGAAACAAGCTTGTTTACCGAGGGAAATAGCCATTGCTTTTACTTCCTTTCATATATTCCCTATTGTCAGAACTCTAGCTGCAGGGGAACCTCTTATATCCTATTGTGAAATATCTTAATGCATGAGAAATTCTTTGCTAAAAAGCTCTCAGATGGATCTGTATTCATTGATAGTTTATCTATGAGAAGCAATATTGCAGTTTCATGCAGTATGTTCGAGATATTTATACAAAATTGACTATATACGTTAAGGTAATTTACTTACATAAGAAGACAGAGAATAATAAAATACATTTCACATGTTCGTGACATTCCTACTGGCTTGTTATCAACAATAGGCAACTATTTGAGTTCATTTAAACGACACCTGATGCCTACATTAACAAGGTCCTTTCGTAGTTGGACCCATAAGGCACAAGCATCGTAAAATATGGACAAGTCGTAAAAATAGAGTACAGTTTGACTGATTGCGTTAGCATGATGAGGGTGTGACAGGGTACAATGTTTTATTACGTCATAATATACAGCACTATTTTCAGTAAGGGTCCCACTTACTACACACTTAGATCTCTGGAGTCTAAGTTCACCTTATCTGCAAGGCGGTACATTTGCTGATTGATGGACTCTGGTGAAGATTTTTGTGTGGAGGTTACAAGGTCAGATGGTCGCTTCGAAAAAACTCAAGCAAATGGACTGAAATGGTCCAAAGGGAAGCTTTGGATTCAAGCGGGATGGGTGCATGGTTAAATCAAGTTTATAAGAGGTAGGACACGACGGTATTCTCGTCCCAATTGGGTAGTCCTACTGGGGAAGTACTTCCGCCCTACAGAATACCACAGCTATAAAAACTTCGTGATGAGTTACCGGCGGTGAGAAGGGTAGCCAGAGCTCACTGGAGAGTTTTTGTGCTATCAGTGGGAAAACCAAAGGTATGTCCTGCTTTATCTTCTACACTGACGACACAGAAACTCTATATTCTTACAGGGTCGCAAGCACGAGTGTGACTCTTTTTATGTTGCACACGTCCATAGGTCGCGGTAACCACTTTCCAGGTGGGCCGTGTGCTTGTCTGCCACATAAGTTGTGTATAAAAAAAACAAATCTGAGCTAAAATATTCTTTTTACAATGGCATCGTAGAAAACTCTCAAAACAAGGCAAGTTACAGTTAATAGTTTAACTTAGATATAGTAATTTCATGAAGAAACTTCTACAACTTAATAGTTAAATTTATAACAAACAAATTCACCTATCGAATATTTAATAACATTATTGGAGACCTTTACTTAACACTTACGAGCTCATCCCAAAAAAATATCACTGGAGGGTAGTCCTAAAACAATTTGCTGAAACTATAAGAGGGTTTACATGCCTTGCTATTTCATATAATGCATAGCTGAAAGCCTAAAACCTAATCTATTTTTAAGATAAGGGTCTTTTGCACATAGGTATATACCCCCCCCCCCCCTATGTATATAATGCTGAAGACTTACTCTTATATAAGTGAAATAAGTGCTAAGTCTGGGGAAAGTACCTGTTTCACGCCTAGCTTCCTTCTTCCACACAGGTTCTTTTTTCTGCATTCATGATGTTAAGAACATTCTGGATTACCTCTTGAGAGTCATACCTGTACTCACATCTTTTTATCTAACTGCTATTTGGTACTTGGAATGCAAAACAAAGGGAAATGGAGTTGTTAATAAACTTTAAAAGGAATTTTGGGCATATACAGGATTGTACAACATAAAAAAATCAACTAGCCCATCGTAGTTCACTGCACGTAGTAGGACACGGCGGTATTTCCGCCCGATTGAGCAGTCCGACTGGGGTAGTACCTCCGCCCTACAGAATACCGCGGCTATAATAACTTCGTGTTGTGTTCCCAGCGGTGAGTAGGGTAGCCAGAGCTCACTGGAGAATTTGTGCTGTCAGTGGGAAGACTAAAGGCTTGTCCTGCTTTGTCTTCTACTGACGGCACAGAAACTCTGTACTTACAGGGTTGGCAGCGCGACTGTGACTCCTCTGGTGTTACAGACGTCCATAGGTCACGGTAACCACTTTCCATCAGGTGGGCCGTGTGCTTGTCTGCCAACTGAGTGGTATAAAAAAAAAAAAAAAAGGACTCGGCTTCTCCAAAAATATTTATTAATTTGGCCAGCCAAAATGTAATAAAAATGGGCAAAAACCGTGAATAGCCTACCATACTTCAAGGAAGAAAGTATTTACAACTTCCCAAGCGGTGAATTCGCAAGGCGCAGATACTGTATTATAATAAAAGCAAAAACCTCATTACATAAACATGTAATCCCTAATTTATTATCAATATTATCATCGAAGCTATGACACCCAGCGGGAAGCGATAACTCAGTTTCTAGCAATTTCGGAATACGTTCCAAATTAGCATACGAAACACATTTGTATACGAAACAGTATTCGAATCTATCCTACGAAAATTGATGCCGGAACTTATTTTCTACGTACAAATCCAAAAGGTAAGTTTCCATATAATAATCGCTTCTTTGCAAATGGTTTGCAAGTGCCCTAGCTTTGTAATAGTCGCTATTTTTCCACTTAAATATCAACAAGATCTACGTAGGTTTCCTTAAGATTACAAGCGCGGGTTTGGGGGTGACGGGTAGAGCCGCCTGTCACCCTAGCAGAAGCAGGCCGCGGCGACGGCGCGCGTTTGGGACCACGGAGTTCCCATACAACTGAAGACGGCCAGTTCAAAAGAGATGGCTCTGGGTCGGCCAGGGTACAAGGTTTATGCCTCCGGCATCCTATGACCCTCAGACGGCACACGTTTTAGTCGGTTCTAGTCCGACATAATCTCCCCCACCAGCTCCA
Organism: Eilema griseolum; assembly: GCA_963662185.1. Classification (NCBI taxonomy): domain Eukaryota; kingdom Metazoa; phylum Arthropoda; class Insecta; order Lepidoptera; family Erebidae; genus Eilema; species Eilema griseolum. The sequence continues at coordinate 6,025,853 of OY759248.1, read as the reverse complement.
GCGAGGGGGCTATCCGTGGGGATTTATGTTTATGTTATTTTTCACACAGTAAAAAAAGGTTTCCTTAAGATTTTTTGTAGACTGAAAGAATTTTCTTCAACATATGGATTACAGATTTGGATAAAATAAATAAAAAAATAAATATACACATGAAAATTAATGTCGTAAGGAAGGTACTAACTACGGAAGTAGATGGTTACAAGGCGAGAGGGAGACCTAAAATGAAGTAGACGGACTGTGTGAATGATGATATGGTTAAGAAGAGAGTGAATGTTGAGATGACTGCAACTAGAGATGAATGGAAAAAGAACACAAGTTAATCCGACCGCAAATAAACTTGGGATAAGAACAGGAGGATGATGATGGTTATTTGATATAATTTGTTTTGCTTGAGCAGCATATCTGCCTGGACTTGACCAAAATATTTGGGTCGACGCTCCACGTCATTCTCCTCCATGCTTTTCTGATCATTGTCAGATATCATCTCTTAATCACTCCCTTCATTGCCATATCCTCTTTCACGCATTCCATGCATCTTTTTTTCGACCTACCTCTACTTCTTAAGTAAATCATTGAACATTCCATTCATTATGAACTGCTTGAAAGCTATTTATTTTTCCATACACTAAACTCGTAAAATGTGTTATTTATGATAGACATGTGAGTTTTATATTCTAGTTTAGTTATAACTAAATAAGCTTCCAGCTACTTCAAACCAACAAGATTGTTGTTCGTTTAATTTTCTAGGAAGACCTACCAAAGGAGTTTTTATTTATTAGTTCATACGCTACGGATACCGGTAAATTATTTAGTTAATTCTCAAGATTCTTTTTATTTACGATGATCGGAAATCTCTGTATTTTCGGCTCGAGTTTTGGATTCTGGGACACTTCTCCGATGTTATGAGTGTTGTCATATATATATTTGTTCACCGCAGCAATACTTACAACCAGCAATGTTATTTTATTGCTTAATTGATCAACGCATCGTATCGTACCTTCTACTTTCTTTACCTTTGCTCATGGAGTTTTCTGCTCTGCAGTACTTATTGTAATATCTACTATTGTTTATTGCATGAATTTTTTTTTATACCACTTAGGTGGCAGACAAGCAAACGGCCCACCTAATCGAAAGTAGTTACCGTGGCCTATGGACGTTTGTAACACCAGAGGAGTCACAATCGCGCTGCCAACCCTGTAAGTACAGAGTTTCTGTGCCGTCAGTGTAGAAGACAAAGCAGGACATGCCTTTAGTCTTCCCACTGACAGCACAAATTCGCCAGTGAGCTCTGGCTAACCTACTCACCGCTGGGAACACAACACGAAGTTATTATAGCCACGGTATTCTGTAGGGCAGAGGTACTTCCCCAGTCGGACTGCTCAATTGGGCGGAAATACCGCCGTGTCCTACCTCATAATAAACTGAAATATATAACTAAAATACAACTTAGAACGTAAATTAGAGGTTTCATTTTATTCACAGAATAAGTGACTTTTGGGCAACGGAAATAGGTTCAATAGAAATATTGAATTTCTTCGACGTATTGCGTGAACTGCTTAATTTGGTAGTTCTTTAGGAGACAATGTCTCTGGCGCACTCATACACTAATATAATCAGTAAGAGAATAAAACTTATCTGTCAAGCCCAACGATAGAGATTTTGAGACGTTGCAGTCAAGAACAGTTTGCAAATCAAAGCAAGCAAGGCAACCAAAGCAACCAAATATCAGAACAGTTTGTCAATAGGATGGGGGGAAAACCAAGGCATTATCTTGATATCGATCTGATACCGACTATACTACCACCTAATGCGACACGGCTAATGTACTCAAATTTCGTATCATCTGAAAAAGCTTTTCATGAAGCGAACTATACAGTATAATATAAGCTTAGTGAGAACTCGCCCTAACGAGGGTGAATAAATAAATTTGGTACTCACAATGGCGTGACCCGAACCTAATTTATTTGCGAACGCTGTGAAAGTTACTCTATATAAGATCAATTAATGGAGAAACCTTTTAGATATGTAACACTTAAAAGTTAGGCTTACTTAAAGAGAAGCGAGTATATGACGAGGTAGGATTTATACAGAGAGTCAAATTTGTTAGTAGAGTTGAAATTGGGTATAAAAAAAAGATATATAGAACACGTCAATTAGACTTCGCCTTGCCTGATGGTAAGCTGAAGGCAAAGTCTCAGAAAAGAGGGTCACCATTACTTACACATACCGTGTGACAATGGTGACACTCAGCTTGACGGCTTCATCTATGCTTTTATGCATTATTTTATGGCGTGTACAACATCAGATACGCCACACACGTGCTGCCGACCCTGTAAGAACAGAGTTTCTGTGTCGTCAGAGCATAAGACAAAACAGGACAATCCTTTCGTCTTCCCATTGACAGCACAAGATCTGTGGCTACCCTACTCACCGTCGGGAACACAACACGAGATTATTATGGCCACGGTATTCTGTAGGGCGGAGGTATTACCCTAGTCAGACTGCTCAATTAGGACGGGAATGCCGTTGTGTCCTACCTGCTGAAGTTTTTATCCTACAATACTTTATTTAAAAGGCTGTTACTATCATTATACGTGGTGGTACACACATTATGTACTAATGTTGTCATTGACTGTCTAGTAAGATGAATGCTTACGTGCTGAGGAGGATCACGCCCGTAAGGTACTGAATATTTAATACACCTCACCTGCCCCCGCTGATATTTTCAACCTCACATCCCGTTTGACAGTTTTTGAGCTGTTTACGCCTGTGGGCGTGTGTATAGATATGCAGTATACATATATAAATAAGTACATAAAACTATACTAATATTATATAGCTAAAGATAATGTTAGTTTGTTTGAACGCGCTAATCTAAGGAGCAAATTCGAATTTTTATTTATTTTATTTTCCTTATGTAACGAATTGAAGAAATCTTTTTGTATATCTCGTCGTTTTTCGTTTTTCGTTCAGTCCGTTTATCGACGAACGTTTTAGGCTATCATCACGCTACCACTTAAGGGAGCGGAGCAGTGATCATAAATATCAATAAATCTGGCACATTTCCGTAAATTATTTGAAGACTCAAAAATTGCGGCCTAAACGTGTGATATGAAGTTTTAAAATATGCCACGCTCGCCACCTTCCTCGCGGCGATGGATCGCTGCGCGGATGGGTGGGCGGCCGGCGCGACACCTCCTTCTGCGAGCAAGTTATGCTCGTGAAGAAGGAGGCGATCAGGAGCGGCAGCGAGAGCGAAAAATGATCGTAAGCCAAGCAGCCCGCGTACTGAGACAACTCGAGCGCCGGAGTTCGATGAATGACCTCCGCCCACCCATCCGCGCAGGCCTGGGGGTGACGGGTGGTGCCGCCTGTCACCCTGACGGCGGCGGCGCGCCTTGCTAGTCTCCCCGTTTCCGGTAACAAATTGCAGACTCTGTGGTCTCCAAGTCCGACGTAACCTCTTCCGCTGGCTCCATACTTTATTTGTAAATAAGAAATGGCGGGTATATATGGGGTTTCGAAATATGCCACGGGTGGGCCGACTTGTCTACGTAGTTTAACTATTACTTACCCTTAAATTTTATATTACTTTTTAATATAGGGGCATTTAAATGTCTTTTTATTTACATTTATAGGTGAGACACGATGAGAAATCATTAAAAACTTGCATAGTCTTGTAGGTGTTTGTTTTGATCGCTTTATTCATACATTTCACTCATCCGGTGTGGCACTGGGTAGGTTTCAACACCAAAAGAACGAGATTCGAAAACTTTCACCTAACTTCGAAAAATTAAAACGAATTACCATGGACTAAACATACATCCGCTTTCATTGGAGATGTTTTATTACTGCTTCTCAGATTTAGCACCCATCTCCCATAAAATCTCGTCATACTAAAATATTTTGCGCAAGACCCTCGCCTATTTTGCTAACTCAAGAATGTTTCTACCAGCAATTTATATAGGTATGATACACCTACCGTGTACACGGATCTAATAATCTAATATACTTAATTACGAAATATATTAGATGTTTGTTAGCAGTTTTCCTACACGTATAGAAATTCTAATAGCTATGTAAGAACATAGAGGTGAGCATTCACACACAATATATTAATTAATATAACCGTGTGAATGCTTTTCTAAGCTATCAAATATCACATTATTTTGTCGTACCAGAGAAGCTTGACGTACAAAGCACAGGCACAGTCTTTTCTTACGGGTTTAGGGGGTGACATTAAAGGTATTATCCGAGAGGTGGGACCTTCCTGTCTTGGACACGTTTACATACTAGCGTGTGCTCTCGATTTCATTTGTAATTTTGTAATTTGTGTTTAATGGAGTACTAACATAGTTATAAGATTATTGTTATTAATATATATGGACCGATGTCTGAGATTAAAATGATTATTATTATTATTATTGCAGTCGCTTCTATAAAACATAGATGAGCCACATCACATGAAGAAAGCATAGACAACTTTGACCCTGGTCTCCAATTCCAATTCCAATTTTTCTCACTATATTAGAGAGCACTTAAAAGAAATACGCCTGGCACTCCTTACCTGGTGGCCATTCCTGTCCATACACGAAGATCTCGGATCTGGCGATATCCACCCGGTTCCAAGTGAGAGCCAGTGAGAGTTGTTCGCTTGGAGACAGATGCTGGGCCCTGAACAGCGCTGTCAGGATCACTTGATCCAATTCCTGGACTTCTCCACCTTCAGCTCGCTCTTGGATCCTGAAGACAGTAATCTGCCGAAGAAAATTGACATTTAGTTCTAGTGCATACACAGGAAAGATTTCAGTCTGGATAAGATGAATTAAATTTTGGAATACAATTCAATTTATTCTAATTCTCTTTGATTGCATCTCTATCTGCTATAAGCCACTGTAATCTGACTGAAATTAGAATAAAAATTGTTGAACAAAACCTATTCCGGACAGTTCTATCGGGACCTAACCTATTTCAACGATAATGTAATCTGATTGTTGAAAATTGGCGCGCGAATCGGAAAATTAGTTCTTAACAAGTTCGATCTCAAAACGAGGCCAACAGATTCAGAGCTTTCGGACAGAATTTTTTAATATTTTTGTAGTTAACTTGGAAAGATTTATTTAGAAATGTTGATTTAATTGGAAAAATTGTGGATAATCTAAATATATTATTATGATTTACTTCTTCTTCTTCTTCGAGTCAATGGCTAGGTCTGGCATATAATGATCTGGTATTTAAATATCATTGGCCCAAAACTTGGCCACAGTTACAGCGCTCTCCGTCTCAGAGGTCTACAGTAGTGTAAGTGAAGGGGCACATCGAGCAGGAAAGCAAACATGGACTGGGATTGGGCTCTTGTGACCGGTCGATAAAGCCCCATTTTGCCATGTTTTCTCTGCAGCGGCCAACTTGGGTCCGCAGGCGGTTCAAAGACTTCCAAGTCGGCCACTGGAGATGGAATACAGGCGGCAGGTTTTAGCTTGGTCTGATGAATCCTACCGGGATGGATGCTTGTCTTCCCACTTTTGCTCTCTAGCTCGCTGTGGGGAACTCGCTGTGATCAGAGTGGATCTCATGAAGCTCCAGCTGCTTTTTAAACGGACAGCTGAACACAACATTTCGTAGCTGAACAGTGGGTGTCGGGGATAGGTCTCTTGTTTTTGCATCTCCACTGCACAAGCTATGTCTCGCTGAATGTCTGGTGGAGCTATGACTACCATAGGGTGCAGCATGTTCAGTGGAATCAGTTTGAGGCAGCCCGTAATGCTCCTGCATGTTTCATTTGCTATGAAGCACATATTATTTTAATCATAAAACGCAAATGGGTAAACATTGTTCCAAATATAAAAGTAAGTGCAAAAAACGTGAAATATGGTTATCAAAAGTAATGTGGGTACATCGCGTCGTTAAAATGTATGCATTATGTATATTTATACCTACTTTTGTACTTTTAGAATGATTTATAGCCTGACGTTCGTGAAACAATGTTCCACTTAGAAGAAATGCCAGGTATGTTAGGGTTCTAGAGACCAGACAGTAAAATTAAAGACTAGCAGTGCTTTGCTTTATTGTAAACTAGCTGTTGCCTGCGGCTCCGCCCGCGTAGAATTTTAATCCTTTTGATTTAATTGAGTTTCATATTAACTTTTATTCGTACGGAAATCCTCTCAGATACCAACCACGACGGCACACGGGGGTGGTGGTGGTGCACTCGGTCCCACTAAAACCGCACTTCATCTCAGGTCTTCAGATACCGGGGTATAAAATTGCCTAAAGCTTATCCCGCTTATAAGATGGCCCCTTCAGGTGTGAGAAACCGGTGTCCCCATCAAACCTCGGAAAGCGGGGAATTAGAACGATGCGCCACTGCACCAGCGGGGGTGAAATGGTGACAGGCCTAATTTCCACTAGTAATCAGGTATCAGGTAACTCTGGTAGTCAGAGGAATGTGGGAAGCCTTCGTGCAGCCCTATACAGAGCCGTTTCCATCGCGGCCGGCATTTGCCGTATACGTACTGTCTTCGTTGCCCAGTGCGGTTCCGGACCACGCACCCGATCCCGTTTTCACTGCACTTTCTGTTCAGCTGACCCTCTCCGGTATCGGTCGTGACATACTTCGAATTCCCGTTGCACTCATGCAGGTAATTTAATCATTTTCAAATAGTGTACGGGAATCCACCGGATTATAATTTCGTAACATCTTTAGAATAGAACGTCTGATTTCTATGATTTAAAAGTAATTAACAGGCTTGAATACAACATAATTTATTTGGATAAGAATCAATAAAAAGGTATAAATAACATGGTCTGATTTTGATCGGAATTTCAAATCAGGTATGCTTGAATTTATTTCATTCACACGTAGTTTTCAATTTGTGTGTAATTATACGTACGTACGTATATGTATGTTTATGGCAATTATGATATAAGTCTCGAAGGTTAATGGAGCGTGTTATTAATACACAGCTCCTGAGATACCTTGAAGGAAACGATCTACTGAGCGATCGACAGTACGGCTTTCGCCACCTTCTTGTGTAACTCACAAACCGGTGGGCGCAGGCCATCGAGGGTCGGGGTGAGGCACTAGCGGTCAGTCTCGATATAGCGAAGGCCTTCGATCGGGTCTGGCACAAAGGTCTTCTTGCGAAGTTGCCATATCATGGACTCGCCGAGGGACTGTGCGAATGGATCTCCAGCTTTTTGTCCAACAGAAGCATCCGTGGTCGACGGCAGCAGCTCGGACCCCATAAACATATGCATAGCTGGTGTCCCACAATGCTCCGTGTTGTCTCCGACGCTGTTTCTGCTGCATATCAATGAAATGCTGTCTGATGGCTCCATTCATTGTTATGCGGACGACAGTACCGAAGACACGTGTTACACGAGCCATGCAAATATCCCTCAGTCCGAGGTGGAGAAGAGTCGCGAACAACTTGTGTCTGAAATTGAGACTACTGTCTCTGGAGTATCCGATTGGGGACGACTAAACCTAGTCCAATTCAACCCCACTAAGACACAAATATGTGTATTCGCCGCTAAGAAAACCCCTTTCATTGTAGTGCCGCAATTCCTGGGCACACTTACCATCTCCTCGAGTATCGGGATCCTTGGTGTCAATATCTCCAGTGACGTCCAATACCGAAGTCATTGGCAGGACAAGGCTAAGTTGGCATCAAGAAAACTCGGAGTGCTTAACAGGGCGAAGCAGTACTACATTGCGGGGCAGCAACTTCTTCTTTATCAAGCACAGGTCCGGCCTCACATGGAGTACTGCTGTCACCTTTTTGATGGAGCACCTGCATGCCAGCTTGACCCCTTCGACTCAGTGCAAAGACGGGCATTGAGGCTGGTTGACAAACCCATACTCACAAGTAGTGTGGAACCTCTTAGCCTTAGGAGGCATTTTGCCTCACTGTGTGTGTTCTACCGCCTATACAATGGTTTGTGCTCAGATGAATTGTTTGATATGATGCCCGTAGCTACATTCTATCATCGCACCTCTCGCCATAGGCAGGGAATTCATCCTCACACATTGCGACCTGAGACGGTGCGCATTGTGCGGTATGAAAGAAACTTCATCCCACGCACACTCAACCTGTGTAATGACCTCCCTGCTGCGGTTTTCCCAAGCGCCTACAATATGGGGTTCTTCAAGAGGGGCATCAGAAGGTTTCTTCATGGTCGGCAGCGCGAGTGTGACACCCCTGGTGTTGCATATGTCCATAGGCCACGGTAACTGCTTCCTATTAGGTGGGCCGTGTGCTTGTCTGCCAACTAAGTGGTATAAAAAAAAAGTTAAATGCTTAATGTATCTTAAGGTATAATGTAGCATTGAAAAAGACACATAATTTTTTGTAAATTTGTAAAAGATAAAAATGGTTACTGTGGGTTATTCTTAAGAGATAGATATACGCTATCGAATACTTTATTGTAGACACTTTTTAATGTTATTTTTAATAATAATTAGTATAATTATGAAGACACTTTTTAAGCCACACATTCTTGTACTTAATACATTATTTTATTCTATCATCAATAATTTTCGCAGCACACGTGATATAAGTATTTTTGAGATCATTTTTTTACACCTTGGGATACATTATTGGAGTTTTAGAAAGGATTCCTTTTTTTAAAATATGATAAAACCTATGTTAGCCAGTGTTAATGTAGCTTTTAATGGCAAAAAAAATTTAGTCCAGTAGTTTTTTAGTTTATTCAATATTATAAAGAATAAAAGATTAATATTTTTGTATAAATACAAAAATACAAATCTTTCTCTCTTATAACATTAGTATAGACTAGTATCTGCTGCAGCGTCCGCAGCGGAAGTTGGCGTGCCGCATCATAAGGGGGTACCGCACGATATCCTTCAACGCGGCGAGTCTCCTCGCCGGATCCCCACCATGGATCCTGGAAGCGAGATGCCTTTCGGCGCTATACCGATTCCGAAGGGCGGCGCGGGAGCGGGGTCACGATCCCGAGCCCGAAGAAATTCGGGCCGTGAGATCCCGGCTCCACAGGGAAATGGTGGCGGAATGGGAGAGACGACTTGGGCAACCAAGCGCAGGGCACGCCGTAGTAACGGCGGTAAGACCCATCATGGGGGAGTGGCTAGAGAGGCCACACGGCAGCCTCTCGTACCGTCTGACGCAGATGATCACCGAGCACGGATGCTTCGGAAAGTATCTGCGTCGGATGCAGAAAGAGCCAACGTCCGAGTGCCATCACTGCGACGCGAGCGAGGACTCAGGTCCGCACACGCTCACCGAGTGTCCGGCGTGGGAGACGCCGAGGCGGGAGCTTGTGGCGGCCCTGGGAGTGAGGGTTCTCACGCTCTCCACCTTGCTCGCGGCGATGGTTCGCTGCGCGGATGCGTGGGCGGCCGGCGCCTCCTTCTGCGAGCAAGTAATGCTCGTGAAGGAGGAGGCGGGGCGGGAGCGGCAGCGGGAGCGACGAAGGATCGCTAGACAAGCTGCCCGCGCACGAAGGCAACTCGGGCGTCGGAGGTCGATGAACGACCTCCGCCCCCCATGAGCGCCGGCCTGGGGGTGACAGGTGAAGCCGCCTGTCACCCTTGCAGAAGCAGGCCGCGGCGGCGGCGTGCGTGGCGCGCCTCCCCGTTTCCGGGGACGAGTTGGGGACTCTGTGGTCCCCACACCAGAGAAGACGGCCAGATCGTGAGAGATGGCCCTGGGTCGGCCGGGGTGCGAGGGATATGCCTGTCAACCTCACCTTCGGCAACCGAAACGACCCACAGGCGGCGTGCGTTTTAGTCGGTTCGAGTCCGACATAACCTCCTCCACCGGCTCCGGTGGGGGGGTATCCGTGGGGATTTTGCGCACGTAAAAAAAAAAAAAAAAAAGTATAGACTAGTATAGAAAAATGTGTGAGGGTTTGACACATAAACATTAAAACTAAAATTAAAATTCACGGGAATGAAGGGAACACAACGTAGCGTAGTTTTATTTTAATCTAAGTTCTTTGAGTAGGTATAACACATGAATATTAAATGAAAGTACTCATTGAACGTAAAAGAAAAGTAAAGGACGGAATATATTAATTATTTCAATCAAAATGTTTCGAATAATATTTTAATTAAGTCGGGAGACCTACTACTTAGGTACCTACAAAGTTTTAGGGTAATTACTTCGTCTACTGAATCGTTTTAATCAAGTCCACAGTTGAACAAAGTTGAGTTTATTTTTCCGAAAAAAAGTAAGTTAAACCGTTGAGAATTTTTAGATTGAGTTTTTTTAGAACACATCATTATTTCAAGAATAAACTTATGAAGGTCTTTTTAGAGAACTGCAACTCGCGGTTTCTATTATGTGGATAACCTTTACCGTGTGTTTGTTTATCTATTTTTAGGTTGTGTAACTTTTTTATTATGCTTGATAGTGTTATTTTTAGACTATCGCGGTGTAAATTCATTAGTAGACAACGGCTCGGGTTTTTTCGCGATTATATGATGGAATTTTTTTGCCAACGTTTCGGATGCGTTGCAACACCCGTGGTTTGCTTTAGGCAAGAGACAACAGCATTACAAATAACGTCTGCTGTTGTCACTTGTTTTTTGAGTAGGTAGGACACGGCGACCAATTGAGCAGTCCGACTGGGGAAGTACCTCCGCCCAACAGAATACCGCGGTTATAATAACTTCGTGTTGTGTTCCCGGCGGTGAGTAGGGTAGCCAGAGCTCATTGGAGAGTTTTTGAGCTGTCAGTGGGACGACCAAAGGCTTGTCCTGCTTTGTCCTCTACACTGACGACACAAAATCTCTGTTCTTACAGGGTCGGCAGCACGGATGTGACTCCACTGGTGTTACACACGTTCATAGGTCATGGTAACCACTTTCCATCAGGTGGGCCGTGTGCTTGCCTACCACCTAAGTTGTATAAAAAAAAACTTGTCTCATCATCATCATCATCATACCATCAGTATCAGAATAAACGGGATATTTATCATGTTTCATTGTTTTGAGTTTACGATATTTCGGCGCTGTTGCAAGCACCATGATCACGGAGGAACTGGAGTAGTGGCGGTGAACAGAGAAAAAGTTTTTTCCTAGGTGTAATTATATCGATCTACCCTCTTTCGAGTTCTTTTACTACGCGTATCTGCCCGTTTATTCTGATACTGATGTGAGTGACCATGATAGTATAAATACCTATATCATCATACCAGCCACACACAGTCCACTGCTGAATATAGGCCTCTTCCATAGACTTCCAGAATGACCGATCTAAAGCAGATCGGTCATTCTGGAAGTCAAAAGCACAGCAAATATTTGTTATTTATTTTCTGTATTTGTATATCTGTCATCGTATCAATGTCACATTATTTAGTCCTTTGTAAAATTAAATAAAAGAACGATTTGTACACACAGTACGGCCGTAAAAAGCTTTAATTACGAATATTTTTGGCAATTTGGCCTAAAACGGTTTTGGATTTTCCTTTGATGAATTATCCTGTGTAATATAAAAATATAAAATGATACACCAAACATTTTTTACGAAATCCCCTCGGGTGGGAGACCCGTTCGTCCCCGGAGTTAACAAAGGAGTGGGTATGTCGTACCTACTTGAAACGATTAAACTAGTAGTTCTATGAACAGTAGACGACTTTTTGAGGGTTGTTTTTTCTAACAAGGGTTTTTAAATTCTTTTATAATGAAGTTCACTTTTACGAGACATAATTTTTTTTACAATTCCTTGTGAGAAATCATAACCAAAAATCATCAATATACGCTCATAAATAACGAAACAGCAAACTTCCCCTTTTTTCTCTCCTATCAAAAAAGCTCTTTACATAATTTGTATTTTAAATCAAAGAACATGTATGACAAGTTTGGTGAAAATCGGTTAACAAATGCGCCCTGTAGACAGCAACTGACAAACAGACAAAGATACGGACAAAAGCAAAATCGGCTACCTTGTAGAAACGGAGACTCTTGATCGCTTCACTCGCTCGGGTAAAAATACTGCTAGTGTTGTCAGGGTTTAATATACCTGGGACCTTAGTTTATTATAAGAGTATATTAGTTAATAGCCACGTGGTTCCCGGTAGAGTAGAATTTGGGCCACCCCATCACTTTCCATGCGGTGTCGTACAAGGACTAAGGGATAGAGCTGTTTAACATCAGACAGATACTTAGCCTCAGATGCAGGCTCACCCCCTATTACATGGGACCGAATACAATTATTAGTGAAATGTGGGGGTTTATTCACCTCGGCCCTCCAGGGCGTAGGCGTAGGCGTAATTATATGTATTTATGTACCTATATATAGTTAAATCACAATACATATTAATGGTTAATTTTCTTTAAATTAAATGTTTTCATTGAAATTAATCTATTTTTATCGGATTCTATCGCGGTTTATTACGTGTTATTTAATGTTTTATATTAATTGTTTTTAACAATCATGGTTACGGAAACTACAGATGAAGTAATATAATAAGTTTGAAATATATGTCAAAGTATTTATACTACTACTCCAGATTACTATTGTAGCTAATATCAATTATATCAATTGCATGGCGGATAAACGAACACCACATTGCAGCAATAAAGCAATTAAGCTTTGTGAAACTTTTCAACGATAATAACATATGAGTATTATACTGCACACCACATTGTTGAGCGCTTAATTTAAACTTATTGTTTGAATTATTAAATAGAGCCGTCAACATACAGAAAGTTGTGATAAGAACCTTTCTAATAAAATATGCTCATTGCAAAGTCTAATTTGATTACGATGCAAAGTTTTCTTCTTTACTCGTATAAGACGTAATTATATTTACGTAACTATTTGAAAACGTTATACTTTGATCAAAGATGAATCCATACTCGTCTTTGACCAATATATATTATTTTACGTGCGAAAATTCCCTACGGATATATCCCCACCACCGGAGCAGATGGGAGAGGTTATGTCGGACTCGAACCGACTAAAACGCACGACGCCTGTGGGTCGTTTTTGGTTGCCGAAGGTGGGGTTAACAGGCATACATCTCGCAGCCCAGCCGGACCCAAATATACTTAATATTTTCTATTAACGCTAGACAAGTATCTATGTCAGGTAGTATAAATTTTTGTATTCATAAACTACTTTCAACGATCATATTTTTTACGCAAACTCCCGTTTTTTAAAAGCATCCACTTAAATAAAGCAATAAAAAAGTTCAGGTTCGAGAATATCTCCTTGTGAAACCCCGGCGTCTAGTGACGCCTCGGGTCGTCCATTAAACGTGTTAACGAGCTACGCTCATCAATAGGACCGTTTCATTACACAGCGCACCATCTCCAGAGGAAAATTTCGTTATAAAAGTGAATTCTTTATTACTACGGTGATTATTAACATCATCGGATGCTTTAGTGCTTTTTTTTTGGAAAAATCTTAGTTTTATGAAATAATGTTCTGTCAGTTTATGAAATGGATTAAATTGTATCAGCGGTTAGCGAGTGATATACGTGGTTTACAATCAGTGCATGAACTCAATGTTTATCGTTACAACTTACTTCGAGGCATTCAATGAATTCAAATTGATATACATAAAAAAATAACACTAAAAAGCCGGGTATAGGTACAAATTGAAATAACAATCCTGAAAAAGGTTTCAGAAAGTGCGAGTGAAAAAATGAAGTACATTTTGTTAACGAGCAGAGTGCATTTTTCTTAGAAAAATGGAATACTGTAGAGTTTTTAAATTCAATATTCTAGCTATAGAAGAAGCTGTTTTGTAATAACTTAGATATAACTTCTTCATATATTTTGTGCTGCGGACAACTACCTCTCGATTGCACATAGACAGCAGCTTAATAGAAGCTAAGTAAAGGTTAACGTATACAGAAAAAATCGCCATTATCTGAAAATCGTTAGTACAGAATTGGTTTCCATCTATGTTTACAATTTGTTTAATATTAATATTTGCATATACAAATCACGCCTTTTTCCCATAGGGGTAGGCAGAGATCAATGATCTCCATTTGCTACGATCCTGACATACTACTCTCGCTTCATTCACTCTCATTACAGTCTTCATGCATGCTCGTCGGTTTAGGGTACTCCTGACCTACCCTTTTTCTAAAACTACCCCGATTTGGCACAGGTATGTGCGCCTAGGTCTCTTCTTCCGACGGTACCACTCACACTCGCCTCATACACCTGATTCGTTATTTATGGCTGATATTACAAGTTTATTACAAAATTATGTATTTAATAAACACCGAAGGTACGCTCCATTTTCGTATATTTGGGATTCGTACGTAGCTCAAAAGGAAAAAACGGAACCCTTATAGGACTTCGTTGTCCGTCTGTCCGTCTGTCTGTTGGTCGGTCTGTCCAGACAATTTTCTGAGGAATGCGTGAAGGTATCAAGTTGAACTTCATATCACATACTCAAGTCTGTAACGTCTTGAAACTGTATCAAAATCAAACTTCTAAGTCAACGCATTGAACATAGATTAAGGTTTATGTAGGTCAAGTTACGGAACCCTCGGTGCGCGTGTCCGACTCGCACTTGACCGGCTTTTTTTTCAAACGAAATTTCATTTCACCCTATGAAATTGCAAACATTTTATGAAAATTAAAGATGGAAAACACAAACACTTTACAAGTGTCACGAATACTAAACGAAGACACTTCCATTTTTGAAAAAACGATTCCGAATTTAGACTGACGACGGATCACGAATCTTAAAGGACTGTGGTAGCGTCTCTAAGAGGACTTACAATAGAAAGAGGACTTCGTTACTACAAATAGTTTTGGAAAGGTTCCGGCACTTAACTTTGAGGTATTGTGTTTCATTTCCAAATCTTCTAGGAATATAATACTCTATAGATGGTACTTATTATCTTTTTGGTTCGTAATTACTTACTAAAATTGTAATAATCGAAATTTTTTTTAAGTGTTCGATTTGTCTGAGTTCACTGTGTGAAACTACCCCTTTTTAAATTAATAGATTTTAGGGTCGATTCGCATTTATCAGTGCGCAAATTGACACCGCCTTTTGCTTTTTTTGTATAAGTCAGGCCTTAAGTTTCGATAAGATTTTTCGGAAGTCAACCAATTTAATACTATAGTTAAAAGTGAAGTTTGTAATCAGTGATAAGTGATAACACGTTTTCTTAAAAGTTGGTTATCATTAGTACCCGTAAGTTAAAGAAGTAAGTAAGAAGTAAGTATCACCACGCAAAATATTAATTTCACTTAACGTGTAATAAAATACATGTCCGTCAGACATGAAATGTCTATGGATCCGTTGATCGCCGTATTGAAAAATAGAATGGTAAATGTATGGTATTAACATGAATTTTGACGTTTATGACGTTTATGATAGTCTTCAACGCATCTCAAACCCATATTTTGATCAATATATTATATTTTAATATGCAAACGTATTGCCACTTGATTTAAGGGCAGGCTCTATAGCACCCGTAGCACGGTATGGTCCTGTCACGGGCATATCCCAGACGAAGTGCATTTACGACGGCGTCAAGGTGAGTGTTACTATTCTAAATATTATCTATCTCAATTGTGTCTAAAGTTTACACAGTGAAGCCTGAGGTACACTTTTGTTTGTGATTGTGAAAATCAACATTCCTGATCTTTTAACACTGAGAGGAATGCCAGCGCCAGAACCTCATCCGTTGTATAGTAAGTCCACCGATTTACAGATGTGGACATGAGACTCAAATGTATTGAAGGTGCCAATGTATATTACAGTTTATTAACATAATCTGTGCTAATTTTTAAACTCTTGCGTATCACAATACGAGTAGGTATACAATGCTCGTTTCGAAACGTCAAACAATTCAAATGTCTTCTTTCAAAATTGCAGCGATGCATATCTTATATCGTGATTGCATTAATTTCCGTTAACATTATTGTGCTGCTGCAGCTTCTGCAGAGACTCTTAAGCGGCGCAAGTATTCTAATCTCATTGGTGATTATGAGTTTGTGCCGTTTGGAGTAGAAACGTTTGGGCCGTGGGGTCCAAGCGCCCGCAAATTCTTTAGGGAGATTGCGAAGCGTATGGTCGACGCTTCTCGTGACTAGAGGCCTGGCCTCTTCTTAGGTCAGAGAATAAGGATTGCCATACAACGTGGTAATGCTGCCAGTCTTCTGGGAACGCTACCACAAGAGGCATGCGATGCGGAGGAATTCCACAACGCATTTTAACTTTTGTTTTATTTAATTATTATGTTTTATTAATGTCAATATTGGCATAGCTTTATAATACATTGTATAACCTATGTGTTACATATATCTTTCTATAGCTCTCTCACATAGTTCTTGAATCGTTTCCTACATATTTAATTAAAGTTTAAGAGTACCAATCTAATACGAATATTATGGAAATACAACATTTTTATCTCGCTAAGGAAAGGGATAAACGCATTACCATTTTCCACCCTCACCGTTATGTAAGCGAGAATTTGTTATTTCATCGGCACCGTGGGTAGAGCCGAGAAATTTAATCTCACCGAAAGATTTGTCTGTAATGAAAGGAGTTAGGTTAAACATTTCACCCGCGTGAATCCTGCATGAGATGTATCATAAACTTCAGCTAGAGCTCCTAAATATTGATGTGATGACATACAATCTGCGCCAAAGGATTGTTATATATTCTCAATAAATGAATTTTATTCTCAACAATTCGTATGCAATTGTTCCCGAAAATTTACGAAAAAATAGGCAAAAAGTTTAACATCCAATTGTATTCAATTGTTTCGACCTCACGTTAAAAGGGGCAAGCTTAAAATCCATGGCAATTATATATGAATCAAAGATTCCGTGGAATGGTTAAAATCGGAACTGCGGTTGTAATTGTCAAATGGGACACTATTTTGTTGCAAATCAAAGCCAATTTTGAGAATACGGTGGCGGCCTCCTTCAGTTCACGGAATTGTTAGCTTTACTTTTATAAGTAACATTAAGAACTTTAGAAAATCATCCAATAGGAGTTTAATTAAACAGATAATCAACAATTATAGCAATTGGTTTCAATTTTTAATAATCTGAAATGGTACTAAAAACCCAATACCCACACCAATCCAAACTATAACAAAAATAATAGATATATATTTGGATTTCGAATCTTTCTTTGTCTGTCTTTAGTCGACGCTTCTTTATTATATCTATCTCCTTCCTGCATCAAATCAAATCAAATCATCTTTATTTCACAGAACATGGTTACATCAGGTTTTATACATTTTTTATTGCATATTTCCTTTGTTCTAGTATAAGAGAGTTCGCATGCATCTGGTAGCAACACCTAATGACATCAGTGATAAAAGTTTAATAGCAGAAATTCTCGTGAAACGCTTTGCTAAACTTTTTCAAACACTTTTTGTAAATCGACTGTATTTTTCATATTTCTAACTCCTAAGCTTTGTTGCAGACTTTGACTTGAACGTTGCTTCAAAGTATGAAAAATGCTATAGATCGCTATTACCAATATCCAACTGTTTATTCATTTGTGCCTATAATGAAAAGAAGTAGGAAGACTATATTTTTTTTTATTGTGTTGAATTACAGAAAGTTGAAGCTGTTTAGAGTATTATGTATCACAATTTCTGGGTGAGGCCACAAAGAATATTGAATTTTCAACGGGAAAGAAACTAGATACATGAAGTAAAGTATTTTGGCACCAAAAGCAAAAGTTAGTATACAGAATATCGGTTATCGCGTCCAAACATAGCCTTTGTCCTTTCCCAAGCTATAATATAATCTATCGGTGTATAAAATGTCCTCAGCTTAAGCATCTTTAAAAATAACAAACTTTGATCCCTTATATGAACCTCTTTAACTTCTCTTTTCGGTATAAAAGATAGCCTATATCCTTTCTCAATCTTTAGTCCATCTCTGTAATAAATTTCATCAAGATCGGTTTGGTGGTTTAGGCATTAAAGCGTAACAGACAGTGTTACTTACACATATTACTTTTGGATGACAAGATACTTCAATATGTACAGCATTTATCTACGTCTAATTTCAAAATATTATAAAAGTAGATACGTATATCAAAATGCCTTCAGGTGGTAATAAGAAGTTACGTTCACGCTCGTCGCGTCGCTTCACGCTCCGCCGGTTGAGATTTGCGACTAAAAGCATTTACCTGAGTAATCTCGTTTTAGGGTAAAAAGGTCAGAAAAATATGTTACGTTATAATAAATAGTTAATTAAACTACGATAAGAAATATAAAATTAACCTGGACGACCTCTAGACTAGAACATTATATTATGGTGTAGGTACATACATTATACCTTTGATTTGCTTGACGTTTCGACCCAGGTTACACCGACCGTGGTCACAGGCTGAAGAAACGTCAGGCAAATCAAAGGTGTATATTCCTATTCCATGATCGCGTTATTTTTTTTTTTTTTTATATAGGACACGCCAACTTGTCCTCGCCTGATGGTAAGCTAAAGGCAAAGTCTCAGGAAAGAGGGTCACCATTACAGACACTAAGTGCTACAATGGTGGCACTCAGCTTGGCGGCCTCATCAGATGCTTTTTCACGCCCCGCTTAAAGGCCCCGGGACTGTAGGAAGAAGGAAACACGTGTGCTGGTAATGAATTCAAGGTCTTGGTGGTGCGGCAAAGAAAAGAGTCTCCGAACCGCTACAAAGGATTATACACACACAAATAGACTATACAATAAATCCCCTTAATAGGTTATATTAATGTTTTTAGAACTTTTAGGTCCAAAATGCACTTGCTACAATTAACACCGGTGGCGTACAAGGATTTAGGGCCTGCCCTTTAATAGCAGCACAGTGCATGTCGATGGGGAGGAATTCTTTGACGCCTGAACCTGCAGGATTGTTTAGGTATATTCAGTTTTATTTTTTAAATTAGATAACTTCCGTGTACATTATGTAAATATTAATATTGTTAAATTAATACAAATGTTGAATTAATTTTTTAATCATTTAGTATGCTATTCAAATAGATTTAGACAGGTAAACCACCGTAGCCATAAGACTGATGTATATATGTAGGAGGATTTGGATAGCTTCAGGCCAGGTTCGGTGACCCAGTGGTCAGATCGTTCCCCCTGTAAGGGAAAGATCGCGGGTTCGAATCCCACCTGAACTGATTCTTTAATTTTCCTGTAGTTCAATACAATTGTTTCTCATTGACGGACAGATTGACAGATTTGTCCTCAGATAAATCGAGATTCAGTATTGAGTGGCGTTCTAGAATACGGGCCCTAGAGTTGAGTACTTATATACCTACTTATATTGTGGTACACACAAAAAACACAAAATCACGCCTTTATCCCCGGAGGGTTAGGCAGAGGTGAATTAACACCCACATTTAACCAATAACTGTATTCGGTCCCACGTAATAGGTGGTGAGCCTATTGCCGTATTCCGGGAACTATTGTTGACTCGAGCCATGCATCTGAGGCTGAGTCTGGGCTGTATATATCTGTCTGATGTTAAACAGCACTATCCCTCAGTCGCCTTGTACGACACCGCATGGGAAGAGATGGGGTGGCCCAAATTCTACTCTGCCGGGAACCACGCGTCTATGTTGTGGTAGTAATTAAAAAATATATATTCAGCCTTTTCACAGTAGTGGGGCAGTACCTACTGTGAAAAGAATTTAATTAAAGTATCTCTGTTCTCGGTTGGACAAAGGAATAGTTAATTTATCACATGATGTTTTGTTTTAGCAATTTTGGTGATAAAGGATGAGGTTTCAGACTAAAAAAATCACGTGTATTTTTTTTACAAGTTATTAAAACAAAAACTGAATATTCACATCATTTTTTCGTGTGTAATTTCCAAAAATGCAATACACTCAATATACCTCCCTGCTCGTGATATTTCGTGATTTTTTCGAACCCTCTCGCCCTCTGTGATGAATGAACAACCTCAAAGGAGTCGATCGTCCTGCCAACTTTTACTAAAAGCTTAATAATCATAAATTGGTAATTACTTACAAGGTTCTTCTTTCGGGTGCACTGCAGGAGTTCGGAGTAAAGGCACTCGGCCTGCTGTAGCCCCACCTCGAAGGTCTTCTGAATGGTACTGATGAGATAATCCCGCATCGACTCCAGCACCGTCTGCTCTCCGCTCTCAGACGCATACCTGATGAGGAATTAGCAACTGAATTAGACCGTCAAGAACGTGCTTCATATAAAGGAGCCTGTATAAATGATATTACTGTGGCGTATTATTACTACGAGAACCTGAGGGGGTAGGCAGAGAAAAACGAAAATGGAACAGGAATGAGATGTCCTCAGAAGTAATCTGATACTAAACAAACTGTACGAAATGCAACAAACCTCTTGAGTATTTCTATTATCTGGTTACGTTTGAATAGTGTTTATCTGCTAAAGGCTACTCGCAATAATGCACATACTAATTTATCTCTGCACCATCTGTGGTTGACTGGAAAAGAATGCCTATGGCATTAACGCCGCCTACGTACTTGTGCATAAAGTTTAATTTGCTTATAAAAATAAATTTATACCACTTGGTTGGCAAGCACACGGCCCATCTGAAGGAAACTGGTTACCGTGGCCCATGGTCGTGTGCAGTCGTAAGGAAATCATACTCGCGCTGCCAACGCTGTGAGTACTAGAGTTTCTGTGCCGTCAGTTTAAAAGACGAAGCAGGACAAGCTTTTGGTCTTCCCACTGACAGTATAAAAACTCTCCAGTGACTTTTGGCTACCCTACTCACCGCCGGAACACAGCACGAGGTTATTATAGCTGCGGTATTCTGTAGGGTGAAGGTACTTCCCCAGTCAGACTGCTCAATTGGACAGAAATACCGTCGTATCCTACCTCCATCGTCAAAAATAAATGAGGTTTCAAAACATGCCATGGGCGAAGTTGGGGCGGGTTTAGTATACGCACTGAGCTAGGATCGATCCCTAACTGAAAAGGACATTTTAGGTATATAATTTTGTATTTGGTTTAAGGTCACTATTGATTTAACCTTATTTGAGCTATTTAAAAAAAATAGAAATGTATTCATCACATTAATACAATGTCAACATTGTACAACATGCAATGCTTAGCCCATATACTAATCAAACAACCCAATCCTGATCGCTCCCGGTGCAAAAGTGCCCATAACACTTGCTGCGTTACCACGTTGGATGGCGATGGTCAGCCTTGCACCAGAAACAACGTAACTAGTGTCACTGGTCGCTTTGATGAGCCTCTGCCCGATTTCATCATTTAATTATTTTTATTTAAATTGTTAAATTAGATTATACCACAAGATCTGTTAACAAAACATTCCACAGCTATATTTGCGTGTACAATGCAAATCTTAAATTTGATTTCTGATTCAATTTACTTTCGATTTACGAGCATGAGATCATGAGTGGCTTACACAGTATACGAAAATTGCAATTCAATTTCTTCTTTTATTGAGTAACTAGATCCTACACGTGATTTCGGCTGTGTGGTGCGCAGGTGCACATCAGAAGTTCGTCTAGAGAGAAATAAATGAAAAATGTTTATAGATAAAAAGCATCATTATTGTATTAATTTAGCCATAAAAGTTGCGCATTGTTAGATGTCCATTAGTAGTCTTTCGCGATTTCTTCTTGTACGACCACTCTTAAGTAGATACACATAGAATTCTTGCAAATAGCATATAGCTACATCAAGAATCAAAGAATCAATTTCGTTTATTCTATTTAGGCACGTAAAGAGCACATATAAACGTCATCATTTTAAAATTGTATAATGATTCTTTCGCTGGTTTGATAGGTTAGTTCTACTGAGAAGATACCAGCAAGAAACTCAGCGAACTATATTAGAACTAGATTATCTCTTTTTTCTAATTTGCTTTAGTTTACAATTTCTGGTGTGCTAGTAGTTAGTTAGTTTTAGTAGTAGTTTTCAAGGAGGTAGGACACGGCGGTATTTCCGCCCAATTGAGCAGTCCGACTGGGGAAGTACCTCCGCCCTACAGAATACCGCGGCTATAATAACTTCGTGTTGTGTTCCCAGCGGTGAGTAGGGTAGCCAGAGCTCACGGGAGAATTTGTGCTGTCAGTGGAAGACTATAGGCTTGTCCTGCTTTGTCTTCTACTGACGGCACAGAAACTCTGTACTTACAGGGTTGGCAGCGCGACTGTGACTCCTCTGGTGTTACAAACGTCCATAGGCCACGGTAACCACTTTCCATCAGGTGGGCCGTGTGCTTGTCTGACAACTAAGTGGTATAAAAAATAAAAAAAAATAGTAAGCAAGAGACTTATGTTGACCACGCATTTACATCATCAAGATACTCATTTACTTTATAGTAAACTTTATTCATTAAAGTTTTTTCGCTTCTATTTGAATTTATTTGTGTAGCATGTTAATTAAATCCTGAGGAATTTTATTAAATATTTTTACACAGCTGCCTACAAACGAATCACCAACTTTGTGAAGCCTGAGTTTTGGTACAAGTTTATTTTTATTTCTCGTATTAAGAATATGTACGTCAGACTTTTTTCAATAAGATTAAGGTTCCTTCGTACATATAAGATACTATCGTAAATGTACTGAGAAGCAACTGTTAAAATATTATATCTATACTAATATTGTTTGTTAGTATTGAATAAGCTCTGAAACTACTGGCCAGATTTGAAAAATTCTTTAAACAATAGAAGGTAAGATTATTTATGAGTAACATAGGTTAATATCATCACGCTGCCATCTAAACGTCAATAAATTCAACAGTTTCTCATACATTATTCAAAATGTATTAAATTATGGGCACGAATATGGGTTATAGGGGGTACAACAGGGGTTCGAAGTATCTCAAAAGCGAAGTCAAGGAGGGTCAGCTGAACAGAAGGTGCAGTGGGAACGGGAACTGAATTCCACACGGATGGAGCCGCAGGCAACAGCTATTAATAATACATATAATAATAATGTATTCTTATCTAGTAATGCTATACGACTTCTCCCAAAATATCACTGTGTACCAAGTTCTGAATAGTTTTACAAGATTTGGTGAACCAATATCCAGTTTCTCGGCGAAATATCTCGAATATTCAAATGAACAATATTCCTTGATGTGTTTCGGGCTCTGGGTCGTCTTGGAGGATATATGAGGCGTAAAACTTTGTTGTTGACAACGTGGAATATTCTCTAGTGAAATAGTTGAAAGGAATGTTTCTGCGGCATAGTTACGTAATTGTCTTACTGTTTATATTTGATGAGTTTGTACGATTTAGTTTACGACATACATAGATAGTATTATATGTTATAATATTCTTGTGTTATACTAATATATGCCCTTGTGTTGCCCTTTACTATTATTATTGTTTATGGTTCGCTTTCATGTATTTTAGTTGTTGTTGTAAATGGCAATAAAACACACACTATGATTTTCGGTCACAGGGAATAGGGGGCGAGCCTATAGCCGTCAAGTGGGCACTTTATCATGAGCTGTATGAGCGCTAAATAGTGTACGAAGCGCTAGTGCGTGCTTACCTCTGAGGTTGTAAGGTTTTACGACAATCGATACAGGAAAAATTTACATACCAATTTGAACATACCAAGCTACCGAGCTTACTGGTTGAAGAGTCGGCTTTACAGCTTAGTGGTTAAAGAGATCGAAACCTCCTGATCAATCCTGAGACTTTGCCTTCAGCTTACCATCAGGTGAGGTGAAGTCAAGTTGGCGTGTCCTAGATACCAAAAAAAGGTCCCGGGCTCGAATTCTCACTACTACAGACGTAAAACCACTACTAACATAAGCAATTTAGCTTAGCTCCGGGGTTAGAGGGAATATTAATAATTTCGGTTAAAATATTTTTTATAAAAATAAATTTAAAAAAAAAGTACAATTAACTGAAAACTTTGGAATCAATAAAAAATTAAGAATCAATTAAAACTTTTTTTTTTATTTGCCCTATCAGATGATATTAAACACTGTATATTTATCTCAAGTTTATTTTTTAACACAGTCTCTTGAATCTCAGCATGGGGAATATTTCCTTTCTATCTACCTGGCTTACCCAATATATTCTACGCAATGAACGCATCTCCACTGCATTCAATATACTTTCATGCTTCTTTTCCCATCCCTCACATTGTCATTTATATAGGTAATACTACTTAGGTCTTATCATCATCATCTGCCTGCCCTTATTATTATTATCATATTCCATATGTATATTATTATATTCCAAGTTCATTTGGGGTCAGCGCAACATGTGTTCTTATTCCATTCATCTGTAGTTGCAGTTATCTCAACATTAACTCCCTTCCTAACCATATCATCATTCACACAGTCCATCCACTTAATTTTAGGTCTCCCTCTCCCTTTGTAGCCATCCACTTCCATAGTTAGTGCCTTCCTTACGACCTTACTTTCATCCCTACGCATTACATGTCCGAACCAGGACAAACGATTTCCTAGTAGCTTTTCCGTGATTGATGCTACTCTCAAACTTCCTCTAATATATTCATTCCTAATCTTATTCATTCTTGTCACATCACACATCCATCGTATTTTATTTACCAAACAACTTACAGTAAATAGACTTCTAAAACTTCTGTAACCACATATTGTAACAAAAGACCATCTCCTTTCCTACATAGGACAACACGAGCAGGCCTTAGATGTCACCCTCACACTGTGCAGAATATACGAGCAAGAACCAAGCGGTTCGGAGACTCTTTTCTTTGCCGCACCACCAAGACCTGGAATTCATTACCAGCACACGTGTTTCCTTCCTCCTACAGGCCCGGGGCCTTTAAGCGGGGCGTGAAAAAGCATCTGATGAGGCCGCCAAGCTGAGTGCCAACATTGTAGCACTTAGTGTCTGTAATGATGACCCTCTTTCCTGAGACTTTGCCTTTAGCTTACCATCAGGCGAGGTGAGGTCAAGTTGGCGTGTCCTATATAAAAAAAAACGCTTTAAGTAAATTAAGACAGCGGTATCAAAGTGTTACAAGCTTACAGACCAGATTTTATCAAAAAATTCGGTTAACTTAACTTTCTTTCTACCAGTAACTTAAGAAAATGCTAGTATACTTTTTTTTTACGTGCGCAAAATCCCCACGGATACCTCCTCACCGGAGCCGGTGGACAAGGTTATGTCGGACTTGAACCGACTAAAACGCACGCCGCCAGTGGGTCGTTTTGGTTGCCGAAGGTGAGATTGACAGGCATATCCCTCGCACCCCGGCCGACTCAGGGCCATCTCTCACGATTTGGCCCTCTCCTCGGGAATGCTAATATACTAAAAGCCGGTATGAAATATGTGTACAGAAACTTATGCAACAGTGTTTTAAAATGATTTAGTGTTAAGTATGATATATTTGCATGCGAGGGGAGAGCGAAAGTGGGTGCAGGGACGAGGGTTGAAAGAGGTATGAGTCACATAGTGCAAGTTCACTATGTGACCTCAAAGTCGCGGTAGCCTAGTGGTATGGGTAATGGACTGCTGAAACGAGGTCTCGGGTTCGATCCCAGGTTTTACCATGGCACACACCAATGACTTTTCGATGCTCTTCGAAGTTATGTGTGTATTTATCGCAGGTTTATAAGTGCCCGGTTAATGGCAATAGGCTCGCCACCTATTATTACATTGGGACCTAAACATAAACTGGCCGGAATGTGGGTGCTAGCCCTTCTGCCTACCCCTTCGGGGATATAGGCGTGAGTTTATATTATGTTATGACCTCTTTCATCTGCAATGTTCGAATGATGAGTATAAGATATTATATGTATGCTGAGATGCAAACTAGCTGGTAATTAAAGAAATATTCCTTAAATATTCCACAACATTCCACACAACGTTATCTAGACCCATGGTAAGCATAACTTAACTAGCTTGCGTTATGGAATCTAGAATTCGGATAAACATACTTAGATACTTTTTTTTTGTAAAGACATACATATTATACATCGAAACACCCAGACCAATGCAAATATACATATTGGTGCATACAAATATTTGCACTGAGCGGGAATCGAACCCGCGCCTCCTGCGTAGCAGTCAAACGTTCTACCACTACACCAAAGAGGCCGTTATAATGAATCTTTTATCTATCAGCGTCTATGACGTGGCGGTAGAGATCGCGACTGCAACACAGGGGGCCCGGTTTCGATTATCGACATTAGGTATTTTTTATACCACTTAGGTCTGTCTTACAGGTGGAGGTTCCTACAGTCCCGGGTCCTTTAAGCGGGGCGTGAAAAAGCATATGATAAGGCCGTCAAGCTGAGTGTCACCATTGTCACACGGTATGTGTAAGTAATGGTGACCCTCTTTTCTGGGATTTTGCCTTCAGCTTACCATCAGGCAAGGCGAGGTCCAATTGACGTGTCCTATATAAAAAAAAAAAAAAAAAAAAAAACACGGCCCTCCTGATGGCAAGTGGTTACCGTGGCCAATGGATGTGTATAACAACAAAGGAGCCACACTCGCGCTACCATCCCTGTAAACTTCGTGTTGTGTTCCCAGCGGTGAGTAGGGTAGCCAGAACTGTCATTCTGTGATTTGTGCTGTCAGTGGGATGACTAAAGGCTTGTCCTGCTTTGTCCTCTACGCTGATGGCACAGAAACTCTGTGCTTATAGGGTCGGCAGCGCGAGTGTGGCTTCGCTGGTGTTACACACGTCCATAGGCCACGGTAACCACTTTCCATCAGGTGGGTCGTGCGCTTGTCTGCCACCTAAGTGGTATAAAAAAAAGCACAGAGTTTCTGTGCCGTCAGTATAGAAGACAAAGCAGGACAAGCCTTTAGTCTTCCCACTGACAGCACAAATTCTCCAGTGAGCTCTGGCTACCCTACTCACCGCTGGGAACACAACACAAAGTTATTATGGCCGCGGTATTCTGTAGGTATTCAAGTTTGGTGAACATCGTTTAAGAAATGCGCTCTTTAGACAGGAACTGACAGACATAGACACGGGCAAAAGCAAAATCAAACCTTGTCGAAACGGAGACTATCGTTCGTTACGCTCAATCGATCAACTATAATACAAATAGGTTGAATATTATTAGGTATACATACTTATGCACAAAAGCGATGAGGTCTGCCGCTCTGCCGCTGCCGTCGCAAACCACCACGGGAACAGGCGGGGTGTCAGTCACGTACTCCAGTACGGCCCTCACCGTGTTTGTGCCCCCCTCTATTACCAGGCACACCACGGGTGTGGATGAGTGAGTGTCTGTAACAAAGAGATTAGGAATGTAAAATGTTGGTGTCTCATTAGTTGCGAGTAGACGAGTATTCATTCATTCGTTAGTGAGCAATTTGGTATATTTTTGATTGATAGAAACAAAATGTTGTTGGTTAGCTAAGACAACTATTCTGCCTTATTTATATTACAGTGTTTTATATATACATGTATCAGTCTTTTTCACTGTACATTGGCCATTTTAAGTCAATTTATGTTAAAATGTTTTTTTCTTTTAGACTTACGCCTATATCCCCGAAGGGGTAGGCAGATGTGCTAGCACCCACATTTCGCCAGTTTATGTTTAGGTTCCAATGTAATAGGTGGCGAGCCTATTGCCATTAACCGGGCACTTATAAACCTGAGATAAATACACACATAACTTCGAAAAGCATAGAAAAGTCATTGGTGTGTACCATGGTAAAACCTGGGATCGAACCCGAGACCTCGTCTCAGCAGTCCATTACCCATACCACTAGGCTTTTAAAACGCCCTAAAAGGGCCAATGTGTCAAATTGGCCTTTGTACGTGTATTAGGTATGCTACAGTTTTTTTTCTTACAATTTTTTGGTGGTTAATTTTTTCTTCTGAGAATACCAAAACATTACGGGTCGATAATTGTAGTTTTAAGGCTAGCTCAATTGTTATTTCAATAAATTCACGAAACTATTGTGTAATTTATACATTTATGTAAATTATCTAATTGTAAAGTTTATTCGTAGGTTAGAGATTGTTAATTGGTACAAGTGGCAAAATGGTAGATTTGACCAAAAGTTAAAAATATTCGCGGAGACTTAGGACCTTGTACGTTCAAATTTATAACACATATGCCGATAAACTTCAATAAAAAATTGCGTTTCCATACAGAAATGTTTTTTTAATAGCTCAAATGATTAATTATATCGATAAGATTGCCTTAAAAAGTCAAAATGGCCAAATTGATAGTTTGGTCTATATACATAGGACAAATCGATATACCTACCGACATAATTTTCCTCAATTCAGTATTACACGGGTATATACTGTAAAATAATTATATTAAATGAGAAATTCAATTCAAACATACTAGCTCGTTTTACCTAATTAACACAACATCATTATGAGGCAAATGTAATATTTTGTAATGAGGATAATTTTAATTAATATCTTGTTTGTATATCCCGCGGCGCTGACAATCTGTCTTGAGACTTGAGGCTCGAAGTCTCGAAAGTGTAATTGTTAACCCCCGACGTAAAAACGCCCGTCGTTTTATAAGTTTCTGTGTTCGTGTGTGTGTGTTGTGTGTTTTGTGACGACGGCTTCATAAATTTTTAATTTATATACTTATAAACGTTGTTTTAAACTTTAGACAAAGATATCTTTGTATGTTGTTTGTAAATGTTCGGACGTAAAGAGTATTTATCTATAAATCTTTATCATAATACTAATATTATAAATACGAAAGAAAGTTTTTTTTTTTTTTTTTTACGTGCGCAAAATCCCCACGGATACCTCCCCACCGGAGCCGGTGGAGGAGGTTATGTCGGACTCGAACCGACTAAAACGCACGCCGCCTGTGGGTCGTTTTGGTTGCCGAAGGTGAGGTTGACAGGCATATCCCTCGCACCCCGGCCGACCCAGGGCCATCTCTCACGATCTGGCCCTCTTCTCGGGTGTGGGGACTACAGAGTCCCCAACTCGTCCCCGGAAACGGGGAGGCGCGCCACGCGCGCCACCGCCGCGGCCTGCTTCTGCCAGGGTGACAGGCGGCTTCACCTGTCACCCCCAGGCCGGACGAAAGAAAGTCTGTCCGTCCGATTGTTTGTCTCATACACTAAAATGAATCATACAGTAAAACAAAAAATAATCTAGTAATAATAGTTCGCTGAGTTTCTTGCTGGTATCTTCTCAGTAGAACTAATCTACCGAACCAGCGAAAGAATCATTTTCCAATGGTTTATTTTTACATTATTTAATATTTTTATATTATTTCTTGACATACATAATTGTAAAATTTTGACGTCTAAATCACTAAATCGATTTTGATAAAAAATTGATATAGGGGTAGATTAGAACTTGGGTATGTTTGGTAGCCATAACCGATACCTACGTGGGCGGAGCCACGAACAACAGCTAGTACTAATTAAATTTATAATCTACAATATTCTACACTGCGTTCTCCTACCTCTACACTGTGTTTCCTACGAATAAATTTCATTTCATTTCTGGGGAAAGTTAGCTGAGTTTAGCCAACTGTCATGTGTCTCAGAATGCGGATAAACATACTTATATAGTATTGGCTCTGGGTTGGCCGGGGTGCGAGGGATATGCCTGTTAACCTCACCTTCGGCAACCAAAAGCGACCCACTGGCGTCGTGCGTTTTGGTCGGTTCGAGTCCGACATAACCTCTCCCACCGGCTCCAGTGGGGAGGTGTCCGTGGGGATTTTACGCATGTAAAATAATAATTATTATATAGTGTGAGCGTTTGAACCGCGGGTGTACCGATCAGAACTCTGCGCATTCCTTTCAAGATGATAGTATTTGTAGTGTACCTTTTTGATAAAGTTACACAGATGTGTTATCTTCCTGTAAGAAATAAGCAGAATTCTGATCAGTACACCGACAGTCCAAACGCTCATTTAAATAGTTTCTTTTTGTAAATAAATTTAGGTATATTCACTCCTCATTCTCTAGCTATACTACATTCATATGCATTTTTAGAACTCGCACGACAGACAAATTGCGCAGACCACGATACAAACAGCGGTGTTGACGTCCGCATCTAATTGGGGACTCTGTCTCACACCCGAGGAGGGCCAGATCGAAAGAGATGACCCTGGGTCGGTTGAGGTGCAAAGGATATGTCTGTGAACCTCAATCAACAATGACCCACAGGCGCCGTGCGTTTTAGTCGGTTCGAGTCTAACATAACCTCTCTATTTAATTTGAAAAAACGCAGTGCAATGTGCCCCATAAAATTTGTAGGTACCTGAAAGCCAAGTCTTCTTTGACTGTACAATTCGGTTACAAACGGTACAATTGAACTGATCTGATGAGCTCTTCCAACTAATCCCACCCTCTCCTTTCCTACACAGGACAACACGTGCAGGTCTTAGATGTCATCCTCACATTGTGCAGAATATACGAGCAAGTACCAAGCGGTTCGCAGACTCTTTCCTTTGCCGCACCACCAAAACCTGGAATTCATTACCAGCTCACGTGTTTCCTTTTTCCTACAGTCCCGGATCCTTTAAGCGGGGTGTGAAAAAGCATCTGACGAGGCCGCTAAGCTGAGTGCCACCATTGTAAGATTACTTTTTATTTTATTACTAATGGTGACCCTCTTTCCTGAGACTTTACCTTTAGTTTACCATCAGGCGAGGTGAAGTCAAACTGGAGTGTCCTAGATAAAAAAACACTATCGTCATTCTCTGAGCCTTTTCCCAACTCAGTCGGGGTTGGGATTCTAGAATAGATTAAAACATAGGTAGGTATTTGTACACAGAGATCTTAAAAGTTTTAGGCTCACTATGTTTTGCCAATTGGGCATATAAATTTCTTTAGTAGCTACTTTCTTAGTCAATTGCCACAATGTCATAATATTATAAATGTCACAATAATGTAATAGAATAAATTCATAAAACAAACATGCTATAATATTAAAAAAAAGAAAAAGAAAATGAAATTGAATTGAGACAATGTCTTATAAATTGAAATACAGGGTATAAATAAAAATAAAAAAGAATAGTAAAATTAAAAAATCACAACTTATATTGAGTTATCATTTAGGAATTCATCTAATATAATAATTTATTAATAAAGATTGTAGCAATTTTTTAAATTTAAATACAGGCAACGATCATATTCTAGTCTAAATAAGATGCGGTTGAACTTCGATATTTTCCTTGAAGCGACTGCTTTCTGACCTGCACAACCAATTAGCGATATTGAAGTTCTGTAGTTAGACTAGTAGGACTTTTGAGGGATCCAACTATCCGTAACGACTGCCATAGTTGCTCGTATGGCTACCAGGATCGGTTTTACGTGCTTTCCAAGCGAAGAAAACAGCAAAACACCGGACAGAGGACACGATGGTATTTCCGTCCAATTGAGTAGTCCGACTGGGGAAGTACCTGCGCCCTACAGAATACCGCGGCCATAATAACCTCGTGTTGTGTTACCAGCGGTGAGTAAGGTAGCCAGAGCTCACTGGTGAGTTATTGTGCTGTCGGTGGGAAGACCAAAAGCTTGTCCTGCTTTGTATTTTACACTGACGGCACAGAAACTCTCTGTGCTTACAGGGTGGGCAGCGCGAGTGTAATTTTATTGGTTTTGCACACGTCCATAGGCCACGGTAACCACTTTCCATCAGGTGGGCCGTGTGCTTGTCTGCCACCAAAGTGGTATACAAAAAAGACCTTTCTTTTATTTTCAAATATTTTTAGAGAAATTCTATTCATTGGAAGGCTATAAAAAAGTAAAAGCTTATTTTACGAGTTGAAATAAAGATTGTCCTATATAAAGGACAGGTGTGAGACGCCATTGAAACTTTTATTGGTGCACACTGAACTTTTTTATGAGGCTTTGATCCAAGATATTGACGACGGTAATGAACATAGGACTTGTTTACGGGGCTGTTGTTATATTGATGTCGTAGGTAATTGCAACACTCTGTATATTGGCACTTACTCGTGTTATAGTACTTAGAATTATAAGTACATATAGTAGAGGAGTTCTAACTCACCAATCATTTATTATATTAAACCAATCTGCGCACGCTAGGGATTTTTTGTGCAACATCAGGGGAGTCACATTCGTGCTGCCGACCCTGTAGGAACCGTGTCTAAGGGGGTGTGCAACATCAGGGTAGTAACACTCGAGCTGCCGAAGTAAGAACAGAGAGTTTCTGTGCCATCACTGTAGAAGATAAAGTAGAACAAGCATTTGGCTTCCCACTGACAACAAAAATCTCTCAAGTGAGCTCTGGGTATCCTACTTACCGCCGGGAACACAATACGAGGTTATTATAGCCGTGGTATTCTGTAGGGCGGAGGTACTTCCTCAGTCGGACTGCTCAATTGGTACGGTGATACCGTCGTGTTCTATCTCCAATAATAGGGTTTGTTTCTCTCGTGACTTGGGGTCAATATGTATGCCGGTAACTACACATACATATAATACGTAGTTGTGAACTAAAATAATGGTATTAAATATTATGTATATATTATATATATATTCCGTCCATATTTACAACTAGATAAGTTGTTTACAATAAAATTTATGTCACGAATCCTGAATGATGCGGGAATTAATTTGGTACAGGAGCCTACATTAATGAGTTAATGAATTTTGATACTTATCAAAATACACATAGCGTGACTTTTTGTAAATGTCCTCTATATGACAGCAACAAAAAGTAGAAAAGAAGTACAAAAGATCTTCCTTTCACAAAACTTTATCAATCCCTACAATAATGTAAGTAATTTCCGGAACCCGTAAAGTTCACAAGTACATACAACTAATCTAACTTCATACTCCCCTAGGAACGTGGGTATGCCCATTAGGGGTCTTTCCTGAAAGAGACAAAAAGTTAGGATACCTCCAAATGTCCATTTTCCTTTGTTGGTTTTAAGGCGAAGCTCAGCCTCAAAATCAATGTATTTTCACATAAATTTTTCAGAATAACAGGATATAAGCATTGTCAGTTATAATAAATAATAACAATAATGGACGACAGAGGCTTGTCTCTCCCGATAGCTCCCTTTGGGAAGAAACGCGATATTGATAGGAGCCGTGGCTCCCCTGAACGGGGGAGATAACACCCCACAATATTTTCAATAATTTTAGAAAGGTAGGTTAGTAATTTATTTTATTCAAATCGATTGATATATATAGAAATAGAAAACCCCCGTCACCAAAAACAAGTCCCAAAAAGTCAAAAATAAATTGTTAGTTAGCAGTTTTGTGACGGGGGTTATTTACATTTTTAATTTAATTTTTATTTTACGCTTTTTAAATTGATCTACTCGTCAAGTTCTTTGATTTGATACCCATATTAAGGGAGTTGTGAAATAAAATGTAATTCGCCATTTGGTGGTGGCGGCCATCTTGGATTTGAATTTTGTCATTCATCATTTTGTTTGGTATACTACTAGTCAAGCCCTTTCATTTGATATCCATATTGAGGGAGTTGAGAAAAAATATGTACTCCGTCATTTTGTAGCGGCGGCTATCTTGAACCGAAAAAGAAGATTGTTAGAAAGGTATATTAGTCAGAACTAATATACCTTTCTAACAAAAAAACAAAATCCAAATCAGTGCATCACTTCAGGAGCTACGATGCCACACACACACAGACACGTCAAACATATAACACTTAAAAATTTAAACGGTTCAGGCGGGATTTTCTATATAGTTATAATCGATTTCAATAGCATACTAAATGCGCTAGAATTTCATTCAATTTATTTTATTTTTAATTTCGCATAAACTAGGTAACGAAGACCAACAAAAAATAACCCATGTTCTATCTTAACAACATAAGTTATCAATTTCAAAATGTACGACACAGGTTGTTACATAAAAGTGCGACTGCGTCTTAAGCGGTATTTGCGGAGCTGCGGAAAAGCGCAATGAATTACGGTCACGATTTCCACTTGCCACTGTAAACACTTCATTCATAATATATGATGCGAGTGTATTGCTATCACGGAACCTGACTCGCAGATCTGTAAATCTGAACAAAAATGCGACCACAGGATCGACATAACTTATAGGGGGCCTTATTTTTACTGTAGACTCAATCTGGTCAAGCATTTTGTCTTATAATGACTGGTAAACTTTACTCCATCTTCTCCTATAGATTTGGCTTATACGATCTATATTATAAGAGCGACTGCCGTTTAACCTTTCAACCCTGAGAGGAATGCTCATGTCAGTACGCAGTCGGTCAATCAGCAAGTTTACCGGCTTGCAGTTGTAATTAGCTTTGGTCATACATCCATAAATTGTAAGAAAAAATAAGTGTACAAAAGTGTAAAAAACCGCGGTAGCCTAGTGGTATGGGTAATGGACTGCTGAGACGAGGTCTCGGGTTCGATCCCAGGTTTTACCATGGCATACACCAATGACTTTTCGATGCTTTTCGAAGTTATGTGTGTATTTATTGCAGGTTTATAAGTGCCCGGTTAATGGCAATAGGCTCGCGACCTATTACATTGGGACCTAAACATAAACTGGCGAAATGTGGGTGCTAGCACCTCTGCCTACCCCTTCGAGGGATATAGGCGTGAGTTTATGTTATGTTATGTTACAAAAGTGTTTTTCATATATCGCAAACTTGTAAGTAGGTATATCAATTCTATTACAAAAACCAATTCTATGATATCACAAAACTTCTCAAAACTAATTCTAACACATAAATTCCATTCAATATTTCGATACAATGGCGTATTTTTTATCACTGGCAGCCACATGTACAATATAGATAGGTATTTTATCAATTTGGTGGCGCACAAAGAGGTTCACCTTAAATCTCTTTTTATGGGCATTATGGCAGACTTCGATGTCACAGATTTAGAATAGGCTAGATGTCGCATATGTTATAGTACCTATGAAAACTGTTATTTTTGATACCACCGATGAAACATTCAATGAACATCATCAGTACCTTCTTTCGAGACCAATTCCAGTTATATCCAAAACTAATAAGTAGGAGCCCATGGCACTCTACTATTAAAGTCCCACGTGACTCATTTAGTGGTATCAAATCAAACTTTATTTCACAGAATATGGTCACAATATCAGATTTTATAACATTTATAAGTACAGGAAATTTACAGGATAGTCCTGTATATTTCCTGTACTTATAAATGTTACATATATACATAATAAACAGGAAAAAATCTGTAATGAGTTCTAACTAAATAGCATTACCACATTTTATTCAATCAATTTCATGTACTTATACGTAATAACTAATTTTTTTTTACGATTCATAAACGTTTATTTAAACAGTTGTAAAGGCACGGCAAAATGCAGCAGTTTGATGAAATTCTGGGATGGACGGACTGCGGTATCTAGACTACTCCTTATCTGTGGATCCACCATTTACTTCACTCAATGGGATATTTAGGCGAGTGATAGTTTACTTTTTCAGGGAATTCAGTGGATAAACATAATTTTAGACTCGAGTGAAGGTTATTTTGTGATACGTATGAACGTGATGAAACGTGATATGAATGGAATAAAGTTTTTTATTTTATACAACTTAGGTGGCAGACAAGCACACGGCCCACCAGATGGAAAGTGGTTACCGTGACCTATGAACGTGTGTAACACCAGTGGAGTCACATCCGTGCTGCCGAAACTGCAAAAACAGGGATTTTCTGTGCATCAGTGCAGAACACAAAAGTTTATATGAAAGTTATCTTTTTCATATTAATGAATATAGATACACTTAAATCTCCGTGTGGTCATGGAGAAAGAATACAAGTATCACGATACCACCTCATTCGAAGAATGTCATAAGAGGTCGGAGGCGGCCTCGGGGTGAAGCCTCTTGTCACTCTAGCAGAAGCAGGCCGCGGCGGAAGTGCGAGATGCGCGCCTCCCCATACCCGGGGCGAGATAGGGACTCCGTGGTCCACGCACCCGAAGAAGACCATCTCATAAGATACGGCCATGGGTCGGCCGGGTCTACGCACAGTCGGCCGGTCGAGACAAAATTTATGCAGGTGGGGAATGCGAGACCCGGGCTTAACCGCATGTGAACGCGGTGATCCCGTGCAATCTATGGCGCACTTTGTCTCGTGCCCCTTGTGTCCTACCTCCTGCATTAAAGACGATACGAATAAAGCCACTGATAGCAAAGTTGAGACGGCACAATTTTATTCGGGAACAATTTAGCGTTAATAGTGAATCATTGATACGAGAAGAAGAAGCTTCCCAAGGAATCATAATAATAATTGTTTATTGACTCAGAAAAATAAGGTACAAAAATAATGGTATTAAAACTAAGGCAATAAATTGAGGCTCGTGCTTAGGTACTACGCTGGTTCCCAAACTAAGCTGAACCTTGTATTTTGGAAGTCAGTGCTCTAACTTTGTACAAGTATTCTAATCGTAATCTAATCGTAGTGTTTAAGTACTAGTTTCTATTAAATACTTGTGTGGGTACTTTTCGGTACCTTCCCTAAAAATTAACCACGACGTAATCTTGACGTAAAATCATTATGACAAGTAAAAGTTGTAATAGAAGATGAAAAAAATGTTGAGGAAGGACTCAACATTTTTTTCCAGAAACGAAGTCTCGAAAACCGGGTGTGGAACAAGATTTCTACTTGGCAACTAAAAAGGTTGTTTGCAACATATTTCTGCTTACAAATTACATATTATTTTTCTAACTCCAAGAGTACAAAGTATCCCCACATAAATATTCATATTCGACCTTTCTTTTCACGTTATAAAAAAAGCAACGGGTTTTTTTAGGAATTTGGGAAGTAGCCTAGTATACGTTGATACCCTGTCGTTATGAAGATACTTGAGAATTCGGTCAGGTCAGGTCCTAAGCACAGTGTTTTAAGGAAACCGATTTGGTGACATCACCTTTTTTTCTACTTTTATGATAGATTTAACTATTTAAAATATCAAAGTAAAACTGTACATAGTTTTTGAAAAGAAAAAAAAAAAGTGAGGTCATTTTTAGTGCTGCAAAAATGATATTTTTTTTTTATATAGAACACGTCAATTAGTCATCGCCTTGCCTGATGGTAAGCTGAAGGCAAAGTCTTAGAAAAGAGGGTCACCATTACTATATGATTATTGAAATACCGTGGATAAATTTCAATAGTATACATATATAGAACCTTATTTAGTAAGAGTTTACACAAAATAAGAACCTTCTAAATCTAAAAATAAAAAAGATATAACATTTTTTTGCTTTTTTTTTGTTTGTATTTTTTTTCTCGAGTATAAAGTAAAACTGGATCGCGAAACTTTCTTAAAATATATGGTTGTATTGACAGTATTTTTTTTCGTATCCTAATTCCTTGTTCACAAAATTGGCTTCCTTAAGACACTGTGCTAAGCTGTATCAACCTCGTATGTATTCAATAACTTCCAATCTGTGGATAAAATAGTACCTATTTATTTAGTGCCAAACATTGTCTTCTGAATAATCCGTTTAGAAAATTCATTGATTGACTCATAGGATTTATTTAAAAAAAACTATTGAACAGTTAGGTTGCCCCTGCTCCCATTAGTAGAGTACCATATAAAACAATAAAATTCTAACAACATTGCAATTTGTCAATACGTGAAAGTAAATATAATCGCTAGCACTGGGACAGCAGTTTTATTTAGGTTTATCGACCGAGCCTCACAGCTCGCGTTAGCGTCGAACAAAACATCGAGCAAATACCGGCCAGCGAGGGGAGTGCGCGGGTAGGCGGGGGCGGTCCGACTGAGCCGCGCGTCGCGCTACCCAACCCAACACATCTAGTGATCTGCGCGCCGCGCAGCTCGACGAACGCGTACAACAATATGTCAGAAGGAAATACCGTTGTTTTCCCACGCAAATTACTAAAAACATTCATCTTACTATACAAAGATCAACCATGTTTGTGGGACAAAGACTGTATTTCTTACAAAGTGAAGCAGAAACGGCATGATGCAGTGACGAAATTGACGAAGCTCGTACAAGAATTCGATCCGAGCGCGACGCGTGTTCATGTGTTGAGGAAGATCGAGAGTTTACGTGCGTGTGTGCGCCGTGAATATAAGAAAGTACTGGAGAGCCGGCGAACGGCAGCGAATGAAGACGAAGTGTATACGCCTCAGCTCTGGTACTACGATTTGTTCTCCTTCATTTTCACTGACGAAGAAAATGAACTGAATTCGTTCAAAGTCAAAGCGGTAAGCAAAATGATGATAAAGAAAGAAAGAAAGAAAATGTTTTATTTTGATTCTCACAGTGTGTTACTTATGTACTATACTTACAACTAACCTTAACCTAGTTATACTCTCACACTGTGTGAGCCTAAATAGGGCCCCATCTCAGCATTAAATGCTAAGCACACTGAGAGTATGCGCAGCGCTGGTTTTCAGATGGGGCCGCTAGGCAGCGCTGACGCTAAGTATTATTAGACCAAACTTTTTGCCTACCGGCAAGTAAAAAATGTAAATAAATAAATACTTACTGCTTATAGGTTATATGTTTTGACAGTTGACAGTTGCTTTTTTAATATTGTCTTTACTAAAATAATCGTCAATGAGTATCAGCGAATGGGTCAGGTCAGGACTATGTCACATATTTTTTTTAATTTTCACTAATTCAATTGGTTACTTCAAAATTGAATCGTGTATATTTAATTAAAGATGTTATTTATAAGTATTAGGTACCAGGATATTTTACCATATTTGAGTAATAGGTACAATTATAATCAGTAATATATTGTGTTATACTTATAATATAACTATTAATAGTCTTGAAACGCCGCTTATCAGCGGTCGCTGACTCATGTTAACTCGCGTGTTTGCGCCAACAAAAATAAATAAAGCGAACACGCCCTACCGTGCGGGGAAGCGGGAGGGACCGAACACCGGCGAACATTTTAGCTTCCCGCGCCCATCCAACACATCCAGTGACCTGCGCGTTGTACAAACTGTCAAACGCGCACAACAACATGTCGGACGGCAACAACGTATTTTTCACTCGCAAATTACTCAAACGTTTCATTCTGTTATACAAAAACCTACCGTGTTTATGGGACAAAGGCTGTGCTTCGTACAAAATAAAACAACAACGGACGGATGCATTGACAACGTTAACGAAATTAGTTCAAGAATACGATCCAAACGCGACTCGAGTGCACATATTAAGAAAGATAGATAGTTTACGCACTTCTGCCCGGCGGGAATTTAAAAAAGTGATAGACAGTAGACAAGTCGCCACTACTGAGGATGAAGTGTATACTCCGCAGTTGTGGTACTACGAATTACTTTCATTCATATTCACTGATGAAGAGAATCATTATAATTCGTTCAAAACGGAACATTCGCCACATGACTCGCCCGAAACACACCTGCCTAAACTAAAATACAAGCGAAATAGGGTGAGTAATTTGAGCGATGCTGTTGTCAAGGTCAAGTTTTTGAGGTTATGTTGATATTTACAAAAAGCTATTATAGTCAAATTATAGTATAATATTATGTCGGTATAGTTGTTTTGTTGTGTAATGTTAGTGTTACATTCAAATAAATTACAATAATTAATTCTAATACATGTAGGTTAGATACGATTGATTTCAACACTTGTTTGTGGTTTGTATGTGTCTGTGTATTCTGTGGTAGGAACAACTTGCCTACGTAAGTGAATAATAAGGTTTGCTTAGAATATAAACGCACCAAATATTAATATAATAGGGAATACTTAGATCGCGGTACATGTAAATGCATTTTAGTTTACACTGGCCGCACCGATCATGGAAAAAATCGAATCATCATGAGTTTAAAACTGTGCTCACTAGATGGTGTTAGATTTACTCCTAACGTAAGTACCTACTTAATGCAAATTATCCCACATTATATTTACCATAATGGAGTATTTGCCTGTAAATAAAATAAATTATTTAACGTAGGTTATTAAATTAATAATGGTAGAAGAGCGGTAAAAGTTGTGTCGGTTCTTATTTTATACTTTTTAATTATTTTAAATCATCCATCATTTTGACGACCTCCGTGGCTAAGCGGTAGAGCATTCGACTGCTATGCAGGGGGCGCGGGTTCGATTCCCGCTCAGTGCAAATATTTGTATGCATGAATATGTATATTTGCATTGGTCTGGGTGTTTCTATATATAATATGTATGTATTTACAAAAAAAAAGTATCTAAGTATGTTTATCCGCATTCTAGATCCCATAACACAAGCTAGTTAAGCTATGCTTACCATGGGTATCTAGATAGCATTGTGTAGAATGTCGTGGAATATTTATTTATTAGGTATTTATTTATCCACCCAACCTAAAATAATAAATGATTAGTCGCTTAAATATTATGACGTCACAATAAATTATTTCATACAAGTTCCCTTATAATGTACCGTTTTGACGTTTAATAAAAAGTAACTAACCACCAGGAGGTAGGCGGTACTTCCCCAGTCGGACTGCTCAATTGGGCGGAAATACCGCCGTGTCCTACCTCCTCTAAATACTTTTTTTTTTAATACCACTAGGGTGGCAGACAAGTACACGGCCCACATGATGGAAAGTGGTCACCGTGGCCTATGGACGTGTGCAAAACCAAGAGAGTCACACTCGCGCTGCCAACCCTGCAAGCATCGAGAGTGTGCCGTCTGTGTAAAAGACAAAGCAGGACAAGCTTTTGGTCTTTCCACTGACGGCACAAAAACACTCCAGTGAGCTCTGGCTACCCTACTCACCGCCGAGAACACAACACAATTTTCCTTCCTTCCTACAATTTTAACCAAAATATTAAGTCCTCCTTCTGCGAGCAAGTAATGCTCGTGAAGGAGGAGGCGGGGCGGGAGCGGCAGCGGGAGCGACGAAGGATCGCAAGCCAAGCTGCCCGCGTACGAAGGGAACTCGGGCGTCGGAGGTCGATGAACGACCTCCGCCCCCCATGAGCGCAGGCCTGGGGGTGACTGGTGGAGCCGCCTGTCACCTTGGCAGATGGAGGCCGCGGCGTCGGCGCGCCTGGCGCGCCTCCCCGTTTTCCGGGGACGAGTTGGGGACTCTGTAGTCCCCACACACCCGAGGAGAGGGCCAGATCGTGAGAGATGGCCCTGGGTCGGCCGGGGTGCGAGGGATATGCCTGTCAACCTCACCTTCGGCAACCAAAACGACCCACAGGCGGCGTGCGTTTTAGTCGGTTCGAGTCCGACATAACCTCTTCCACCGGCTCCTGTGGGGAGGTATCCGTGGGGATTTTGCACACGTAAAAAAAAAGTACTCCTACTTGCTGACGTGTGTTGACACTTGAGCATCAGGGGATCGTCTGAACGCCTCCGAGTACCAATCCAGGTAACAGCGTACTGGGAAAAGTAGAAGTGCTTTCAATTCAACAGAAGAAGTACTTACAAGGGTGTAGCTTCTGTGCCGCGATGTATTTCTCCAACTTCCTCCTCAACACAATCTCCGCCCCATATCTGCCAATCGAGCCGTTGTCTACCAGGAGGAAGTACGCGTGTCTGTTGTTCAGCACTGCCAGCTTCGATCTGAAATAAATGAATTGGATAAGTGGATAATACTATATCGGAGAGGATTTTTTTGACAAGCACACGGACTACCTGGAAGTGGAAAGTGGTTACCGTGGCCTATAGACGTATGCAACATCAGGGGCATCGCATTCGTTCTGAAACAACTATAATTAAAAAACGTTTCCAAATAGTTTAGTGCCCCTACATGTAAAATTTTGCTAATTATCTCAAGTTTCAAATCTAAAGAGTTTAAAACACTTTCAAAGCTGTTCCTCTTAAACTGAAAGTTAATTTAAGCGGTAAACAAGCTTCAAGATGCAATGTGAGCTATGCACATATTGCATCTTAAATTTAATATTATAATAATATTCAGTTCCTTTCGCTATGCCTGCAGTAATGCCTGAAGTGAGATATTTTGTAAACACACTTTCGGAAGAATATTGTGTTTAGCCGACTTTAAGGGAGAAGATTTTCAATTTCGTACCGTGCCGCTACCATACACCACTAAAATTATATTGAAGTGAAAATATCTTAAGACGCGTTGGACATTTTCCGTGGAAGATTGGGAAAAAAATTATTGAACTTGAGAACCGTTACACCGTCTTTTATCAAATTGTTGCAATTCACAGATTCCTCCAATTCTAAGCATGCGACACCTCTCAATAAAAGTTAAAGTAATTATAATGGCCAAGTTTTTACTTCCATCGGTACTCCTAGATTGCCGCCATTTTTAATACTTTATAGCAATACTTTTATATGATTGTGCATTTTATTGCCAGGAATAAAATCTAATAAACTAGCCTCTGTTAAGATCCAATCTATATATCGCACGGCCGTGCTCCCACTCGCCTAACACATATTCAGAGCTGTTTGCAGGTGGTCTGTTCGTGTTTGGAATTGGCAATATATCATGTTTGGATGTTTGTTACTCTAAAACGATCGAACAGTTGAATAAATCAGGCTGATATTGGGATAGATTGGAATCTGGGTTAGTACATAGGCTAGTTATTTATCCCTGGAATAAGTTCCCATGGATTGCTGTAACGAGATTTGAATTCCACTCAAACAGAGAAGTTATTAAAAAATGATGACTTCAATAACAAAAAAAGTATTTTACATACGTACATACATACGTATAAACACGCCTTTATCCTCGCAGGGCTAATCAGAGGTGAATTAACACCCACATTTAACCAATCATTGTATTCGGTCCCACTTAATAGGGTGAGCCTATTACCGCTTGTCGGGCACTATTGTTGACTCGAGCCATGCATCTGAGGCAGAGTCTGGGCTGTATATCTGTCTGCTGTTAAACAGCCCTATCCCTTAGTCGTCTTGTACGACACCACATGGGAAGAGATGAGGTGGCCCAAATTCTACTCTGCCGGGAACCACGTACCTACACGAAAGTATTTTATGATTCTATATAAACTTTCAAATGCATCAGAAAAAACAAGGAAAAGTCCCAAAAGTTATTTCATTGATCTATTCATCTATATATTGGGTGAGTGATACGCTAGTTGCTTTGCAATGTTCGGTAGGTAAATACATGTTGAAAGCTTCGCATATACAGCATCTCTCGATCTCGCGTTTTTTTAAAAAAGATCTCTCGCGTAAAAGGTACTGTCAAATGGTTTTATTTGTAGACAAAATCTCTACATCCAAGGATTTCACCTTTCCTGTCTCTGTTTACGTAGCCTGATTGTATGTACTTACTACTCGAAAAGTTTATTATTTTACCTGTTATTCAAATACGTATATTCTGGTGTCATATTCAGGATT
Organism: Eilema griseolum; assembly: GCA_963662185.1. Classification (NCBI taxonomy): domain Eukaryota; kingdom Metazoa; phylum Arthropoda; class Insecta; order Lepidoptera; family Erebidae; genus Eilema; species Eilema griseolum. The sequence goes on along the minus strand of OY759248.1, from coordinate 5,982,708 downwards.
TTTGTATTTTAATAATGACAAAAGTTTATTTTGATCTGTAATATAATATACTAGCCGACCCGCTCCAGTCCGCCCGTGGCATACTTGGAAACTTCGTATTACCTGAATCTGAATCCGTTATTCGAATTATATAACCTATTAGCCTTCCTGAATAAACGAACTATTGAGCACAAAATATTTTTTTCAATTAAATACAGTAGTTTCTGAGATTAGCGCATTCAACAAAAAAATAGTTTTATAATATTAGTATAGAATATTTGTAGTATACAATGCTATGTTGGTTCCTGGTAGAAACTTGGTGGCACAAATTTGTCTCAAGTTTCGACCGGGTAGGTACCACCGTGCACTATTGCGAAAAACCCTCCATAGCAATTCAATCTCGGTTGGATTGTGTTCAGGGGTCAGCATGTGCATAGCCGGGCAGAGGTGGTGGTTGTCGCAGCACTAGTGGGACCAGTGGGTCTTGGCGTAGTCTAGTGGGGATGGCGCGGGGCGATGCGCCGAACAGGGAGACCTGTAGAAACGGTGGTGCCGCTGGCCGCCCGCGGTATAGTACAGGGGCCCAACTGGGGTTAACCACCTTGGGAGGCTGCCTCACCAGGCCGCGCATAATCCCGATATGGTTCGTCGTGCCGGTTGGTGACCGGATTTGGGAGCCCGGCGACCATACTCGGGGGGGTACGGGGGCCCTTCCGTTCGGCGCGTCGGCTCTCGCCATGCCTCACATTCATAGATAAAACCAATATCCCGCGCTTTGTCACACGGTGCTGCGGCGGCAATCACTTCTTTTTTTCACGCCTTCTCCCACCCAAACTCATGGCAGCGCAATTTATAGAAAAAGGCAACACAGCGGCTCGTCACACTCCCAAAAGCTTGCTATTTGAGGTGGAGTCCACTAACATCTGTGGGCTCCATGCAAACCTCAACGCCGTCCACCAACACCTAGAGACGGCGAAACCTGCCATGTTTTTTCTAACGGAGACGCAAATACACCGCCCTGACGACACGACCTACTTGCTCTACCCTGGCTATGTTCTTGAGGAAAGTTTTCGTGCAAAAGCCGGGGTGTGCGTGTTTGTTAGGGCGGATGTTTGCTGTCGCCGTTTGCGCTGCCTAGAGGACCCATCCTTCTCCGTCCTTTGGGTACACGTAGACCATGGCCCTACGAGTCAGATCTATGTGTGCCTCTACCGTTCCCATACAGGAGATGCTGAGACAACTCGACTCTTTGAATATCTGAGTCAGGCGGCAGATGATGCGCAGGAGCGATTTCCGAATGCCGAAATGGTATTTTTGGGGGATTTTAACGCCCACCACGAGATCTGGTTGGGCTCCTCCAAAACAGACCATGCGGGAAGAGCCGCCCACGCATTTGCTCTGGCGCACGGCCTGACCCAATTGGTGCACGAGGTCACTAGGATACCAAGAAGGTCGGGCCAAGCACCTTCTCTGCTAGACCTTCTGCTGACGAGTGATTCGGACCGGTACAGTGTATCGGTGCGAGCCGCGTTAGGCAACTCTGACCACTGCCTGGTCTGTTCCACGGTGCCTATTATGGCGCCCCCACGATCCGTGCGGGGGAAGCGGCGTCTCTGGCACTACTCGTCAGCGGACTGGGATGGACTTCGTGACTATTTTGCGTCCATCCCGTGGGTTGAGCGCTGCTTTGAAGGTAAGAACCCATCGGATTGTGCTACTGCTGTCGCCGGTGAGATCGGTCTGGGTATGGAATACTATATCTCATACACCGATGTCACCGGTGACCGCGGGGTGCGCCCTTGGTTCGGGCGCGAGTGCGCGGAAGCTGTTGAACAAAAACAGTCTGCGTACCGCGCTTGGGTAAGGGCGCGCGCCACGCGCCATCCCAATCTGGGCCACTTCAAGGCAGCGTACAACAGAGCCACAAAGGTCTGTAGAAGGGCCTATGTCAGAGCGGATGCCCTGCGCATAGCGCGGCTTGGTCAAGAGCTAGTGATGCATCCCACGGGAAGCCGTGGCTACTGGCGACTGGCTAAAGCCGTGCAAGCCAACTTCTGTCAGCCTTCGCTGCCTCCGCTGCGTAACCCTGATGGATCCCTGGCCCATGAGTCGCAAGAGAAGGCAAATCTGCTGGCTAATCTCTTTGCGGCCAACTCCCGAATCGATGATTGTGGTACGCAGCCACCAACACTACCCGACAGTGACCACGCGATGCCTGATATCCATATCAGGCAACGCGATGTCCGTGCAGTGCTGCAATCACTCGATGTCCGGAAAGCCAGTGGTCCGGATGGTATTCCAGCGGTAGTTTTGAAAAAATGTGCAGCGGAGTTGTCTCCAATGCTTACGCGCCTGTACCGGCTATCCTACAGTTCGGGTACAGTGCCTTTGCCTTGGAAAGAGGCGAATGTTCAGCCGATTCCCAAGAAGGGGGATCGCTCGGAGCCAGCCAACTATCGACCCATAGCCGTCACCTCAGTGCTGTGCAAAGTGTTGGAGCACATAATTAACAAACAGCTCATGCGGCACCTAGAGGATCACTCCTTAATTAATGACCGGCAATATGGCTTCAGACCGAAACGGTCAACGGGTGATCTTCTAGCATACGTTACCCATCTTTGGGGTGAGGCTATGGACAAGCACGGCGAGTCACTGGCAATTAGTCTTGACATCGCCAAAGCTTTCGATAGAGTCTGGCACAAATCGCTTCTTTCTAAGCTACCTGCCTTTGGTCTGCCTTCTAGGCTGTGCAACTGGGTTGCTAGCTTCCTGCAGGGGCGCCGTATTCGCGTCCTTTGTGACGGACGAGCTTCAGAGTTTCTGCAGGTTAATGCTGGCGTGCCCCAGGGGTCCGTCTTATCACCCACTCTCTTTCTTCTGCATATCAACGACATGCTGTCTACCGGCAATGTTCATTGTTATGCAGACGATAGCACTTTACATGGGAGTTATCATGGACATCCAGCGGCCAAGCAGTCAGATATCGCAGAGAAAAGGCAGCTTCTTGTCACTGAGCTTGACGGGGTCCTGAATCACATTTCTCAATGGGGCTCTGAGAACCTGGTTGAGTTCAATGCCAAGAAGACGCAGGCATGTGCGTTTACAGCAAAAGTATCTTCTTTCCTTCCCCTCCCCACTCTTCAGAGCACGCCACTGCCGCTGCAGGACAATCTCAATATCCTAGGTATGGATGTTCGCTGCAACCTGAATAACAAAAACTACATCGAAAGCATCATCAAAACAGCCTCACGAAAACTCGGAGTCCTGAACAGAGTGAGACGATTTTTCACGCCGGAGCAGCGGTGTCTTCTATACAAGACACAAATTCGCTCCTGTGTGGAGTACTGCTCGCATCTCTGGGATGGTTCAGCAAAGTACTTACTAGATGCTCTCGACAGGTTGCAGCGACGTGCGATCCGCATCATTGGGAATCCCGAGATCACGAACACCCTAGAACCTTTACAGCTGCGTAGAGATGTTGCGTCCATGGCTGTATTTTACCGTCTGTACCATGGGGAGTGTTCTGATGAGCTCTTCCAATTAGTCCCACCCTCCCCTTTCCTACACAGGACAACGCGTGCAGGTCTTAGATGTCATCCGCATACGGTGCAAAACATCCGATCAAGAACCAAGCGGTTCGGAGACTCTTTCCTCTGTCGCACCATTAAGGCCTGGAATTCATTACCAGCTCACGTGTTTCCTTCTTCCTACAGTCCCGGGTCCTTTAAGCGGGGCGTGAAAAAGCATATGATAAGGCCGTCAAGCTGAGTGTCACCATTGTCACACGGTATGTGTAAGTAATGGTGACCCTCTTTTCTGGGATTTTGCCTTCAGCTTACCATCAGGCAAGGCGAAGTCCAATTGACGTGTCCTATATAAAAAAAAAATAAAAAAAAATACTTGTCTGAATAGTCTCCGAATAGGTAACCATTCTCAGCACAACCACACCTTCTATGCCATGAAGAGGCAATTTCAAACCAATTCGACATTTTAGTGGTCTAAAATCGAGTTTTTTAAAATTATTTTTATGTTATTTTATTAAAACCATAAATTATACACAATAGTATAAGTAAAGAGTCTTTGTCTCTTGTACTAAGTTGTTAATCTGTATCTCAGGTGATAATTCCTTCCCACGTTACAGTACGGCTTGTCCTGCTTTGTCCTCCACACTGACGGCACAGATACTCTGTGCTTACAGGGTCGGCAGCGCGAGTGTGGCTTCTCTGATGTTACACACGTCCACAGGCCACGGTAACCACTTTCCATCAGGTGGGCCGTGCGCTTGTCTGCCACCTAAGTGGTATAATTTTTTTTTTACCACAGACAAGCACACAACATACACAAAACTACAAACATATAGAAATTTAATAAAAGCATGTTGGAACTGGGCAATGTTTCCTTAAGTAACATAATTTAGAATGCCCGCCCGCATCACACTACTTGTTTTGTCACGGCTCCTTTTTATTTACAAGGTGCTAACCTCCTAATTTGCTTAAACACACAACCTATGTCAGGTTATGTCAGGGACTGTTTGATATCTCAAGCGGTGACACGGGATCTGAATTTAAATGTGGATAAATATACCGAAAATGTGGAATGCTTAAAAGAAATAAATATATATACGTACATACATATTAACGCTATTTTTTAAATAAATAGACTTACGCAGAAATAGTCATACCAAACACACTAGACATACATAGGAACTGAACCTAAGAGACGGAAAGGCTCCTGCGTAATGGCCGCGTTCCTTACCGATACTCCACGGAGGCTGTCAATAGTTGTTACGTTTATATACGATCTATACCTAGCTTTCCATGGTAATTGTTCATTCCACTCGGTAACGTCCGAACTTGCAGCTGAAAAGTCCGCAAGATATAAAACAGGATTGTCAGATATTGGTACGAGTTCGAAGAATTGACCTACTTCGTGTTAATTGAACTTGTTGGGTTGGGTATCCAACTTTCGCATATTTTGTGAAAGAACTTCCTCAAACAAAAATATAGTCCAATTAGCTACGAATACACTTCTAAAAGATAATATTCACAAATTTTACATTCTTTAATAATGTAACGGAAATTAAATTAACTTATGAAGGTTTATATTTTAACTAGCTTTTACCCGCAGATCCGCCCGCGTAGATGTTGGTCTAGTCTACGTAACATACCAAATTTCATCAGAATGGGTTTAGTGGTTTTGGCATGAATGCGTAACATAAAGATAAGATAAGCTAAGATAATATTATTGTAAACCAACACATTACAGTACATGTACGGGCGATAACATTATGAAAATATAATGCTTGACGGCAAGTTGAATCAATCCACAGTTCGGAACTCATGGTTTTGATCCGATTCAAAATTGGATAAAATCGTATCTGATCTTCGAAAAGATCGCATCGGATGGACGAATCTTTCATAAATAATTTAACATTTAGGTTCTGTACAAAACTTCTAACTTACGGAACTTCTAAGTATATACGGTCATCTACACACACACATATTTCCACGGTCAGATTTGCTTCCGACCGATTGAATTGTAAATAGTAAAGCGTCTTGCACAGGCACTTAGGGGTATTGCTTGAGTGATTGCCGATGCTTTTCCGCATTGAATTTTAAACTTACTTTATTTATTTCCTGAGAAAACTACTGATTTATATTTGAAACATTTTCTCTGCACTATTTGTGTTTTAAGAGTAAAGTTACATGAATATAAGCGAGCCAAACTTAGAAGAAAACTAATTATTATGTTAGTCATTGGATAAGTTTCATTGCAAGTCCTCAAGCTATTGTTAGAAGTGTATGACCATGTGCTGAGATTTCATCAAGATCTACGGCGCCAATACACCTTCTGATTAACGGCCTAAACTAGAGTATTGGCTGTTAATCAGCAGGTTAATCGCTAAAGTCCTGCGGACAAGATGGGGGACTCCGTGGTCCCTACACCCGAAGAGGCCGTCCGGCCGAGCTGCGAGGCACATGTCTATGATAACCTCACCTTCGGCTACCTACAGTCCACACAATCGGCATGCGTTTTAGACAATTATAGTTTGACATAACCTCCCCCACCGGCACCGGTGGGAGGAGGCAGATATCCGTGGGGATTTGGTGCACAATAAAAAAAAGTTAATCCCTAGAGGGAAAGTTAGAACAGTAGATGGAATCAGTTCCCACAAAGTCAAGATAAGTCAAATTAATGATGGAGAGGGAGAGTAAAGCTTTATCTTGCTTACAAACCCAAAAAACCCTACACCAGAGTCTCGACCGTCAAACAAAAAGTGGCTTGTACCTGAGGTTGGAATGGACTCTAAAGATATTTATGGGGCCTCAAAGACACCCTTAGTTTGGATCTTTCTACAAGGGTTAGGCTTCTAAATATGACATAATAACCTAAATATAATAAATCAATTTCAGGATTCAGAAGCAGACGACGATGTGGAAGATGATGATGTACATCCATTCGAGACAAGTATGGAGCACAATTACACAGAGTACAACTCGAGCAATCTAGGGGAAATGCCCGAGAACTCCAGCAAGAGGTACAGCAATTTTGAAGAAGAGAAGAATAAGAGGCACTGTACAGAGATAGAAGACGAATATGATGCTATAGGTAAGAACATAAACTATTCGGTTTATGCGTCCCGTGCTAAATTTTGAAATCACATCCTGGAATCTCTACACTCTCATCCATGCACAGTTTGTCTACTAGTATGATAGAAATAGTTGTTAAGTAAGTAGGTTCTTTTTACACTAGTATCTAAGGTCACTGTTGAGTGCAGTCGTGAGGAATTTTACTGTCTGTATACCTGGGGATATAAGTCGCACAACTGCTCAAAAAAGGAGACCCTCAAAAAGGTGAAAAAGTCTATTAGGGCCGTTTTCTACATACAATACGCGATTTTACAGACGCGAGCGCTATATTGCGGACTTAGAACCGCGAAGAGATTTCATTTATGATGCTGGATACACGTTTCTCTGAGTCTTGTACCGTGAAAACCCTGCGTTATACTTTAAACAGTTACATATATTTAGCCCTACGTAATAGGGTGAGCCTACATTTCGCGGTTAAACTTCTGAATTCAAACTTGACAACGCAGTACTTTGGTAAATAGAGATGTCTGAACCACTATTCCGTTCGCTTTAACAACTAAAACGAAGTCGCCAACAGAGCTAGTTTACCAATTAACTACAGAAACTCTGAAATCAGTCCCAAGAATTTGCAGAGAGTAAACTGTTGGTCGTTGGCAATATTTCTCGCAACAAGTGCGCTCCACCGCCGAGCACAAATCGTTTGAGCCTTGAAAAGTGAAATAATTTCGCAGATTGAATGGTACTGAACTGTAAAATCAAATTTAGCTCCAAAATCTCAAAGTTCCTATCAAGTACAAGGTTTAATGATTAAACTTAGCAAAGGTACCGACAAAAAAATATGCAACTTGGGAGTTTGGAGTAACCATGCTGCATATTGTTTAATAAGTTAGATCTGTTTTAAATGAAGTAAAGACCTCTGTACGACAATAAACTGCACAAATAAATATTATACATACCTAAGATACCTACCCACGCACAATATAACAACGGCCGATAGATTAAGAACCATCATGAAATAAGTTTAATTTGATTTGAAATAGGGCGCGTCAATATGACTTCACCTTACCCGATTAGTTAAAAAGTGCGCAAGTGCAAGTAATTAAGTTGATTTCTGGAAACGAATGATCGGTACGTCTGCGCCTGCAATACGAGCAAACACTTTTTTCATTCTTCCCGATCTCGTCAGAACTTCGAAATTCAAAGTATGTTTAAACAAACACTCTTGGGAACAACAGGAAATAACCAAATTAACCTGTCAAAATATCTACCATTATTTTGAATTTGCTGAGACAATCTAGTTGCCCGCGGCTTCTATCGCATGAAATTTCCGCAACGCATGGGAACATATTTCCGAGTCAAAAAGATAGCCCATGTGATATTCCAGACTATAATCTATTCCTGAAGCACGTTTCAACCAGATCCGTTCAGCCGTTAAAGCGTGATTGAATAACAAACATCCAAACTATTCAACGAACTTTAATATTAGTAGGATGATTAACATAATAACTATAAAATCTTTCAGGTATAAACGTAGCGGCCAAGCTCCGTAACCTTCCCTCCAACACGAGGATCCTGGCAGAGAAGTTGATAAACGATGTGCTGTTCCAAGCGCAGACAAACGCGCTCACCACCGCGACCATCATCAGTACCCCTGACCCTTTTAAGTGATAATAGTATAGTAGACGTAATTTCTTTAAGTTCCTATTAAATTTTATTTCGTTTTTACAAAGGAAGTTTTAATATTATAGACCTATAGTTTTGTATATTTTTCCAGTCTTTGTATATTTTTCCAGTGGTTTGTCTTTGCAAAAACAATCGCGAACAAACCAAAACTAAATCGCGAGTGGATAAATTAAGCATTGTGTGTCGTGAACGTGATCGAGGTCGGGTTCGAGTTTGTAATGAGAGTGAAACCAGTGGTTGTGTAGATAGGTATAATGAAAGAACTCGAAAGAGGGTAGATCGATATATTTATTCCAAAAAAACTTTTTCACTGTTTACCACCAATACTGTTCCTCCGTGATAATGGTGCTTGCAAAAATGCCGAAATATCGGAAACTCATAACACCACATCATGATAAATATCCCGATAGCCTTAATACTAAAGTTTTTATATTCTAGCCCTAAATTCAAGTGTTAAATAGTACAAGATTCGTATAACTTGTTTGCAAAACGTTCACTTCGAAAATGTGCAAAAAAACCTTTTAGTAACATGTTATCGGTTTTAATAAATTAATTTGATATATTTTACAAACTGAAATGTAAGAAAATATTATGTAAGTACTTTATGTTATAAGAATGATAATAAACTGTATTTTTATTTATTTTAGTTAATTACCGAATGAAGCCGAGATTTACTGTGTCTAAAACTAAAAAATTGTAACATCTTATCTAAAATATGAATAAAAAATATCGAATTCGCTGGTACATTATTTTGCTGTGTTTACGAAATTGCCAAAAAAACTTTTTTTTATTAATGGTTCTGTGCTTTTAGCATCAATTCCGCCAATGTCCCGTAGTAAAGCCATTATCGACGAAGATAAAGTGGACCAGCGTGTGACCGGTTACAGAAGTTTGTAGATACTCCCCGCAGAATCATGTGACAATGGTGACACTCAGCTAGACGGCCTCATCATATGCTTTTTCACGCCCCGCTTAAATACTTTCCCGAAAAATCTTGTTATTCATATTATGTTGCGATGACATTTAAACAAAATCATTTCAAATAGCCCATTCTCTTTTGTTGAGTGTAGCGTAGCGTGAAAGAAGGGAGAATCCAAGTGGAATTTGGGATAATCAAAATCGAGGATGATGCCTACAAGAAATATTAGAAACGTGATCTAATAAGTAATTCTGATACATTTACAAATAAATACGTTTGGAGTGAGGGTAGACTTGTATCAAAATTAAATAAAGTATCGCGAAATTGTGAAATCAGATGTACCTACATGCGTTCGACATACACGTGTTTGACAACTCATGATCTTGGAAGGAGGAAACTACAATAGTTTCTGACCTATAGCCTTAAGTAGTTCAACATATATAGTATAGATAATAGGGGGTGAACCTATTGCCCTATTCAGGGTATTGTATTGTTGACACTTGTCTTGCATCTGAGGCTGAGTCTGGGCTGTATATATCTGTCTGGTGTCGCTTTATACGACACCGCATGAGAAGAGAAGGGGTGATCCAAATTATACTCTGCTGGAAATCACGCAGTCGTAGTAGTCGGAGAGAAGAGAGAAATTAAGCGAAAAGTGTGAGAGGATCACTAAGATTAGTAGATCTAAAAAGTCTACTTTATTAGAATTGCATTTATATGCGAAATTAGAATCCCTTAAGTCAATAGATTCTTGTCATTCTGCACATATGAGTAAAATTACGATTACAGGAATCTATCGAGATCTACAAGAAGTTCATAAAGCGGGTTTGCTCAATGTAGCCTTTTAGACCCGCAGCTCGCTTCAATTTTGTAAAGCTGCTTGCAATATTCGGACCTATAATTTTAATATTTTATTTTAATATGAAAGTATCAAACTGTCAATCCGATGTGAAAAGTTGAACCCATATTTTTGATTATCTTTTTTTGAGTACATTTTTAATACAGAGTGTTAGTTACCGAAATAGTATTTCCATTAAATCCCTCCAACTAAGCTATATTGCTCGTATTAGGAGTGGATTTATATCGGTATGGAAATGACCAGGATTTCAGCCTTGGACCATTCAATTCTACAACCGACTCCTTACCAACAGAGCTTTAATTTTTAAGTTGTGAGAAAAAAGTGTTGCCAAATATTAAGCTACACGTCCACCTACCTCGAAATACGGTTAACAACACGCAACACCAGCATTTAACGCATTACGTAATTCAATTACCGCCTTACCAGTCGCATTACGAGCGTTATTAGATGTTACCCAGTAATTAGGGGCAAAATTACTCTTAATAGCAATCTATTACGTTACTGTTTAAAGTTTTAATACATTTTTGCTTGGTTTGGCAGTCATTAGTACCTCTGTATGAAAAAGCTCTACACAAATATGGTAGACTAAATGACTTCCCATTTAGCTTCATGAATGGGAATCACCATTGTAGAAATAAATATCAGCGAATACCTTTGGATATTGTGCGCCTACCCACCATTACTTTTAATATGAACGGTTAGGCTGGCGACACACCATACTCACAATGTCAGATTTTATAGGCACTGTGTTTTTTTGGTTTTAGTATCTTAATCACTGGATTCCACATTCCGGATAGTTTTAATCCATCTTCCCTATTGTATTTTTTTTTATTTCAGTGGCTTCACGCACAGTCAATGAATAGTAGTGACGATCAGTGGAGAGGAGTTTGGGTTGATGAAGCTCACCTTTGGATTTTTAAGCTGTATAGGAATTTTAAGACTCTTGGAACCCATCCAACTGTAAGCTAGTGTACTTGCTTATTGACAGATGAGTTTTTGATGCAGGTTTTCCTCTTGAGGTTGGTGAGGTTCAGTGAGAGTGAGGTTAGACGGCAGATACTCGCATTACAGCTGCATAAGTTATATTCAAAGGAGGCTAAGCGGAGAAGCTTTGAAAGGAACCAGGAACCACGCTAAGATGATAAACCTTAGCGTTCTTAACATGACTTTCTCATATCTTCTATCTATATACTAGTAATAAAGCACAAAAAGTTTGTTTGTTTGAAAGTGCTAATCTCTGTAACTACCTGTGCAACTTGAAAGCTCTTTTTTCTTTTCGGCCCATTTCTTGAGGAAGGTTATGAATTACATTACGCTACGTACTTTACGCATAAACAGTGAGTGTTCTGACGAGCTCTTCCAACTAATCCCACCCTCTCCTTTCCTGTACAGGACAACACATGCAGGGCTTAGATGTCACCCTCACACTGTGCAGAATATACGAGCAAGAACCAAGCGGTTCGGAGACTCTTTTCTTTGCCGCACTACCAACACCTGGAATTCATTACCAGCTCATGTGTTTCCTTCTTCCTACAGTCCCGAGTCCTTTAAGCGGGGCGTGAAAAAGCATCTGATGAGGCCGCCAAGCTGAGTGCCACCATTGTAATATTACTTAGTGTCTGTAATGGTTACCCTCTTTCATGCGGCAGCGGGAGCGACGAAGGATCGCAAGACAAGCTGCCCGCATACGAAGGCAACTCGGGCGTCGGAGGTCGATGAACGACCTCCGCCCCCCATGAGCGCTGGCCTGGGGGTGACAGGTGGAGCCGCCTGTCACCCTGGCAGAAGCAGGCCGCGGCGGTGGCGCGCGTTGCGCGCCTCCCCGTTTCCGGGGACGAGTTGGGGACTCTGTAGTCCCCACACCCGAGAAGAGGGCCAGATCGTGAGAGATGGCCCTGGGTAGGTCGGGGTGCGAGGGATATGCCTGTCAACCTCACCTTCGGCAACCAAAGCGACCCACAGTATTATCGGTATCGTCGGTTCGAGTCCGACATAACCTCCTCCACCGGCTCCGGTGGGGAGGTATCCGTGTGGATTTTGCGCACGTAAAAGAAAAAAAAACCCTCTTTCATGAGACTTTACCTTTAGTTTACCATTAGACGAGGTGAAGTCAATTGGTGTGTCCTATATTAAAAACAGAACAGCAGAGTACAGCTAATTCAAATATTAACGCCATCTAATGGGTCCGAAGCTGGTGAGGATATCTTATCCGCTTACCTTGGAGAAGCTATAGCATGGTACGGCACGTCCCGGCCTCGTCCGACGAGCTCATTGGCTCCTTCCACGATGCCCCAAGGGGCTATACCGATGCTGACGACCCTGCCTGCTCGCTGGGACCTCTCCAGTTGTAAGGCGTCGCCCACTTGCCGGGTCACACCTGTAGAAAGGAAAGCGAGTGTGTGAGTGACAATAATATATTTGTAGGTAAGTCTATTGTAGAAGGAGCTAAACATTACTAGTGTAAAACTAGCCCGGAGTTTTACCTACCATGTTTATTATTTTTGCAGAGCAACCGATATTTCGGCGCTGTTACAAACGCCATGATCACGGTGTAACCGCCGAAGTATCGGTTGCGCAACAAAAATATTTTCTTTTCTATAAACTCACGCCTATATCCCCGAAGGGGTAGGCAGAAGTGCTAGCACCCACATTTCGCCAGTTTATGTTTAGGTCCCAATGTTGGCTAGCCTATTGCCATTATCGCACTCCGTATGACTCTAACTTAAATATATTCATGGACAAACTCGAGACATTATTGGAGCACTTTTTCAATGGGAAATGCTGTATTGTAGGCGACTTCAATATTGATCCTCACTCAGAGTATCAAAAAGGAATAAATTTCATGAATTTGCTGACATGCTATAATTTTAGACCGCTGGTAAACTCCATAACTTTCATTCGAGGTGATCGTGAATCATGCATTGACAATGTACTAACTAATGTTCATGACGATTGCATTCAGAACTGTGATGTTGATCACAATAGACTAGGTGATGGCCATGCAGGATTAATATGCGGTGTGACATACAGTAATACATCAAATAAATTCAATAATTCTAGGACATTTATTAATAAAAGAATTTTTAATTATAAGAACAGAAATATTTATAGAAATAGGTTATTAAATCAGAATTGGAACAGTATGGGTATAAATACTTTTATAAAAAAATTTGACATGACTTTCAAACGGACCTTTAAAAAACATAAAAGTCAAGTTCGTCTTGATCCTATGACCGGTCTCCGTTGGGTCGCGAAAGGCATCAAGGTTTCCAGTAAAATGAAACGATTCCTAGTGGTAGGTAAAAGTATAAACAACGACTGCAGTGTAATTGACTATAGGCGGAGGTATATTACTGTATTCAACAGGGTCATAAAAAATGCTAAAAGGCTCTCAATTCAGAATCAGATTGCAAGATTTAAAAACGTCTCGTGAGGCATCTGGAAAATAGTTAATCGACACAGAAATAAGGGTCAGAATAAGAAAGAAAGACTAATTCTAAAGTCAAATGGCAGGGTTATTGCAAATCCATCTGAAGTGGCAAACATATTTGCAAGTGAATTTGGTAAAGTTTTCAGTCAGGTTCATAGTTATTCAACATTAGCACTAAAAATTTTAGAGGAACATACAAATAAAATTGAAAAAGAAATAGAATGGGACCCCGTCACACCTAGTGAAGTGTTTAGGATCATCAATACCATGAAGTTAAAATCATCTTGTGGATATGATGATATGCCTATAACAGTAATTAAGGAAAATATTGACATATTATCTGTACCTCTATGTAATTTTTATAACAAGTGTTTTGACGAGGGTATTTTTCCCGAACAGTATAAAATAGCAAAGGTTATTCCCGTGCACAAAAAAGGGTCCAAAACTGACTCTGCTATGTATAGACCTATTTCAATACTGCCGACATTATCGAAAGTTTTAGAAAAGTTGATGAGGATAAGACTCGTTCGACATTTGAATTTGAATAAAGCACTAAACCTAAGAAGTATGGATATCAAAAGAATGTTGGCACCCAAGACGCTATAGACACCTTGATAAAAGATATCATCAGTCGGTTAAATGAAAAGAAAAAAGTAGCGGGACTTTTTCTTGATCTGAGTGCCGCTTTTGATACCATAAACCACGAGCTACTGTTAATAAAGTTGGAACACTATGGAATAAGAGGAAAGGCCAATAACATCTTTCAGTCATATTTACAGAATCGTAAGATGTACGTAGAATTAAAAGCCACTGATACCGAAGATACCCATGGGAAAAACAAGTGCGAAGAGTCATATAGGTCAAAGATGATACAAATTAGAACAGGTGTTCCACAAGGGTCGATTTTGGGGCCTGTTCTCTTCATTACGTTCATAAACGACCTTATAAACTACGTAACTCAAATAGCATCTGGTGAAATCCAATTAGTTATGTTCGCTGATGACACAAACGCTGTGATATCTGCAGATAATCTAGATGCTCTCAAATCAGCAATAGATCAAGCTTTAGAAATATTTTATAATTGGTTCTCAGCAAACAGCCTTCAGCTAAACCCTAATAAGACTCAGGTTATTTTATTTAGATCAACTGCTCAAAACGGAAGTATTATTGATTGCACTTTAAATGGTAAAAAGGTAAGCCCAGTAAGTACTGTTAAGTTTCTGGGTGTATATGTTGACGAGCTACTAAATTGGAAAGATGAACTTGCCAACCTGGAGAAAGCAATAAGTTCAGCCTGCTATGTTCTAAGAAGCCTGCGCAACGATGTTGAATTGGAACATTTAAAAATGGTCTACCATGCGCTAGTAGAGTCTAGGCTTAGATACAGCATTCTTTTCTGGGGAGGTAGCTATGACTACAATATAACAGGAGCTTTCATCCTTCAGAAGAGAGCTATACGAACAATGGTGCGTATAAGACAGGATGAGTCATGCAAAGAGCACTTCAATGATCTGGGTATCTTGACCGTTCCAAGCTTGTATGTTCTGGTATTGATGACACATTTTGCAAAACACGTACATGAATATGAAACCGAAGAAGAAAGAAAGATCAGAGAGAGCACGCGCAGGATGGATTTCCAAAGTATAGTTCGTCCTCATTTGAACATCGTCAAACATAGCACGATGTACAATTCTACCAGGTTGTTTAATAAGCTACCATTAGAGTTGAAAGGTCTTCTATATGAAAAAGAGTTCCATAGGGAGTTAAAAGTGTTCCTATTGAAAGGGTGCTACTATTCAATCGAGGAATTGTAGGTAATTTTTTATTTTTTTGTCAATTTTATTATATTTGACATTTTGTTTTATTTTATTTTGATTTAATTTTGGTATATTATTTGGTATTTGGACTTGGCTTCTGAAATTTATATTATTGACATGAGTAATTTATGACTTGACGTGAATAAAAATTGACATGTATTGTATAAATCTGACTTTGTGTACTAATAATTGATTTTGTCTTTTTTATAGTTCCTTATTGTTTAATTATTGTAAATTTTTGATAGACTTGAAATGAATTATTATAATAACATTATGTATGTTCAAACACAGTGTAAATTGTCACTGAATAAATAAATAAGAAATAAGAACGGGCACTTAAATACCTAGGACGAAAATAATAAACATGGTAAATATCCCGGCGAGTTTTACACTACTAATGTAAATGACCATTTATATTTCAAAACATACAGGAGCTAAACAGTCTACTGCAGGGAATAAACCCGTGGAAAAAAAAGGTAAGTTACCAAGCTAAGTGTCATCATTGTAACATGGTATATGTAAGTAATGGTGACCCCTTTTATGAGACTTTGCCTTCAGCTAACCATCAGGCGAGGTGAAGTCTAATTGACGAGTCATATATAAAAATATCACATTAAAAATGTATTTTTCTTTTGTAGCCTGATGGTAAGCAGAAGGCAAAGTCTCAGGAAAGAGGGTCACTATTACAGACACGTACCAAGTTACAATGGTGGCGACACTCAGCATTACAACCTCATTAAATGTTTCACGCCCGGCTCAAAGGATCCGGGACTGTTTTATAACTTTGTGCAATTTCGTATTTTTTTCAAATATATATAATTATATTATAAAACATTTTTTTATACCACTTAGGTGCCACTTAGGAGGTAGGACACGGCGGTATATCCGCCCGATTGAGCAGTCCGACTGGGGAAGTACCTCCGCACTACAGAATACCGCGGTTATAATAACTTCGTGTTGTGTTCCCAGCGGTGAGTAGGGTAGCCAGAGCTCACTGGAGAATTTGTGCTGTCAGTGGGATGACTAATGGCTTGTCCTGATTTGTCTTCTACTGACGGCACAGAAACTCTGTACTTACAGGGTTGGCAGCGCGACTGTGCCTCCTCTGGTGTTACAGACGTCCATAGGCCACGGTAACTACTTTCCATCAGGTGGGCCGTGTGCTTGTCTGCCAACTAAGTGGTATAAAAAAAAAAAAAAACACGGCCCACCTGATGGAAAGTGGTTACCGTGGCATATGGACGTGTGTAACATCAGAGAAGCCACACTCGCGCTGCCGACCCTGTAAGCACAGAGTTTCTGTGCCGTCAGTGTAGAGGACAAAGCAGGACAATCCTTTAGTTTTCCCACTGACAGCACAAATTCTCCATTGAGCTCTGGCTATCCTACTCACCGCTGGGAACACAACACGAAGCTCAAATTAATACCGCCGTGTCCTACCTCCTACAAAAATATATAGGTATATAAACCTATTATATATTTTTTCTAGAAAAAATATAAATATATTTTTAAGGACCAACACTTGATTCCTCTTTAAAAAAAATACGAAATCGGACGAAGACAGACCATAGAGTTTATAAACAGTATTTATGTAGCCTAAGACAGAACCATAAAACAAAAATGGTATAGTGTAATCTAACTTGTGCACGCAATGCAGTCCAAAATTATTTAGTTCAAATTTACAAACTACGTGAAATTCCTTTCGAGATTTTTTTTAATGAAGTTGGTATACATGAAGTAGTTATTATCTCTTGGGAAACAAACATGTGTAACAAATGTGACAGTCCTGTAGTGCACAACAAAGTATAGCCAGGATTTAGTTGTACACACCAGTGTTGGGTACATTTTAATTGCAATTTTATTAAACTTACTATTAACCCAACTACTGCCTAGAAGATCAAAACAAGTTTAACGGCAGGCTGTACGCACAATTTTTTTTTAGCTTATGATTGACAATCGGGTACAGCCTACCCTAAAACTTGTTTTGGCCTTTTAGACAGCAGCCGGGTTTACTTGCTGTGAACTTTTAGAAAGCAAGTCGGAATTTTTAATTGTTAATATTTTTAATTGCAATTAAAATAAATTTACAAACCAGTCAAACACAAGCACAACATTTCTAGTGAAAATATTTTATATTTGTTTTAGGTTGGACCCCCAAAACTTTTGGTTTGGGTACTGTGTAGTAGTGTACGTAGGTTATGCCGCCTTTCCAAGGCCCGCAACTTCACGGATGCGTACGTGTCAGCGAGGACCACGCACCATGATATGGGGCGTTTATGTAATAATGCAGACACGTTTATCATTGTCCGATTCTGCGTTTGCGTCCGTGACATATCACACCGTGGAAAGCCGGTGTGATAAAGAGCAAGTTGATGTCCAACGTTAATACCTCGGTTTTACTGTAAACGAAGTTAAACGAGGTCGCTTACACTAACTCCTCGGTCCTGATGCAAGGATATTTATGAGGATTTTGTTGTTATAAAGCGCGGGCAGCACAGTTAGTTACTGCGATATATTAAATCAAAAAGAATGGACGTATGCCAGCTCCTGTGGCATAGCGGTAGAGAACGCAGGAGACGACGCGGGTTCAATCCCCGCTATGTAAATATTTGTATGCAAGATCCTGAAAAGATCAGAGCTCACTGGAGAGTTTTTGTGCTGTCAGTGGGATGACCAAAGGCTTGTCCTCTACACTGACGGCACAAAATCTCTGTTCTTATAAGGTTGGCAGCACGGATGTGACTCCACTGTTGTTACACACGTTCATAGGTCATGGTAACCACTTTCCATCAGTTTATTAGGTAGTATAGTTAGTTTTCAGGAGGTAGGACACGGCGGTATTTCCGCCCAATTGAGCAGTCCGACTGGGGAAGTACCTCCGCCATACCGCGGTTATAATAACTTCGTGTTGTGTTCCCAGCAGTGAGTAGGGTAGCCAGAACTCACTGGAGAATTTGTGCTGTCAGTGGGATGACTAAAGGCTTGTCCTGCTTTGTCCTTTACAGAGACGACACAGAGACTCTGTGCTTACAGGGTCGGCAGCGCGAGTGTGGCTTCTCTGGTGTTACACACGCCCATAGGTCACGGTAACCACTTTCAATCAGGTGGGCCGTGTGCTTGTCTGCCACCTAAGAGGTATAAAAAAATAGTAATACTTAAAATAAGTTTAGCCCCGCTTCCAAGGCACTGGTGGACAAGAAACGGTGCAACAAACCCCACTGCGGCATTTTTAAGAGTAAATTTACAGTAGCTAGTTCCTTAAGGCGAAAAGTGAAGGAACATTATGTCTCGTGTTAGAATAAACAATAGAGATAAGATACGATGAGATCGTAGGGTCCAAGTCTACTTCGGACTAGTCGGTATACCTGCTGATAAACGAACGAGGTTCAGGTGTACGCTTTCCTCTTGGGGATATGATACAAAATGGTAGTTGCTGCCATAAAAATTTAGATAAGCGAAATCGGAAGAAGTAGAAAGAATATACGGACTCCGATTCAAAGCCCAGGATGATGTGTGAGTGCGTAAAAGATTCGAATGCAATCAGTAACCTAGTTAAAGTGATGATGATAAAAAAAGAAGCGCTTTGCTGCAGCGGATCCCTGTATCAGTCACCATTAAATGTAAGCCTGGTTTAAAACAATGTTACATTCAATATAGGTATTTAAACTATCATGGTCACTCACATAAGTATCAAAATAAACGGATACGCGTAGTAAAAGAACTCGAAAGAGGGTATATCGATATAATTACTCCTAGGTAAAAACTTTTTCTCTGTTCACCGCCACTACTCCAGTTCCTACATGATCATGGTGCTTGCATCAGCGCCGAAATATCGGCAACTCAAAACAATGAAACATGGTAAATATCCTGTTTATTTTGTTACGAATGTTACATAAAAAAAAAAACATAATTAGTTACCTGTGTTAGTGCCTCCCGTGAATATCCAGGCGCCTGTGGTCTTAGCAGCTTTCAGCAGTCCTTTCCTCAGTACTTTCTTGAGCTTAGGTTGCAGGTCGAAGTTAGCCTTGCCACCCTGGATAGTGATGAGCAATTTCGGCCGATCGAGCGCCCATTCTCTCGTCAGTAACTGCACGATCAGCTCCGGTCGAGTGTCGTGCGAGAGACGAACATACTGTATGAAAAAAAAAAAGAATGGTGCTTTAATGTTACCATCAGTTATTCTTTTAAACTCACGCCTATATCCCCGAAGGGGTAGGCAGAGGTGCTAGCACCCACATTTCACCAGTTTATGTTTAGGTCCCAATGTAATAGGTGACGAGCCTATTGCTATTAACCGGGCACGTATAAACCTGCAATAAATACACACATAACTTCAAAAAGCATCTAAAGTCATTGGTGTGTGCCATGGTAAAACCTGAGATCGAACTCGAGACCTCGTCTCAGTAGTCCATTAATCATACCACTAGAGTACCGGGGTTCGTTTTCATTCTTCTTCATTCATTCTTATTCATTCTAGCGTGAATTCCAGTAGCATTCGAAGCTTTCACTTCGGAGTGTGGGGTTAGCTTTACCAGTGTAACTCGGATTTGGTTTTGGTTGATCTTCGATATATTTTCCATAAAGCGATTGCAGTTAGACCAGTTTTTAGACTTTTAAGGGTTCCAACTACTCGTGACGACTGCCATAGATGTTGGTATCGCAACCAGGACCGACGGCTTTACGTGCTTTCCGAGGCACGACCAGACCAATGCAATACCCATGATCATGCTTATAAATATTTGCAATGAGCGGGGATCGAACCCGACCATCCTGGAAGCGGCCACGTTCACTATCGCCACGCCACAACTATCAATATTACCATCAGTTATTATTTGCCATTCATGTTTTATAATAAATACAGCTTGATACTTCACTCTAAGGCGTAAGGAAACCAGCTAATTCTAGCTGTCTAAGACAAAAACAATGAACATTTTGCTGCTGACAGATTTTTAATAAATTTAAATTTTAAAAGTCTATGTTCATGATACTACTTCAAATCACGACAGTTTCCTTCAAAAGAATATATTTTGGCAATTTAAGTATACAGAGCATTGCCTCCAGAAAGTGGATTTTATAAAAAAAGTAGATCAAAGACTTACCTGAGCTTTAGTAGGATGTGGTCCTCCCTGAAACTCCACAGTGCCATAGGCATCCGTGGGGGCTGCCTGCGTGTGTCTTGCCGGCACCCATGCTTCTCCAGGGTTGGCAGTCTGCGTACTGGACCCATGAGCCGTTTTGCTAAGGCCGCACCAGCATCTATAGCAAAAAGGGACTTTGTCAAGATTCTCTATACATTGAGCTATAATTTGCGAGTATAGGGGTGAGGGCGGCTGGGGGTGGGGAGGGGGGGGGGATAAAGAAAGGAAAGTAAAGTATGTGACTGCTCTCTCAAAAGAAATTCAATTCAAATTCAGAATATTATGATGAATTAAAAGTTAACATAATAAATAAGAAAAAAGTATTAAAGGTAAGGCCTCCATAACTTAGAGTGGATATTGAATGAGGGGGTGACACTCCCTTTAGATCACAGACGAACTACGACCGTTTTCATAGTGATCCAGTGTTCACAATCAAAAATGTACTCTGTGATCATAATCACAGACGAATCTCTTTATAGTAGTAGCTGTTATAACAGAGATAAATACTCTTTGCTCTGCTATCAATAAAAAATTCACATCACTGTCAGTTGCCAAACAAGACAAAAAACAAATGCTAGTCTTTTTACGTATCGTCCTCCTAGGTTGAAATATTTTTTAATGTGATTTTTAAGTACAAAACACAAAATTATTAGTTATATCAGGAAAGTATTGGTAATGGGAGATGAAAATGAAACGAAAGAGGAAAATCAACCCTCAACAAGTAAAAAAGAAAGTCCGGATGAAGAGTTGTCAGACAACACAAGGCAAGACCAAAGGGTGACGAATAGTGAGACCTCAGTATCCGGCTCGTTTTTGTCGAGAAGTAGAATAAATATGGTTGAAGTGCCACCTGACGGTTCCAAGGCTGTTGGCGTCAGTAAACGCGGGCGAACAAAACTACAATTCAGAAAGAGAAAGATGGCCAAACGCTCTGGACGGGTGGAAAAGTGTCATCGGTCCTTCTCGCGGCGTCACGCAAAAAAGTTTTCTAGGAAAAAACCACGGATAAGGGAAATAAAAAGCAGCGTACAATCAGTGTCCACTATATACTCCAGGCTTTCTTCAAAAAGTTCAGCCAAGATCCAATTGTGCACGAATTGTGGACACCGTTGCTGTCGCAGAAGGTAGATTTGTCTTGAAATTAAATGTAAACGTTTTTATTGGAAATAATAAACCCATTATATTAATAAGTTGGTTTGACTTATCGAATACGTTAGAGTGCGGGATTTGTCGTCAGATATTGGCGAGAGACCAAACGCAGATATAGAGCAAGACTTAAAAGACTGGGCCGAAGATATTTGACTAAAGGAAGCAGGAGAATTTCAGGTTGGGTATATTAAGATACTGGTTCCATTGCTTAAGCACCGTTACAGGTATGCATTAATTCCTATGCTGATCGGCCAAGCATTTTAGATATGCTCAATAATAGTGATCTTTTCCGACGATTATTTTTAAGAGACGATGACTACTCGTAGTGAGGTCTCAACACCTACCATGACTAAACAGTAATGTTTTTCTTTAAGTGCGCAAAATCCCCACTGAAACCCCCCCCTCCCCATCGGAGCCGGTGGAAGAGGTTATGTCGGACTCGAACCGACTAAAACAAAACGCACGCCGCCTGTGGGTCATTTTTGGTTGCCGAAGGTGAGGTTGACAGGCATATCCCTCGCACCCCGGCCAACCCAGGGCCATCTCTCACGATCTGGCCCTCTCCTCGGGTGTGGGGACTACAGAGTCCCCAACTCGTGCCCGGAAACGGGGAGGTGCGCGAGGCGCGCCACCGCCGCGGGACTAAAAAGTAATGTAGGCTTCATACAGTCTCTCTGAAAGAACATACTCTTTCAGTTACGGGTAATTGTTTGTTAATAGTAATTTATTATAGGTACTTCCAGATTCAAAGTTTAGAGTTTAGACTTAGGTGACAAACAATCAAACGGCTCATCTGATGGAAAGTGATGGGCAATTTCTGAAAACGTTTTCCGTTTAGTGCAAATATTTGTATGCATGGATTTGTATATTTACATTGGTCTGGGTGTTTCTATGTTTATTATGTACGTGTTTGCAAAAAAAAGTATATTGTTTATCCGCATTCTAGATTTCATAACACAAGCTAGTTCAGCTATGCTTACCAAGGGTCTAGACAGCGTTGTTTTTTTTTTTTTTTTTATACCACTTAGTTGGCAGACAAGCACACGGCCCACCTGATGGGAAGCGGTTACCGTGGCCTATGGACGTATGCAACACCAAGGGTGTCACACTCGCGCTGCCGACCATGAAGAAACCTTCTGATGCCCCTCTTGAAGAACCCCATATTGTTGTGCAGAATGTTGTAGAATATTTATTTTCTTTTTATTATAATAGCCGCGTGCTTCCCGGCAGATTAGAATTTGGACCACCCCATCTCTTCCAATGCGGTGTCGTACAAGGCGACTAAGGGATAGGGCTGTTTAACATCAGACATATATAAAGCTCAGACTCAACCTCAGATGCATGGCTCGAGTCAACAATAGTGCCCGGAAAACGGCAATAGGCTCGCCCCCTATTACGTGGGATCGAATATAATGACAGGTGAAATGTGGGTGTTAATTCACCTCTGCCTAACCCTCTGGGGATAAAGGTGTGATTTTGTGTATGTGTGTGTGTGTGTTATTATAATAGGAAATATTTAGTTCCACTATTTAGAGATTTGCCACGTTTAATTCTTGTTAACTATTAACATATATGACTATTGTAATCATGTATAGAGAGCCTACGACCATGCGCTAAGCGACTCACGTCTTGGACAGCGGTCTTTTTATATAAGACACATCGCAAAGGCAAAGTCTCAGAAGAGAGGGTTGCCACTACTTACATATACCATATACAATGGTGACACTCAGCTTGACGGCCTCATCATGTGCTTTTTTTATCTAGGACACGCCAACTTGACTTCTGGTAAGCTAAAGGCAAATGGCTCCATTCATTGCTATGCGGGACGACAGTACCGGGGACACTTCTTACACGGGCCGTGCAAATATCCCTCAGTCCGAGGTGGAGAAGAGTCGCGAACAACTTGTCTGAAATCGAGACTACTCTCTCTGGAATATCCGATTGGGGACGATTAAACCTTGTCCAATTCAACCCCACTAAGACACAAGTATGTGTATTCACCGCTAAGAAAACCCATTTATTATAGCAACGCAATTCCTGGGCACACCGCTTACCATCTCCTCGAGTATTGGGATCCTTGGTGTCGATATCTCCAGGGACGTCCAGTACCGGAGTCCTTTGGAAGACAAGGTTAAGTTAGCATCAAGGAAATTTGGAGTACTTAACAGGGCGAAGCAGTACTTCACTGCGGGGCAGCAACTCCTTTATAAGGCACAGGTCCGGCCCCACATGAAGTACTGCTGTCACCCTTTTGCTGGAGCGCTTGCATACCAGCTTGACCCCTCGGTGCAAAGACAGGCCTTGAAGATGACTGAAAATCTTATACTCGCAGGTAGTGTGGTACCTCTTAGCCTTAGGAGGGACTCTGCCTCGCTATGTGTGTTCTACCGCCTATACAATGGTTTGTGCTCAGATGAATTGTTTGACATGATGCCCGTAGCAACGTTCTATCATCGCACCACTCGCCATAGGCAGGGAATTCATCCTCACACATTGCGACCTGAGACGGTGCGCACTGTACGGTATGAAAGAAACTTCATCCGACGCACACTCAAGCTGTGGAATGACCTCCCTGCCGCGGTTTTCCCAAGCGTCTACAATATGGGGTTCTTCAAGAGGGGCATCAGAAGGTTTCTCCGTGGTCGGCAGCATGGGTCGCCATTACAGATACTAAGTAATGTTACAATGGTGGCACTCAGCTTGACGGCTTCATATGCTTGCACGCCCCGCTTAAAGGACTCGGGACAGGAGGAAGAAGGAAACACGTGACTTGGTAATGAATTCCAGGCCTTAATGGTGCGACAAAGGAAAGAGTATCCGAACCGCTTGGTTCTTGATCGGATATTCTGCGCCGTGTGCGGGTGACCTCTAAGCCCTGCACGTGTTGTTCCGTGTAGGAAAGAGAGGGTGGGACTAATTGGAAGAGCTCATCAGAACATTCACCATGGTTTAGACGGTAAAATAATGCAAGCCACACCGTTAGGTTAGGTGGCAGACAAGCACACGGTCCACCTGATGGAAAGTGGTTACCGTGACTTATGAACGTGTGTAACACCAGTGGAGTCACATTGGTGCTGCCGACCCTGTAAGAACAGAGATTATATGTGCCCTCAGTGCAGAACATAAAATCAGGACAAGCCTTTGGTCTTCCCACTGACAGCACAAAAACTCTCCAGTGAGCTCTGGCTACCCTACCTACCACCGGGAACACAACACGAGGTTATTATAGCCGTGGTATAATGTAGGGTGGAGGTACTTCCCCAGTCGGACTGCTCAATTTGGACGGGAATACCGTCGAGTCTAACCTACTCATGAAATGGCTTTATTTCTATACGCGAAAAGTCCAGAATGAAATGAAAAAATTTTCATTATCCTTTTTTATATATTCTGCACATAGATTTTTAATTTTGGACTTTAAACTCATTGCATTAAAGTATAAAATGATTTTTTTAGCAGTGTCTGTGGTATGGTTTTGCTTAAGCAGAATCGATGCCCTGGCTACATATAATCACGCTTTTATCCCCGGAGGGTTAGGCAGAGGTGAATTAACATCCTCATTTCACCAATCATTGAATTCGGTCCAACGTAACAGGGGGTGAATCTATTGCCGTCTTCCGGACACTATTGTTGACTCAACCCATGCATTCGAGGGTGAGTCTGGGCTGTATATATCTGTCTGATGTTAAACAGCCCTATCCCTAAGTCGCCTAATACGGCACCGCACTGGAAAAGATGGGGTGGTCCAAATTCTACTTTGCCGGGAACCACGCTGGTATGAAATGAAGGCTAGAATATGTAGGTAGCAACTGAGATCAAAGTGATGAGGTACATACTTATTATGTCCAAATGATCCAATTGATGACAAAGGCTAGTTCAAAGTACCAGCAAACTCGGCTTTTATGAAGACAAGATAAGATAAAAAAAAACTCAGTTTTCACAAAGTTGGTAATTCGTTTGTAGGCAGTTGTATAAAAATAATTTATAAAACTTCTCAGGAATTGATAAACATGTCAATAAATAAATTTAAAATAATATAAAAAAAAATTAATGAATAAAGGTTACTATAAAGTAGATGAGTATCTTGATGATGTAAATGCGTGGTCAACATAAGTCTCTTGCTTGCTCGCACAAAATAAATAGTAAAATAAATCAAATTAAAAAAAAAACGATAATCTAGTGCTAATATAATTCTCTGAGTTTCTTGCTGATATCTTCTCAGTAGAGCTAACCTACCGAACCAGCGAAATAATCATTTTACAATGGTTTATTCATTTACATTATTTAATATTTTAATATTATTTCTGAATTCGTGGTAGCCTAGTGGTATGGGTAATGGACTACTGAGACGAGGTCTCAGGTTCGACCCCAGGTTTTACCATGGCACACACCAATGACTTTTCGATGCTTTTCGTAGTTATGTGTGTATTTATCGCAGGTTTATAAGTGCCCAGTCAATGGCAATAGGCTCGCTCCCTATTACATTGGTACCTAAACATAAAACTGGCGAAATGTGGGTGCTAGCACTTCTGCCTACCCCTTCGGGGATATAGGTGTGAACTTATAAAAAAAAATTGTTCTTAACATAGTTGCAAAATTTTGACGTTCATATGTGCTCTTTGTGTGCCTAAACTGAATAAATGAAATTGATTCTTTGATTTTTTGATAAATAATCTTTATTGCACACCACACATAGGATACGCAATGGGCGGTCTTATCGCGGTCTGCGATCTCTTCCAAACAACCAGTGTATGAACTATACTGCTAGTAATCAGGGTAGTTTGCGGTGTACACTAAGTAGACAATATTGGAACTAGACCGCTAGACGTAGTGAAATGTGCGGCCATTCAAATAAATCGTTAGTAATTTGTAATGTCTGCCTACCCCCTAATGAGAAAGAGGCTTGACTGTATGAGAAAATATGTATGACTTGCTGACGCGTTCCAGCTTCGCCTGTCATATTTTGAAATCCCGTTTCATATATCCCGTGTGGCTTCTTTCCATCAGGTGGGCCGTGCGCTTGTCTGCCACGTAAGTGGTATAAAAAAAAGTGCGAGTCGGGCTCGTGAACTAACACTAAGCCTGACAGCTCCGTCCGTACTATACTGAATTTAGTAATGAACATGTTGGAGTGCATTAATAGTTAGGTAGTGGTATAAATAGTATATTTATATATTTTTTTATATACAACTTAGGTAGCAGATAAGCACACTCCCAACCTGATGGTAAGTGATTACCGTGGCCTACGGACGTGTGGAACACCAGAGGAGTCACACTCGCGCTGCCGAAGTGTAGAAGACAGTAGAATAAGCTTTTAGTTTTCCCACTGTCAGCACAAAAACTCTCCAGCGAGCTGTGCTCATTGTTGGGAACACAACATGAGGTTATTATGGATGCGGTATTCTGTAGGGCGGAGGTACTCTAGTCGGACTGCTCAATTGGACGGCAATACCGTCGTGTTCTCCACCATCATCAACTTACAGATGGGGCTGGTTTGAGCCCCAAGGTGTTGGTAGGGTCCAGTGAAATGGTAATCCATGTACTTCTAGGTTGGTTCTTTCCCAGGGTAGAAATGGTCCAGGTCGGCTCTAGAAGTGCCATGCTGTCGCCACTCTTTGTGAACACGGTGGCCGAACCGGCTGAGAATGGGGCGGAGGCAAATCTCTTTCATTTTTGTGAGGTACGTTTAACTGTTTATTAATCAACTATAATATGGACTTACGAGGCCCTGTCAAGTACTTTAGGGCATGTGTCGACTAGAAGAGATCAAGATAAGCCGATTCATATATTACTAACACTTCAATACGGTCTCCGGGTACGAGTTGGGGACTCTGTAGTCCCCAAACCCGAGAAGAGGGCCAGATCGTATTCATTCCATATCATTACTATATATTCCACTTCATTACCATATGTTCCAAGAAATGAGAGCATTCACGTACTGAATGGGCCCGTGCAGATAACGTCAAAAATGAGTAAAATGGGAAATCATTAATAACAGCATGAGAACTGATTTGTGTGTGAAAAGAAATATGGTTAAAGGCACGGGAAAATAAATTGAACTCGCTATCATCAGAAAGCGCTGCGCCTCACTATGGACGCGCGTGCGCGGCAGCCCTAACATCATCCTGAGCACTCTGGCTGATCTGTGGGACTCCCCACTGCTGAGCCGTTGGCTCTAGCACAGGGTGCAGCACCGAAAGCCATAATTTATCTATTGCTAAGTTATTAAGACTAGACTAAGATCATATGCTAATTACAATTTATGGATTGAAAATCTGAAATAAAATGTATTTTATTCTATGAATCAAGAGGGAATAATGGGGTGCATTTTACGGCTGAAAAATTATGTGCCACGATTTGCCACCGAAACTAAACCTCCTATCGAAAAAAGGTGAAGACAAAAGTTATAGGTAATAGCTAGATCTACAACTTTTGTATGAACCGTTTTTCATATAAGTTGACAGTTTTCAAGCAAAATTGGTAAAAGAGGTTTTTTGGCTTTTGGTTGGCCAAACTCTTTTTTTTCTACAAGATTTGGGTACAATTTACCTCTTTATATTTTAAACACAATCAAATTGGTTGTTAATCATACATACATACATACATAAAATCACGCCTGTCTCCCATAGGGGTAGGCAGAGATCACGGATCTCCATTTGCTACGATCCTGACATATTACTCTCGCTTCATTCACTCTCATTACATTCTTCATGCATGCTCGTCGGTTTAGAGTACTCCTGACCTGCCCCTTTTCTAAAACTTCCCCGATTTGGTCCAGGTATGTGCGCCTAGGTCTTCCCCTTCCGACGGTACCATCCACACTCGCCTCATACACCTGTTTCGTTAGTCTTCTTTCATTCATTCTCTCAACATGACCAAACCATCTCAACATTCCTCTCTCAATTCTCATCACTACATCTTCTATCACTTCACATCGTTCTCTTATCACGCTACTTCTCACTCTATCTTTCAAGGTCAACATACTTCGCAACGCACGCATTTCTACTGCATTCACTCTACTGTGATGCTTTTTCTGCCACACCCAACTTTCGCTACCATACATAAGAGTCGGCACCAATACTCCTCCATGTACAGCCAGTCGTGCCTTTTCGGATACTTTCCGGCTGCTCATAAAGTTGTGTAGTGCCCCATTCACTCTATTTCCAGCCATCACTCTCCTTTCAACATCTTCTTCATGCTTTCCATCTCTCGTAAACAATGTTCCCAAATATATGAACTCATTCACTTGTTCCACTTTTTCTCCATCTATACAAATCCTACACTCTGTCACGCATTCATCTCTTTCAAAAACCATAACTTTTGTCTTACTAACATTCACTTTCATTCCTTTCCTCTCAAAAGCTTCATGCATAGTTGTTACAATCTCCTGCAACTCATCTGCCGATGACGCCAGTAAAACCTGATCATCAGCATAAAGAAGACATTTACGAGTAAATTCTTCATTCTTAAACCACATTCTATATCTTTCAAATCTTGCAAACAACTGTCCATGAATAAGTAAAACAGCCATGGTGACGCTACACATCCCTGTCTAACCCCCTTTTGGATACTAAACCATTCAGTGTATGACCCATGTATCCTCACGCAAGCTCTGGAGTCCTCATAGAGAGACTTCACAGCTCGAATAAGGTTGCTGCTCACCCCATACATAGACAGTACCGACCAAAGTTCATTCCTCACCACTTTGTCATAGGCCTTTTCCAAATCCACAAATGCGCAATAGACCTTTTGACTCTTGGCCAAAAATTTCTCGGCTATGCTTCGCAATGAAAAGACCTGATCCGTACATCCCATTCCCTTTCTAAAACCCACTTGTGCATCCCATATTTTCTCATCGGTTTCTTTCATAACTCTCTCAATCAACACTTTCGCATACAGTTTGCCGACGACGCTGAGTAGGCTAATGCCCCTGTAGTTTTTGCAGTCTTGATGCGAGCCCTTTCCTTTGTAAAGCGGAACTATAACGGCCTTACACCAATCACTTGGTACACGACCGCTAACCCAACATGTGTTGAAAAGGCGGCACAACTGACTTGCTACAAGGCCCTGTCCAGCCTTCAGCATCTCGACTGTCACCTCATCATATCCCGCTGCTTTACCAGCTTTCATACTTCTTAATGCACTCACAACTTCATTTATACTAATACCACTTTTATCAGCATCAACATAGTCATCCATCACCGAGGTTAGTACATGTACACCATCCTCTCTTTCAAACAAGCTTTCAAAATAGTCCTGCCATCTTTTTAACACACATTCCTCACCTTTTACAATACTTCCATTCTGGTCTCTAATAGTGTTCAGCTCGGAGCTCTGTGTTTCTCTTCTGGCTAAACGAATGGACTTCCAAAAGAACTTAATGTCCGTCTGGAAATCCTCAGATAACCTTTCATCAAACACGTCTTTTGGTTCCTTTTTCTTTCTAGCAATCACTCCTTTCACTATCCCTTTCAGTCTTCTATATTTATCTTTCGCTTCATCCACATTCTCAATTGTAGCTTGCTGCATTCTCTCATTAGCTCTGACTGAGAGCCAGTCAAGCCACGCTTTCTTTTTCTCACATACCAACTTTTGCACTTCTTTATCCCACCATGCATGCTTCACCTTTTGCACACTTTACTTCTTTTACTTATACCACATACTTGGGAAGCCACACTCACAATCTCATCTTTGAATACCTTCCATAACTCCTCAATCTCACAAATACTATCAAGATCATGAAACCTTTCAGTTAATTGGCTTCCATACTCCTCTCTCACTTTATCTTCATGCAAATTTTCTACTTTTATTCTTTCTAGAACACTTATGGGCTCACGCCTTCTACGTCTCCATCCTTTAAAGAGATCACTTATACGGCACATAACCAAAAAGTGATCTGTATGGATACCCACACCGCGATATACCCTAGCGTCTAGAATATTTTTTCTCAATCTTTCATCCACTATTACAAAATCAATCATACTTTTACTGACATTCTTCGCTTCTCTTGTATACATATGAATCCTTTTGTGTCGAAACATCGTGTTTGACACACAAAGGTTCCATTCCAAACATACTTCAAGCAAACCTTTACCATTTTCGTTCACTCGTTCATCTCCGTACTTGCCAAGAACCCTTTCAAATCCATCTCGTTTCAGTCCTACCCATCCATTAAAATCACCTAGCATTATTATTCTTTCATTATCCCTACATTCTCTTAATACATCTCTTAAACTCTCCCAAAACTGTTCTCTTTCTTCTTGTACTTCCTGGGACGTATTCGTACCGGAGTCTACAGGAGCATAAACCCCTACGACAAAAATACGAGTGAGTCCCACTTTCATTCTCATCCACATCAGTCTAGCATTCACACATTCGAATATATTCACACACTCAGCCATTCTAGCAGATAGGATGACACCAACTCCCTGGCAAGCTCTGTCGGTATTGGGTACTCCCGACCAGTACGCGGTGTAGGGTCCGTGCTTGGTGGTGTCACATCCTTTCCTCTTCGTCTCATTCACACAAAGCACATCAATCCTTCTTTCATCCATCATCTTACAAACATCATTCATTTTTTCTTCCATTCCTCCTCCAACATTCAACGTAGCAAAGCGGCTCTCCGTGAGCCACTTTTCGCCCCCACGGGAAACGAGACGTGACGGGTGGCGTACCGCGTCGCCGCCATGCGGATGATTAATTTTTGGAATCATCATTGCGTTCCCACGAGTCAGAGGGAAAATATGGTCCACCCCCGCAGAGCCCTTTACGGAGGTAAGGCGGAATCTCAAGTGTGTCCTGTGACCGCCAACACAGACACCCTCCGTTACACCAGCTTGCCCTCTGGTCACAAATCCTTGGCACGGGTCGGCTAACACCTTGGATCGGGGTTTTTTCTCGGGTATGCTCCCTGAGAGTTGGTTTTATTTCGGAGTGACCTTCTCCTAGATGGTTGCAGACCAATACTGACGAGGCCCATCTCCCCGGTTTTGATTTCAGAGTTTACCTTCTCTTAGACGGGTTGCAGCCCAATGCTGACGAGGCCCATCTCCCCGTTGTTAATCAATATTTATATATTTAAGATTCATTTTAAAACTCAAGTAAAAAATAAACCTCATTTTTTCAAAAGACTTTTTTAAACTTGGGTATTTAAGTTTAAAAAAGTCATTGAAAATAGTTATACGTATTTATATTAGTCAAATGGTCTATTTTTACATATGTTACCATATGTAAAAATAGACCATTTGACTAATATTATTATTAATACTAAAAAAAAAACATTTCTGTGGGGGAAATTTCCAGGCAATGCAATAAACTGAAAATATTAGATTTCAAAAGTTTTGTCAATATATAATGGAATTCATTCATTCTTTACAATTAAAATCTTATTATTAATTCCCTAATTATTAATTAATTCCCTAAAGTTCCCATACGACCCACCTAATGGAAAGTGGTTACAGTGGCCTATGGACGTGTGCAACACCAGAGGATTCATACTCGCGCTGCTGCCGTCCCGGTGCCGTCATAGTAGAAGACCAAGCAGGCCAAATCTTTGATCTTCCCACTGACAGCACAAATACTCTCCACTGAGATCTGGCTGCTCTATCACCACCGGGAACACAACACGAAGTTATTGTAGCCGCGGTATTCTGTAGAGAGGTGCTTCCCCAGTCGAATTGCTCAATTGGTTTCTTAATTATATTCCTCTAAATAGAGACTATGGCATGTTCCATTCCCATTTCACAAGCTAAAATATCTGTTATTATATTGTGGTGTTTTTTCAGGTGTCACCACAGATTATATACCAAAGTTTGAGAAAACTGTCCGTGTGGAAGCAGTACATCAGGACCGACGATTTGATGGATTATATCCGGGTTGGTATATTTTTTACTTCTTAAGTGGCTGAAGCTCGTGTAGTGTATAAAGCGCACAGATGTCAATGGCTGGCTCTTGTCTCTGGCCACCCCAGAGAGAGAACGACGTGAGTATTTTCTCACCCATCTCTTTCCATGAGTGTCCTATGCGACTAAGGGGCTATCCCTTAGTTGCTGTTCTCCATCCGTGCTTGTTAGACGGCAAAGAATCAATGAATCAATTTCATTTATTCAGTTTAGGCACACAAAGAGCACATAATATGAACGTCAAAATTTTGCAATTGGGTATGTCAAGAAATAATTTAAAAATATTAAATAATGTACAAATAAACCATTGGAAAATGATTCTTTCGCTGGTTCGGTAGGTTAGTTCTACTGAGAAGATACCAGCAAGAAACTCAGCGAATTATATTAGAACTTGATTTTTTTCTTTTTTTAAATTTGCTTTAGTTTACAATTTATTTTGTGCGAGCAAGCAAGAGACTTATGTTGACCACGCATTAACATCATTAAGATACTCATCCACTTTATAGTAACCTTTACTCATTAAAGTTTTTTTCACTTCTAATTTAAATTTATTTATTGGCATATTAATGGCAACAGACTCGCCCCTTATTATGTGGGTCCGAAAATTATAGCTGTAGCTGTGAGTGTTAATACATTTTTCTGCCTACCTTTTCAAAGATTTACAGGCTTCTGTATATTTGTGTGTATATTTGTGTGTATGTTTGTGTATACAAATCGCAATTTTTCTCTACCGGATTTTTGAGTAGGTAGGTACAGTGAGCCGTCAGTCAGTTTTGTTTCAAGTTCGCTTATTTTTTCCTGCGAGATCAAAACTGAATATTTTTATCCTGTATCAGTAGAAAACATACATACATACATATAAACACGGCTTTATCCCCAGAGGGTTAGGCAGAGGTGAATTAACACCCATCATTGAATTCGGTCCCACGTTAAAAGGAGTGAGCCTATGGCCGTCTTCTGGGCATTATTGTTAACTCAAGACCTGCATCTGATGAGATCAGATCAGATGGGGAGTTTCAAATTCTACTCTGCCGGGAACCACGCGGCAAAAGTATGATAAATACACCAACACTTGAACAAGAATTAATTTATGCACCTATTTTAATGCACGAACACGTTCACACGAAATTATGCACAACATTTTACGAAAATTCTCTCCAAAATGTGTGAAATATCTCCACACAACTATTGAATTACAGTAGGGAGGATAACAAACGATGCGAATTCAAAACGACTCAGTTGAAATTCAAAATTAACTACGTTTGACGGCGCACTTTCTGTAGTCTACTAATTGACATGCTCCGACAGAACTAACACGGGAAACAAAGCCTAGAACTGAAAGATACAAACAAAAATGTACCTTAATCTGACAAGATAAAGTTGCTTTTCAATTGTAGGTTATGCTGAGGGTCAATTAGCTTTGAGAGTCCGTTTTTGTGACGAGATATCTTCTGTGATAAGTGCTGAGGTAAATGTGGGTATTCGCTTTGATTGGGTGATATCAGAACACGAGGATATCATTACCGATATGACTCGGCGAAGATATTTGACGTCTTTTGAAGATGGATTTCAGTAGTTTTGGAAAATATTAGTAGAGTAATATTTTACAAGATATTCAAGTTTGTGGTGGATAAATGTTTGGATAGTGTGGTAATTGCGTAAATATGGAGTTTGTTACGCTTTCAAAAACGGTTGATCGGATCTAAACTTAACAGATTTGACATAAAGGTTGATTATTATCTGGAATCAAATTCACGCAATCACACACACTAATTAATGATACATGTACCTACTAACCATATTCTTAGTAAATAAACTAACCATATTTTAAATTTAATTTGTACAACATGTTAAATGGTAGGACATAGTGCACTGATATTAACGTTAAGATGTTTCGTAATACGAAATGCCTGAGGTCGTCCGAGAATTTGAGGCTGAGTATGCCAATACATTCTACTGACTTTGCTGACAGGTCTTTCACTGTGTGCGGTGCGCTTATGGAACGCGTTGCCACTGAACATCAGACGGGCAAAATCCCTAAATGCATTTAAATTAATGGTCAAGAACCACTACCTATCATGTTGTGCA
This sequence comes from Eilema griseolum, assembly GCA_963662185.1. Lineage (NCBI taxonomy): Eukaryota > Metazoa > Arthropoda > Insecta > Lepidoptera > Erebidae > Eilema > Eilema griseolum. The sequence goes on along the minus strand of OY759248.1, from coordinate 5,948,158 downwards.
CAGTAGGTAATAGCTCACAATTATGTGCTCACTCACTATTTTCCCTTCGTATTAGTATGAACTATCTACTTTTTGTATATATTTATTTAATACATTGTCATGTATATGTATTTGTATGTCAGTATTTATGTTGATATTTTTTGTGTAAAGCCGTATATTAATTTTATTTTACTTACTTTTCTCTCTTTCTTTTGTTTAAATACACTATCTATTTAAGTTTAGCCGGTAACTACACCATATCTTTTGTTTTCATCACATTACTGTCCATCCCAAGGTTGCCTGGAAGAAATCGCTTCAGCGATAAGGCCGCCCATTGTACATTGAACTGTATAGATGCTACCTACTTGTCCTACTGTAAATCTGTTGGTGTACAATAAAGAATTATCTATCTATCTATCTATCTATCTAAATAAACACATAAACAATGATGTGTACTATAAACAATAGATGCGTTAAAATCGATTACGTTATATGGAAAAAATTTAATCGGTTCAGGCAGAATTCCAAACCCTATAAGGGAAAGATCGCGGTTTCGAATCCCGCCTGACCCGATTAAATTTTTTCTATATCTTAATTGATTTGAATAGTTAGCATGATAAATGCTTTAAAATTTCATTCTATACATTCGTTGTACGTACTTTAAAATGGCGACAAAAAAATGATGACTTTCATCGTCATTTTATGCGCCATCACAGACGCAACAGTGTGTTTTTCAATGCTTTTCGAAGCTATGTGGGTATTTATCGCAGGTTTATAAGTGCCCGGCTAATGACAACAGGCTCGCCACCTATTACATTGGGACCTAAACATAAACTGGCGAAATGTGGGTGCTAGCAGAGTCTGCCTATCTATATAAATGAATAATAATTTACGTATTATTATTAAGTAGCTATAATTTTTACACTTAAAAACTACTACTTACGCCATTTTTAAGAGCCGCCATGTTTCTGAGTAGCGTATCTATTAATAAAACGACATTGGTTAAGAATATATTCTTATGGACCGCAACCACTGACTTTTATGCCATGAAGCCCATTAATTTTATCAGTGGACCCTATTAATTTAGCATGGCAACTCATGAAGCCGAAAATCGAAACAAAGATTCCGTCTTTATTTATAACAATCCCTCCTTACCACAATGAAAATCTGTTATAATTAGACTCATATACAAACATCACAAGCAGCCCTTAACGATTCAAACTGCTAAGAAGATACAAAACAAACATAACAAACAAAGATCTCAACAGAAGATAAACGATATATAGTCAGGTATTCAGATGCTTTGAAACTTGGAGGCGGCTAATTAATATCGAGCGGTACAGTCGGAATCAGATCGATGTTTTAGGTGAGGTAGGACACGACGGTATTTCCGTCCCGATTGAGCAGTCCGACTGGGGAAGTACCTCCACCCTACAGAATACCACGGATATAATAACCTCGTGTTGTGTTCTCAGCGGTGAGTAGGGTAGATAGATAAATAGATAGATAATTCTTTATTGTACACCAATAGATTAGGTACAGTAGAACTTGTAGTTAGCATGCATACAGTTTAATGTACAATGGGCGGCCTTTTCGCTGGAAGCGGTTTCTTCCAGGCAACCTGGTAGCTAGTAGCCAGAGTTCACTGGAGAGTTTTTGTGCTGTCAGTGGGAAAGCTTGACCTGATTGTATCTTCTGTACTGATAGCACAGAAAATCTCTGTATTTACAAGTTTGGCGGCACGAGTGTGACTACCCTGGTGTTACACAGGTTCCACTTTCCATTAGGTGGGCCATGTGCTTGTCTGCCACTGAAGATGTATAAAAAAATTACTAGCAAAGTACTCAAAAGGATTTGAATACCTAATAATGATTTTAATACCACTGTTTTAATGATTTAAATTGTATGATCATTCGAACGAAAGGTGTGTACAAAATATTAGAACAATCAACAGGAAGGAAAGAAATACCAAAGTATTAGATAATTTTGAAACGTTGCTGTCAAGATTGATTTGATTCTGACTGTACGTTTGGAAATTCTTGTCAGTTGAAACTAATTGAAGAGAATCTCGCGTACTAATTATTTGGATTATTATAGTTATGTTTAAGGGAATTAACGGTATTATGATATAAGTATTACATAGTTATCAAGTAATGTTTGCAAAGGTACAGTTGATACAGGAGATATATTCCTCTGTGCACTCCCGGGTTTGCTGGAAGAGAACTCAACTTTGAGTTAAGCTCGCCTTTGTACATTACATCTCATCTTTTTATATTAATGTAATATATGTGTGTACAATAAAGTATAAATAAATAAATATTACATTCATCGCCATCTTGTTTTTTAGTCTATCTCCCTTCAAAGATAGACTATAATGTTAACGGAAATTAACGCGATCATGTTAATCGTGTTAATTCCCGTAATCAAAGGTATGATACATATCTTTGATTACGGGGCAACCAAAAACGACCTATAGGCACCGTGCGTTTTAGTCGGTTCGAGTCCAACATAACCTTTCACACCTGTGGGGATTTTTCGCACGTAAACAAAAAGCTGTGGTCACAATTAATTAGGTAAATAAATGCGTAATACGTAAAGAAAAAGCTGCTTATAAGCAACAAGTGAACTAGTTAGTGTCAAAGAACAGAAAAATCTGTCTAAGGTACAGTCGACAAAGGAGATACGGGTGTATTTTTACAGTTTACAGTTATACTTGGTCTAACAAATTAATACATTGTAGGGAAAAGTGACATACGACTACAGCCATCCTAGATATTTTCTTATTTAAAACTTTTTCAGTAGTCGGGTCTTAGTTTTAAACTTATTTTTTTATTTATATTATTATGGAGCAAGCAATAGGTATAATTTATATATTAATATGTGGTAATTAAGCCTTTTCAGTTGATAACAAACACGACATATTAATCTCAAATTTATTTTTTAACACAGTACTTTATGACCGCTAGAGGGCGCCACATTAGATTCAGTGATACGTCCTATAGCCTATAACCAGGGGACGACTAAGATGCTTCTAACGATACCTTATTTGTCCAGTTCTGATTAGTGGTTGAGGAGCTATGAGAGAACAGATGAACCTACATACATAAATAAATAAATAAAATAAAATAAAAAAGCCTTATATTTCTTACTGTACAAAGATATCAGTTTTACAATGACTTATTTTTAAATAACTATAATAAAAATTTTCAACTTAAAATAAAAAACTGAAATATAAACTTTCTATTATTAGCAAGAACCCCTCGTTTCGAAGGTGAAGGCCTCCTCTAGAGATTTCCATTTCTCTCTATTCTTTGCCGTCTCTATCCAATTTTTTCCAGCTACTTTTATGATGTCATCTGCCCACCTACATACATACTAACATAATATAATATAGGCTGTCAAAATCATAACCCTCCTTTAGCTCCGCCGTAGTCGGGTAAAAATTTAAATGGTCACTAGGGGTATTTACCCTTTTGTATTGTGTCGAGCTTCTGATATTTCGGCACTGTTGCAAGCACCATGATCACGGAGGAACTGAACTGTTGGCGGTACACAGTGAAAAGGTTTTAGGAGTAAATATATCGGACTACCCTCTTTCGAGTACTTCTATGCACGTATAAGCACTACGACTACCACTGGTTTTATTCTCACTACAAACTCGGTCTCGATCACGTTCATGACACACGGTGCTTATAATAATAAACATGGTAAATATTCCGATAGATCTAACAATAAAAAAATAAAATAAAAAAAAGTATTAATTAATGCTACGCTACGAGAAAAACATGTTAGTATAAAAACTGAAAAAATACCCTATAAAAATGAAAAGAAAAACCGGGCTTATAACATAATAACATAGAACAGAAAACAGTCGGCGAAAATTTGATATTTGATCTGTTTACGGTCCCTCTTTCGCACGTCCCCTTAAATGTCTTCAAACGGATGTGCATTCATAAATAAAACAACCAAATAAAAGAAAATGTCTTTTCCCCACTCGTCCCAGATACTCAAAGTTACATTTTTATATCTTTCTACAGATAAACGTAAAAAAATCCAATATGATTCTTTTTAATTAAAATGTTCTTCGAACAAAGAACATTCGTTTGACTCCGAAAGAGCGTTCCGCATTAAATTTTAAACCCAGTCGACTTTTCGCTAAGTCTCGAGGAAATAATCTACTTGAGTTGGCAGAGGAGTACAAAGGTGGCACAAAGGCCGCTGTGAAGATATCACGAACATTCCAGAATGTTCTCTGCGATTAACGGATATTTCGACATTGATTTTAAAGTACATTTGAATTCAGTGTTTGAGTTTCTCTGGAAAATAATTTTAAATGAAGCTCGGCATCGAAGATTAAGGCGGATTTTACCCCGTTCAGATCGTGTTTAAATTCCACGATAAATCTTTGCATTTAAGAGAGAATGTTTCTGTTTTTATCTAGAAAAGAAAAGTTGAAGATGTGTCGAGTTGAAAATATGTAATATCAAATCAGCTGATCGTTCCGATCGAAAGGTCTCCGGTACCGACGTGAACCCACTCCTAACACAAGCAATTTAGCATAGCTGGAAGTTTCTGCGGTTTTTCCAAGCGCCTACAATATGGGGTTCTTCAAGAGAGGCATCAGAAGGTTTCTTCAAGAGAGGCATCAGAAGGTTTCTTCATGGTCGGTAGCGCGAGTGTAACACCACTGGTGTTGCATACGTCCATAGGCCACGGTAACCGCTTCCCATCAGGTGGGCCGTGTGCTTGTCTGCCAACTAAGTAGTATAAAAAAAATATTAGTAATTTCGGTTCCAATATGTTTTTTTTAAAATCGTTGAAATATTTCAATATGTCAGAACAGGTGTCGGTAAAAATGGTTCCGTAGTCATTTAATCCCCACATGAAATTGAAATTGGGACGAAAAAAAAATTTATTGGACTTTAAGTATTTTTCTTACTGACTGTACGTTTTTGCCAAAAACTATGCATGCACTTCAAAGTATCTCAAAAAGTTAAGGAAGGTCTTCTAAGAACATTTTGCTGTAACTACAACGGTTTTGGAGGAGGTAGGACACGGCGGTATTTCCGCCCATTTGAGCACTCCGACTGGGGAAGTACCTCCGCCCTACAGAATACCGCGGTTATAATAACTTCGTGTTGTGTTCCCAGCGGTGAGTAGGGTAGCTAGAGCTCACTGGAGAATTTGTGCTGACAGTGGGATGACTAAAGGTTTGTCCTGCTTTGTCCTCTACATTGAAGGCACAGAGACTCTTTACTTACAGGGTTGACTCCTCTGGCGTTACAAACGTCCATAGGCCACGGTAACCACTTTCCATCAGACGGGCCGTGTGATTGTCTGCCACCTAAGTGGTATAAAAAAACGGTTAATGTACTTGTCCTTACTGCCCCGTTTCGAAAATACACTCTGTATCCGTATAACTAACGATTTTTTGTTGAATGACTATATTTTTTAATTTTACAGAGAACCTATCCGGTGAATCAAGTTGAGACAGAACTTTACGAAGAGCTGAAAGAAAAATTGAGAATAGCAGCTATCGCGGGTAAGGTCTTACGATTATAGGTGTTATTCTCATCAGAATCTTCATCCTAGCGTAAATCCTGGTCCTATCCGAAGATTTCACATCGGAATCCGGAGCCTGCTTATTCCAGTATAACTGCGTGTTTAGCTGAACTTCGATATTTTCCGTGATGCTACTGCCATATGACCTCCACTAACCATGAACGATATAAAAGCATTGAAGTTAGACTAGTTTTTGAACTTTTTAGGACAATTTTATAGGAGGTAGGACACGGCGGTATTTCCGTCCAATTGAGCAGTCCGACTGGGGAAGTATCTCCGCCCTACAGAATACCGCGATTATAATAACATCGTGTTGTGTTCCCAGCGGTGAGTAGGGTAGCCAGAGCTCACTGGAGAATTTGTGCTGTTAGTGGGATGACTAAAGGCCTACTTCGTCCTATAAACTGACGGCATAGAAATTCTGTGCTTACAGGGGCGGCAGTGCGAGTGTAGATTCTCTGGTGTTACACACGTCCATTAAGCCACGGTAACCACTTTCCATCAGGTGGGCCGTGCGCTTGTCTGCCACCTAAGTGGTATAAAAAAACCAGCTTCCTTTAAATTAAATTGGCAGCGCGAGTGTAACGCCTCTGGTGTCGCACACGTTCATAGGCTACGGTAACCGCTTCCCATCAGGTGCGCCGTGTACTTGTCTGCCACCAAAAAAATATATAAAAAAACTACGAAATAATTGAACAACCAAAAGTATGATTTGTAATGAAAAAAAAACTTACCTAATTCAGATCTTAAAACCTATTTCAGTAGGTTGGTTTTACGATGAGACAGTCTGATACAAATAATAAAAGCCTCAACTACGAAGTTATTAAATTATTTTCTCCGGTAACCTTTCTTTGTCTACTTCATGTCATATAAATGGAAAATAAATTGGTTGTAAGAGTTTCTTACACAGAAAAGTATTTACGGGTAATAAGGTAAGACATAGAATTAGGGGGTGAGTCCACTCATCCCCTAAGTTCGACAAGGGGACAGGGGGACAAGGTTAATCAGGGTTACTGTCCATACATTCATCATTCTAGTATTGTGGACTAGAATGATGAATGTATTGGATTGACACGTATTTCGATGTTTATGATAGTCGTTTTTTTTCTATACAGGACACGCCAACTTGACTTCACCTCGCCTGATGGTAAGCTAAAGGCAAAGTCTCAGGAAAGAGGGTCACCATTACAGACACTAGTCAGAATTTTAATTCGATTCCAGATTTGACATTAGCTACTGTAATTTTGTGAAATAATGATACCACATATAACAGTGTAGTGATGAACACAAAAATCGATAAACAATCAGTGTGTGCCATCAGTGTGCCAATTAAAGACTAAATTATTGATTTTTATTTAAATAAATACATAATAATTATTTATTAATTAGTAATCGCTGCTCTATTTTATAAAAAGTTAATATTTTTGTTTTTATATTAAAAACAAAACTTATAATAAAAGAGCCTTCATTCTCCCAGTCTGACTGCACGAATATCTTATTTCATTGCGAATCGATATTTTGTTATTTTGTTGAGATTTTGTTGAGTTTTTGTTAAAGTGTTGTTACGTTGTGTTTGTCTATTTGTTTTGGTTTTCCATCAAAATGGATCCTCAGCCAAGTACATCACAAAAAGACGTGGATGTTTTCTTGTCCCCAAGAAAAAAACGTCCACGAAAAGCTTTCACTGTTACTGAAAAAGTAATGATCCGCAACGCCTACAAATACGTGAAAAATGAAATTTCTGTGCAATTGGAGGCCTTTGAAGTTGTGGAAGAAAATGAATGTATGAGCAAAGTTGCTGACATATTAAGCTGCCATTCAAGATTAGCTTGTAAATAAAAATATTCATTACGAACCAGATATGGTTAAAGCTACGCTTTTAGAACTGATTCCACATAACGAGTCTTTTAATAAGTACGCTGTAGACGAAATGGCAGCACAACATGGGATCACGGTTTTAAGACTGCCCCCTTACCATTGCGAGCTAAACCCTATCGAATTGATATGGGCGCAGGCAAAGGGGCATGTAGCTCAAAATAATAAAACCTTCAAATTGACAGACGTGAGAAATTTATGTCAGGAAGGCATTCAAAAAATTACGGCTACCGAATGGTCTAAATGCGTATCCCATGTTGTCAAAGAAGAGGAAAAAATGAGTAGGCTAGATATGTTAATTGACAATATCACAGACACATTTATAATAAATGTTACAGAAAGTGACAGCGATAGCGATAGCGATGACGGCGACAATTTATAAAATAAATTATTACCATAATACATCTATAATGTTTTATTTGTCATGTTCCTTCATGATCACATTTTTTTATTTATCTCACACACAATTATAGAAGAAAAGTCTCAGATCGTTAATTAATCGTCAAAACTAAATTATCGGTTCAGAAATATTTAATTTCCTGATATACTTAGTTTACGAGAGTAAAATTATAAACGAGAAGAATCGATCCGGAAATATTCCATTTCCAAATCGAATAATTTCGCAACGTCACTATTTAGTACTTGTCATAACGTTGCAACACTGAAATTGTCAAATCTGGAATCGAATTAAAATTCCGAGTATAAGTGTTACAATGGTGGCACTAAGCTTGGCGGCCTTATCAGATGCTTTTTCACGCCCCGCTTCTTTAAGCGGGGCGTGAAAAAGCATCTGATAAGGCCTTTGCCCCGGGACTGTAGAAAGAAGGAAACACGTGTGCTGGTAATGAATTCCAGGTCTTGGTGGTGCGGCAAAGAAAAGAGTCTCCGAACCGCTTGGTTCTTGCTCGTATATTCTGCACAGTGTGAGGGTGACATCTAAGGCCTGCACGTGTTGTTCTATGTAGGAAAGGAGATGTTAACTCGAAGTCGTTAACGTATGTCAATCCCAATTAATCTATTATATTGTTCAAACGTATTGCCAGTTGTCTTGAGAGGTAGCTGTGATAGCTTGCCCTATAAAGCCTACCCTCCCGGGTCTCAAACTAATGACGATGCCACTGTTTCAATATCTCAATTTCACGTTCATTAATAGGCTATTTGACAAGGTCGTCTGATTTTTCCCAATATTGCTTAATATATTGGTTTGTTATCATAAAATATGATTTACAAAATAAGATATTTGCTAACTAAACTACAACTATGACTTTTCATTATTTTTAATTTCCAAAGTAATCAAAATATTAACAATCGAATTCAGTCTCAAATTATAACTTTTTAGATTACACATTAAATTACAAATTATATTACGAACTATAAATGTGTAAACGCAACGTAGACCGAGATAAATGCGAAATTCTCTTGTACTCCATACATTTGCACGACTGGCGTGTGACGTCACTCGCAAGTATGATTTCGTATATGGAGCGTTTTCAGACGGCGCAAAATTTAATTTTCTAAATCAATTATCATTAAAACCATTTGTCGTAAGAATATTTCGCTTTAGCAGTTCATTTTATTATTTTAGAGTGGTCACTTTTCGATACAAAAAATAGTCAAATACCCTATTGTGATTAATAACCTGTTAAAAGTGTTCGTCAAACTTCTCAAATCAATATCTCGTAATTCGACAGATTTCAAAGAAAATGAGTGCTTACTTTTAAACGAAATGTTGCTAAACAACTTCGGATCTTGTTAGATTACGTAACTTTTGGATTAAGTATCTCCTAAACAAACTCAGTATTATGGGATGAAGGGAGAAATGTTTGGAAAACGCCTTCAAATCACTTCCAACCTGTTGCAGATGAATATTACCCTTGTCTTATAAAACTTCGTTAAAAGGCAAGGCCACAGATTCAGTACAGGCTAGATAGCGCAAGATAACACCTCTCTGTGCCTCAGAGGGCACGTTAAGCCGTCGGTCACATATGAACATCTGTGGCATTCGCTACGGGTGGTTTGAGCCTTAAAATATAGGTATTTAAACTATCATGGTCACTGACATGTATCCCGTAATAGGTATTATTATTTCAACGCCACACGGCAGAATGTGCTGTACTTGTAAAAATTATAAAACCTGATGTTGTAACCATGTTCTGTGAAATAATGATTTGATTTGATTTGACATCAGTATCAGAATAAACGGGATATTTACCATGTTTCATTATTTTGAGTTTCCGATATTTCGGCGCTGTTGCAAGCACCATGATCACGGAGGAACTGGAGTAGTGGCGGTGAACAGAGAAAAAGTTTTTTCCTAGGAGTAATTATATCGATCTACCCTCTTTCGAGTTCTTTTACTACGCGTATCTGCACTACTATTGGTTTCACTCTCACTACAAACTCGAACCCGATCTCGATCACGTTCACGACATACGATGCTCACTGTATCCACTCGCGATTTTGTTTTAGCTTGTTCCCGATTGTTTTTGCAAAGACGGACCACTGGATGCCAGACGTTCGGCAGTTGAAACCCATCCTCACGATTGAAATTTTTATACTTTTTTATTTCAATTGCTTCCCTAACCAGTCTTGGTATATAGTGGCGTTCTGTCGAGAGCATCTGAGGGTTATGTAGTTCGATCCAGTGGTTCGTACCGGACTCCAATAAATGTTGAGCGATTGCAGATTTATGCGGTTCATTGTTTTTGACTGCCCTGATGTGTTCCTTGATTCGGCATGTAACCGTTCTTTTTGTTTGTCCTATATAAGAACTGCCACAGCTACAGTCAATCTTGTACACTCCCGGTCTGTCCAGTGGGGAGCCATCTTTGGGTGAGCGCAGGCATTGCGACAGCTTTTTAAAAGGAGTGAAAATAGTTTTGACAGATACCTTCTTCAGGATGTTAGCGATCTTATCTGTCACTCCTTTGATGTAGGGTAAAAAGGCTGGCTGTCTTTCCACCTTATAGTTCCGGGGTTTATTTGTGGTGAGTCTGGGTGGTCTTATCCGTCCATTGTATCCATTCTTTTGTAGAACGCCGCTTATGTGCTTCAATTCTTCCTGTAAATGTTCCTCGTCACATAAACTATATGCGCGGTCAGTAAGTGACATCACTACCGAATTCAGATGGCGCGGATGATGATGTGAGTCGGCATGCAGGTAGCGGTCAGTGTGAGTGGGTTTCCTGTACACGGAGTGGCTACACGACCCATCCCCACGAACACCGATCCTAACGTCAAGGAAGGCAAGGGTTCTTTCCTTTTCCATTTCGTAAGTAAAGCTCATTTTTCCATGGATGTTGTTGAACTGGGCCACGTATTGTTGTACAACATTCTCACTCCCCTCCAGTATACAGAAAATGTCATCAACATACCGTTTCCAGATTTTGATGCTTGGGGCGGTGGGTATCGCTATGGCTTCGAAATGTTCCATCCACAAGTTTGCCACAACTGGAGCCACCGGACTGCCCATCGCTACTCCATCTATCTGTAGGTAGTACTCATTTCTGTATACGAAGTAGTTTGTGGTCACACAATGTTGCACAAGGTCGGCATATTCTTTAGCGACTCCGTTCTCTGCGATTTTTCGTCTTATGATCTCCAAGCAGTCTGTGATGGGAACATTTGTGAATAGGGACTCCACGTCGAAGCTCACCATCACTTCTTGATCATTGACCGAAGTTTGACGCAAAATCTGAACGAAGTGTCTCGAGTCCTTCACGTACGACGTGGCCCTACCCACCAATGGCTGCAAGATATTCGCCACATGTTTGGCCAGTTCATAGGTCGGCGAGTCAATCTGACTCACTATGGGCCGCAAGGGAGTGTTTGGCTTGTGTATCTTAGGCAGACCATATAGTTTGGGAGGCTGGAGGTTCCTGGGTCGCAGCAGATGTGCCACTACCTCTTCACCGATTACCTGTTGATGTTTATCGTCTAGCATGCCCTTGGCATGCTAGAGGATAAATTTGTAAATTTAGTTAATTTCTCTTATCTTTATTATATTATTTTATAACTTTTGAAGTCGGTTTTTTTTCCTTTCGTAACGAACGAACTTCGATACTATTATCGAAATTTAACAGTGTCGTTAGGTCTGTGTACTAACAACATGTTGTATATCCATTACTTTATACATTATGGTTCGGTGTAATAGAGATTTTTTATTATTTTACGAGTTAGAAAAAAATATCCCAGGTTACCCCACTTCATAGTTCGCGTAATGTTATCGCCGGGGTCGAAAAACGCTCACCACCAGCGATAATATCTTACACGCTCAGTTTTTCCATAATGAAAATGCTGCATCTAGTCTCCTCTAAGTCTATGGCCTAGGCTCTTTTTCCCGCCAGCTAATATCTTTTTGGCGGTTTTCCAATTTAGATTTCGTAAATATTTTCCTTCTAACTCTTAGATTAAATATGTTTCAGCATGAGGTTTCGTATAAAACAACAGAAATGTTATACATATTTATAGTCATAACATAATTTAGAAGAAATATATTTGGTTGCATTCACTTAATGGAGAGAAAATTTTGACCTTTAGTGCCGTTGCATATTTTTGGGGTAAGCCGGGGTAATGCTGACGTATGTAAAACTGGTTTTATTTTGTTGTGTTCTAATATCATCACAACACAAATTTTCGGAGCCGTGGTCCACTTATTGTTTTTGATTATTGTGTTGGATTTTTCCGAGAGCGAATCTAGCCATCCGACCGCTAAATCCTGAGCGAACAGGACAGGAGGGACATTCAGTGTTTAGCGGAATACCAAATTTCAGGTGAGGTAGACTTGAACCTCAAGAATGTTGATAGGGTTCTACACACAGTACATCTTGTTTATAGCTACTAAAATTTCTAAATTTTTGGAACTCTTTACCAGTACACGTGGTTCCTGCTTCCTACAGCTCCGGGTCTTTTGAGCGAGACGTGAAAAATGATCTATCGAGGTTGATAAGATTTTTGTTTTTATATAGGACACGCCGTTTGGACTTCACCTCGCCTGATGGTAAGCTAAAAAAGAGTCTCAGGGAAGAGTCACTATTCCCCTAACCCCTCCAACTAAGCTAAATTGCTTGTGCTGGGAGTGGGTTCACGTCAGTAGTGTAATGGCCAGGCCACCGTAAGGCTAACTCCTTAACCACTAAGCTACTGACGCTTCTTTATTACAGAACGTAGCATGATACAATGCTTATTCACATTCAGATTAAAGGACCCGGGACTGTAGGAAGATTTAAAATGGGACTTTTCTAGGGTCACCATCTATAATGGCGGCCACGATTCCTTCGACTGCACCCCAACTTATCATTAGTTGGGATGTAGTCTATTCTACGACATAATGCTATATAAACTGTTTTGATAGTTGAATGTATCGTGTGATTGCTTGACAATTGATATTGACTCAATGCAATTAGCACAAAGCTGTGATTCTGTTCTAATAATTGGATTTAGTTTTAGTCGGATCAAAGCGTAGATTAAATTTGCTGATTGTCGAAACGTCCGATCATCAGCACGTAACTACATGCAATTGGGTATTTTCCTGTAATTCAAATACATTATTTAACTGAGCATATATTCTCAGTACATCTGTATTATATGTACCTATTTAAACTATCATGCTCACTAACTGCAAGCACCATGATCACGGAGGAAGTTCCTCCGTGACCATTGTGCTTGCAACAGCGCGAAATATCAGAAACTCAAAACAATGAAACACGGTAAATATCCCGATTATTTTGATACTAATGTATTATGCGAGTATGAATTTGCTCTGCTGTTTTACACTTGATTTTTTTACCATTTTGTCGCATTTTTAATCTCTCAAAGGTTTGCTGGGACAAAACTCAATATTGAGTTAAACTCGCCTTTGTACACCAAGATGTATTTGTGATTGCCTGTTTATGTATTATTAAAGTTATAAATATCCCGATTAATTTGATACTGACGGACGTAAGTGACCATGATAGTTTAAATACCTATATTCCTGTATGCAATGCAGAATTAAAGAAATAATTGTAAAAGAGCGGTAGAAGTTGCGTGTGTTCTTATTGTAAAGCTTTTCTTTATTTTAATCATCCACCTTTTTTTTTTACGTGCGCAAAATCTCCACGGATACCTCCCCACCGGAGCCGGTGGAAGAGGTTATGTCGGACTCGAACCGACTAAAACGCACGCCGCCTGTGGGTCGTTTTGGTTGCCGAAGGTGAGGTTGACAGGCATATCCCTCGCACCCCGGCCGACTCAGGGTTAATCATCCACCTAAGCTATAATAGAAAATGATTTGACTATTAAGTACTATGACGTCACAATCAATTATTTCATACAAGTTTAAGTAACTAATTTGACTAGTCAGTCAAATACCCAATTGGTGAAATTCCATTTTGAGGATTAACTTGAAATTTTCACCATTTCCAATTTATTAATTTGCATAATGAATGGAAGTAATATCTGAATATACCAAGTTTATTGAAATAAAACTACTTTAAGTGGATTCTGTCGCGATAATTTTTTTTAGTAATTTATTTTTTAGACATTATTCTTGTGCCTGAAAAGTATCTGAAACGCCGGGAATAATATTGTGCCGAAAATATTATATTCGGATATATTCGGATTCTACTAAAAATATACTTTACGGGATAAACGGATTATTGTTGAATAATCATCACCTTCTGCGCGCTCCCGGTTGCATCCAAAGTATGCACTTTGGAACGCGGGGTCCGCTCGTTTTTATTTTTTTATCCAATTAGGTGGCAGACAAGCGCACGGCCCGCCTGATGGAAAGTGGTTACCGCGGCCTATGGACGTGTGTAACACCAGAGTCACACTCGCGCTGCCGACCCTGTAGGCACAGAGATTCTGTGCCGTCAGTGTAGAGGACAAAGCAGGACAAGCCTTTAGTCATCCCACTGACAGCACAAATTCTCCAGTGAGCTCTGGCTAGCCTACGCACCGCTGGGAACACAACACGAAGTTATTATAACCGCGGTATTCTGTAGGGCGGAGGTACTTCCCCAGTCGGACTGCTCAATTGGGCGGATATACCGCCGTGTCCTACCTCTTTATAATCCCCTACTCCTATGTTGCTTAAGAATTCTTTCTTCGACATTTACGAATGTTTTACGAACGTTAATGGTTAATTTTTTGCCTGCACCTACCTCAACGCATCTCTGCATCACCCTAAGTTAGACTGTCAGATAATGCCTTTGGCATTAAGTCCGCCTTTGTACAATAAACTGTGCATAAAGTTAAAAAATAAATAAATAAATAAATGCACCTGCTGTCTCCCAACCCCTGTTTACTGCGCCAATATGTACAAAATACTAGCAAATCTTACAACAACAAAGAAATATCTTACAAAAAGTAATTTTACGATTAGTATCAAATACAAAATAACAAAAATATTTGAGAAATATGCGTGTCTGTTTCAGGTATCGTGATAGAGCCGTATGAAGACAACTGGTGCCTGGCCTGTACCATGAATGAGAGACAGCTGTCTCCCAACCACGTGACGCTGTTCTGGAAAGTCTACATCGACACCATAAGTCCTCTCAGGAAGAGGAGATTTCGGGTCATTGTTTAAATTATTTTATTTAATATTTCCCTTACCCGCAGCTGTTAACAATCGCAGCCGAGGTTTTAGCTTTTGGAGTCTGGAGCCCACCTACCCCTTCTTCTTTTGATTTGGCAAAGCTTTTTTTTGTAAATCATAGGTACAGAAGATGTTCACATAATTAGTTCAGCTATGTTTCACCTATGTATGTTACCTTTTGTTTTTTTTTACGTGATCATACCTATAATCCCCACGGATACCTCCCTTAGAGTGGAAGAGGTTATGTCGGACTCGAACCGACCAAAACACACGCCGCCTGTGGGTCTTTTTGGTTGCCGAAGGTGAGGTTGACAGGCATATCCCTCGCACCTTGGCCAACTCAGGGCCATTTGTCACGATCTAGCCCTCTCCTCGGGTGTGTGGGGACTACAGAGTCCCCAACTCGTCCCCGGAAACGGGGAGGCGCGGCAGTCGCGCCGCCACCGCGGCCTGCTTCTGCCATGTATGTTACCTATGTTTATCATGTAATTTATGGCAGAGACTGTCGTTTGAGCTCCCAAACTCGAGAAGAAATTTTTATTTACTGTTTGAAGTATGAGTATAACTCCTCTGCTGTTGCACATGCCTATTAACAAAGGTGACTGCTTTCTATCAGGTGGGCCATTTTCTTGTCTGCCACCTAAGTAGTATTCACACTAATATTATAAATGTGAAGGTAACTCTGTCTGCCTGTATATTCCGCTTTCACGCCTAAACAGCTGAACCGATTTTGATGACACTTGGTATAGGGGTAGAGTAGACCTCGAGAAAGCACATAGGCTATGCTTTTTCGCGATAACGACATCACGCGAGCGGAACCGCGGGCAACACCAAGCACGTGTCACGCACACACAAACACAGTTTTTATACCACTTAGGTGGCAGAAAATCACACGGCCCACCTGAAGGAAAGCGATTGCCGTGGCCTATTGACGTTTTCCACATTACCTATTTGTTAGTTGTAGGCGAAACCGGTCAGATCTAACAAATAATAAAATTAAAGTGGAAAAGTACAAGTGAGTTATCAATATGTGTAACAACAAATTCCACCAAGTGCCATCACCGCCTATCAAGGCGGTGAACCACAAGCAGGCACTATGTGCTAGGTTGTATGTTTACTGTCGGTTGGAGAACAGCCCTATCCCTTAGTCGCCCTCTACAGCACCCACAGGATGAGATGGGAAGGGCCCTACTCTACTTCATCGGGAGCCTACACAATAGATTCTATTTTTATTTTCTTTTATTGTTTAGGTATTATTGATTTTTACATTTTAGGTTTCTGTCTGCTTAACATCAGACAGATATATACAGCCCAGACTCAGCTTTAGATGCATTGCTCGAGTCAATAATAGTGCCCGGAAGACGGCAATATCACCCCCTATTACGTGGGACTGAATTCAATGATTGGTGAAATGTGGGTGTTAATTCACCTCTGCCTAACCCTCCGGGGATAAAGGCGTGATTTTATATATGTATGTATGTATGTATTTAAATTATGTGTGTATCTATTTCAGGTGAAAGAAGAGGGGAGTTCAGAGCTAGCCGTGAAACCACAAGAATGATCTGCTCTGAATACAATCGTTTGTTAATTCATTGCCTTTCATTGACTTCTTTAACAATACACCTACGAGTATACCCAGTTGCTATTAGCTTTAAAACGTTAAGTACAGTCAGCATCAGATCGATGTTGACTGGTAAATTACTCAAAATAATACCAAAATTCCAATTTTATATTAGCTATCACAGAGCTCAAATAGTTGTAAGCATCCAGAGTGGTCAAAACGTCTTAACAATCAATTCTTCATATAATTATTATAAAATATTGATACTTGGCCCGTTTCAAGTGTAGGGGGACCTATCATGCGCCTGTGAGCCGGGGGTGGGTGGGACAGTCGTCCACCTACTGGTGGACTGTCCCATACACCAAAGGGCACGCTACGATTTAGAACAGATTAAAGAGTTAAAAATAAATATTGGCAACCTACCAACACTAGTAACTAAAAAATACAGACAGTACTTCTTGGAGTACTGGTCCAACTAATGGATATTTTAAACAAATATCCCAAAGTGGACCACACACATTAAGTAATAAATATAATATAATGTAAGCATATAGCAAACAAAATAAAATAAATACATACCCAGTATCCCAGAGGTATGAAAGGTATAGCGTGAAAGTACGAGAGGTATACGAGCGGGAAATTGTATTTTACTAGAGGACAGGAATGAAAGCGAGATAACTAATATTATATGTATATATATATATTTAAGTAATATTGAACCCTGAGTGAGTCTTAAGACTGGCAAATTAGTCAGCCTAGTTAATAAATGTAATGTTCAGAATAGGCTTCCACGAAGTACCCCGTCACGCAGTGGAAGGTGCTAAAAAAATACAATTATGAAATGTAGGTGTTAATTCACCACTACCTAGCCCTCCGGGGATAAAAGCGTTATTATATGTATGTTGCATACATATTTGTATAAAATCTATAAATTCAGTTATTTTCACTTTTCAATGTCTCTTTTTGAATTGAATTGAATTTTTTTGTTGGATCGCTATTTATACGTAATTACATTGCCTAAAATGGTAAAAGTCTAGTTAAATTAATTATCGTCGTTAAAATCTCGTCTGCTACACATCTGCTATATTAAAAGCCATTTTTAAATAATTAAATCGGCAAAATAAGTGCAAATTAGAGAATACTGCTTTAACAAAACAATGTGCTCATAAAACAGCAATAAAACCCTTTTGAATCTAATTTATTGCGCCTGGAAAGCTATTTTAATTAAACCCCAATTATTTGGACCTCTGAGTAGTAATTAATTCGTTAGACTCTGCGGTTTACGGTACAAATTAGGGAACCCTGTTTTCGCCAAGATAATAAAATATGTTTTATATCGACCAGTGTGGGGTGTGGCGGTAGAGTCTTTCACTGCTACCGTCCTACTGAATATCGTTCCTTTTCTATGTCCCATCCTCCCCTTTCCTACACAGGACAACACGTGCAGGGCTAAGATGTTACCCGCATACGGTGCAGAATATCCGATCAAGAACCAAGCGGTTCGGACGACAATAGGTTCACCCCCTATTACGTGGGACCGAATTCAATGATTGG
Organism: Eilema griseolum; assembly: GCA_963662185.1. NCBI lineage: Eukaryota > Metazoa > Arthropoda > Insecta > Lepidoptera > Erebidae > Eilema > Eilema griseolum. The sequence continues at coordinate 5,930,048 of OY759248.1, read as the reverse complement.
TAAAATGTGGGTGTTAATTCACCTCTGCCTAACCCTCCGGAGATCGCGTGATTTTATGTATGTATTTATGAATTTTCGTAACGTCTCAATATTTCGAACAGGGCTGATTATATGTATGTATGTATGTTTGATATTTTATGACTATTTCTTATTTATATATTTCTGATTAATGGTTATGGTGGTTATTTCAAACTGCAAGTCACTTTTCAAATCAAAGGTCAAATACCGAACCGAGGCTTGATAAATTAATATATGATCTCGTTACAGATAATTTACGACTTGGGGTAAAAATTCCGCGTCAGCATTCACGCCCCGTGTCCCCACAGATTTGGGTATTTTTTATTGATAAGGGTAGGTAGGTAAGTTGCTAACAATAAAATTGGTAAAATTTAATCCTTTTCAAAATCCTTATTAATATTAAATTAAACTTGAAAGTTATAGTCTAATTATTTAACTCTAAAATACCAATTATTTTTTTGTGTTCCAGTTCACATTCGGCTCAAGAGAATAGGCTCGCCCGCTATTACATAGGACAAAAAAACATAGTTGGCGAAATGTAGGTGTTAATATACCTCTGCCTACCCCTTCGAGGATTTAGGCGTGAATATACTATATATGATGACCGCGGTAACCTAGTGGTATGGGTAATGGACTGCTAACACGAGGTCTCGTTTTCGATCCCAGGTTTTACCATGGCACACACCAATGACTTTTCGATGCTTTTCGAAGTTATGTGTGCATTTATCGCAGGTTTATAAGTGCCCGGTTAATGGCAATAGGCTCGCCACCTATTACATTGTGACCTAAACATAAACTGGCGAAATGTGGGTGCTAGCACCTTTGCCTACCCCTTCGGGGATATAGACGTGAGTTTACGTTATTGTTTTATACTATGTATTCTTGTTTATCCGAACACCAATCCATTCAAAGTTAGTATTTAGAAGCTAAGGATCTTTTCTATATCATATTTTTTTAGAAGGAGGTAGGACACGGCGGTATGTCCGCCCGATTGAGCAGTCCGACTGCGGAAGTACCTCCGCCCTACAGAATACCGCGGTTCTAATAACTTCGTGTTGTGTTCCCAGCGGTGAGTAGGGTAGCCAGAGCTCACTGAAGAATTTGTGCTGTCAGTGGGAAGACTAAAGGCATGTCCTGCTTTGTCTTCTACACTGACGGCACAGAAACTCTGTACTTACAGGGTTGGCAGCGCGACTGTGACTCTCTGGTGTTACAGACGTCCTTAGGCCACGGTAACTACTTTCCATCAGGTGGGCCGTGTGCTTGTCTGTCAACTAAATGGTTTAAAAAAAAAAAATTTGGTTTTACTTCATGGAAGTTATTGCTGTCTGCTTATCTTTCACCTGTCTTTCCTCTGTCTTTCACCAGCCATAGTTACGGTCCAGCTACGTTAAGTTTATCGCTAAATCCTGGAAAGACGCTGAAGGTGATCGGTTTTTGAAATGAAATCTTTTTTTGGCACGTTGGGTATTTTTCACAGTATACTTTTTGTGATGAGGATAAACCGTTTTCGTTGAAACATTCTTGGAGACGAGAAAAAAAAAACCATTGAACTCGCAACACTTTTAGCGACATCTGTTTTAACAAATTGAAACAATTAATATTTTTTTTAAAGAATATTACAGCTGAAATTATTAATATTCCCTCCAACCCCTCCAGCTAAGCTAAATTGCTTTTGTTAGGAGTGGGTTCACGTCGGTAGTTTAATTGTTAGGATTCGAACCCAGCACCTCGCGATCGTAAGGCCGAATTCTTAACCACACAGCTACCGACGCTTGTGATAATTCACAAAATATAATCACATTCATTACTCAAGTTTTCACTTCTGTCGGTAAATTCCGGAATGCATCTACGTGTATACTAATATTATAAAGCTGCAGAGTTTGTTTGTTTGTTTGAACGCGCTAATCTCAGGAACTACTGGTTCAATTTCAATGATTTTTTCAGTGTTGGGTAGTCCATTTATCGAGGAAGGTTTTAGGCTATATATCATCACGCTACTACTTAAGGGAGCGGAACATTGATAATAAATGTTAACAAATCCGGCAATTTTTCATACATATTTTGAAGACTAAAACATACGGGCTCAAAGGGATATGAAGCTTCAAAATATACCCCGGGTGAAGCTGGGGTGGGTCAGCTAGTGTAACATAAAATACAGGATTTGAACTCGCGATAGTTAAAATTATATGGTATGTATGTAAATAAAATATACATACACATAATAATATCTAACCATACATATATACTGTGCGGTATGAAAGAAACTTCATCCCACGCACACTCAAGCTGTGAAATAACCTCCCTGCTGCAGTTTTCCCAAGCGTCTACAATGCGGGGTTCTTCAAGAGGGGCATCAGAAGGTTTCTTCATGGTCGGCAGCACGAGTGTGACACCCCTTGTGTTGCATACGTCCATAGGCCACGGTAACCGCTTCCCATCAGGTGGGCCGTGTGCTTGTCTGCCAACTTAGTGGTATAAAAAAAAATATAGATATAATTACAATGAAGTTTCTTCCAATTTATCCAGCATGAGCTTTCAAACTCTCATTTTAAATGTGTAAGGGCTTGTAGCCCTCCTGATCCCGAGAGGTAGCTCGTTCCAAAGAAATATAGATTGCACAGGAAAGGAAGAGTGGATGAAATCGGATCGATGAGTAGGACGGCGCAAGACTAGGCTGTTTGTTGAACGCAAATTTCATTCGTGATTGGAGCCAAGATATTGGAAAATGGGGGGATAGGTAAGAGGAAGAGTTAGGAGAAGTTAGCAGCATAGAGAGTGGTAAGAGCACGTTGGTTTCGATGCTGACGAATCGGCAACCAATTTAGTTGCGACGAACAAACAGATACATAGTCTTGCGGAGGTTGAAGCCTTCAACGAACTGAGCTATTATGATCTATATTAGAAAGTTAGGTACAGTTTTTGTCTACCCGTCGTCGGTCACAGGGTCAAGTAAGAACCGTACCGTAATCTAAATGTGCCCAATACAAGCACTAAATATGTAATACATAATAAATACCACTGTTTAGTTTTAAGTATGTTTGTGTTGCACCAAAAATAAAATGTATTTTCTTCCTTTCTTTTCTTTCTTTCTTTCTTTCTTTCTTTCTTTTCTTTTCTTTCTTTCTTTCTTTCCTACTTTCTAAAAGAAAGAGAGGAAACAACGCGACATAGTCGATTTGAAACGAGAACCTCTCGTCATCTGATCCAATCTGTTCTAATTCCAATTAAGCTAATGAAATTCGTGTACTCGTAATTGGAACCTATAGATTTAATAACATTAGTTGTTGAACACGGTTCCGCCTGCAACCCGCAGCCAACAGGTAACTGCTTCTTGGATTAAATTGGCGTGTTATTGTATTGTGGAGCCGGTCGTATGTTTTACGTGAAAACGCGTTCGTAACGCCGCAGACAAGTGGCAATACGTTTGTAGAATCACTAAATAGTATAAAACAAAGTCGCTTTCTCTGTCCCTATATCCCTAAGTATGCTTAAATCTTTAAAACTACGCAACGGATTTTGATGTGGGTTTTTTTAATAGATAGAGTAATTAAAGAGGAAGGTTTATATCTATGAAAACATCTATTAAATAGTGGAGAAATACTGTGATATTTTAGGTTTCTAATGTGATGTCGTAAATAATTTCATTTTTTCCGCTTACATTGCGAACGCAGGTTGAACCTGCGAGATTTATCAAAATAATGTACTATGTATTGTACACATTGAAAAGGTCTACAGAAAACTCCCCGATGGTATATGTCTATCTCTTATGGATATCTCACAATAACATTTTTTGTTATTTACTTTTTACGACAGATAATGGCCAATTTTCGAAGCTATTTTAACCAATACAACATTAATGCTTATCCAATTACCATAAATAGATTGTTGATTTAATATATTTTGTTATTGTTGATTTTATATGGCCCTTTACAGCATATGATTTAAATGAATATTTTCGAAGATATTACAGATTTAAAAATTGCGTGATGTAGCGTTTACTGTAGTGTATTTAGTATCAGCATTGGACCCGTGTGAAACCGGGGCGGGTCGCTAGTACAATATAATTCGCCGCGTGGTTCCTGGCAGAGTAGAATTTGGACCACCCCATTTCTTCCCATGGAGTGTCGTACAAGGCGACTAAAGGATAGGGCTGTTTAACATCGGACAGATATATACAGCCCAGACTCAGCTTCAGGTGCATGGCTTGAGTCAACAATAGTGCCCGGAGACAGCAATAACCTCACCCCCTATTACGTGGGACCGAATTTAACGATTGGTGAAATATGGGTGTTAATTCACCTCTGCCTAACCCCTCGGGGATAAAGGCGTGATTATATATATGTATGTAATACAATAGAATATACTATAGGTTAACTATTAAGTCTTAAAACAGGTCAAAAATAAATAAATAAATATTCCACGACATTCTACACAACGCTATCTAGACGCATGGTAAGCATAGCTTAACTAGCTTGTGTTATGGGATCTAGAGTGCGGATAAACATACTTAGATACTCTTTTTAGTAAATACATACATATTATACGTAGAAAGATCCAGACCAATGCAAATATACATTTTCAAGCATACAAATATTTGCACTAAGCGGGAATCGAACCCGCGCCCCCCGCAGAGCAGTCGAATGTCGAAGATTGGTTTGCAGTGTTCTCGGTATCCAGCTCCAAACAGAGCTCTAACACAATTCTTCTGTGCCAAAAGTACACTCTCTACTTCTACCGAGTCTACCCAAACAACGATACCGTACCGTTTACATTGGCAAGTGGGCCATATCCCCTCCAAGTCTCCTTTGAAGATGAGACGATGAAAAGTATTATAAAGTCTTCATCAGACTTGAAATCTGATGTGAATCAATTGCAATTGGTTGAGCAAACCGTATAGATAGCGAGTGTGACACCCCTGGTGTTGCATACGTCCATAGGCCACGGTAACCGCTTCCCATCAGGTGGGCCGTGTGCTTGTCTGCCAACTAAGTGGTATAAAAAAAAAAACGATAACTGAAATCAACACGAATGAAGCCGCGGGTACAAGCTAGTATCAGATAAAGTTGTTAATATTCACTGTTCGTGATTACAGTTAAATGCCTTTACAATAACGATCGGGGATCTTAACTACACTTTTACGGGATCTGAACTGTCATTTAATTACGGGAATACTCCAACAGTGGCCTTTTGTTTCCCTTATTCCACCATTTACGCACAGCTTTATGGCTCAGCCCCTAGAGATTGCTGCCTGAACAAAGAGTAATACGGCTTCGGGATTGAACGAGTTCTTTATTTTATACTTTACATTTATATATTGCGTTTTGTTGACACTATGATTTTTATATACTTTCGACGAACATCTATGGTAGTCGATAATGATTACGGGTATTTGAAGACCTAAAAAGTCCAATAACAGGTCTAACTGCAATGCTTCGATTGCCTTTGGTTTGTGGACGTCAAATGGCAGTCGCTCTACGGAAAATATATAATTCGTAGTTATACATAGGTTACACTAAAAGTTTCCGGAACTGGCCACTTACATAAACAATATTTAAAAATTTATTACAACATTTGAAAATAGATCTCTTTGGCTGTAGAATACAGTTTGTTTCATCTGACTGTCTTTTGTTTTTACCTTGTGGCGCCATTTAAAAAATTGTGTGTCTGCATCAACATGAATTTAACTCGGGAAAATTTTCGTAGTATGATTTTCTACGATTTTAAGTGTAATTTGACGGCTCAACAGAGCATCTCTCGGCTTGAAACAGCTTTTGGCGATGAAGCTCCATGCAAGACGACTGTTTATAGCTGGTTTGCAGAATTCAAGCGTGGTCGTATCAATCTCAGTGACGAATCTCGCGATGGTCGGCCGTCCACCGCTGTGACCAACAAAAACATCGATGCTGTGCGCCGTATGATTGAAACAGACAGGCACGTGACCTACCCTGAAATTCGCGCATCCTTAGAAATAGGCATGATTCAAATACAATCAATCCTACACAAACATTTGGGTGTGAGAAAGCTGTGCTCGCGGTGGATCCCACATAACTTGACCGAGGATCAAAAAACGGACCGCGTCACTTGGTGCAGTGCCATGCTTACCAGATTCAACGAAGGTGCGTCAAATTTGGTGTGGGACATAGTAACAGGTGACGAAACATGGATTTATTGCTACGATCCCAAAACAAAGCAGCAATCGAGCGTATGGGTCTTTCAAGATGAGCCGAAACCAACCAAAGTGGCGCGCGTGAAAAGTGCATCTAAGCGGATGATTGCTTCTTTTTTTAATAAAACTGGACACGTGGCTACTGTTGCTTTAGAAAATCGTCGTACTGTGAATAGTGACTGGTACACGACCATTTGTTTGCCGGAAGTTATTGACGAACTCCTTAAAAATAACCGTAAACGCCGTATCATCCTGCACCACGACAATGCTAGTTCTCACACGGCCAGACAGACAAACGACTTTTTGAAGGCGAAAAATGTAGAACTCATGAGTCATCCTGCATACAGTCCCGACCTGGCACCTTGTGACTTTTATCTGTTCCCAAAAATTAAGAACGGACAACGATTTTCATCACCAGAAGAGGCTGTCGAGGAGTATGAAAAACACGTTTCAGAGGTCACCACAGAGGAGTGGCACAAAAGTTTTCAAAACTGGTTTGATCGAATGAAAAAGTGTATAGATGCCAAGGGAGATTATTTTGAAAAACAATAAATTAATTTTGTACCTTTAATAGTATTTTTTCATATTCATTCCGGAAACTTATAGTCACGTATATACGACCGCTCTGACTACTAAGCTATAGAACCTTTGCCCGAAACCATCCAAATTCTTCTATACATATAATGTTTTGTGGCAATTTTTTCTATATCTTTATCGATTTGAATAGTTAGCATATTAAATGCTTTAAAATTTCATTCAATGATATATACGAATATACTCTATAAATGTATGTGTTGCCACTGTAGCCAGTAGTACGAGTCAGCACTGAGACGTACCCTCATAAAAATTCTCAAAGTTGCTCGACGATCTAGAAAACAGCTATATTAGCCTTTCTTGGTGACAACGGAACAAACAATACCGCAGTAGAATCCAACTAAACGATTTAGATCTTCCTGACAGTGGCACTTTAGTGTAGAAGCACGGAATTTAAAATAGCTAGACTCGATGTTGGGTATTTCCAATTTAAACTAAGCCAAAGCTAACGGAAAAATACGCAGAAGATATCACTGCGAGAGAAGGAAATCTCGAAATAAAACCCTGGACCAATCAACCGACGGTCGAAACAGTAGGCCAAAGCCTCCCAACATTAGGAGAGTCCTCATCCATTCATAACAGAATTAGGGGTCATTAAAGCAAAGCGGCTCGTGGTTCAGGAGTGACCGAGGAGGTGAGCATATCATCATCAGATGGCATCACAGAACATATCAAAGTTAGGTCGTTTCGTATAGTTAAACTTAAATCCCAATGTAGTAGGCAAAATTATGATACTCCAACCAACATACATTTCCATCCAAAGGTTGCCTGGAAGAAATTGTGTAAAGCGATAAGGCCGCTCTTTGTACTGCTCTTGTCTTCTCAATTTCTGTAATATGAATATTGTAATTGGCGTACAATAAAGAATATAATAAATGAATTTAATCAGGGAGGATCAAGAGGAAAAAGACATCATTTTCTTACATAATAATGAGTTAATATAACCACATATCTCTGCACAAAATGTAAGTATCAAACCCATTTCCTTTATGTAATCAAAATTTGGCAAAGAGTGCTACGCCATTCTGGAGTAAAATACGACTCCCAGTTTTTATATCCTCATTTGGAGCGACCTAAAACTTAAGACTTCCAACGGCTGTTGCTCGCGTTGAGGTAGATAGATGTGGACTCGTAAAAGTGAGGCGTAGTAGATTGAACCACATTCCTGAGCTGACGCGTAACTTTATGAGCAGTGCTTTAATGTTGATTTATATGAAGATCAGTACGGTACAGGTAATGATTTAATTAAATTAAAACGATTCTGAATCCGAGTGCAAATCCTTGTCGCATCTAAAGCACTGTGTAAATTTAAAACCCGTGATCCAATGTACTTAGTGTCACCTCTCCTTTTAGTGTTTAGTTTTGACTTTTATGAAAGCGACTTACGTCTGTCCTCCTAACCTCTTGATGAAAACCTGCCCGAGAGCCTCGTCCGTCAATCAGCAAGAGGACAGCATGCAGGTGAGATTAACTAGATCCAGACAGTCTTGATGGGGCCTCCAAACACATCATGATAGTTAGGTACTAATATTACCAGTAAATATTTAATTAAACAAGTTCCCGCCTAACTTTAGCCACCTGGGATATTTTGACGTGCGCTAGATTGTGTTACCAATACCTTTAGACACATATCTTGGACCTGAATCGCAAGACAAGCGAGACCCTGGTGCGTGTGGATTGTTTTGTAATCTAGGTATGCTTGTCAATATGTCACAATAGGGAGTCAATTGAGAATATTCCGTACATATAGTAGGTAGTACATCGATAGTAATTACAGTTATGTTTCAAATTATAATTAAAAAAATGTGACGCGGGTAGCATTCGCTCCGCATTCGACCGGCGATTGAAGCAATAAACAACCGTTCCGCCAAAATTTAGGGCGTGGGGAATATTAGCTTATACCTAATACAAAACGTAAAAATGGATTATGGAATAGTTTAAAAAGCTAAAAGCCGCACAGCGGGCTATGGAGCCAGCTTTTTAGACAGACAAATGAACTACAAAGTGATCCTACAAGGATTCCTTTTCTCTTGAGGTACAGTACCCTAATAAAGGCTGTGTTCTCCAAAATGACATCAAGTACAATGAAAACTGACAAGAGATTCTTGAACTTTATGAAGACAAAGGGACTTCCAATAATAATATTCAAAACTCCGTCCACGGAACCTAAGCCTTATTCATAAGTAAACAGATTATATTTCCCCTCGTATTTAATTAGTTGCCAACAAACAAAGTTTATATTTGCGCTGAACGTTCCGATATAATTAATATTTACGCGTTACTTGTTGGTAACTGTTTAAGAATACAAATTAAAGGGTTGTTTCTGTAACAGATTTAATTGTTAAGCGAGAAAGAAAGAAGAAGAAAGAAAGAAAAATATTTTATTTAAGTTCCACACAGTGGGCATCCTACTAAGTACAAATAGGAAAGTAATATAATAATTAGTAGGTATATTTAATTAAGCTACGGGTGCAACATTCCACACTGCGAACCCAAATAGGGCCCCATCTCAGCACTGAATGCTGCGCACACCCTTCGTTGAGTATGCACAGCGCTGGTTTTCAGGCGGGGCCACTAGGTAGCGCTGACGCCACGCACCATTTTATAGGTACAGTACATTTTATTTCTACGTATTATTCTATAAAGTCGAGTCGGAAGGAGTTTTGAATGCCCTTTCAAAAACAAAACTCCCACGAACGGAACGAGCCTAAAGGACTTACTACCCACGTTTAAGTCGCTTTCGCTGTTGATTGGTACACAGGTGGGTAGGAGTACTATTTTGGATCGTTTAGATCACTAAAGTCACTGACATAGCTCGCAGGATAAGCAAGCTGAAGTGGCAGTGGGCTGGCCACATCAGCCGAAGGACCTATGCCCGATGGAGTAAACGAGTTCTAGAATGGAGACTGCGAATCGGTAAACGCTGGGATGCCCCCTAGCTAAATGATAAATGACCTGAAAAAGATGACAGGAATAGACTGGATGCACATGGCGAAGTGCTATGGTGTACATTGAGATAGGCTTCTTGTTTTCAGCAGTGGAATGCAGTAGGCTTATTAATTGATTGATTAACACCTTATGAATATTGCTTAAAATCACCTCTTTTTTGCAAAACGGTGATGCCTAGTCAGTCATTCATCAAAACCAAACCAACAAAATGGTTAACAAGCAATATAACAAATAGGTAGAAACGGATATGCCTCCGGCAAGCTACGACCCACGGACGGCGTGCGTTTTAGTAGGTTCAAATCTGACAAAACCATTATCTGTATTCACCCCCCCCCCCCCCCTCCCTGTATCTGTTCTCTAACTTTTCGCACGATAACATATACGATACGGCACTCTGTCCTCCGTGGGTAGGATTATCCTGTCAGTATTAATAAATCCAGCATGGGTTTCTTGCCGGGGTCTTCTCAAGATGGATGGACGTTATGTACCAGCAGTGATCCATTTGCTAAACATTAATTTACTTTTTCGTGATGTTTTGCAAGTCATTTTAATGGTGTATACAGAATTTGATAGAGAAGTTACTCACACATGCTCGTCCTTGGCGCTGGGCACGAAGTATTTACACTCCCGTTTCTGGAATGTGCTCTCAATCCAGCTTCGGGTCGTTTTCTGGAACAAAAATATAGAATTTAGAAATAATTCTTCGACTTCATCCAAGCGAACTTTAAGCACCAAACGCGGGATGAATAAAAATTTTGTAGAATTTAATTTTTAGCGCAAGAGGCAACCATCTGGTCCCTCAATACCTAGAAAACACTTCGCTAGAAGTTCAACAAACAATCAGTAGGTACTGGCTTTCAGATTAATAGAGGTTGGCTTAGATCCTGAATATCTTACATGAATTTCATACAACAATTATATATACATACATATAATCACTCTCAATCAATTTGGCAGAGGTGAATTTAACACCCACATTTCATCAATAATTAATTTCAGTCCCACGTAATAGATGGTGAGTCAAAAATAGTGCCCGGAAGACAGCAATAGGTCTTCTCTCATCTTACCGACTTAATAGTCGGTTTGGAATATGGTCCTTATTATTCCTCGGGGACTGAATTAATATATTTCGCGATTTGTTTATCATTTAAACAGTTATGGTGATCATTAAATTAGGATTTATTAGGCTACTTTTGCCAATGACTGTACAAGGAGCAGTATCTGATTGAATGAAAGCATATCGCTAAAGTTCAAACTATTTCAATAGGTGTAATGACACAATTGAAAGGCTTTTATGAAAACTCAACGTTTGTATTCATGGTCTTTTTAAAAAGTTGATTTTGACAGCCATCGCAATCGCTCAATCAACGTGTTTTTGGGTGTTAACCTCACCTACAAGTTCGGCACACCTGCTGACTGTTGTAAGAGGCTAAGGCGTAGCTTCTTGCCCGGGTTTCGAGGTCAGACGATAGAGATAGAAAACTGAGAGTAGTAGTAAGGCAAATTCCGAGAAAGAGAAAGAGAGCCGACACCGGACTCTAAAGTATAAGTTTTAGATAAAACCGGGGCACTTCTTCACTTCACTCCACTTAACACCTTCTGTAACCTGCTATATTCATGCAAATAAATTAAATTGAATTTGAATTTGAATTTGATGAATGATGATTATGATGAATTTCGATATTTGTGTCGATACTGACTCAACTTTGCATATCTAACTTCCTTCACCTGCAAATCCGACTCATATTGTTTTGGGAAACCTAATAAATTTATTACATCTATTTAAATTCATTGATTTATTCAAATTATTGCGATATTCCAAACACGGGAGGCCCTCGCTGTGAATTTAAATTTAGTTTCATTCTTAAATTATTGAATCTTGGCAGTTGTAACAGCAGAATTCTAACAGATACATATATGTATATTTTTGTGTCTGTAAATGCTTGAAAGAGTAGACAGATTTACAACTACGGATATCACAATACTTCTGCCAGGTCGCAGAAAGACTTCTGCCCCCATGAGTGCGTGCCTGGGGGTGACGGGTGGAGCCGCCGATAACCTTAGCAAAGCAGGCCGCGGGGTTGGCGTGCAATGCACCCCCCCCCCCCCCCCCCATGCCCGGGGACGAGATGGGATCTTCGTGGTCCCCGGCAACCCATATCCGACACAGACGGCGTACGTTTTAGTGGGTTCAAGTCCAAAATAACCTCCACCAGCTCCACTTGTGTCCGTGAGAAATTTGCGCACATAAATTTAACAGAACGAATTTACAGGGCGAAATATTAACACAAACGTTTCACCAACTGTAATTTTCGATTCTACGTAATAAGGGCCGAACTTGTTGCCGTCAAGTGACCAGTTTGTCATGGGTTGTATGTTTACTGCCGGATGGAGAGCTGCCCTATCCCTTAGTCGCCTTCTACAACATCCACGGGACAAGATGCGGTGTTCTATTCTATTCCACCGTGAATCAACGTGGCAATTCTAACAAAGAAGAATTGTACCTTGATGTATATGGGTTATGTTGTCTGAAAATCGATTCGTGTGATGTGAATGTATTATGAAGAATTAAAACGGATATGTGGTAAACAGTAGCTGGCCTGAGAGATTCATAGATGAATTAGCAGTAATTGTAAGTCCAATACCTTAGTCACTAATAGCAAGTTCGAACACAAGCCATTATACGACTGATGTAAACCCATTCCTAGGCCCGATTTCCACCAAAACAGAGAGAAGAGGAGACAAGAAGAGATACGGTTTGAATAACCAATCAGATTTCCTTATTTCCAATTTTCATCTCTGCTCAGCTTTGGTGTAAACGGATCAAGCGGAGAGGAGATATCTATTTTTTCTATAGAAATTTGTGCCGGGAGTAGGCAAGCAGAGAAGTGTGTAGCCGGACAGCCGACGGCGCCCGCGCTTCCACATACCAATCCATGTCTCTTCTGTCGTTAATTTGAATATTGACAAATCTATTGTGTTTGTTTAACCTCTAATGTCTCTTTCTCAAGCGCTTACATCTCCTCCCCGCTGCGCATCTCCTCTCCACTTTGGTGGATACTGGGCAACGCAAGCAATTTTTCATAGTTAAAAGTCTTACGGGCATAATAGTTTATTATAAACAAAGAGACAAAAACACCATCAGAGGCTTACACGGTTTTTCTTGACAGCCCTATTTAATTCCCGGATGATCACAATTCTTCAATATCTTAAGGTACACAAAATAACGATCTAAGCAAAAATCTCAATTTACTGTTAATGGATCCCATAATACCCTATTATCAGTTTGTTTGATAACTTGGGGAATTTGTTCATTTTCCAGCTTAAATTTTTACAATACTTTCTACCGCCTACACTGGAGCTCGATTTAGTAGCCACGTTTACACAAAGCTTGATACGAAGCAGGCCAAAAAAAGTTAAAAGTTAGTAGTAGTAGTTAGTTAGGTACCTACATAAAATATGCTATTATAATATACAGAAAAAATATATGCAATTATTTATAAAATATATTCAAAATTATGCTAACTATACAATATTTATAAAAATGAAATAAAAAATGTATGTTTTTATAACTCCCTCTTTTTTATTTCATAAATAAATAATCACGCCTTTATCAGAGAGTTAGGCAGAGGTGAATTGACACCCACATTTCACCAATTTTTTTTATACAACTTAGGTGGCAGACAAGCACACGGCCCACCTGATGGAAAGTGGTTACCGTGACCTATGAACGTGTGTAACATCAGTGGAGTCACATCCATGCTGCCGAGCCAGTAAGAACAGAGATTTTTTGTGCCTGCAGTGCAGAACACAAAATCAGGACAAGCCTTTGGTCTGCCCACTGACAGCACAAAAACTCTCCAGTGAGCACTGGCTACCCTACTCACTGCCGGGAACACAACACGAGGTTATTATAGCCGTGGTATTATGTAGGGTGGAGGTACTTCCCCAGTCGGACTGCTCAATTCGGACGGGAATACCGTCGTGTCCTACCTCATCGTAAAAATACCATACCAATAATTAAATTGGGTCTCACGTTATAGGAGGTGAGCCTATTGCCAACTTCCGGGCACTATTGTTGACTCAAGCCATTCATCTGAGGCTGAGTCTGGGCTGCATATATCTGTCTGATGTAAAACAGCTCTATCCCTTAGTCGCACTCTATCCCTTGTACGACACCGCATGGGAAGAGATGGGGTGGTCTACTCTGCCGGGAACCACGCGGCAATAAAAACACTCGTTTTAAAATGTGATTTAATAGAATCGGGATCTTGGTTATTTATCATACTTGATTTTATTTAAAATTTTGTACTAAACTATGCACTCCAGATTATATGTACGCTGAAGGTAATATTCGTAATCACAGTACTGACATTAACTGGCAATAGGTTTTTCTATTCGTCTATTTTTTCGTATAATGGTAATTGCTTATCATGTGTGGAAGTCGTGAAACCCTGTCATACGACTCCATAATTAGGTGATTTTCCCATAGAAAGTGAGGGTAATCGCCGCAACCCCATAACAGCAAATTGTATGGTCACAAATCGAGAGGTCGTTGACACAGAAATGTCGGGGTTTGGCTTATTTCTGCACAGACACTTTATACAAGTAATACTGAACAAATAATACTGGGCGAAATGAGGGTCGAAGACTGATGTTATGGTCATTGAGGCCATTCCTTTGCCACTCTTGAAAACATAACATAACATAAAGTCACGCCTATATCCCCGAAGGGGTAGGCAGAGGTGCTAGCCCCCACATTTCGCCAGTTTATGTTTAGGTCCCAATGTAATAGGTGTCGAGCCTATTGCAATTAACCAGGCACTTATAAACCTGCGATAAATACATACATAACTTCGAAAAGCACCGAAAAGTCATTGGTGTGTGCCATGGTAAAACCTGGGATTGAACCCGAGACCTTGTCTCAGCAGTCCATTACCCATACCACTCGGCTACCACGGTTTCTTCTTCTTCGTTATTACGGTTCTTGAAAACATTTTTTTTTAAATATAAATCGAGCAAGACAGTATTTGATACCTTTTTTAAATGTTCAAAGCCTAAATTGGTGTTAGAAATGGTTAAATGAAATAGATAATATTTTCTTTTGCCTATATTTTCATGTCTTATATGACTGGGTCAAAGAATGTGTGAAGTCTGAGGGAGAGGCCTATGTTCAGCAGTGGACTATGTGTGGATATGATGATGATGATGATATGACTGGGTGTATAGGGGTCTACAAAGATCCTTGGACCCATGACAATCTTATCTGCAAGTCAGTACACCTGCTGATCAGTTGACGAGACTCTGTCGCAGATTTCCCTCTCAGAGTTCAGAGTTCAAGTGACTCTAGGTAGGCTCAATAGTTTCATGAATTTCAGACTGATGACTCCAAATCTATGTGGTAACTCCACAGATTCTCCAATACGCTACCTCTCCTATGTTGTACAAAAGAATAGAGTGAATATAAAATTGAAAATTTACGGCGGACATCAATATTAACGAGGAAATATATACTAGTTCATACATAGCACGTATTGGCAGAGTCGATATTCAATATACAGTATTTCAGGATGGCAGGTTTTACTTGTAATATTTCATTTCCTCTCTCCGTGTTTTTGAAAGCTGACAACGTTGGAAAATGCCGGAATTAGTTGTGCGGAACGAAACGTCGTTTACATCTACTGTTATGGATCTATTAGTTCAAACCTGTACACATACACAACACTAACGAATTCTAAACGTATTTTCTTTTTATTTTTGTCTTATTATTTGTCGGGTATTACGAAGTAAGCGGCGATAGGCTCACCCCCTTACGTGGGATCGAGTACAATTATAGGTGAAATGTGGGTGTTAATTCACCTCTGCCTAACCCTCCAGGGATGAAGACATGATTATATGTATGTTTGTATGTATTACGAAGTAGGTGGCTCCTCCTACATCATGATACCCGACAGATAATCAACCTTCAAGCATCACCATTGTTTTTACAGTTTGTGTTCAATCAATTAATACGATCAGTCCGTGTTATGTGGTCGAATCACCAGGCAATTTATAACCTCTTCGACCAAATAATTAGAGAGTGCATTTTATTTCAAATAAAATCAAGTATGGTAGATAACCAAGATCCTGATTCCATTAAATCACGTTTTAAAACAAGTGTTTTTAAAACTAATAAAATAAATTTTCTATATTTCAATCAATTATAAACGAATCAAAGTATGATTACGAATGATTAATAACCTCAAAAACATTTACTTGGGTTTTGTTTAGACAGATCACAAAGCGTGTAAAAGAAAGTAAGAAAAACTTTAGTATGTAACTAAAATGCCAGAATTGGCATCGTCATTCAGCGTAGTATACCGCCAGCCCAAAAAGCACGGTAGTAGTGATCGATGAGGAGGAATAATTATCAATTATCGAAGGCGACTAAGGGATAGGGCAGTTCTCCATCCGGCAGTAAGCCGGATGGAGAACTGCCCTATCCCTTAGTCGTCTTCTACAACATCCACGGGACAAGATGCGGTATTCTATTCTATTCCTCCGTGAATCAACGTGGCAATTCTAACAATGAAGAATTGTACCTTGATGTATATGGGTTGTGTTGTCTGAAAATCGATTCGTGTGATGTGAATGTATTACGAAGAATTAAAACAGATATGGGGTAAACAGTAGCTGGCCTGAGAGATTCATAACTGAATTAGCAGTAAACGTAAGTTCAATACCTTAGTCACTATTATCAAGTTTGAACACAGGCCATTACACGACTGATGTAACCCATTCCTAACGCTGGTTTCCACAAAAGCAGAAAGAAGAGGCGACGACAAGAGATACGGTTTGAATAACCAATCAGATTTCGTTATTTCCAATTTTTATCTCCGCTCAGTTTTGGTGTAAACGGATCAAGCGGAGACGAGATATCGAATTTTTCTATAGAATTTTGTGCCGCGAGTAGGCAAGCAGAGAAGTGTGTAGCCGGACAGCCGACGGCGCCCGCGCTTCCACATACCAATCCATGTCTCTTCTGTCGTTAATTTGAATATTGACAAATCTATTGTGTTTGTTTAACCTCTAATGTCTCTTTCTCAAGCGCTTACATCTCCTCCCCGCTGCGCATCTCCTCTCCACTTTGGTGGATACTGGGCAACGCAAGCAATTTTTCATAGTTAAAAGTCTTACGGGCATAATAGTTTATTATAAACAAAGAGACAAAAACACCATCAGAGGCTTACACGGTTTTTCTTGACAGCCCTATTTAATTCCCGGATGATCACAATTCCTCAATATCTTAAGGTACACAAAATAACGATCTAAGCAAAAATCTCAATTTACTTTTAATGGATCCCATAATACCCTATTATCAGTTTGTTTGGTAACTGGAGGAATTTGTTCATTTACCAGCTTAAATTTTTACAATACTTTCTACCGCCTACACTGGAGCTCGATTTAGTAGCCACGTTTACACAAAGCTTGATACGAAACTGGCCCAAAAAATTGTAAGAAAAGTTAGTAGCAGTAGTTAGGTACCTACATTTTTTTCTTTTTTTATGCAAAAATATATGCAATGGGAGACTGCAACTTTAAGCATCGATAATTATTCCTCCTCGTCGATCACTACTACCGTGCTTTTTGGGCTGGCGGTATACCACGCTGAATGGCGATGCCAATTCTGGCATTTTAGTTGCATACTAAAGTTTTTTTTACTTTCTTTTACACGCTTTGTGATCTGTCTAAACAAAACCCAAGTAAATGTTTTTGAGGTTATTAATCATTCGTAATCATACTTTGATTCGTTTATAATTGATTGAAATATAGAAAATTTATTTTATTAGTTTTAAAAACACTTGTTTTAAAACGTGATTTAATGGAATCAGGATCTTGGTTATCTACCATACTTGATTTTATTTGAAATTTTGTACTAAACTATGCACTCTCTAATTATTTGGTATATACAACCCATGATAAACTGGTCACTTGACGGCAATAAGTTCGGTCCTTATTACGTAGAATCAAAAATTACAGTTAGCGAAACGTTTGTGTCAATATTATATTAACACCCACATTTTGCCCTGTAAATTCGTTTTGTTATTTTTATGTGCGCCAATTTCCCACGGATAAAAGTGGAGCTGGTGGAGGTTATTTTGGACTTGAACCCACTAAAACGCACGCCGTCTGTGTCGGATATGGGTTGCCGGGGACCACAAAGTTCCCATCTCGTCCCCGGGCATGGGGTGGGGAGGGTGCATTGCACGCCAACCCCGCGGCCTACTTTGCTAAGGTTATAGGCGGCTCCACCCGTCACCCCCAGGCACACACTCTTTTGCGAACTGGCAGAAGTGTTGTGATATCCGTGGTTGTAACTCTGTCTACTCTTTCAAGCATTTACAGACACAAATATATATATTTATATATTTATATTGTGTATATTTATATGTATCTGCTAGAATTCCGATGTAACAACTGCCAAGATTCAATAATTTATGAATGAAATAAAATTCAAATTCACAGCGAGGGCCTCCCGGGTTTGGGATTTCGCAATAATTTGAATAAATCAATGAATTTAAATAAATGTAATAAATTTATTCGGTTTCCCAAAACAATATGAGTCGGTTTTGCAGATGAAGGAAGTTAGATATAATGCAAGAGGAGGTAGGACACGGCGGTATATCCGCCCGATTGAGCAGTCCGACTGGGGAAGTACCTCCGCCCTACAGAATACCGCGGTTATAATAACTTCGTGTTGTGTTCTCAGCGGTGAGTAGCCAGAGCTCACTGGAGAATTTGTGCCGTCAGTGGGAAGATTAAAGGCTTGTCCTGATTTGTCTTCTACTGACGGCACAGAAACTCTGTACTTACAGGGTTGGCAGCGCGACTGTGACTCCTCTGGTGTTACAGACGTCCATAGGCCACGGTAACTACTTTCCATCAGGTGGGCCGTGTGCTTGTCTGCCAACTAAGTGGTATAAAAAAAAATGCAAAGTTGAGTCAGTATCGACACAAATATCGAAATTCATCATAATCATCATTCATCAAATTCAAATTCAATTTAATTTATTTGCAAGAATATGGCAGGTTACAGAAGGTGTTAAGTGAAGTGAAGTGAAGAAGTGCCCCGGTTTTATCTAAAACTTATACTTTAGAGTCCGGTGTCGGCTCTCTTTCTCTTTCTCGGAATTCGCCTTACTACTACTCTCAGTTTTCTATCTCTATCGTCTGACTTCGAAACCCGGGCAAGAAGCTACGCCTTAGCCTCTTACAACAGTCAGCAGGTGTGCCGAACTTGTAGGTGAGATTAACACCCAAAAACACGTTGATTGAGCGATTGCGATGGCTGTCAAAATCAACTTTTTAAAAAGACCATGAATACAATCTTGGAGTATTCATAAAAGCCTTTCAATTGTATCATTACACCTATTGACATAGTTTGAACTTTAGCGATATGCTTTCATTCAATCAGATACTGCTCCTTGTACAGTCATTGGCAAAAGTAGCCTAATAAATCCTAATTTAATGATCACCATAACTGTTTAAATGATAAACAAATCGCGAAATATATTAATTCAGTCCCCGAAGAATACTAAGGACCATATTCCAAACCGACTATTGAGTCGGTAAGAATAACTATTATAGTGCTGAGGATAGATTTTCTTTGATAACTATCACGTTATCAAAGAAAATCCATCCTCAGCACTATAATAGTTATTCTTAATAGTTATATTTTACTATTATAGGTATAAATAGTGATTCAAGTACTGGAATACGAACCAGAAACTACTTAAATGTGGGCACATTCATTCCAATGTTAAAAGGTATATTAAACATTATTGTGTTAATCAACTTTTGTCGTAGACTGTACCAGGAACATTAAGAGAACACATTACCGTACAGACATTCTAATCATCTAAGTCTGCAGTACTCAGACAGAAACCTGTACCTACAATTCTGGAGAATTTCGTTCATTACACTCGCTTTTGTGTATTAATGTTAAGATTTCTTGCTAGGGTTGACATCTCAAACCAATATTATAGCTGAGGCGTTCATTTGAAAAAAAAAATAAGATAAAAACTAAACCCGACTACTGAAAAATCACGCTCTAATAAGAATTAAATAATAAAAAAAAACGTTTTTATACCACTTAGTTGACAGACAAGCACACGGCCCACCTGATGGAAAATGGTTACCGTGACCTATGGACGTCTGTAACACCAGAGGAGTCACAGTCGCGCTGCTAACCCTGTAAGTACAGAGTTTCTGTGCCGTCAGTAGAAGACAAAGCAGGACAAGCCTTTAGTCTTCCCACTGACAGCACAAATTCTCGTGGTCGTTTGCCAATTTTTCCTAGAATGTATCCCTATTATTTTGTTACGCTAAGTGGCGTACGACCACGGCTATCCTTGATATTTTTTATTTAATACTTTTTATAGCGTGATTTTTCAGTACTTGAGTTTTAGTTAGGGGTAGCCTAGTGGTATGGGTAATGGACTGCTGAGACGAAGTCTCGGGTTCGATCCCAGGTTTTACCATGGCACACACCAATGACTTTTCGATGCTTTTCGAAGTTATGTGGGTATTTATCGCAGGTTTATAAGTGCCCGGTTAATGGCAATAGGCTCGCCACCTATTACATTGGGACCTAAACATAAACTGGCGAAATGTGGGTGCTAGCATCTCTGCCTACCCCTTCGGGGATATAGGCGTGAGTTTATATTTTTTTTAAATATATTTTTTTAGTTTTAAACTTATGTTTTTTTCGCATTATTTTGGGGCAAGCAATAGGTATAATTTATACATATTCGAAATGTACTCCTAATGCCCTTCTTGAAGAACCCCATATTGTAATCGCTTGGGAAAACCACGATAGGGAGTTCATCCCACAGTTTAAGCGTGCTGGGGATGAAGTTCTTATCATACCTAACTGTGCGCACTGTTTCAAGTCACAATGTGTGGGGATGGTTGTAATAGCAGTTCGTAATATGGGTCCCAAAAAGAGGATAAATATTCTTACGCTTTCTTATAAACACACTAGTTCATGACCACGGCTCTGCCACGTCGGTTTGTTGGTTATCGCTACCAAACATAGTCTAAGTCCATTCCCAAGCTCTAGTCCATCTCTGTACCAAATTTTACATACATACATACATACAATAAACACGCCTTTATCCCTGAAGGGTTAGGTAGAGGTGATTTTAACTATTTATTGAATTAACACCCACATTTCACCAATAATTGTATTCGGTCCCACGTAATAGCGGATGAGCCTATTGCCGTATTCCGGTCACTATTGTTGACTCGAGCCATGCATCTGAAGCTAAGTCTGGGCTGTATATATCTGTCTAATGTTAAACAGCCCTGTCACCTAGTCGCCTTGTACGACACCGTATGCGGTGGGCCTAATTCATTTTTTTAAGAAGATCAATCTAATGGTTTAGATGTGAAAGCGTAATAAACTGACAGACAAAGTTATTTTATAATATTAGTTGGGTTGGATACCTAATTTTATGTTGCAATGCAATATAAAATTCAAGCATACAAATATTTGCCCTGAGGAGGAACCAATCCAATCGCATCGACTTACGTAATCGCCACGTAATCCTGCTACTTAAAAAGTGTTGCCACCCCTAGTCGTTCCCGAATAGCTCCAAGGCAGCTCCTTATCTCTAATGATCCTGTATTTGCATACCTTGGAGACTTCGAAGCCTTACCTAAGTACATTAATATCACGCCCGTACTGTATATCCCAGACGGAGTATTTAACATACAGACAGTCTGTATTTACTTTCTCTTGTTGTTGATTTTGTACAGATGTAAAGTAGTTATTGTGGCCTATGGACGTTTGTAATACCAGAGAAGTCACAGTCGCGCAGGCAGACCATATCGGTGTTTGTTCCCGGTTCCGATAAGTATTTTAGGTACTATTAATGCCTTGTTGAATTTCATTATTTCTGTTTCAATACTCCACACGAGCGGAGCCGCAGGTAACAACTAGTATACTCATAAATACAGCAGCAAAATGATCACTATTGTACAAAAGCAAACTCATAAATTACTTCTCAGAGGATTTACTTAATGAACTTTGTCAAACTTGGCAATTGAAATTAAACTTTATTTGCGTTCACAAAAGTTTGTTATTCACTTGACGGTTGTTATCGAGCTTAGTAGAAGTTCATACGTGCTCTATTGTCAAGTGGAAAGTGAAATACATGCTCGTATAAGATTATGCTGTTTATTTTAACTTAGAGCCTTTGATATGTGATTTGTGAGGAATCGTAACCTCTCGTTTTCACCAAGATTTATAAAACACGTATTTAACTAGTTGCAATACGTCACAGACTTCAGTGTGAACGCAAATGTATACAAAAATTATAATAATATTATAAAAATAATAATTTATTGCCAAAAAACACAAAGGTTTCAAATTCATTGCCGCTGACCCCACACTAGGCAAGCCTGTCCTGTGGGTGCCAAATACGTAACTGCATTATCTGTTATACTTACATTGTTGTTCGGTATTTAAGTAGTTGTACTTGTATACAACTTGTTGACTATGTGTCTGAGACAGTCTCAATAGATGTAAAAGTTAAATATATAAAATATGAACTTTTAAAGGCGCGACTGCTCCAACTTCAAGAGGAAACCCCATGCCAGAACTTAATCTATCAGCAGGTATACTAGCTTACAGGTTAGGTTGCCTCGGCCGCAAAGAAAAGACCTTCACACCTCTATTCTATTAAAGAACATGCATAATACATGAGTATGTACCTGTCCTATGTGCCAAATTCCCGAGTATATTGACGCGTTTCTACATTTCCCAGGAGCCCTTCCTTAGGAGTCATTAATTTTACAGTTGCGTTAATTCGGCTTGATTAAATTTCGTACACTGATTACGTAATCCTTCACTAATAAATCTTATTTATACACATTCTAGATTAAATATTATGACATTGGATTGACATTGTCGTTTAAACATTAAAGACAGTGTGTTTGAATTGTGTGATATTTACATCAGTATCAAAATAATCTTAACTTAACAGGGCAAAGCAGTACTTCACTGCGGGGCAACAACTCCTTCTTTATAAGGCACAGGTCCGGCCCCACATGAAGTATTGCTGTCACCTTTTTGCTGGAGCGCCTGCATACCAGCTTGACCCCTTCGACTCGGTGCAGGGACGGGCGTTGAGGCTGGTTGACAATCCTATACTCACAGGTAGTGTGGAACCTCTTAGCCTTAGGAGGGACTTTGCTTCGCTATGTGTGTTCTACCGCCTATACAATGGTTTGTGTTCAGATGAATTGTTTGACATGATGCCCACAGCTACATTCTATCATCGCACCTCTCGCCATAGGCAGGGAATTCATCCTCACACATTGCGAACTGAGAAGGTGCGCACTGTGCGGTATGAAAGAAACTTCATCCCACGCACACTTAAGATGTGGAATGACCTCCCTGCTGTAGTTTTCCCAAGCACCTACAATATGAGGTTCTTCAAGAGGGGCATCAGAAGGTTTCTTCATGGTCGGCAACACGAGTGTAACATCCCCGGAGTTGCATACATCCATAGGCCACGGTAACCACTATCCATCAGGTGGGCCATGTGCTTGTCTGCCACCAAAGTGGTATAAAAAAAAAATCGGGATATTTACCATGTTGTATTGTTTTAGTTTCCGATATTTCGGCGCTGTTGCAAGCACCGTGATCACGGTCACAGAGGAACTAGAGTATTGGCGGTGAACAGAGAAAAAAGTTTTTAGGAGTAAATATATCGATCTACCCTCTTTCGAGTTATTTTACTACGCGTATCTGCACTACCACTGGTTTCACTCTCACTGCAAAGTCGAACCCGATCTCGATCATGTTCACGACACACGATGCTTACTGTATCCATTCGCGATATTGTTTTGAATTGTTCCCGGTTGTTTTTGCAGATACGTGTAGTAAAAGAACACTATGCGTTTGCTTATTTTTGATGAAATGGGGGTACCCCCCCCCCCTACCCTCATCAAGGTAGGACACGGCGGTATTTCCGCCCGATTGAACAGTCCGACTGGGGTAGTACCTCCGCCCTACAGAATACCGCGGTTATAATAACTTCGTGTTGTGTTCCCAGCGGTGAGTAGGGTAGCCAGAGCTCGCTGGAGAATTTGTGCTGTCAGTGGGAAGACTAAAGGCTTGTCCTGCTTTGTCTTCTGCTGACGGCAGATAAACTCTGTACTTACAGGGTTGGCAGCGCGACTGTGACTCCTCTGGTGTTACAGACGTCCATAGGTCACGGTAACCACTTTCCATCAGGTGGGCCGTGTGCTTGTCTGCCAACTAAGTGGTATAAAAAAAAAAAAAAAAAAAAAAAAAAAAAGGTCATGTCTAGAAAATGATTACGTAAGCAGTAGTCATTAATTTTTTCTCACACATAATATAGCACGCATTATCTATACGACTTCCGTGGCGTAGCGGTAAAGCATTCGACTGCCATACAGGGGGCGCGGGTTCGATTCCCGCTCAGTGCAAATATTTGTATGCATGAATATGTATATTTGCATTGGTCTGGGTGTTTCTATGTATAATATGTATGTATTTACAAAAAAAAAAGTATCTAAGTATATTTATCCGCATTCTAGATCCCATAACACAAGCTAGTTAAGCTATGCTTACCATGGGTCTAGATAGCGTTGTGTAGAATGTCGTGGAATATTTATTTATTATACATTACCCTACAAAACAAACATGAAAGAAACATGCGTATAGGTACCAATGTTTACGTAAGCAGGGGAGGAAGAGTTTTGCTTACTCTTCCTGACAAGGAGGGGAGGTGGGTTAAAAAATTGTAAAAATACTGCTTACATAACACTTGAATGGCTCCCATAATTGGAGTTGTAGTCGCGTAACAAACATAAAAAACCATAGTGATCAAATTAAGAACTTCCTTTACTTTTGAAGCCGGATAAAATAATACTGAATCCGTAAAATATTTACAAAACCCTCAGTATACTATAAAAACAAAACAAAAAGGATTCAGTAAACCTTGGTTACATAACCGAACCGAAGAACTCAATCCATGCCAAAAAATAACAGTAGATTCTTTATTTATGACGATTTCATTGACCCCTGTATATAGGCTGTATTGTGTTACGTACGTGGACATCTATAACATAGCAAGTGCCCCACTATTCGACATTGGGGACATATAAAGGCTATTGGCACGCAGCTGTGATGTAGTGACGTAACACAATGAATTGCCGCCGAGAGCGGACTGGTACGGCAGAACGCCGAAATTCTATTTATTATGGCGTTTCTCAAAGTTTTTCGTAAGGTAACACTTGTTGTTTGTTGTGGGGTCACAGAAAGTTTTACAAAATAATGAACATTTAAAAAAAACCGGTCTAATGCGAGTCGGACTCGCGCACCGAGAGTTCCGTACAAAATTGTTTTCAGGGTTGTACATAAGCTACATAAACCGCAATATATTTTAATTGCGATTACTTAGTAGTTTGATTTTTACACAGTTTTAAGATGTTACGGATTTGAGTAGGTATGTGGTATAAATTACAACTTTACACCTTTTTCTCAGAAATGCGTATTTCTGAGAAAAAGGTTTTGACAGACATACGGACAGACAGATAGACAGACAGACGGCCAACGAAGTGATCCTATAAGGAATTCGAATTTTTACCTCTTGAGGTACGAAACCCTAAAAATAGTGGAGTGGTACTATGTCAGCGAAAGAAGAACCTTAAAATCTGGCCGTTTGGATATAATCAAATACAATAAAATTGTGATGTCCAATAAATATTCATATACTTGCTGTAGCACGTAGCTCCACCTATGTGAAATTCTAGTACTGTTCCTATGCGAAATGTAAGTATATCTAAAAAACACGAAAAAATCCGCCAAAAAGTAGTTTGATTTCGATGACCGAAGGATACTTATTCCATGCATAATTGAAAAGTAGCCATATAATATTATATATTTCCTAATATAACTCTATTTGTGTGCCAAATTTCAATGTTTGGCCACTTGGCGTGGTTGAGTAAAAAAATATGCATCACTTATCAATAACCACGCCAAGATTTTAAAAGGAACCGTCTTTCAATCACTGTCAAAGACTATACAACACAGGCTGGAATTTTGATCAGTAAATTAAGTTCGAATATCCAAAAGTGATTAACGAACTGCAACTTAGTTGAAAAGTTGTGGCAGTTGTTTATACCCCGAGGCCAACAAGTATGAGAACCGCTGTACGTGAAGACAATGAAGTGCCGAATCAAGTTAAGAACTTCTACTGAGAAGGTAGGAGTTAGGCTTTTTGTAAAATTGACAGGTGGTGTTAAGGGCTTGTTCAAAACGTTGAGACGTTTTATGAAAATTCATAGACTAGGTTTCGTTCTTCGTTACTTTACGCAGAACACAACATACATACATACATAATATAATCACGCCTTTATCCCCGGAGGGTTAGGCAGAGGTGAATTAACACCCATATTTCACAAATCATTGTATTCGGTCCCACACAATAGGTAGGGAGTGAGCCTTATTTCAGACACAATTGTTGACTCAAGCCATGCATCTGAGATAGGTTCTCCTCCTATTACGTGGGACTGAATTCAGTGATTTTTTTATACCACTTAGGTGGCAGACAAGCACACGGCCTACCTGATGGGAAGTGATTACCGTGGCCTATGTACGTGTGCAAAACCAGCGCCGTTACACTCGCGCTGCCGACTGCTGCCCGATGGTTGGTGAAATGTGGGTGTTAATACAATTTATTTCATTTTTCAAAAATATTATCAAATTTGTTTTTATATTCTTTATACCTACGTTCAGAATCACTAAATACTTTACACGTTTTGAAATCACACGTTTCAAAAACGCTCTAAGTGAATCGGAGTTTTTGTTCGAAGTCTGTGTATAGTATTATGTTCCAATATTTTACACGATACGACCCTTTAAACTGCGAGACCATTTCGCCAATAACCAATTAAATACTTAGAAGCTAAGGGTCGGGTCAGCTTGACCTCCGAAATTGTAATATAACGACTTTATAGATCCTCACCAGAGACCCTTCGCTAAATAAACGATAGCTAAGGGTATTTTCAGATGTTACCTCATATTGGAAATATTTAGATTACGAAAGATATTACGAAAAAAAGCCGGTTAAGTGCGAGTCGGGCTCGCCCACCGTGGGTTCCATCTCCATCTCATTACGGTGAAGCCTATGGAATGTATTGCCAGTATATATTAAAGAGGCACAATCCATTAATATTTTTAAAATAATGGTAAAGAGCCATTATTTCTCTACAGCGTAGTCGTTGAAGTCTTCTCATATTTACATATTATTTATTTATCCATATTTCATATTTGTATACTATTTGAGAGTTTTTGTGCTGTCAGTGGGATGACCAAAGGCTAGTCCTGCTTTGTCCTCTACACTGACGGCACAAAATCTCTGTTGTTACAGGGTCGGCAGCACGGATGTGACTCCACTGGTGTTACACACGTTCATAGGTCATGTTAACCACTTTCCATCAGGTGGGCCGAGTTCTCGTCTGCCACCTAAGTTGTATATTAAAAAAAAAGTCGGACTGCTCAATTGGACGGAAATACCGTCGTGTTCTACCTCATCGTTGACAGACAGACGGACAACTAAGTGATCCTATAAGAATCCCGTTTTTTCCTTTTGAGGTACGGAACCCTAAAAAGATAGTAGAAATAAGATAGCAATATAATGATGATACATACATACATATTACATACAAAGGTACAGTCCCGGGTCTTTTACAGTGGGGTAGGCAGAGACCAATGTTTCCACCTCCTACGATCCTGGCGTACATATTTCACTTCTTCTGCTACCATAATTGTAGGAGGTTGGACACGGCGGTATTTCCGCCCAATTAAGCAGTCCGACTGGGGAAGTACCTCCGCCCTACAGAATACCGCGGTTATAATAACTTCGTGTTGTGTTCCCAGCGGTGAGTAGGGTAGCCAGAGCTTACTGGAGAATTTGTGCTGTCAGTAGCAAGACTAAAGGCTTGTCCTGCTTTGTCCTCTACACTGACGTCATGCCTTTCTTTAAATGCTTTCAATCTGATTGGCATACTTGGGGTCTGGGTCGACCCCTATCGGTTGCCTATCGAGATGATTAATGTCTTGATCACATGCACCAAGTGGAGTGGTATGACAGTGTCTTCAGCCGAGTACGATGTACATGCAAACTACTCGACGCTATGTTTACACGTACCGAGCATTTTTTTAACTCTGACTCTCTTTCCTGAGACTTTTTTTATACCACTTAGGTGGCAAACAAGCGCACGGCCCACCTGATGGAAAGAGGTTACCGTGGCCTATCGACGTGTGTAACACCAGAGGTGCCACACTAGCGCTGCCGACCCTGTAAGCACAGAGTTTCTGTACCGTCAGTGTAGAGGATAAAACAGGACAAGCCATTAGTCATTCCACTGACAGCACAAATTCTCCAGTGAGCTCTGGCTACCCTACTCACCGCTGGGAACACAACACGAAGTTATTATAACCGCGGTATTCTGTAGGGCGGAGGTACTTCCCCAGTCGGACTGCTCAATTGGGCGGCAATATCGCCGTGCCCTACCTCCTATTAAAGTTTGTCTTTATTCATATTCATTTATTTATTCACAGAATGCAGGTACAACAAGTGTGGTCTTATAATTAAAATAATGTTTCATTGTACAATCTACCACTTTTGTGTGGTATGTAAATATTCAAACAGTACGGCTTTACCCAAGGCATACATACGCGTATAACTACAATTTATAAATTGAAAATAATGTATAGAATCTGCTGGACTTTACCTGATGTTATTAAACAGTCAATAATTAATTTGTGACACAATAGATATAAATATAATAGTTAGAAGAATCAAGCATGCAATCATAAAAAAAAAACAATTATCAATGTGATTATAAATGTCAAATCTTAAAATTAATAATTGTCAAATTTAATTATTCTCATAACATATGTCCATATTATCATGTCAAAAAAGAGTTAAAATTATTCGAATGTCAAATTCTAGATATTATTATAATCAAAATGTCAATTGATTCAGAATTGTATCCTCTAGAAATGCGCTTAAATCATAGTAACATTTTCTGCTTAATAACTTTTTTAACTTTATTTTAAATATGTTTATATTACATTCTTTTAATGCATCTGGTATTCTATTATAAACCTTTGGCGCAATACCTAACAAGCTGTCTGACATCATAGTAGTTCTTGAAGTATGTAAACACAACTTCTTATCATTATTATGAAACATACGCCTATTGCGCTTTACAAATTCAGATTTAAGTGGGAACAAGTGAGGATTACCATGAACAAACAAAGCCACTTCTTATCAGTACTCAGTACTCAGGCGAGGTGAAGTCAAGTTGGCGTGTCCTAGACAAAAAAATGTAACATCTTTATGTTAGAGATCGTTAGGCGTAAGCATTAGTCATACCTACTCATAAAGTCCATAAATGCGTAGCAATTACCAGCCTGTAGAGAATAATAAAAACAGCAGTTTCAGGGAAAAATATATGCGATAATTACCTACTTATGTATGTTTCGCCGAAATAAAACAAGTACAATTTGCCGAGTGATGCTCGGAGGATATAAAGGCCACCCAAATTTGGACCGCGGGTGTCATATAAAGGGTAGTGTGTTGTTCTTTTCCTATATAGAACGACACATACAAGGCTGGGAGTTACTTTCTTATGGTGAAACGATTATGAACTAGTATTATAATAAATAAATAAATATTCCACGGCATTCTTCACAACGCTATCTAGACCCATGGTAAGCATAGCTTAACTAGCTTGTGTTATGGGATCTAGAATGCGGATAAACATACTTAGATACTTTTTATTTGTAAATACATACAAATTATACATAGAAACACTCAGACCAATGCAAATATGAATATTCATGGATACAAATATTTGCACTGGGCGGGAATCGAATTACGCCCCCTGCATAGCAGTCGAATGCTCTACCGCTACGCCACAGAGGTCATATGCAATTTCAAATTACTGGCATAGTTGAATTTGGACCACCCCAACTTTTCCCATGGGGTGTCGTACAAGGCGACTAAGGAATAGGGCTGTTTAACATCAGACAGATATATACAAGGCTCAATTCAACAATAGTGCTCGGAAGATGGCAATAGGCTCACCCCTTATTTCGTGGGACCGAATACAATGATTGGTGAAATGTGGGTGTTGATTGACCTCTGCCTAACCCTAAGGGGATATATCCGTATGTAGCAGAATACGCGTGGACCACTCTCCTACTTTTCCTTGGCATTATTCACCTCTGCTTAACCCTTCGGCGATAAAGGTGTGAGGGGTGTGTATATATGTATGAATGTAAATTAAGATTTCATATGTTACGGAACCTATAATAAGTTCCGCGTATCCCAAACTTTATTACCGTTCAAATGAAAGAACTGTCACTAACTATACTAGCTACATAGACGTGGGCTAACCAATTAAAAATCTAACAATTAATTCTACACTGCGAAACTAAACCAATTTATCGACGTGGAACGCGAGCAAACATCACAGCGTTTGAACTTTCGAAATTAACCGCGATGTCGCGATGCGGAAGCACCGGAAATGAGGCAACGGAACCGGAAACCTATCGGAACGTATACGATTCCTACCTCCCCATACCTCCCTCCCAATCACCCCCCTTGCACCGCAACTATAATAGAAAAGCATTAATAAAAGAGTAAGATAAAAGCACCAATAGTGGACACTAACCCAATAGTGGGAACTTTCTAATAAAACCCTTTATTTTAAGGAAAATAATTATTTGGTTTACATGACTATCGACTTAAAAGACGCCTAATGTCATGAATAAGGCATGTTCAAAAATTTGCAACACTCGAAGTAATCAAGATTTGTGTTAAGGATACTGATTTTTATTAGATGTGATATTTTATTTATTAAATATGATTATTACCAATTATTTTATAGGTCTAGTGGTATGGGAAATGGACTCGGGTTCGATCCCAGGTTTTGCCATGGCACACACCAATGATTATTCGATGCTTTTTGCATTTTATGTGTATTTATCGTGGGTTTGTGAGTGCCCGGTTAGTGGCAATAGGCTCGCCACTTGTTACATTGGGATCTAAACATAAACTGACGAAATGTGGGTGTTTGCACCTCTGGCTACCCCTTCGGGACATAGGCGTGAGTTTATGTTATGTTATGTTATGATATAAATATGTAAGTCGGTGACCTACTTAGACCATTGCCTTTATCAAAGTCAAAGTCTTTTTTGGGTTCATGTGTTGTACAGATCTTACAGACATTTTAAGTTTCTTTTTTGGTTAGATTTTCTAGCAGTTTTAAATGATTGTCCACTATTGGTTCTTACGACTAAGTGAATAACAAATGTATTTTTAGTAAAGATATGTTCCCTTTTTAAGATTTTATTGGCAAAAGTTAATGTCTAAATGTTGTTGTAACAGTTAAAAAAGGACGTAACAACCATTCTTTAATATAATATGATTGTGTAGAGTGAAGTTGATTTGTTCTTAAAGTAGACACCATTGGTGCTTTAATAACTTCAGGTGTGCTTTTTTATTACGTGCGTAAAATCCCCACGGATACCTCCCCACACTTCAGGTGTGCTGTGGTATGCTGGTAAACATGCATAAACAATATCCCGATAGCGCTAATACTAATATGAGTCACCATTATGGTTTAAATACCTATACAACGGAGGTTTTTTTTCTTTTAAACGTTCCTTTAATCGTGACCATCATTATCATTAGCTTCAGAATTCTAACTCAACACTAATGTCAAAGATCAAAGAAATACTGATCAACGTTGCTCAATGTTCAAACTATATTAATTAGAAACACTCACATTGCCATTCTATTTGTCAAAGGAAGTAGTTATACCACCGGAATTCCGGTATTACTGGGTCACAGAGTTAGAGTAAGCTAGATGTCGCATGTGCAATAATATGACCACCAATGGCTATTACAATTATAATATAATATTACTGGTTGCAGCGTATAATATTATTGGGAATCCTGAGGTCATGAACACCTTTGAGCCTAGAGCCTATGCAGATGCGTAGAGATGTTGCTTCCTTGGCAGTATTTTACCATATGTACCATGGTAAATGTTCTGATGAGATAAAGGACAACACGTGCAGGGCTTAGATGTCACCAACATACGGTGCAGAATAATCGATCAAGAACCAAGCGGTTCGGAGACTATTTCCTTTGTCACACTATTAAGGCCTGGAGTTCATTACCAGCTCACGTGTTTCCTACTTCCTACAGTCCCAGGTCCTTTAAGCGGGGCGTGAACAAGCATATGACGAGGCGAGGAAAAGTGTGTATGTCATGGATACTGCGTTAGGATAGACTTTGCCTTAAGCTTACCACCAGGCGAGGTAGGGAAGATGGATTCGAAGTATCCGGAACTCGGAATCCAGTGATTAATATACTAAAAACAAGAAAACACAGTGCCGATGCTGTTAAAAACTGACATAGTGAGTGTGGTGTGTCGCCAGCCTAACCGTTTGTAATAAAAGTAATGGTGGGTAATCGCACAAAAAAATTTCTCTCTCTCCTCTCGACGCTCGCAAGCTAGTTAAGTCGTGACCACGGGTGCTCGCACGCATCCGAAACGTCGGCAGAAATAGTAAGTTCCATGATTTATTCGCGAAAAATTTTAGATAAAAAAAGCCGGTCAAGTACGAGTCGGACTCGCGCACCGAGGGTCACGTAACTTAAGCTACATAAACCTTAATATATTTTGGACGCGTTGACTTAGATGTTTGATTTTTGCACAGTTTCAGAACGTTATAGATCTGAGTATGTAGTATCAATTTCAAATTGATGCCTTCATGCATTCCTGAGGAAAAAGTCTGAAAAAGACGTACAGGTGAACAAAGAAGTGATCCTATATGACGACCTCCGTAGCGTAGCTGTAGAGCATTCTACTGCTATGCAGGGGGCGCGCGTTCGATACCCGCTCAGTGCATTGGTAGGGGGCCGGACCTGGCGGATGCCCAATATGGCTTCCGCCGGTGGCGGTCCACCGTGGATGCCATCATGCGCGTGAGGACTTTGGCGGAGGAGGCAGTCGCCCGGGGTGAGGTGACGTTGGCGGTGTCCTTGGACATCTCCAACGCGTTCAACACCTTGCCCTGGAGTTGCATCAGGGAGGCACTCGTGTACCACGGTGTGCCTCTCTACCTCCGCCGCATAGTCGGGGCGTACCTGACGGAGAGAGCCGTCATCTACCCAAGTGCGACCGGCGTCGGTCGGCGTGAGATGTCGTGCGGTGTTCCACAGGGATCGGTTCTCGGGCCGCTACTGTGGAACATTGGATACGACTGGGTGCTTCGCGGTGAGCTTGCGGACGGCGCCGCCGTCACGTGCTATGCGGACGACACGCTAGTGACGGCGAGCGGGGCTACATACCGCGAAGCATTCCTGAGGGCCACGACCGCGGTTGCTCGAGTCGTGGAACGGATCCGGCGTCTGGGCCTTGAGGTGGCTTTGCATAAATCCGAGGCCATGTTCTTTCATGGACCTCGGCGCACGCCACCACCTGGTTCCAGTCTCACAGTGGGAGGCACTCTCATCGGCATCAAGTCCCAGATGAAATATCTGGGGCTCGTGCTCGACGGCCGGTGGGACTTCGGGAAGCACTTCCGAAGTCTAGGCCCCAAATTGGTGGGCACAGCCAACGCTCTGGCGCGGCTACTGCCTAACCTGAGGGGCCCGGAGGACTCCTGCAGGAGACTCTACGCGGGTGTCGTGCGGTCCATGGCCCTGTACGGGTGTCCCGTGTGGGCGGACACCCTGAATGATCGGCACATGCCCCTGCTGCAGCGTCCGCAGCAGAGGTTGGCGTGCCGCATCATAAGGGGGTACCGCACGATATCCTTCAACGCGGCGAGTCTCCTCGCCGGATCGCCACCATGGATCCTGAAAGCGAGATCCCTTTCGGCGCTATACCGGTTCCGAAAGGCGGCGCGGGAGCGGGGTCACGATCCCGAGCCCGAAGAAATTCGGGCCGTGAGATCCCGGCTCCACAGGGAAATGGTGGCGGAATGGGAGCTACGACTTGGGCGACCAGGCGCAGGGCGCGCCGTAGTAGCGGCGCGCCCTGCGCCTGGTCGCAGATGATCACCGAGCACGGGTGCTTCGGAAAGTATCTGCGTCGAATGGAGAAAGAGCCAACGTCCGAGTGCCATCACTGCGACGCGAGCGAGGACTCAGGTCCGCACACGCTCACCGAGTGTCCGGCGTGGGAGACGCCGAGGCGGGAGCTTGTGGCGGCCCTGGGAGTGAGAGTTCTCACGCTCTCCACCTTGCTCGCGGCGATGGTCCGCTGCGCGGATGCGTGGGCGGCCGGCGCCTCCTTCTGCGAGCAAGTAATGCTCGTGAAGGAGGAGGCGGGGCGGGAGCGGCAGCGGGAGCGACGAAGGATCGCAAGCCAAGCTGCCCGCGTACGAAGGCAACTCGGGCGTCGGAGGTCGATGAACGACCTCCGCCCCCCATGAGCGCCGGCCTGGGGGTGACAGGTGGAGCCGCCTGTCACCCTGGCAGAAGCAGGCCGCGGCGGTGGCGCGCGTGGCGCGCCTCCCCGTTTCCGGGGACGACTTGGGGACTCTGTAGTCCCCACACCCGAGAAGAGGGCCAGATCGTCAGAGATGGCCCTGGGTCGGCCGGGGTGCGAGGGATATGCCTGTCAACCTCACCTTCGGCAACCAAAGCGACCCACGGGCGGCGTGCGTTTTAGTCGGTTCGAGTCCGACATAACCTCCTTCACCGGCTCCGGTGGGGAGGTATCCGTGGGGATTTTGCGCATGTAAAAAAAAAAAATAAAAAAACCCGCTCAGTGCAAATATTTGTATAAATGAATATGTATATTTGCATTGGTCTAGGTGTTTCTATCCCTGGGATGGTTCAGCAAAGTACTTACTAGATGCTCTCGACAGGTTGCAGCTTTACGGAAACTGGATAATTGAGTTAAATAATTTTGACACCTATCTGCATGTAGGTATTACGATAGCACACCTTTCAGTAATGTCATCAGTTCGACAGCTAAAAACAGTTGCGCCTCATTGATGGTGAAAACAACTTGACCAGCAATAACTCACTGTTCGTACCCGTTCTTTAGTCAAACATTTTTTTGTTACGTACACTACGTATAGGCAGGAAAGTGCGGAAAGGTACGGAAAAATTGAAGTAGACAACATCTACCATACTTAGTCATACCGCAACCGTGGCTGCTAAAAAACAATCAAAACGTCGGGCTAAGTATAAATAAATAATAATAATAAATACTTCACAACATTCCATACAACGCTATCTAGACCCATGGTAAGCATAGCTTAACTAGCTTGTTTTATGGAATCTAGAATGCGGATAAACAATAATAAATAAAATATTTTCTTTGTAACACTTAAAGTTTTGTAACACCCAGACCAATGCAAATATAGATTTTTGATTTCAGGCATACAAATTTTTGCTCTGAGCGGGAATCGATCGCCTCCTGCGTAGCAATCGAATGTGATACCGCTACGCCACAGACATTACAATAGAAGTAATAAGATCAATTATCAATCGAACTGAGAACAAAGACTAAATCCGTTAAAAGCAAGTTAAGAGTGCTTATATAATTATTATTTTTATGTAGCAACACTCGGGGTCGGCTTGCGCTATCTAGTCTGCACTAAATCTGTGGGTAGGATTGTTTACTCGCTATTGTCTCTTTGTTGTGGCATGTAATCCTCCCTGTGTATTAAGTTTTACATAGTTTAATGCTCTTAAACCCTTCAGAAGATTATTTGGTTGTCAGGAAACTTGAGAAACATTGCTATCATCACTTGATTTGTAGCAATGGCTTATAGGTACTACGTAATTTAACCATATTATACTTAAACCATATAAACATTTGAACATGTTTTCCAAGATGGTGGCCGTGAGACAAAGTTTGCAACCTCACAAACTCGGATTTAAATTTAAACTGACGCCCCTCATTCTATTGATAGCTAAATAAGAACGCACGCTAACCCAAAAAAAAGTTAACTCTTTACATACATACAAATCACGCCTTTTTTTTATACCACTTTGGTGGCAGACAAGCGCACGGCCCACCTGATGGAAAGTGGTTACCGTGGCCTATGGACGTGTGTAATACCAGAGGAGCCACACTCGCGCTGCCGACCCTGTAAGCACAGAGTTTCTGTGCCGTCAGTGTAGAGGACAAAGCAGGACAAGCCATTAGTCATCCCACTGACAGCACAAATTCTCCAGTGAGCTCTGGCTACCCTACTCACCGCTGGGAACACAACACGAAGTTATTATAACCGCGGTATTCTGTAGGGCGCAGGTACTTCCCCAGTCGGACTGCTCAATTGGGCGGATATACCGCCGTGTCCTACCTCCTATATTTTCCTTTATCCCCGGAGGGTTAGGTAACACCCATATTTCACAAATCATTATCTTCGGTTCCACGTAATAGAGGGTGAGCCTATTGCCGTCTTCCGGGCACTATTGTTGACTCAAGCCATTCAACTAAAGCTGAGTCTGGGCTGTATATATCTGTCTGATGTTAAACAACCCAGTTAACTTTTTAATGGACTAATATGAAAATATTAATTTTTTATTGCATTTAAAGGTACTATAAGGTTACTTTACATTTGTAGATGGAGAATCATGTAGCTACCTACTTTTACTGACATTGGAGAAGCCTACATTCTGCTGTAGTGTGCAGTAGAATCACATTCAACAGCATACGTATAAAATATAGATAGAGTAACACAGGTTGTTATGTGATCAACACAGGCTGAATTCCAAATTGTGTTTGCATTCCGCGCAACACATAGGCCATTGTCTAGTACGGGAACTATCATATTCAGTAATTAACGAGGAAACGAAAGGTTAAATGATACTTTCCATCATTTACGATACCAAACATTTTGACGAATTTCAGTGAATTTTTTCCTGGTAATAATATTAACCGAAAACGAACAACAATTTATTCGTGGTTTTTTTTTATATAGAACACGTCAGTTAGACATCGCCTTGCCTGATGGTAAGCTGAAGGCAAAGTCTCAGTCATTCAGTCAGTCATTACTTACACATACCGTGTGACAATGGTGACACTCAGCTTGACGGCCTCATCATATGCTTTTTCACGCCCCGCTTAAAGGACCCGGGAGTGTAGGAAGAAGGATACACGTGACAAAAAAGGAACACAATTGCTTCACAATAATTTGAATATTACATTTGTTCCATTTTTAGATGTAATCGAGCTATTAGCGGAATGTTGTTTTCTTAATTATCTGTCAAGAATTTCTGAACGAAAATAAACAATGCGCGCCATATAAAACGTTCAAAGTTCTTAATTAATTAGATTTTAAAGGTCATTAACCAATTGTAAAAGTTATTAAATACTTCTAATATTGTAAAAATTTAAGATACTTAAAATTATTGAGCCCTCAAGTTCTTTTCATGATTTTCGATGAAAAAAGATAATGTATTTTTGATAGATATTGTGATTCATATAAGTAAAATAAGTTTGGAAAGACTGTTCTTCACTATTATTTTTTAAATATTGATTACCTGATATCTGGAACGTATTGAATATAAATAGTCTGATACCTGGAAATTGGCCGCTAGGTCAAACTCGCAGTTAGGCATGCGATCATAGTACATACTAATACTATTTAAACACGCACATTTCGTTTGTCAGAAAAAACGTGTTGTCTGGCAGCACTGGGATCTTTGTATATGCAAGGTAATATTTAACGGAGAAAACAAAACAATAAATTAAGAATGCGTAATTCTGTTTGAGCTGTATTTGCATATTGATCAATAAATTTCATGAGAAAACCATGCAAGGATAAAGTAATGCTCGTGAAGGAGACGGCGGAGCGAGAGCGAAGGAGACTCGCAAACCACGCCGCCTGCGAGCGTGGGTGGCTCGGGCGTCGGAGGTTGCAAAAAGACCTCCGTCCCCCATGAGCACGATGTGCCGTGTACGTACGCCACCTAAGGGGTAATAAAAAGGTACCTGACTAGTTAATCAGGTACCTGAAAAGTTTAACTTAGTTTTTATTTATTTTTAATCATACACTCAACCTATAATAGTAAATTATTTGACTACCTATTAAACATTATGACGTCACAATAATTTATTTCATACAAAATTCTTTATAACATATCGGTTTGAATATTAGTAAATAGTAACTAATTTGACTAGTCAGTCAAATACTCAATTGTTTTCTAAGCTTTCTTATAAATACGACTTAAGTCTATGTCATCACATCTAGCCACTCGAACTAAGTTGAACACTTAGGGTTGCGTAGTGCCGCGGTGAACTACCGCGGTAGCCTGGTGGTATGGGTAATGGACTGCTGAGACGAGGTCTCGGGTTCGATCCCAGGTTGTACCATGGCAAACACCAATGACTTTTCGATGCTTTTCGAAGTTATGTGTGTATCTATCGCAGGTTTATAAGTGCCCGGTTAATGGCAATAGGCTCGCCACCTATTACATTGGGACCTAAACAGATACTGGGGAAATGTGGGTGCTAGCACCTCTGCCTACCCCTTCGGGGATATAGGCGTGAGTTGTGAGTGCTGAAGTTCATGCCCTTAATCTCTCGATCACAAATCCAATGTCTGTCATTCTATAAATTCGTTGTAGAAAAGCTATTGTTAGTTTAAAATAAATTCCTTGATCGGCTTTGCGAGTACGAGACAATCTCTACAAACAACATCAGATTTATGGAACAAAACATGACCGGACGGTTCTCGCATACGTTGTATGATCACGGAACATGCCGGACACGTCGTAAATAAAATATTGAAAACTGTATGCGTACTGTAAAACATATATCCGAAATTGCGGACCGTAGTTGCGGTTACCTACCACCATAAGGAGGCGCAGGCAAAACCAATTTCAGATGGCGTCACCTTCGCTGGTGCCTGTCTTCTTAGTCTACTTCTTTTTTGTCCTATGGTGATTCCAACGATTGCGCCAAAAACTTAGTAAATGTTTATAAATTATTAATGGCCAGACGCCAATGTCAAGTTTTACAAGAAATTCTACCAGAACCACGTTAGCCACGCCAGTAAATTTGTTATCGTTTATTCACGAGATTCAGGTGATCAATCAGTTTTTAGAGTCTATAATCCTATGTTTCTTAAGACAGAGGTGCTTATCAATAATGTCACTGACATTTGCATTGAGAGTATATAATTTTGTTTGTGAATTTATCAACAAAAGTGTGCTCCTGCATGACAATGTTGAATTCATAAGAGGAGTTGAAGAAGAGCAATTCTTCCCTACATAAAAATCATCAGGTTCAAAATGGTTGCCACATATTCTAGCAAACAAACTTGGTATCCAGTTATTGATACACAGGGTTTTAATCTACAGCATACGTCTTTTCTAATCACTAGGGAAACGATGATGACCTTTCTTTTTACATTGGAATGCTTATTCCACAGAAGACTCTTACCTGTATTTACTAACAATTTGTATGATATTTGACAGCAATACAATACCAGCGATGATGCGCCACCTATCGGGTTAAATAAGTTGTATGTCACCTCATTGGTAACACGAAACACAAGCCCGCTATCAGGTCGAATATGACACATGACTAAGCACTTCAACTCTAAAGAAATTCAAAGTAACTCTAGGATACTTTTTTATGCGGGAATTCCCACGAGTAACGGCCAGGCGGGCGTTTAATCGGATTAGAGTCGGCTAAATCGCCGCCTAGGGTCTCGAATGTCAGGGTATAAGATACCCAATAAGGTATTTCTCTCGCACCCTGAACTTTATGATACCTTAATATAACAACTTTCTTTCGGATTTCGTGTGAGCACAAAGTAGTAGCCCCCCAGAAAACACTGACACACATCGAAAATACTGCACACAAAAGCACTTTTTGAGAGACGTACATTCTTATCGTTTTACAACAAAAGTGTTTTTAGTTTTCACCAAAAACAGTTTCAGAATATCAAGTACCAAACAGTGCTTAAATAGCAAAATAATTCGCACCTTGAACTGAGAACGTTTGCAGACATTTCGCAAAAGGTTCAGAAACGCCGACTGTCCATAAAAAGTGACTGATTGCTTGGGATAAGCTCACTGGAGATTTAGTAAGGACTCGTTGTTTCGTGAAATATTTTCGCTGACGATTTGACAGACGAATAAATTTATGGTATATATAGAACGTTTTTGCAGTGCTGGTAAAATTTCACAATTATAAAATACAGTCTGCAGACTACCTGAAAATTTGTTATACAATGCATTAAGTTTTTCAATGTTAAATATTCGTGAAATTAGCTTCAAGAAGGGAATTAGATGGTTTTATCAGATTTGGCAGCACGAGTGTAACGCCCCTGGTGTTGTGTATGTCCATAGGCCACGATAACCACTTCCTATCAGGTGGGCCGTGTGCTTGTAGTATAAAAATGTAAATTTGTATGTATGTATGTATGTTTATTTATGTATTTATGTATGTATGTAGGTATGTATGTATGTATGTGTGTATGTATGTATGTATGTATATATGTATGTATGTACGTGAGTATGTATGTGTATGTGTGTATATGTGTATGTGTATATTTGTGCCTATTGTCGGGGGTATACACATTTTATACCTTCTTATATTAATTTTACACTTGTGCACTAGACTTAGCCTCTCGTATTGCAATTCCTCTGTGCAGTCCCGGGTTTGCTGGAAGAGAACTCAACTTTGAGTTAAGCTCGCCTTTGTACATTACATCTCATCTTTTTATATTAATGTAATATATGTGTGTACAATAAAGTATAAAATAAAAAATAAAAAAACATTAAATGAAATATAAATAAATTAGTCAAATTGACCAATGTCCATGAAGCTTGAAAAAATCAAGGTATTTTAACATAGCGTTTTTTTTAATTGGCTTAAAAGACTAAAAAGTTTAACCTATTTCTAATAGTGAAATACAAGTGAAAATTTCATTACCACACTTTGTAGTGTAATACGCGTAATAGCTGGAAACCTATTGAGTTTTATCGGCCATAAACCCGAGTTACAATCAACGTCCACCACTGAAACAACCAATATTTACTACTTGTTAATTTATCTTTCATCGCTCTTTGCAAATGGGAAAATATATAGGAGGAAATGAATACACAATAGAGGTAGTGTATTACTTTGTTTATTAGTTATGGGCAACACGATTGGGAATGCCTCACCCTTTTATTTAATACAGTTCGTTGTAAAGTCGGCAATGGAAATAGGTAAACAGTTTACATACATATAATCACGCCTTTATCCCCGGAGGGTTAGGCAGATAAGATAAGGTTCATTTATTTGTTAGATTATTGTATAAAAGTTGTTACAAAGTTGGTTGTACATAATATTCTGCTGTCTCCAGCGTACAAATATTGAAAGGTAGTAAATAAAAAAAAGGCGAATTAACACCCACATTTCACCAATAATTGTATTCCGTCCCACGTTATAGGGGGTGAGCCTATTGCCGTATTCCGGGCACCATTGTTGACTCGAGTCATGGCTTTGACGCTGAGTCTGGGCTGTATATATCTGTTTGATGTTAAACAGCCTTTAGTCGCCTTGTACGACACCGCATGGGAAGAGATGGGGTGGTCCAAATTCTACTCTGCCGGGAAACACGCGGCTTTTTTTTACATAAAGTTGTATGTAAGTGGGTATTTATCTCCTTCATCCACTGTACACAGGCCTAGTTTTAAATCTTGCAAAACAAGTTCCTATATATAGCTAATATATTGTCTCGTTTTAAAGTTAGGAGGCTGGTTTTTGAACTAGTTTTAGTGCTCGAAAGCGAATTAAAATTAGCCAATGTCACTTGAGAGCACATACAAATTTGATCAGGCGTTTGAAAGTAATAACGAAAACAAAATTTTTTAAATCATACTTAATTTTATAAAAGCGAAAGTAGTTCTGTCTGCCTCTAACGCTTTCACGCTTAAAGCACTAAACTGATTTTGATGAAATTTGGTACAGTGCTAGATTAGACCTTGGGAAAGGACTTGGGTTATGTTTGGCGGCGTTAACCGATATCCACACTGGCGAAACCATGGACAATATCTAGTGCATACATAAACCCTGAAAAGCTACTAAAATAATAATTTGAACTTAGTTACCCTCGTTTTCACCTAAGTATAAAACATTTAAACACACTTAGGAGGTAGGACAGGGCGGTATTTCCGCCCAATTGAGCAGTCCGACTGGGGAAGTACCTCCGCCCTACAGAATACCGCGGTTATAATAACTTCGTATTGTGTTCCCGGCGGTGAGTAGGGTAGCCAGAGCTCACTGGAGTGTTTTTGTGCTGTCAGTGGGATGACCAAAGGCTTGTCCTGCTTTGTCCTCTACACTGACGGCACAAAATCTCTGTTCTTACAGGGTCGGCAGCACGGATGTGACTCCACTGGTGTTACACACGTTCA
The DNA here is from genome assembly GCA_963662185.1 of Eilema griseolum. Lineage (NCBI taxonomy): Eukaryota > Metazoa > Arthropoda > Insecta > Lepidoptera > Erebidae > Eilema > Eilema griseolum. The sequence continues at coordinate 5,887,835 of OY759248.1, read as the reverse complement.
TAGGTAACCACTTTCCATCAGGTGGGCCGTGTGCTTGTCTGCCACCTAAGTTGTATAAAAATAAAAAATGTATTTGACAAGTTGCAATATGTCACAGGCTTCAGTGTGTGCACAAAGTGTTTTAGACTTGTTTACAACTTGTTGGCTATATATATTACGTGAACGAAACAGTGTCCGAGGAAGTCTTTATACATGTATAAAACATATGTAGCTGTTGTGTTTTGACTAGTCTTCTACTAGTTTTCAACGAGTTTTGTATCAAATAAGTTTACTATTTGTTTCTTAGTGAAAACAAGGGGTTAGTCGAAATGAAAGCCGAGCCCAATATTGAATTGGGAAAAGGCTTAGAGTATGATGATGAATGATGAGTAACCTTCGTTGAAATAAAGTACTTTACGCAAACAGCATTTAAATAATTAACGACTCTTGTTACAAATATACCACTTTCCAGTATTTTCCGACTATTACCTAATGGTTTGTTATTTGAGAGCTTTCATAACAACAGTACAAGTAATTACATCTAAAAGTTTTAGTTGTAGTTCGCTAGCCGGCGGTACTCATTTACCAATCATAAAATTAAATATTCTGGAAGAGGTAGGACACGGCGGGATTCCCGTCCAAATTGAGCAGTCCGACTGGGGAAGTACCTCCACCCTACAGTGTTCCCGGTGGTGAGTAGGGTAGCCACAGCTCACTTGACAGTTTTTGTGCGGTCCTGATTTTGTGTTCTGCACTGAGGGCACATAAAATCTCTGTTCTTACAGGGTCGGCAGCACCGATGTGACTCCACTGGTGTTACAAAAAAATATTAAAAAGCAAACAATATATAAATATATATGTTCCCGGTGTTCCCGTGACATATTATATATATCACGGTGTGATCACGTGGTGTGATCATGTCACTTGTCAACAGCGCCGATATATGATATATCGGTTGCTCAGCAAAAATAATAAACATGGTAAATATCCCGGCGAGTTTTACACTAGTATGGTTGTATCTCATGAAACGTTATGGCTAAATAGATCGAGATTTTCACATTTGATTTTTTTTTTTTTTATACCACTAATTTGGCAGACAAGCACACGGCCCACCTGATGGAAAGCGGTTACCGTGGCCTATGGACGTATGCAACACCAGGGGTGTCACACTCGTGCTGCCGACCATGAAGAAACCTTCTGATGCCCCTCTTGAAGAACCCCATATTGTAGGCGCTTTTGCGACTATAACAACAAATACTACCTACTACCCACAACAAATGTCATTTTAAGGGGCCTAAGTGAGGTACGTGAATGCGACTCGCACTAGGCCGGTTTTTGAACTATAGGTAACGTGAATAAGTTCTAAAAGCGCAAGATACGCTTTTAGTTGTCATTCACATACTATAAATTGAAGCAATCAGCGTTATTTAAACTAAATCTACATTTCTAATCGACTTCTAGCGCTTGTAATTTCCCAAAATTAACTCATTAAACTGATTGAAGTTATTGTGTTCGCCTTTGAGTATTTGCACATAAAGCAGGGCAGCCCCTCAATTCATCGATATTCAAATGCAAATCTGATCTTAAAATGGAATTAAAGTATAAAATTAAATGTTGGAAAGCTGTTTTTACCTGACTGTGCCGGAGAGGGTAAGGTGTTATGCATGTTTGTTTGTGTGTATGTAGTTTAAGGTAATTTTTAAGGAGATAGGACACGGCGGTATTACCGCCCGATTGAGCCGTCCGACTGTGGTAGTACCTCTGCCCTACAGAATACCGCGGCTATAATAACTTCGTGTTGTGTTCCCAGCGGTGAGTAGGGTAGCCAGAGTTCACTGGAGAATTTGTGCTGTCAGTGGGAAGACTAAAGGCTTGTCCTGCTTTGTCTTCTACTGACGGCACAGAAACTCTGTACTTACAGGGTTGGCAGCGCGACTGTGACTCCTCTGGTGTTACAGACGTCCATAGGTCACGGTAACCACTTTCCATCAGGTTGGCCGTGTGCTTGTCTGCCAACTAAGTGTCTACAGGTCTAATGAAAATAATAATTTTAAATTAAAAGTACGCACACATCTCTTAACAATTCAAAAAACTGCATAATATAGGTTATATTATATTTTACATACTTTGACAACTCGGCAATTTTCTGGCTGTATTATTATATTATAACTAAGTATCCTCTCACACACTGTAATTTTATTTCTGTATTGGTATGCTTTATTATATTGAGTCTCAATTTCACTACTCACCCTGAAAAAGTAAATGGGAATTTTGTGTCTACTCGATGTGCTTTGTTCTGACTCGCTGGGCTTCGTGGTTGCGTGCGTTGGCTGGGTCCATTGATTGCACTGTGTCCCTTTTTTTTTTGATTTCTCATTTTTTCCTTGTGGTCTCACCATTTGTTGTGTGTGTCATGTAACCTTATGATGTATTTTTTACTTGCCACCCATATTTGTATTGAAACGCATAATTTGAGGCAAGATAATTATGATGAAATAGGTACTTAATTTTTGTTGTGTTGTTGTTTTGGCTCGCATAATGGTGGTTGCGTAACGTCACGTAACTTGGTGCTCTGTGATTGGAGGTGAGCCTCCTCTTGTCTATGAGGAATGCCGAACCACAGACTACCAATAATATGTTTGTTGTATTTTTTTTTTTTTTTTTCTGTCATTTTATTCTATTTTTTATTTTGTATTGTGTTAATTTCTTTTTTTTATTTTTTATTTTTGTAAATTTAATTTGTGTAACATGTCCTCCACATAGGAGCCAGTTGAAAACCAGCGTCAGGTACTTGTGCCTGGCACCATGCTGAACTGGCTCCTTTTTTGGTGCCACTTGACTAATTTGTTTATTTGTTTGTGTTTATTGTTTCTTAATGTGTATAGTATATAAGTATCTGTTAGTCAATGCTGTGCCAAAATAAAAAGCTTTTTCTTTCTTTCTTTCTTTCTAATGGCTGGACGGATTTCGATGACTGAGATCTCAATAATCATAAAATCATATAATTTGGCCTTTATCCCTGGAGGGTTAGGCAGAGGAGAATTAACACCCACACTTCACCAATAATTGTATTCGGTCCCACGTAATAGGGGATGAGGCTATTTCCGTATTTCGGGCACTATTGTCGACTCAAGCCATGCATCTGAGGCTGAGTCTGGGCTGTATATATCTGCCTAAAGTTAAACATCCCTTAGTGGCCTTGTACGACACCGCATGGGAATAGATGGGGTGGCACTAATTCTACCCTGCCGGGAACCACGCGGCTCAACTGAAAGGTATTCGTCTCCTGAGTGCCATAGGGTACATAAAATGTCAACAAAAGCTATACGGTGGGTTGTCAAAAAAAAATCATTTCAATTATCGAGTAGGGTATCAAAATTAAGGAAATTTGAAGGAGATAACAAAAATATTTTTTTTGATTTCGATACAAGTTTGATAGCAGGCGGTACGATGAGGAGGCAGGGGACGGCAGTATTTCCGCCCAATAGAGCAGTCCGATTGGGAAAGTACCACCGCCCTACAGAATACCGCGGTTATAATAACTTCATGTTGTGTTCCCAGCGGTGAGTAGGGTAGCCAAAGCTCACTGCTTTGTCGTTTACACTGACGGCACAGAAACTCTCTGCGCTTACAGGGTTAGCAACGCGAGTGTGACTCCTCTGGTGTTGCACACTTCCATAGGCGACGGTAACCACTTTCCATCAGATGGGCCGTGTGTTTGTATGCCACCAAAGTGGTAGATTTTTTTTTTTATAAGCATCATATTAGAATCCATAATGTTGCCAGTCTATTAACTAAATATATTACCTAAATTATTAGCTCTTAGATAAACTATTACACTCCTCTCTTGTCAGATATTCGCGCGATGGAAGTGTCGGCGCAAAAGCTTTTAAGCCCCAACTAACTGTTGCTTAAGTCAGCGGGTGGATTCGTGATCAACCTCGTATAATATTACCATATGAGATTCTGTGGACTCTTTTCGCTTTACATAAAAATACTATTTACATTTACATCTGAAAGAAAATGAAGGCGTTTATGAATAATGAAAATTAAAAAAAAAAACTTTTTTACGGTTAAATTAGCTGTTACCTTTGCTTGTACCCTTTGGAATTCTGATACTGTTTCCAATGTTTATCTGCATCTAATTATATAACGTATATTTTTTTTTAAAGTAAAGTAAAAGTAAAAATTTATTTTGCCATTACAAGTGCCATTATTCAAGTATCTTCTTCATCTTATAGCCTCTGTGGCGTGGCGGTAGTGAACGCGACTGCTACGCAGGAGGCGCGGGTTCAATCCCCGCTCAGTGCAAATATTTGTATGTATGACTATGGGTATTTGCATTGGTCTGGGTGTTTCTATGTATAACATGTATGTTTATCCGTATTCTAGATTCCATAACACAAGCTAGTTAAACTATGCTTACCATGGGTCTAGATAGCGTTGTGTAGAATGTTGTAGAATATTGTTATTATCTTAGCGGTAATCCTAGTCACATCCGAAGTTTACACCTCTGAGTCTGGGATCCGCTCTATCAGTCTAACTGCGGATTTGGCTGAACTTTGATATTTTCCGTGAAGCGGCAGACATATGACCTCCAGAACGTAAAGCCATATCGTAGCATTGCAGTCAGACCAGTTGTTAGACTTCTTAGGGCTCCAACTATCCGTAACGTCTGCCATAGATGTTCGTATGGCAACCGGAATCGACGGCTTAGCGACCAAACTAATGCAGATACACAAATTCATGCATACCAATGTTTGCACTGAGCGGGGATTGATCCTGCACCTCCTGCGTAGCAGACGCGTTCACTACCGCCACGCTACAGAAGCTGTCAGCGTACATTCAAGTATGTTTATCCGCATTCCAGATCCCATAACACAAGCTAGTTAAACTATGCTTACTTTGAATCTAGATAGCGCCGTGTAGAATGATGTAGAATGTTCTGTAAATCTACCCCTGTATGAAATTTCTGTCAGATCCGTTCAGTTTTTCTTCTGTCGAAACTACAGCACTTCTACTCTCAAATAGGCTATTTGACAAGGTCGTTTGATTCTTCCCAACACCGTTTAATATATTAGTTTTTTTTTTTCTGGAAAAAAAAATCCTTGCAAAATAAAACATTTCCTAACTCAACTGAAACTGTGACTTTCCATTATTTTTAATGCCCAAAGTAGTAGTCAAAATACACTCGAGAGCAATGAATCCGGGTCACTTAAAGAATGTTAAAAATCTCGGAAACTAAAAATGATAGGTTAATGCAATAAATTGTATTTAATAGACAATGTAATACTCCTTAAATGAAAGTAAAAAAAATATGAGTCACCATACATTTTATTAACACAAAATTACATAAAGAAAAAAACTGCTGATCTCTCCTTAAAACAAAAATAGGAAACATGAAATTTTTGAACTTTATTACGATTTTCTTGAATTTTAATACTTCGTATTGCCTCCTCGTGCTTCCATTACTGCGTTTACGCGGTTTGGCATGCTGTACACCAAGTTCCTTATACGATTTTGGGGAATATTCTCCCATTCCTCTGTGAGAGCAATTTTGAGCTCACGAAGCGTGATTGGGGGAGGGTTTCGTTGTTTTACGCATCTGCCTAGCTCGTCCCAAGCATGCTCGATCGGGTTGATATCCGGGCTGCGCGCTGGCCACTCCATACGAGTAATTTTTTTATGATATAACTTTACAATAACTAAGAAGTTTTAATACCTTCATTTAAGGAGTATTACATTGTCTATTAAATACAATTTATTGCATTAACCTATCATTTTTAGTTTCCGAGATTTTTAACATTCTTTAAGTGACCCGGATTCATTGCTCTCGAGTGTATAAACAATGAAATTCCGTTCTGATTTTTAATTTTTAAGATTCCTCATTAAATTTCAAATTACTTTTATTATGAACTATACACATGTGAACGCTATGTGCGCCAAGACAACAGGACCGACTTCATGCATTTGCACTACGCTCAACTGGCGCGAGACGTCTTTTGGCCCTCCTGATGGAAAATGGTTACCATGACCAATGAACGTGTGGAACACCAGTGGAATCATATCCGTGCTGTCGACCCTGTAAGAACAGAGATTTTCTGTGCCTTCAGTGCAGAACACAAAGTCAGGGCAACCTTTGGTCTTCCCACTGAAGCACAAAAACTCTCCAGTGTCTCTGGCTACCCTAGTCACCGCCGGGAACACAACACGAGGTTATTATAGCCATATATGGTATTCTGTAGGGTGGAGGTACTGCCCTAGTCGGACTGCTCAATTGGGAAGTCACTCCCAAGTACGATTTTGTATGGTTTTTCTTTTGCCAGTTGATGGAGGTGAGGTCAACAGGTATATCTCTCGCACCACGGCCGACACAGTGTCATCTCTTTTGATCTGGCCCTCCTCGATCACCTAGATCGCGTTCAGATGTTTGAGCATGATTAAGTAACTAAAATCTTCCCAAACTTTCACATTTATAGTTCTGGTGGGATCAATACTGCCCCAAACAGTGACATCACGTATTCATAGAAACATCTAACAGCCTAAACCATATATCTCGTGAATAACGCTACCTTGAGACTTTCGCATCCTCACAAATAAACGGGTTCTTTTGTAGCTACATATATTTCCGTGAACACACATCTTGCGGACATAAAAGATTGCAAGGGTTAAACACACAGTGCGTTTTGTTGGCGTGGTGAGTTATGGGTTACAAGTCGGGATATTTTTATTTACAGATAGAGAAAATCTAAGAGAAATAGAATTAAGAAGAAACGCCATGGAGCTATTGAACGTGGGTGGTAGACTAAGTAATTAATGTAAATAGACCGAAAAAAACCCGCTGAGTTTCTTGCCGGAGTCCTTTTAGGCCCGGGCCGAGTTTTGAACCGGTGTGGTCCATTTGCTATAATTATTCTTTAATATTTTACATTTTGGCGTCTTGTTAGTTCCGTTTAAATGCTCAATACAAAGTAAAGGATTTTCAACTTTGACTTTAATTTGTGAAAATGCTTTAATGTTTTTTAAACTTTAAATTATCATGGTCACAATAATAATTACCATTTAAGTTATTGCCGAGTATTGTTAACTAGTGTTATATTATTTTTCATGTATCGTTTGAACTGTTTGATATTTGTACATTGTTGCAGGTACTCTTATTACGAAAAACTGAGGTGCTGGTAGATAACAGTGAACAAAGTTGGAACCCGGGCTCCGCTCTTGTGTTTCTCTTTTTATTGGTTTATTTTGTTTCACCATTCAACCCTGAGAGGAAAGCCTTCAAGAGCCTCATTTATCAATCAGCAGGTGCACCGACTTGCAGGTGAAATGGGTTTGGGTTCCAAAGATCTTAGTGGAAGTTGACCTTACACATGGATCAGATACACCCTATATTTCTATCATTAGTGAAATACAGCCTTAGCTCCTTGTACGACACTAACGTTTCTTTTTTGTACAATATTTGTAATTACAATCAAAATATTTCATAAATATTTATGAGTTGAGACTTATCGACGATTGTATAAAGCTTTCAGCTACTTAAATACTTTTTATTCAAGATTTACATCTTAATATTAAAGCTCTAAGAGATTTCCGAGGGCTCTCTTTTCGAGTATAACAGTTTCAATCAGTTTAATAATGCTATTCTAATACTTTTGAATATCATTAAGTGGAATTTGAAATTCTGATTTTCGCCTTCATTAAATCGACAGTTCTGCATCATTATTTGCCGGTGAATAAGAATATCATGAAGGAATAGAAACCTGCCGACATTTAACTTAAAGTAATAAGTAAAAATCTTGGAGACATTTAACCATAATATTAAAAAATTAATCATAATATAGCTCGGATGGAGCAAGGCAGTTTTTTTATACCACTTAGGTGGTAGATAAACACACGGTCCATTCTGATGGGAAATGGTTATCTTGGCCTATGGACGTGTATAATACCACAGGTGTTACCCTCGCGCTGCCGACTCTGAACAATCCTTCGAATGCCCCTCTTGAAGAACCTCGAATTGATGGCGCTTGGAAAAACAGCAGTAGGGAGTTCATTCCACATCGTGAGTGTGCGAGGATTGAAGTTTCTTTCATACCGCACAGTGCGCATCGTCTCAGGTCGCAATATGTGAGGATCAATTCCCTAGCTATGGCGAGCGGTGCGATAATAGAAGTAGCTGTGGGCATCATGTCAAACAATTCATCCCAGCACAAACCGTTGTATAGTCGGTAGAACACATATAGAGAGGCAAAGTCCCTTCTAAGGCTGAGAGGTTCCACATCAACTGCCAGTTATCGCATTGTCGACCAGCCTTAACGCTCATATTTGCACCGAGTCGATGGGGTAAAGCTGGTATGCAGGCGCTCCAGCAAAATGATGACATCAGTACTCCATGTGGGGCCGGTCCTTTTTTATCCCACTTAAGTGGCAGAAAAGCACACGGACCATCTAATGGGAAGTGGTTATCGTGGTGTTAAGTGGTCACCACCACAAAGTTGATGTGATCGAGATGATGTGTTCAGGCGTATGAGAATTATCAACTCTTTCCATGGTTGATAAAAAAATTTTACTTGCTACCACAGGTTCGATTGATGAGGGGTTTTTAATTCCTCATTAGGATAGCTTATCATCTCGAGATTTCACTGTACTTACGATTTACAGAATATGGTAGGTAACATACCTGAAAACAAAAAAAATGGTTTTATTTTACACACAAGGAGTAAATAAATTTTATCTTAAATAACAAAAACAAATTGGTTGAATCATACCTGAACCCTATAAGTGTTTACATACGACTACCTTCTGGCCAGTATTATACTGTACACCGTTAGAGCACTGACTACCAAAATACAGGCTCCTGCCTGGTTTGCGAACCAGTGAACCGTATAATGTGAAAAAATTAAAAATTATCTAGTGGATTTGAGACAACCTCTCTATTATTAATGTAACACCCCGTCGCTTTAGCATCGGGGATTAAAAATTAATGGTAATTCTAAACGATTTATTGCATTCTTTTATTTTCATTTTATTGACAAAGTGACAACCCTAACACACAAGTTGGCGGCATTATATGTTCGAAACAAAGGAAGGTACATATATAATTTCTTAGGCTTCTAACTTCGATACGAAGTACTATTATATATTCTGTGAAAAGGATACCTCCCTCTCATAAAGACAAAAACCGTCATAAATTGGAATTGGTTATAAATTGAATTATGAAAAGCGTTAAGTAAGTATATAACAAAGTAAAACTAGGTCAGAAATGTTTCCGGCAGAGTAGAATTTGAACCACCCCATCTCTTCCCACGCGGTGTCGTACAAGGCGACTAAGGGATAGGGCTGTTTAACTAACAGATATATACAGTCCAGACTCTGCCCCACATGGCTCGAGTCAACAATAGTGCCCGGAAAACAGCAATAGGTTCCACCGCCCATTACGTGGGACCGAATACAATGATAGGTGAAATGTGGGTGTTAATTCACCTCTGCCGAACCCTTTGGGGATAGAGGCGTATATACGATACATATATACATTATTTTAGTATCAAGCTGTTCTCCTATCAATTATAATATCAAGCTGTACTCCTATAAAATACAGCCCTGAATCTGAAGTGATCGCATTCCTTTTCTAGAAGCAACGTCTTCTTAAAGCACAGTATTATTATAGTACTCGTAATTAGGTAAGTAATTGTCAGTGTCTCGTCGAGACGAAGGAAAACTTTTAACGTCTCGACGGCTACTCGTAAATGCCGTTTGTGTAATTACGGCTCTGTGCTGCAAGGCGTCTTTGTTGTACAGAGACGAATTATATCAACCAATGAGATCTAGTAGAATTGCCAGGCATTGCAGGTGATTAGTTTACAGAATATTTTTGAAATGGGTAGGTATTTTCCTGTAGTTAAAAAAATCAGCAGGTATTTTTCTGTAGTTAAAAAAATGGTAGGTATTTTCCTGTAGTTAAAAAATTGGTAGGTATTTTCCTGTAGTTAAAAAAATTGGTAGGTATTTTCCTGTAGTTAAAAGATAAAATACATTGAGGTTATTAAATTAAGAACGGTAAAAGAGTGGTAATAATTTGTAATAATAAATATATATAAAGTGGTCGCGGTAGTCTAGTGGTATGGGTAATGGACTGCTGAGACAAGGTCTCGGGTTCGATCCCAGGTTTTACCATGACATAATGACTTTTCGATGCTTTTCGAAGTTATGTGTGTATTTATCGCAGGTTTATAAGTGCCCGGATAATGGCAATAGGCTCGCCACCTATTACATTGGGACCTAAACATAAACTGGCGAAATGTGGGTGCTAGCACCTCGCCTAACCCTTCGGGGATATAGGCGTGAGTTTATGTTATGTTATAAATACTCTACAATATTCTACATAACGCTATCTAGACCCATGGTAAGCAAAGTTTAACCAGCTTGCGTTATGGGATCTAAACGGCGGATAAACATAGGTACGTGTTTACTTTTTTTTTTGTAAATACATAGACATTATACATAGAACCACCAAAATAAAAAATAAAAATTGCACTAAGCGGGAATCGAACCCGCGCCCTTGCGTAGCAGTCGAACGTTTTACCACTGCGCCCCAGGGGCCGTCAGGTGTCAGCTTGCAGGTAAAGTTTATTTGTTTTTTGAAAGGGTAGTACTTATCCGCTGGGTTTATGATGGATCTACCTTTTCATACCTACGCCATTCAATCCGTCCAAAACAACGCAGATAAGGCTTAATTGTGAAAAGCCTTTTTATTTTAAATGAACAAACAAAATGAAATGATGTCCGTTTATTGTTCTTTGTTCGTTTGTTGTTCATTTTGATGTTTTTGTTGTTTATTATCTCTGAATTTTATTTCAACAACAATATAAAAATGTCTTGTTTATAATAACTACTAATTGTTCACAAAAGCATTTGACATATGAAGGTACACACTAACCAATCAAACGCAAATATTGGAGGTAGGACACGACAGTGGGCCGGCCGGGGTGCGACGGATATTTCTCAGATAATCTTCCCTCCGGCAACCTGCGGCCCATACAGATGGTGTGCGTTTTAGTCGGTTTAAGTCCGACATAACCTCCCCCACCGAAGTCGATGGTGGGGGAGGTAGGGATTTTGTGCACCTTAAAAAAAAAGGTAGGACACGACGGTATTCGCATCCCAATTGAGCAGTCCGACTGGGGAAGTAGGTACCTCCGACTTACAGAATACCGCGGCCATAATAACCACGTGTTGTTCCCGGTGGTGAATAGGGTAACCAAGCTTTTTGAAGAGGTTTTGTACTGTCAGTGGAAAGACTAGATGCTTGTCTTGCTTTGTTTTCTGCACTGACGGCACAGAAACTCTCTGTTCTTACAGGGTTAGCAATACGAATGTAACTCCCTTGGTATTGCTTCACACGTGCATAGGCCACGGTAGCTACTTTCCATCAGGTGGGTTGTGTGCTTGTCTGCCATCTAAGTGCTATAAAAAATATGATCCTCGACAGGTTGCAGCGACGTGCGGTCCGCATCATTGGGAATCCCGAGATCACGAACACCCTAGAACCTTTACAGCTGCGTAGAGATGTTGCGTCCATGGCTGTATTTTACCGTCTGTACCATGGGGAGTGTTCTGATGAGCTCTTCCAATTAGTCCCACCCTCCCCTTTCCTGCACAGGACAACACGTGCAGGTTTTAGATGTCATCCGCACACGGTGCAAAACATCCGACCAAGAACCAAGCGGTTCGGAGACTCTTTCCTCTGTCGCACCATTAAGGCCTGGAATTCATTACCAGCTCACGTGTTTCCTTCTTCCTACAGTCCCGGGTCCTTTAAGCGGGGCGTGAAAAAGCATTTGATGAGGCCGTCAAGCTGAGTGTCACCATTGTCACACGGTATGTGTAAGTAATGGTGACCCTCTTTTCTGGGACTTTGCCTTCAGCTTACCATCAGGCAAGGCGAAGTCCAATTGACGTGTCCTATATAAAAAAAAAAAAGATCATAAAATAATGGAATTCGTCTATTATTCCTGTACAATGTGGTTGCGTCAATCGACGAATCCCATTCATTTGCCCTGCCATCTACATAAGTATATTACATCGTTTATACTGCTGCTCTATTAGGCGAAAATACCACCGTGTCCTACCTCACCGAAATTTATACCACTTAGGGGGCAGACAAGCACACGGCCCACCTGATAGAAAGTAGTTGCCGTGGCCTATGGACGCGTGCAACACCAGGGGCGTTATACCGACCCTGAAGAAACCTTCTAATGCCCCTCTTGCCCTATTTATAATGACTTCTACCGTCTATAATTACTATACAATGGTTTTTGCTGAAATGAATTGTTTGACATGATGCCCGCAGCTACATTCTATCATAGCAACGCTCGCGATAAGCAGCGAATTCATTCTCAGACATTGAGACCTGAGACGGTGCGCACTGTGCGTTATGTTAGCTGTGGAAAGAACTCCCTGCTGCGGTTTTCCCAAGCGCCTACAATGTGGATTCTTCAAGAGGGGCATTAGAAGGTTTCTTCAGGGTCGGCAGCGCGAGTGTAACGCCCCTGGTGTTGCATACGTGCATAGACTTGGGCCGTGTGCTTGTCTGCCACCTATGTGGTATAAAAATAAGTTATTTAAAACTATTTTGTTTACATAAAGCTACTTCTATCATGAGTGTGAAAAATATTTCCACAAAAAAGATTAACGTATACGAGGTATCGTTGCCAAAGGGATCAAAGTTCGAGAAAATGGATTCGGGGGGATAAGAAGCCCTCTCTGCTTTTAGATTGTTGTTCGAGGATAAGCATCTGGACAGAGGGATCCCATCTCACTCACTCTAAAAGTTGCTGCAACCTGAATAACAAAAACTACATCGAAAGCATCATCAAAACAGCCTCACGAAAACTCGGAGTCCTGAACAGAGTGAGACGATTTTTCACGCCGGAGCAGCGGTGTCTTCTATACAAGACACAAATTCGCTCCTGTGTGGAGTACTGCTCGCATCTCTGGGATGGTTCAGCAAAGTACTTACTAGATGCTCTCGACAGGTTGCAGCGACGTGCGATCCGCATCATTGGGAATCCCGAGATCACGAACACCCTAGAACCTTTACAGCTGCGTAGAGATGTTGCGTCCATGGCTGTATTTTACCGTCTGTACCATGGGGAGTGTTCTGATGAGCTCTTCCAATTAGTCCCACCCTCCCCTTTCCTACACAGGACAACGCGTGCAGGTCTTAGATGTCATCCGCACACGGTGCAAAACATCCGATCAAGAACCAAGCGGTTCGGAGACTCTTTCCTCTGTCGCACCATTAAGGCCTGGAATTCATTACCAGCTCACGTGTTTCCTTCTTCCTACAGTCCCGGGTCCTTTAAGCGGGGCGTGAAAAAGCATATGATAAGGCCGTCAAGCTGAGTGTCACCATTGTCACACGGTATGTGTAAGTAATGGTGACCCTCTTTTCTGGGATTTTGCCTTCAGCTTACCATCAGGCAAGGCGAAGTCCAATTGACGTGTCCTATATAAAAAAAAAAAAAAAAAAAAAATCTTATATCTCACTCTAAGGATTAAAGTACAGACAGCGACAAAAGATGTATGCTCTTTAGAGATTTTGGTGGGAGTTTAGCACCAAAACTGCATTAATTTGAAATAGGTATAAAAAGAAGTTACCCTTGAGGAATAAAGGCGTGATTATTTGTATGTAATTATGTATGTTTAAAAGCTATTTTTGGGTTCGTATACCTAACCTAGCCAGATGGACGGACGACCTGAAAAAGGTGATTGGGACAGACTGGATGCGGAAGGCGGAGGATCGGAGAAAATGGCGCACATTGGGAGAGGCCTTGTCCAGAAGTGGACTGCAGTGGACTAATTGATTGATTGATACCTAACCTCATCAAGATATTCGGCTTCCTAAGTCACCTATGGTACATTTCATTGATAAGTAGGCTGTGTTCACACACACACATTGTGGTGAGTGAATCGGCTACAAACGTAAGGATTTAAATCGTAAAACCACAACTTTCAAGACCTGTCAATTATAAACCCACACGGAGTACTGCTGTCACCTTTTTGCTGGAGCGCCTGCATACCAGCTTGACCCCTTCGACTCGGTGCAGGGACGGGCGTTGAGGCTGGTTGACAATCCTATAGGGAATTCATCCTCACACATTGCGAACTGAGAAGGTGCGCACTGTGCTGTATGAAAGAAACTTCATCCCACGCACACATAAGATGTGGAATGACCTCCCTGCTGCGGTTTTCCCAAGCACCTACAAATGGGGTTCTTCAAGAGCGGCATCAGAAGGTTTCTTCATGGTCCGCAGAGCGAGTGTAACATCCCTGGTGTTGCATACGTCCATAGGCCACGGTAACCACTTTCCATCAGGTGGGCCGTGTGCTTGTCTGCCACCAAAGTGGTATAAAAAAAAACTCTAACTATTTTTGTCGCTAACTGTACCTACTATATAATCCAAAAACCATCATGTTTATTTATATAATATTTTTAACTACATATTTTAGGACATGGAAAATGGAATGGAAAAGGTTTCTTTTGTACGCACTTTGCCTCCGTTGCCCTTTTTGGGAAGTTTGTTGTGTGATATTGTTAGACATTATACCGCATGGTACCCGGCAGAGTAGAATTTGGACCACCCCATCTCTTCCCATATGGTGTCGTACAAGATAACTAAAGGCTAACATCAGCTGTCTAACATCAGACAGATTTATACAGTTCAGACTCAGCCTCAGATGCATGGCTCGAGTTAACAATACTACCCGGAAGAGGACAATAGGTACACCTATTGTCGTCTTCCGGGTAGTATTGTTAACTGTTAACCCCCTATTATGTGGGACCGATTTTTAAGATTGGTATAAGTATGATTGGAGTAACCCTCCGTGTAAGTATGTTTGTATTTTACACAATGTTATAACCAAAGTAACGATAGAATAATAATTTAGCTTAGAGAAATATATAATAATAGAACTTATGAATACAATTACAAATTTAATTTGTAAATAGATTTTGTCATGTTATATCAAATCAAATAACCCGCCCCGTATCGTTCCCGGCGCAAAGGTGCCCATGACACTGGCGGCGTTGCTTCGCTGAATCGCGATGGCCATCCTCTGCCCCATAAAGAAAGAAACCTTTAATCAACCTTTAAACAATCTTGAAAATAAAAAAATATAAAGCTCTATAAAATCGTGTATATTTTTAATAAAGTCATCTTGTAAGCGAAGGCCAATAAAAATAACTGTACTGTGTACCTTCACAAAGGGCCTTGTTACACCACAAACAAGCTAGAAGGATCTAATTTTGGCCCTCATCAAAGAACAACTTTGCTTCGTCACACCTCTATTAATATTTCAAACCTTGGGAACAACCCTTTAAAAGATATGCATCTCACAATCACTATACCTTTACACACGTTATACATTACCTGTTATAACCACAGGGTTAAATTTAACATTTTAAAGTAAGGAGCAATGGATTAGGAGGTTAGTTTTATGTCGTGATATGATTTTATGAGGTGGTACAAGATAGGTTACCGCGATGGACGGTTGATTTAATACTACACAATGTAATTAAAACAATATTGAGGGTGTTTGCAACAATCTGAGTGGGAACTCCAGTGTGGCTAAATTAAATGTAAAACGTGTTAGGGACATATGTTTGAAATATTGTGTGTTGTGGAATTGGCCACCAATAACTTTTCGATGCTTTTCGAAGTTATGTGTGTATTTATCGCAGGTTTATAAGTGCCCGGTTAATGGCAATAGGCTCGATATCTATTAAAGTGGGACCTAAATATAAACTGGCGAAATGTGGGTGTTAGCACCTCTGCCTACCCCTTCAGGGATATAGGCATGAGTTTATGTTATGTTATGTTTGTTGTAGGAATAATTAAATTTGGTTTTATGACTGTCAGGTTATTTCATCAATGCGCCTACAATATGGGGTTCTTCAAGAGTGATTATTCCCGGTGTCCACCCCCTGCTTGTCCACCGCGGGTGGACAGAGACACAAATATTTAAAAAAATTCTCGCTGTCCACGCCTGGGGGACAGCGAGAATTAATTTTAAATTATTTTCGCTGGCCACCCCGGGTGGACAAAGACACGAGTTTCATATGACTACTCTCGATGTCCACCACCGGTGGACAAAGCCACTGCTTAAATAAACATTCTCGATGTCCACCCTTTCTGGAATTGGGAGTAAATAATTATCACAAAATTAATTATATAGGTAGTTTAATCATATTATCTTTTACAATTTGTAGAAATAATTATCACATTATTAATCATAGTCACAGAAAATATCTTTACATCCTCATCCTTTCTAAAAAAAATCAAATAATATGAGGTACGGCTTAAAGAAAAAGGGACACTGCTCACCCCGACACTTTTTTCATAACCACTCATACAAGGATTGTCTGCTCCAATCCTGAAGTTCCAAATCCTTGTATGTGTGGACATCGAGAATGTTTATTTAAGCAGTGGCTTTGTCCACCGGTGGTGGACATCGAGAGTAGTTATATGAAACTCGTGTCTTTGTCCACCCGGGGTGGCCAGCGAAAATAATTTAAAATTAATTCTCGCTGTCCCCCAGGGGTGGACAGCGAGAATTTTTTTAAATAATAGTGTCTCTGTCCACCCGCGGTGGACAAGCAGGGGGTGGACACCGGGAATAATCGTTCAAGAGGGGCATCAGAAGGTTTCTTCCTGGTCGGCAGCGCGAGTGTGACACCCCTGGTGTTGCATACGTCCATAGGCCACGGTAACCGCTTCCCATCAGGTGGGCCGTGTGCTGTCTGCCAACTAAGTGGTATAAAAAAAAAAAGTATTGTGAAAAATACGCTATTTAAAATGTTCTTTTTTCTCGAAAAATAACATCTCTATAATAATATAATGAACTGCTAAATTGAAATGTTCTTATGGCAAATAGTTTTGCAGATATTTGATTTTGAAAATTCAATTTCGCGCGCCCGCCGCCCTAAAACGCTTCATACAAAATCGTACATGCGAGGAGTGACGTCACACGCCAAATGCGCGTAGTGCAAATGTATGGAGTGCAAGAGAATATCGCATTTATCTCGGTTCACGTTGCGTTGATATGTATAAATTTCATAATAAAAGTAATTTAAAATTTAATGAGGAATCTAAAAAGTTAAAAATTGGTACCTTTATAAGAGGTAGGACACGGCGGTATTTCCGCCCGATTGAGCAGTCCGACTGGGGAAGTACCTCCACCCTACAGAATACCGTGGTTATAATAACTTCGTGTTGTGTTCCCAGCGGTGAGTAGGGTAACCAGAGCTCACTGGAGAATTTGTGCCGTCAGTGGGAAGACTAAAGGCTTGTCCTGATTTGTCTTCTACTGACGGCACAGAAACTCTGTACTTACAGGGTTGGCAGCGCGACTGTGACTCCTCTGGTGTTACAGACGTCCATAGGCCACGGTAACTACTTTCCATCAGGTGGGCCGTGTGCTTGTCTGCCAACTAAGTGGTATAAAAAAAAAAAACAGAATTTGATTGTTTACATGTCATGTTATAAGTTACGTTATGGCCACGCGGCCGCGGGGTTTCCGGCAGAGTAGAATTTGGATAACCCCATCTCTTTCCATGCGGAGTCGTACAAGGCGACTAAGGGATAGGGCTGTTTAACATCAGGAAGATATATACAGCACCAAACTCAGCCTCAGATCCATAACTTGAGTCAACAATAGTGCTCAGAAGACGGCAATAGGTTCACTCCGTATTACGTTGGACCGAATTTAATGATTGGTGAAATGTGGGTGTTAATTCACCTCTGCCTAACCCTCCGGGAATAAGTGCCTGATTATATGTATGTATGTTATGTTCTGCGTAAAGTTACGAAGAACGAAACCTAGTCGTCTTCGAAATTGTCTTCATTCAGAACTTCAATCATAAAGATTAATTACTTAAACGTACAATAATACTGGTAAGTGATTTCATGAGAGCTGTAAGGGTATAATTACTATTGTTTGTCTTAGTAAAATCACTCCTACATAAGCAATTTAGCCAAGCTTAAAGATAGTACTAGTGATTTCAATTAAGTTTAAAACTACAAGTGTAGGCGTTTTAGGCGTTAGAAGAAAGTTTATCTAATTTACCTTTTTTTCTTTTTTTTTTAAACCACTTCGTTGGCAGACAAGCACACGGCCCACCTGGTGGAAAGTGGTTACCGTGGCATATGGACGTGTGCTTCATATCAATAGCTTTGAATGCGGAAAGCAGAGGATCGGATAAAATGGCGCACATTGGGAGAGGCCTATGTCCAGCAGTGGGCTAATTGATTGATTCGATTTTTTTTATATCTAGAACACGTCAATTAGACTTCGTCTTGCCTGATGGTAAGCTGAAGGCAAAATCTCAGAAAAGAGGGTCACCATTACTTACACATACCGCGTGACAATGGTGACGGCCTCATCATATGCTTTTTCACGCCCCGCTTAAAGGACCTAGGACTGTAGGAAGAAGGAAACACGTGAGCTGGTAATGAATTCCAGGCCTTAATGGTGCGACAGAGGAAAGATTGATTGATAATAGCTTATATTCATTTTCTACTTTGAAAAGCTGTTACTAGTTCAGTTTTTTTTTTAATTTTAATTCTTCTTCTTCATCCTAGGGTTAATCTCAGTCGGATCCGAACTTTTCACTTCGAAGTCAGTCTAACTGCGGGTTTGGCTGAACTTCGATATTTAACGTGAAGTGTATTTTTTTGTTTTTTTTATACCACTAAGTTGGCAAACAAGCACACGGCCCACCTGATGGGAAGCGGTTACCGTGGCCTTTGGACGTATGCAACACCAGGGGTGTCACACTCGTGCTGCCGACCATGAAGAAACGTTCTGATGCCCCTATTGAAGAACCCCATATTGTATGCGCTTGGGAAAACCGCAGCATGGGAGGTCATTCCACAGCTTGAGTGTGCGTGGGATGAAGTTTCTTTCATACCGCACAGTGCGCACCGTCTCAGGTTGCATGAAGTGACTGCCATCTGACCTACACAACCCAATAGTGATATTGAAGCATTGCTGTTAGACCAGTTGTTGAACTTCTTAGGGCTCCAACAGCCAACTACCCGTAACGACTACCATAGATGTTGGCATGGCAACAGGGACCGCCGGCTTAACGTGCACGACCAAACCAATGCAAATACCCATATGCATGCATCGAATCGAAACCGCATGTTAGTTTTTTTAATTTAAATTCATCATGTCAGCCACATATAGTCCACTGCTGAACATAGGCCTCTCCCACAGTCTTCCAGAATGACCGATCTAAAGCAGCCCGCATCCAGTGCTTCCCGGCGACCTTCATGAGCTTCCACCTAGCCGTTGGGCGTCCTACGCTACGTTTGCCCGTACGCGGTCGCCATTCTAGAACATTTTTGCTCCATCGGCCATCTGTTCTGCGCGCTATGTGTCCCGCCCATTGCCACTAAAACGAGCTAATTCGCTGGGCTACGTCAGTTACTTTTGTTCTCCTACGGATATCATCATTTCTGACGCGATCACGTAAGGAAATACCGAGCATAGCCCTCTCCATAGCTCGTTGAGCGACTTTGAGCTTTTTCAGGAGACCTATAGTGAGGGACCACATTTCAGATCCGTAAGCCATCACTGGTAACCAGTGTGTGTTACCAGTGAATTTAAATTATTGGTAAACAAAAATTCACAGAATAACCAAAAAAGGTACTGACGTGGTTCCCAGTGCAGTTACAATACAAAAACCACTCTTTTCCCATAAATGTATTTCAAGATCTCCATCTAATAGTAAAATACAACAAAAGACTGGTAATACATACTGAGCAAGCAGCTCAACAAGTGAAGTGACTTTTTCGCGGTTTTACCTGTTGCATAGCAGTGCAAGTCAGGTATTAATTGTAATATACTGACCATCTTTAGAGTCCTACATAATTAACTATTTTTTTTATTTTTTATATAGGACACGTCAATTAGACTTCGCCTTGTCTGATGGTAAGCTGAAGGCAAAGTCTCAGAAAGGAGGGTCACCATTACTTACACATACCATGTGACAATGGTGACATTCAGCTTGACGGCCTCATCATATATTTTTTCACGCCCCGCTTAAAGGATCCGGGACTGTGCGAAGAACGAAACACGTGAGCCTTAATGCCTTAATGGTGCGACAAAAGAAAGAGTCACCGAACCGCTTGGTTCTTGATCAGATATTTTGCACAGTGTGCGGGTGACATCTAAGACCTGCACGTGTTGTCCTGTGTAGGGAAGGAGAGGGTGGGAATATCCCCACCACGGGAGCCGGTTGGGAAGGTTATATCGAACTTGAACCGACTAAAACGCACGCCGACTGTGTGGGCCGCAGGTTGCTGGAGGTAAGATTATATGAGACTGTCTCTTTTAAGACGACCCCTTTTCGGGTGTGGGGACCACTGGGACCCCATCTCGTCCCCGGGTATAGGAATCATTCTAAAAGCTTAGAATGATATCTATTTCATCATTCAAAACTAGGGAACGCATATATACAACGAGATTTCCCAGAGCTTATTACAGCGTTGAAATATTGGACACTTATAATACCACGGTGTAGAATATCCGATCAAGAACCAAGCGGTTCGGTGACTCTTTCCTCTGTCGCACCATTAAGGCCTGGAATTCATTACCAGCTCACGTGTTTCGTTCTTCCTATAGTCCCAGGTCCTTTAAGCGGGGCGTGAAAAAGCATATGATGAGGCCGTCAAGCTGAGTGTCACCATTGTCACATGGTATATATAAGTAATGATGACCCTCTTTTCTGAGTATTGCCTTCAGGTTACCATCAGGCAAGGCGAAGTCTAATTGACGTATCCTATATAAAAAAACACATTAGTAAATATCCCATAGTAGAGTCTAATAATAATAACGGTTTAAATAGGTACTAATAAGTACCGGACTTTTTCTTCTTCTTCGAGTCAATGGCTAGCTAAAACACCTATTGTCGTGCCCGCTATCCCCCAGTATTTGCACATTTTAAGACCTTAACGTAGCAAATGAGGCAGCGGCAAAAGTTGCAGTTTTAGGCTGGTTACATCTAACATCACATACGGCACAAACATGTAGGTACCTTTGTATTTCTAAAACTATTGCCTTCAGCACTATAAAGAAGAAGACCGATGAAGTTAATTAAGAAACATAAAACAATGATGAATATATAATAGGCACAGAATGGTAGTGTGCCTGACCTGGTGGTCTGTTGAGGTCGTAAGTCAACACGTTAAGCCTGCGGTAACACACCTGCAGTGTTTAGTTGATCTCTAATCCTCCTGGATAGGGCATACACGCTGTTCCCTAATCACGCGATTTAGATACAGCAATCGAATGCAGAACATCACTTAAATTCAGCACAGTCAATAAATAAATATTTCACAACATTCTACACAACGCTATCTACACCAATGGTAAGCATAGCTTAACTAGCTTGTGTTATGGAATCTAGAATGCGGATAAACATACTTAGACACATTTTTTTTTGTAAATACATACACATCATATATAGAAACACCCAGACCAATCCAAATATACATATTCATTCATACAAATATTTGCACTGAGCGGGAATCGAAACAGCGCCTCCTGCGTAGCAGTCGAACATTCTACCGCTACGCCACAGAGGCCGTTATCATAAACATTTAAATGTTATTTAATCTTTATTGTACACTTACAAGGTATATTATACAAAGAAGTGAAATGTTATTATACAAAGGCGAGCTCAAATCAATGTTGAGTTTTCATTCATCAAATCCGGGAGTGCACAGAGGAATTGCTATCTAATGAGAGGCAAAGTCGTGTGTACATTAATCTCAAGAGTTAATAATGTGAAAAGGTATATGGAAAGTATATCCCTGACAAAAAGGCATGTTAATCCAGATCACATCCAAACGTTTGCTCTTTTGAGACCGGGGAGGATATCCTATGTCATCTTTTTATGGATTGACTTTAGCTGTCTATCTGAAATTCGATATAGGGATAGATTGTAGTGTGGACTAACACATAGGCGACTTATTACTCTGGTAATAGGTTCCTATGGGTAGCGGGAACGAAATCATAACTTTGCAACGGTAGAGCCGCAGTCTCATCTAGGTTGTGAAGTTTTTATTTATTTATTTATTAAATTGTGGTAGTTATGATTTCGTTCCTGCTACCCATAGGAACCTATTCCCTATTTATGTTAACAAATACAAATACCAGACACAAAAATAATATTTGTAGTCTGTGATAGTAGACTTAAAAAAAAATGTTATTCTTTCCAGGGTAACTGTATACGCTTTTTTAAGAAGCTGCCTAATGAAATTCGGGATTTACCTGTGAATAAATTTAAAAATGTAGTAAACAGTAAATTATGCCAGAAAGGCTATTATAAAATTCAAGAATAGTTAGATGATAAACAAGCTTGGAAATGAACTGTTCACTCAACTATGCTACTCAAGTAAATTATTGTATTTAGACTAAGTAAATTTTGTAAATAGACCAAAAAAATACCCGCTGAGTTTCTTGCCGGGGTCTTCTCTGGTCAGGACCGCGATTCGAACCGCGGTGTTCCATTTGCTAAACTAGTCTTTCCTATTTCTTTTTATATATATTGACGTTTTGTAAGTTGCGATTTAATTATTTTTTTATAGCACTTAGGTCTGCCACCTAAGCACACGGTCCACCTGATGGAAAGTGGTTACCGTGGCCTATGGCATATACACCAGAGAAGCCACACTCGCGCTGCCGACCGTGTAAGCACAGAGTTTCTGTGCCGTCAGTGTTGAGGACAGAGCAGGACAAGCCTTTAGTCATCCCACTGACAACACAAATTCTCCAGTGAGCTCTGGCTACTCTACTCACCGCTGGGAACAAAACACGAAGTTATTATAACCGCGGTATTCTGTAGGGCGGAGGTACTTCCCAAGTCGGACTGCTCAATTGGGCGGAAATACCGCCGTGTCCTACCTCCTCTATGCAGAATAAATGATCAGTCAAGTCATGACCACGGGTGCTGTAACGCATCCGAAACGTCGGCAGAAATAGTAAGTTCCATGATTTACTCGTGAAAAGCCCCAAACCATTGTATAATTAATGATAAAACGAACTTACCTGTACGTGAAGTTCTATCATAATTATGCGAGCTGCTCAATTCGAAGCGATTATATTTACTTGTAGTACTGTTTCGTATTTCTCGGTCATTACACGAATATTTTAAAGCTAATAAAGTAAATCTGAAATAAAAAACACTTAATAGTTGCATTTTTGACTACCCCGCACCGTCTCACTGCGCGTACGAGCCGGCGCGCGCGCCATCTTGCTTCATTAAGTTGAAAGTATTTTTGTTAAACACAAAAGGATATTAGGGAGTAAACTGTGTTACAATACAGATTTAATGGGGATGGGCTATACTTGTACATATGGGGGGGTTATTATATAATCGCTTCGAATTGAGCAGCTCGCATAATTATGATAGAACTTCACGTACAGGTAAGTTCGTTTTATCATTAATTATGCATCGCTGCTCAATTCTCGCGATTATATTTACTTGTAGATGTTTAAAGCTTATAAAAATCTGTATTGAACCTTTAAAATTATAACTACATTATGAATACTAGTAATTATTTATTAATCAATTATATAGAAAAAAGAAATTAAAAATTCTACATGACAAACATTATAATTGCAGAGCCGATTGGGCATAGGACTCGTCTTGGTGACAGAGAATATCTCGGTTATAAAATTTAGCAAAAGTGGAAGAAGACGCGCTCCATCCAGCGGTTTTTCTGATGGTGTCAATGTTGACTCCTATGGCGTTGGCCTTTGAAGTAGATGCATGTCGAGTACTATGCGACTTGAAAACATCTGTATCAATACCACTTTTCTGTAGCACGTCTTTTATCCAATGACTTAGAACTCTACGTGACTGGTTACTTTAGCATAGGGTTTTCTATAACTAATAAAGAGATAATTTTTTGTCTGCCTCAATGAATTAGTCCTACTTATGTAACATAACAAGGTTCGAGCCGGACAAATTTGTTGATTTTGATTATAAAATGGTAATTTTAATAGGGGTTGCTGAAGGTTAGGTGCTGATGTTTTTATAAGTTCTGAAATCTTTATAGATATACAATTAGGATCAACAATAATATTCTTAAGTTCAATCTTAGACAGAGTTTGAACTCTGTGAGCTGTGACAATAGCTAACAATGTAACTAACTTTTTAGACAAGCGTTCAAGATTTAAGTTCTCGTTTGGAAACATTTGTGATATATAATTTAGCACAATGTCTACATTCCAAGTCATTTCATGCTTAGGTTTTGGTGGTCGGCTTCTAACAACACCTTTCATGAATCTAACAACTCTGTCATCATTTACCACAGCGCGACCCAAAATTGCAGACAAAGCGGATTTACAAGAGTTGAGATTTCCGTATTGATATCCGGAGTTGTACAGTTTAGTTAAAAAATATAGAAAGTTTGGTACAGACGTAGCTAAATAATCAATATTTTCTCTTTGACAGTAATTAAACCAAACTTTAAAATAGCAATCATATTGTTTTAGAGTATTCGGAGCAAACGAATTAATCATTAAATCTAAGGAAGAAGGTGGTACACTTCTCTTTAATAATGCGTCCCTGATAATATTGCTGCTGCCAGGGTAAGGCTTTTGTGGAGACTGTGGTGACGGTACCATGGCTGAGTGGGCCAGTTCGGCACAACTATGATGCCAACGGCTTTATCTACAATAATTTTATTCAATGTTTTAAGAATAATAGCAAAAGGGGGAAAGGCATAAAAATATATGTTACTCCAGCTTATTGTAAACGCATCAACACAATAAGCAAAAGGATCTGTTTTCCAGGACACATATTTGTTACACTTTGCGTTAGATCTACTAGCAAACAGGTCAATTTCAGGACTTCCAAACGATTTTACAATGTGTGTAAATGCATAGTTGGCTAATTCCCATTCAGTCTCCGTCTGTGTTTTACGCGATTCATAATCTGCTATATGATTGTCTGAAGAACTAATATAGGATGTAAATATAAATAATTTTAGCTGTTCACAAAATTCCCAAATTTTACGAGCTACCTCATTTAAATGGGGAAATTGAACATTACCCATACGGTTAATACACGCAATTGCTGTGGTATTATCAACTCGAAGTAAAATTTGAGTGTTATAGAAGTTTTTTGCAAAGATCTTTAGTGCAAATAGGCAAGCTAACATTTCTAAAATATTAATGTGATATGTTTTTTCCTCTTCTGTCCAAAAACCGTTCGCCCTTTTATTTGAACAAGAGGCACCCCAACCAGTCAATGAAGCGTCTGAAAATATCTCAAGAGCATATTCCGGTGTACGAATAGGGCATAGCCCTGTATCAATAGTAGTATACCACCAATTTAAATCCTCAATCAGCAATTTGTGATCAATTTTCATATATTTATCATAATTTTGATCAAGACCTAAATTCAAAAAATTTTTGTCTCTCAAATATTTTTGTGTGTAACCACCCATATTCAACTGCTGGACAAATAGAAATTAACAAACCCAAGAATTTTGCAAACGTCCTTATTTTACACTTCTCTACAGTATATATTTTTTCTATCTCATTCTTGACTGCCCTTGCTTTCTCCTCTGGGAGTCAAAGTCAAAGTTGATTATAAAACCTAGTTTTTGTAACAAATCTATTGTGGTATTTACACTTTGTTTACATTTGTAATATGTATTATCTATTAATAAAATATCATCTAAATATATGGTACACAGTAGTCCATGCATTCTTAGATGTTCTATGACAGGTTTCATAATTTTTGTAAACACCAGAGGAGCTATGTTCAAACCAAATGTCAAGCAGTTGAATTCATAACAAGTTCCCTGAAATTCAAACCGCAGGTATTTTTTATAGTCTGGATGTATGGGTATTTAAAAATATGCATCTTTTAAATCTACAGTAGACAAAAAATAATGTGGTCTAACAAGTTTAATTGCAGTTCTGAGTATTTAACCTATCTGATACTGATGCAGTTCTGAGATCTTCCATTTTGAAATGTGGGGGTTCAATAAATTTATTTAAACGTTTTAAGTTTAAAATAAACCTTTTGTCTCCATTTGGTTTGTCCACAAGAAATATACTAGACAAAAAATCTCCATCTACCCTATTGCAAGGAGATATAATAGCACCTTTAGTTGAGAGTTTATTTATTTCCTTTTGAAAGTCTACCAACTCCCTCTTACTTCTAGGAATGTTTTTAGTATACCTAGACTGAACAGGTATAGAAGAAAAAGGAATTTTATAGCCTCTTATCCATGATAATATAGTTGGATCGTTGGTAATCTTACACCAAACTTGCACAAAATGTTGCAGTCGGCCTGCAGGTTTATTTACCTGTACATTTAAGATCTCGTCTGATCCTTGTAGTGGGCACTGGTCCGGTGAGCACGAGGTCCTCCAGACGATTTGCGTGTGTCTCTCTCCGATGAGCAGTTGTTGAGGGCCCCACAGTCCGTCGATTCATTGTAGTTGCTCGTCGAATTGTGTTCTGTTGGTTGGACTGCGGGTGTCGCCAGTTTAAATGATTAGAAGAGTTGGTACCTTTATTATTTTTGATGTTAGGTTTTGGTTTGTACACCTGTGATCTTAAGTCAAGACTTGATTGATTGATAGTTTTTGTAGCTTTCAAGTTTTCAGAAAGTGCCTCTCCAAATAATTTGTTATCACGTTTAGATTCTTTAAGAGTATCTTTCAGTTTATTATTCAATGTAGAAATCATAAAATTTCTTCCCATTTTTGTGTCTATATAATGAGAGTCACATAACAAACGACAGGCATTACTCACATGCTTCAACATGACTTGGTTAGTCTCTGATTTATTTGTGACCAGCATGTTACTAGTTATACATAGTTCTAGCCAGAGCTGTTAGCGCTGTACCAATTTGTGCTTGACGAGCAGCCAATGAGGCATCTTTTTTCTGCAGCGTTTCAGATATTGCAGCTTTTACTTCAGCGTTTAAGAGTGGAGCTCTAAATGAAGTGCAATTCGCAGGAATGGGGTATTCTGCAATAATATTTTCTTTATTTTCTTTTTTAAACTGTTTAGTAGAATGTCTTGTAACCTTAGGGCAATGTCTGCGTGTATCACTTGCCCTTCGGGAGACTCCTCCTTAGGTGGGTCACCTAGAATGGTCAGAATTTCGTCATCTAAGTGATCTAGTTCAACCAACGTGGGTTCATTTTTATCACTTTCTGATGCAGCGGATGCAGCAACTAAAGTTGCCTCTTCCTCAGGCTCCTGGTACAGTTCATCTAGTTCTGGTTCATTATATGACACGTGAGGTGGTTCACTGTCAGAGTCTGGAAGAAAAAAACACCTGGCAATGTGTTTTTTATTCAATTTTGTCACATAGTGCCGAATATTGTACACTACCAATGACATAACTGTGAAGGAAACAGTCCCAAGGCGTACTGTTCGCATCACGATAATAAATTAAACTTTATTTTATTGGAAATAGTGTCACATAGTGCCGAACGTTGTACACTACCAATGACATTACTGTGAAGGAAACAGTCCCAGGACGTACTGTTCGCATCACGATCATAAATCAAACCTTATTTTATTACAAATAGGTATGTAGGTATATTAAATATTAATATTGACACTATGGCATCAGATATTAAACATTACCTATGGCATTATATGTGAAGGTAGCAGTCAATAACACTAAATTGTAATAATAAGCTTAGAGAAGTGTGTACAGTACATACTTATTTAGAAATAGGTACATGGTCGCCATGTCGAAAGTTTTATATGTTTATAACATAGATTGTAGTTTATAAGTTGATAATACTTGTCTGTGAAGGCAACAGTCCCGTTCTGTTCGCATCACAATCATAATAATATGAAGTAGGTATCATGTATAATACATAATTAATATGTATAATATTAATCGTTATGATGATTGACCTAGATAAATGTAAGACATAAACAACTTACCGGTATGATTGACAGATCGATCCGAATCCGAGATAGTAGACTTACGCCTCCTTTTTCGCAATTGACTTTCTAATTTCTTTAAGATATGTTTACTGCTATCTCTGTGTTTTCGTTTTCCCATGTTTGATGTTAATGTAAATGGTAAATACCCTGTAAGTATTACTTTGCTAGAAAGAAATTAATTTTACGCGTAACGACCGGTACCACACGAAAACAGATAATGAAGCAAGATGGCGCGCGCGCCGGCTCGTACGCGCAGTGAGACGGTGCGGGGTAGTCAAAAATGCAACTATTAAGTGTTTTTTATTTCAGATTTACTTTATTAGCTTTAAAATATTCGTGTAATGACCGAGAAATACGAAACAGTACTACAAGTAAATATAATCGCGAGAATTGAGCAGCGATGCATAATTCAGAACAAATGATTTTTAACTTTGACTTAGTAATTGACACAGAAACCGGATTACAAGAAAAGGACACTGTGAGTATGGTATATAACGGTACATTGTGAAACAAAAATATCGAGAATGTGCGGGTGGATGGAGAAATTTCTACCTCACGATGGAGGGCATGCACAACTTGCCAACTCACGTGAAGTGAATACATTTTTGCTCTATAACAAATTTGCTATGTATTATGATCACTACAAACCGAATATCACGTATCAAATATCATTCAGAACACGTCGCGATTATAACAAAAATTGATTCAATTTCGCAGCCATATCTAGCACCGTTCTATGCGCTACATCGAGTGACCTAGTTCCCAGCCGCAGGCTCATTTGTCATGCTAATGCAAATGGTTATACCAGGATGAACCAACTTAATAAAATATTAACAGCCATACCCAGACTCCCTTGTTTGTAATGTCTTTAGAAATTGTTCGAGTTAGCACTAACTTGCATTTTCAACCTTCTTTTGTGTCTGGATGAAGTTTGTTTGGTCTGTGACTTTTTTGATTTTTAAATAATAATAATTGTTATTAATAATTCATACATAACATAACATAAACTCACGTCTATATCCCCGAACAGGTAGGCAGAGGTGCTAGCACCCACATTTCTCCAGTTTATGTTTAGGTAATAATGTTATAGGTGCGAGCCTATTGTCATTAACCGGCCACTTATAAACCTGTGATAAATACACACATAACTTCGAAAAGCATCGAAAAGTTTCTGGTGCGTGCCATGGTAAAACATTACTTACTTCCTTAATAATTCACCAGATAATAACAGTAATAATAATAATTCACCAGAAATTAGCACTTAATCACTCACTAATACTCCTTACTATAAATAAATAGCAGGAGGTAGGATACAACGGTATTCCCGTTCCAATTGAGCAGTCCGACTGGGGAAGCACTTCACTTATACCCTACAGAATACCACGGCTATAATAACCTCGTCTTTTGTTCCCAAGGTACTCAACTTCCTTTGTACTCAATGATATTGTTACGACTGACGTCGATATCTCGAAAACTAATAATCGAATCTTCAAGAAATAATAACGCATTGTTAGTGACGACGTACTCTACCGATTGGCATAGAAAAATCTAGAATCCTCAACAAAAAGTCACAACCTACCTACGAGTACCTACTGAATAAAAACAAACAATAGGTAAATATCGAGCATGAACTCGAAGGTCAGCGACGGCGGCAACATCCAAGGAAAGTAGGTATTTATCGCTCGCGAATTTTCTGGATGATTCGTCCCTCCTAATTGAGAGGTATAAAAACACGCTCGCATAGCTACACCATTCATTCTGTCTTTGAGATCGATACGAACAGAGCGAACTTCAGCGACAGAAGAAGATTCTACCTGCGACCTGAGCAACGACTGTGGACTACTGTGAACTACTGAGCGACTGGAACTGTTGAAGAGTACTGTGTGTACTAGTGATTTAATTGTCTAGTTTGTGGTGAGCTAATAAATCTCTTCGTTGAGTAAACGGCATTTAATTGTACCCCGTGCACGTAACAATATATTATAAACCATAGATATGTTGTTCGTACTCTAAAATGGCGACAAAAAAATGATGACGTTCGTTTTTTTTATACCACTTAGATGGCAGACAAGCACACGGCCCACCTGATGGGAAGTAGTTACCGTTGCCTATGGACGTATGCAACACCAGGGGTGTTACACTCGCGCTGTCGACCCAGTAAGCAGAGAGAGTTTCTGTGCCGTCATTGTAAAAGACAAAGCAGGACAAGCTTTTGATCTTCCCACTGACAGTAACAAAACTCTCCAGTGAGCTCAGGCTACCCTACTCACCGGGAACACAACACGAGGTTATTATGGCCGCGGTATTCTATAGGGCGGAGGTATTTCCCCAGTCGGACTGCTCATTTGTAAATACCATTGTGCCCTACCTCTTAAAACCCCTGATGGAGGAGCTGACCTCGATTCTGTGAAAGCCTAGAGTGCCACCGGGATCTACGCTAAGATCGAAACCATTTATCATATCAAACTAGAATTATGTCAAGATATATTTTATTAACATTCTATAAGCTTGTTGATTTTCCTTCATAATTTAATTCTAAAGCCAAAAAGATTTGTAATATGAGATTGGTTTATTTGCAGACATCAAAATGAATACGTACGAATCATATTCATGAATAAAACGTCTCATATCTTGCTTAATAAGGAAATTCGTAAGATATGATCTCGAAACAATATTTGTTGCAAACAATGGAGTCTAATCATTTTGTAAACTATAGTTGCGGCACGCTATAATGGCCGTTTTGACACGACTGGTTTTACTCGTTTTCTCTTTTTTATTGCACTTAGTATTAGACAACTACAGAACAGAATAATCTCCGCATAAGAATGACACGCGTGCCACGTCACCTCACTGTTCCACCTACTTATCTGTTCCGTGTGGACAATGAACTGTTAGACGTATCACTAAAAGAAATATGACGAGACTAGCATGGAGGAAAATATTTTTTACATACCAATAAAGAGAAAACTAGCAAAAGCAGTCGTGTCAAAACGGCCATCACAGCGTGCCGCCACCACAGTTCCATTTTATGTAATACTAGCACCGCGACGCGGTTTCACCCGCGTAAATCCTGATCCCGTGGGAATATCGGGATAAAAAGTAGCCTATGTTACTCACGAAGAATGTAGCATTCTATTGGTGAAAGAATTTTTTAAATCGGCCCAGTACTTTTTGAGCCTATTCATTACAAACATACAAAAATAGGTACAAATCTTTCCTCTTTATAATATTAGTGTAGATATGCTTATTTATTAGTTAATAACAGTTGTAAGAGGTGCCACGTTTGACAGTTTCCGTGGCGAGGCGTGTTCGAGCCCCGCTCTGTGAAAATATTTGTATGCATGAATATAGGTATTAGCATTGGTCTGGTCGTGCCTCGTAGAGCATGTTAACCCGTCAGTCCTGGTTGCCATATCAACAAGGCAGTCGTTTCGGGTAGTTAGAGTCTTAAAAAGTCCAACAACTGGTCTAGTTACAACGCTTCGATATCGCCTTTGATTTGTGGAGGTCATATGGCAGTCGCTTCACGGAAAATATCAAAGTTTCGCCAAATTCGCAGATTGAGTGGTAAAGCGGACCCCAGACTGAGGTGACAGCTTCTGATGCGACTAGGATTAACGCTAAGAGCGCTCTTAGCGTTAATCAGTCAGCGTCAGAATAATCTTAATAGCAAAAACTTTGTACAAAGGTCTTAATACCATGGTATTTATTTACTGCAAATCAACTGTTTCAGTAATTTAAATTACAATCTAATTTAGAACCTTCTTTTTTTAGGAAGTCGGTTATTAAAACTCATATTACAATCATTTTTCAAGCACTTACAATGAACCTTTCAAAAACGGTCATTTTGCAGAGTCAACTCATCCCAAAGGTATAGGCGCCATCTGATTGACAAGAGCGAACAAAGAATTTGCATTGTAATCAAGCCTTAGTTCGCCTTATCTGAAATAATTTTCATTTTTTGATCAGTTATTTGTTCGTTTTTAGCTTATTTGATCGGTAGAAAATATGAAAACTTTAAGATTTGTTCATTTATTCACGTGTGGAGTTACTATCTATATAGTATTCGATGTTCAAGTTCAACCGAATTAGATGTAAAATAATAAATATACCTTCTCCATCTTAGCGTTAATCCAGGTCGTATCTGAAACTTTCACTTGGTTGAACTTCGATGTTTTCCGTGAAGTGACTTACACACAGTGCACATCAACCGATTGGAGGCACTTCAGAAGAGATTTCTTTATCACCTTTTTTATACCACTTAGGTGGCAGACAAGCGCACAGCCCACCTGATGGAAAGTGGTTACCGTGGCCTATGGACGTGTGTAACACCAGAGCTACACTTGCGCTGCCGACCCTGTAAGCACAGAGTCTCTGTACCGTCAGTGTAGAGGACAAAGCAGGACAAACCTTTAGTCATCCCACTGACACCACAAATTCTCCAGTGAGCTCTGGCTACCCTACTCACCGCTGGGAACACAACACGAAGTTATTATAACCGCGGTATTCTGTAGGGCGGAGGTACTTCCACAGTCGGACTGTTTCCACGCTGGCCAGACAGGTTAGTACAGGCTTTTATTTCAAGTTTTCCTTCTCTCGTAGTGATATCGTCTGCATATTTTTCCGTTAGTCGTCTGTCACGACACCCTTCAGATGATGTGAGTGGGGGGGGGGGGAGGGATGATATTTGTATTCTTTCTCCGTCACCACACGGACTGCCTTCACAAATACTCTTTTGATAACATACCTATAAGTGATGGATATTACACATGGATATTACTTTCTTTTCTAAGCTCTAATCTATTTACCTAATTTCATGAACATCTGTTTAAGTGGTTTAGGCGTGAAAGCATAACAGACAGACAGATTTACTTTTGCATTTATAATATTAGTAAGGAATGATACCGAGTCTCAAACAAGTGTGTACTTATTTAAGTATCAAAGTAATCGGAATATTTACCATGTTGTATAGTTTTGCATATTGCAACCGGGAACAAGACAAAACAGTAAGCATCGTGTGTCGTGAACGTGATCGAGATCGGGTACGACTTTGCAGTGAGAGTGAAACCACTGGTAGTGCAGATACGCGTAGTAAAAGAACTCGAAAGAGGGTAGATCGATATATTTACTCCTAAAAAACTTATTTCACTGTTCACCGCCAATACTCTAGTTTCTCCGTGATCATGGTGCTTGCAACAGCGCCGACATATCGAAAACTTTGATGCTTATGTGAGTGACCACGATAGTTTAAAAACCTATAAAGTGTGTACTTATATAAATATATATATATTTATATATTTTTTTTATTGTAAGGTATCTTTCCATTCCCTACCAGAAACTGGTTTAAAATTTATATCTTCATCCGGCTCAGAGGAGCGGAATGAAATATATTTTCCGCTAACGAATAGTACGTAGCCCCTGGAGAGGCCCCGGACAATATTAATGACCTTGCATTGTGTTCACAATCTCTATAATTTTACCTGTTGGATGCCACCAAATCCTGTTATAAGTACTGGTTTCTGGAAATTCTTTTAGTATTTTTCGTATAGAAGATAACATTAAGGGTTAGTTTCTTTGAAATAATTGTAGGTATTCCTAAATCGTGCAAAGCAGCATGATACACAATTATATTGGGTTGATAATATAATTGTATATTTACCTGTAGTGGAAATAAATTATTTAATCAAGCTTATTAGATTAAGAATCGTAAAAGAGCGGTAAAAGTTTTGTCGGTTCTTATATAGTTTTTTATTTAGTTTTAATAATTCACCCAACCTGTAATAGTAAATTATGTGACATTATTTATTACTAGCACCGAGCCGCGGTTTCACCCGCATAAATCCTGATCCCATAGGAATATCGGGATAAAAAGTAGCCTATGTTACTCACGAAGAATGTAGCTTTCTAATGAAAAAAGAATTACTAAAATCGGTCCAGTACTTTTTGAGTTTATTCGTTACATACAAAAATACGAATCTTTCCTCTTTATAATATTAAGTATAGATGACGACAAAATAACTTATTTCATACAAGTTTATTAGAAAGTAACTAATTTGACTAGTTAGTCAATTATCCAATTGAAAAAAGTTCCTGGAAGAACGGCAAGTGTCTACTTTGGGACGCAACGTGTGTCAGCACGGCAGCCGCCAGCCACCTTAGTCGCACCGTTCACTCCCCGTCGGCCGCTGCGGAAGACGCCAGCTCAAGGAAGATGCTTAAGTACGCCGACTTGGAACCGCTGTACCAGTTCGTGCCAGCAGCGGTGGAGACTCTGGGGAGTTGGGGCAAGGAAGCTAAAAGCATTATTAAAGAAATCGGACAGAGGCTCATCGAGGCGACCGGTGACACTCGTTCCGGGTCGTTCCTGGTCCAAAGGCTGTCCATCGCCCTCAGGGGCGGGTTATTTGATTAGTACATGGACTAAGCATTGCTTGTTGTACCATTTTGACATATTGTATTAATTTGACGAATAATAAATTATATATTAATTTTATATTGTGGAGGCTAAAATTGAAAAAAGAACATAATCTCGTATTCGCTTTATTTTCTCACATCTAATTGTGTTTTACTATGCTTATTTGTATGTTTTGCAGTTTATGCTGCTTCTTACATGCTTTAACATCAGACAGATATATACAGCCCGGACTAAGCCTCAGATGCATGGCTAGAGTCCACAATAGTGCCCGGAATACGGTAATTGGCTCACCCCCTATTACGTGGGACCGAATACAATCATTGGTGAAATGTGGGTGTTAATTCACCTCTGCCTAACGCCTCAGGGATAGGGCCTGATTAAATGTATGTATGTATGCATAAAGAGTAATTATAAGCCAATTCTGCGATTCTTAGCTCTTTCATTTAAACTTCTGTTAAGCTGAACTCAACAGAAATTTAATTAAAAGAGATTTTTTCAGCAACTGTTCTTAGGCGTACCTACCGTACCGTACTACAATTACAACCGGAGACAGAGAAAGAAAGCTATGGTAAGACCAGAAATGTAAAAGAGGAATTCCGATTTGAGTTCCTACTTTACCTAACTTGAGAAAAGGGTAATTTTTTTAACAGAAAACGAAAGCGATCCCCTTGCTTCAAGGTGTCGTCCTTGAACTCAACCACAATCACCAATAAAACAATGATCATTATAGCGAACCAGCAATATACAGTTTGAAATCAACACCCTACCATTATTTTCAGCATTACAATTTTTCACAAAGTACTACCAAAAGAGCTAACACGTCTCGTCGCAATGGCTTCCCAGCGCGTAATGACCCTAAGCCCTGCATTAACAATGAACTTGTTCGAACGCGAGCAGCCACTTTGATGTTGCCATCAAATATTCAAGCGGTGTATAAAATGCTTTTACGTGGTTACCAACGGTTACAGCCTGGCCACGAGCTCGGGCATTAACAGCTAGTGGTATTAGATTTGCGAGCGGCTTTCTTCAATACGCTAACGCTGCCCGCATCGCTGTCTCGTGTGTGGTATTAGGCGTGAATCATTCAGAAAGGGTATAAAGTGTAATGACATAATTGAAGCGAAAACGAGTTCGCGTGTTGTCCAAACTAGGCCATTTTTACACTCATTATTCTTCCTTAAAAAATCTGTTTAATTCATTCCTTTTAGACATAAATTGAGGGCAGTTTAGGGCATGCTTAAGGCGTGTTCGATGTCTGCTCTTCATGCAAACATGGCTACAGAGAGCCTCCCACAGCTAGCAAGAGAGCAAAGTAGGGAAGATAAGCATCCTGCTCCGGTAGGTTTCATCAGACCAAGCGAAGACCTGCCGCCTGGATTCCATCTCTAGTAGCCAACTTGGAAGTCTTTAACCCACCTGCAGACGCAAGTTAGCCACTGCAAAGAACATATGGCAATATGGGGCTTTATCAACCGGTCGCAAGAGCCCTGCGACTGCGGGACCCAATCTTTGTTCATGTCACATTTGCTTTCCTGCTCGATGTGCTCCTTCACTTGCACTACCGACGACATATGCAGAGCAACGGAGAGCGCTGTTGCTGTGGCCAAGTTCTGGGACAATAAAATTTAACCAGACCATTATATGTCAGACCTAGCCATTGACTCGCAGAAGAAGAAGATGCAAAACATACGAAAGTCACGCTTAATAACTTACACAGAAAAGGCGCGTCGGAAGCATGCCTCTTGATCGCTTGTGCCACGTCACAACTAGGCGAGACGTACAAGAGGCACGCTAGAGGTAAGTACATCAATTTTTATACAGTATGAGCACTATTTACACTCCTCACTTTATCCCTCTTGCCTTTTCTGTATAAGTCAGGCCTTATATTATATTAATTCTTCTATGCGCTGGGCGCCGCGTGCCGTTGCAGCGATTCTCTCGAAAAAACTGGTGGCGTTGTCGTTGACAGCGATTTTGTTTTTGCCGCTTGCCGCTACCTATAACAATGTGTCCCTACCTAAGATATTAAGTATACCTGTTACAGGCCTGACCACGCAATATATGTTGCAGGACTGTGTAAAAAATGTTCCTGTTATTTTAACATATCGCACAAGCTTTTGTCAATATTCGTTGTAATTAACTAGGTACGATTTTTTTTCGTAGATGCGCCATCCCCTGTAGCATAAAACGCCACATTACATTATTTAGTGTCTGTAATTGTGACCCTCTTTCCTGAGATTTTGCGTTTAGCTTACCATCAAGCGAGGTGAAGCCAAATTGGCGTGTCCTAGATAAAAAACGCCTACATTGGGGAGCCCGAGATCCCCTACAGCATTTCGCCCTACCTTTTGGTTTATTATGCCGACTGTTATAATACCCCCTAACTCTGAGAGGAAATCCTGCGCCAACGACCAGAGCCTTGTCAATCAATCAATAAGTATACCGGTTCCACAAGAACAGGGCTATCAAATGGATTTTTTTTCCAAATTACTCATGTAGCTCTAGCTTAAAATTAGTGCTTTCAAATAAACTAACAAACTCTTGAGCTTTATTATTAGAAAAAGAATACGATTCCTAGAAGCAACATCTCTATATTTTACGCAGATTTTCGTTGTGTGACGTTTTGTTTTCTTTTATCTATTTATTTTATAAATTAATACCAACCAACGACTTGTCTACACCATAAATTCTTTTTAATTTAGAAAAACATTCAAAAACCATCAGAAACTTTTACATAAGTATTAACGATTTTCCTAATGTTTAAGTTTCTGAAGGCTTTTGAATCAGTAACCATGGTGAAACCGGTTTTTGAATGTTTTTACCATGGTTTTTACTGAATTAAAAAGAATTTATGGCCTATGCCACGTCGGCAGAAATAGTAAGTTCCAAGATATAATTCGCGAGAAGTCCCGATACCTAGTCTAATTATGAAAGTAATTTCTTCAAGGACTCCTGTTGAAATAAAACCCTGTCCAAATTTATTTGAAAGATAAAATCCCGTCTATTTTTTTGTGATTTACATTGGGGCCCTTTGATAGGTAGATACGGTAAGGGCAGTAAGGGCACATCACTCGTATTTTATGTCCTCTATATATATAAAAGAAAGTCGTGTTAGTTATACTATTTATAACTCAAGAACGGCTGCACTGATTCGGTTGAAAATTGGTGGGGATGTAGCTTAGGACTAGGAGACGGATATAGAATAGTTTTCATCCCGTTCGACCTTCATCCTGTTGGACCGCGTTCCCGTATGACGTGATATAAAACCTCAAAGAGAATACAAGTAACTTTAAAACGTGGTATAACCAAAACACATCTGACTCGGAGTAACAAAAAGTGGAATGACAGAATCGTAATTTTGTCTATGGTTAAGTATAGTTAAAAATTTGACAAAAATCAATTTTGACTGAAATGAATAATAAGTGTAACAATCAGTATTAGTCAGTCACTCGAAAAATACTTTCTCCACAATATGAATATATGAAAGTAGGAATAACATATAATTAGGTTTGAGTTATAGAAGTGAACATATCTTAATATATACTGAACGTAACGCGGACGAAGTCGTGGGCAAAGCTAGTTATTTTATAAAAACATCTAAAACCTTTTAAAAATCGATCTCTGTTTCCCCTAGTCACGTCATATTAACTTAAGAAACACTTTACCGATTTCAATAATTTTGTTTTCCAATACTTCGTGGAAGATTCTTACCGGAAAACATTAAGAAAATTGAACGTTAAATTGGAAAATTTCAGGTATTCCATAACGGCAGTGCTGCGGACTACAGCTACTTTAACAAATAAAAATTCATGTCTATCACGCCTTTATCCCCGGAGGGTTAGGCAGAGATGAATTAACACCCACATTTCACCAATAATTGTATTCGGTCCCACGTAATAGGGTGTGAGCTTATTGCCGTTTTCCGGGCACTATTGTTGACTAGAGCCATGCATCTGAAGCGGAATCTGCGCTGTATATATCTATCTGATGTTAATCATTGTCGATCATACCAAAGGGAAGGGCACTGCTTATCCTTAACACAGGCTACCTGTAGTCAATCTAAGAAAGCAGCTGGTCACTCACTGTATCACTGTTCTCAATAAATGAAATTGAAATCGAAACAGCCCTTAGTCGCCTTGTACGACTACAGCCCTTAGTCGCCTTGTACGACTACGCATGGGAAGAGATGGGAAGGTCCAAATTCTACTCTGCCGGAAACCACGCGGCGCGGGAAATTTCAAGATGGATGTTTAAATGAAATTGATTGATTTGATTGAAATGAAACTTATTGAATTTCTGTCCATCCTATAGTCTCTCACCTACAAGTACGTGAAGGCTATAGCACGATAATAATACATATATTATGCCTGTAAACCCTCGAAGGGGAAGGCATAGAGGTATTTTACAGAACATTTCACTGGCCTGCTAGGAAACCCTTCCATTTTAAAATATAGATCACGCTGTCAGAAATGAGTAATAATGAGTTCACAATATAAGTAATATGTTTAGCTAATAACCCTCTCAGAATCTTCACTAACGCTGGGTGCCAGATGGCGTATATTTGTAACAAACAACGCAAAAAAGCTTTTTTTTTTACGAGAAATCTGCCTCCGGTACTAACGGCTGCCACTTCGATTAAATCATACAAAACCTTTGTAATTTAAGTAAGAGTGTTTCAATTTATAGACAGGATTTTTACGGTTGAACATTATAATTTATATAATGTAACTAATCATTTTAGCCGCGTGGTGCCCGGCAGAGTAGAATTTGGACCACCCCATTCCCATGCGGTGTCGTACAACGCAACTAGGGGATAGGGCTGTTTAATATTAGACAGAAATATACAGCCCAGGCTCAGCCGCAGATTCTTGAGGTTTCAGTCAACAATAGTGCCCGGAAGACGGCAATAGGCTCACCCGTTATTACGTGGGACTGAATTCAATGATTAGTGAAATGTGCGTGTTAATTCACCTCTGCCTAATCCTCCGGGGATAAAGGCGTGATTATATGTATGTATGTACGTAAAGTATTTATGTAAGGTACAGTCAGCATCAGATCGATTTTGATAAACAAAGTTGGCACTCAAAACGAGACATGACATTACAACTTATGTCTTGGAGTTTCCTTCTTCCTGTTGACTGATTGCTGTGATATTCTCTGGTACACACCTTTAGTACGGACAGTAATACAATTTAAAACAATAATCTTGGTATTAATATCATTTTCAGACTAATCACTTTGAGTCAATATCGCTCCGACGCTGACTCTACACAATAGTAACTCTCCTAAAATAAGTTAATAACCTACCTTGTCAATTTATATTATTTAAGAAAGATAATAATCAATCCGTTGTTTTAAGTATAACTTGTACTATTAGCACAAACCTTAGTGGTTTATTATTACTACTAAACTGTTATTTATGTCCGCATTATGTAATTTGTTAAATAAATTGAAAAAATAAACTATTAAAAAAAGGTAAATGTAAACTTCTTTTTATCCTCAGTATCAGAATAAACTGGATATTTACCATGTTTCACTATTTTGAGTTCCTCCGTGATCATGGTGCTTGCAACAGCGCCGAAATATCGGAAACTCAAAATAGTGAAACATGGTAAATATCCCGTTTATTCTGATACTGATGTCAGTGACCATGATAGTTTAAATTCTTTTTATCCTTATTACATATTTTAATTTAGCTCAACCGCGTGGTCACAGTCACGCTAGAAAGTTAATTATTCCTCAAGCACTACAGGGTAACCAAATACACATTAATTTCGTGTTCAACTTGGAGAAAAGTGTTTCTCCAAAAATCATGTCATAAAAATTCTATTAAAAAACGTTTGATATTTAAGCACCTCGCAATGATGCAGCTTCTACAAAACAAAATCTAAAAGAAACTCAATCACGTGAAGCTTTACTGATTGAAGTGAAAAATTATTAATGTCAAAGTTTACGTTGAAAATTAAAAAGCGAGTTATATAAATACAGAAAAAATGGATATAATTAAATATTTATTTCGCCGTTCGAAAGATTATAGACTAGGTACAGATATACGTAAACACGAGTGTTTTGATAAAATAGAAGTTTAAAGTGGTTTCTGTTTGGGTTCCACAAGTTTAATAACATTTGTTTGTTTTGATGTGAATAGAACAAATCCCGAGTTATTTATTTGGGAACACCCGTGGGTCACCTAGTGATATGTAATCTAGGTGTTTCCAAGAAGTGTTTGTTCAACGTTTGTTCTGTTGCGGGCATCTAGAACTAACTGTGATATCCATGGATTATTTTTTTATACTACTTAAGAGGCTCACAAGCATGCGATCCACCTGATGGGAAGTGTTTACCGTGGTCTATGGAAGTATGCAACACCAAGGGCGTTACACTCGTGCTGCCTGAAGAAACTTTCTTATGCCCTGGTCGACTGTTAAAATCATTGAATGTTGGAATCATGAATTATCCGTGTGGTGACGGGGCAAAAATACAAGCATCACCATCCTGTCTCATTCGATGGGTGTTGTAAGAGGCAACTAAGGGAAAAATATGCAGACGATATCACTTTCGA
The DNA here is from genome assembly GCA_963662185.1 of Eilema griseolum. Classification (NCBI taxonomy): domain Eukaryota; kingdom Metazoa; phylum Arthropoda; class Insecta; order Lepidoptera; family Erebidae; genus Eilema; species Eilema griseolum. The sequence goes on along the minus strand of OY759248.1, from coordinate 5,846,879 downwards.
GAAAACTCGAAATAAAACCCTGTACCAACCCGTCTGGCCAGCGTGAAAACAGTAGGCTAAAGCCTCCCAACATTGGGAGAGATGTCCAGCAGTGGACTGCGAAGAGCTAATTGATTGATATAAAAAAAATGATCGGTACGTGTGAACATAGCGTCGAGTACTTTGCATGTACATAGCACTCGACCGAAACTGTCTCGACTGGAATATCATAAGCTCGAAATCCACAAATTGATGTTCACTAAAACATCAATATTAATCGTAGGATAAGGTCATAGGATTTCAGGCGTATTGTGTTGTTTTTTTTAAATCAAAGCTAATCAAATATTCGTATTTGTTTGTTAAAAGATACATCACCCCATGACGCACGTCGCAGTATTTAGATGTGAGGAATAATTTACCTTTACACTATTGAATATTGTGTGCTTATTTGTCATCTTAATATTAGAAAAAAGTGCACTGACCCCAATGATAGGTATTACACAGCTACCACAAATGAAAAGCTTATTTGCTTAAAGTACTTCAACAACTTTGCTCGTTACAACTTTTTCAATTTACTCATTGCAAGACATCTGAATTGCAAGAGATTACAATTTCAGATAAATAATTTCAGAGATTGCAAGAAAGTAATTATAATACCTTCACGACCTTCCGTCTTTAAATGAAATGGATTACTTGACCAGTTTTAAGTAGGGACACTTTAAAATTTATTGCAATTAACATAATAAGGGGTTTAGCTGTTATGTCGAGTTGGGAAGATATCTGCCAAAACTTTATTAATATCTAATTTGATTTTAACCAGTCGGTTTAACCCAACCCAGTTCATATTAGCACAGGTACGCATTTTACAGTAGCTGATATAAAGCCTGCAACCCCTGGCTGCACTTGGAAACCGGTAAGCTTGATGAATGATGGAGGATTCTCTGAAGCAGGCTAGGCTACTAGGAGAAAGAGAGCGGACCCAGCGTCCTATATAGAAGCTTTGGAGGTTACCGGAATAACGGTAGAATGTCAAGGAGGACCTAACCTATAGAAATTAATTTATTTCAAAAACCATCTAAAAAGGTTAAAAGCCTTATAAGTTTATTACGATCAATGAATAAATCACTTAGTCTCCCAATATTAGAAGGCTTTATTATAGTAATGAAAATTTATTTAGGAATTTTTCAATGTCATTATTTAGATTTATTTATCTTGATCTCGAGAGTTGATTTTACTTTCCAATGAATGGATTAGAAATACAATTTTGTGAGTGAGTTGAGGTTTACAAAGAGTAATTGCTATACCGTCTGCAGAATTAATCAGCGTCTCCAACAGCTCACAGCTGGTGCAGTGCAGCCGAATACAAATGTTCGGTCTTGGTACATATTAGTTTTGGTAATGGCAATAGTTTTAATAGAAAGAATGTTACTCGTAGTAAAATGTGTTGCCTTAGAACTCAGAACACAATCTTTTTTTTTCGCGTGCCATATTGGAACCAATTTTTTTTTTATATAGAACACGTCAATTAGACTTCGCCTTGCCTGATGGTAAGCTGAAGGCAAAGTCCTAGAAAAGAGGGTTACCATTACTTACACATACCGTGTGACAATGGTGATACTCAGCTTGACGGCCTCATCATATGCTTTTTCACGCCTCGCTTAAAGGACCCGGGACTGTAGGAAGAAGGAAACACGTGAGCTGGTAATGAATTTCAGGCCTTAATGGTGCGACAGAGGAAAGAGTCTCCGAACCGCTTGGTTCTTGATCGGATGTTTTGCACCGTGTGCGGATGACATCTAAGACCTGCACGCGTTGTCCTGTGTAGGAAAGGGGAGGGTGGGACTAATTGGAAGAGCTCATCAGAACACTCCCCAAGGTACAGACGGTAAAATACAGCCATAGACGCAACATCTCTACGCATCTGTAAAGGTTCTAGGGTGTTCGTGACTTAACTTTACGTACGTAACGTAACGTAAGTACTTTGCTGAACCATCCCAGAGATGCGAGCAGTATTCCACACGGGAGCGAATTTGTGTCTTATATAGAAGACACCGCTGCTCCGGCGTGAAAAATCGTCTCACTCTGTTCAGGACTCCGAGTTTTCGTGAGGCTGTTTTGATGATACTTTCCATGTAATTTTTGTTATTCAGGTTGCAGCGAACATCCATACCTAGGATATTGAGATTGTCCTGCAGTGGCAGTGGCGTGCTCTGAAGAGTGGGGAGGGGAAGGAAAGAAGATACTTTTGCTGTAAACGCACATGCCTGCGTCTTCTTGGCATTGAACTCAACCAGGTTCTCAGAGCCCCATTGAGTAATGTGATTCAGGATCCCGTCAAGCTCAGTGACAAGAAGCTGCCTCTTCTCTGCGATATCTGACTGCTTGACCGCAGGATGTCCATGATAACTCCCTTGTAAAGTGCTATCGTCTGCATAACCATGAACATTGCCGGTAGACACAGCATTTACCTGCAGAAACTCCGAAGCTCGTCCGTCACAAAGGACGCGAATACGGCGCCCCTGCAGGAAGCTAGCAACCCAGTTGCACAGCCTAGAAGGCAGACCAAAGACAGGTAGCTTGGAAAGAAGCGATTTGTGTTAGACTCTATCGAAAGCTTTGGCGATGTCAAGACTAACTGCCAGTGACTCGCCGTGCTTGTCCATAGCCTCACCCCAAAGATGGGTAACGTATACTAGAAGATCACCCGTTGACCGTTTCGGCCTGAAGCCATATTGCCGGTCATTAATTAAGGAGTGATCCTCTAGGGCACATGAGCTGTTTGTTAATTAGGTGCTCGAACACTTTGCACAGCACTGAGGTGACGGCTATGGGTCGATAGTTGGCTGGCTCCGAGCGATCCCCCTTCTTGGGAATCAGCTAAACATTCGCCTCTTTCCAAGGCAAAGGCACTGTACCCGAACTGTAGGAGAGCCGGTACAGGCGCGTAAGCATTGGAGACAACTCCGCTGCACATTTTTGCAAAACTACCGCTGGAATACCATCCGGACCACTGGCTTTCCGGACATCGAGTGATTGCAGCAATCGATTGCAAAGATAGTGGAAGTTGATTTTCGTTTGACACTTTCCATATTCATCGTCAATTAATCCCGATGCAGCCAAAATCGTCCAGATTTTTAACACAGGGTCCGTTCTCTAACAGTTGCAGCTGCGACGACTGTAGATCAAGGTGAAAATACTAAAAAATCCGTCAATTAAGTCTTGAACCAGGAACCTAGAATAGTGTGGATCCGGATAAAATACAAAATGAATTGATTTTTAAATCGATTAAGGCTCAATCGGTCTAGACGGGATTCGAACCCGTGATCTTGCCCTTACAGGGGGACTTTTCGGACCACTGAGCCACCGAACCTCACCTGAAGCCATTCAAATTTCCCTATATATATATATATATATATATATATATATATCAGTCTCGCGGCGACGGTGAGAGCCATCTACTGATACTCGTACGAACTATCAGAATCAATTTTATTAATGATGTTACAATCATTTTTAAACATTGATTTTTGATTACTCCCTAAACTTCCAAAATTGAATGAAATGTTAAAGCATTTGGTAACTTTTTAAATTGATTAAGATAGAAAAAATAAAACTGGTTCAGGCGGGAATTGATTTTTACCAAAAAATTACCCGGTCCTTTACGAAAAGTTGAGGGATATACCTATAGAAGTCTAAAACTTAAATCGTATAAATCAGTGCCGAATTTTCGCTAAACATAAATATTTAGAAACGCATGCAATCTTAATTCAACAAACGACGTACACCCAGAATTAAAAGCTGAATTTTAAACTGGCTTGCGCCCTGGCATCTCCCAGCGCGGGCGAGGAAATATACATTATTAAAAGATAGTGTCACAATTTATTCGGGGGTGTTTACCCCCCTATGGGGTGCTTACACCGCTGCTTATACTCTCTCTTATTTACAGTACACTTAAGTTTCTCCTGAGAAAACAAACAGAGAATATATAAAAGTCTTATTCGTTCGATGTCAGCAGTTATGGAAACTTTCGGTTGAGAATGTATTTTGTAGCTTTGAAAGATTTCCTTCAAAGATGCTGGATAAAATTGGTTGAAACATACGGGGTTTTTATGTTCTACTCTGATGGAGGTCAGATGGCAGTCCTTTCTAAAAGCGCAGTGTATGCAATAGCATACGGTCCACTTATTTTTCTTTTCCTTTGGGTTACTAAAGGAGACAAAAAGTAAGCAGACCCTAGGCTCGGAGGTGAAAACTTCAGAGCAATCAGAAACTACGCTAAAATTAAGAGGATTTAATTACTTACAGTTTTCACATCTAATTGCTATTTTCAGAACCTGAAAAATATACTTGGAAATTGGAAAAATGCCTAACGCTCGGGAAATAATGGCGGACTCTGTTTTTATGAAACCTAGAATTAACTGGCAAACCAGTAAATTGTGCTCATAATTCAGAACCCTAATAAAGTAGCAACTGGCCTTCCAGCCGCTGGCGTTTTTGTATTCTCTGTTAGATATTATTACTTTTTATAATCTGAAAAGTTGAATAAATATACTATTGTACAATTTTCTTGGTAACTTAATGAGGAGTCAAATATAAATTACTAGCTGTTGCCTGCAGCTCCACGCGCATGGAACTCTGCGCCCGTTCGCAAGGGAAAATAGTAGTATTATTTCAGACTCTATCCCTATACCAATTTTCAACTAATTCCATTCAGTCGTTTGAGCATAATTGAGTAACAACCATTTATACATCCAAATAATCTTGTTAAAAATTTTCACATTTTGTAATGTTAGTAAGCAAGATAGGATGGGATAATAGATGTGCTTGGTCCAGGATCGCAAGCCAAGCTGCCCTCGTACGAAGGCAACTCGGGCGTCAGAGGTCCGCCCCCCATGAGCTGGGGGTTGACAGGTGGAGCCGCCTGTCACTCTGGCGGAAGCAGGCCGCGGCGGCGGTACGCCCCGCGCGCCTATCCTTTTCCGGGGACCAGTTGGGGACTATGTGTTTCCCACACCCAAGGAGAGCGTGCGAGGAATATGCCCGTTAACCTCACCTTCGGCAACCAAAAATGACTCACGGACGTTGTGCGTTTTAGTCGGTTTGAGTCCGACATAACCTCTCCCACCGGCTCTGGTGGTGGGGGATCCTTGGGGATTTTTCGCACGTTAAAAAAAATGTGTTTAGTCCAGAATCTCCACGCGGTACACCCTGGGCAACGGAGACGTCTTCGCCTCCCTCTCACAGGAGAGACGCTGCCGCCAACGGCCGAATTCGGCTTAGTCGATTTGAGGCCGACATGTCCACCCATGGTACACTCAGGCCAATGGAGACGGCAGCGCCTCTTTCACGTAGGGAAGACACTGCCACCTATGGTCACTTGCGAGTTTAGTCGGTTCGAGTCCGACATCGACACTCGGTTGTCGATGGGGGTGGCATCCGTAGGAATTTTTGCAAGGCAAAAACTATAGGTAGCCGAAAATGGCATACTATTTTCGATAGGTACTTATCCTTCGTATTTTTGTTGGTAGTTTTGAACAGAAAAAAATGGGAACACAACTATCCACATAAGGTGTTCTGCTCTGGGATTTTGGGACTCGGGGTTTGCACGAACGATATTGAAAAGTAATGAGATTTCGAAGTGATTTGGATATGAAAGTGAATTCAGTATACCCACTAGACAAAATATTATATTATTTACATCACGGACTTTGCTAACTTCATATTATTATTTATTTATTTAAGCTTCATGCACACATATACTCAAGCGGTCTCAATATATAACATTTTATATATGAATACATATATATTTTTCGAGGAGGTAGGATACGACGGTATTTCCGTCCAATTGAGCAGTCCACCTGGGGAAGTAGGCCGCGGTATACTTCCCCAGGTGGACTGCTCAACACACACAGAATACCGCGGCCATAATAACCTCGTATTGTGTTCCCGGCAGTGAGTATAGTAGCTAAAGCTTATTGGAGAGTTTTTGTTCTGTCAGTGGGAAGATGAAAAGCTTGTCCTGCTTTGTCTTTTACACTGACGGCACAGAAACTCTCGGTGCTTACAGGGTTGGCAGCGCGAGTGTAACTCCCTTGGTGTTGCAGTAGTCCATAGACCACAGTAACCACGTTCCATCAGGTGTGCTTGTCTGGCACCCAAGTGGTATAAAACACATAATATAGATATGTGTGTTTAAAAACCTATATATAATTAATGTATACTTATAGAACCAAACGCATCTCTTGTTAATATGCGCCTACCTCGTACTCGCTCTGCACCACCCTATGGTAGACTGGCAGAGAACGCCTACGGCATTATGTCCGCCAATGTACATCGTGTTTAAAGTATAAATAAATAAATAAATATAGGTGATGCAGAGAATAACAAAGCATTATGAGAAGTAACTACGGTTTCACCAAAAGTATTATAAATAAGCTGTAAAGTGTTAATACCTACGTCATAGCAGACACTAATATACACATACATGGATAACACTAATACATAGATATATACAACATATTGTTATAAAGGCACTAAAGACCTAAAGCTTTCTGTGCAATCAGCATTGTCTAGTTTGTACTTTATGACGCAAACTGTTACAATAATATCTATTGATAAAAAGAAAATATGATTCGCCACACGATACTAAACTTAATAAGGTCATTGCCTAGTAATGATTCTATTAATTGATCACAATAGTCTCTTTTTGTTCCCATGACTCCAATACACACCCATTCAAGGTTGTAAGCAACTAACTAGGTTAAGTGTTTTAATGATGTGCCTAACTTCAGTCATTTTAATACAATTTTTCACAGTTTGATTACGGGTGGATATAGCAGGAAAAATAATTTTCGTTTTTTTTTATACCACTTAGGTGGCAGACAAGCACACGGCCCACCTGATGGAAAGTGGTTACCGTGGCCTATGGACGTTTGTAACACCAGAGGAGTCACAGTCGCGCTGCCAACCCTGTAAGTACAGAGTTTCTGTGCCGTCAGTGTAGAGGACAAAGCAGGACCAGCCTTTAGTCATCCCACTGACAGCACAAATTCTCCAGTGAGCTCTGGCTACCCTACTCACCGCTGGGAACAAAACACGAAGTTATTATAACCGCGGTTCTTCTGTAGGATGGAGGTACTTCCCCAGTTACTCAATTGGGCGGAAATACCGCCGTGTCCTACCTCATACGATAACACTCCTCTTGACGGCCTCATCATATGCTTTTTCACGCCCCGCTTCTGTAAGTCCTTTGACCCGGGACTGTAGGAAGAATTTTATTTGATTATAGGTGATATATTATAGGTGATGATAGATATTCGACCATAATATTGTTATCCAAAGTTTGAGAAAGCCTTAGATCGATAAGAGGAAAATTAATTTATGTTTTAATCAATTTACGAAGCGCCATTATTTTGGTAGATTGGAGTTAAAGCTTGTAGCTTGTAGGTATACTTAAAAACGTTGTTTATATTTTGAAATTGGCTGTATTTTACCGTCTTTACCATGGCGAGCGTTGTAATGAGCTCTTTCAACTAATCCCACTCTCTCCTTTACTACATACGACAGCACGTGCAGGGCTTAGATATCACCCGCACACGGTGCAGAATATACGAGCAAGAAACAAGCGGTTCTATCCTTTGCCGCACCACCAAGACCTGGAATTCATTACCAGCTCCTGTGTGTTTCCTTTTTTGTACAGTCCCGGGTTCTTTTAGCTGGGCGTGAAAAAAGCATCTGATGAGACTGCCAAGTTGAATGCCACCATTGTAACATACGATGTCTCTCTTTTCAGAGACTGCCTTTAGCTTACCATTAGGCGAGGTGAAGGCAAATTGGTCCAAAATAAAAAAAATAAAAATAAATAATACAACGAAGAATTTGTTGCAGTACTTTCAGATAGAACTCCGAGGGGTTTAAATGATTAATGGTTTACATTCCAAATTTCGGATCTGCAGCATATACACATAGTTACATCAGATTTCTTTCGATTCAAGTTGATCAAAAAGTCACGTACCATCTTCGGACCCGATTACGACTTAAATAGAATTTATGCAAGTTTATGTTATAAATTCTATAAAAAAATAACAAATTAATAAAAATGCCCGAAATTTCGGTCCGCAACTATAAATGTACACACGGCCAAAAAAATTTGTATTTTATAGTAGGCATTCTTACCCGAAATTTGAAGAAGCATAATTCAGAAAGTGACGTAATCAATTGAAATATTCAGTATAGTATAGCAGTTTAAGACAATTTAGTTTCCTGAGTCATCGAATTCTTACCAATACTACTTAATGTCTTAGTATTTTATCTAAAATAATGCATAGTAAACTAAGATATTGTCTAAATAAAGTAAAAGTATGACTTTTCATTATTTTCAATTCCCAAACTAGGTTATAATTTAAGCAATCGAAATAAAGCAATTTTTTTTTTTTTAAGATTCCTTATTAAATTTCAAATCAATCTTATTAAACACTGTATAATATATGTGTAAACGCAACGTAGACTGAGATAAATGCGATATTCTCTTGCACTCCATACATTTTCACTACGTGCTAGCGCGCTGTGACGTCACTACGTGCTTTTGTATGGAGCGTTTTCGGGCTTCTCAAGAAATTGAATTTTTAAAATCAAATATCTGTAAAACTATTTATCATAAGAAAGTTTACGATAGTAAAAAAATAGGTTATAATAACTTCATGTTGTGTTCCCAGCGGTGAGTAGGGTAGCCAGAGCTCACTGGAGAATTTGTGCCGTCAGTGGGAAGACTAAAGGCTTGTCCTGATTTGTCTTCTACTGACGGCACAAAAACTCTGTACTTACAGGGTTGGCAGCGCGACTGTGACTCCTCTGGTGTTATAGACGTCCATAGGCCACGGTAACTACTTTCCATCAGGTGGGCCGTGTGCTTGTCTGCCAACTAAGTGGTATAAAAAAAAATAGGAGTTAATCCTATTAACTACAACAATTGCAGAAAACATTGTTACAGTTTATTTGAATATAACAATTATTCATGAACATAATTAACAAACAATGCCTTTCGCGTTGCTCGTGATTTACAAGGAGAAGGTACGAGGATAATCGAGGAGTATAAAATAGGTAGTGATGATGACCAGGGCACAGTCAAGTGTATCCTAGTGCACTGTGATGTGGTGATATTGAAACTGGAATAATATAATTTTCTAAAATCAAGTAAGTTAATAAACTCGTCTCAAACGAGTAGTTCCATTGGGGAAGTACCTCCACCCTACAGAATTACACTATAATAACCTCATGTTGTGTTCCCAGCGGTGAATAGGGTAGCCAGAGCTCACTGGAGAGTTTTTGTGCAGTCAGTGGGAGGACCAAAGGCTTGTCTTGGTTTATTTCTTCTACACTGACGGCACTCTCTGTTATTTCAAGGTTGGCAGCATGTGTGTGACTCCCCTGGTGTTGCACACGTCCATAGGCACGGTCAATACTGCCCCCTAAAGTTTCATTACAAATAAATTTTATAAGTTTAACACACAACAGATACGCGTCGTAGTACGTGGTAATTGATATTATATACCTATGTTCAAACGTCTACTTAACTGCCATAAAAAAAAACGTGTTTCGAACAAAAAAGAAATTATAAATCCGTCCACAAATGCCGGAGCTATGCGCGTACAAACATAAACAATATACTTATAATCTTCCGGATGATAGTATACGCACCATGGTATGTCACTAATTAAAGACTTCATCGTGATCTTAGCATTAAAACCATAAACGAAGAAATAAAGTCACAACTTCACAACATACAAAGAAAGACTGCAACTGCACCCTAACATATTAGCACACCTCCGCCCTACAGAATACCGCGCATAATAATAACTTCGTGTTGTGTTCCCAGCGGTGAGTAGGGTAGCCAGAGCTCACTGGAGAATTTGTGCTGTCAGTGGGAAGACTAAAGGCTTGTCCTGCTTTGTCTTCTAAACTGACGGCACAGAGACTCTACTTACAGGGTTGGCAGCGCGACTGTGACTCCTCTGGTGTTACAAACGTCCATAGGCCACGGTAACCACTTTCCATTAGGTGGGCCGTGTGCTTGTCTACCAACTAAGTGGTATAAAAAAAATACACCAAGTTATGCAGGAAATATTCCCAAGATTGAGGAGACTAAAGAAATGAGTCCCGCAAGACCTGTCACTGGACCTGTACCTCATAGATCATCCATCACCACTTAAACATTGTTGAATTTCTCCTAGACAGATTGAAATAACAAAGAAAAACATGCGAATTAAGAACCGCCGCCTTTTTTATTTGTTTTATTTTATACCACTTAGGTAGCAGACAAGCACACGGCCCACCTGATGGAAAGTGGTTACTGTAGCCTGTGGACGTGTACCACACACCAGAGGAAACACACTCACGTTGCCGACCCTGTAAGCACAGACTTTCTGTGCCGTCAGTGTAGAAGACAAAGCAGGACAAGCCTTAAGTCTTCCAACTGACAGCATAAATTCTTCAGTGAGCTCTGGCTACCCTACTCACCGCTGGGAACACAACACGATGTTATTATAACCGCGGTATTCTGTAGGATGGAGGTACTTCCCCAGTCGGATTACTCAATTAGGCGGAAATACCGCCGTGTCCTACCTCCTTTCTAAAGCTCGGTTAAAAATCCTTATTAATTTAGTGAGTTTCTAATAAATTTGGCACCATTACTAATTATGTATAGGTAGGTCTGAAAATAACTACCTATGTTAAGGTCTGGTGAACTTTATCAATCACCAATATATTTATCTTTATTTCATGGAGCGAATTTCTTACCCAAAAATCTTGTGCTAGGTGATGACCTCGTCAATCAAATTTTCAACTGCACTTACCTGAAAATAATATCAAGAATATATTACTGAACATTAAAAATAAATAAAATTATTTATATAAAATAATATCTTAATTTAATGTTTTATGAACGTCATAAATATTAAATAAGCTGTTATTTTATATAACAGAGAGCGTGTCATCTGGCGAGAACATAATTTCGCGTAATGAAAAATAAGACATCGTTAAATTAATGAAATTTTCATAATATTTATAATCATCTAGTTATAATTTTAAATGGAGTAGACCAAGGTTATTTGCCATTAGATGAAACGTCTTTATGAATTTCTAATTGAATGCATAATATACTATTTCATCTGAGATATTATACTCTGTAATTTTAAGCAATAACTTAACACTGCAAAGTCCCTCTTCATAAGGTGACTTAATATTCAAGGTTAATTGGCAGAGAAGAATTTGGAATTTGTGTCGTACAAAGCGACTAAGGGATAGGACTGTTTAACATCAGACAAATATATACAGCCCAGGCGCATGGCTTGAGTCAACAATAGAACACAATTAGAAGAAGAGAAAGAAACATATGCATTTATTTACACTAGTAGTTACCAAATTACCAATAAACCAATAGTCGCGTGGTACCCGGCAGAGTAGAATTAGGCCTGCCCCATGCGTTATCGCACAAGGCGACACACAAGGCTGTTTAACATCAGACAGATATATACAGCCCAGACTCAGCCTCAGATTTTTTAAATATTGTACAACATTCTACATGCATGGCTTGAATCAACAATAGTGCCTGGAAGATGGCAATAGGCTCACCACCTATTACGTGGGATCGAACACAATTATTGGTGAAATGTGGGTGTTAATTCACCTCTGCCTAACCCTCCGGAGATAAAGGCATGATTATATGTATGTATATATACTATTTCTGGGGGCGCTCAAATTTGTATGATTCCGAACAAATATCTATGTCCAATATCGGCCAGGAGCGATAAGACTACCAACTTTCCGACCAATAGCATCCAATCAACAGCCAATCGGATTGACCAGTATTCGACGCTGGCATTTGGTCGTATCTGAGCAAATAGTGCGTTTTTAGGATTTACGCGTGTGATTCTAAAAACGATTCATACTTTCTTCCTCATTTTTCAGCATGAAACTCCTTTTAATCGCCGTGGCAATCTCTATCTCCTGCGTATACGCAGACCAATATACGAACAGGTACGACCAAGTGAATTTGGACGAGATCTTGGCCAACAAGCGACTGCTGCAAGGATATATGAAGTGTGCCCTCGAGCAGGGTGCTTGCACACCTGAGGGCAAGGAGCTCAAGTGTAAGTACATACTTAAATGATAAAAAATCTTGGAAATTAACTGTCCGCTCAACTATGCTACTCAAGTCGGTAGCTTAGTGGTTTAAGGAGTCGGCCTTACGATCGAGAGGTATCGGGTTCGAACCCTGGCCATTACACTACCAATGTGAACCCACTCCTAACACAAGCAATTTGGCTTAGCTGGAGGGGTTAATGGGAATATTAGTAATTACGATTCTAATATTCTTTATAAAACAAACACATACATACAAGTAAATTTTTATATTTAAATTAAGTAGACTAGGTGTGTGTTGGTAAATAGACCAACAAAAAAAATGCCCGCTGAGTTTTTTGCCGGAGTCTTCTCAGGTCGGGGCCGAGTTTCGAACCAGTGGTCTATTTACTAAACTGATTTTCATGTTCCTTTTTTATTGACGTTTTGTAAGTACGGTTTAAAGGTATATACAGAATAAATGATTTTTGACTTTGACTTGACTATAGAACTAATAATTATAAGAGGTATAGGAATATGATATGATATAGAAACGCGAAACAGAGATACCTACGTGTTGAAAACCCTCAAATAATATTAAACAGCTGGGTTATCGTTTATTGCAAAGACTGCCAGTAAAATGTAATTATTAATTTTCAAGTCATTTGGCAGCGCGAGTGTAACACCCCTGGTGTTGCACACGTCCATAGGCCACGATAGCTACTTCCCATCAGGTGAGCCGTGTGCTTATCTGCCATAAGTGGTATAATAAAAATATATACTCTCTTACATACGCTTGTAAGTCCCCGAAGGGGTAAGCGGAGATATTTTCGACAGATTTTGTCGCTTACAATAGGGAGCGAGTCTATTGCTGTCAAATGGGCACTCTTTCATTCCTATCAATTGCACTAATTTTATAAACCTGATAAGTAATATGTCAGACAGAATAATCTCTCATTGGTATACTTAATAAATATTTAGTACATAATATTATCTTATCATTCAGATATTCTGCACATAAATGAAATAGTAGATTCAGGCCCCCGATTATGGCAACCCCAATTAGTAGTCCAGACTTTTACCATTTTGAGTGTCAAAGTTATAATACTAAACCAAATAACTAGAGATATGATCATTCTGTATAAATAAATAATAAATTTTGTGATTCAAATCTGAATAACGCAGGTTACGATAAGGGCAAAAATATTATACATACATATATATAATCACGCCTTTTTTCCGGACGGTTAGGCAGAGGTAAAAAATATAGGCATTAATAACTTTTAAACTATCGCGTACCATGATCCAATACCATGATCGCATTAATTCCCGTTAACATTATTGTATATTATAAGGCATTGTTTGTAAATGTACCTATAGAGTTATTTTTTGAAGCAATTAGTTTAAATTAGAAAAAGTTTGCTGTTCTATTCAGAATGGGCCCCGAGTCCTACAGCCACCTTTTGGCTCGCGAATTCACGTACACATGCGCATCAGAGTAGACTACCCACCTTGGAATGGGGCTCATTTGTTATAGTGCATACACATTTGTCACAGTAGTCCGTGAAGCCTTAGCAGAAACAGGCCACGGCGGCGCCTCCCCGTTCCCGGGGACGAGTTGGAGACTCTGTGGTCCCCACACCTGAGGAGGGCCAGATCGAGAGAGATGGCTCTGGGTCGGTCAGGGTGTGATGGATGTGCCTGTCAACTTAACCTTTGGCAACCAACAACGACCCACAGGCGCCATGCGTTTTAGTCAATTCGAGTCCGACATAACCTCTCCCACCGGCACCGGCGGGGGGAGGATGGTCTCCGTGAGGATTTTTCGAACGTAAAAAAAAGTAGGTCGTGATACCTCAGACTGTGGAAACCGGTGCAAGATGTATAATTACCAAAATCACGAAATAAGCGGTTCCTAGACTCTTTCCTTTGCTGCACCACTAAAATCTCGAATTCTTTTTCCTTCTTTCTGCAGTCCCAAGTACTTTAAGCGGGGCTTGAAAAAGCATCTCATGAGCCAAGCTGAGTACCACCATTGTATCATGTACGTGTTGGTGACCCTCTAAACTGAGACTTTGCTTTTAGCTTACCATCAGGCCAGGTGAAATCAAACAAGACAGGTTCACGTACCTTATTTGATCAAACTGAATGCTCTCCCTAGAATGGGTCATGTCACGACACTAGATGATGACTCGAATTTATAAAAGTAATAACAACTTCTTTTTTTAATTTTCATAGTCTATATCGTTGACGCGCTCAAATCTGGCTGTGAGAAGTGCTCTGACCGTCATCGCCACAGCATCAAGAAGGTCATTAAACACTTAGTGGAGCACGAGCCTCAGTACTGGCAGCAGGCGGTAAAAAAATACGACCCCGATAATACATACAGACAGAACTACGAAAAGTATATAAACGAATGGTAAACCTCACATACATATAGCTACATAATAGATTTAGAGATTTTACATGTTAAAGAAATGTCAGAGATTTTTTGTCAGTTACGATATTTTTTGTCAGTAAGATATTTTTTGTCAGACGCTTTAAACTAACCTAATATATGTCATTTAGCATATTTAAGTTTATTTTCTTCATATGAATGCCATAAAAATGGGTGAAAATATAGTTTGCATAATTAAAATGCTTGTAAAAGCAATTGCTTTAAAAAATTTGATCATTTTTGTAGTATACTCTATGCTTAGACATTATTTTAACATACTGTATCGTAGTTTTTGGTATTTGTCAGGTGTTATACTAAATTATGTGAGATATTGACCAAATAGAGCAAGTTCAATATAGAATTCAAATAAAGAATTTAAAATTGTGACTACATGTCGCAATTTTTTTTTTATATATTATAGTATATTCCAAAGTTATAATATATAATGTAATTTAAATATATTTATACTTATAATATAATTTGTCAATACGATTGAGAATATAACTTCTGAATAAGCTTTCATTTATCTTACAATTTGTAAAATGTACATACACTTTTATTTATTTTTCAGTTATAGTCGTTTAGTAATGATGCAGATGTGTTATTTTTTTAGAATTATCTTTTGTTATATTCTAAATTTTAGTGATGATCGCGGATTTAAATGAAATTTCTTAATTCTGATATATTCTTTGTCACCTCTTTGTCATCTGTTGGCGCTAATATATTGTAATCTGTACATAAAATAATAAATAACATTAGGTATAAGTTATTTATTTATTTATTTTAATTAATAAAGAGCATTATAAAAATATTTCTTCCTTTCATTTCTTAGTGATGTTGTAAAAAGTAGTGTCCTTTTGATAAGAGATTTTATATAAATTTATCATCTAACCTAAAAATTCCGAATGTCCGATAGTCTCTCAGTCTCTCATTTAACCGATTAAATATAAACGCGTTTTTATTCAGTTTTAATTTAAATTTGCTAACATTTCATTTGAGTTTTTCTATGCATAATATGTATATTTTACAAAAAAAAGTATCTAAGTATGTTTATGTGCATTCCAGATCCCATATCCAGGCCCCTCTTTCCCACTGGGCACTATGGGCACGTGCCCAGGGCCCCGCGATCGATTGGGGCCCCCTAGTTCCTGCCAGATTACCAAATGATAACCGATATTTAGGTATTACCGAAAAACATTAATTTTGAAAAATCTGATGATAATGACTTACTACAATACCTACGCTTATTATATTAGCTTTAGTTTGCCGCATGCGGATAGCTATACCTTGTACAACATAGCTTGAACTTTTTGACAGATGAGTCAGTGATGGGAAACAGAAAATATCTATTGGTGTAAAAAATGTGTTGGCTAAATATGTGGCTGCATGTATGTTTTAAACTATTCAAAATAAATAAATTCATTCGTCAATCAATTTTATTGCACTAGACATAAAAACATTGGGTAGGTACCATTGTTTTCAGTTTTTCTATTTAAATTTTACTTCGAAGCAATAAAAACCACTTAAGACTTTCGGAAAATGCTTGAGTCCTTAACAGGTACTCTTATGTTGTGTGTCTATTCTTATGATTATTATCAATTTTTAATATTATTAAAATATGAAAATATTGTTCGTCGTTGCAAAGTTATATCGATTTCAGATTTGACATCCGTCAAAAAGAAAGATCAAACTAATAAATAAACAGGGTATAAGTACTCCACTCTCTCTCAAAAATGAGTTTTTCCGATATTAGTATATTTAGGTTAATTTAAATACCTATATGTATATATAAGAATACAATTAAAAGAAAAATTATTAAATTTAAAAAAGAAGAATTATTTGATGCGGTGTGGTTTATGTCTTTAAGAAACCTATTCGAACGTCATTCGTAATACCAAAGACAAAAAAAGGGAAATCCCGACTCCCGATCGTCGTTTGACTTGACGAACGGGAATTCCCTTCAAGTATTTGTCTGCGATGTTGTGGCGTTTGTTTTGTTTGTAGTTGTTAGTTTGTTACTGACTGTGCTTGAGCTCTGACAAAAAAATAGTATTGTTTGATTAAATCGTCGTTTGTCTGTTTTGTGTTAGCGAATATTTTCGTTATAAAATTAATTAAATACTGAATTATAATATAAAATGTCGAAACGGTCATATCCTAGTGGATCTGAAAAAAGGAAAAAAGCTCTACATCAGAAAGAAGTAATTGAAAAGTTACCAAAATTAACATCATATTTTACTACTACTACTGGAGAAACTTCTGTAAGTAGCAATCAACTCATAAATGTTCCACATGATGACTCAGCTCAATTACAAATTGCGGGAATTTCTAAACCTTCATGTTCCAATTTTGAAAAAGAGATTGAATCAGAAAGCGACTATTCCTACGACGAAAGTGCAACGACTTCAGTAACTTCACTAAAACCGACAACTCCAACTGTGTCAATTGAACAGCAGTTTTCCAACACAGAAGAATTAATATCGCACGATCCCGCCGATTATTTTCACGAAAAGTTTGTTGAAATAAATCGCGAAATTTTAATTCGTTAAGGGACCAGTATATTTTCAAAATAAAGATTCTGACTTTTCCGAGGCATCCAGAACCTACAAAGATGGTAATAAATTAGTGACGAGATATTTCAACAAAGCATTATTTATTCGCAAATTAAAGAACAATGAAAGCGTCGAAAGAAAATGGTTGCTGTATTCGCCTTCCAAATGCTCTGTATTTTGTTTTTCATGCTGCTTATTTAACCCAACTGATGTTAATCTTTGCTCTCGGAATGGATGTAATGATTGGAAGCATATTAATCACATAATTTTAACACATGAAAATAGCCCAGCGCATAAGCCATCTATGATGACTTATCTGGCACGAAGTAAAGCGGTTGGTAGAGTAGATATAGAGTTATTATCTCAACATCAAAAGGAAGTGGATTACTGGAGAAACGTACTTAAACGGATTGTAGCTGTTGTAAAATTTTTGGCATCGAGTGGGCTTCCATTTCGCGGCGACAATGAAATCCTAGGATCTCCAAACAATGGAAATTATTTGGGTTGTGTGGAATTATTGAGTGAATTTGATCCATTTCTTGCAGATCACTTAAAAAAATTTGGAAATCCTGGAAAGGGTAACATTTCTTATTTATCAGCAAATATCTGTAATGAGTTTATTGAAGTAATGGGAAAACAGGTTCTAAAAAAAATTATAAATGAAGTTAAATCAGCAAAATATTTTTCCATAAGCGTTGACAGTACGCCCGATCTGTCTCATATTGACCAGCTAACTTTCATCATTCGATACGTAAAAGACTGTGTTCCTGTTGAAAGGTTTTTGAAATTTATACCTATTAAAGAGCATAAATCTAAGTATTTAGCGGAGACCATCTTAAATTTTTTAGAGATACATGATATTCCCATAAAAGATTGCAGAGGACAAAGCTACGACAATGCTTCAAATATGTCGGGAAAGTATAGTGGTCTACAAACAAGAATCAAGGAAAAATGTGAATTTGCCACCTTTATACCATGTGCAGGACATTCACTAAACTTGGTAGGTGTCCATGCTGCTGGGTGTGTACCGGAGGCATCACAGTTTTTTGAAATAGTTCAGAAAGTGTACAACTTTTTTTCGGGCTCTACCCACAGATGGAATATATTAACAGAACATTTAGGTTCAAAAAAAGTTGTTAAGAGTCTTTCACAAACCAGATGGTCAGCCCGAGCTGATGCAGTAAGTGCTTTGCATGGGGGTTATAAAAGAATATTAGAAGCTTTAATCACCATCGCAAACGATACTGAAAAGGCACGAGAAACAAGAGACGAAGCCCTTAGTCTGTCTAGAAAAATGGGAAATCTAGAATTTATTATACTGACGGAAATCTGGAGCACCATATTGGAAAGAATAGACAAAACAAGTAATTATCTTCAGAAAGAAACAATAACACTGGACGTTGCAACCAATTTGTTGACTTCACTTTATGATTTTATTACTAACCTCAGGGATAAATTTGATAACTTCGAATCATCTGCCAAAGAAAATAACCCAGAATCTGACTACAAAGATCTATCTCAAAGAACAAGACGTAGAAGCTCACGGCTGATTTTTTTTGATGGCTCTGCGCCATCAGTCCAATTGAATGGAAAAGAGCGATTCAACGTAGAAACCTTTCTCCCAATAATCGATACCTTGAGTGTTCATCTAAAACAGCGACAAAGTTCATATGAGACCGTCAGTCAACGTTTTAGTTTATTTTTTCACTTAAAAACTCTGAATTCCGAAGAGATACGACAAGGATGCAAAGAATTTTCTCAAATCTATCACGAAGATGTAAATGCAAAAGAGTTAGAAATAGAATGTCAACATTTAAAAGAATACTTAAAAAATGTTCAGAGTGAAAATGAAGCATCTAACAGTGTACAGGAAGTATATAATCTATTAAAGCAAAACAAAATTGAAGACACATTTCCTAACGTAGAAATTGCATTGAGAATATTTTTAGGTATGATGGTAACTAACTGCAGCGGAGAACGCTCCTTCTCCAAATTGAAACGAATAAAAAATGAATTAAGAAGTACAATGCTTCAAGAGAGATTAACTAGTTTGTCGCTGATGTCCATAGAATGTGATATTCTCAATACCATAGATTTTGAAGATGTGATTAACGATTTTGCTCATCTTAAATCTAGAAGGGTACCTTTGCAATCAACATAGAATTAATCTAAGGATTTTATGTTAAGCGAGTTACTTTTGTAGATTATTTTTTATATTTCCTATTTTTTTATAGTTAGTAACTAAATAAAAATAAATTTAGAACCTTGTTTGTCTTTCTTTATCTATTGTAACTAAATAGTGTTTTCTCAAGGTCCTAGGGGCCCCATGATCCTAATGTGCCCAGGGCCTCAAATAGTTTAAAGACGGCCCTGCCCATATCACAAGCTAGATATCTAGCTATGCGTACTTTATGTCTAGATAGCGTTGTGAGAATATCGTGGAATATTTATTTATTCTAGATTTCTTCTGTAAAGCCGTATATAAGCCTGTGTCGGCTTATCGGAGTACATTCTTAATTGTATTGTAAATGGTTTTAATTTGTGATAGTAAATACTTAATTATTTATAAAAAAAAATCATAGTGTTTATGAAATTTTGTTAGGTCTTCTTAAATATGGTTTAATATGTAATTATTAAGTATACAGATAAGAGAAAAAATTTAAAGCATATTATAAACATATCAGATTTACTGTTTCGCTAATTTTCTAAACATAAATTACTAAAACTTGCTACTCAATTAGTTAGCAAATAAACTCGTTCAACTTCACTAACAGACGCTTCTTACTGCCGCCATTTTAACGACTGTTGATTACCATAAAGTTTGTTTAAATAACAATGTTTGAAATTGGAACGTTCGAACGTACAATGCAAAATGAGCTTTGTGTCTTTAAGCATAGACTTTAGATAGTAATATTATTATTTTATGTTGTATTTTGATACGGAACGATCGTTTTTATAGGAAAACAGTCACTGAGTGAGTTACTTATTTGTTTAGGCATTTATTTGTAAAATTATTGATTCCTTAGATTTGTACTGGTTTCAAAAGATATCTTATTATAATAATAATTTATTAATATATAAATGTGACAGATTGGATTGTTGGCTGAATTGATAATAGGTAACATACCTATTCAATCACGGTATATTGTATGACTCTAGATGAGGCCTATATATAGATATATTTTTTTATGCCTGATGGTAAGCTTAAGGCAAAGTCTCAGGAAAGAGCGGCACCTTTACAGACACTAAGTAATGTTTCAATGGTGGCACTCAGCTTGACGGCCTCATCAGATGCTTTTTCACGCCCCGCTTAAAGGACCTGGGACTGTAGGAATCATAAATGTCAAAAAAGGCAGAATCCTGTAAATTATTTAAAAAATATGCGGTATATATTTGGCTTACTTTAATATGGGGTTTCAAAGCCTCGTCTAGTAAAAAATACAGTTGATATAAGGGCATAACACATATTCTGGAAACTTGTCCAAAGAGAACACATTGACAATATCACACCACTTTATACCATCCTTATTTTTCCAACCATTATTGGCTTTTATTTCTGTCATGGCAACACACACCCGGCTTTTCCAGGAACGTGACCAATTTGGTCCATAAATGTTCGTCCACCTACATTCGCACCATACATTTTCAACCATATCGATCGGTGAAAGGCAAAAGGGTGAAAGCGATATCTAATGTTCATAGGAAAAAGATTTCATTAGACATCGAAACTCTTTTACTGTAAAACAATTGTCCTGTGAACTACAATTGTCGTTTAAGCCTTTCAGCGTTTCAACTGATGATATGCTTTATGCCAAGGTTTCTCAAAGTTATGGTTCAACGTACTCCTATTAATATTTCAAGACAACTGCGAATATCTTTTAAAATTCAATAAGAAACAAGGGCAGAACTTCGATTACAACCCATGAAACGGCTGACTGCTAGGTGACCTTCTTCTTAACGTGAGGTAATTCCTCTTAGATACCTCCCCCCCTTACCGCCGCTGTGTCGTACTCCGACCAACTAAAACCACATGGTCGCCTCGGGCCATCAGTTACCGGTGAGGTAGTCTTAATAGGGCGGGGGGGGGGGGGGGGGGGCATTGCGCAAATCCACTTGTTACCTCCAGGCTCGCACTCATAGGGCACATAGGTCGTTCAGCAACCTCCGACGCGCGAGTCGCCTTCGCTGCTATTTCCTGGCGATATCAAAGTATTGTAATTAAAAAGTCTGGTAATTTGGTCACTGTTGGTATTTTTAGGGCACCAATGCCACCAATACACATAATGAATGCTCTCCAAGCCACGAAGGAGTTTCAATACGTACGACATACGACAGCCTGGCGGTAGTGAAGCAGGAGGCGCGGGTTCGATCCCCGCTCAGTGCAAATATTTATATGCATGAATATGGGTATTTGCATTGATATGGGTGTTCTCTGTATAATATGTATGTATTTACAAAAAAAAAGTATGTTTAACCGCGGTAGCCTAGTGGTATGGGTAAGGGACTATTGAGACGAGGTCTCGGGTTCGATCCCAGGTTTTACCACAGACACACCAATGACTTTTGGATGTTTTTCGAAGTTATGTGTATATTTATCGCTGGTTTATAAGTGCCCGGTTAATGGCAATAGGCTCACCACCTATTACATTGGGACCTAAACATAAAAACTGGCGAAATGTGGGTGCTAACACCTCTGCCTATCCCTTCCGAGATATAGGCGTGAGTTTATGTTATGTATGTCGTAAATATATAACCTTCAAAATGCTACCACGATTTAACAAGTACCTACACAATGGTATGTAAGCACGTCATTTCGGATTTTCATAACATTATCACGAATTTCCACATAATACGACTAATCAAAAAAATGTAGCCAACCTTATCTTTACAGCTTTATAAATGTTTAGCTTTTCTAACAATAAATACACAAAAATGTCGCGCCCGTGTGTTTAGAAATAAATATACATAATTAATATAATTTCCGGGCAAATCGCGTGCACGGTATTAGTCAGACGAGCCTATGTACACGTAATTTCCATTCTACTAATTAGACTTTAAGTACTTCTATAAAACTATCTGGAAAGATTTAGACGTTCGATTTTTTAATATAGGAAAAATACAATAAGCAGAGGGTGGGCCTCCCAACGAAAGTCTACAAGGCTGGAGCTAACCTGGGCCCCGATTCTGCTAATTTTATGTCATAATAAAAGTATTGTCATGTCACTGATACTGCAAGCAATACCATTGTAATTTATCAAAGGCGTGCAAATATAAGTAGGTAATCATTTTATATAAATTTAATTATGTCGACCAGGTATACAATTATTTCAATTCTTTATCAAATGCCATGAAGAATGCAATGTCACAGATCGTACATAATGAACAAAGTTACAATTTATATTGGTTGCGCCGAAGTGGAAACTGTATTTTTGACACGGAAACCCACTCCTTTTATACCCGTCTCCTCTCCCGCACTAATCATAGATATGGCTTCCGTCCGCCATTTGTGAGATATAGACACTCAGTGCCGCTTTGAACTAGCCAGCGTAAAGGCGATCGCGCGCGCGCGTCTCTCAGAAATGAATAATATTTGTTGTATTTTAACCGCCTCATAGACCTTTACCGATCGGATGGTGCCTCTCGTGTGTTCCTCAAGGGATCTAGTGACGCTGACGGCAGCTCCTGAGCAAGGAAGAGAAGATCCGTGTACCGGCTGCGATGAAAAACACGTGGGTCGTGAAGGTTAGTGCATCCTCTCCTAATTTCTCGGGCTGCATTCACTGCCTGGATAGAATCCGCGGCAGCCCGGCCACCTGTCTTGTTTTGTGTGTAAAGTGTCAATGGAACAGTTATCTGCTTCCCCGCAATACAGTCCACTCGTACACGTTGGCCCACGCGCCACCATTTTTGGTCCGGATCGAGCCGGATTCTTAGCCGTAGTTCGTATTTTGTTATTATTCTAATGGGAATGAGCGCACCGCACCTAAGTGCCTGGTTATTTTAGTAGAAAACCCCGCATCCAGACACTTAGGCTTAGAATTTGTTGTCCGTTCGCCGCTGGCTCGCATTGTACCTACCTAATACATAAATAGGTTAGGTATCATATCAACACTTAATCGTAGTTCACCATTTTCGCATCGCACCTAAGTGCCTGGTTATTTTAGTAGAAAACCCCGCATCCAGACATTTAGGCTTAGATCTTAGGTATACTCAGACACCCTAGTGCATAGGCACAGTGTAATACCTAACGCATTTGGCTTTGTTTTGTTTTTTTCAATTACGTTGTTCTCGGCTCACGTCGTATTTGCCTAGTACCTGCGTGGGTAGACACGTGGCTGTGCCTACCTCGCTCGCATCTCATCCCAATTCATACGAAAGTATTTTAATTTGAATAGATATTACGCAATACTTAATCTCGGAAATAATAGTTGAATCTAGACAGCGACCATCGCGCAGGTGCGACCTTGTTGCTATGCGCGTTTGTTCAAGCGTGCATTCACAGTTGTAAGCACCTACCTACCTACATAGTTAACGCTCGCGCCGCCTCGCTGCTCTGTACCGCTAGGATTAAGTCATTTCATATTTAATTGTAAACATGTCCCCAAAGGTTGATAAGACCGGTAAGGTTCAATTGAAACTTTTATACGCTAAAAAAGAAATGATTTACTCTCGCGTACAATCGATTTATGATAGTGCACTCAAAACCTCTGATTTGGTCATCAGAGATTCGTTCTTGTGTTCTATAGAAAACTTAGATAGTCTACGCGCGGATTTCGAAACCTTAGTGCATGACATCAACGTTTTAGAGTTGAATTTGAATCCCGATTACTCAGTGAGTTATCAGGCCTTGTCGTCGTTTGACGATTTGTATTGTCGTATCAAACGCGTCGCTAGGAGTTTGGAGAAGCCGGCTGACCTACCCAACCCCACTCGCGACCGACCTAAGTTGCCACCAATTCAAATACCAGAATTTGATGGTAACATTCGCAATTGGTGTCTATTTATAGATAGTTTTGAGAATACAATAGATAAGAACGATTCGTTGACAGATCACGAAAAATTGCATTATCTCGTTGAAAAATTGACTGGTAAAGCTATAACCGTTTGCGCTGGAATTACGTTTAGTGCCGAGAATTATAATTTAATTTTAAATACTTTGAAAGCTAGGTATGAGGATAAAAGATCGGTAGCTAACGCCTATTTAGATCAGATGTTTGATTTGAAATCTATTACGGCATGTAACGATCAAAACTTAGAGAAATTTCTAGATACTTTCGCGTCAGCTGTTCGCGCCGTAAAGAACCTAAAGGTCGATGACCTCTGCGACTTCGTATTTTTGTATATGGGTTTAAGGAAATTAGATTCCGAAACCATTCGTTTGTTTGAGTCGGATCATCGCGGCAATAGGATTCCTAAGTTCGAAGACTTGGAAAGTTTTGTTCGCGAGCATATAAAGGTATTGCAACGCTCTTCATCGAAACATGAAGGCGCGAAGACAGTTGTTACTTCTGAACGCAAAATAGATGCGTCATCGAAGTCACTGAGGTCAACCCATACTTATGTTAGTACCGCGCCGGCACGTGTACAGTCACCTGTTTGCTCTTTGTGTAGTACTCATCACTCGCAACTGTACAAGTGTCCTGGTTTTCTAAAATTGTCGCCTAGTGATCGTTATAAATTTGTTCGCGCTAATAATTTTTGTTTTAATTGTCTCGGTACTAAACACCGCGTTGTTTTATGTAATAGTAGAAATAGTTGTCGCAAATGTCAAGCGAGACACCACACTTTGCTTCATTTTGAGAATAGTAATGCCGCATCCAATGTGAGCACGGTTGGCTCGTCGAGCGGTGACACACGGCAGCCTGCGCCGCAGCCGCAGCCCGCGCTCGCGCGCGCTCCAGCCCGCCCGGTGACCGCCGCGGATGACGTCACCTTGTGTTCGTTCTCCGCTAGTGCTGCACTCACTACTGTGTGTCTTGCGACCGCTCGCGTTGTTATTGTTGATGCATTAGGTAAGCCGCGCATTGTTCGAGCGCTGTTAGATGGCGCTTCGCAAAGTAATTTTATTACTCAAGATTGTTGTCGGCGTCTTGGTTTCAATGTTGATAAGCGTTCAACCCGCTCAGTGGTGAAGGGTTTTGGAAGCTTACAGTCAGCTGTTCGTGGCACCGTTAAAACAAGGTTTAGATCTCGTTTTAATAATAATATTTGGTTTGACATGGATTCGCTCGTTATAGATAGAATAGCTGAACAGTTGCCTACCGTCCCGGTTGACACGTCTTTATTAACGAAATTTAAAGATTTGCCTTTAGCAGATGAGACTTACGCTGTTCCTGGAGTCGTCGATATATTGATCGGCGCTTCGATTCTCCCGCACCTCCAGCTATCACGTAAGGTTCAAGGGGGACCGACGTACCCCGCTCCGCACGCCCTGGAAACAGTTCTGGGTTTTGTTATAATTGGTTCCGCACCCGCTTCTATAGATAGTTTTAGTCACTCGACTGCTTCGTTCTGTTGCACCGTCGAGCCGCCACTGGAGTCTACCATCCGCAAGTTTTCGCTCGGTGGCTCCCGTGTATCCGCTGAAAAACGTCTTTGTTTGGAACGAAAGATGCAGGCGTCCCCAAAGTCGAAGCGGGCCTATGATGAGGTTGTTAATGAATATTTAGATAAAGGTTACATCTCACCTGCGCCTACGGACACTGGCGGGACCCAGCCTTCGTACATTATCCCGCACCGCGGAGTTATTAGAGAAGATAAGCTTACTACTAAAACTCCGCGTAGTTTTGGATGGCAGTGCTAAGACTAGCACTTCCGTGTCGCTTAATGACATTTTGTATTGTGGTCGGAATCTTTAAGGTAATTTATTTGACATAATTGTAAATTTTCGCATTAATATTAGTAGAATTTTAGCTTTTAGGACTCAACAGTCGCTTTGTGTTGGGCCCACTCTTCGCCCCATCGTTGGGACACATTCGTCGCTAATAGAGTGGCAAAATTCAATCTGAATTGGCGCCACATAATCTCTTTCACGTTGCTGGCACCGACAACCCAGCCGATTGTCTCTCTCGTGGATTGCTTCCTTCGCAAATTTTGGATCACCCGTTGTGGTTTGGTGGACCGTCCTGGATTCATGCCGCGTTAGATGGGTGGCCAGTTAGTCAATTCAATCCCACTACGGTTTCCGAACCACCCGAGGAGAAGAAGCACTCGCTTGTTGTATCGGTCCCACGTGAAGAGACCCTTATTTTGTTGTTGGCTAATCGCGTCTCGTCTTGGTCGAGACTGTTGCGTTGTGTTGTTTGTTCGCCTCTGCCCGCTGCCTAGCCAGCAGTAGGCACGAGCTCCAATCTAGGTTTATATTTTAGTTGTTATTTCCCAAGCCTAGATTTAGATTAGACTTTAGATTTGTTTCGCATTTGTCGTTTCGAAGGTAACCCTTCAAGCCGGGGGGAATGGTTGCGCCGAAGTGGAAACTGTATTTTTGACACGGAAACCCACTCCTTTTATACCCGTCTCCTCTCCCGCACTAATCATAGATATGGCTTCCGTCCGCCATTTGTGAGATATAGACACTCAGTGCCGCTTTGAACTAGCCAGCGTAAAGGCGATCGCGCGCGCGCGTCTCTCAGAAATGAATAATATTTGTTGTATTTTAACCGCCTCATAGACCTTTACCGATCGGATGGTGCCTCTCGTGTGTTCCTCAAGGGATCTAGTGACGCTGACGGCAGCTCCTGAGCAAGGAAGAGAAGATCCGTGTACCGGCTGCGATGAAAAACACGTGGGTCGTGAAGGTTAGTGCATCCTCTCCTAATTTCTCGGGCTGCATTCACTGCCTGGATAGAATCCGCGGCAGCCCGGCCACCTGTCTTGTTTTGTGTGTAAAGTGTCAATGGAACAGTTATCTGCTTCCCCGCAATACAGTCCACTCGTACACGTTGGCCCACGCGCCACCATATATTATGTCAATAAATAAAGCAATCTATACTAATATTATAAAGCTGCAGAGTTTGTTTGTTTGTTTAAACGCGCTAATCTCTGAAACTACTGGTCCGATTTGAATTCTTTCAGTGTTGGGTAGTCCATTTATCGAGGAAGGTTTTAGGCTATATATCATCACGCTACTACTTAAGGGAGCAGAGCATTGATAATAAATGTTAACAAATCCGGCAATTTTTCATACATATTTTGAAGACTAAAACATACGGGCTCAAAGGGTTATGAAGCTTTAAAATATACCCCAGGCGAAGCTGGGGTGGGTCAGCTAGTATATAATATAATGTCACAGTGAAGACGATTGAAATTTAACCACTTGTACAACAATAAATACCTATAAAGTTTTAGAAACACACACTTGTCATTTAGAAATTCTTGTACACTGTAATATTATGCTTTTACAGTTAAAATATTTTGAATTTGTGTTTAAATTCCTTTAAATTCGTTACTATTATCAGTGCAGCATATTTCAATTTATAGGAGGTAGGACAAGATGGTATTACCGTCCCAATTGAGCAGTCCGACTGGTGAAGTACCTCTGCCCTACAGAATACCACGGCTATAGTAACCTCGTGTTGTGTTCCCGGCGGTGAGTAGGGTAGCCAGAGCTCACTGAAGAGTTTTTGTGCTGCCAGTGAAAAGAACAAAGGCTTGTCCTGATTGTGTCTTCTGCACTGATAGCACAGAAAATCTCTGTTCTTACAGGGTAGGCAGGCAGCACGGGTGTGTCTCCCCCTGGTGTTACACACGTTCATACGTCACGGTAACCACTTTCAATCAGGTGAGCCGTGTGCTTGTCTGCTTGTAGATCCTTGATGTCATACAAGACTTTACTGTCATTCTATAAGAGAAGAGAAAATGAACTTTTTTTTTTTATATAGGACACGTCAATTGGACTTCGCCTTGCCTGATGGTAAGCTGAAGGCAAAGTCCCAGAAAAGAGGGTCACCATTACTTACACATACCGTGTGACAATGGTGACACTCAGTTTGACGGCCTTATCATATGCTTTTTCACGCCCCGCTTAAAGGACCCGGGACTGTAGCAAGAAGAAAACATGTGAGCTGGTAAAGAATCCCAAATCTTACATACATACATACATATAATCACGCCTTTATCCCCGGAGGGTTAGGCAGAGGTGAATTAACACCCATATTTCACCAATCATTGAATTCAGTCCCACGTAATAGGGGGTGAGCCTATTGCCGTCTTCCGGGCACTATTGTTGACTCGAGCAATGCATCTAAAACTGAGTCTGGACTGCATATATCTGTCTGGTGTTAAACAGCCCTATCCCTTTTTTTTTTTTTTACGTGCGCAAAATCCCCACGGATACCTCCCCACCGGAGCCGGTGGAGGAGGTTATGTCGGACTCGAACCGACTAAAACGCACGCCGCCTGTGGGTCGCTTTGGTTGCCGAAGGTGAGGTTGACAGGCATATCCCTCGCACCCCGGCCGACCCAGGGCCATCTATCACGATCTGGCCCTCTTCTCGGGTGTGGGGACTATAGAGTCCCCAACTCGTCCCCGGAAACGGGGAGGCGCGCCACGCGCGCCACCGCCGCGGCCAGCTTCTGCCAGGGTGACAGGCGGCTCCACCTGTCACCCCCAGGCCGGCGCTCATGGGGGGCGGAGGTCGGCAAGCAGAGTGCCACCATTGTAACATGCTACTTACTATAATGGTTATTGTCTTTCCTAACCTGCGTTTAGCTTACCATCAAGAGAGGTGAAGACAAAATGGCGCGTCTTATATTAAAAAAAATCAACTCGAACAAAAAGCTTTCAATCTTCAAGACAATCAGGTATTACAAAAAATACAAAGTACGTATTGGTTGTGAATGTTTCAAACATTTTTAAATGGTGTCTTGAATGTCGTTTTTCTTTAACAAATATTTACTTGCTACAAGCTTTTAGTGTTCTTTTTAGTGAACATAGAACCTCCTCCATTTTGAAGTTGGTTAAAAAACTATACGAGTGTAAGAAGGCTACACAATTGTAATTTGTAGTATAATGAGAAAATACACTACTTATTTATACTGATAGCTGGCGCATTATCGCATGAAAAACGAGAAATTTTAATGATTTTATTAATTCATAATTTATTTTATACATTAAATTGACAATCAGGCCTATTATTATTATTGTATAAATGTATTGTCATTGTAAAAATGTATTGTCTTGAGCATTATGAGCTATGTATTAACATGAGCAGTATGACCTAATCTTGTAATTAATAATTATCTACTTACCATAACTCTGAGTCCCAATATTAACCATAATGACATTTAATTTTAATTTGTACGCCATTTAAGTAGTAGGACATAGTGCAATATGTTTATTATTTTAAGATCTCTGTAAAACCTATGTTCCACAATATGTTTTCTTTTTATAGTTGGCAGACAAGCACACGGCCCACCTGATGGAAAGTGGTTACCGTGGCCTATGGACGTTTGTAACACCAGAGGAGTTACAGTCGCGCTGCCAACCCTGTAAGTACAGAGTTTCTGTGCCGTCAGTAGAAGACAAAGCAGGACAAGCCTTTAGTCTTCCCACTGACAGCACATATTCTCCAGTGAGCTCTGGCTACCCCACTCACCGCTGGGAACACAACACGAAGTTATTATAGCCGCGGTATTCTGTAGGGCGGAGGTACTTCCCCAGTCGGACTGCTCAGTTGGGCGGAAACTAATAAATAAATGTATTGCTGTCAAATTTCATACAAATTGTTGGTAAATAAAAGAAAAGTCTTCTGTGGAATAAACAATGACGCTGTGTATTGCATTTCAGTGTAAAAAGAAAGGTCCTCATCGTTTCCCTATAGATAAATAAAGACGAACGCTATATACTAAAGCCCTGCACATCAAACAGTGGACACCAAATTCGTCTTCTAGAATATGAAGCAACCATTTCAAACCTGATGATTTTTTGTAGGTCAGCATTTTTCTTCTTTAGCTCTTCTCTTAAATTTGCCACTATGACAGTGGCGAATTGAAGCAAAATTTTATTGATAAATTTTGTTATATCAAACAATAAGTCTATCGCAGTCCACTGCTCGGCCTATGCCCAGCCGTGGACTGGGACCTACCCCAATGTTGGGAGGTTTTGACCTACTGTTTTACGCTGGCCAGACGGGTTGGTATGGGGTTTTATTGTGAGTTTTCCTTCTCTTGCAGTGATATCGTCTGTGTATTTAGTGTGTATGATATTTATTTTATTAGTCGGGGTTAGACGGGATAGTGATTCTTGTATTATTTCTCCGTCATCACACGGATAATCTCAATGCAAATGTCAACGACAAGATTGACAAGCAACTCTGACAGTCTGATGTAAAAAATATAGGATTATAGACTCTAAGACAAGTACCAGCGACGGTGACGTCATCTAAGATTAGTTTTGCCTGTACCTCCCCATTGCTGTTCGTTTTATATTAATACCATAACATACCATAATATAAACTCACGCCTATATCCCCAAAGGGGTAGGCAGGCATTTCGCCAGTTTATGTTTAGGTCCCAATGTAATAGGTGGCGAGCCTATTGCCATTAACAGGGCACTTATAAACCTTTTTTTTTTATACCACTTAGTTGGCAGACAAGCACACGGCCCACCTGATGGAAAGTGGTTACCGTGACCTATGGACGTCTGTAACACCAGAGGAGTCACAGTCGCGCTGCCAACCCTGTAAGTACAGAGTTTCTGTGCCGTCAGTAGAAGACAAAGCAGGACAAGCCTTTAGTCTTCCCACTGGCAGCACAAATTCTCCAGTAAGCTCTGGCTACCCTACTCACCGCTGGGAACACAACACGAAGTTATTATAGCCGCAGTATTCTGTAGGGCGGAGGTACTACCCCAGTCGGACTGCTCAATCGGGCGGAAATACCGCCGTGTCTTACCTATAAATACACACATAACTTCGAAAAGCATCGAAAAGTCGTTGGTGTGTGCCATGGTAAAACCTGGGATCGAACCCGAGACCTCGTCTCAGCAGTTCATTACCCATACCACTAGGCTCCCGCGTTATTTT
Source organism: Eilema griseolum (assembly GCA_963662185.1). Lineage (NCBI taxonomy): Eukaryota > Metazoa > Arthropoda > Insecta > Lepidoptera > Erebidae > Eilema > Eilema griseolum. The sequence goes on along the minus strand of OY759248.1, from coordinate 5,815,770 downwards.
ATATTAATAATGTGCTAATTGTCTGATTGTGGTAATTTCATACCACTGCGTCTGTTATATACACAATAAACATCCCATTTGAAATAAAATACTCTTTATACAATTATAGATTTGTTATTCTAAAACAAAAATGTAATAATAATTTTTCCTTCTGTTGTATTTTTTTCTCTGGCAAAGATTGCTTTGTGGAATTTTGAGTGAAACAAAGTTTGTATTACTTACCCCAATTTGGAATTCAATGTATTTTTCCCTATTGTTTTATTTAATCGGGCAACCCCAGCTGAGGTCCCAAAACAATGGGCCGTAAAATTAGATTTTGGCGGGATTTTGTTTTCCATGTAATTTTTGTAATGTCATGGTTATTTTTTCTGCTATTAAGGCAGAACCATACCTCACTCTGATCTACAGTTAAGCCGTCATCGACATTATCTGAGACTTTTCCCAACCCAGTTGTAGTCGACTTGCTAGTCTAAAATTCGATATTTTTCGTGAAATGATTACATACATATAATCACGCTTTTATCCCCGGAGGGTTAGACAAAGGAGAAATAACACCCACATTTCACCAATAAATTTTATTCGGTCCCATGTAATAGGGGGTGATTCTATTGCCGTTTTCCGAGCACTATTGCTGACTCGAGCCAATACCTCCATAACCAATTTGGCAATTGACTGACTAGTCAAATTAGTTACTTTTAACTAAACTTCCGCGGTACGGTCCGCGGCTGAGGCGAGGTCTCGGGTTCGATCCCAGGTTTTACCATGGCACACACCAATGACTTTAGGCAGACCACCTATTACAATGGAACCTAAACATAAACTGGCGAAATGAGGGTGCTAGCATCTCTGCCTACCCCTTCGGGGATATAGGCGTGAATTAGAGTTTATATTACTAAACTTCAAAACGATAAGCCAGGCGGGTTTCGAACCCGCGATCTTTCCCTTACAGGGGGAACGCTCTAATCACTGAACCACTGAACCTCCATCCAAGCCTGACCATCCAAATTCTTCTTTACATATTATATATTCATCTTACGGCAACGGTGGTTGGTTCTATCTTAATTGATATGAATAGTTAGCATACTAAATGCTTTGAACCCTGAAAATATTAAGTACAACTATTTAGGTATTTCAAAAGTCATCATCATCATGTCAGTCACACATAGTCCACTGCTGAACATAGGCCTCTCCCACAGACTTCCATAATGACCGATCTAAAGTAACCCGCATCCAGCGCTTCCCAGCGACCTTCATGAGGTCGTCCTCCTACGCTACGTTTGCCCGTACGCGGTCGCCATTCCAGAACTTTTTTGCTCCATCGGTCATCTGTTCTGCGCACTATGTGTCCCGCCCATTGCCACTTCAACGAGCTAATCCGCTGGGCTACGTCGGTTACTTTTGTTCTCCTACGGATACCATAATTTCTGACGCGATCGCGTAAGGAAAAGTCATAAATTCTTATAAATTAACTAAAATTAACGTTCATGTTTGTGCTAACTAACGCAGTTTAAACAAAATTACGTATTTAGAAGTGAAATTCTGCCTAAACTTATATATAGGGATGAACGTATCGTATGAATTGCTTTAATCAAAGTGTATTGAATATGAATACAGCATGAATATGCACTAGACAACATGTCCTAGATTGTGGAAATAACTTATGTATACGATGTAAGCAATCAAGTTAAATTATTGGGGACTAAGGCCCGGTACAGCTTGTGTTATTATATAGATAGATTGAAAGATAGATAGATGTTCAATGTTCAATGTTCTTTTATTAGTGGCCTTTGTAGCAAAGCGCTACAATTTTGCCAATGTCAAGTAAATTTTAAATGTTCATAAAATTATTAATGGCGAGACGCCAATGTCAACTTTTTCAAGAAATTTTACCAGAGCCACCCCCCACGAGATTCAGGTGGTCGATCAGGATGTGTGGTTGGATTTTAGGGGGCGAAAGATAGATAGAGCGGTAGATAGATACAGAAATTGATAGATAGATAATTATTTTTAATCTATGGCGATGTAAATTCATGATTGTACAAGGATTCGGAACTTTTCGCGATGAAATCGCATCGAAACGCCGGTAAAACTAGTTCCATTGTATCGCGAAAAGTTCCGTACCGTTATTATTTTTATACCGTAAATTTGCATTGCTATGGGTGTTTCTATGTTGATTATGTATGTATTTACGAAAACAAATGAATCCAAGTATGTACCCACATTCTATAAATTCCATAACCTAAGTTAGTTAAGCTATGCTTAGTATGGGTCTAGCGCTGTGTAGAATATTTTAAAAATATTTTAGTTTTAGATTCTACGATGACCATTTTTTTCCATTTAACTCTTAGGGCATTATCACACTAGCGTTTTCGGCAGCGGTCGCTGAGCAGACACGTCACGGATTTGTAGTAAGTTTACGATATGCCTACTAACTAAAAACTATTATTAGGTACTTTTTTTTATACCACTTAGGTGGCAGACAATTGCACGGCCCACCTGATGGAAAGTGGTTACCGTGGCCTATGGGCGTGTGTAACACCAGAGAAGCCACACTCGTGCTGCCAACCTAAAATACACTAAAATAAAATAAAAATAAAAATTACATACATAATGCGTCATGAAATTCCTCCGCATCATCACCGACCGGTAACGTACCCAGAAGGCTGGCAGCATTGCTAAGTTGAATGGCAATGCTTATCCTCTGTGCTAGATAATAACCAGTCTTCTGGTCACGCCAGCGGTAGCTAGAGCACGGCGGATAATGTCGTTGATGCAGGCGTGTCGCGGTATACGCCCAGCGCTTCTGCTGCATGAAAGACCATGGTGCCCAAGACTGCCGACAGCTTCACCGCAGTGGCAATGATGTGGATAAACACACGGCACTCCTAGGCAAAGGCAAGTAGCAAGGCGGAAAGTAGTAAGTATCGTACTCTTAGTAACAAAATGAATTATCCGTTTGCAATATAACACAAAGTAGTCGCTCTTTTCCATTCGATTTATTGATAATGGATTTTCCCAAATTCGTCAATGCTTTCGTTTCCGTCTCCGGCGTCTTCGAATTAACAAAGCCAACACAGTGTTTCCTCGTCGGAATCCATTATTTTTCTGAGTATATTGTCAGTATATCGTAAACTCGCTACAAATTCGTGTCGACACCGCTCCGCCCCCGCTCCGCTCGGAAACCGCTAGTATGACAAGACGTTGGGTCTCAAACGGAAACTAAAACAATACGTGCGAAAAGTGTAATGAATTTAAAACTGCATCATTATAAACTTTACCTTTATAAATACTTACCTAAAATAAGACTTTAGAGGCGACAATGTATTTGTTTATGTTATATAAAATAACCTAAAAAACCGCGACGTATCCGCTGCGCAACCGCGGCGGAGACGCGGCGAAACCGCGGCGTCTCCGCTCCCCCTCGAAACCGCTAGTATGATAAGGCCCTTACGTCAAACTTGGAGTTATATTAACTGTTTTTGAAACCTTTTACGCAAGACCTTCAGCACAAAGGGCCCGTAAATCAACAAAACGCACTAAATACCTGTGTTGTGTTTGCACTTTGAAATGTTTGCTTGGGCACTTTGCTATTATGCGGGCTATTTTCTACAGAAACATTGTGTAAAATTACAAGTGATATTGTTTGTTACTTAAGCTGTAATTATATAAAGAGTGATAACAGAGCGGCAATCAATTTTACAAGGGACATTTTAATATCTCTCTTTTATTCTCTTCCTCATTAGAAAAGCAATCGCAATTGCATTAAAACTCGGGACTTTGGAATCTAAGATTCGCTTTTAGCTTGTCGTACCACTTCAAGAACCAAGCGGTTCAGAGATTCTTTCTTTTGTCACACTATTCAGGCCTGGAATTCATTACCAACTCACGTGTTTCCTTCTTCCTACAGTCCCGAGTCCAATAAGCGGGACGTGTTAAAGCATATGATGAGGTCGTCAAGATGAGTGTCACCATTGTAACATTACTTAGTGTCTGTAATGGTGACCTTCTTTCCTACGACTTTGCCTTTAGCTTATCATCAGGTGAGGTGAAGTCAAATTAGCGTGTCCTAGATATTTAATTTTTTATTCTGTTGTTTTAAAGGAGTTTTTACCCACGGACACGTCAACTCCATTGTAACTTAAGCTAAAATAACAGCACAAATTACTTATACTACCACTTACCACTAATACTTATATAATATACAAACACAATCAAAATTCTATTTCAATAGATAAATACACCCACCGATAGCTTTGTGAAACCCGCTACAGGTGATTGCCTACGCTCGTAGCAACTATAGAAAATACCGACCGACAACATTGCGGGTCGTAGAAGGCTAATGTCTCTATCGGCTACGGCTACGTAGGCGTAATACCGCGTAGCTCGTAGCAACAGGGTTAATGACACTAAACAAATTAACTGTTTCTATACCCTCGTAAAAAAAGAAGCTTCTCGATTCAATTGATACATTTAATAATAATCATTGTATCGACAGCCGTGGACATTATTTTCCCGAAATATTCGAGAAATTTGTTTTTTTATTTGCTTCTGTTCTTAAATTCAATATGACTTCATACTGCCCAATGACTCATCAGATGCTTTTTCACACCGCGTTTAAAGGACCCGGGACTGTAGGAAGAAGGAAACAAGTCTGCTCGTTAAGAGTTATACACACATTTAAATTTTCTAGTATATTTTTATTTTATAATACAAAGTCAGAATAACATAATCCTTGAACCAGAAAATTGAATTTGCGACATCATTCCCATACTCCATCTCATTCTACGTCGCCATCTCATACCAACCGTAATACAGGCAGCGTCAGAACAATCTTGACTAGAAAGTTTCAAAATGATATTAATAGCAAGGTCGCAAGAGATCTGCGAATGCGGGGCCCAATCTGAGTCCATGTTGCATTTGCTTTCCTGCTCGATGTAACCCTTCACTTGCACTACCGACGACCTATGTAAAGCAACGGAGAGTGCTGTTGCTGTGGCCAAGTTCTGGGACAGTAAAATTTAAATACCTGAACATTATATGCCACACCTAGCCATTGACTCGAAGAAGAATATTAGTTTAATTGTATTATCGTCCAAACTAATCAGTCAACAAAGGAAGGTAGGAAATGAATAATTTTTTCTTCAAGATCAATCTGAAGCTGACTGTACCATCAGCTGTTACCACAGGTCATTGACCTTAACTTTAAACTCAGATCTACTTATCCGACTTCCGGCTCATTAAACTAAGTAGTAGTTTGGTAACTATTTCTATAATGTATCAACAATCACGCAGCGTTTTAAGGTTAAATAGTTTTTCGCGTGCGTTAAGCTGAGCTAGATAGCACGAACTACATATATAATGAAATAGCCCGGTTTCTCTTGTGTTTAACCCTATAAAGATCGCGAAGGATATACTGTCTTTGTTAAATGGAAATGAAATGAGCGGTTCGGAGACTCTTTCCTTTGCCGCACCATTGAGACCTGGAATTCCTTACCACGTGTTTCCTTCTTCCTACAATCCCGGGTCAAGCGGGGCACGAAAAAAACATCTGTAGCCCGAGCACAAAAAACTATGATAATCGCATCGAGAGAATGAAGCATTGCGATTGGCTGCCTGCCTATTGAACCTGTGTGTGTCGCAAAGCAATTGCAACGCAATTGGTATTCGCTGAATCCTGCCGGACGGTGAGAAACTAGTATTGATCTTGATAGACTTGTCAAATGCATATTCAGGCTCGAAGGAACCGGCATAAAAATAATGGTTGTAATATGTACTCATACTTAAGATAATAATCACCATACATTTAGATCAGATGACACTGACCGTAGCCAGAAGATGATTGCAAACTGGTCAACATTAAATGACGTAAACATATTTATACAATCAGCTTTTTCTATATTCTTAACTCCTTTTACACTATTGCCCATGTATAGTTAAAAAAAACTCATATTTTCTATATGAATACCGTTGCCACGAGTATAATGGACGCGAAAAAAAAAACTTTATTTCGGCCGTCAAAGTCGATTAAACGTCAATTGAGAGCAAATTGGCGGGAGAACGTCGCGTGGACGAGGGTTTGACGCATATGGAAAATTAATCCAATCACGTTTTAATTTATATTGTTTATACACCGATACATAACTGCGTTAATTGTTTTAATTTAGTTAGGTTACATTATGGCCAGATGGCCAGCCCTTAAACGCGTGGGTACGCGTATAACAGGTTTAGCTGCGATCACAGTTCTTTTTTACAATATTTTAAAACAACCTTTCCAAACGTACCTTTAAGTTTAATGCATAGACTAGAAAACAGAAATCTAAAAAAATTATGAAGAAGCATTTTGTGTAGGCAATACACATTTAATCTAGTAAGAATAAGTTTTAACTGATATTCAATTTTGAGTATTAGTTAATTTTAATAGTTAGTATTTACTCAAAACTAGAATTAACTACAGAAAATGAGTTTTAACCAAAATTCGGTTTTAACTGTGACATAAAAAAGTATATGTCATTAACTTTTTTGTGTGTTGCACGACACAACAGTGACGTTGAAATAAATATCATGCCCCATTTTTTGAACACGCGAGTTTAAATATTTAATTTGTAATTCTGAATAGGTAGGGTAGTTAGTGAATTCTGAAGGGGTTGTAGCCACATACTTACTGCATACCGCGAATATTATTGTTTTTACAAGCTTTTATTTAATTTGCAACGTTTGTATGTTTGTTTGTGGAGGGAAAACTTTGAAAACTGTACTTGAATGACGGTATTTCCGTCTCAATTGAGCAGGTCTAACTGGGGAAGCCTCTGTGGCGTACCGGTAGAACGTTTGACTGCTACGCAGGAGGCGCGGGTTCGATTCGCTCAGTGCAAATATTTATATGCACCAATATGTATATTTGCATTGGTCTGGGTGTTTCTATGTATAATATGTATGTATTTACAAAAAAAGTATCTAAGTATGTTTATCCGCATTCTAGATTCCATAACGCAAGCTAGTTAAGCTATGCTTACCATGGGTCTAGATAGCGTTGTGTAGATTGTTGTAGGATTATAAAAAAAAAACTGCGGCCATAATAACCTCGTGCGGTGTTCCCGGCGGTGAGTAGGGTAGCTAGAGGTGACTGGAGAGTTTTTGTGCTGTCAGTGGGAATACCAAAGGCTTGTCCTGATTTGTCTTCTACACTTACAGCAAACTCTCAGTTCTTACAAGGCTGGCAGTACGAGTGTGACTCCCCTGGTGTTGCTCACGTTTACAGGCCACGGTAATAACTTTCCGTCAGGAAGACCTTATAACCAAACGCATCTCTTGTTAATATGCGCCTACCACGTACTAGCTCTGCACCACCCAATGGTAGACTGGCAGAGAATGCCTACGGCATTAAGTCCGCCAATGTACATCGTGCATAAAGTATAAAAAAAAGACCATGTGCTTGTCTGACACCTAAATGATATAAGAAAATTAGAACCACTTCATATAGAGTTGAATTGTTCCATGTTGGTTTAGTTGCGATAGTAGGTGTTGCATTTTTATGGTAAACATGACCTGAATCGACGAAGATTAGCTTACGGTACAGTAAACGACATAAGTTGAATAACACTAAACTATTTACAAACCTATCATGGTCACTGACATCAGTATCAGAATAAACGGGATATTTACCATGTTTCATTATTTTGAGTTTCCGATATTGGATTGGATATTGGAGTTTGTAGTGAGAGTGAAACCAATAGTAGTGCAGATACGCGTAGTAAAAGAACTCGAAAGAGGGTAGATCGATATAATTACTCCTAGGAAAAAACTTTTTCTCTGTTCACCACCACTACTCCAGTTCCTCCGTGATCATGGTGCTTGCAACAGCGCCGAAATATCGGAAACTCAAAATAATGAAACTTGGTAAATATCCCGTTTATTCTGATACTGATGTCAGTGACCATGATAGGTTTGTAAATAGTTTAGTGTTATTCAACTTATGTCGTTTACTGTACCGTAAGCTAATCTTCGTCGATTCAGGTCATGTTTACCATAAAAATGCAACACCTACTATCGCAACTAAACCAACATGGAACAATTCAACTCTATATGAAGTGGTTCTAATTTTCTTATATCATTTAGGTGTCAGACAAGCACATGGTCTTTTTTTTATACTTTATGCACGATGTACATTGGCGGACTTAATGCCGTAGGCATTCTCTGCCAGTCTACCATTGGGTGGTGCAGAGCTAGTACGTGGTAGGCGCATATTAACAAGAGATGCGTTTGGTTATAAGGTCTTCCTGACGGAAAGTTATTACCGTGGCCTGTAAACGTGAGCAACACCAGGGGAGTCACACTCGTACTGCCAGCCTTGTAAGAACTGAGAGTTTGCTGTAAGTGTAGAAGACAAATCAGGACAAGCCTTTGGTATTCCCACTGACAGCACAAAAACTCTCCAGTCACCTCTAGCTACCCTACTCACCGCCGGGAACACCGCACGAGGTTATTATGGCCGCAGTTTTTTTTTTTATAATCCTACAACAATCTACACAACGCTATCTAGACCCATGGTAAGCATAGCTTAACTAGCTTGCGTTATGGAATCTAGAATGCGGATAAACATACTTAGATACTTTTTTTGTAAATACATACATATTATACATAGAAACACCCAGACCAATGCAAATATACATATTGGTGCATATAAATATTTGCACTGAGCGAATCGAACCCGCGCCTCCTGCGTAGCAGTCAAACGTTCTACCGGTACGCCACAGAGGCTTCCCCAGTTAGACCTGCTCAATTGAGACGGAAATACCGTCATTCAAGTACAGTTTTCAAAGTTTTCCCTCCACAAACAAACATACAAACGTTGCAAATTAAATAAAAGCTTGTAAAAACAATAATATTCGCGGTATGCAGTAAGTATGTGGCTACAACCCCTTCAGAATTCACTAACTACCCTACCTATTCAGAATTACAAATTAAATATTTAAACTCGCGTGTTCAAAAAATGGGGCATGATATTTATTTCAACGTCACTGTTGTGCCGTGCAACACACAAAAAAGTTAATGACATATGCTTTTTTATGTCACAGTTAAAACCGAATTTTGGTTAAAACTCATTTTCCGTAGTTAATTCTAGTTTTGAGTAAATACTAATTACTAAAATTAACTAATACTCAAAATTGAATATCAGTTAAAACTTATTCTTACTAGATAAAATGTGTATTGCTTATACAAAATGCGTATTTTTGGAAGCGAGTCAATTAAATTTTGGATTAGGTTAGGTTAGGTGCCAAGTTTCATCCCATTCCGTTCAGCCGTTTAAGCGTCATTGAGTAAGAAACACCTTCACAAACATTTATAAATTAGTGATATGCCTTTACGTGTACGTGTACCCTATCGAAGCCAACCCTGATTTCATGACAACACATCACACAAACATGCACAAGAAATAAACGACTACTACACACGCGAACACACTTATTTTTTTTATGTGCGGAAAATCCCCACGGATACCAGTGGAAGAGGTTATGTCGGACTCGAACTGACTAAAACGCTAAACGCCTGTGAGTCGTTTGGTTGCCGAAGATGAGGTCAACTGGAATATCCTCGCACGCCGGCCGACCCAGAGCCACCTTTCTCGATCTGGCCCTCACCTTGGGTGTGGGGTCTACAGAGTCCCCAAACGCGAACACACTAATTAACCCGTATTCTAGAATGACACTCACTTGAATCTTGGTTTATCTGAGGACATATTATTGTATAGACCGAATTGACACATTTGACAGATGTCTATCTAGTGTCATTCTAGAATAAGGACCTCAGTGACTTATGTAGATAGGTACAGGTTTAAAATTTCTATGTACCATTTACATAAGTAACATTCATTTATTTATTTCTCATTACAACTACCGGATTTGTTGGAAGAAAACTCAACTTTGAGTCAATCTCGCCTTTGTACATTAACATCTCATCTTTTTGTGTAAATATCTTTTATGTGTACAATAAAGTATATACATTCATATCATTTCAGGCTTTACAGAATAATGGATACAGTTTTATAAGTTCTTCTAGGAACGTTACCACACGAGGCATGCGATGCGGAGGAATTCCACGACGCATTTTAATTGTTCTTAGCTATAAGTTGTATAACAGTTATTTTAGTTTTATTGTATTTAATATTTATTAATTATTTCTTGACATGATTGTAAAATTAATAAAGATATATTGTAATATGTACACTAGTTTGTCACAATATAGATTACGTTTTGTAAGTTATAGGGTGTGAGTAACAAAACGGATACAGTAGGTACTATTAATTTCTAGGTATGAGTAACACAATGGATACAGAGGAGGTACGACACGACGGTATTTCCGTCCAACTGAACAGTCCGACTGGATAAGTACCTCCGCCCTACAGAATACCGTGTCTATAATAACCTCGTGTTGTGTTCTTGGCGGAGAGTAGGGTAGCCAGAGCTCACTGGAGAGTTTTTGTACTGTCAGTGGGAAGTCCAAAAGCTTGTCCGCTTTGTCTTTTACACTGGCGGCACAGAAACTCTTGTGCTTACAGGGTTGCCACCGCGAGTGTGACTGCCTTGATACACACGTCCATAGACCACGGTAACCACTTTCCATCAGGTGGGCCGTGTGCTTGTCTGCCAACCAAGTGGTATAAAAAACTATATACACAGCTCAAGAAGTATCTCAGTATAAGTAAGCTAATGTATGCTTTATATAACCTGTAAATTAAAAACTTCGACTCGGGACCACAGCGATTGCTTTGGGAGTTTGTGGCCGATGTGTATTTATGGACAATACAATATGTGTTACGTACGGTCGGTTTTATTTGTAGCTGATATGGGAATAGCAGGATTTAACCGGCCTTATCAGGGTTTTGTAAGCTCATGAACACATTAGAACGAAAGAAACAAAGAAAGCAAAAGCATTTTTAAGACACACGTAATGTACAATGGATCCAAATGAATAGATTTATAAAAATGGAGATACATTCAATGCACATTGTTCGAACTCAAATGGGGCACCATCTCAGCATGAATGCTTCGCACACCAGGAATTAAGAAGTGCTGGTTTTCAGATGGTGCCGCTAGTAGCTCCGCCGTCATATAAACCGAGTGACAACAAGTTACTTATTTGCGTGGTTCCCGGCAGAGTAGAATTTGGACCACCCCATCCCTTCCCATGCGGTGTCGTACAAGGCGACTAAGGGATAGGGCTGTTTAACATCGTACAGATATATACAGCCCAGACTCAGCCTCAGGTGTTTGGCTTGAGTCAATAATAGTGCCCGAAGACAGTAATAGGCTCACCCCTTATTACGTGGGATCGAAATTAATGATTGGTGAAATGTGGATGTTAATTCATCTCTGCCTAACCCTCCGCGAATAAATGCGTGATTATATGTATGTATGCATGTACTTATTTTATCAAAATACCAAGGCCAAGAGTACATTATAAACAATCTTTCCAAACGTACCTTTGAGCTCAATACATTAATAATTATTTTAAAAGAGAATAACGATTTTGTAGAAATTTAAATCAATAGAAGAGTAGACCCCAGACTCCAAAATGACATATTTGTGGACAATCATAATCTTTTTAATAGTACCAGTCGCATTCGAAGATTTCCCCTCAGAGTACGAGGTCCGCTTTCCAGCATTACTTCTTCACTTCACACGGTTTTTGGTGATCTCTGGAAGGGAGGCCATTGGCACACATGTCATCCTCTACAGCGCCAAGTCAATACTTTTGGTCCGGCTAAGGCGGCACAGTCAGACGTTTGTTACCCACGTAGATGTGTTAAAGATGCATGCACAAGCCTCTAAATTTCTCGGGCTTCGAAGGTCGCAAAATGACCTCCATCCCCCATGAGCACGGGCCTGGGGGTGACGATTGGAGTCGCCTGTCACCCTAGCAGAAGCAGACAGAGTGCTCAACAGGGCGAAGCAGTACTTCACTGCGGGGCAGCAACTCCTTCTTTATAAAGCACAGGTCCGGCCTGACATAGAGTACTGCTGTCATCTTTTTGCTGGAGCACCTGCATACCAGCTTGACCCCTTCGACTCAGTGCAAAGCCGGGCATTGAGGCTGGTTGACAATCCCATACTCACAGGTAGTGTGGAACCTCTTAGCCTTAGGAGGGATTTTGCCTCACTGTGTGTGTTCTACCGCCTATACAATGGTTTGTGCTCAGATGAATTGTTTGACATGATGCCCATAGCTACATTCTATCATCGCACCTCTCGCCATAAGCAGGGAATTCATCCTCACACATTGCGACCTGAGACGGTGCGCACTGTGCGGTATGAAAGAAACTTCATCCCACGCACACTCAAGCTGTGGAACGACTTCCCTGCTGCGGTTTTCCCAAGCGCCTACAATATGGGGTTCTTCAAGAGGGGCATCAGAAGGTTTCTTCATGGTCGGCAGCGCGAGTGTGACACCCCTGGTGTTGCATACGTCCATAGGCCACGGTAACCGCTTCCCATCAGGTGGGCCGTGTGCTTGTCTACCAACTAAGTGGTATAAAAAAAAAGACCACGGCGGTGGTGAGCGATGCGCGCCTCTCCATACCCGGGGACGATATGGGAACTCCGTGGTCCCCGTACCCGAAGAGGGCCGTCTCATCAGAGACGGTCTTGGGCCAGCCGGGGTGCGAGGGCTATGTCTCAGATAATCTCACCTCCGGTAACCTGCGGCACACACAGTCGTCGTGTGTTTTAGTCGGTTCAAGTCCGACATAACCTCCTCCACCGGCTCCGGTGGTGAGGGTATCTATGGGGATCTTGCGCACAATAATAAAAAGGCCACTAAATTTAAAACACATTCAACAGAAAAGTCTCACGTGGATTATTTGAATTCTTAGAATTCAATCAGTAACACTTCTTTTAGATGTCAATGTACGTAATGCAGGTACAGTCAGCGATCTAGACTAAAAAGTAACAAAATGATCTTAAAACCAATGTATTAAGGGCAAGTCAAACAGTTTTGTCGATTTAAATTGTATAATATCAAGTAATCTTAAAGGGTCGTCAGCACGGGTGTGATTCCCTGGTGTTACACAAGTTCATAAGTCACGGTAACCACTATCCATCAGGTGGGACGTGTGCTTGTCTGCCACCTAAGTTGTATAAAAAGGAATATTAAACAAATAAATATAAAATGTAAAACAATAAGTAATAATAAGTAATATAAATAAACCATTAGAAAATTTTTCGCTGGTTCGATAGGTTAGTTCTGCTGAGAAGATACAAGCAAGAAACTCAGAGAACTAAATTAGAATTAGATTATTATTATTATATGAAATAGTTTTGTTTACAATAATTTATATGTTGTGCGAGCAAGCAAGAGACTTAAGTTGACCACACATTTAAATCATCAAGATACTCATCTGTGTTATAATAACATTTATTCACTGAGTTTTTTTTCATTTCCATTTTAAATTTATTTAGTGACATGCCAATAAAATCCTGAGACATTTTATTAAAAATGTGATGGTGACTGTACATACTACATATATCAAAGATCAAAGAACAATAAAATTCCTAGGTATACTTACTTAAAGAGCTTTCAACCCAAGCGTCTTAACTAGATTAATGCCGCAGACAAGTCAATACAATTATGTACATGTACACTGTAAATGTACAGTGTACAGTGTACATTGTACAGTATACAGCTGGCCTATATCCCAGCACTCGGGCCAAATGAATCACACGTCTGAGCCCGCCTTCCATCTGCGCCCATACTTTAATAATGCTTCCTATTTGAGCAACCCCAAGAGACATTAAGGCAACTAGCTCGGAGCTTACGACTGCTGGTACGGTACAGCAAAGGCTTTATGTGAGAAATAGAAATATAAACCTTTGTGCAAAGACAATAGAGTTTATATTTGAACGATGATGATTACACGGTTTCGTTTATTGGTATACGATGATTATCATTGAAATTTTAATTTCTAGTATTTGTTGCTCGCGGTTTCACCCGCGTGAATTTTTTATCCCAGAACTTAATTAACTGGGATAAAATTTAGCCTATAAAAAACTACTGAACAGATTTTAATGTGATTATTTTGTTAGAAAGGTCTTAGTCAGTCTTAGAATATGAGATATATGACCAAAACTCGTGATAACAGGCTACCACCCAGGCGGAGCCGCGAGCATAAGCTAGTTAGAAACACCATGGTGAGTGTTCTGATGAGCTCTTCCAACTAATCCCACCATCTCTTTCCCTACACAGGACAACACGTGCAGGGCTTAGATGTCACCCTCACACTGTACAGAATATACGAGCAAGAACCAAACGGATCGGAGACTCTTTCTTTGCCGCGCCACCAAGACCTGGAATTCATTACCAACTCACATGTTTCCTTCTTCCTACAGTCCCGGGTCCTTTAAGCGGGGCTGATGAAGCCGCCAAGATGAGTGCCACTTTTGTAAAATTACTTAGTGTCTGCAATGGTGACCCTCTTTCCAGAGACTTTGCCTTTAGCTTACCATCAGGCGAGGTGGTCAAGTTAGCGTATCCTAGATAAAAAATAAAAAACAATCTAAAAAAGGAACCCATTTGAAGACCATCAGCAAATTTCTTATTAACATTTTGCGTTTCAAAGATAAATCTTCATATACATACAATTACGCCTCTATCTCCGGAGGGTTAGGCAGAGGTGAATTAACACCCACCTTACACCACTCATTGAATTAGGTCCCACGTAATAGGGGTGAGCCTATAGCCGTCTTCCGGGCACTATTGTTGACTCGAGATATGCATTTGTAGCTGAGTCTGGGCTGTATACATCTGTCTGATATTAAACAGCCCTATCCCTTAGTCGCCTTGTACGCCACCATATGGGAAGAGATGGGGAGGAATTCTACTCTGCCGGGAACCACGCGGCGTAATTATCTTCAAACCTATTTCATACGCAATTCATACAAAAGCTCTCCTCCTCAGAGCGTTAGAGTAAACATAATTAAACTCTCATACATTATACGTTGACGTGACATCACACCGCATTCCGTATTAATATCCCGCGCGTTTGCACGAGTCATGGTCTTAGGGGATCAGCAGATGAATTAGTCCTTAGCTTAAACATTCCCTTTGTACGTAAAGATGAATCGTAAATACATGCACAATAATTACTGTAATAGTTACTTTATACTCGTGTTTGTAGGAGACAATGGGGTAGTTGGAACTAAGTAAGAAAAAATATTAATACATCGCCCTTCAAGCCCCAATAGACTTCACTTAACGAACGAAATTCTGACGGATTTGTTAACGTTTATGATCACTGCTTCCCTCCCTTAAGTTGTAGCGTGATGATATATAGCATAAAACCTTCGTCGATAAGCATACTATAGAACATAAAAAGAATTAATCAATTGGAACCAGTAGTTCCTGATATTAGCGCGTTCTAATAAACAGACAAACAAACTCTGCAGCTTTATAATATTAGTATAGTTGAGGTCATAATAACACCTACAGGAAACTGAGCCAGTTCCTTACCATCTTCCGAACCTGTTGATAACTCAATCGGGGTCGGGATTCAGAGTAACGAAACGACAGTCTCTGTGGTATGGCGACAGTACATTCGACTGATACTTTCGTGGCGCGGGTTCGATTCCCGCTTAGTGCGAATATTTATTTGAATGAATATATCTACTGACATTGATCTGGGTTTGTTCATATTTTAGATTGATGGCACTTGGAGAAACTTGCGACACATATTATAAGATAAGATAATTTATTCACATATTTTTACACCATTACATACATCCTTACATTTAGGCACTTAAATAATAATTATAAACTAAGTATATTTTAAACAAAGCAGGTATCTACCCACACTAAGACATATTGAATAAGACACAATGTACTTTTCAACTGTATTTTATTTTCACCTGACCTAAATGAAATCAAATAAATAAATAAATATTCCACAACATTCCACACAACGCTATCTTGACTCATGGTAAGCATAGCTTAACCAGCTTGTATTATGGAATGTAGAATGCTGATACACGTACCTACTTAGATTTTTTTTTTGTAAATACATACATATGATATATAGAAACACCCAGACCAATGCAAATAAAGAGAAATCTCTAATTAATTTTATAAGGTCAGATTATACAGGTCAGTTAGCTAGATTATAGCACCAACATGTTTCATTACCAAAAAATATTGTATGTAGACAGACCAATCACTACTTATCGATTAGAGAAATTTAAAGAATACATTAACAAAAAAATACCTCTTTTGATGTTGAATAATGATGAAAACCCGGATGATCTTTACAGAGATTTGTTCGGAGTAATCAATTACGAATTTAATAACATTTTCACTAAAAAAACTTTTTTATACAACTTAGGTGGCAGACAAGACACGACCCACCTGATGGAAAGTAGTTACCGTGACCTATGAACGTGTGTAACACCAGGGGAGTCACACAGGTGCTGCCGTTCCTGTAAGAACAGAGATTCTCTGTGCCTTCAGTGCAGAACACAAAATCAGGACAAACCTTTGGTCTTCCCACTGACAGCACAAAAACTCTCCAGTGAGCCCTGGCTACCCTACTCACCGCCGGGAACACAACCCGAGGTTATTAAAGCCGCTGTATTCTGGATATTTAATTCGATTCAGTGATTTTGTACTCCACGGACAAAAGTCCCTCGTCTATGCGGTCCTTCACTGAACAAAACCGTTTCATTTCCATTACATTTTTTGCACTACCTTCATTTAAATTCGATGCCATAGTTTTTTCTTTCCAGGTCATATTTTTCCTGTTACCAACAACGTGCAGCTTTAGTTCCATTGAGGGTTTTAAATCCTCTACTCGTTTAAACATGCCTCTTTTCGCAAACAGACTTTGTTTTTACGTGAATGTTTTAGTACGAATTCGGAGTGTAGGTCAGCGTTTTTGTGAATAATTTTGTTTGTTGAGTTCATTTTGCTGAATGGTCCCCGGTGCATAGAAGTTTCGCAATTTCGGCAGTCGAATCTGTAGAGATTTAGATCTTTTTTTTTTGTTAGTCTAATGGTGAAAATGTTGTTGTCAAGGTGCATGATGATATATAAAGTAGGTAGTATAGTCTGTTCGAATCCAACACATATGTGTTATTGTTTACCACTAGGCAAAATGGGGCTTTATCGACTAGTCGCAAGAGACCTGCGACTGAGGGGCCTAATCCTATTCCCTTCTTATTAGTATGTACCTACTATCTACTTCGTATATCTACTTATGTGGTAAAGTTGTATATTTATTTTACTTTATTTAAACTTTTCTCATATATTTCTTTCTTTTTGGTTTTTATACACCTTGTTTCTAGTTTAACTACACCAAATCTTTTGATTTATTACATTACTGTCCATCCCAAGGTTGCCTGGAAGAAATCGCTTCCAGCGATAAGGCCGCCCATTGTACATTAAACTGTAGGTATGTGTGCTACCTGCAAGTATTACTGTAATCTATTGGTGTTCAATAAAGCATTATCTATCTATCATGTTACATTTGCTTTCCTGCTCGATGTGCCCCTTCACTAGCACTACCTACGACCTATGTAGAGCAACGGAGAGTGCTGTTGTTGTTGTCAAGTTCTGGATCGATAAAATTTAAATACAGATTTAAAGACCAGAAGAAGACCACTACAATTACATATATTCCGCTTTGATTTTCTATAATATAAACATCAATTAACATAAGCGGGTGTCGTGCGGTCCAATGCCATGTACGGGTGTCCCGTGTGGGCGGACACCCTGAGTGATCGGCACATGCCCCTGCTGCAGCGTCCGCAGCAGAGGTTGGCGTGCCGCATCATAAGGGGGTACCGCACGATATCATTCAACGCGGCGAGTCTCCTCGCCGGATCGCCACCATGGATAATGGAAGCGAGATCCCTTTCGGCGCTATACTATATTTAGAGGAGGTAGGACACGGCGGTATTTCCGCCCAATTGAGCAGCCCGACTGGGGAAGTACCTCCGCCCTACAGAATACCGCGGTTATAATAACTTCGTGTTGTGTTCCCGGCGGTGAGTAGGGTAGCCAGAGCTCACTGTACAGTTTTTGTGCTGTCAGTGGGATGACCAAAGGCCTGTCCTATACACTGACGGCACAAAATCTCTAGGCGACTCCACTGGTGTTACACACGTTCATAGGTCATGGTAACCACTTTCCATCAGGTGGGCCGTGTGCTTGTCTGCCACCTAAGTTGCCTGGCGCGCCTCCCCGTTTTCCGGGAACGAGTTGGGGACTCTGTAGTCCACACACACCCGAGGAGAGGGCCAGATCGTGAGAGATGGCCCTGGGTCGGCCAGGGTGCGAGGGATATGCCTGTCAACCTCACCTTCGGCAACCAAGACGACCCACAGGCGGCGTGCGTTTTAGTCGGTTCGAGTCTGACATAACCTCTCCCACCGGCTTCGGTGGGGAGGTATCCGTGGGGATTTTGCGCACGTAAAAAAATAAACATCAATTTACAAATTTGCACACAGCGTCGACCACAGCGCTGGGACAGCCTTAATAGAGATTGTTATTGGTCGATCTCCCGTGACGTCACTCAGTCCGACTACCGATAATCCCTATGAAGGCTATCGTAGCGCTATGCTCCACGCTGTGTGCTTAGAGAATTACACAGCTGGTCGAATATACTAAAAAGAAACTCCTTACTCTGGTCCAAGACAGCTGGTAACAAAATAAAGAAAAATAACAAATTCAAACATGGAATGCCGATAACTTTACCACGAGTTTACCGTCTCCACTGTTTGGGGACTCGGCGGAAGCGGAACGAAGTACAAATAATGTTTTAAAGTTTTTTATTTGCTACAAAATCGTATAAAGTATAATAAATAAGTTAGTTATAAACCACAAGCCAACTGATGTACCTATACTTACTTAATTTTAGCCTACTTAATTTTTTATTTTACATTAATTTTAGCTAAGAATTGCTTTGAAATAAAACTGTATAATGGATTATATATTGGATTATATATATTATACTAGCTGACCCACCCCAGCTTCGCCCGGGGTATATTTTGAAGCTTCATATACCTTTGAGCCCGTATGTTTTAGTCTTCAAAATATGTATGAAAAATTGCCGGATTTGTTAACATTTATTATAAATGCTACGCTCCCTTAAGTAGAAGTGTGATGATATATAGCCTAAAACCTTCCTCGATAAATGGACTACCCAACACTGAAAGAATCATTCAAATCGGACCAGTAGTTCCAGACATTAGCGCGTTCAAACAAACAAACTCTGCAGCTTTATAATATTAAGTATAGATATGGTCTCTGCATACCTACCACTAGACTAGTGGAACAAAACAAAAAAAAATTGTGAACACGAACTCTTTGATATTGTCATTGAAAAAAAATATCACAAAAAGATGCTCGTATCTTATGCTCACAGGTGTCATAATTTATTTATCTAGTCTTTACGGTCCATACAGAATAATTTTATATAACATTTTTACATAGCTATCTTTTAAAATATTAGGGTTGGGAAACCATGGAATACGGAAAGCTCTGTACTTCGTTAAACGGATAAAAACCTCCGTACTCAGTATGTGGAATCAATTTGTTTTCGGATTTCAACTGTTTGAAGTTCTGCAATGCCATTTAGTCGCGCATTCTATTCGAAATTTAATATTTGAATTCTCGAATGCAACTAGGAATTTCATAAAAGCCAATACTAAACTTTTTAAAATAACAGATGCAGTTTATATTAGATTAGTATTCTCGATATAAAGTACACTATCGCGATAAAAAATAGCCTTTCTCAAGGTCTAATCTAATCACCCCTATACCAACATTCATTAAAATCGTTTCAGCTGTTTAGGCGTCAAAGCTAGCATACAGATAGATAGACAGACAGACAGACAGACAGACAGACAGACAGACAGACAGACATACAGACAGACAGACAGGAAGACAGACAGACAGACTGACAAAGTTACTTTCGTATTCACAATATTAATAATAATAAGTGGAATAGGGTCACCCTATCTCTTCCCGTGGGTATCGTAGAAGGCGACTAAGGAATAGGGCTGTTCAGCATCCCACAGTAAACATACAACCCATGACAAAGTGACCGAAAATCGTAGTTAACGAAATGAGGGTATTAACATTACTTCGGGGAGTTACAAGCGTGTATATAAATATTTTAGTATTAATCAACTTTGTCGGTGACTGTGGGCTTGGTGGCTTCAATACCGTCTGTACAATAGTGATGTTCTGAAGAGATCTTCCAATTAGTCCCACCTTCCATTTTCCTACACAGGACAACACGCGCAGGGCTTAGATGTCACCCGCACACGGTTCTGAATATCCGATCAAGAACCAAGCGGTTCGGAGACTCTTTCCTCTGTCGCCATTTTCCATTCCATTCCATTAGACCTGAAATTCATTACCAGTTCACGTGTTTGCTTCTTCCTACAGTCCTGGGTTCTTTAAGTGGGATGTGAAAAAGCATATGATGAGGCCGTCAGGCTGAGTGTCATATTCAGTCCTATTTTCCAAAAAAGTTCCCTTCACATTGACGACAGTCTCTTAAGGGATATTTTACGACTCTCAAGAGTTATAAATTTCACTATATTTTAGAAATATAACCATTTCTGGTTTGTTCGCAGCGACATTATATTATCATTAGAGTAACGTTATGTTTCGACTGCTACGCAGGGGGCGGGTTCGATTTCCGCTCAGTGCAAATATTTGTATGCATGTATGTATATTTGCATTGGTCTGGGTGTTTCTATATATAATATGTATGTATTTACAAAAAAAAAGTATCTAAGTATGTTTATCCGCATTGTAGATTCCATAACACAAGCTAGTTAAACTATGCTAACCGTGGGTCTAAATAGCGATGTGTAGAATGTTATAGAATATTTATTTATTATTCTTGACCAATGAAATCTATGGAAATTACTCGTTACACATATTGAGAACTCAATTGTACTTTTCCACATTATTTTCACACTCACATTATCCTTAAGACATCCTCAAAGATCAACCTTTGAGGATGTCGTAAGATGAAACCGGTCAGGACTGATAACCATTAAAAATAATGTTGAATAATACGTGTAAAAACAAATTTCACAAAGTGCCATCAATCAACAGTAGGTATAAATAGTCTGAAATTACTCGTGTTTCAATAGCAATTTCTAACTGGTTGTACAGTGAGCTGCAGAAATCCGTGGACAGCTCAAGAGCTATAATCCTTTAAGCACTTAAATGCGATGAAATATAGATGTCATTACCTTCGATAAAGAAACTAAAAAGCACCTATTACACACAGTTAGAAGAAGAGAAAGAAAGAAATGCATTTATTCACATTAATGGTTCTTCAAGAGGGACATCAAAAGGTTTCTTCATGGTCGCAGCGTGGGTGTAACGCCCCTGGTGTTGCATACGTCCATAAGCCACAGTAACTACTTCCCATCAGGTGGACAGTGTGCTTTTCTGCCACGTAAGTGGTATATAAAAAAAAGTGGTTATCAATATGATATGTTTCCGGCAGAGCAGAATTTGAACCACTCCATCTCTTCCCATGCGGTGTCGTACAGGGCGACTAAGGGATAGAGCTGTTTAACATCAGACAGATATATACAGCCCAGACTCAGCCTCAGATCCATGGCTTGAGTCAATAATAGTGCCCGGAAGACTGAATTTGATCCCTCGTTATAGGGGATGAGCACGGCTCCGGTGGGGAGGTATCCGTGGGGATTTAGCGCACGTAAAAAAAAAGAGGGGGTGAGCAAACCCCCTATAACAAATTGGTGTGATTTAAATTGGTTTCAGTGATTGGTGAAATGTGGGTGTTAATTCTCCTCTCGCTAACCCTCCAGGGATAAAGGCATGATTATATGTAAGTAAGTAATGGTAATCAATGTATTACTATAGTAGCGTGCACGTCATCTAGTATACAATTTTAGTTTTAATTTGTCCACGGACTTCTGCATCCCTAAAAGCCCTTAAAGTGGACATTCGTATTAAAACACCCGTGAAAACAAATTGAACGTTTTCTGTCCCATTGGGCACAGGTAATTATATAATGCCTTAATCCCTGTCTGTTACAGATGGGAAATAACGCCCGCCGAATTTACTGTGTATAAAATTTGTGCTAATGGACAACCCTAATGGGTTTTGGCGGGAAAATGGAAGTTAAACTGATAATGAAAGTTTAATGACCCCTTAAGTGATTAAAAAATGAATTGCCTTGACTGAACTGCATTGGTTGGCAGAATTTAAACTTTGAAATAAAATTGTTTTTGTTTTTAACCACCTTAAAAACAGAGGTTTTTCTCAATTAGATGGGTATATTTTTTATGTATGTTTGTTACGCGATATACAAGTCACTTATGAATGACGTTTTATTTTTCTCGCGGTGTTCGATAGGGTATACTTTGAAAGTGGTCCCCATACTCAAGAAATTTGGATCTGATGCTGAGATTTTGAAAAACCTTCAAAATTATAAAACGCCTGCGTATTTTGTATTAGCAACTATCATCATCAATGTGGTTTTTTTTTTAAAACATGCCTAGGCGCTTTCTATTAATATACACAGTAGGTATGGTGAAAATTAATAAAATACAACTTAATAGTGATACTTTATAGTACTTACCTATTAATATTATATGCAGAATGAATTATGATTTTTAAAAATGCACATATTTTTTTGAAGACCGAGTGAGCGTCGATACCTGTCCTAGTATTAACTGTGTTACAGGCACCGACGCCTTCCTCGTATAGATTCATACTAAGTACTCATACATTTTAAATATCTATACTTTCTTGACACTTAATGATGACGAACACTATAATTTTTTGTCGCCATTTTGCAGTGCGGACAACATACCCATATATTTACATAATATATGGGTATGTTGACTATAATCGACTATGATCGACTATAATTATACTGTATAAACACAGTATTTCGGATAGCAGCGCGAGTGTGACTCCGCTGGTGTTACACGCGTCCATTGGTCCATATATAAACACTTAGGTAAACATAAACACACGGCAGATAGATGATGAGAGTGGCTCTCAGTGGCTCTTTATAAAATTTATCTCACACAATGCGGCTATGTTAGGTGTCAAAATTAATAATATAAGCTGGCTATCAGCCGACAAAAGCCGAGGAATGCCGACGTTGCACGACCGCCGTCATAGCTGCTGGTGTATTTTTTTTTATAATTCATAACAAATTGGCACAGGTCGGCGACGCATTCTGCCTGTGATGGTTATTGCAGACTATTAACTTTGATGAATGGGTTTGTACAACGAGCTGTTATTAAATTCAGAACTCGATTTGAGGTTATGTTGTAACTTTTTTTTTAGGTCTTTTTTAGTTTTGGAAGAATGGTCGCTAAAATGATGATAATGAATTATTTGCTGGCATTCCCGGTTGCTTACCTCGGGGCCCGCTTACTCCTTCTCCGCTTTTTGATTTGGTTTATAAGGCTGTTACAGGAGTATAATGTAAGTGTAATTACTTTGGTGTTAAGATCATTTTAAGGCTTTGTAGTCTTAAGAGCGTTCTGACGCCTGTACCTAATACCTATGTGTACATTTTTTCATATCAGTTCTCTATAAGCACGTATCATAGGCACTTAGAGAGAAGTTACTGTCTAGATAGACTTCTGTAGAGTGTCGTAGAATAGGTATATTATTATCGTCGGAACGAGGGCACTTGGAAGATTCCTTACGAGCGACTTGTTCCGAGCAAAAAAGCTAATATCTAAACTTTATAACGACGCATTTATGACTCATAAAATATATAGCACCAAGGAACTTGGTAATTGAGCAGCCAAGTTGTTTAATAAACGTTTGATTGAACTAGCACTTGGGTACACTTCTATATCACAATCCTCCTGTCCCTAGCTGTCAGCAGCGACTGACGTCTGATCTCCACAGCCAATTCTTTTTTATACACAGGACACGCCAACTTGGCCTCACCTCGCCTGATGGTAAGCTAAAGGCAAAGTCTCAGGAAAGAGGGTCACCATTACAGACACTAAGTGTTACAATGGTGGCACTCAGCTTGGCGGCTCATCAGATGTTTTTTCACGCCCCGCTTAAAGGCCCCGGGACTGTAGGAAGAAGGAAACACGTGTGCTGGTAATGAATTCCAGGTCTTGGTGGTGCGGCAATGAAAAGAGTCTCCGAACCGATTAGCGATTTCGAATATATATAATATAATAGATGTCAGTATAAGTACAAGGGCCCGTTACAGATAGTGCAACAACTAATCTGATAGCAATATTTTAATATCGCTAATAGGATGTTGACATCGAAGATCAGCCGAGTCGCGGTTGGAATGGGAGAAGCGGACCTTGGGCCCCGAACTGAGAGAGTGATGCATTAAAATATTTTCACTCAGCGAGAATTCGTCCCTGTGCAGCAGTCAAATGCACTAACGCCACGCCACAGATGCCGTCTGTTATAAAACTAAACCTACAGTGACAGAACATGTTGAAACTCGCAATACATTGTAATACTTATTGTCACACTACAAATAAATTAATCTTTTTTTTATCTTTACATGAATGCGGCGACCAGCTAATACTAATGCGTGTAGTTACGGTACAGTTGGTCGAGCATAATAAGGAAACTGTAAATTGAAAAACTTATTTTCAATGTTTGCTAGTTTTTCGTATAACTTTTCAAATTATGTTGGCAGTACCGTGCAATGATTTTGAATTATAACATGCCCACAAAGGAATTGTTTATTTATGCTAGTGATGTTTTATTTTTATTATTAATTTATTTTTTTATTTATTTAGTTTCTTCGACACGAATAAAAAGTAACTAGTGGTTACTCGCGGCTCTACCAGCGTGTGAATATAATAACACAAACCAAAGTCTAGCAAATTTCAACAGTCTCCACTCCAGTATAGATCTTATGTCGAGGGATATGCCTGTCAACCTCACCTTCGGCAACCAAAACGACCCACAGGCGGCGTGCGTTTTAGTCGGTTCGAGTCCGACATAACCTCCTCCACCGGCTCCGGTGGGGAGGTATCCGAGGGGATTTTGCGCATATAAAAAAAAAGTATAGATCTTATGCAGTCTACTCAAAGTCATTGAAACGGATTTTTTTTTCGGAAAACTTACAGCAAATATAAGACAAGTTATACAGAAGTAAATAGTATGAGAAGGCCACTTAAAACTTTTCACATATAATCAAGACAATGATTATTAAATATTAGTAAATAGCAACATAAGTACATGTTATAGCGAAAGATACATAAAATACATTAATAATAATACGAAACAAATAAAGACATATTAACATGGAAAATGAAGTTCCTGTGTAACTGAATAACTGAAATCACAAGGATGTGCCCTGTAGCGACCGCTTGTATCCCACATTGCTGTATAAATGTTCAACATAATTAATTATTTTCCTGTAATTGAAATAAAATCTCTAACCGAGCTTATTAAATAAAAAATGGTAAAAGCCAGGTAGAATTTGTGTCTGTTCTTATTTTGTATCGTTTTTATTTATTTTAAAACATCCACCGAACGTGGATAATTAAATGTTCAGATTATTAAATATTATGACGTCACAATAAATTATTTCATACCAGTTTGCTTATAGCTTACCGTTTTGACGTTTAGTAAAAAGTAATTAATTTGACTAGTCAGACAAATACCCAACTAAGTTGATACGAGTACTAGCTGACATTTAGCTTATAGCTAGTTTTCTGTAAAAAAAACTAACAGCAATCATGTCACTTAATACAGTAATTAGTAAGTATTTTGATGTCCTGTAAGAGCGCGTGTATCAATTAAAATCTATTTGTCCACAAGTGCTTCACGAGAATGTACAGTCAATGATAAAAGTAGTTTAATAAATTCTAATTTTCGAATCACTTGAGCTCTGTCAGTTATAATTATATTGCGATTTTGTCAATGTAAATATTAATGTGCATACGCAATTCATACCTATCAATATTGGTACCGAAATCATTATAGTGTAGGTATATAGCTTTCCTTATTGATTGTCTAATTCAACATAATAACTATATAATAATATCTATTCAACATAATAACTATTATTTGCGGTTTCTACACATGACTGTTTCTGTCTATGAGTATTCGTGTAAGTAATAGAATCTGCACAGAACATAGTTGTATTATATTATAATATATGTATTATATTATATATTATATATATATATAAAGATTTAAGTGGAAAGCTGAACTAAGAGGCGGTGAGTAGGGTAGCCAGAGCTCACTGGAGAGTTTTTGTGCTGTCAGTGGGAAGACCAAAGGCTTGTCCTGCTTTGTCTTCTACACTGACGGCACAGAAACTATGTGCTTACGGGATCGGCAGCGCGAGTGTAACTCCCGTGGTGTTGCACAAATCCATAGGCCACGATAACCACTTTCCATCCACGTTGGAGTACTCATTTGCCACCTAGATGGTATAATTTTTTTTTTTAAATTGATCTTAAACGATTTTTGTTGATTACTGTGCCTACGTGCCAACGTTTTGTTGTACTCCCCATGAGTACAACAAAAAGGCAGGTCAGAAATATTCGAAACGGGCGGGCTTTTTTTTTTTTTTTTTTTTTTTTTTTATTTTTTTTTTTTATATAGGACACGCCAACTTGACTTGACTTGACAAGAGGGCTTGTATGAAAAGCTTAATGACAGTACAGGAAGCTCGTGAAATATGTAAGGATATAATTAAATGTTGGGCTGTTCAGTTGTCTCTGTCTACCCTGGAGGGAAATAGGCGTAAGCAGTATGTATTTACATTGTAATTTAGCCGCGTTGTTTCTGACAGAGTAGAATTTGGACCACCCCATCTCTTCCCTTGCGGTGTCGTACAAGGTGACTAAGGGATAGGGCTGTTTAACATCAAACAGGTATATATAGCCCTATCAGGATGCATGGCTCGAGTCAACCGAGGAGCCGGTGGAAGAGGTTATGTTGGACTCGAACCGACCAAAACGCACGCCGCCCGTGGGTCGTTTTTGGTTGCCGAAGGTGAGGTTAACAGGCATATCCCTCCCACCCCGGCCGACCCAGGGCCATCTCTCTCGATCTGGCCCTCTCCTCGGGTGTGGGGACCACAGGGTCCCCGATTCGTCCCCGGAAATGGCGAGGCGCGCCGTCACCGCGGCTTGCTTCTGCCAGGGTGACAGGCGGCTCCATCCGTCACCCCCAGGTCTGCGCTCATGGGGGGCGGAGGTCATTCATCGACCTTCGACGCGCGAGTTGCCTTCGTACGCGGACAGCTTGGCTTAATATTTGCTTTTACTGTAGTACTAATCAAATTTCGTCGTCGAATGTACATCAAAAGATTACCTCATAGTTTTTTTTGTTCTTGAGCGAATCAAGCGACCCCATTAAAAGTTTCTCACAAGATAAACACATTCTTTTTATGTTTCTTTGAACTTGAGAACATAAAGTGCAGATATTGAGCAAATTTTAAAAGCAAAGTTCACGTTACGTTTTTTAAGTACCGAAACACTTCAGTGGAGTTCTGTTGATGTACTATTCTTATAAAATATTAAAACGTTCGTTACTTTTTACTGTACAACAAAGTTTCTTCAAGATTCGCTGACTTACCACTTATTTTGCTAATCTTACTTTGCAGTGCTATTATTTTAAATGCGAAAGTTTGAATGTATGTATGTTTGTTACGATGTTTTGTTTATCCAAAATTGTTTAGCCAAATTTTTTTTTATACCACTTAGGTGGCAGACAAGCACGCGGCCCACCTGATGGAAAGTAGTTACCGTGGCCTATGGACGTTTGTAACACCAGAGGAGTCACAGAGTTTCTGTGATGTCAGTGTAGAAGACCAAGCAGGACAAGCCTTTAGTCTTCCCACTGACAGCACAAATTCTTTATTGTACTCCAATAGATTACATTAGAACTTGTAAGTAGCATGCATACTGTTTAATGTACAATGGGCGGCCTTATCGCTGGAAGCGAAGCTTCAGTAGGTTCTTACAGTGTCGACAACACACTCACGACAGGCACGGTAACCTGCCAATCAGGTGGCCCGTATGTTTGTCTGCCACCTAAGTGTTATAATAAAACAATACGATGCAAGAACGATTGAACGGATCTAGATTTTAGATTTTAGTCTGATATAGCATATTTTATAGCTATTTCGTATTTCGAGAATTATGGGTTCATTCACAGACAGTTACATAACACTCCATATTTGCAACTGTTTGCCTTGGTCTAAAGAGGTATTCCTCCAATCAAATTACTCAACGAATCTAAATAATATCTTCAAAGAATCAAATAATTATAACATAACATAAATATAAACTCACGCCTATATCCCCGAAGGGGTAGGTAGAGGTGCTAGCACCCACATTTCGCAAGTTTATGTTTAGGTCCCAATGTAACAGGTGGCGAGCCTATTGTCATTAACCGGGCACTTATAAACCTGCGATAAATACACACATAACTTCGAAATGCATCGAAAAGTCATTGGTATGGGCCATGGTAAAATCTGAGATCGAACCCGAGACCTCGTCTCAGCAGTCCATTACCCATACCACTAGGCTACCGCGGTTTTTTCTTAAATCAAATAATTAATTTGATTTATTCGGTCTAGGCACATAAAGAGCACATATGGACGTCAAAATTTCACAATTATGTCAAGAAATATTAATATATTAAATAATGCGTAAATAAACAATTGGAAAATGATTCTTTCACTGGTTTGGAAAATTCTAGAACATGCTAGGTACTATAATATTCTACGACATACAGACCTAAACAGAGCTAAACATAACTTGAAATATGGATTCTAGAATAAAGATAAAAATACATGTCGAATATCATAGAAATAGAAAACACTACTGCTGTTTACAAACAACGTGAATTCAACAAGACAATAAAATTCTGACCTTAATAAATTTAATGAATCCTGCGCACATCCTGAAGTTTTATAATCTCGAAGATACACACACACACACACACACAATAAGTTCACAATTAGCACCACAATCTCATTAAATTTACGTTTGAAATGAATATATTACTACTAAAAACTGACACACACATAATTTAGTATCACGCATTTTGTTTATTTCCTTAAAATATTATCTCCGTATAAACCGTCTTATCTGCGCTCACGCATTATAAACACAAACACGAACAATCTACACCCCTCTCTGGTATTTATTCTGCTATCTCTGTCTTACTCAATCAACCAGTATAAATAGAACCGCTTTGCTTACATACCGTTACAGAAATTAGAAGAGATGTCTTAAAGATGTGAGGGTATGAGAGGTCTAGTTAAGTTTGCTGGTTCCGTGTATGGATAAATATTTGCAGGTATGAATGGTTCATGGCATCTGCAGATATTGTGTAAAATGGGCCTTTGTTATATTATAGGGTAGAAAGATAATGCAGTGACGTCACAGGTGACGTTTCAAAGAACACTCGCTCACGAGTAGCATCCTTTTTTTATATACCACTTTGCCACCACTTACCACTTTTTTATAGTGGTATGGGTAATGGACTGCTGAGATGAGGTCTCAGGTTTGACCATGCCATTAATCGGGCACTTATAAACCTGCGATAAATACACACATAACTTCGAAAAGCATCGAAAAGTCATTGGTATGTGCCATGGTAAAACCTGGGATCGAACCCGAGACCTTGTCTCAGCAATCCATTACCCATACCACTAGGCTACCGCGGCATTATAATTACAGTTTATATAGTTTAAGTTACGGAACTCTCGGTGCGCAAGTCCGACTCGCACTTGACAGGTTCTTTAATGTTGGTTATAAACAGGTTTCTCAACTATTGCACTGTTCTGTTTACTTTTTTTTTTTTAATTTTTTTTTAAATCACCATTAACATCAATGAATTTGAAATCTTGCATTTCACTCACTCCATTAGTTTGAATTAGTCTCGTAGCTTACCTGTAAAAGAAAGAAAAAATAATGAGAACAGAAGTGTTTATCTAAAATCATGTACAGGTATTGAGTCTTTGACCATCTAATTATTTTTTACCACTTAGTTTAATATGGTGTTCTTCAAGAGGGGCATCAGAAGGTTTCTTCATGGTCGGCAGCACGAGTGTGACACCCCTGGTGTTGCATACGTCCATAGGCCACGGTAACCACTTCCCATCAGGTGGGCCGTGTGGTTGTCTGCCACCTAAGTGGTATAAGAAATTTAAAAAAAAAGACAAGCACACGGTTCATCTGATGGATAGTGGATACCGTGGTATATGGACGTGTGCAACACCACCTATTAATTATTATCTAATTATAAATATTTCAAAAAACTAATATTGAATGTTTTGGATTAGTCGTGATTCCCCCCGTTCTTGATTCCCATAGTTCTTTTTAGGGTTCTGTACCTCAAAAGGAAAAGAACGGAACACTTTTAGAATCACATCGTTGTACGTTTATCTGTCTGTTTATCAAGGCATTTTTGTCAGGAATGCGTGGAGGTATCATGTTGAAATTCATACTACATACTCAGGTCTATTTAGTCTTGAACCTGTGCCAAAATCAAACTTCTTAATCAACACATTCAAAATATATTACAGTTTATGTAGCTTAAGTTATGGAACCCTCCAGCGCACGTCATACATACATACATTAAATCACACCTGTTTCCCATAGGGGTAGGCAGAGCTCACGGATCTCCATTTGCTACGATCCTGACATACTACTCTCGCTTCATTCACTCTCATTACATTCTTCATGCATGCTCGTCGGTTTAGAGTACTCCTGACCTGCCCCTTTATGAAAACTTCCCCGATTTGGTCCAGGTATGTGCGTCTAGGTCTTCCCGTTCCGACGGTACCATCCACACTCGCCTCATACATATATTAAAACGCTATTTTTAAACCGCTATATATTAAAACGCTATTTTCGAGGAGAATCGCGACTAACTCAAAATTTTGTAAACGCAACAAAAGTAAGTGCTGTACAATATTTAACCTGCGAAATCCAAGATGTCTTCCTTATTTGCTCGTAATCCATCATCTGCTCATAAGATCCCAAACAAGATAAACCTGCCTAGTACCTATTAAGTGCTTATCGTAGCTTATAACTGCTTGTAACACGCAATACTTAAGCAAAAAATAAACCTAGGTAAATAAGCTGGATTCATACAAGTAAAAAAATACTGCGGCTTGAAGTTAAAAAATTTAAAGGAAATTGTTAATATAAGACACTTCAATTAGAGTACGCCTTGCCTAATGGTAAGCTGAAGACAAAGTCTCAGAAAAGTCACCATAACTTGTTTTTATACCACTTAGGTGCCAGACAAGCACACGGCCCACCTGATGGAAAGTGGTTACCGTGGTCTATGGACAATGGTGACACTCAGCTTGAAATCCTCCTCATATGCTTTTTCACGCCCTGCTTAAAGGACACGGGACTGTAGGAAGAAGGAAACACGTGAGCTGGTAATGAATTCTGGGCCTTAATGGTGCGACAAAGGAAAGAGTCTCAAAACCGTTTGGTTCTACTAATTTGGAAGATTGATGGTTGATATGCTGAGATGCAGCTCAATAATAGTGGTCGTCATTTCAAAAACTAACTTTAGAGGTCCTAGCATTCAGTTGAAATTGATAATGTATTGTAAAAATAGCAGGACTTACACCTGCAAACCGGTATCTATTTATTAACGGATGAATCTACGGCGCAGGCTTTCCTCTAGGATTGGGAAGGTCAGCGACAATCGCTCTCATAATAGCGGAGAGGAAAGCGAACCTTTGATTCCAATTCCATGATCATGATCCTATCCTTTTTTTTATAACGTGCGAAAAAACCCCACGGACAACCCCCTCCTCACCGAAGCCAGAATGAGAGGTTATGTCGAACTGAATTAAACGCATGGCGCTTGTAAGTGGTTGTTAATTGCGGAAGGTAAGGTTGACAGGCATATCCCTCGCACCCCAGCCGACCTAGGATCGTTTCTCTCGATTTGGCCCTAATCGAGTGTGGAGACCACAGAGTCCCCAAGATCCTATCCTTCATTGGTTATTTTTTTATCCTAACTGCGTTTTTGAATCAAATGCTGTATTGTTGCAAAGAATTCGTGTCAAAAAAAACCTAGTTGCGTGATCACTTTATTTTTCTTTAGGTACCGTTTTACGTCAAGCTATTACTAGATACTATCTAGATTTTAAAATAAGCAAATGTATTGCCATTGAAATGGATGCTTTATACCCAACATGTTAAGAGAGGTTTTCGCATTAAACGCATTCCGAAGTGGCCTACTTCTTTTGTACCTTCAGTTACTCTTGTACCTTCAGTTAATTGGGTTTAGAAGTCAAAGAAATCACGAGGTGAAGGGTTAATTATGTCCATTTAACGTTAGAAGAGTTGTAAGCACGTTGAAATTCTATTTATAAAATTTACTCCTGCATCTGAAGAAGCACTTTAGAACTCTTTTGAGTCGTGAATGAAATTTAAAGCATTTAGTAAGCTAACGATTCAAATCGTTTTTTTCTAAATCTAAATGGATTTGAATAATTAGCATACTAAATGCTTTAAAATTTCGTTCAATACTTTGAGCGGAGTATTCAAAAAATGATTAAAAATGATTGCAACATCATTCATTGGTTCCGATGGTTCGTACGAATATCGGTAAATGGCTTCCACCCTCACCGTAAGACGGACATAATGTATAGAAGGATTTAAGGAGGTAAGACACAGCGGTATTTCCGCCCGATTGAGCAGTCCGACCTCCGCCCTACAGAATACCGCGGCTATAATAACTTCGTGTTGTGTTCCCAGCGGTGAGTAGGGTAGCCAGAGCTCACTGGAGAATTTGTGCTGTCAGTGGGCTTGTCCTGCTTTGTCTTCTACTGACGGCACAGAAACTCTGTACTTACAGGGTTGGCAACGCGACTGTGACTCCTCTGGTGTTACAGACGTCCATAGGTCACGGTAACCACTTTACATCAGGTGGGCCGTGTGCTTGTCTGCCAACGAAGTGGTATAAAAAAAAATAGAAGAATTTGGATAGTTTCGGGCGAAGGTTCTGTGACTGTGTGTCACAGTGGACAGAGGGTTCCCTCTGTAAGAGAAAGATCGCGGGTTCGAATCTGGCCTGAACCGATCCAATTTTTTCTATCTCTTGAGTCTCTTTAAACAATGAAATACGTCATTTCTGCCACGACGTACTCTTTCTTCTCTCTCTCTGCTAATTTAATTGAATACCCCGCCGGAGCCGGTGGGGTGGTTATGTTGGACTCAAACCGACTAAAACGCACACAGTCTGTAGGTCGTAGGTTGCCGGAGACATATCTCTCGTACGCATCGTCCCAGCCGATCCAGGGCTATCGCTTTCGAGCTGGCCGTCTTCGGGTGTGGAGACTGGGATGTCCCCATCTAGCCACCGGATATTTGAAGGTGTGTATGGCGCCGGACCTGCTTCTGCTAGGGTTGGTTGAATGAGTATTGAGTTTAGATTCAATACAGAGATTATATTTTTTTTTAACGGCCCTTTGATGGGAAGTGGTTACCGTGGCCTATGGACGTGTGCAACACCAGAGGCGTCACACTTCCGCTGCCAATCCTGAAGAAACCTTCTAATGCCACATATTGATAACTCACTTGTACTTTTCCACATTACTTCTAATATATGTTACCTGACCGGTTTCGCCATACAGGGTCCTCAAAGATTTGTAAACCCTTGAGGATGCCGTAAGGCGAAACCGTTCAGGTCTAACAAGTGAGTTATCAATATGTGTAACAACAAATTCCACCAACTGTCATCAATCAACAGTATACAGTCTTCTAATGCCCCTTTTGAAGAACCCCATATTGTAGGCGCTTGGGAAAACCGCAGCAGGGAGTTCATTCCACAGCCTGAGTGTGCGTGGGATATTTAATTATAACGTTTCTCTCTCTATTCCACTGCTCATCCGAGCCTTTTCACGAGTAGGTTGAGGCCGGCTCTCTGTCTAACTCCGAAAAGTCTAAACCCCGATATTTTCTACAAAATATAA
The DNA here is from genome assembly GCA_963662185.1 of Eilema griseolum. Taxonomy (NCBI): domain Eukaryota; kingdom Metazoa; phylum Arthropoda; class Insecta; order Lepidoptera; family Erebidae; genus Eilema; species Eilema griseolum. The sequence goes on along the minus strand of OY759248.1, from coordinate 5,781,806 downwards.
CCACCACAACAAATGAACATGGCGATATCAAAGTGCTGTAATTAGGCAAGGTTGTCAGTATTTTTAGAAGTCACAAAGTGGTCTTAATGTGCTTGGTACGGTCACCCATCATAGAATTGACCTGGCTGATTTTGTTTCATATGAAAAAAATGAAAAATAATTTATTGATGCAAAATGTTACATAGGTACACAATTTCATAAGAGAACAACTATAGTCATTTTGGGTAACTCTGGTCAAGTTTTGTGTAATAAGTATGTTATGATCTAATGAGAAAGATTCTGCAGAAAACCCACCTAACTTAACCTAGATCTATCTGTGGTTTCCTCACTAGGCAAGCCTGTATCGAGGAAACCTAAACAGATACCAGTATACCACTTAAGTGGCAGACACTAGCAAACAACCCATTTGATTGGAAGTGATTGCCGAAGCCTGTGAACGTGTATAACAAGGTTGCCTGGAAGAAATCGCTTTCAGCGAAAATCCGCTCATTGTACATTAAACTGTATGCATGCTACCTACAAGGTCTACTGTGATCTATTGGTGTATAATAAAGAATTATCTATCTATCTATCTAATAGACCCGCTGGGGGTCTAAAAAGGTCACTTTATTGGAATCGTATTAGGATAATATTATGTCTTTGTGGTGATATTTACACGAAATTAGGATATAGGCGTGAGTTAATGAGTTTATGTTTTGTAATTAGGATCTGCTTAGTACATGAATTATCATGATTCGGCTCATATTAGTGCCCATTTAACGAGTGTTTAGCCGACTACGGCAAAGCAAATGGAGGGTTATGATTTTGACAGGCTATGTATGTAATTATGTATGTATGTAGGTTCATCTGTTCCCTCATAGCTCCTCAAATACTTATTAGAACTGGACAAATGAGGTATCATTAGAAGCGTGTTAGTTGTCCGCTGATTATAGGCAATATAACATGTCACTGATTCTAATGTGGCGCCCTCTAGCGATCATGAAGTACTGTGTTAAAACATAAATTTGAGGTAAACATATCGATGTTTAGTATCTGAAAGAGCCAATTGGTACATTTCAAATATGTATAAATTATGTATACCTATAACTTGCCCCAAAATAATATAAATAAAAAATTAAGTTCAAAATCAAAACCCGATTTTTTTTTTTTTTTTTTTTACGTGCGCAAAATCCCCACGGATACCTCCCCACCGGAGCCGGTGGAGGAGGTTATGTCGGACTCGAACCGACTAAAACGCACGCCGCCTGTGGGTCGTTTCGGTCAATCAAAACCCGACTAGGTACCTACTGAAAAACCACACTCTAAAAAGTATTAAACAAGAACACTTTGTACAACAGAACAATACATTCTAGGGAAAAATGGCATACGACCACGGCTATCCTAGATTTTTCTTGTTTAATACTTTTTATAGTGTGGTTTCTTAGTAGGTAATCGGGTTTTAGTTTTAAACTTAATTTTTATAGGAATCTATAAGATCTAATCAAAATTAATTAAGTTACTAGTTTTATCAGAACTGACCGCGTGGTTCTGGGCAGAGTAGAATTTGGACCACCCCATCTCCCCATGCGGTGTCGTACAAGGCGACTAAGGGATAGGGCTGTTTAACATCAGACAGATATATAGAGCCCAGACTCAGCCTCAGATGCATGGCTCGAGTCAATAACAGTGCCCGGAAAACAGCAATAGGTTCACCCCCTATTACGTGAGACCGAATACAAGGATGGTGAAATGTGGGTGTTAATTAACCCTCCGGGATAAATGCGTGATTATCTGTATATGTTATGTATGTATTATCAGAATCGCTCAATATGGCCTTTTTAGACCCACATGGGTATGTTAGTCACGCTGCGAACCCAGTTAATTCACCAATTCTTCCTCAACTTAATGAATCTTCCTTTTAGTCGACAAAACAAACCATTGTTCATACAACAGAAGCTCATACAAACACAAAATTAATTGTTTCAGCCTAACCCTACTGTGTTCGCCTCTAATACCGGCAATTCGTACCTTTCAAAGGTCTTTAAGACCCGTATGGTGTAACATAATGAAGCGGAACTTGGAGGGGTACAAAGGACCGGTAAGACAAACTTTGGTCGTCACATTAGGGTTAAGGAGGGTTAGTGTTATGTTTATTGATGGTAACAGGTGAATATGTTACTAAATTAAATTGCCTCGGTAGTGTAGTGGAACTGAGCACGGCTGTCATGCGTGAGGTTCAGAGTTCGATTCTTAGGTAGGGCAAGTATATTAGGTTTTCCTGTTATTAGATTACTAGTAATATTGCTGAGTTAGAAAATAATAATTTGTCTCCGGCACGGCCTATTTTGTGGACGAATAACATATTCAATGGAATGCACGTATAGATACATTTATTTACATACAACATACATATAATCATGCCTTTATCCCGGAGGGATAGGCAGAGGTGAATCAACACCCACATTTCACTAATCATTGAATTCGGTCCCACGTGATACGAGGTGAGTCTATTACCGTCTCCCGGGCACTATTGTTGACTCAAGCCAAGCATCTGAGGCTGAGTCTGGGCTGTGTATGTCTGTCTGATGTTAAACTGTCACTTAGTCGCCTTGTACGACGCCGCGTGGGGAGAGATGGGATGGGATGGTGATGGAAATTCTACTCTGTCAGGAACCACCGGCAAATATACTACATTTATTTATCTACTTATTATTATAAGGAATACGGAAACCTTATATTACAAAATTTATTGGTAAATTTATAGGAAAAATTAGCATTTTAATTGCTTCATTTCCGAATACATACCAAAACTTCATCATAGGATATTATTTGATACGATCGATATAAAACAAAATGGCTGAATATGTGAGCACAAGCTGGCGGCCTAAATGGTATTGTAAAATCGGAGAGTGTACTAAAATTTTAACATCTGTCCAATGTGTGTAATTTATGGTCATAGAGATGTCACTGAAGCCATTGGTTAGGTATTTTCCAATTGATTAGGTACTTAACTAAAGGTACACAATCTCGTAGCGCCTTTTTATAAATCCTAAATTCAAATCGGTTTATCCGTTGAAGAGGTAGATCACGTCGGTATGTCCGTCCAATTGAGCAGTCCGACTGCGGAAGTACCTCCAGCCTACACAATACGGCGGCCATAATAACCTCGTGTTGTGTTCCCGGTGGTAAATAGGGTAGCCAGAGCACACTGGAGTTTTTGTGCTGTCAGTGGGAATATCAAAAGCTTGTCCTGTTTTGTCGTTTACACTGACAGTACAGAAACTCTCTGTGCTTACAGAGTTTTTTTTTTTATGTGCGCAAAATCCCCGCGGATACCCGCCACCGGAGCCGGTGGAAGGGGTTATGTCGGACTCGAACCGACTAAAACGCACTCCGCCTGTGGGTCGCTTTGGTTGCCAAAGGTGAGGTTGACAGCCCTCGCTCCCCGGCCGACCCAGGGCCATCTCTTACGATCTGGCCCTCTTCTCGGGTGTGGGGACTAAAGAGTCCCCAACTCGTCCCCGGAAAACGGGAAGGCGCGCCAGGCGCACAGCTGCTGCGGCCTGCTTCTGCCAGGGTGACAGGCAGCTCCAGCAATTACTCCCAGGCCTACGCTCATGAGGGGCGGAGGTCGCTCATCGACCTCCGATCCTTCGTCGCTCCCGCTGCCGCTCCTGTCCCGCCTCCTCCTTCACGAGCATTACTTGCTCGCAGAAGGAGGCCCCGGCCACCGACGCATCCGCGCAGCGGGCCATCGCCGCGAGCAAGATGGAGAGCGTGAGAACCCTCACTCCCAGGGCCGCCACAAGCTCCGCCGCACAATACCCGCGCAGTCTCCTGCAGGAGTCCTCCGGGCCCCTCAGGTTGGGCAGCAGCCGCGCCAGAGCGTTGGCTGTGCCCACCAATTTGAGACCCAAACTTCGGAAGTGCTTCCCGAAGTCCCACCGTGTGCTTACAGGGTTGGCAGTGCGAGTGTGACTCCCTTGTTGTTGCATACTTTCATAGGCCACGCTAACCACTTTCCATCAGGTGAGCCATGTGCTTGTCTGCCACTTAAGTGGTAAAAAAAGCTACGATGCCACAGACAGACACACACACACACACAAAAATACATAGACACGTCAAACTTCGCCTCATCGTTTTTACGTCGAAAGTTAATAATAAGTTTCTAAACAGAAGAATATGTTTTCAAATGAAATGTTTTATTAATAAGACACATCAAGATTATTAACATTTAGTTAACTACCGAACCAAATGGAATACAAACATTCTGTTTCATAGCTTTTGTAACGTAATTACCTTCACTCTGAAACACATTGTGGCAGCCAATCTAGGTTGTTGTTGCAACCACGAAGGCGAGCTGCATAGATACCTACCTACTACCTATAAATGCATTCATTTCAACAAGCTTTTGTAGCATGACTAGCTTATTTAGTGCCAATGGGTGAAAGCTTCCTAAAATTGGGAGAGGTCCAGTCCAGCAGTGGACTGTGATGGGCTAGTTGTGGGTGGAATGATAGATAGCCAACTCAACAATGATCAATAAAACGGTGCAGTCCACTTAGAGCACCCAGCCGAAGAGCACCTGCCTGAATAGCGCCTACCCTTCTCCAAGAAGATAGAAGACTGGTGCAATTCAAGTAGTTGCTCTTTTTATGTTTTTAGCATTGTTCCTGGTTGCTTTCAAGGTCGACTTTTTCTTCTTGATATGGCATTTTTTTATTTATTGTACATATTATGCCAATGGCAATGGAGCTACAATATTATTTTGTGCCCATTGCGGGGGAGACTATGAGCAGTTGAGGGTCGGAGGCGAAGGGCTTAATCGCTGAGATTGGTCACCGTATCCACGAACAAGGCGGTGACTCCCGCTCCGGCTCATTTCTGGGGCAGAGGACGGCCATAGTGATTAAGCGAGGCAAGGGCACCTTTGCGCCGGGAACGATACGGGGCGGGTTATTTGATTTGACATAACAATTGACAAAATTTATGATTGCAGATAATGATTGGACATTTGTTATTGTAATTAATTTAATTTGTAATAACTAAATAAATTATTATACATACAATTTATAACAACTCTTGGTTAATAAAACTGTTCTTGGTTTTTATCGCAACTGTCGCCTGACAAGCGCTGCCCAACTCAGCGTAATACTTTTAAGATCTCTGTGTACCTATATGTTATAAATAAAGACATTCTATTGAAAAAATCTGATTTAGAGTCTAATTCTGCAATGGGCAACCTACCAATCGAATCACATGAAACCGTGAAATAAACGACATTTGATTTTGTTTTCCAAATGACATTTAGACGCAGTCTTCAGGCTAGACATGGCTATTTTTGCGATTTTGATGATGTAAGAACAACACTGAAACGCACTCCAGATACTTAAACTAAATTTAATGTTGAATAAATTATTTTCCGATACATTTGGAACAAAGTATCAAATATTTATGGTAGGCAGGTGTTCTTACTTAAAGTGAATCGTAACCACAGAGCAAATATAAATATCTATAGTCGTGGCAGACGAAACGACGGGGAGCGGTTTTGTTTACTTAATGCATATCTTATTTTTTGTAGAATTTGGACCACCCCATTTCTTCCTATGCGGTGTCGTACAAGGTGACTTTTTTTTTACGTGCGCAGATACCTCCCCACCGAAGCCGGTGGAAGAGGTTATGTCGGAATCGAACCGACTAAAACGCACGCCGCCTGTGGGTCGTTTTGGTTGCCGAAGGTGAGGTTGACAGGCATATCCCTCGCACCCCGGCCGACTCAGGGCCATCTCTCGCGATCTGGCCCTCTCCTCGGGTGTGTGGGGACTACAGAGTCCCTAACTCGTCCCCGGAAAACGGGGAGGCGCGCCAGACGCGCCGCCGCCACAGCCTGCTTCTGCCAGAGTGACAGGCGGCTCCATCAGTCACCCCCAGGCCTGCGCTCATGGGGGACGGAGGTTGTTCATCGACCTCCGACGCCCGAGTTGCCTTCGTGCGCTGGCAGCTTGGCTTGCGATCCTTCGTCGCTCCCGCGGCCGCTCCCGCTGCCGCTCCCGCCCCGCCTCCGCCTTCAAGAGCAGTACTTGCTCGCAGAAGGAGGCGCGGGCGCCCACGCATCCGCGCAGCGGACCATCGTCGCGAGCAAGGTGGAGAGTGTGAGAACCCTCACTCCCAGGGCCGCCACAAGCTCCCATCTCGGTGTCTACCACGCCGGACACTCGGTGAGCGTGTGCGGCCCTGAGTCCTCGCTTGCGTCGTACAAGGCGACTTAGGGATAGGGCTGCTGTATATATCAGACAGATATATACAGCTAAGACTCAGCCTAAAATTGCATGGCTCGAGTCAACAATAGTACCCGGAATACAGCAATAGGCTCACTCCCTATTACGTAGGACGGAATGCAATGATTGGTGAAATGTGGGTGTTAATTCACCTCTGCCTAACCCTCCGGAGATAAAGGCGTGATTATTATATTATTTTTTGTGTTTGTCTTTGTTTTTGATTTTTCGCGATAATCATCAAAAAATTATATTTAACCTATATTTTTGTTTTCTATTAAAAAAATATAAGCTGAAGAAGTTGTTTGGTTGCACGCACTAATCTCAGGAAGTACTGGATGGAATTGGAAAAATATTTTTGTATTGAATATTTTAGGGTCGGCAGCACGAGTGTAACACCTCTGATGTTGCACTGCCACGGTAACCGCTTCCCATCATCTGCTGTATATCATCACGCTACTACATAAGGAAGCAGATCAGTAAACACAAATATCAACGAATCCGGCAGATTCCATTATTTTCCATACATCATTTGAAAATTAAACAATTGCGAGCATATTTGGCTACGGGGTTCCGAAATACGCCAAGGGGGCAGCCGGGTAGTCTAGTTTATATAATAAGCACCTCTATAAACTTATGTTTTTTACTAGGCTTATTATTTCACACAATCATGTATTTAGACAAAGTTGGTACCTATTATTTGGATATTATCATTTTTTTTCATACCACTTTGGTGGCAGACAAGCGCACGGCCCACCTGATGGAAAGTGTTTACGTGTTTACGTGGCTTATGGACGTGTGTAACACCAGAGAAACCACACTCGCGCTGCCGACCCTGTAAGCACAGAGTCTCTGTGCTGTCAGTTAGAGTACAAAGCAGGACAAGCCTTTAGTCATCCCACTGACAGCACAAACTCTCCAGTGAGCTCTGGCTACCCTACTCACCGCTGGGAACACACACAACACAACAAGTTATTATGGCCGCGGTATTCTGTAGGGCGGAGGTATTTCCCCAGTTGTACTGCTCAATTGGGCGGAAATACCGTCGTGTCCTACCTCCTATTAAAATCATTGTTTTAATACAGCATTTTCTTCCCTTGGTGTCAAAATCATGTACATGAAAAGAAAGGAACCTAATTTGCATTTAAATTTCAGAAGTATTTCCACAATTTTCAGAATAAACTACCAATAGCTGTTACATAAACCATTCAGGTTTATAACAGATAACACTTCTGAAACATACATACATATAGTCACGCCTTTTCTGTGGGGTAAACAGAGACTACAGTTATTCACTTGCCACGATCCTGGCATACGTCTTTCTTTGAATATATTTCTTAATTGAAGAAAACTTCATTGGAGCAGCAAAAACACTAAAATTCAATGACTAAACTTCAAATCTCACAAAAGGCTTAAATTAACTTTGTACAAGACAACTGGTAATTTGGCATAAGTGTTCAACAGCTTGGTAAAGCTGGGCGCTATGCCAACTAGGTCGAAAGTGCAATTCTCACAACAAAAACAATGTCAAGATACAGAGACTTATGTATAAAGTAGCACATACAAATATATGACTTATTCATATTGAATTAAGTCATAAAATTCACTCGTAGAGAATTGTCGCTTACGAAATATTTTTGAAGGAGTTTTGTAAAGTCCTTAGATCTAGTCTGAGTAAGTCTAAGACTTTTACTGATTGGTTCATTTTATTTTATTTTTATTTTTTGAAGGGGTTTTTTATACAGCAGGAGGTAGGACACAGCGGTAATTCCGTCCCAATTGAGTAGTTAAACTGGGGAAGTACCAACTCCCTTCTTTTTATACTACTTAGGTGGCTCTATAGTATACCTCATCATGTTTGGTTTCTGGCGGTGAGTAAGGTAACCAGAGCTTACTGGAGAGTTTTTATGCTGTCATTGAGAAGACCAAACGCTTGTCATGTTTTGTCTTGTGCACTGACTGCACGAAAACTCTCTGTTGTTTCAGGGTCGGCAGCACGGGTGTGTCTTTCCTGGTGTGGCACACGTAAATAGGTAACGTTAACCACTTTCCATCGGGATGATTTGCCTGCCACCTGCTATAAAAAAATAGAATCCTAACCAAAATTTCTAGTATTTCAGTTGACCTTTTCAGGTAAGCTAAATTGCTTGAGTTAGGAGTGGGTTGACGTCGGCCGAGATTCAAACTTCAGACGTCTCGATAGTTAGGTCGATTCCTTCACCGTTTTCCATAAGCTTAATATTTATAGAACAGGAAACTTGTTTCCCGCTTAAGTCAACTACTGCGGTTTTACTCGTAATATTTAGGTTCATTTATTTATTACTCATCAACTACGAAACGATAATTTCGTAGTTGACGAGTCATAAATGAACATCATTCATATTCTACAAATTGTTTCGACAATCAATTATTGAGTTCTTTATAAACGCCTGGTGTATCCCACAGACTGTGGTCTATCCTTATAAGAATGGCTTTGCTTAAACAAAGCGCCGAATATTTCCAGAAATTCAATGAAGTCATTACGGTTTAGGAATATCCAGTGTTGTATTTTGAAATAAGTATCTATTTAAGTAAGTGACTTAATTATAATTCCTAGGGTTGTCAAATATGGGATTTATAGAGTTCCGTACCTCTAAAGGTAAAAAAGGAACTTTATAGGATCACTTTATTGTCCATTTGTTTGTCAAGACCTTTTTCATAGCGTGTGGAAATTCATACCACATACTCAGGTTTATAACGTACTAGCACCGCGCCGCGGTTTCACCCGCGTAAATCCTGATCCCATGGGAATATCGGGATAAAAAGTAGCCTATGTTACTCACGAAGAATGTAGCTTTCTAATGAAAAAAGAATTATTAAAATCGGTTCAGTACTTTTTGAGTTTATCCGTTACATACAAAAATATAAATCTTTCCTCTTTATAATATTATATATTATATATTTAGTATATATTGAAACTGCGCAAAAAATCAAACTTCTAAATCAAGGTTTACTACTGGACATAGGCCTCTCTAAATATGCGCCATTTCTTCATACTTCCAACCCCTACATAATTGTAGCCAATTAAAATAAAAGGCTGTTTTGAAAATTCCATTTTTCATACATTCTAGCCGTTTTACACACGCGAATTTACCCCTTCATAATGTAAGTACTTATAAACATGTAATGAAGCGGGTCGCGTGCTTGCAGAATATGTCAACAGTATCACGAAACTAGAGGCTACACTATGATTACTGTTTATCAAGTCCACACACGAGATTTACTATTTAAATTTAAATAAAACGATATAATACATATTGATAACTCACTTGTACTTTTCCACATTACTTTATCACGACGAAACCGGTCAGGTGTAATAACACCTGACTGGTTTCGCCTTACGTGTAATAAGTAATAAAGTAAAATGGAAAAGTACAAGTGAGTTATCAATATGGTTAACAACAAATTCCACCAAGTGCCATTAATCAACAGTATAAATAAAACAAAAAAACGATATAATTATGAAGTCAAGTGTATTTTTCTCTAAGGTAGTCTGACTATGTCAGAATTGTCAACATCGGCATTGTCAAAAATTCTGCCAGATTAACATGCGATGGAAAATCGATATGAGAGGGTTTTTTTTTATACAAGTTATGTGGCAGAGACAAGCACACGGCCCACCTGATGGAAAGTGGTTACCATGGCCTATGAACGTGTGTAACACCAGTGGAGTCACATCCGTGCTGCCGACCCTATAAGAACAGAGATTTTGTGCCGTCAGTGTAGAGTAGAGGGTAATAAAAGGATAAGATAATGCAAGATATAAGAATAAAAAGATTTAAATATCGAAGGTGAAAGCTTCGGATGCGACTGAGAAACGCCAAGATAAAGAAGAAAGGAGAATAAAAAGAGTTTCGCTGATAAAAAGGTTATTTAAAAAAGTGAATAAAGAATACATTTTTGTTCACTTTCTTCTACATTTACATGTTACCATTATCCAAATGATTAAAATGATTTAAGCTTTTCAAATTCATTTTAGTGCACTTAACTAGATGTTTAAAGTGGAGGTATTTATTAGACATATGAGTAGGTGGATGTGTTCACGTAAATTAAGTTTACGGGGGGTTAGGTTAGGTTAGACTAGAAGATATTATGCTAAAGTTGCATTTTAATAGTTTGAAAATAAACAAAGCTTTTTCGAATGTACGCTTACATTTCATTTCATGTCAAAACCATTCTTTATCCATATTCTGACACCTGTCAGATAACCAAATTTGTCAAATCACGGTAACTCAACCATAGGCCACGTTCATACATTGGAGGTGACGGTAAAAGTGCCTGTCGCCGTAGCAGAAGCAGGTAGCGGCGGCACGGTGAGCGCCTTCCCCTAACCGGGGCCTCTAGTCCCCGGTTAAGGGATCTGGGGAACTCCGTGGTACCCACACCCGAAGAGGGCCGTCTCAGAACAGACAGTCCTGGGTCAGCTAGGTTACGACAGATATGTCTCATATAATCCCACCTTCGGCAACCTGCAGCCCACACAGTCGACGTGCGTTTTAGTCAGTTCAAGTTCGACATAACCCTCCCCCCCTGGCTGCGGTGGTGGGGGTATCCATGGGGATTATGCGCATAATAAAAAAGGCGACATTCATACCTATAACCTTCACCCAAGGCCGGTTCTAATCGATATGGAAACCCTGTTACGTGTGGTAAGTATATAGACCATAAAACACACATTTACGTGTTAATATTTCTCATTGTTCTAGGAAGGGCCCCGTGACGCAGTGTCTACGACCGACTGGACGAGTCAGTCGATCTTTTCGTGTGATGGGGGATTCCCATGCACAGAATGATGTAAAGAAATCATATAATTATTCTTAAAGAAATGAGGAACTTTCTTCCCATTATGACAGAAATCTATTAGCCTCATTGCCAGAGTCTATTATAGAACGACCTCATAAAAAAATTGTGTTGCATTGCATAAATTAGACGAGACTTTTTAAACAGTAGAACACTTTTAAAAAAAAATATGCATGTCATTCGTACCACTGCAAAAATGCGTTGGTTGTAACAGACGTCGCGCTATTATTGTAACTGCCATATTTTAGTTGCTAAGTAGATATTGCTTTGTATACCTAATTATCTATGTTTGCATGCCATCTTTACGGCGAAATGTAGAGCTATATTTTTATTTCTATCTTTTGTGTATCACATTACAAGCAAATAAAAAAAAATATTGAATTTGAATTACAGTCTAGTGCTGGGCAAAGGCCTCTTCTTTATAAATGTGCGCTATTGCTCCCGATCCTCCGCCTTTCGAATACCCAGCCACCTTATCCAGGTCGTCATTCCATCTATTAAAGGTAGGTAGGACACGACGGAATTCTCGTTCCAATTAAGCAGTCCGACTTTTTTTTTTAATACAACTTAGGTGGCAGGCAAGCACACGGCCCACCTGATGGAAAGTGGTTACCATGACCTATGAACGTGTTTAACACCAGTGGAGTCACATCCGTGCTGCCGACCCTGTAAGAACAGAGATTTTGTGCCGTCAGTGTAGAGGACAAAGCAGGACAAGCCTTTGGTCATCCCACTGATAGCACAAAAACTCTCCAGTGAGCTCTGGCTACCCTACTCACCGCCGGGAACACAACACGAAGTTATTATAACCGCGGTATTCTGTAGGGCGGAGGTACTTCCCCAGTCGGACTGCTCAATTGGGCGGAAATACCGCCGTGTCCTACCTCCCGACTGGGGAAGTACCTCCACGCTATAGAATACCACGGTTATGGTGCTGGTGCTGTCATTGGGAAGACTAAGGCTTGTCCTGATTGTTTCTTCTGCACTGATAGCACATAAACTCACTGTTCTAACAGGGTCGGTAGCTCGGGTGTAACTCCCATGGTGTTACACACGTTGATAGGTCACGGTAAGCACTTTCCATCATCATTTGATTTTTAACACAGAAAACATTCTTAAAAACTCTATACAATAAACACTCGAGTAACGCATACATAGGCATCGTTCACACACGATCATTTCGAAACGCGGGGTCCAATAGACAAGAAGAACAATTGGGAAAACCTGGGCTGCTGTATGATTGATTAACAAACATCCAACATCTTCCCATACTTTTAAATTTATATTTATACTACCTGTTGCCCGCGGAATACTGATCCTACATCCACATTACATATAAACTTTCATTTTGAATCACTTTGCACACAGCATTTATATTTGTTGAGTTGTTTATAAGATCTAAGCGAACAGACAACAGAAGTTTTATACTATGTAAAAAAGTATAATACCTAGTCCATTATGTGGTAGGCACTTATTAAACAACATATCAAAATTTTGCGCAAACATCGGTCAGTCACACGATAATTGTCGAGACAAGACATTTGGGAGAATAATACTTACAAACAAACTTAATCTAAAACATCTCGCAGTCTGTTTGAGACAACTTTGTTAACGATACCGTTGTATGTACTCATAGAACTCTGGATAATAATTTGTTATCATTAGGGATTGTATGTATGAATACTTCAATATAATAAAGGTTTAAGATATGAAAAAAATCAATGCATATATTTTATAAATTCTGTTTATAAACGTAAGAAGAAGCCCGTTGCAGAACCACTACGTTTTAAAAAAGTGATGTGAAGTGAAAAACCATAAAAATATCTTTGATATTCCGTATGATCTGTCAAAACTAAACCTGCCAACATTTTCGTGAGGTTAAACCCTCAGAATCATTCGTAGTTTGATTCTCTTTCATTTAAATATTTTTATACCACTGAGGTGGCAGACAAGCACACGGCTAATCTGATGGAAAGTGGTTACCGTGGTGTATGGACGCGTGCAAAACCAAGAGAGTCACACTCACGCTGCCAACCCAACAAGCATTGAGAGTTTCTGTGCCGTCAGTGTAAAAGACAAAGCAGGACAAGCTTTTGGTCTTTCCACTGACAGCAAAAAAAACCCTCCAGTAAGCTCTGGCTACCTTACTCACCGCCGGGAACACAACGCGAGGTTATAATGGACGCGGTATTCTGTAGGGCGGAGGTACTTCCCCAGTCGGACTGCTCAATTGGATGGAAATACCAACCTCCTACGATTTTGATTTTGTATTCCAAGAAGCTTTCGTAAGCTACCGTTCCCGTTTTGGTACTCGGCAGAGTAGAATTAAGGCCTTCTCGTCTCTTCCCGTGGGGGTCGTAAAAGGTGCCCTATGGCCTCCTAGCCCTATGGCTGAACTACTTCTGACGCTTGGTGGCAATACGCTTGTCTGCCAGCTAAGTGGTATAAAAAATGTGGATATTAATACACTTCTGCCTACCTCTACGAGGATTTACAGGTGTGAATATATGTAGGTGTGTAATGTAAGCTTTGAAATCTAAAATTTGAACATAATGTGTTGATAGTTTTGTGGTTCTGGTGTGTCAATTATTACAGTAGAGGAAGTTCGTGCAAATCGATTAAGATAGAGTTCAGGCGGGATTCGATTCGAACCCGCGATCTTAGGGGGAATACTCTGACCACTGCACCACTGAACCTTGCCAGAAATCATCCAAGTCTTCCTATATATATATCCGTTTTAAGGCTACGGCAGTCGCCATAAAACCAATAAATCCAGCTTTTTTATCTGATCCAAATTTTTTATTTTACTTACTTTATCAATTTGAATAGCATACTAAATACTAAACACTTTAAAAGACACAAATTCGCTCCTGTGTGGAATACTGCTCGCATCTCTGGGATGGTTCAGCAAAGTACTTACTAGATGCTCTCGACAGGTTGCAGCGACGTGCGGTCCGCATCATTGGGAATCCCGAGGTCACGAACACCCTAGACCCTTTACAGATGCGCAGAGATGTTGCATCAATGGCTGTATTTTACTGTCTGTACCATGGTGAGTGTTCTGATGAGCTCTTCCAATTAGTCCCACCCTCCCCTTTCCTACACAGGACAACACGTGCAGGTCTTAGATGTCATCCACACACGATGCAGAACATCCAATCAAGAACCAAGCGTTTGGGTGACTCTTTCCTCTGTCGCACCATTAAGGCCTGGAATTCATTACCAGCTCAGTGTTTCCATCTTCCTACAGTCCCGGGTCCTTTAAGCAGGGCGTGAAAAAGCATATGATGTGGCCGTCAAGCTGAGTGTCGCCATTGTCACACGGTATGTGTAAGTAATGGTGACCCTCTTTTCTGAGACATTGCCTTTAGCTTACCATCAGGCAAGGTGTAGTCTAATTGACGTCAATTAGACTACATAAAAACAAGTTCTATATAAAAAAACATTCATTCAATAGTTCGTGCAACATCGGTCATAAGCAGATAGAAGACCGTTGTCCCTGCCTACCCCACGGAACAAGAGCTTGAGTATCCGTATGTAAATCATATTATCAGCAATCAACCAGACGACTATATAATTACTAATCCAATGACTTTTGGCGAGTGATAACTTTCGTATGTCATTGTGTGTTACATCTGGCATTGCGAATACTGATACGTATTGGTAACCGCTTACCACAGGTTGAGCAATGTATTTATAACATTAATAGCACAGATTAAAAACGCAACGAGGAAATCATTTATCATAGTTCGTACATGTAATGCGTGGGGATGAAATGAAAGGATCGAAACGAACGAAGTCGGAAGTCGGTAGCTTAGTGGTTAAGTAGTCGTCTTAAGATGGAGAAATCCCGGGTTTGAATCCTGGTCATTATACTGCCGATGTGAACCCACTCCTAGCATAAGTATTTTAGCTTAGTTGGAGGGGTTAGAGGGAATATTAATAAATGCTGTTGCTAATATTCTTTTTAAAGAAAAAAAACAAGGAGAGAGGAAGACTTAAAATGGAGAGGATGGACTGTGTGAAAGATGATATGGTTATGAAGGGAGAGAATGTTGAGATGACTGCAACCAGAGTCATGGTGACCTGAAATAAACTTGGGTTGTGGGCAGGAGTATGTGGATTAATAGCTTAGATTAAATTCGTGCCGGTAAGACTGGGTTATTTTTTTCATATCTCGTTGACTGTTTAATCTATTAAATTCACTAGTAAACGTTTATTGCATCAGAATAAATACACAGTACAAAAAGAAAATGTTAGAATGTTGTATAATCACAAATGTTTTTTTAAACTTAGGTATAGGTGCATTAAAATATATAGGACTAAACAAGATCTTCGGGGTCCAAGCCAACCTCATTTGCCTGCCGAATAAGGGACGAGATCCTGGCACAGGTTCAGATGGCAATCACTCTCGTAAAAACTATAATGAAAAAGTTATAAAGCGGAACCTACGCTCCAATGTTCAAGCATGAGATAAAAAGGGCATTAACTTGCACTGAGTGGGAAGTGAACCTCACCAGAGGATTTATAAACAAACATTTCATAGGATAAAAAAAAAATTCGATATCAATTTTCACCTCTAAATTTACGTTTAGTAGATCAAAAATTACTCAAGGAGCGTTATCAAAGCGATGACGTCACTGATAAGCCAAAGGTGATAAAATATATGTGACATATTATAAAGCAAATCACCTTGTATAATGCTTCATTCGACCAGCACATACCGAGCTGGCCAGACGTGTTCTATTTCAAACGTGCACGTAGAACATGAGTCATTTTTAAAAATCGAACATTATTAATCAACATGGCGTTATTTACAAGTGTGTGTGTGTTTGTATTACTGGGTGCGTATGCGCATGCTATACAAGTGAACACAACCGAGGGTATCCTTGAAGGTTATAAGGCGAGCGATGGGGATTATTATGAGTTTTATGGAGTACCTTATGGTGGACCTACCGGTGGGGAGAACCGGTTTAAGGTAAGATTTCAATTATGTAATGTGTGTGTTGTCTAATCAGTGCACAGATAGCGTAGTATTACCAAGTCGAATGTTCTATTTTCCCTGTTAAGAACACTATGCAATCTTACGTCGCGTCTTAAAGTACAAGACGGCGCGGTGCAAGGTTCAATTTTAGTCGATTAAAATACGACTTAACTGAGGGGATATTCGTACAAAAAGGGACTTTTAATTCATGAAGTATAATTTTTCTGAGTTTAGATTGACTTTTCTTTTGTAGTTTTCAAAGTTGGTAATTCTTATTAGTGTTTTGAATGTTTTTTTCAACATGAATATTTTAATTTAAAGCCTAGTATTGTACGTGTAAATAAATATGTGGTTAATGTTAGTAAGCTAGTTGTGAGGGAGGGAGGGGGGCTAGTCAACCACTTTTGCAAGCCGGTACACCTGCGAATTGACGGACTAGACTGTAGCACAGGTTTCCCTCTCGGAGTTAAGAGGTTAGATGACAGTTGCTGCCGTAAAAACTTAACGAAATCAAATTTTAGAAAGCAGGACTAGGATAGCTGACTCAAAGGGTAATTGTTGAAGGTTGAATGTAACAGGGATTTTCGTTCGAAGGAAGAAGGGGTTAGTAAACTATTCAGGATTTACCTCTCAGAATATAATCTTCGCAGATTATGTCTTCAATGTTCAATGTCTTCTCAACCTAGTTGGGGTTCAGCTTTCCAACTGGGATGCGTCTAAACTTCAATGTCTTGAGATATTCCAGGTCAGAAACACTCTGAACTGTTAATAGCCTCTGTGGCGTGGCGGTGGTGAACACGGTCGTTACACAGGAGGCGCGGGTTCGAACCCCGCTAAATTTGCATTGGCCTGGTCACTGGAGCAGGTTAAGCCATCATTCCCGGTTGCCATACGAAAATCTATGGTAGTCATTCAATACTAATAGCTGGTCTTCAATATCGATATCTCCTTTGCGTTATGTGGGGTCATATGACAGTCGCTTCAAAATATCGAAGTTCAGCCAAATCTGCAGTTAGACTGGTAAAGTGGACCCCAGATTTCGTGATAAAAGCTTGGGATGCAACTGGGATAAACGGCAAGATGAAAAAGAAACAAGACTGCAATCAAGTCCTAACTGCGTTTAATGAATGAGGATTATCTAATTAAATGTGAGAACTCAGTTTGATTGACCTTGAACGAAGTTATTTTTATAAATAAAATTTGACCTTCATAACAATAGACTCTGTGTGTGAATCCTACTATTATACATTTTAAAGTATTTTTTTAATAGTTCATATTTATTTTTACTATAGGTAAAGTTAATAAAGTTTATTATAGAAATATAATATTATAACGGGTAGTATGGGTAATGGACTGCTGAGACTAGGTCTCGGATTCGATCCCAGGTTCTACCATGGCACACACCAATGACTTTTCCTCCCTACAGAATACCGTGGTTATAATAAATTCGTGTTGTGTTCCGAGCGGTGAGTAGGGTAGCCAGAGCTCACTGGAGAATTTGTGCTGTCAGTGGGTTGACTAAAGGCTTGTCCTGCTTTGTCCTCTACACTGACGGCACAGAAACTCTGTGCTTACAGGGTCGGCAGCGCGAGTGTGGCTTCTCTGGGTTACACACGTTCATAGGCCACGATAACCACTTTCCATTAGGTGGGCCGTGCGCTTGTCTGCCACCGAAGTGGTATAAAAAAAAGTTATGTGTGTATTTATCGCAGGTTTATATGTGCCCGGTTAATAGCAATAGGCTCGCCACCTATTACATTGGGACCTAACAATAAACTGGCGAAATGTGGGTGCTAGCACCTCTGTCTACCCTTTCAGGGATATAGGCGTGAGTTTATGTTATGTTATGTTATGAATCTTCACCATTCTCTGAGCCTTTGCCCAATACAGTTGGGGTCAGCATTTTAGTCAAAGATGCAACTGAACTTCAATATTTTCAGTAAAGCGACTGCTGTCTGACCTCCACTACCAATTGGCGGAACTTTTATACCGGGTATTTGGAGCCCTCTAAATACCCGTAACTACTACCATAGGTGTTCGTATGGTAACAGAGCACCAACGACTTAGGGTGCTCTCGACTCACGACCAGACCAATGCACATACCATGCATACATATTTTGCACAGACCGGGGATCGAAGCCGCGCCTCTTGCGTAGCTGCACGCCACAGAGCCTATACGGAGTAGAATAAAATTAAAACTATGACATCGGTACTAACTATTATTAATATGCGCATTTAGACTACATGTGATTGTGACGTAACTGAGGTCAAGATATTTGCCGGCTACTATACCTACTGTACGTTACTTTGATTTGTATGACGTGATAGTTTAAAATTGCGCGTTTGTCAAGTTAATATTAGTGGGGATTCCCCAATTGGCGTACTTTGTAGTATCGTATCGTAAGATAAATAAGTACTAAGATATTCTTAGTATTTATCTTACGACCGGTAGTATAATACTTAGTAACTTGCCTAGTTATTAAAATGACGTCAATCGAATGCACTCGTGTGCATGACAAGCGATTTTTATACATACACACATATAATCACGCCCTTATCCCCGTAGGGTTAGGCAGAGGCGAATTAACACCCACATTTCAACAATAATTATATTCGGTCCCACGTAAAAGGGGATGAACCTGTTGCCGTATTCCGGACACTATTGTTGACTCGAACCATGCATCTAAGATTGAGTCTGGGCTGTACATATCTGTCTGATGTTAAACAGCTCTATCCTTTAGTCGCCTTGTACGACACCGCATGGGAAGAGATGGGGTGGCCCAAATTCTATGGTGCTGGAAACCACGCGGCTCATTATTATACATTTTTTTAATGAGTAGAATAAATCTGAAAAGTATAAAAAACACTAGCTGCTGATCGCGGTTCTGCCCGCAAACGTACAGACCCCGTTTTCTCGATCCACATAAATCCATTACCCGGATGGTATCGCGATAACATCTGTCTAATTAAAGGGACCTTAAAATTAAATGAATATTAAACAGTCTCCTACCGGGGGACCAATGGGCATATATATATAGAGGCCAAATCTACAACCTTTATTCCAGGGTACGAATTTTAGAAGACCAGTGGGTTAGGACCTCTATTGCGTTTTATAAGATACATACATACATAAACTCACGCCTATATCCCCGAAGGGGTAGGCAGAGGTGCTAGCACCCACATTTCGCCAGTTTATGTATAGGTCCCAATGTAGTAGGTGGCGAGCCTATTGCCATTAACCGGGCACTTATAAACCTGCGATAAATACACACATAACTTCGAAAAGCATCGAAAAGTCATTGGTGTGTGCTATGATAAAACCTGAGATCGAACCCGATAGCTCGTCTCAGCAGTCTAATACCCATACCACTAAGCTACCGCGGTTTTATAAGATACAGACCGCTAACAGACGGATTTAATAATTTAGTTAATAATATGATTCCGGTGACTACATCAAGATACAATCAAGTTACCTACTTGGAAATTATTCACCAAACATTCCAACGATATTTCGTAAACCATTTATCAATCTTATCAGGACTTATAGGAATTGAAAAGGACTTGAAAATGACTATTTGATAATATTGACTAATAAATACTACAAGTGACATTTTTACAATACTGACTAATACTGCAAGTGACATTTTTACAATACTGACTAATAAAATAACCTATTACCGGGATAACCAGAAAACAATTCACCTTATTTTTTATCTTCTTACGCATTCGCGACTTTAGTCTACTAATCTTATCTTTGATAGCCTGATGGCAGCGATTCTGACCTAGCCTTTAAGACGTCGTAAATCGATCGGAGTATCTTAAAATGACTAACATTCGATTAGTCATTAAATAAATAAAAATGTTTCCAGACATAATACAAAAAAGCCAATAACAATAATACACAGCGCCATTTTATTTATTATTTATACGAAGAATTATTTATTGTTAAGCCGATAGTCAACAACATGTAACATATTAATGTAAAAGTAATACATTTTCTATCAATATGCAATAATAAGACAATCTAAAAATATTAAAATTAAACAATAATTATAAACTATAGTGCCACAAAATTACCCATACAATAATAAATATAGAATAAAAAAGTCATTAAATCAATTAAAAAGAGTTCATCAGACTTGTAGGCGTATAAAAAAAATATTTTATTTGCGCAATTATACTTTTTACGCGGATTTTTAAATTGAAATAAATACCTAAATAATACTATACAACTCGACTATGTTAGACTGTAGGAGGTAGGACACGGCGGTATATCCGCCCGATTGAGCAGTCCGACTGGGGAAGTACCTCCGCCCTACAGAATACCGCGGTTATAATAACTTCGTGTTGTGTTCCCAGCGGTGAGTAGGGTAGCCAGAGCTTACTGGAGAATTTGTGCTGTCAGTGGGAAGACTAAAGGCTTGTCCTGCTTTGTCTTCTACACTGACGGTACAGAAACTCTGTACTTACAGGGTTGGTAGCGCGACTGCGACTCCTCTGGTGTTACAGACGTCCATAGGCCACGGTAACTACTTTCCATCAGGTGGGCCGTGTGCTTGTCTGCCAACTAAGTGGTATAAAAAAAAAAAAAAAAGACACTTCCCCGATTAAACTTTCTTCAGTATACATTTACTTTTTGGGTCATTCCCGTTGGTAACGCAGTTAACTACTGGGAATGTTTTGTTCTACTGGTTAACAGTGTTGACCAACGCGACATATACTAGTAAAATATTCACATGATTCCAAATCACTGCAATTATAAATAATTTTATTAATAAATTAAAACAATTCCGGTCCCATGTATTGCTGAGTCCACAAAGCCCCTACGTGCAAACTAGCCTGTAATCACTACCGCAGTATTTCGATAGCTTATCTTTCTTGACTTATACCCAGATTGATATTAGACGGCACAGTTACTTCAATAAACAAAGCCACACCCAACGATATCCAGGCGATATGTTGCCACCTTTATTAGTAGCATTAGTAAGTTTGTTTTCTTATCGGAAAATAAAGAGAGTGAATTCGAGAAAGTGGCAAGTTTTTTGTTGTAAAATCTGGTAACATTCTTTTCTACCGACCTTAAGGTCAGGTTGAAAGACCTGTGGAAGGTATGCGTCAGAGCCTGGCCCAGAGTTCATTAAACAGCAGCAGGCATATGCAGTAAGAATGTTTCGAACAATCAAATAAACTCGACCGCTTAATCTGCGGTGAGATTTCAATTTCACATGCTCTAAATTTGGTGATGTCACGTTGTCGAGCACGATTCGACTGTGATATTCAGTATTCAGTATTTATTCATTATCAATTTTTACATTGTGTTTCAACATGGTTTGTACGTGCATATGCAATGTACGTGAAATTGCATATGCAAAAAAATAACACAAGAAAAATAACAATCGAAAGCAGTAGAAAATATTATGACACGTAAAAAATAACAATGTAATAACATTATACACCTGCTGTCAGTTTAGAATCTATTTATTTAATATCTCATTGACTGAATAATAACACCTTTGTAACAGAAAAGCCATCAATTTGTCTTGGAACTCTCTTTTGTAAATATCAGTTTTTAAGTCTAGAGGCAGTTTGTTGAAGATTCTGATGGAGTTGTAGAGCATACTATGCTTTACGACGTCCAGGCTAAGCACAATTTTGCTCTGAAAATCTTTCCTACGAGTGCTTTCTCTAACCCTTGTGCTGTATGTTTATGTGTTCGACAACGCGATGTTACCAAATTAAGAGCATTTGAAATTGAAGGCTCCAGATATCGAGTTTGTTAACGTTCTTACAGAATGTACCTGCTGCTGTTTAATGAACTCTGGGTCAGGCAGTTTGAGAGTATATCGAGATTGAATTTTGTACATCTTTTTATTAGGAGAATTGGATTCAGTGTGTTGTTTGCTATCTTAGAGTAAAAGCAAAATGTTTTCTGTGAAACAGAGTGAATTAGACAAGCACATATCGTTTGCAATAAATATGAGTGTGGTATGTGAAAACAAAACTGTTGGAAGTAGTTAAACTTATGTTTGTCTGCGTTTTGTGGTTTATGAGTTCTTTTCTGTCTGTTCATGCTATTTACTCTATTGCAGTAGTATTATTTACTAGCCTATGCCCGCGGCTCCGCCCCTGTACACGTTGTGTTATATATTGTTATGTTTAGAGTTCCGTAACTCAAAAGGAAAATCGGAACCATTATAAAACCACTTCCTTGTCTGTCAAGATCTTTTTCTCGTGAATGCGTAGGGATATCAAGTTGAAATTCATACCACATATTCAGTTCTATAACGTCTTGAAGCCGTGAATCTCTCATAAATCAAACTTCTAAGTAAACGCATTCAAAATATATTACGGTTTTATATAGCTAAGTTACGGAACCCTCGGTGCGCGAGTCCGACTCGCACTTGACCGGTTCTATTGATTAGAACAATTGGTTGACTAATTGCAATGGAAGAAACGTAAGATTTTAAGTCTTACTCAGAACTTTCAAACAAAAAACCCACAAGAAAATTCGTTCAGCAGTTTTTTCGTCCATTGCGTACAAACAGATAAGGATGCAAAAAAAAAAGAAATTGAATTGTTAGACTTTCAAAAAACCGAATACAAAAGATTTTTTTTGGCGGCTTTGAAATAATATAAAAATATTGGATTTGTATTTTATTCTTAAAACATCTTTCGTATCCGTATAATTAGAGGTTTTCAAGAAAGCTTTGTGTTCATAGAAGTGTCCATTTGTGAGCACATTTATTTCACCTTCGGATGATACGAGTGAAAATTGTATATTTTCCTTGTAATTTCTAAGTATCACCCGAAACAGAAAAACACATTACTTAAATGATAAACCATATTTTGTGAAGGCAACAACACATATCTTATCGATGCGATGACAAATATACTTCATATTTGCTATCTATAGAACGATCGACGCACCACTTAATTTCTTTTGAAGTTCAATGTACCTTACATTTTTCCAGGGACCCGTGCCTCCTGCCCGATACCCAGGAATACTACATGCAAACGACCGCAACATAATATGCGCTCAACCAACACCAAGAGGCCTCGTTGGAGTCGAGAACTGTCTCTTCCTAAACATCTTTACCAGTAACATCACAACTCCAAAACCAGTCATCGTATGGCTGAATTCCCAAGAGTACACCAATTCAAATACTCAACAGTTATCCTTCAAAAGATTTGTTGAAGAAGATGTCGTTTTTGTATCAATGAACTACCGACTCTCAGTCTTCGGATTTCTATGCTTGGGGGTCCAAGAAGCTCCTGGAAATGCTGGCTTGAGAGATATCTTACAAGGATTGAGATGGATAAATGCTAATATTGCTAATTTTGGCGGGAACCCCGGTAATGTTGTACTAATGGGCCATGCGTCTGGTGCGGCTTTAGTCGACTTGTTGACCATGACACCTCAGGCCCTAGGTCTCGTGCACAAGGCTATAGCTTTGAGTGGTTCTGGTTTAGCACCTTGGGCCGTAGCTTACGACCCAATAGGATACGCTAATGCATTGGGAGCACAACTCGGATATGCTGGCAAATCTAACGAGGATTTAGCAAGACGTTTAGTAACCACAGACTTAAGTGTATTGCAAACGGCACTTAGTGAATTCAACTTCAAAAATAATACACCATTATTTGCGCCATGTGTCGAAAATGTACAACTGAACCCTAACAATACTGTTTTGCCCAATGCACCAATCAACTTGCTGAAATCTGGGAATTACCTACCAGTACCGTACTTAGCTGGGTACACAACAAGAGAAGGAACCATGAGAGCTAGTGAAGCAGCGTTTGGAGATTGGTTGCAGGCTATGGAAGCAAACTTTTCAGATTTCTTACCGGTAGATTTGAAACTTGATAATGACAGAGCATCTGTAGCGGCAAATATCAGAGATATGTACTTTGGCAGCACTCCAATAAGCATGGCATCAATTGAGGATTATTTAGATTACCACGGTGATACTCTTGTCGTAGTGTCTGTAATAAGAGCAGCTCGAGAGAGGAGTTTACAATCTGTAAGTAATGTGAGACTTCTGGAGTTTGGGTACATGGGAACGCAAAATAGTGATTGGATTTATAACCAGATACCTTTGAACGGTGTGAGACATGGCGGCCTCCTGAATTATTTGTTCGACTTTGACTTGAAACCTGTTGATGAAGTTGTTATGAGATCAGTTGTGAGCCGTTTTACATCATTTGCGAAAACTGGGTAAGATTTTTATATTATTTTACTTCGACTCATTTTCACAGTTTTAATCTCGATTGCTTCCAAGGCGTGTTTTATGAAGCTCATAATACATGCATTGGAACTTCTTCTACTTTCTCCTCTTGATAAGTCTTATTTTAACTACCATCTGACTTTCCATCCTAGAGAGGAAAAGTGTCTGTAATGATGACCCTCTTTCCTGAGACTTTGCCTTTAACTTACCATCAGGCGAGGTGAGGTCAAGTTGGCGTGTCCTATATATGAAAAAAAAACTCTATTAGGAGATCTACGAGCTTACAGGTGAAATTGGGTTAGCCTTTTCTTTTACAATAATTTAAGGCATCTTCACTCGTCTGGAATTCTGATCCTGTTTCCGTTACCAACAGGAACCTGATCTCAGGATAGAAAGTAGTCGATGTGTTATTCCAAACTGTAATCTATCCCTGCAATAAATCTAGCCTTAGATAGATAGATAGATAATTCTTTATTGTACACCAACAGATTTACAGTAGGACAAGTAGGTAGCATGTATACAGTTCAATGTACAATGGGCGGCCTTATTGCTTAAGCGATTTCTTCCAGGCAACCTTGGAATGGACAGTAATGTTATAAAAACAAAAGATATGGTGTAGTTACCGGCTAAACTTAAATAGATAGTGTATTAAAACAAAAGAAAGAGAGAAAAGTAAGTCTCATCCAGAACGTAATAGAATAACAAACATCTTCGCAAGCTTTCACATTTGTAATATTAGTAGGATAGAATTACACCTCTGTGTGAACGCAACTTCGCAACTACGCAACGTCTACTTAGGTGGCGCGGGTTCGATCCTCGGTTGATACAAATATTTGAATGCATGAATATGAGGAAATGCATTGGTTTGGTCGTACCTCAGAGAACACGTTAATCCGGCGGCCCCGGTTGTTGGAGCCCTCAAAAGTCTGACTAGTCTTACTACAGAACTTCGATATCTCCAAATGGATGTGGAGGCCAGATGGCAGTCGCTTCATTGAAAATATGGAAGTTCACCCACATCTTATTCAGACTAGAAATTGGACACCAACTAAGTTGGTATCAAGGCTTTAAAAATGATGAGTAGGATAGGATTATGGTCTAATTCGATATTGCTACAGTCAGCATCATCAATAAAGTCAATGAACTTTAATATTCCTTTTCATAAGTACGTACCTTATCAATAAACTTCATTACGGTGTTTAATCCCCAAGTACCTGATCGGTACTTATCACAAATGATAAGAGAACACTATTAGGGTCGTTCACATAGGTATAATTAAGGTTAGATGAGACTTAAAGAATTTTAAGGATTTTTTCAAAATGAAAACTTGTTGTTATGTATATTTGGACATCATAGACAGTACCCATCTAGAATAATCTATAATTATACTAAGTATCGGGACTTCTCGCGAATTATATTTTGGAACTTACTATTTCTGCCGACGTTTCGGATGCGTTGCAGCACCCGTGGTCACGACTTGACTAGTCTTCGAGCGTCGAGATGTATGCGGGGAACATTTTTTGAGCGCCTACCCACCATTACACTTATTATAAATGGTTAGGCTGGCGACACACCACACTCACTATGTCAGTTTTTAACGGCACTGTGTTTTTTGGTTTTAGTATCTTAATCACTGGATTCCACGTTCCGGATAGCTTGAATCCATCTTCCCTATTGAAATTTTCATATTTTTTGATTTCAATGGCTTCACGCACAATCCGTGAATAGTAGTGGCGATCAGTGGAGAGGACTTTGGGTTGATGAAGCTCAATCCAGTGATTGGTACGCGACTCAAGATGTTCTGCTACTGCCGATTTGTTGAACTGACGGTTTTTCACAGCTGCGATATGTTCTCTGACTCTCTCTGCAATGGTTCGCTTGGTCTGGCCTATGTAGGAACTACCGCAGCTGCAATCCACTTTATAAACACCCGGTGTTTGTAGAGGTATGACGTCCTTCGATGTTCGCACGTATTTCGCTACTTTGGCGAACGGTTTAAAAATCGTCTTGATGGAAAACTTCCGTAAGCAAGATCCGATTTTGTCCGTTACACCTTTCACATACGGCATGTATGCCGGTTGGCGGTCAACACCCAGCAACATCTTCCTCGGTGCACGTCGCGGCTTTCTAGCACTCGTACCATACCCGTTCACCTCAAGAACCTCCTGAACATGATCTAACTCCTGCTGTAGGTGCTCAGGGTCACACAGGTCATTAGCTCGCTTGATGAGCGTCGAACTTACGGATTTTAAGTGAAGTGGGTGATGATGCGAGGAGGCGTGCAGGTATCTATCTGTGTGAGTGGGTTTACGATACACAGTGTGGGCCAAGGAGCCATCAGTTCTCACCATCAACTTTATGTCTAAAAGGACGTCATACCTCTACAAACACCGGGTGTTTATAAAGTGGATTGCAGCTGCGGTAGTTCCTACATAGGCCAGACCAAGCGAACCATTGCAGAGAGAGTCAGAGAACATATCGCAGCTGTGAAAAACCGTCAGTTCAACAAATCGGCAGTAGCAGAACATCTTGAGTCGGGTACCAATCACTGGATTGAGCTTCATCAACCCAAAGTCCTCTCCACTGATCGCCACTACTATTCACGGATTGTGCGTGAAGCCATTGAAATCAAAAAATATAAAAATTTCAATAGGGAAGATGGATTCAAGCTATCCGGAACGTGGAATCCAGTGATTAAGATACTAAAACCAAAAAACACAGTGCCGTTAAAAACTGACATAGTGAGTGTGGTGTGTCGCCAGCCTAACCATTTATAATAAGTGTAATGGTGGGTAGGCGCTCAAAAAATGTTCCCCGCATACATCTCGACGCTCGAAGACTAGTCAAGTCGTGACCACGGGTGCTGCAACGCATCCGAAACGTCGGCAGAAATAGTAAGTTCCAAAATATAATTCGCGAGAAGTCCCGATACTTAGTATAATTATGAATTCACACCGCGAAAGTTTAAAAATAACATTAGAATAATCTAGACCCAAATTAAGAACAGCTGAACTAGCTTCTGTTATGGTTTCGAAAATACGGATAAACATACATAGCTGTTTGTTTATACTTATTATTTAAATCTGTTTGCGTGCGAAAAATCCCCACGGATATATATATATATACCACCGGAACCAGTGGGCCTACTCCATGTCGGACTCGAACCGACTAAACCGCACGGTGCCTGCGGGTCGTTATTGGTTGCCGAAGAAAAGGTTGATAAGCATATCCCTCGCACCCGGCCGACTCAGGGTCATCTCTCGATCTGGCCCTCTTCTGGTGAGGGGAACACAGAGTCCCTAAAATATCTAGCCCCTTCACCATTGATTCATCGCTTTAGCCAAGTTTACGTTGACTTCCCACACCTACAAGATTAATGTTTTCTCGAGTCAGTGACAAATGATTCCCACTATTCACACGCCTGATACCAGCACAAATCTAGGGGAGCCTATATTCAGAGATTGATACCGGTAACCCTGCTTCATTCACTTTATGTAAATATTCATATGTTAAACAAACTTGACTGTATGAATCAGTTAAGTGTCACACCTTTTATGTGACATTATATAAAGATTGCGTAAGCGAACACGTTTCTGCTGTAGTGGTTTTTTTTTATACCACTTAGGTAAGTGGTTACCGTGGCCTATGGACGTGTGTAACACTAGAAAGGCCACACTCGCGCTGTCGACCCCGTAAGCACTGAGTATCTGTGCCGTCAATTTAGAGGACAAAGCAGGACAAGCTTTGAGTCATCCCACTGACAGCACAAATTCTCCAGTGAGTTCTGGCTACCCTACTCACCGCTGGGAACACAACACGAAGTTATTATAACCGCGGTATTCTGTAGGTCGGAGATACTTCCCCAGTTGGACTGCTCAATAGGGCGGAAATACCGCCGTGTTCTAACTTTAAATAAAATTAAGTTTAAATAAAAACTAGCTGTGGTCAGAATTCCGAACGTTTGAATCAAATTTTGATACCATCCCCTCAATCCTCAACATAATTATATAACATATACCTTCATTAAAATTGGGATATTGGGATATTTACTATGATTTGTTTTGAGTTTCTGTTATTTCGGCTTTCCTGGTTCAGAAGCTGGCAATCGCAATCCAGCGAGGAAACGCGGCAAACGCGATGGGTCTTTGCACCGGGAGCGTTCAGAGACGGGTTACTCGATTACTCTGTAGTACAACAGACGTTATATTATGAATTCTTTTTATTTCGACACTGTTCCTTCGAAACGGCGCTTGCAACAGTGTCGAAATATCGAAAATGTGTATCGAATAAATGATGAATAACCCGAAAAACTGATGATAAATTGAATATTCATAAAGAGGATAAGTCGTACAAATTCCCAGATGTGTCACAACTACCTGAGTTAGTTCGTTCAATCTACGCTCTTATTGCTCGGGTCATATATCTTGAACCTAAAATGTGTATCGGTGTTAGACGAGCTCAAATGATTACAAAACAATCTGCGTGTGTCAAGGCCTCGATTTTCTCGCAATATAGGTTCTTTACTTATTACTCATACATAACATTTCGACGCATATCGAATAATAAAAAGGGAATTTTGATTTGTTAGTATAGTGGACCAATTAATTCTGAAACGCCGAAGACAAAAGATCTCTCGAGTAATGGGAGAAATTCGGGATAATAGCGTTCGCGTGGCAAATACTAATTCTGCACAAGATTGCGTGTGAGCTAGATAACACTTTATGGCTTTGTGTGAAGGTCGCTATTCGGTTAAATGTCGTTTTAGAGTGCGTCTTTTGTAAGAAATAATAGTAGTAGTTCTGTGGCGTAGGTTTGGAAGTCAAATATTTAACAAGTAAAATGAGAAGTGAGAATTAATATTGAAATTCTATTTTAAGTCATTCGAACGCCACTGCTAGTTTTACCAAAGCTTGTTTTGGAACTCGATCTCACTGTTCCTCTAGATTTGGTTTACATACATACATATAACCACGCCTTTATCCTCGGAGGGTTAGGCAGAGGTAAATTAACACCCACATTTCACCAATCAATCAATAAATTTTTAAGGAGGTAGGACACGGCGGTATTTCCGCCCGATTGAGCAGTTCGACTGGGGTAGTACCTCCGCCCTACAGAATACCGCGACTTCGTATTGTGTTCCCAGCGGTGAGTAGGGTAGCCAGAGCTCACTGGAGAATTTGTACTGTCAGTGGGAAGACTAAAGGCTTGTCCTGCTTTATCTTCTACTGACGGCACAGAAACTCTGTTTTTACAGTGTTGGCAGCGCGACTGTGACTCCTCTGGTGTTACAGACATCCATAGGTCACGGTAACCACTTTCCATCAGGGAGGCCGTGTGCTTGGCTGCCAACTAAATGGTACAATTTTTTAAAAAAAAAACATTAAATTTGGTCCCACCTAATAGGGGGTGAGCCTATTACCGTCTGCCGGGCACTATTGTTGACTCAAACCATGCATCTGAGGCTGAGTCTGGGCTGTATATATCTGCCTGATGTTAAACAGCCCTATCTCTTAGTCGCATTGTACGACACCGCATGGGAAGAGATGGGGTGGTCCACTCTGCCGGGAACCACGCGGAGATTGGCTTATGCTCCGTAAATCTTGATTTACATACAAACTGTACCTAATAATTTTATGGGTACCAACCAAGATTTTGTCATACCATTGCATGCCACATTAATACCTCTATACATTTTTTTTTCTTACGTGCGCTAAATCCCCACGGATACCTCCCCACCGGAGCCGGCGAAGGAGGTTATGTCGGACTCGAACCGACTAAAACGCACGCCGCCTGTGGGTCGCTTTGGTTGCCGAAGGTGAGGTTGACAGGCATATCCCTCGCACCCCGGCCGACCCAGGGCCATCTCTCATGATCTGGCCCTCTTCTCGGGTGTGGGGACTACAGAGTCCCCAACTCGTCCCCGGAAACGGGGAGGCGCGCCACGCGCGCCACCGCCGCGGCAATACTTCTATACTAATATTTTAATGCGAAAGTAACTCTGTCTGCTTGTCTGTCTGTCTGTTTGTATACACTACTGCTACTCTTTCGCGCCTAAAACGCTGAAACGATTTTGAGAACATTTGGTATAGGGATAGATTAGACTTTGAAAAAAGCCATAGGATATGTTTGGTCACGATAACTGAAATCCATGCAGGCGGAAAGCCGCGGGTAGCAGTTAGTTAAGCCATAAAAAAATATATTTACGCCAAAAAATTGCTGACATTCAGAAAACTGTCAATAGAATTCGTATTTTTTTTTATACTACTTAGGTGGCAGATATGCACACGGCCCACCTAATGAGAAGTGATTACCGTGGCTTATGGGCGTATGCAATACCAGAGGAAAAACTCGTTTTTTTATACAACTAAGGTGACAGACAAGCACACGACCCACCTGATGGAAAGTGTTTACCATGACCTATGAACGTGTGTAACACCAGTGGATTATATCCGTGCTGTCGACCCTGTAACAACAGGGATTTTATGTGCCCTCAGTGTAGAACACAAAATCAGGACAAGCCTTTGGTCTTCCCACTGTCAGCATAAATACTCTCAAGTGAGCTCTGGCTACCCTATTTACCACCGGGAACACAACAAGAGGTTATTATAGCCGTGGTATTCTGTAGGGTGGAGGTACTTCCCCAGTCGGACTGCTGAATTCGGACGGGAATACCGTCGTGTCGTGCTGCGGACCCTGAAAAACCTTCTAATGCCCTTCTTGAAGGATCCCATATTGTAGTCGCTTAGGAAAACCGCAGCAGGGAGTTCATTCCACAGCTTGAGCGGGCGTTGGATGCATGGGATGACATTTGATAATTTATTTTCCGATTTTCCAGAACTCCTAACCTCGTCAGCGCCAACTTCACCCCCAGCTGGGAACCGATAACCCGGGACCAATTGAACTACTTCTACTACGGAGGCAGCGACCTGGCTATCGTGAACCAATCAGCGATCCACATTGAGGAGACCAGGTTCAATCCCCACAATACTACAATGAACTTCTGGAATGATCTACTCACCAAGTATTATGAGCCTCCGAGACCTGTGAGTTCTGCTGGGAAAGTCTTTAGCAGTATTATTTTCGTTATGGTTTGTCAATTATTGATGGGCTTCTTTTAAATTGTTAGTTTGAGGTTTAAGACGGATTTCAAAAGTAAAAAAAAATGCTTTTGAATTAATTTTTCAAGCATTTAGTATGATAACTATTTAAATCGATTAAGGTATAGAAAAAATTGGTTCAGGCGGGATTTGAACCCGCGATCTTTCCCTTACAGGGGGAACACTCTGAAAACTAAGCCACAGTCCACATCCGTCTTACGGCAACGGTGGGAGACACCTACCGATATTTGTACGAACTATTTTTCTACACCTTAATTAATTCGTTAAAAAAAACTGCGTTTGAGTTTATTTCATTTATTATCATTAATGATATTATTACGCAGTTTAGTTTGATTTATCATTGATGAAATCCGTTCTTCAGAGGTCTGATTCAGTAACACAAACTATACAAAACGTTTGATTGCAATTCGATTATAAAGGAAACTTAGAATATCTTTGATATGTGTATCAAAACATAGCATACCTACTTATAGTTATCGGGATGTTTATCATGTGTTTCCAGTGGTGAGTAGGGTAGCCAGAGCTCACTGGAGAATTTGTACTGTCAAAGGGATGACTAAAGGCTTGTCTTGCTTTGTCCTCTACACTGACAGCACAGAAACTCTGTGCTTAACAGGGTCGGTAGCGCGAGTGTGGCTCTTTTAACCACCAGGTGGGTGGTGGTGTAACCACTTACCATCAGGTGGGCCGTGCGCTTGTCTGCCACTTAAGTTGTATAAAAAAAAATATATATTATTCCGAGTTTCCGATATTTCGACGTTGTTGCAAGCACCGCCAATATGCCAGTTCCTCCGTGATCATGGTGCTTGAAATATCGTAAACTCAGAACAATACGACATGGTAAATATCCCGATAACTTTAATACTAATGTAAGTGACCATGATAGTTTAAAAACATATCTACGTTTTCAAAAGGTTATTAAAAGCCTTAGAATCAATCGTAATTAAATCAATGCTCGGATCATGTTCGTAACTGTATACTATTTTAAATATTAATTTTATAAGTATTAGTAAGTTTTGAAATCACAAGCTTTTAAAACCTAATTTATTGAATCGGGAACTAGAATCCAGATTGCATTTTAAGTTTTCAGTGAGTATGTTTAATCATGTTAAGTAACTAGTTAGATAAGTATTAAGCAATACGTATGCATGCATATTAATTTTAAGAATAAATTAGTTATTATAATAATGTGCTGAACGACACGACATTTTGTGTGACGATAAAATATACTTTAAGGTCATGAAAATTAAGTTTAACTTTCAATGATTTATATCTTTTAGACTTCGATAAAACTATGATTGAAAGTCGATAGAAAAAGTACAAGTTCTAAGTGTTATTTTGACTCTATGAACTGCTATTCACTGCCTGATCGATATTTAAACTAGTGTTGCCACACTAAAATATTATCTCATGGTATTAATTCTGTAACAATATTATCAATTTATTGTTTTTATATTATTTTTATTATGACTGTATCTTGTTGACAAGAATGTAACCTAAATTAATAAATTGTTAATAGTATTTGATTTTTTTTAATCGGAATTATCAAATTTCAAATTTTCGTTTCGTTTACCTTCGCCAGCCCACTGCCACTTCAACTTGCTTATTCTTTTAACATTTATTCACAGATAAATCCCTAATTTTATTAGGGAGCTTGTTAAAGAACATTTTTGAAGTCTACTATCACAAACTATAAGAATGTTTTTGTGTCTGGTACTTATATTATGCCTGTTACAAACTCTTGAAAATTTAGAATTATTTTTGCTTACGTACTGGTATGTTATAGAAAATGTATTGTGACACTACAGCTCTTTAAACTTTTCTCGGAGGGAGACTCTTGGGCCGAAATTATAAATAGCTCGCACTGCCCGCGTTTGTAACACAAATATTGTGTTAAATCTGCAGCATTACCCTAAAGGAGAATTCCGTAACTCATAGTATACCTAATACTAAAGCAGAAAATAGAAGGAGCGGAATTTCCAAACACAAGCATCTTAATAGCTTATATAGAAATTCTTGCAGAAATTACTTGTACAAAAATTGTGAAATGAAATAAATATTTTTATTATTTATTTATTTATTAAGTAGGTACTATGAAAATAGCTGAAATATACTATTCTATTGTGGGAGTATATATACTACTGTAATTGTGTTTGGTACACTTAATATATATTAAGTGTAGGTACCAAACAAGTTCAAACTATTACCAAAATACTTTGTGCATCACCCTAAGGTTGACTGTTAGAAAATGCCCATGGCATTAAGTCCGCCTTTGTACAATCATTTTGTATTTGTCCAAAAAGTTATAATTAAATACTCTCAGAGGAAAGGCTGCGCCTGAGCTGATGTGGCTACCGACTTTCAGGTGAGGTCCATAGCCCTGAAGAACTGATACGGCGTGCGGTCAGTTTTGGCCACGGGGGGGGGGGGGGGGGTCGGGGCATCAAAGGAGATGTCCACACGACAAAAGGTACCTATCGACTGGACGAGGTTGGCTTGGACTTCGAAGATTTTGATAGAGCCCCCCATAGAGGGGATGTGGTAATATTTTTGTAAGTAATTCTTTTTTAGGTTCCGTACCTAAGGAGTGGAACTCTTGAAGATCACTTCGTCGTTCGTCTGTCGTCGAAATTAGTAGGTACCTACATAATTGAAAGGATACTCCATTCATATTCAAATTCTTTATTTCTTCAAATAGTGCAACGTAATTACATCTATTTGACGTCAAATTCTGCTTAAAACTAAGTTCACTATAGATTCCAAGGCGCTAGTGGAGACATAAGATACGGTCCTGGGCCGGCCGGGGTGCGAGGGTTATGTCTCAGATAATCTCACCTCTAGCAACCTGTGGCCCACACAGACGGCGTGCGTTTTAGTCGGCTCAAGTCTGATATAACCTCCCCACGGCGTCGTTGGTGGGGGTATTGTTGGGGATTTTACACACATTTTATTTTTTATTTTTTTATATATAGGACACGTCAATTGGACTTCGCCCTGCCCGATGGTAAGCTGAAGGTAAGGTCCCAGAAAAGAGGGTCACCATTACTTACACATACCGTGTGACAATGGTGACACTCAGCTTGACGGCCTCATCATGTGCTTTTTCACTGTAGGAAAAAGGAAACACGTGAGCAGGTAATGAATTCCAGGCCTTAATGGTGTGACAGAGGAAAGAGTCTCCGAACCGCTTGGTTCTTGATCGGATGTTTTGCACCGTGTGCGGATGACATCTAAGACCTGCACGTGTTGTCCTGTGTAGGAAAGGGGAGGGTGGGACTAATTGGAAGAGCTCATCAGAACACTCCCCATGGTACAGACGGTAAAATACAGCCATGGACGCAACATCTCTACGCAGCTGTAAAGGTTCTAGGGTGTTCGTGATCTCGGGATTCCCAATGATGCGGACCGCACGTCGCTGCAACCTGTCGAGAGTATCTAGTAAGTACTTTGCTGAACCATCCCAGAGATGCGAGCAGTATTCCACACAGGAGCGAATTTGTGTCTTGTATAGAAGACACCGCTGCTCCGGCGTGAAAAATCGTCTCACTCTGTTCAGGACTCCGAGTTTTCGTGAGGCTGTTTTGATGATACTTTCGATGTAATTTTTGTTATTCAGGTTGCAGCGAACATCCATACCTAGGATATTGAGATTGTTCTGCAGTGGCAGTGGCGTGCTCTGAAGAGTGGGGAGGGGAAGGAAAGAAGATACTTTTGCTGTAAACGCACATGCCTGCGTCTTCTTGGCATTGAACTCAACCAGGTTTTCAGAGCCCCATTGAGAAATGTGATTCAGGATCCCGTCAAGCTCAGTGACAAGAAGCTGCCTTTTCTCTGCGATATCTGACTGCTTGGTCGCAGGATGTCCATGATAGTGCTATCGTCTGCATAACAATGAACATTGCCGGTAGACAGCATGTCGTTGATATGCAGAAGAAAGAGAGTGGGTGATAAGACGGACCCCTGGGGCACGCCAGCATTTACCTGCAGAAACTCCGAAGCTCGTCCGTCATAAAGGACGCGAATACGGCGCCCCTGCAGGAAGCTAGCAACCCAGTTGCACAGCCTAGAAGGCAGACCAAAGGTAGGTAGCTTGGAAAGAAGCGATTTGTGCCAGACTCTATCGAAAGCTTTGGCGATGTCAAGACTAATTGCCAGTGTCTCGCCGTGCTTGTCCATAGCCTCACCCCAAAGATGGGTAACGTATGCTAGAAGATCACCCGTTGACCGTTTCGGTCTGAAGCCATATTGCCGGTCATTAATTAAGGAGTGATCCCCTAGGTGCCGCATGAGCTGTTTGTTAATTATGTGCTCGAACACTTTGCACAGCACTGAGGTGACGGCTATGGGTCGATAGTTGGCTGGCTCCGAGCGATCCTCCTTCTTGGGAATCGGCTGAACCTACACTTCTTCTTTCCAAGGCAAAGGCACTGTACCCGAACTGTAGGATAGATAGGATAGGATAACACATTAAAAAAAGGCGCTAGTGGAGAAGAAACGGCAAAAACTTAACAATTGCGAGGGATATGCCTGTCAACCTCACCTTCGGCAACCAAAACGACCCACAGGCGGCGTGCATTTTAGTCGGTTCGAGTCCGACATAACCTCTCTCACCGGCTCCGGTGGAGAGGTATCCGGGGGGATTTTGCGCACGTAAAAAAAAAACAATAATTTGTTTGTTCAAAACACTTTTGGAGAGGTGGAAGATGCCAATATCTATATATCATATAAGAAAGAAGAAAGAAAGTAAATACATTTTATTATTGGTGCAACACAATACCCTCAGTGCCTGGAGGTATTGAGTTAAAATTCATACTACATGCTTAGGTCTGCAACGTTTTGAAACTGTGCGAAAATCGCAGAGCGAGTCCGACTCACACTTGACCATCTTTTTATACAAAAGTCACTAGTCACTTTCGACACCAGCTACAAAGGTTACATGTATAAAGGTTTTTCTTTGATCGTAGTTATTTTAAACGCTCACTTGTTTTCCAACAATAAGGTCACTTAAGCAAACAAGTACAATAGAACACGCGATTTGATTTATGATGAACTGAAAAGGCTTTTAAAATGGCGTCTAAGGCAACTTTTAAGAAACAGCCACAAAATTAATAAGAAACACTTTTTTAAAACTACATTTTAGTTGAGTGAATACTTTTTTTTCTTTATGATTCCCAGTGGAATAGAATTGGGTCACTCCATCTCTTCCCGCGGGTATCGTAGAAGGCGACAAAGGCATTGAACTGTTGTCCATTCGACAGTAAACATAAAGTGCTCTCTGACGGTAATAGGCACTATCCAATCCTTCGACAATAGTTATGTTGTCAAAAACACTGTGTGATATTAGTTGGTTCAATACGACGTAGGTGATACTGTTCCTATAGCACGAAACTTTAGATTCGTGTGTCTTGGGTCTCTTTCAACGATGAGATATCAGAAGAATCAGTCATGTGAGCAAAGTGACTCATTTCTTAGTCAAAAAGTCTCAAGAGAGAATCCAAATTGTCGTGTCTTAACGTGCCTCGGGGAGCACGCACGGATCTAACTAAATGATTTAAAAGAATAAAGAAAAAGCCGTGGTGGCTGACGTGGGTGACATTACGCAACCACAGATAATTAATTGTGGCGGGTATGAGGTCTTTGAGTTTTATTTTTTTTGTGTTTTTATTTCTATTTTATTTTTTAATTCTGTCTTCACTCTAAACTGTGTATATGTAATGTGCGTTGTGTTTTGCAATAAATGCATTTTCATTCGTTCTTTCTTTCTTTCTTTCTAAAAATGTATCTTTAGTTTTACTATATATTTGTACTTACATACCGCAGTAGAAATGTAGAATGCTGAACAAGTATTTTGACTTACCTGTAAAAATAAAAAATAACTTAAGTACATAATAGAGGTACCCGCCATTATCTAAATTGTATTTACCATCGCTTTTTTATACAAGTTAGGTGGCAGACAAGCACACGAAACCTGATGAAAAGTGGCTACCGTACCTATGAAAGTGTGTAACACCACGGGAGTTAGACCTGTGCTACGGACCGCGTGCCGTCAGTATACAGAAAGCAGTGAAGAAATAATCAGAACAAGCTTTTGGTCTTCCCACTGAAAGCACAAAATTCTTCAGTGAGCTCTGGCTACCCTACTTATCGCCGAGAACACAACACGAGGTTATTATAGCCGTGGTATTCTGTACGGTGGAGGTACCTCCTCAGTCGGCGTGCTCCTTACAAAGAATGAATATCGTAAATAAATCAGTCTAATGGGCGGTGAATTTAACCATAAATTCACTAAGTTTGAACGTGTACAAGTCATATAACTCCTCCTTCCTTCCTTCCTCCTGATCGTATCTCTCCCTACAGATACACAAGACACTTAATATTCTACCATAATACCTATTTACTATCGAACAAATAACATTCTTATCCCATAAATAACTTCTGGAGATAAATACTATAACTCTATTCGATTAGGTTCTTTTTTTTTACGTGCGCAAAATCCCCACGGTAATCTCCCCACCGGAGCCGGTGGAGGAGGTTATGTCGAACTCGAACCGACTAAAACACACGCCGCCTGTGGGTCGTTTTGGTTGCCGAAGGTGAGGTTGACACGCATATCCCTCGCACCCCGGCCGACCCAGGGCCATCTCTCACGATCTGGCCCTCTTCTCGGGTGTGGGGACTACAGAGTCCCCAACTCGTCCCCGATTCAGTTAGCTACTTAACTAAAGGTGAACAATCTTGTAGCAACATTTTATAAAAACACATATTAATCAAATAAACTAGGCTAACTAACTAACTAGTAGTTTAGTTTCGGTTTTTAGTCTTTACAATGAAAAGATAAGTCGTCGTAAAAAAAATATTAAATGTTAGTCAGCAACAAACCGCGTTGCTAATTAAGTTGAACATAATATATACAGCATTGTGGCAAACAATCGATAACCGCAGAGCACTTTCTCTTGATAATATATATAATATATTCTCACAGAACAGCCATACAAGCTCTACTTCAAGTAAATTGCTTTGTCTCAATGCATTGGAGTGAAAGGTAACTGCGGAGGTATAGTACTTAAAGTCTAGACCAGAGTTTCCCAAAGTTATAAGTCCTCTAGTACAATTGTAAACAAAGGCACTTTGAAAATACTGGCTGTAGATAAAACGGTTTCGACAATATTAGCCGCGTGGTTTCCGACAAACTAGAATTTGGATCACCCCATCTCTTCCCATGCGATGTCGTATAAAGCGACTAAGGGATAGGGTTGTTTAAAGCAGATAGGTATATACAGCTCAGATTCAAGCACAGATACAAAGCTCAAGTCAATAAAAGTGCCCGGCAGACGGCAATAGGCTCACCCCCTATTCCAATCGATCGTTAGGCCGACTCCTTAACCACAAACGTACCGATGCTAACCTTCGAGTGAGTACAAGCAATAAATTGACAAAGATTTATCGCAGTCGGATGAGCGATACAGCAATCGGAACAGCGTGTGTAAAATACAAATAAACAAACATTGATTTTTATTAGATGGATTAAATTCATGGACTAATTTAATTCCGTATCAATTTCATTTTAAATTATCTGATGCCCGCGTGAAATTTTGATCCCTTTCCCCATATTCCCGGGATGATGTCCAGACTATAATGTCAGATACGTACATTAAACATACAGACATCCAAAAAATGTTTACATTTATAACATTAGTAGGATGCAGTTTTTTATATAGAACACGGCAATTTGACATCACCTCGCCTGAAGGTAAGCTAAAAGCAAAATCTCAGAATAGAGGGTCACCATTGCAGACACGTACCAAGTTACTTAGATGCTTTTTCACGCCTCATTAAAGGACCCGGGACTATAGGAAGAAGGAAACACATGAATCGGTAAGGAATTCTAGGTCTTAATGGTGCTAATTTCTTTATCATAGTCAGATGTGACAACCTAGTCTCATAAAAAAGTTCCTTATCAACCAATTTCATTGCTCTAATAACCTGATGCACGAGATTGCCGACATGTAAGAGGTGGAGTCCACAGCAGTAGCAAAGGGTGGAAATTTTTAAAAGAGGGAAAAAAAAAACTTCGATTGATCTAATTTGTCATGCACCATGACATGCATTGGGAAGCCAAACGTAATCGGATTATAGAGACTCCATTGGCCCACAGAAATAATCCTGGTTATTATATACCTCGGCCCACGTATCATGGACCAAAATCGCAATATTTGTTGATTTTGAGCTCGTTCACCGCCGTAGTACCCCATGCTATCTTCAAAAAACACCTAAGAAACGTATATTGCCCGTATAGAGCACATTATGAGCACATTTTAGGTCCAAAATAAAAATGTCTCGAGCAATATCAGCCATTGGTTTGATCGCAGGAAAAAATATCTTTGGGCAGTCTGTGGTTGACAAGATGCTGAAAATGCTCGAAAATGCCTTTCCCAGCCCACCTGGACTTTCTTGCTACCTTACCTCTCTCTCTAATTTTGATTGAGTAAGAATAATAATTTATTTATTTATTCATACAGTCATAATAATTATATACGTGGTATAAAAAAAAATGAGTTGGTCACTAAAAATAAAATAAGTTCAATGTATTATCACCAGTAATGGCATGCAAATATTACATTATTCTATTCGTCTTTTGTGATAATGTTTACACAATTCAAATCAAATATAATAAAGTATCTATTCTGAAACGCACCGCAACACAAAAGATAGGGGACATTCAGTGTGCGAACACTTTGAGAAACTGTGGTCTAAGTCCAGACCGAGACACGGGCACTTTAGTTCGGTAGTACTTATACAAAGCATGTGAGGCGAATAAAGGACACATGTTTCACTTTGCCCAAAATGAAGAAAAGAAACCAAATATAAGAAAAGTGTCAGAAGAAGTTGGTGACAAGTATAACGAGAACTAACTATACTTATCTGTTACTGCCAAACTTATTATTAACCAACTACATAAAGGGCGATGTTCTATATTTGTCTGAATATTTTAAATACAATACTAGCTGTTGCCCACGGCTCCACGAAATTAAGCCAAAAGCATAGTTTAATATTAGATCTTTACCTATGAAATTGCCGAAATTTTCTTACAGATTCATGAGTTCGTTATTCCTGTAATTTAATAGCTACATATTTTTATAAAGGTACCGATCTGTCATTCTCAAATTAAAACCAACAGTTTTTTATCGTGCGAAAAATCCCCACGGATACACCTCTCCACCAGAGCCGGTGATGGAGGTTAATGCATACTGTTTTATTGGAAATCAAAGACAATTAGGCGGCCTCCTTGAATTCTCAAAATTGATAACATTATTGTAAATTTACATTTCGATCAAACAACAAAGCTCAAGTTAACAAGAAGAGATAAAATTTCAGCAAATCCGTTATTTTCTTCCTCTGTATTTTAATAAAATCCAGCCAAGTCTGGAATAGGAAACAGAAAAATCCTTTCACTAAGAATGCTGATTTAAAATCGTTTACAGAAATTGCTGCGAAAGAACGTAGATATCAGATATAGCTCTATCCATAGATTTGTGTATAAACAGAATACTGTCTCTACCTACTCAATCCCGGGTCCTTTAAGCGGGGCGTGAAAAACCATATGATGAGGCCGTCAAACTGAGTGTCACCATTATAACATGGTATATGTAAGTAATGGTGACCCTCTTTTCTGAGCCTTTGCTTTCAGCTCACCATCAGGCGACTCGAAGTCTAATTGACGTGTCCTATATTAAAAACTTTTTTTGCTCCATCGGCATGCTCCATCTGTTCTGCGCGCTGTGTCCCGCCCAATGCCACTACAACGAGCTAATCCGCTGGGCTACGTCGCGTCGGTTACTTTTGTTCTACTACGGATATCATCATTTCTGACGCGATCACGTAGGGAAATACCGAACATAGTCCTCTCCATAGCTCGTTGAGCAACTTTCGAGCTTTTTTACGAGACCTATAGGGAGGGATCACGCTTTACAACGCATTGCTACAATGGTGAAACTTTTGACGGCCTCATCATGATGCGTGCTCACGCGCCGCTTAAATGACTGTTACAGTTACAGTCCCGGATGTATGAAGAATGAAATATATATGTTAGTTTTGACTATCGACCAGCAAAGTTGAACATAGACTAAAGTTGGAGCAGTCACAGTACACTGCATCCTTGCTGTATGTGACATATTGCAACGGACAGCTTGCGGTTCTATTTTATACTGAAAATTTTCGGAAAATTCTACATTGTAAAGTTACATTTGGGGTTGCATTTGTCAATGTTATTTTCAGATATGATGCGGGAATTCGTTTTTAAATTAAATTTATGTATGGGGTTGCAACCCTAGTCGCCAATTTGAATAAAAGGTTGCAAACCGAAAGGACCACTTTTGGTTTGTCTAACGAACTAAAGTCCCACAAAAATTTGGTAATATTTTTTTGCAATTAGGTAACATTTCAATGTCCAGTCAGCGTCAAAAAGGTCTTGACCACAGAATCTCAAAATGATCTTGAGTTGAAACTAACGTGAGTGCGTGAGTGTGAGTGTGTGTGTGTCTGTGGCATCATAGCTCCTAGATGAACACAGGTTTGGATTTTATTTTTGTTTTAAAGTTATATTAGTCGGGAGTGTTCTTGCTATGTTTGAAAAAAATCAGTCCAACATGGCCGACGCCACAAAAAGAAAAGTTCAAATCCAAGATAGCCGCCACTATTGCGGAGGTGAGTAAAAGATGGTTTACCAGTTGGAACAAGATTAATTTATTTACTATTTACACACTCTTATATACTAATTATTCTACATGATTTTACTGAGATTAAGAGTGGGGTTTTACTCATATAAGTTTAGTGCTGACATTATTGTTTATTGATACGTGCTGTTTATATAATATTGTTTCCTAGTTATAGTGTACTTTGCCTATGACGCATAGCACGTCATAGTACTCCCCCCTTTATAAAAATTCTAGTTATTATTTGCTGTGGTGCGTCGACCTTGTTTGCTGAGTTGTCTTTTTCTGCAGTTGTTTACACTTGTTGCATTTCCTTGATTATTTTGTTTATCTTTTTGTCCATGACTTTGTTAGTTTTCCGTACGAGTCTGGTGATTGTTATTATTATTGCTGCTAGTATAATTATAGCGATGAGTACTCCGATCCAGATTTTTATTTTTTCAATTTCTGCTGCCAT
The DNA here is from genome assembly GCA_963662185.1 of Eilema griseolum. Lineage (NCBI taxonomy): Eukaryota > Metazoa > Arthropoda > Insecta > Lepidoptera > Erebidae > Eilema > Eilema griseolum. The sequence goes on along the minus strand of OY759248.1, from coordinate 5,739,217 downwards.
GTGTGTGTTCTTTTCTGCCTTTTCTGCCAGGTTATTGTTCTGCACCATGTTTATTTGCTCCTTTTCGTGGGTTTGACTGCTTCCCATCTTGTGTGTTGTTTCTTGTGGCTTGCTGTGGAGTGACTTTTATTTTCATTTTGCCCTTTTTATATCATTGTTTGAAACGGACCGTGGGTCGTGATATTCTTCCCGAACGTGTTGCTGCTGCTGCGTCCCTGTGCAGTCTTTCTACTTTGGAGTTTGATTGAGGGTGATATGGTGTAGTACGGATTTTTTGTATACCCAGGAATTTGGTTAGGCTTCTGAATAGCTCAGACTCGAATTGTCGTCCTTGATCCTTGTTATATAATTGGGGCATCCAAAACGTGTGATCCAGCCATCGTATAGGGTTTTGGCTACAGTTTCTGCTGTGATGTCCGAAATAGGATATGCTTCTGGCCATGACGTACAACGATCGATCATAGTGACGATGTATCTTTTGTTTTGTGATGTCGGTAGGGGGCCCACAATGTCTATGTGTATGTGGCTAAATCGTTCTGCTGGCATAAATTTACCCAGGGGTGATACTGTGTGCCGCTGAACTTTTGATTGCTGGCATTGTAAACATGTTTTGCACATTTCGTAAATGTCTTTGTGCATGCTAGTCCAGATGTATTTTGCGGTTATCAACTTTTTTGTTGTGTTTTTCCCTGGGTGGCTCATGTTGTGAAAACTATCAAAAATTGTTTTTCTGAACTTTTGTGGTAGGTATGGCCTTGTTGTACCGGTGGATATATCACAATAAATTTTGGTATTATTGTTTTGTACTGGTACCTGTGTTATTTTTAGTGACCTATTTTGTTTTAGTATTGTTAACTCCGGGTCACAGTCTTGGTATTTTTTTACCTCTTGCCAGTTGAGAATTTGGGGTAGTTCTATTGTTTCTATTACCCGTGATAGTGCGTCGGCTACCACGTTTTCGCTGCCCGTGACGTGCCTTATGTCTGTGCTGAATTGTGCAATATATTCTAGGTACCTTATTCTTCTAGGGGATTCATCCACTGATTGCTTCTTGTCGAATGCATGAATCAGTGGCTTATGATCAGTGTATATTGTAAATGTGCGACCTTCTATTAGTCGTCTAAAGTTTTTTATTGCCATGTAAATACCGAGTAGTTCTCGATCGTATGTGGAATATTTTGTTTGTGTCTCGCTTAACCCTTTTGAAAAAAATGATATGGGTTTCCATTTTCCTTGAACTTTTTGTTGAAGTACGGCGCCTACACATTTTAAACTAGCATCTGTCATAATGGCTAGTGGTGTGTCTGTTTCCGGAAATGCGAGTGTTGTGACATCTCTTATGTCCTGTTTGCAGTGTTCGAATGCTTGGTTAGCTTCCGTATTCCACTCGATTGGCGTATTGTCATTCTTTTTGCAGTTTATTAAGTATTTGTTGAGCGGAGCTTGGTGTCCGGCGGCGTGTGGGATGCTACTTCTGTAGAAATTCATCATTCCCAAAAATCGACGTAGCTCCTTTACCACCTTTGGCTTTGGGTATTCGTTTATTACTCGTACTTTCTCAGACGTGGGGGTGATTCCTTGGCTCGTTATATGATAACCTAAGAAATCTATCTCTGTCTTTTCGAATTCGCATTTGCTCGTATTGATTGAGATGCCGTTTTTACTTAGGCGAGTGAATACTTCCTCTAGTTGAACGTAATGTTGTTCGGTATTTTGACTTGCTATGAGTATGTCGTCCACGAAAACATATATATAGTCCAGGTCTCTAAACAGGGAGTCCATAAACCTCTGGAACGTTTGGGCTGAATTTCTGAGGCCAAATGGCATGTAATTCCAGTGAAATAAACCCATTTGCGTGATTATTGCGGTCTTTTCTGGTTCCGCAACAGGGATTTGGTGGAACGCCTTCTTTATATCAATTTTGCTGAATATTGTTTTTCCACTTGCGATGTATGTAAAGTCTAACAGTCTTGGCAAGGGATATCTGTCGGGAACTGTTATTTTATTTAACGCGCGGTAGTCTCCGCATGGCCTCCATTCCCCATTCTTTTTCTTTACCATGTGGAGAGGCGATGCCCAAGGACTACTGGAAGGTTCTAATATTCCTAAGTTTATTAGCTCTTGGAATTCCTTTTTTGCTGCCTTATATTTGTCGGGTGGTAGTGGGCGCGCGCGGGCATAAACTGGAGGACCTTTTGTTATGATGTGATGCTGTATTCCATGTTCTGTGGGTTTTTTAAGTGGTGTTGGTCTAGTGACGTTTACGTATTTCTCTAGCAGGTGCTTTATATGTTCGGGTAATTTCGCGTCGATGGATCTAATTGAAGGCATGTGTGTTGCTCTTGCAATTTTCGCATGCGTCGTTAATTTTGTTTCTTGGTCGATCAGCCTTTTGCCGTATAGATCCACTAATAATCTGTGGTGCTCTAGGAAATCAGCTCCTAAGATAGGCATTTTTACATCGGCGATTACAAACGTCCAAGTAAAAGGTCTGCGTAACCCCAGATTTAGCGTTAATGTGCTTTCGCCATAAGTTTCAATAGTTGACCCGTTTGCGGCATACAGTTTGTAGTTGCTTGGGTTTTTCTTACCCTGTGCGTTTTGTAATACAGAAATATTTGCTCCCGTGTCTACTAAAAACCTATAACCACTGTTTGAGTCGGTTATAGTTAGACGGTTGGCGGGGTGTATGGCACAGAGTCCCGTCTTATTCTGCGCTAGTTCTCGTTTCCCGAATTTTTATCGGTTTTATTTATCCACGAGCACGGCTGATCGCATTTATATGCTTTTGTTTTGAATCGTCTGTGATAATAACATAGCCGTGTACGTGACCGTGAGCGTGATTGCGACCTTGCTCGGAATTTGCTGCGTTGCATCGGTCGGCGATTACTCATACCGCGGAGCTCGTTTATTTCAACTCGCATAGCTGCAATTTGTGACGTTAGCATTGTTATTAAGTTAACGTCGGCGGATTCCTGTGACGAGTTGTTTGTTTTGGTTTTATAGCGCATATTTTCATAAATTCGGTCCGCCATTTCGCATAATTTTGTGAGGTCGAGGTCTTCGGAGACTGCCAATATGGAGGTGATTGATACCGGAAGCTGTCTGAACCATAATAATCTGATGGTATCTTCGGTCATTTTGTCGCAGCTGGCTTCTTTCATTTTTCTCAACAGCTGTGATGGTGTTGAGTCACCTAGGTCCATCTCCGAAAGCAATTTGTGGAAGCGTCGTTGCTCGCTTTCCTCATAGCACGCAATTAATCTTTCCTTGATTTTAAGGTACTTGTCTGCGTTTGGCGGTGACGTCAGGATGTCGCTGACTTGATGTACGACCTCTTTTGGTAATTTTGCGATGACGCTGTTATATTTATATTCGTCACCTTGTTTTTGGGAGGCTACGATGGCCTCGAATTGCGCGAACCATAAGCGCGGTGAATCTGTCCAAAACGCTGGTATTTTCTCCGTAATGCTAATTGCAGCCACCACCTGGCTGTCGCTGATTGATTCAGCCGATGTACCGGGGTTTTTTTGAGGTGTCCCTGGAATTATCGGTGCCATTTTTCTAGCCTCTTGATATTTCAGCTGGTTTGGACCCGCTTGTGGGAAGTCAACTGAAATGTGCTATTTCGCTATTTCGCTGATGGTGGTGGTCAGTAAGCTGGTGGGCTGTTGGGTAAATTTTTCCTTATATGGCTCCACCGTTTCTGTGATAGTTCCTAGGTTTGCTGCTGAAAACCTTTTCAGGGCTGCAGTTGGCCTGCAATTATATCAGCACTAGGAAATCACGTCGGGGTCACCAATATTGCGGAGGTGAGTAAAAGATGGTTTACCAGTTGGAACAAGATTAATTTATTTACTATTTACACACTCTTATATACTAATTATTCTACATGATTTTACTGAGATTAAGAGTGGGGTTTTACTCATATAAGTTTAGTGCTGACATTATTGTTTATTGATACGTGCTGTTTATATAATATTGTTTCCTAGTTATAGTGTACTTTGCCTATGACGCATAGCACGTCATACCACCATAAAATAACAAATTACATTTTTTTCACAAGCCACTCAATATCGATATCAAATCAAAGAGCTTGACTAATAGATCGATTTAAAGTCCAAAATAAAAATAAAAATTTATGAAACCCTCATTATTAATTAAAATTAACATTAAATCAACCTCATTCTGATAAACCTTAAAATAACCTAAATATTTTTATTCAAGCGTTGCCTTAGATCGTTCTGATAATATGATGGAGTGCTTTACCAGTTCCCCCTTACCAGGCCCCCTGACATGGTACCGCTTGAATAAAAACATTACTATTAGGTTTATCAAAGTTAAATGGCACAATTTATTTTGAACTATTTAGAGGTTGTTTTTTGTGAAGGGGGTTTTTGAGTATTTTGTTCGTCAAGATCGATCAGATGTCGACTGTCTATGTAAAATGGAATATAACTAAACATTCCAAATTTAAAAATATTTGTGCATAAAAGTTCCAATATGCTTTATAAACTCCACGAATTTCTAGAAATGCAACCACTTTCAGAAAATGGAACCGACCAGTGACTAGAGCAAAACAAGCTTTGATGATTTATGATCACGCTGCGCTGCGCTGCATCAACTCGTTTGGTTTATATAACGCTGAACAAGTCTATTTCAAACCTTATCGGATCGTGTTTCACAATGAATCTCTATAATTAGGATACTCTCTCTTAAGTAATCTAGGGCAGTTGAGGACTTAGGGGTTCCCGTAAATTGCAGCAATCGGGTTGTAAGACTTCCAGTAGGAAGCTGTGTTGGTTCAGCCAGTAGAATATTAATGATAGTAAAAAGTATTTACGTCACATAAAGCACTCAATACGCCTAAAAAATCACTTTAAGGTGGTCTCATAATTTAATTGGTATTACAGGTAGTATGTAATTTAAAAAAAAGTAAATGTACTACTGGCCGTATAGAAGATTTAGCTTTAAAAAAAGTATGGCCTGTAACCTAAAATACTGCTTTATTACAACCACACAAAAGGATTTATTTCATATTACCTTTCTTTATTCTTGACAAAGCCTAGGTTTAATCACCTTAAAGTAAGCGCTATCCACGATAAATATTTAATACATCTTAAAACCTTAACAAAGATTTTACTGCTGGCTTTTATAGAGAACAGAATAAGAATATTGAGCCATAAAGAGCTAATTTTATTGTAGGTATTATATTATTATTCCCAGAATATGAAGCCCTACGAAGAAGGAAAATAAATGCGTTCATTTTGAAAAACTAAGCACACATAATTGATAACAAAAATTTTCACCCTAGTGTTAATCCCAGTGCCATCCAAAGATTTGCTTTGCTCCAGTGTAACTGCGGTTTTTGCTGAATTTCGATTTCTTTTGGATGAGAAGCCGAGATAATCTCTATCAGATATACTTCGAAAGTATACAACATAACAGCTAGCTTGTGTGGCTGACGGCTAATTCCCAAATACCAGGGCCGGCAGTCTGTACATTCGTCGTTAATACTTATCTTACGAAATCGTAAGTAAAGTTAACAACAAAATTCGGTTTCTTTGCGTCAAACCCAAGTCTGTACATTTTGAGGTAGCGACTAAGCGAGCAATAATGTATGGGGGATGCAAGTCTCTACATGTATCGGTGCGAGTTAACGACGGTATTTGGTACGGTGGCAATATTAGCAAGTCTCGACTTCCAAGTTAACAAAAATTGTCGGTTTCTTAACAAATTTCGTCGTAAAGAATGCGAGCATTCTTGAAGGCCCGCAAAGTAGTTAACGTCGTTAACTATTTGTTATTATTTGTCCACATTTTGTTGATGTTTTTAATAGAATATTAAATATGAAATTGGGCAACATTGAGGAAATAAGTATTATATGTTATAAATGGAGGCTAATTTGGTGAATTTAGTTGAGTTTCAAGTTATTATTTGGATGATAATGATGTTTTATTGTTCAATTTTACATTTTAATAATCTCTAAGGTTATGAAATGGATGATAAAATACAATTATAAGATGATGGATGTTTATTTAGTGAATTTGGTTGAGCTTTAAGTTATTATTTAGATGATAATGATGTTTTATTGTTCAATTTTACATTTTAATAATCTCTAAGGTTATGAAATGGATGATAAAATACAATTATAAGATGATGGATGTTTATTTGGTTGAGCTTCAAGTTATTATTTGTTAACTTTTGGTGATATGTTTATGTTATATTGTTAAATTTTATGTTTCATAATCTCTAAGGTTATGAAATGGATGACAAAATAGAATTATAAGATGATGGATGGTTATTTGGTTGAGGTTCAAATTATTATTTGTTGACTTTTGGTGATCTATGTATGCTATATTGCTCAATTTCATGATAAAATACAATTATAAGATGGTGGATGCTTATTTGGTGAACTTGGTTGAGCTTCAAGTTATTATTTGTAGACTTTTGGTGAAATGTGTGTTATATTGCTCAATTTCATATTTAATAACTTCCCAAGGCCATAAAATAGATAATTATATTCTGATGGATGCTTATTAGTAACTGTCATGTTCATGTTTGTAGGACTAGTAACTAACACAATATAAGTTACTGCAGAGTTCATACAAAGATTATCGGTAGGTAGTAAGTAGATTTCTATATAGGTAAATTAAATAAAACACATATATATATATATATAGGTTCATATCTTGTGCATTTATTACTTCAAAGTACTTAATACAAAGAGTTTCTATTAAGTTTTTACAGACAATAAAATTTTCTCAGTCTTCATTTTGTAACATTTTGTTATGACTTCGGCTATGGGTATCCTCTCCTCAGGCTTGAGTTGAGTGACAAACAACGGCTGGCATCTGCAATGAAAAGAAATAGATAGTTATAGGATTACAATATTTTCATTTCGTTCGCTATTTCATTTGGTTCTATTAAAGACAGTAAATCCCTAAAGAATATTACTTTTGGGAAAGCTATGTTCAGTTTATTGCAATGACAGCTTCTGTGGGATGGGGATATTCAACTAGGTAACCAGCAGGAGGTTTTGAGGCAACAAATGCCTGGCAATGGGGCTCCCACCAGGTCCAGGTAAAGAAAGTAGGCTTGACGTCGTGGAGGAGAAAAAGCCGAAGGCGGACCCTGAACTGCGAGGTAACAATGCAATCAGTATAGTATGTCTACACAAAGATGATGATGACAATGTTCAATTTCCGTTCAGTGAAAATATGTATATAAATCAAATATATCTATTTGCAATGGTTGTGTATCTGCCTATTGTCTGCCCCGGTTGCCATACTAACATCTATGGGAGTCGTTATATATGGCAAAAGCCCGTACAGAAGGGCTAACCATCTGTCCGGTTAACAGCTTCTCTGCTGAAAGGATCCACCACTTGAGCTTGAGTGACAGCTGCTGGCATTTGTAATGAATAATAATAGATAGCAAAAGGATTATACAATTTTCCTCTGATATAAACTGTAGCCTCATGGATACAACCTTTAGTTCCATGAAAAGCAGAAAATGCCTGCAGAATGTTGGTTTGGGATTGTTAGTTTATATTATAGTAGTTACTAATTTGCAAGTGCATAGCACACATCTAAGTATGAAAGAGAAGAAACCACTTCCTACTTCACGTAGAACATTACTGTAGTGTCTTGCATGTAAGTTACATATTTGTGTCAGTGGGGTATATATATATTATGTACTACTATGGTACTCGCAAGGTTACTTGTACAATAATTACCATTTTCAAGAACTGGGTCGGCACATTCTTGTAATATGGCACCTCTGAAGTGTTGCTGATGTATAATTTTGGCCACTTGGTTGACTTGCAGTTGACAAGGCGAAAACAATCGAAAATAATGTTTCTGAATGATTCTCTGGGGCAGTGGAATGCCACAGATGTCCACCATAGTGTCAGTTCAGTGTAATACACAGTCTTCAGTGTATACTTGTCGTTAGGCCAAGGGGCTGGTTCATCATTGGGGTCATCGGCCATGGTTCTAGTGGATATCCATCATCACCTGTGGATTAAATCAAAATATAATATATGTTATAATTTTATTGTTATATTGACACATTGACAGCCTCTGTGGTGTAACGGTATTAAATGCAGCTGCTGCTTTGTGCAAATATTTGTATGAATAAGGGTATTAGCATTGGTTTGGTTGTGCGTCAGAAAAAATGTTAAGCCGTTGGTTGCAGTTAACATGTATGACAGTCATTATATAGGAGAAATAGTCCACACAGAAAGGGTGATCACTCGTCCTGTCAACAGCATCCCCACTGGCAGTAATAGTATATTGACACATGAGGTGTTCAGTTATTTGACTCAAAACTTACCAAGTAACCATGCATGGTGGTCTCCGTTATTAACAAACGTCTTCATGTGGCATGAACTGGGGAATTTTCATATGATATATGTGGCTATCATGCAGAGCTCCTGGCCATCGAGCATTTATATTGAAAATGAGCAGAATAGTGTCACACACCTAAAATGATAAAAAGCACATAAATTATACAATTACAATATATTAAATGAGATGAAGTACTTCTAGATAAATAATAATTTTGAATTAGATAAATGATAAACAATGTACAAGTTATACAATGAAACTTACATAGGACTCCACAGAAAGCCCGCAAGGGCGTTTTCTTTCAAGTGATAGCGCTATTTCATCACCAAGTTCTTTAAACATTGCCTTTGTAATGCGATACAATGATAGGAATTCACCATCAGCCAAATTCAAATAATTTTCACTAGCGCGCAGAATCCATGCACCTTGCCGTCGCATTACCATTTCCCGCTTCCCGCCTATATTCTAGAGTAAACTAATTACATGCTAAACACGCTTCAGCCATAATATTTCTCGTATTTCCCTACAACCTCCAAAAATATTCAATTCTTTTTCAAGGCTTCTTGGCTTCTTGCTTGTGTGTTATGTCACTTGTGTCAACTTGCCATGTCAGAGTCTATGTTTGGTCTATATATATGTACAATAATCTATGGTAAGGGTGTTGTGAAAAATCAATCAGCGGAGAGATTTTTCTGTTTGATGAAATTGTACAGTCAAAAAAGATACAATTACAAATTCATAAAGCATAATTGTACAAACATAATAAAAATGTCAACAAATTACACAGTTAACCAAAGAGAATCTAAGGGTAAGAGTGACAAATTCTATGCTTGTCTATGCTATTAAGGTACTATCCGAGAATTTGTTAAGTTAACGACGAATTTCGGTACGGCAACCGACAAAAATCGTAACTTTAAGTACAGACTTGGGAATTTCGGTTAGTTTGCGTCGCTACGTACTTAACATCCGAATTCGGTCGCTATCTCATGTACAGACTGCCGGCCCAGATGTTAAAGGTATCTACATAAAAATAAAACTCAGTGCAAGTGTTGATTTTTATATGTTTTACATATAATCGTAAAATATTAATAATCAGTTTTGCCAGACGGTTTTCACACGCGGGCATTTCCGCCAGACACTTCAAAATGTGTAAAAATTACGGTAGGTATACTTAAAGTCTGAGTTTTAATTTTAAAAATAGTTTCCGTATTTATGTGACTATTAGTAAGCAGAGTGCTGGGAGAGATCACATCACAACAAGTACTCTATATTCGCAGTTCGCGGATGTATTTGAGGTCAAGGAGCTCAAATCTACGAAGTATATATAGATTATATCAAACCAATGCGGATACGCTAGGGTATCATGTCTCTGGCGACTCGAGCTCAAAATTACACAACGGCAGTCACTATACATTCAGCAGTTGACTGCAATAGGCTCTCACCTGACTGCATTTGAAGCTTGCACTTTGGAGACTGGGGTCCAAAGAGTTTCCTTACAGGGATACAACCGTTAAGATATTTTTTATACAACTTAGGTGGCAAACAAGCACACGGCCCACCTTACGAAAAGTGGTTACCATGACTTATAAACGTGTGCAACTCCATGGGAACTACACCCGTGCTACCGTCCCTGTAACAACAGAAAGTTTCTGTGACGTCAGTGCAGGAGAAACAATCAGGACAAGCCTTTAGCCTTACCACTGACAGCACAAAATCTCTCCAGTGAGCTCTGGCTACATTACTCACCGCCGGGAACACAACACGAGGTTATTTTAGCCGTGATATTCTGTAAAGTGGAGGTACTTCCCCAGTTCGGACTGCTCAATTAGGACGGGAATACCGTCGTCGTGTCATACCTCGGATTAAAGAGGTCACTTGCAGTCTTATTTGTAACACTTTTTTTTTTAACGTGCGCAAAATCCCCACGGATACCTCCCCACCGGAGCCGGTGGAGGAGGTTATGTCGGACTCGATCCAACTAAAACGCACGCCGCCTGTGGGTCGCTTTGGTTGCCGAAGGTGAGGTTGACAGGCAGGTCCCTCGGCCCGGAGGACTCCTGCAGGAGACTCTACGCGGGTGTCGTGCGGTCCATGGCCCTGTACGGGTGTCCCGTGTGGGCGGACACCCTGAGTGATCGGCACATGCCCCTGCTGCAGCGTCCGCAGCAGAAGTTGGCGTGCCGCATCATAAGGGGGTACCGCACGATATCTTTAAACGCGGCGAGTTCCAAAAGGCGGCGCGGGAGCGGGGTTACGATCCCAAACCCGAAGAAATTCGGGCCGTGAGATCCCGGCTCCACAGGGAAATGGTGGCGGAATGGGAGATACGACTTGGGCGACCAGGCGCAGGGCACGCCGTAGTAGCGGCGGTAAGACCCATCATGGGGGAGTGGCTAGAGAGGCCACACGGCAGCCTCTCGTACCGTCTGACGCAGATGATCACCGAGCACGGGTGCTTCGGAAAGTATCTGCATCGGATGCAGAAAGAGCCAACGTCCGAGTGCCATCACTGCGACGCGAGCGAGGACTCAGCTCCGCACACCGAGTGTCCGGCGTGGGAGACGCCGAGGCGGGAGCTTGTGGCAGCCCTGGGAGTGAGGGTTCTCACGCTCTCCACCTTGCTCGCGGCGATGGTTCGCTGCGCGGATGCGTGGGCGGCCGGCGCCTCCTTCTGCGAGCAAGTAACACTCGTGAAGGAGGAGGCGGGGCGGGAGCGGCAGCGGGAGCGACGAAGGATCGCAAGACAAGCTGCCCGCGTACGAAGGCAACTCGGGCGTCGGAGGTCGATGGACGACCTCCGCCCCCCATGAGCGCCGGCCTGGGGGTGACAGGTGGAGCCGCCTGTCACCCTGGCAGAAGCAGGCCGCGGCGGTGGCGCGCGTGGCGCGCCTCCCCGGGGACGAGTTGGGGACTCTGTAGTCCCCACACTCGAGAAGAGGGCCAGATCGTTAGAGATGGCCCTGGGTCGGCCGGGGTGCGAGGGATATGCCTGTCAACCTCACCTTCGGCAACCAAAGCGACCCACAGGCGGCGTGCCAACGCTCTGGCGCGGCTACTGCCCAACCTGAGGCCAATGCCTGAGGCCTGAAACCAATTTGGGGCCCAGACTTCGGAAGTGATTCCCGAAGTCCCACCGGCCGTCGAGCACGAGCCCCAGATATTTCATCTGGGGCTTGATGTCGATGAGAGTGCCTCCCACTGTGAGACTGGAACCAGGTGGTGGCGTGCGCCGAGGTCCATGAAAGAACATGGCCTCGGATTTATCTAAAGCCACCTCAAGGCCCAACCGCCGGATCCGTTCCACTTATTTGTAACACTGAAATATCTTATTCCGAAATACGTGCCGCTACGCACATTATTTAGATTTCATCTCTGGATTTGTAGAATATACGGTCGAACCTAATAAACACGCTTGCGGATTTGAATTTGCATTATATGGCTCCATAACGTTTCAGGAGTAGATTTGCTTGAATTACAATAGTTGTCGGGTTTCAGGGTCAGTATCTAGCCATTTTATACATACATGCATGTAAACACGCCTTTATTCCAGGTTACGCTGAGGTAAATTAACACCTACAATTCACCAATCATTGAATTCCCACGTAATAACCCGTCTTCCGGACACTATTGTTGGCTCAAGTCGTGTCTCTGAGGCTGAGTCTGGGCTGGGCATATATCTGTCTGATCCTGAACAGCCCTATCCCTTAGTCGCCTTGTACGACACCGCATGGGAAGAGATGGAGTGGTCCAAATTCTATTCTGCCGGGAACTGCCTGTTTGTGTATGGTATATATGTTAAACCATTCTAACACTACTTCCACCTACATATTGTAACGTATACCTTCGTAACGTTACGTAGTGTTTCATTCGTGTTTTGTGTGAGTTCTTTTCGGGAGTCGTTTCATAGTAGACTTGAAATTGCTTTGGTAACGAAGGATTTTTTTCAAAAGAATATTAAAACTGAAATTACTAATATTCCCTATCTTTTTTTTTTTATACCACTTAGTTGGCAGACAAGCACACGGCCCACCTGATGGAAAGTGGTTACCGTGACCTATGGACGCCTATAACACCAGAGGAGTCACAGTCGCGCTGCCAACCCTGTAAGTACAGAGTTTCTGTGCCGTCAGTAGAAGACAAAGCAGGACAAGCCTTTAGTCTTCCCACTGACAGCACAAATTCTCCAGTGAGCTCTGGCTACCCTACTCACCGCTGGGAACACAACACGAAGTTATTATAACCGCGGTATTCTGTAGGGCGGAGGTACTACCCCAGTCGGACTGCTCAATCGGGCGGAAATACCGCCGTGTCCTACCTCCTTAATCCTAATCCTAATCCTGTTTCCTTCTTTCTATAGTCCCCAGTCCTAATAAACGGGGCGTGAAAAAGCATCAGACATTACTTAGTGTCTGTGATGGTGACCCTCTTTCCTGAGACTGCCTTTACCTTACCATCAGGCGAGGTGAAGTCAAATTGGCGTGTCCTAGATAAAAAAACCCTCCAGCTATCCTAAATTCACGTCGGTAGTGTAATTGCCAGGACTCGAATCGGAGACCTCTCGATCGTAAGGTCGTCTACCGACTAAGCTACCGACGCTTAATATACAGATGTACTCACATTGTGCAGTGCATATAAATATAATATTGTGGACAGTGTCCTCATGCGGCGATACAATGGTCTATCTATAATTTCCTGTTATTATAATATATTAACTACGTATCTACATAATATTGTAATTTTCTGCATTGTTTTCGTTCAAAATGATAGCATCTGTATGATGTCATTGGTAATCTAAAACGCATCAGTATTATTAATTGGTCTATCTTCTAATTTTTTAACCTAAAAACTTAATATACAAAAAATGTCAAAATGGTTCAACAAGCAATGCTTAGTCCATGTACTAATCAAATAACCCGCCCCTGATCGCTCTCTGTGTAAAAGTGCCCATAACACTTGCTGCGTTGCCGCGTTGGATGGCGATGGACAGCCTTTGGACCAGGAACGACCCGGAACGAGTGTCACCGGTTGCCTCGATGAGCCTCTGTTCGATTTTGGATTTTCCTAAATTGGATTGATCTAGAACAAAAAGCGCCTTTATCTAGGTCTAATTTAGGTATTGCTTGTAATATATTATACAAATACTTAAATGTACTTCTTACCTAGATACCGCGGTAGCCTAGTGGTATGGGTAATGGACTGCTGAGACGAGGTCTCGGGTTCGATCCCAGGTTTTACCATGGCACACATCAATGACTTTTCGATGTTTTGTGTTTATTTATCGCAAGTTTATAAGTGCCCGGTTAATGGCAATAGGCTCGCCACCTATTACATTGGAACTTAAACATAAACTGGCGAAATGTGGGTGCACATAGCACCTCTGCCCACTCTTATGGGGATATAGGCGTGAGTTTATGTATGTATGTATGTACGTACTTCTTACCTACCATAGGAAACTTAACAAATGCATACAGACATTTTCATGCATACACATATTGAAACTTTTTTTTAAATTTTATTGAAATTGAACGGGAATCGAATCTGCTGCCTCTGTAGCAGTAGCCTCTAAGCCATCATAGAATTTTCCGAATGATTTCCCCACCTATCGTCACGCACTCTTTGCCACCATCTATTACAGTACATACGATTGCTTGTAGACAGTATTGGGCAAATTTAAATTGAAATAAAACTTGCTGTCTAAAATACCGAAAAAGAAACCCCACTGCTGTCTAAAAGTATGAAACAAGTTGGACAGCCTGCTGAACCCTACTGTCCATCAAATACCGTAATAAAAATTAATGGCCACCGCCTGCTGTCGAACTTGTTTCGTTCGTTATGACAGCACTTGGGTTAATTGCAATTAAAATTTTCCCAACACTGCTTGCAGATCCGTTGCCGAATAGAGCGTAGGAAAGAAGAAACGCATTTTATAAAACAGCTGATCCGTGAAGCATTACAAGTATATATTTGCGGTGGAACAACACTACTTGTCCGTGTGTGATGAAGGTCGGGTGCAATAAAACCTCAAACTTCACTTGAATTAGTGTGATAATATTGTTCAATAAAACATTGGTCGTTGATCATTAAATACCATGAGTGTGAACGAAACCATAGCGTGATCTAATTAGATCTCAACGCCATCTATCGAACATTGAGTGAAACTTAATCTAAATAGCAGTACTGAACAATATCAGTAAATTACATAGTTAGCCAGTGTTGGCGGAACTGGAACGAAAAATCGATAGAACATTGAAGATTATAGTTAAGGCTGCTCAACTCAGTAATGGCCCTCTGAGGGCACATTCCGGATAAACGGAAGCTTTGGCCGTTGAATTATACGGAGTATAATAATAAAAAGGACAGCACGGTTTAATAAAAGTACATAATATAACATAACATAAACTTACGCCTATATCCCCGAAGGGGAAGGCATAGATGCTAGCAGTAGTAGCAGTAATAGGTGGCAAGCCTATTGCCATTAACCGGGCACTTATAAACCTGTAATAAATACATACATAACTTCGAAAAGCATCGAAAAGTCATTGGTGTGTGCCATGGTGAAACCAGGGATCGAGCCCGAGACCTCGTCTCAGCAGTCCATTACCCATACCACTAGGCTTCCGGGGTAGGCAGAGACAATAGCACGCCACTGTTTCTATCCATACACAAGAAAATATGTTGTTAAAGTCCCCATATTGGGATTATAATGTCTTTAGGATGGAAACAAATAAAAAATTTAATTTAGGAAGAAGAAACTCCTCATACATAAATACACTCACGCCTATTTCCCAAAAAGTTTGGCAGACACCAAAATCATGTTTGAATTGCTAGGATTCTTTTTTATACCACTTAGGTGGCAGACAAGCACACGGCCCACCTGATGGAAAGTGGTTACCGTGGTCTATGGGCGTGTGTAACAACAGAGACGCCACACTCGCGCTGCCGACCCTGTAAGTACAGAGTCTCTGTGCCGTCAGTGTAGAGGACAAAGCAGGACAAGCCTTTAGTCATCCCACTGACAGCACAAATTCTCCAGTGAGCTCTGGTTACCCTACTCACCGCTGGGAACACAACATGAAGTTATTATAACCGCGGTATTCTGTAGGGCGGAGGTACTTCCCCAGTTGGACTGCTCAATTGGGCGGAAATACCGCCGTGTCCTACCTCCTTCTTCTACTTAACCACGTAGGTGAGTGGATTCCAATCTCCAAATTGCAAGCTTTGAATACAACGAATATTACCTATTGGGCAAAGAAAATGATGACGCACTTCTGTTAATACATAAATGAATTATTTTTATTTGATTTGTATAACATATTGATCTTCACAGTGCTAGCGTAATAAACTGGTGTTTATTACAACATTTATTATAATAATAACATTGGCAGACTGACGTGCGGTTATTTGTATGTATTTGCTTTGGCATCTGATGTTCAGCCATCATTCCTGTATCATACAGGGAAGTTGGAAGGCATGGCTAAATTTAAAATGTGTTCTTAATTTGTCTAATGAATAACAATAGTAGATACCTGGATGACCAAGTATTAATTGAAATATTTAGGGTTTAATAGCTCAAAAGCGAAAAGTGCCCTTCCGAGATCGCCTTCCAGGAAGCAGCACACTGGAAGCTGCGCCATTGACCACTATAGAATAGGAAGCAAAATAACGAACCCATTTCGGATCACTATGCAGTACTGTTAAGACCTTCTTCTCAGAAAGTCGTTGAGGTACCAAATTGAATTTTTTTTAAACGACTTGGTGGTAGATAAGCTCACGGCCCACCTGATGGAAAGTGGTTACTGTGTCCTATGAACGTGTGTAACACCAGGAGAGTCACATTCGTGCTGACGATCCTGTAAGAATAGAGATTTTCTGTGCCATCAGTAAACACATAATCAATACAAGCCTTTGGCATAGCTACTAACAGCAAAAACTCTCCAGTGAGCTCTGGCTATTCTACTTATCGCCGGGAAGACAACTCGATTAATATCAATGACTCAAAACTATTAGAATGTGGAGGCATAATGATTTGTGGAGGATGAAGGAGAAGTCAGGTAACTCTTGCGCCGGATCGTAACTGGTCCAGACAAAACTGTAACTTCATGAAGTCAAAAACATACTGACATTTTTGCTACATATTTTGAGACTTTCTGCTATTAACACTAGATGAAGCCTGTGACTATTACTACACAGCTTTTTGTTGTATATATAAAAAAAAAAAAACAAAGCTCGCGTGGAATTTTGATCCCGTACCCACCGCTCATAAAAAACTATTCCCGATTCAATCTCGTAGTACCTAGATTCAATGCAAATGTGTTGCTATACAATTTCCTGTACCTAATAATATACTACGTATAAAGGTACGGCTATCACAAACGTGTACTTAATCAAAATGTACACTTGCAGAATGTTTGCAGTTTAGATAACGATAATATTAGTTTTCGAATAACGCAACAATCTACGTGATTCAGCCATGTTGGAAATAGTTGGAATACCTGATAATGAAGGTTCATCATAAATTTAAAACTGACTCATATGTTTTCACACATTCTTTTGCTTGAGGGCACATGTCACTCGTTAGACTTTTTTTTTTTTTACGTGCGCAAAATCCCACGGATACCTCCCCACCGGAGCCGGTGGAGGAGGTTATGTCGGACTCAAACCGACTAAAACGCACGCCGCCTGTGGGTCGCTTTGGTCACCGAAGGTGAGGTTGATAGGCATATCCGCACATATGGCACCCCAGCCGACTCGTTAGACTATTAGAATATAGAATGGATCTTTTAGTAGCAAGTTGAACATCAAAGCGAGGCTAATTCACCTCTAAGGAGGTAGGGCACGACGGTATTCCCGTCCCAATTGAGCAGTCCGACTGGGGAAGTATCTCCACTCTACAGAATATTTTTTTTATACCACTTAGGTGGCAGACAAGCCCACGGCCCACCTGATGGTAAGTGGTTACCGTGGCCAATGGGCGTGTGTAACACCAAAGGAGTCACACTCGCGCTGCCGACCTTGTAAGGATTATTGTAGGATACTAATATTATAAAACTGAAGAATTTATTTGTTTGTTTGAACGCGCTAATCTCAGGAACTACTGCTTCGAATTGAAAAAATATTTTTGTGTTCAATAGTCCGTTTACCGGCGAAGATTTTAGGTTATATATCATCACGCTACTACTTAAGGAAGCGGAGCACTGATCATATACCTCAACAAATCAGGCAGATTACCATACATTATTTCAAAATTTTACAAATACGGTGATATGAGGATTCTTAATTTGCCACTGGCAATCCGGGGTGGAACAGCTAGTGTGGAATATAGTAGCGACAAACAAACATGATATTTGGCACGAAGGTAGATCGTTTGGCTCGAACAAATGAATTACAACGACTCGTCCAATTTCAAAACCTACGCAGATTTCTTTTTTGGTAGTAGAATCATGGTTATCACATTTGCATAGGTTACACTATCAAACTGTGACACAATTTTTGTTCTAACACTGTTAGTCTAATAATTTACACCTTTAGAAGTAGTACTCAATCGTCTATGACCTCACAACTTAACCTCATGACAGATCGTAATGAAAACTAATGTTGAGGTAGCCTTGAGTTGACTCATCAAACTATAAGAGGGATCCATCTAAACTTTTTTGATATAGTACATTGTAGGTACTGTACAGGAGCTGTCCATTTGGAGATCGCAAAATTACCTCGGTCCCCCATGAGCCAACTTGACTTCACCTCGCCTGATGGTAAGCTAAAGGCAAAGTTATGAATAAAGAGGCCATCAAAGTTCTTTATATCGTAGAATCCATTCAAGATTTTGAATATTTCTATTAGATATCCACGATTGCTACGTTCCTTCAGTGTTGTGAGTTTTAGTATTGACAAACGTTCCTCATATGTCCGCTGTTTGAGATTCCTAGGCACTTCAGTAAATCTTCGTTTCACTCGCTCTAAGATTTAGATTTTTTTTAATTTTGAAACAAAAAAAATACACGTGATATGTCACTATACCCCTCTCCACCTGGTGATATATCGTGATTTTTCAACCCCCCCCCCCCCCCCCCCCCCCCCCTGTTGAGCCTCACGTGATTAATGGACACCACACAAGTAAAATATGACTTTTCAAGTCATTAAAATGAGAAAGAAAGAGACAAGAGATAACCATCCATTCATTATCCTCCTGCCCTTATCCCAAGTTTACCGTGGCGTAGCGGTAGAGCATTCGACTGGGGGCGCGGGTTTGATTCCCGCTCTGCGCCAATATTTCTTTTCTTATTCATATATGTATATTTGTATTGGTCTGCTAGTTTCTATGTATAATATTTATGTATCTACAAAAAAAGTGACTAAGTATGTATATCCACATTTTAGCTCCCATAACACAAACTAGTTAGGCTAGGCTTAACATGGGTCTAGATAGCGCTGAGTAGAATGTCGTGGAAAAAACTTAAATTTGGAGTCGGTGCAACATATTGTTCTTTTTCCATTCATCTATGGAACCGAATTTCAATCACCATTTGTAAGATGCAAATCAATTTTTCGAACTATATTCGCCCCACTACTACTATTACTACTAGACTGCAAGTACATACAACTACGGCGGGAGAAATTTCCTAAATAAGAAATAAGAAAAATATCAGTTCGGGAAAGATGTTACTCTGCCGATATTTCTACTCCAAGTTCCAATTTCCGACCCTCAGAAGAACAAATAAAATCTGAAACACTTAGTTTCAAAATAGTTCGAGTAACGACTGTTGTTAAGTTTTACTGAAGTTGACCATTGAGCGGGACAGTCCCGATTTCATGTTTTATATCGTGCTACCCTCAAACAATGATAAAATATCTAGTTTTGATAAAACTAAGGCGTGACTGTGCTCGGAATCCAAAAAAGTTATCGTTATTCCCCAACATAGATAAATATTCCACAACATATATGCCAGTGTCGGCAGCACGGATGTGATTCCACTGTTGTCACACACGTTCATAGGTTACGGTAACCACTTTCCATCAGGTGGGCCGTGTGCGTGTCTGCCACCTAAGTTGAATAAAAAAAAAACATTTTACACAACACTATCTAGACCCATGGTAAACTTAGCTTAACTAGCTTGTGTTATGGGATCTAGAAAGCGGATAAACTTACTTAGAAACTTCTATTTTTGTAAATACATACGTATCAAACATAGAAACACCCAGACCAATGCAAATATTCATATTCATGCATACAAATATTTGCACTGAGCGGGAATCGAACCCGCACTCTCTGCGTTATGCCTATACTGTAGTGTCTTATCCCATCAAAAACATAAATGTGAAATGAGAGCGAAGTTCAATATTACGATATATGCCTTGGTTGTTGACTTCAACGACAAAAGAAATCTATACTAATGTTATAAAGCTGCAGAGTTTGTTTGTTTGAACGCGCTAATATCTGGAACTACTGGTCCGATTTGAATGATTCTTTCAGTGTTGGGTAGTCCATTTATCGAGGAAGGTTTTAGGCTATATATCATCACGCTACTAAAGGGAGCGGAGCATTGATAGTAAATGTTAACAAATCCGGCAATTTTTCATACATATTTTGAAGACTAAAACATACGAGCTCAAAGGGATATGAAGCTTCAAAATATAGGTATACCCCGGGCGAAGCTGGGGTGGGTCAGCTAGTAAGATCTAAATGGGTGCCGAGTTCAATGGTTAGTCCTGAATTTTTTTATAACAACCTAAAATATAATTTCTTCTTATAACTTAAGATAATAATATTGTAAGCCTAAGGTTCGACTTGGCTAGTTTTCGGTGCATAGCACACACGGTGCTGCTCGCCAGTTCTAAGTTATGCTTTGCACTATCAGCTAGCCAGTGACAATACCCTGTCAACCTCACCTTCGGCAACCAAAGCGACCCACAGGCGGCGTGCGTTTTAGTCGGTTCGAGTCCGACATAACCTCTCCCACCGGCTCCGGTGGGGAGGTATCCGTGGGGATTTTGCGCACGTAAGAAAAAAAAAACAAAAAGACAGTGACAATACCTACTATCAGTAACGGTGGAGCCGTTTCAGAGATTGATGAAATCAAATATGAAAGACAGCCAATCAAAAAATGATTTTTTTACTTTACTTTTATACCACTTAGGTGGCAGATAAGCACACGGCCCACCTGATGGCAAGTGGTTACCGTGGCCTATGGACGTGTGCAAAACCAAAAGAGTCACACTCGCGCTGCCGACCCTGTAAGCATAGAGATTTTCTGTGCCGTCAGTGTAAAAGACAAAGCAGGACAAGCCTTTGGTCTTCCCACTGACAGCACAAAACCTCTTCAGTGAGCTCTGGCTACCCTACTCACCGCCGTGAACATAACACTAGGTTATTATGACCGCGGTATTCTATAGGGCGGAGGTACTTCCCGAGTCGGATTGCTCAATTGTACGGAAATACCGTTGTGTATTTATCTCCTGATAAAAGATAGATCTGATGCTGACTGTACTCTATATATAATATTTTTTTTGTCTGTGTACAACAAATAACAAAAAAGTTGAAAATTAAAACCCAATTATCTAACTACTTAACTTTACTACTTTTAACTTAATTTTTTATTTATATTCTTTTGGGAGCAAGGAATAAGCATAATTTAAACATATATGAAATGTACTCATTAAGCCCTATAAGTTGATACTAAAGACAAAATATGATAAGACCACTGTACAAATACATCACTGTCCAAATGATTGTATTTATGATGTATAAAATACCCTTGTTATTTTTAAACTTTCGCGGTGTGAATTCATAATTATACTAGGTATCGGGACTTCTCGCGAATTATATCTTGGAACTTACTATTTCTGCCGACGTTTCGGATGCGTTGCAGCACCCGTGGTCACGACTTGACTAGTCTTCGAGCGTCGAGATGTATGCGGGGAACAATTTTTGAGCGCCTACCCACCATTACACTTATTATGAACGGTTAGGCTGGCGACACACCATACTCACTATGTCTATAATTCGCGAGAAGTCCCGATACCTAGTATAATTATAAAATACCCTTGTTCGAGCAACACCTCCAAGTTAAAAGTACATTTGACTGTTTTATGTTACCCATTATATGAGTTATCCCCGTGGTTACCGGCAGAGTAGAATGTGTGCCTTCACACTGACGGCACAGAAAGACAAAGCCCTCCTAAAAATCTCTTTAAGTAAATAAGTATATTCCTATTGTATATTTACATACTAAGAAGATACAAATTGACACGTCAATATATGTTGTATATATCTAGATATATACAACATATATTGACGGGTAGCCTAGTGGTATGGGTAATGGACTGCTGAGACGAGGTCTCGGGTTCGATCCCAAGGTTTACCATGGCACACACCAATGACTTTTCGATGGTTTTCGAAGTTATATGTGTATTTATCGCAGGTTTATAAGTGCCCGGTTAATGGCAATAGGCTCGCCACCTATTACATTGGGACCTAAACATAAACTGGCGAAATGTGGGTGCTAGCACCTCTGCCTACCCCTTTGGGGATATAGGCGTGATATTATGTATGTATGTATCTATATATATGTGAAGTTGACCGATATACTCGTAATTCTCACAGGAAGGTTCGCACGGAAGGTCGGTTGTTAAAATAACAATTTACAATAAAAGTGGTGTGAAATCTGGACGCGTCACAAAAACACACGAGTATAAGACATTACGAGAGTAATCTCCAGGGCTGGGTGGATGCTATCTATTTGTACAGACAGCAACACAATTCAGCTTATGCATTATTTAAAACATAACAAACTCACGCCTATATTCCCCGAAGGGGTAGGCAGAGGTGCTAGCACCCACATTTCATCAGTTTAAGTTTAGGTCCCAATGTAATAGGTGGCGAGCCTATTGCCATTAACCGGGTACTTATAATCCTGTGATAAATACACAAATAACTTCGAAAAGCATCGAAAATTCATTGGTGTGTGCCATGGTAAAATCTGGGATCGAACCCGAGACCTCGTCTCAGCAGTCCATTACCCATACCACTAGTCTACCGCGGTTATTGCCGCATTATTTGTTTGCTTCTTTAATTAAATTACATATTTACATGTAACGATATTTTGGAAATCAGAAGATAAAAGGCATAAGAATGGTCGGGGGTGACGGGTGGAGCCGCCAGTCATCCTAGCGCGCCTCCCCATTCCCGGGGATGTGATGGGGATTCCGTGGTCACCACACCCGAAGAAGGCCGTCTCATGAGAGACGGTCCTGGCCCGGCCGGGGTGCGAGGGATATGTCTCAGATAATCTCCACATAGTCGGCGTGCGTTTCAGTCGGTTCGAGTCCGACATAACCTCCCGCACCGGCCCCGGTGGTGAAGGTATGCGTGGGGATTTCGCGCATATTAAATAAGGCATAAGTATGGTCAGCCGAAAAATCATTAGCGGTACAAAACTCCCAAGAACGGTAAAACGGTAATGTTGGTTATTAAAACCGCATCTCAAGTCAAGCAAACTCGAAATTGCAAAGTTTTCCAACTATTTAGGTAATTTGTGGTTTGGCTGCCTAGGGCGTACTTTTTTTTTATTTTTTATACCACTTAGTTGGCAGACAAGCACACGGCCCACCTGATGGAAAGTGGTTACCGTGACCTATGGACGTCTGTAACACCAGAGGAGTCACAGTCGCGCTGCCAACCCTGTAAGTACAGAGTTTCAGTGCCGTCAGTAGAAGACAAAGCAGGACGAGCCTTTAGTCTTCTCACTGACAGCACAAATTCTCCAGTGAGCTCTGGCTACCCTACTCACCGCTGGGAACACAACACGAAGTTATTATAGCCGCGGTATTCTGTACGGCGGAGGTACTACCCCAGTCGGACTGCTCAATCGGGCGGAAATACCGCCGTGTCCTACCTCCGTACTTTTAGGACTACGAGATGTTTCAAGAGCTACAGGGTGCCCATTACGTCGCTCTTAAAATTTAATGAGTAACCAATACAGTTGCACAACTAATCAATCAATCAATCAATTAGCCCACCGTAGTCCACTGCTGGACATAGGCTTCTCCCAATGTGCGCCATTTCATCCCATCCTCTGCCTTCCGCATCCAGTCTGTTCCAGCCACCTTTTTCAGGTCGTCCGTTCATCTGGTTAGGGGGTGTCCTACCTTCCGTTTACCTCCGCGCGGTCTCCACTCTAGGATTCGTTTGCTCCAACGGCCATCGGTCCTTTGACAAATGACAACTAAACTAAAACTAAAATTCAACAAAGACAACCTCGATAATACTTGAAACGGTTACAAATGGTCGTTTAAAGGTCTATTACTTCCCGAATCCAGTTTTCTGCTCCGCCAAGCACATCCGGGGATCATACAATACGGATGTGCCGGAACAAACGTGATTATTTAACCGTATTGATATCCCGGATTCAGACCTTCCGATTTGCCAGAGATTTGTCTATTGAAGTGTGCGCAAATTTAAATGTATTATCTAAATTCGATCATCTGGCAAATTGTACAAACAAGAAATATAATAAATGTAGGTATTGTTATTTTACCGGAATATACCACGCCAACCCTCCCAACATTAGGAGAGGCCTATGTCCAGCAATGGACTGGGATATAGGCTAATTGATTGATTGATATCATGAGTTATTACTTGTTTGCCGCGTAGTTCCCAGCAGAGTGGAATTCGGACCATCCCATCTCTTCCCATGCGGTGTCGTACATGGCGACTAAGGGATAGGGGTGTTTAACATAAGACAGATATATACAGCCCAGTCTCTGCCTCCGATGGATGGTTTAAGTTAACAATAGGCTCACCTCCTATTACATGGGACCGAATTCACCTCTGCCTAAACCTCCGGGGATAAAGGCGCGATTATATGTATGCATGTTTTTTGTTTGTTTCAGTTGCTTTTCAGGTTAGAGGGAATATCAGTAATTTCTGTTCTGATGTTCTTTATAAAAAAAAACTATTACCGTTATAGAAATTTTTGAGTTGCACACAAAGTTAGCACTGCGAAGTCAGAGGTCCGTTTGCTATATTTGATTGCTATTTCAGCTTTTATACGAGACTGCAATCTGACCTCCCAATTATAAAAGAAGAGCCTGCCAAAGTTAGATAACTATACTGTGATAAAAGTCTTGTCCATTACCAGGTGCACCCGACTTGTACGTGAGGTTAACTCAAGGATGTTAGTAGGGCTCTGTGCTATAATAAAGAGGATCAATAACTACAATCTTTTATTTTTACACAACTTAGTGGCCGACCCTGTAAGAACAGAAATTTTCTGTGCCGTCAGTGCAGAACACAAAATCAGGACGAGCCACTGACAGCACAAAAATTCTCTAGTGAGCTCTGGCTATCCTACTCACCGCCGGGATCATAACATGAGGTTATTATGGCCGCGGTATTCTGAGGGCGGAGGTACTTCCCCAGTCGGACTGCTCATTTGGACGGAAATACCGTCGTGTCCTACCTCCTACAAAATCTTTACATTTGTGTACCTGACACTGAGAGTAGGAAGTTTGATTATTACTGTAACAAAAATAGGAGTTTGAAAAGATTTTTCAACTGTTTCCACGTTTTGAAATAACAAACAAACACACAGATTTGCACTCTATGAATACTCGATTCCCTAATGTTGCCTATTTTTAGCATACTCGGCTGGATTAATAGAAATTCAAATAAGTTTTGAAGTGTATGAATAAAGTAATTTGTTTTTATTTTTAATTGATCTTTATTGCACAATAAAGCAAAGAGCCAGTGGTCCTGATGGTATTCCAACGGTGGTTTTACAAACATGTGCAGCGGAGTTGTCTCTATTGCTTACGCGACTGTACCGACTGTCGTACAGCTCGGGTACAATACCTTCAGCTTGGAAAAAAGCGAAAGTACAGCCGATCCCCAAGAAGGGGGATCGCTCAGAGCCAGGCAACTATCGACCCACATCCGTCTCCTCAGTGCTGTGCAAGGTCTTCGAGCACATAATTAACAAACAGCTCATGCGTCACCTAGAAGATCACTCCTTAATTAAAAACCGACAATATGACTTCAGGCTGAAACGGTCAACGGGTGATCTTCTAGCATATGTTACCCATCTTTGGGGTGAGGCTAAGTACAAGTACGGCGAGTCACTGGCAATTAGTCTTGACATCGCCAAAGCTTTCGATAGTCTGGCACAAATCGCTTCCTTCCACCACCATCCTTTAGTCTGCCTCTTAGACTGTGCAACTGGGTTGCTAGCTTCTTGCGGTAGCGCCGTATTCGTGTCCTCTGTGATGGACGGGCTTCGGAGTTCTTGCAGGTAAATGCTGGCTGGTAAACCCTCTTTCCTCTGCATATCAACGACATGCTGTCCATCGGCAGCATACATATCTATGCAGACGATAGCACCTTACACGGGAGTTATCACGGAGATCTTGTGACCAAACCGTCTGGTATCGCGGAAAAAAGACAGCTTCATGTCACTGAACTGGACCGGATCCATCTTTCCACTGACAATACAAAAACTATCCAGTGAGCTCTGGCTACCGTACTACCGCCGGGAACATAACACGAGGTTATTATAGCCGTGGTATTCTGTAGGGCCGAGGTACTTCAGTCGGACTGTTCAATTGGGACGGAAATACCGTCGTGTCCTATCGTTTGAAAATCGATATTCCTAATCACAAAAGTCCTTATTAATAAATATTTTACTATTTGAACTAATACTTATGAAAGAAAATATCGTACATTTTTTGCGACTTATTCTTACAAAGACAACAAAACGACACTGCTCCTTACATTCTAACCGCCCTGATGGCAGTCGTCAACCTTTCCAAAACATTACTTGTATTCTTCTCACTGCGCACCCCTGGTTTTCCAAAAATGTCTCCTATAAATTGTCCCTAACTGTTCCGCTAAGTTCTTTCACATTCTATATGTTTAGACTAGCTGATGCCCGCGGTTTCGACTGTGTTTTGCCAAATCGTACATGTCCATCTTTAGATTATACATCTTCAGATTTATTATTACAATTATATTTGTAAACCCTGCACACATTAAACTTCGTTTTTGAAGTCCTGTAAAATTCGCACACGCCTATAAAATTATCGTTTTCTAAAATAAATGAATTGAATTGAATTTTACAAACATATTTATTATTGATTTCCGTTTCCTAATCACGAATACTTTTTTCCTGTTTCAACCCACACGTTATTCGGATAAAGGCGCGATTATATGTATGCATGTTTTTTGTTTGTTTCAGTTGCTTTTCAGGTTAGAGGGAATATCATTAATTTCGGTTCTAATGTTCTTTATAAAAAAAACTATTACCGTTATAGAAATTTTTGAGTTGCACATAAAGTTAGCACTTCTTCGGATTTCTACCCAGGAAAAATAATTTAATTATTTTTTACCGTATAATACAATCTCGTTCCTGAGGCTGGCCATTGCGATTCAACGAGGCAACGCGGCCAGCATAATGGGTACCTTTGCGCCGGAAACGATACGGACTGGGTTATTCGACACGACATAATCACGAATCTATTCTGTGTATTTATGTTTTAATATTGATATACTGAACAATAAGAAATATAAATAATACAATAATAAAAATAAACGAATGAGTATGTTGTCGGTACGTCCCAAATGACTCGGATGCGGTGACGCGTCAGCTCCACGTGCGATATTAGGGCCGCAAATCTACGTTTGTATGACTGCAAGTTTCACCTGAAAACGCTCGTTAACAGACCCTTCGCAAATAAACTTTTATTTCTTTGATATTGTAGTACAGATAGGCTAGGGTTGACTTAGGGATAGATATTACTGTACTGTATAATTTCTCATATTTTATCGTGGTTCCCGGTAGAGTAGAATTTAGACCACCCCATCTCTTCCCATGCGGTGTCGTACAAGGCAATTAAGGGAGAGGGTTTAGGTTTTAATTCACATCTGCCTAACCCTCCGGGAATAAAGGTGTGATTGTATGTATGTAGAATCCTTAAAACAAGGTACACTGACTGTAACTGGGATTATCGTAAGGAAAATGATGATGGTGAAAAGTGCGTTTAATATATTACTAATTTTATTGTTATTACAAAATCATAAATCGTCCAATCGAAATGGTAATTTGGAAATAATAATAATATTAATAATAATGTTTTTATATCATATATAGATTGTAGTAGGTACATAGAACACAATATAATATATGAGTACAAAGATAAGTACAATATTTCCAAAATTTTTGGGACAGCTCTGTTTTCCTACATAGTAGCCTGTATGAAGGAGTCTTTCATTCATTACCAGCTCATGTGTTTCCTTCTTCCTACAGTTCCGGGTCCTTTAAGAGGGGCGTGAAAAGCATCTGATGAGGCCGCCAAGCTGAGTGCCACCATTGTAACATTACTTAGTGTCTGTAATGGTGACCCTCTTCCCTGAGACTTTGCCATTAGCTTACCATCAGGCGAGGTAAAGTCAAGTTGGCGTGTCCTAGATAAAAAAAAACAGTTCCCTATTCCCAATTAATAGTACGATATGACGTCATACCTTGTTATTGCAAAAGTTCTGTATGAAATAACAAGATAATCACGTCATATCTATCATATCATACATTTTCTGACGTGTAAACTTTAAAAGTTAGTAGTATAAATAAAAAAGATGTTTTATATTTGCATAGATGCTTTGTCCTAATGTGTATAAGGAGTGTCTTATCTGTTTTAGCTGATAAATAGTAGTCACTAAAGTGACTGCAACATTGGATGAAATTCCAACCAACATGTTTACAAACCCTATACTCCAATCAGTTATGTACTTAACCAAAGGTAAACAGTATTGAAGCAACTTTTTATGAAAATACGTATTAAACGAACTGTTAATACTGTTGATTGATGGCACTTGGATGTACCTGCTACATATATTGAATAAGACACTTTGTACTTTTCCACTGTATTTTATTTTACACCTGATCGGTTTCGCTTCACGGCAATCTCAAAGGTTTGTATTGACGGTTAACCGCCAATACAAACCCTTGAGACTTACGCCAATACAAACCTTGATGGTTAGCCGCCAATACAAACCCTTGAGACTTACGCCAATACAAACCTTGGCGGTTAACCGCCAATACAAACCCTTGAGACTTACGCCAATACAAACCTTGACGGTTAACCGCCAATACAAACCCTTGAGACTTACGCCAATACAAACCTTGACGGTTAGCCGCCAATACAAACCTTTGAGACTTACGCCAATACAAACCTTGGCGGTTAACCGCCAATACAAACCCTTGAGACTTACGCCAATACAAACCTTGACGGTTAGCCGCCAATACAAACCTTTGAGACTTACGCCAATACAAACCTTGGCGGTTAACCGCCAATACAAACCCTTGAGACTTACGCCAATACAAACCTTGGCGGTTAACCGCCAATACAAACCGCTGAGACTTACGCCAATACAAACCATTGAGATTTACGCCAATACAAACCTTGGCGGTTAACCGCCAATACAAACCCTTGAGACTTACGCCAATACAAACCTTGGCGGTTAACCGCCAATACAAACTCTTGAGACTTACGCCAATACAAACCTTGGCTGTTAACCGCCAATACAAACCGTTGAGACTTACGCCAATACAAACCGGTCAGGTGTAAAATAAAATTCAGTGGAAAAGTACAAAGTGTCTTATTCAACATATTAAACAAATAAACTAGGCCAACTAACTGAACTACGTTTCTAAAAAAATAATTATAAAATGAACTCCGTTTTTAAATAAAACATATTAAACATTTTTGTTTGCCGAGTAATTAATTATGTTATGCAGAGTATTGGAACTCAATCTGGAACCGAACCTTGAAATGATATCTTGTAAAATTTTGATTGTTTTCTGTTTTGTGTGCCATAACATAACATAAACTCACGCCTATATCCCCGAAGGTGTAGGCAGAGGTGCTAGCACCCACATTTCGCCAGTTTATGTTTAGGTCCCAATGTAATAGGTGGCGGCGAGCCTATTGCCAAAAAATAAAATAAAAATTAATAAACAAATAAAAAGACACATCAAGTTGTACGTTTAGTTAAGTATCTAACCGGATGAAGTATATAGGTCATAAGATCATCACTACTAACAAAATATGGCCTTGCCTAAAATAAAGATTTGCTTTTACTATTATCACTATTTTATATACTAACGGTACGTGTCAAATGACCCGGATGCGGCGACTTCCAATCTTTACGTGTGATATTATGGAAGGCAATCTCCGTTTATATTAGTGCAAGGTACAGGTGGAAGAGCACTGATGAGTGGGAGGGAAATTTAACCTTATTTTTTGTAGCTTTTCTTATAAGTTCACTTGCTAGTATAACATTGAACTAATCCCTAAATTTACTTGAAAGAAAATAACTGACACCGAACACGTGAGCCCGCTGGCGACGCGACTCAATTAGACAAGAAAGTTTAAATATTTAATGTGCTTTCGGTTACCGTCGCGACCGGGTGCATTCACCTAACATTTCCAACAGTAACATTTGAACAGTAGCATCCTAACATTAACATCTCACACTTAACATTTCATCTAGTTTAACATTTATTCTACAATCATACAGTGCAATTTCTGAGTTTAACTTAACAATAAAGAATTGAACTTCCTTACAAAAAATATCTTGATTCCAACCCACTTCCGATCGTATCCCGAACAACCAAATTTAGCTGACCATTTTATTTCTATTCAACCTTTGATCTCTATTCACCCCGTTTTCTTCTTCCTCTTAGCGTTAATACCAGTCGCATACGAAGCTTTCACCTCTTAGTCTTGGATATTTACCGTGAAGCGACTGCCACCTGACCTCCACAACCCAAACGCGATATCGAAGCATTGCAGCTAGACCCAGTTATTGAACTTTTAAGGCTCCTACTACCCGTAACGACTGCCGTAGATATTGGTATCGCAGCTGAGACCGACGGCTTAGCGTGCTTTCCGAGGCAGGATCAGATCAATGCAAATACCTATATTTATGCATACAAATATTTGCACTGAGGGAGCATCGAACCCGCTCCTCCTGTATAGCGGCCGCGTTCCGTATCGCCACGCCACGGAGTCTGTCTACTGTCTATTCACTCGGTTTTACCCGGTATTAATTTTTGCAAAGGCTGCAAAAGGAATCTCATAATCTCATACTTGTACTTGTGTACAGTGCTAATTACTCGACGATCGCGACAAATTAATTATGTTGATAATATTTCGCATCTCCATTTTACTTGGTAATTGTTAAAAACAATTTGCATGCTAATATAGATGTGAATATTAATTAATTTATTTATTATACGAACAAAATTTGTATGCATTCAATTTATTTGAAGATACCCTTCTCGCCGCTAAGCTTTACACTATAGTCGGGTTTACGGTGGGTTAAGTCACCACTTGTTATGACTTCCTAAATGGTCAGTTTATCTAATTTGTCAGTTTACAGAACTGACGAGTTAAATAAACCTTTCAATTTCTTCCGTTCAAAGTTACCCTACCAGGATGATTTTTCCCAACCAGAATGGATTTAGTGGGGAAAAGTGGAAATTTTTAAGTCATTCCCCTTTGCTCCACCAGTCGGTCGCTTGGTGGGGCAAACTGGAAGTGCCCACTAGGGGCGTATGGGTTCGCAACTAGACCTCCATAGAAGAGGTCCGAAAAGTGAGTATATCCGAGATCTCGGAGCCCGAGGTGCAAGCATTGCTCCTACTCTTGGCTTGGCGAGTTTACGGCGTTCATGGAACCAACCGTCTGCATACTCTTCAACCCCGAGAGGGAAGGCTGCGTCAGAGACTGGTCTGTAAATCAGTAGGTGTACTGGTTTGCAGATGAGTTTCGCGTGTGATTTCATTATTATTTTTTAAATCAGTCTTTCATTTTATAAATTGCAATTAACATTTAAGTTCTTTCTAAGAAGAATACCTGACTATTGCAAAGCCTCGGATCTTAGAAGTGGGTAATGGAAGGGGCCAATGGTATTGGAACGGCTCTCTTCCTTCTTTTGGGGGAGGACTTTGTTTTGAATTTACCTCACCTAATGGTAAGCTAAAAGTAAAGTGAAGTAAGAGGTCTCGGAAACAATCATATCAATCATGAATGTGATCATCGTTCACCATTGTAACCTATAATGGTACAATTCATGCAATAGTGGCCCTCAGCTCGACGGGAGGGTTATGGGTGTCTTGGAGCTATAAAACCTGCTGGTAACTTGTCAATGATATACGAGTCTATTCTATTTTCATTTTAAGATTTAAAAATAAACTGACATACCTTCACAGGGCCTAACTTTACAGACTGCAGAAACGCAGGGTCCAACACACACTGCAGCATTTTGTCAAAAAAACACACACACAGTCACACTAAAAAGGAACAATTTCAAATTCACATTTTTTTTTACTTGACATTAAAACTATTTGAACAGTTTTTGTAAAACCACCACATGCGCGTACGCAGCCACGACCGCTGTAATGGAGGATTTAACCCATTTGATATTGTGTATAAAACGCTTGTTCTAACTCTAAAAAGGTAAGCGCACTTACTAAATATTTACTTTTTGCAAGAGTACAGTCGGTTACTTTAGTTTTAGATTTATTTTTACCCGACTGCCCAGAAAAGTTACTTCATGATATAGAATACAAGTGAAATTTCGTTTAACTAAACCGAGTTTTCAATACAATTAAGTTAAGCGTTATAATGCAGTTTAGATTTAATTGATCTTGGTTTCTTCTCTTCTTCATTTTCTCCATCTTAGCGCTAATCCCAACCGCATCCGAAACTTTTACCTCGAAGTCTGGGGTCTGCTGTACCAGTCCAAGTACGGATTTGGCTGAACTTCCGTGAAATTATTGCCATCTGACCTCCACAAACCAATATGGCGATATCGAAAGAAGGAAAAGATCGCAGGTTCGGCTCTCTCACCAATGAACTACAATCATTATAGTGCTAATCTTGGTTGCATCTAGAAATTTTCTACAGGTTCAGGAATACAGGTTCTGTTCTTCTATTCTTTATCTTTATTTACCTTATAATTTACTAGCTTTTGCCTGCGGCCCCGTCCGTGTAGATATCGGTTATCGCGACCAAACATAGCCTATATATTTTCCCAATATTTAATCTCATCTGTACTAAATTTTATCAAATTTGGTTCATTAGTTTTGGGCAGAGAGATGTACAGTTACATTTGCATTTATAATATTAGTATGGATGAGAGCACCCTCTGACCTACCAACCTTGCGGTTATCGCCAGGGCCTTATCCACCGGGGTCGAGTTGGCGACTCTTTAGTTCCCACACCCGAGACGAGGGCCAGATCGTGAGATATGGCCCTGGGTCGGCTGGGGTGCGAGGGATATGCCTGTCAACCTCACCTTCGGCAACCAAAACGACCCACAGGCGGCGTGCGTTTTAGTCGGTTCGAGTCCGACATAACCTCCTCCACCGGCTCCGTGGGGATTTTGCGCACGTAAAAAGAAAAAAAGAAAAACAGGGCCTTATCCATCAATCGGCAGTACGTACAAGGACTATCATTTACCACTTGATGGGAATTAGTTATCGCAACCTATGTTCGTGGGAGATCACACTGGTGTAAAAGAAGTGTAGTTTGGCTAGCTTGGGTCCGGTAGACCTTAGTGAGGCCTTACTTACCCCCTACCACCATTATATAAAGTGATGATCTCAATTAACAAAATTAAGTCAACTAAGCATATTTAAATTAGAGATATTTTAGGCGAGCGATTTCCTGCTAACATAACAAGTCAAATTAAACTTTTACGAGAGATTAGCTGGCTTGCCGGTCTTGGCTACAATTTGCTGAGTTTCTTGTTTAAATGTGAATAAATCGAATTTCAGCTGAGATTTTAATTTATGATCTCTCATATTCCTTCCGGGCGATCTTAATTGAGATACCGAAAGCAATTATGAATGTTAGAAATGAGAAGATTTAAAATTCGTCCGAATTTTGTAATTTTTATGTCAACTTCTTCTCGTGTCTGCAATTTAAAATATCTAGATGCGTGACATCATCCTCCATCGCCTCATTCCGAACTGCAATGTTCCTAGACCCTAATTCTTTTTTTTTAAATATAGGACACGTCAATTAGACTTCGCCTGATGATAAGCTGAAGGCAAAGTCTCAGAAAAGAGGATCACCATTACTTACATATATTATTCACACTCACAGACATTCAGCTTGACGGCCTCATCATATGCTTTTCACGCCCCGCTTAAAGGACTAAGTCCCGGGGACTGTAGGAAGAGGAAACACGTGATCTGGTAATTAATTCCAGGCCTTAATGGTGCGACAAAAGGAAGTCACCGAACCGCTTGGTTCTTAATCGGATATTCTGCACCGTGTGTGGGTAACATCTAAACCCTGCCCGTGTTGTCCTGCTTAGGAAAGGAGAGGGAGAAAGGAGATTCTGCTAACTAGATGTCATACTTAATTGCCGTAGTTTCCAGCAAAGTAGAATTTGGACCACTCCATCTCTTGGGGTCGTACAAGGCGACAGCTCAGCTCTATCACTTTTAGAGCTGTTTAACATCAGACAGGTATATACAGCCTAGACTCAGTCTCAGATGCCTGGCTTGAGTCAACAATAATGCTCGGAAATGGCAATAGGCTCATCCCCTATTACGTGGGACCGAATACAATGATGGTGAAATGTGGGTGTTAACTCACCTCTGCCTAACCCTCTGGGGATAAAGGCGTGATTATATTTATGTATATATATTTACTAAAACAATTGTCATACCACTGACACTGCAAGCAATGCCATTTAATTTTGACTTTTCTGCCATATTTGATTCTAAAATTAAATGGCATTTTGTGGAGCGAATGAAAAGATGTAACGAATACTTTTTCATTTAATAATCTATACTAATATTATAAAGAGGAAAGATTTGTATTTTTGTATGTAACGAATAAACTCAAAAAGTACTGGACCGATTTTAATAATTCTTTTTTCATTAGAAAGCTACATTCTTCGTGAGTAACATAGGCTACTTTTTATCCCGATATTCCCATGGGATCAGGATTTACGCGGGTGAAACCGCGGCGCGGTGCTGGTCATTTATAAAGTCTAGAATTTAACGACATTTTTTGCAGTGACACGTGGTATAAAAGTGGTTCTGCTATGAAAAAAATTGCAGATTCGTGAACAGGTTTAATAGGCACAGCGGGCATGACAGGAGTTCCATGCGATTCGGTAGAGTACCTCGTCACTAACAATGCGTTTTTATTTCTTGAAGATTCGATTATTAGTTTTCGAGATATCACCTAAAGTTGAACAAATATTATATAAAATAGTAGAAATCTTGAATTTATATGCTTTACATAAAAGAGTTATGTCCATTACTACAGATAACGAGAAAGTAAATGTGAAATGCTTACAATTACTGACTTTATTTATTGATGATTATGATGATGTGATTCACACTAGATGTTTGGCACACATTTTAAATTTGGTAGTAAAGAAAGGACTAAAAGAAGTTCAAGAGCCTATTTCAGCTGTGAGTAAACTTGTTAACTTAATCAATTTTTCCGCAAAAAAAAGCAGACCTATTTTGAAAAGTGTGCAGAGTTAGAAATGCCGCAGTTAGCTTTACTAAAAGAAATTAACATCAGGTGGAATTCGACCTACCTTATGCTTGAGCGTGCATATAAAATGAAAGCAGTTCTCAATTATCTTTGTCAGAATGATACAGAATTTCGAAGTTACAATATTGAAGAATTCATGTGGACTGATGTTAAATTATTGATTGACTTGCTAAAGTCGATTTACGATGCTACACTTTTACTATCAAAGTCAAAATACCCAAGTGTTTACTATGTAGTACCTATAGTAGACGTCCTAATGAATCGACTTTCTAATGCCGAGGAGATGGACAATGAACTTAACAAAAAAGTTTCTGGAGCCATGCTCAACAAATTGCAAGAATATTTTCCTTTGCTCCGCACTGAGTATGCTATGTTTTCAATTATACTGGATCCAAGATTAAAAAATGATTATTACTCTGAAAATTACAATGATACTGAAGATCCCCTCACTTCTATGACATACATACATACATACATAAAATCACGCCTGTCTCCCATAGGGGTAGGCAGAGATCACAGATCTCCATTTGCTACGATCCTGACATATTACTCTCGCTTCATTCACTCTCATTACATTCTTCATGCATGCTCGTCGGTTTAGAGTACTCCTGACCTGCCCCTTTTCTAAAACTTCCCCGATTTGGTCCAGGTCTTCCCCTTCCGACGGTACCATCCACACTCGCCTCATACACCTGTTTCGTTAGTCTTCTTTCATTCATTCTCTCAACATGACCAAACCATCTCAACATTCCTCTCTCAATTCTCATCACTACATCTTCTATCACTCCACATCGTTCTCTTATCACGCTATTTCTCACTCTATCTTTCAAGGTCAAGCCACACATACTTCGCAACGCACGCATTTCTACTGCATTTACTCTACTCTGATGCTTTTTCTGCCACACCCAACTTTCACTACCATACATAAGAGTCGGCACCAATACTCCTCCATGTACAGCCAGTCGTGCCTTTTCGGACACTTTCCGGCTGCTCATAAAGTTGTGTAGTGCCCCATTCACTCTATTTCCAGCCATCACTCTCCTTTCAACATCTTCTTCATGCTTTCCATCTCTCGTAAACAATGTTCCCAAATATATGAACTCATTCACTTGTTCCACTTTTTCTCCATCTATACAAATCCTACACTCTGTCACACATTCATCTCTTTCAAAAACCATAACTTTTGTCTTACTAACATTCACTTTCATTCCTTTCCTCTCAAAAGCTTCATGCATAGTTGTTACCATCTCCTGCAACTCATCTGCCGATGACGCCAGTAAAACCTGATCATCAGCATAAAGAAGACATTTCTATGACATTACTATTTAATACCAGATACAATCTTGGAAATCAAGCAGCTGAACAGCAATCCGATCTATCGGAGTCTTCCGGTGCATCTGGAGTCAATAACAATATTTTTTCTTCAATTTATAAAAAAGAAGACTTGATAATAATGAGCTGGAAAAATATTTATCCCTGCCGATTGAATCCGAAGACACCGATGTAATAGACTGGTGGACAAACCAAAAATTAAACTTACCACGCTTACAAAAGATGGCTTTGATATTTTATGTATACCAGCTACAAGCGTTCCCAGTGAACAGTCATTTTCCAAAGCTGGAAATGTAATCAATAAGAAAAGGAATCGTTTGAGTAATAAAAGCATACAATCATCAATGTGCCTTTCATCCTGGCTAAAGGTTTTTGGTGATTAATTTTCGCGTACCTAACGATGCTTTTTTATTTCATTAATTGATTTAAAATATAATAAACTGTAATAACATAACATAACTTTAATTTATAATTCATTACGTTTCTATTAACCTGATCCTCAAACGAGGCTTAATAGTTTTTTTAAGCTAGAAGACTAGAACTCTAATTACGCCGCCAGTCTTCAAAAAAGGCTTAAGCTTTAAAAAAAGCCTAAGCCTAAAAATACCTTGTTAGTGAACAATTTTAGAATTCCTGTTTTGTGAGTCCGCCTTTAAAAAAGCCTAGAGGGCTTAAGAGTTATTTAGCCTTTTAGCCTTCTAGCCATCGCTATAAAGCGACGAGTCTTAAAAAAGGGCTAAAAGGCTCAAGTTTTTTCGTTCACCTGCACCCACTCCACACTGCATGTGTGTGTGTGTGTGTATGTGTAAAAATGGCTTTAGTGTGCGTAAAGTTTAATTTAAGAAGGATAATTTATTTTAGTGCATAACATAAAAAATCTTATGCACTTCTCCTCCGTATAAACTATTAGTATGCCAAATTTCACCCTCCTACGTGCCCGCAATTTTTTTAAAAAGGTATCCAAAATTTTCGCTTCACGTAACCCATCAGATTATACTAAATATTTTTACCATGACGTGTTAATTTGTTTGTTTACTGTGCGTTAGAGAGTAATGAAAGCTATATGTATGCATAAGGCAACATATAAATTATTTTTATAATAGTTGTCGTATTGTTTATACGTCAACTTACTATAAGGCGGTGACAAGTAAATAAATAACAATAATATACCTACATTTATAAACGAATATGATTCACATAATGATACAACAAATACAGAAAAACATACCAGTCTGAAAAGTATGTCAAAGAAACTCACGATAATAATATCATATGACATAGATATTAAGCAAACAGAAATATCTGCACAAAAATATGCCACGTTAGCCATAAAAATTTCCTTTTACCAGGAAAGGTATGTACAGAAATTTTATGTATTAACTCTTACATTATACGTTACCCTCTCGTTTGGCGAGCATTTCAATTTTATGCCAATAAAAATATGATGGCGACTGTACTAGACTTCACTCAAAATAGATTCAACCTTGTACTTGGTTTAGAAGAACACGTGGAATGACGCGAGTTATAAGCGTAATGCGGATTATAATAACACTAGCTGACCCACCCCAGCTTCGCCCGGGGTATATTTTGAAGCTTCATATCCCTTTGAGCCCGTATGTTTTAGTCTTCAAAATATGTATGAAAAATTGCCGAATTTGTTAACGTTTATTATCAATGCTCCGCTCCCTTAAGTAGTAGCGTAATGATATATAGCCTAAAACCTTCCTCGATAAATGGACTACCCAACACTGAAAGAATCATTCAAATCGGACCAGTAGTTCCAGAGATTAGCGCGTTCAAACAAACAAACAAACTCTGCAGCTTTATAATATTAGTATAGATTCCTCTTAAATTTGATTTCTCAACTCGTTTACCTATGTCCAGAATATCTTCCGGCATTAACGATCGGCACGACCAGAACAGAACTTTTTTTTTATATACCACTTAGGTGGCAGACAAGCGCACGGCCCACCTGATGGAAAGTGGTTACCGTGCCCTATGGACGTGTGTAACACCAGAGAAGCCACACTCGCGCTGCCGACCCTGTAAGCACAGAGTTTCTGTGCCGTCAGTGTAGAAGACAAAGCAGGACAAGCCATTAGTCATCCCACTGACAGCACAAATTCTCCAGTGAGCTCTAGCTACACTTTTCACCGCTTGGAACACAACACGAAGTTATTATAACCGCGGTATTCTGTAGGGCGGAGGTACTTCCTCAGTCGGACTGCTCAATTGGGCGGAAATACCGCCGTGTCCTACCGTGTATAAAACCCGCTATCGCTATCGCTTACATCTCGTAGAATAAATGGTTTTATCCGAAAAATGATCGGCCGTCTGAAACTGGAGCGTATGTTTTTATTAGAGAGATGCTACTACCATATGTATTTCTCCATCGGCGCTTGAATCAATCTCGGTGCCACTAAACTTATCCGTCGGCTCCGTCTGAGGTGGAATCGGTCTGTGCCGTCGATTGATAAAAATAAACGCTTGTCTATATTTTCGTATTCATGAGCAATTCAAATAACATGTTTTCAACACGGTTTTCCTATTTGTCTCCCGCTTGGTGAGGAGAATGTGGATTTATTAAAAAAATTACGTGCAATTAATCTCCACGGATACTTCTCGCCGGATCCGGTGGGATTGGTTTTACTTGAACCGACTAAAACGCACGGCGCCTGTGGGTCGTTGTTGGTTGCCAAAGGTGAAATTGGCAGGCATATCACTCGCACCCTGGCCGACCCAGGGTCATATCTCTGTTTATGTAATGGTACATTGCCTTCACCTTGCTCGCGGCGATGGTCCGCTGCGCGCCGGCGCCTTTTTCTACGAGCAAGTAATGCTCGTGAAGGAGGAGGCGGGGCGGGAGCGGCAGCAGGAGCGACGAAGGATCGCAAGCCAAGTTGCCCGCGTACGAAAACAACTCGGGCATCGGAGGTCGATGAATGACCTCCGTCCCCCATGAGCGCAGGCCTAGGGGTGACGGGTGGAGCCACCTATTACCCTGGCAGAAACCTCGCGCGCCTCCCCATCTCCGAGAACAAGTTGGGGACTCTGTGGTTCCCACACTCGAGGAGAGGGCCAGATAGAGAGAGGGATATGCCTGTTAACCTCACCTTCGGCAACCAAAAACGACCAACAGGCGGCGTGCGTTTTGGTTGGTTCGAGTCCGACATAACCTCTTCCACCGGCTCCGGTAGGGAGGTTATCCGTGGGGATTTTGCGCACTTAAAAAAAAAGCTGCATACAATGTTACATACACATATTACAGTTAGTGAATGCGAGCAGGGCCGCATACAATGGCTAGTTCATTATACACAATAATAACCTTTGAAGTATGTTAAAACATGTTGCAATATACTTTGTAGCGTAGTGTAGTTAATAACTTTGTTCATGTGCACATTTATAGTGCGCACATGTTTCTGACACTAACGCGGCACGATAGGGTTAGTGAAGTTAGTACAACTCGTGAAAATTAATATGACACGTGGCTAGAAAACAACCCTACTCACGCATTCTCGCACGAGGCCCCGCTCTCGTCCTTCGAGACCAGCAGCATCCGCAACAATGTGACCGTTGCATGTTTGCCTTAGTTTGAATTTTATAGTTAT
Organism: Eilema griseolum; assembly: GCA_963662185.1. Classification (NCBI taxonomy): domain Eukaryota; kingdom Metazoa; phylum Arthropoda; class Insecta; order Lepidoptera; family Erebidae; genus Eilema; species Eilema griseolum. The sequence goes on along the minus strand of OY759248.1, from coordinate 5,699,349 downwards.
TTGTAATCTAATTTTATTTGCGGTTTGATACTGTTTTTATTTGATGTTTTGGATGCCAGGTGCCATGTTAATGCGCACGAGTTGTAAATTACATTGTAACGTAGAGAGTTGCTCTTGTATTTTTATTAGGCGTAGATTATAGAGTATTTTTTACGTAATACACTATTTTGTACTACCAAAGTGCGATACAGGATGACCCTTTGTAAGTAAACGGTCACAGCAACATCCAATTAATTAAAAATGTTTTAAAAAGGGGTGATTTTAAAACTTAAGGTAACTTAAAATATTCATAAAATCTACTAAGATTTAAAAAAATGGATCGGTTTTGGTGGGGTTCGAACCCGCCATCTTTTTCTTACAGAGGGAACGCTCTGACCACTAAGCCACAGAACCTTCGCCCGAAACCATCCAAATTCTTCTATACATATATCCGTCTTACGGCGAGACGGTGGGCGCCATCTACCGATATTTGGACGAACTATCGGAATTAATGAATGATGTTTATTTTTAAACATTGATTTTTGATGACTATCGACGAATAGATTAGGATATAGAAAAAAAGAATGCGGGTTCGAATCTCGCCTGAACCGATTAAATTTTTTCTATATCTTAATCAATTTGAATAGTTAAACTAAATACTTTAAAATTTCATTCAATAGTTTGAGCGGAGCAATACATAATATGAATGATTTTATGTTACAATCTTTAAGAAAACCTAGGTAGATTTTGTTCTGACAAATCATACCTACAGAATATCATTTTTTTGATACGTGTTTGTTGTTTATGTTCCGTGGTGTAGCGGTAGAGCATTCAACTGCTATGCAGGGGGCGCAGGTTCGATTCCCGCTCAGTGCAAATATTTGTATGCATGAATATGTATATTTGCATTGGTCTGGGTGTTTCTATGTATAATATGTATGTATTTACAAAAAAAAAAAAGTATCTAAGTATGTTTATCCGCATTCTAGATCCCATACCACAAGCGAGTATGCTTACCATGGGTCTAGATAGCGTTGTGTAGAATGTCGTGGAATATATTTATTTATTTATAAAGATAGACTATGAAGTAAACTAAAAGGCAGAATTAAAAAAAAACCTACTTACAATAAACAATACCTACTATGGAATTTAATTTCAAATGACTTAACTAGATACATAAAGTATACTTGGGTCTATATACACGATCCAATAACCCTGCAGCTATTTCATAGAATAGATAGGTACGCTTATTCTCTAACCAGCCGTGCCTAACCACAGACGTATCGTAATGCCTACAGTTCTGTAGTTTTCAATTTATTAAAGTACGAGAAACGATTGGCGTATAACTAGACTACTTTGTAAGAAAGTTGAGAATGGGGTAGTTATGTGAAGTTTGCAATGAAATTGTTTTAATTATGGAGAGAAATTATGGGGTACAGAAATTTTGGATGTATTTTGCATTTTAGGTGCAAGTCATTACTCTACCATTGAGTGTCGTACAAAAATTAAAGGAGGTTAGGACACGACAGTATTTCCCTCCATTTGAGCAGTCCGACTGAGGAAGTACCTACAGAATACCGCGGCCATAATAACTTTGTATTGTGTTCCCGGCGGTGAGTAGGGTAGCCAGAGAAGCTCTGGACGGTTTTTGGGCTGTCAGTGGAAAGACCAAAAGCTTGTCCTGCTTTGTCTTTTACACTGACAGCACAGAAACTCTTAATGCTTGCAGGGTTGGCAGCGCGAGAGTGATTCTCTTGGTTTTGCACACGTCCATAGACCACGGCGACCAGTTTCCACCTGGTGGGCCGTGTGCTTGTGACATTTTTTATACCATTTATAAAAAAATCTTACAATTAAAATAAATTATTCGATTGTTAAATTATCATGCTCTAATTGCTCTGAGAATTGAAGGCTCTGAAGGTGTTATAAGTTTGACGTGGATCGGGCGCGGATTTTCCTCCGATGGGACTTGTCAGCCACTTCCAGAAATCTGGGGTTACTCTTTTAACCTACTTCATGTAAGGAGAAGGTTCTCTCACAAATTTACAGATTTATTTTATAGTCGATGTCTGAGCTATTATGATGCAATCAAATAACTTCAGACCGTTGTCGGGTTTTTTTTTTACGTGCGCAAAATCCCCACGGATACCTCCCCACCGGAGCCGGTGGAGGAGGTTATGTCGGACTCGAACCGACTAAAACGCACGACGCCTGTGGGTCGCGTTGGTTGACGAAGGTGAGGTTGACAGGCATATCCCTCGCACCCCGGCCGACCCAGGGCCATCTCTCACGATCTGGCCCTCTTCTCGGGTGTGGGGACTACAGAGTCCCCAACTCGTCCCCGGAAAAGGGGAGGCGCGCCACGCGCGCCACCGCCGCGGCCTGCTTCTGCCAGGGTGACAGGCGGCTCCACCTGTCACCCCCAGGCCGGCGCTCATGGGGGGCGGAGGTCGTTCATCGACCTCCGACGCCCGAGTTGCCTATGTACGCGGGCAGCTGGTCTTGCGATCCTTCGTCGCTCCCGCTGCCGCTCCCACCCCGCCTCCTCCTTCACGAGCATTACTTGCTCGCAGAAGGAGGCGCCGTTCGCGCGAGCAAGGTGGAGAGCGTGAGAACCCTCACTCCCAGGGCCACCACAAGCTCCCGCCTCGACCGTTGTCGGGCTAGGCAACGACTTCTGAGAGAACAGTAAATCTGTAGTTATTTTTCGGTTTTCTTTTGTGTTAATTATTTATTAAAAGTATTTGAATACCGCGTACCCAGAACTAAGTCGACACAGATGAAGCAAAGTTAGTAAGGTAACAAACCAAAAACCAGGTTCACGAAAATCTGTCCGCAATAAAAGACACACAATTAATAACACAAAGGGCTTAAAACGATATTACCTTAAGTAAATGGTATTACATACATATAATCACGCCTTTATCCCCGGAGGGTTAGGCAGAGGGGAATCAACACCCACATTTCACCAATCATTGAATTCGGTCCCACGTAAAAGGGGGTGAGCCTATTGCCGTCTTCTGGGCACTATTGTTGACTCAAGCCATGCATATGAGGCTGAGTCTGGGCTATTTAGGACGGTATTATAGGACTGAGGACTAGTACTTTATATAAGCCATTAAACTGCGCACTAAAAGACTTCAAATTCTCTCTTCAAAGTTAAGGCAGTTATGGGTAGCTTTAACGAATGTCAAGTCATAACACAACGATAACTGAACGCTGCTCAAAATGAAAGTAAATTTTCCTTTGAAATATCATAACCATAATCCAGTATCTACTAGTTATAAATCTAGACTCACGACTGAGTACTGTTCTGTAATACTAGCCTAGGAGTACCCGCAACCACCGCGGCGTATGTACACACCTATATGAAAATAATTATGAAGGTGGAAGACGCGAAAGGTGTATGCCAGAATAGTAGCAAGTGGATTTTTTTTATCTCTGCCTACCCCAATGGACAAGAGCGTGACTGTATGTGTGTATACTTTTTTTTTTACCTGCGAAATATCCCCACGGATGCCCTCCCCGGCGCAGCCGGTGGAGAGGTTATGTCGGACTCGAACCGACGAAATCGCACGACGAGTGTGGGTCGTTTTTAGTTGTCGAAGGTAAGCTTGACAGACACATCGCTCGCACCCCGGCCAATCCAGGGCCATCTCTCTAGATCTGATCCTCCTCGGGCGTGGGAACCGCAGAGTCCCCAACTCGTCCCCCGAAACGGGGAGGCGCGAATCTCGCACCGCCGCGGCCTGCTTCTGCTAGGGTGACAGGCGGCTCCACCCGTCACCGGCATTCCATTTTTTTTCATAATGGTTTTTGTCCAAATTTAAATTGTCATAATAAGTTAAGCATAATTTTCTTTGTCATAATAATAGTGTGCCATAATTAGTTTTTGGCATACTCTGTTATTAAGCATAAATATTGTATATCCTAATGTTTTTATTCATAACTTTGATATGCATAAATTTGTAAAGCATATTGTTTTTTTGATTGAGAAAGCCCCTGATTCCGACTTGGATAGATCTCAAAATCTAACGAAATTTAACTAAAATAGTAATGTATTATTTCGTATGCCTTTAATCAAATCAAATGCATTTATTGTTTGTCACAGGTAATGGAAGATGTTATTACCTAATTATATAAATAAGTAGGTATCACTGTGGCATAGTCTGATAAGACGTACAATATGATTTTAAATTATAAAATTTTAGAATATAATTAATTGAAGAATTATTTAAGCTATTACATTATAATTGGCATTATACCAATTTAAAAAATTATCAATAAATGAAATTATAGGTGAATGTCAACATTGTTTGATGTTTCTAGTCATTTAGGCGAAACATTGAAGAGCTTTTTTTTTTTTATTGTAACACCTTTTTTACCTATGTTTGACGAATTAAATTGATTATTGATTATTATATTGATAGATTAGGTTAGAAGACTAATGCGGGAGCTGAGCGGAGCGAAGTGATTTTTAATCACGTTATGGCAAATGAGTATTATGCGTAAATAATGTTAGGACAAGTAACGATAAGCAATGTTAAATTATGACATAAAATCGTAGGAATAAATTTTTATTCCTGAGAACCCCCGTCACCACAGGCCTGCGCTCATGGGAGGCGGAGGTCATTCATTGACCTGTATGTGTGTATACTAAGTATGTAGCACTAGAAAACTTAACACAAAAATCTGTCCGCAATCTCTTCATCTTTGCATTAATCCCAGTCGCATTCAAAGCTTTCAGCAGTCTGGGGTCCGCTTTACCCGTCTAACTGAAAACCTATCCACAATAAACGAGACAAAAGTAATAACACAGACGGCTTAAAACGATATTACCCTAAGCACAAGGTATTATCTATAGTACTGAGGACTCGTACTTTATGCCAATAAACCTGCGCAGTAAAGGACTCCAAAACTTCTCTCCTCAAAGTTAAGGGTAACGTTATTAAGTCGACCATGAACGCGATATGTTCGTACGTGAAATACGTTTATAAAATTTTGGAATTTACTGTATAATCATATCAACGTTTGAAAGGCTAAAGGCCGTAAGCAACAAGAACAGTTGATGTGCTAATTATACTGTGTTGTATAGAGGTTTCATGTGCTTTAAGACCTTTTTTTGTATGAAATTTCGATGTCGCTTGTACCTTTTTGCTTTTCAACCGTCGATATGTATCCTCTGCGATAAGGAGAAGACAGCCCCTGTTGCGTAACGGTGGTGAACGGGACTTACACGCAGGGGGCGCAGGTTTGATTCATACATACATATAATCACGCCTTTATCCCCGGAGGGTTAGGCAGAGGTAAATTAACACACACATTTCACTAATAATTGTATTCGGTCCCACGTAATAAGGGGTGAGCCTATTGCCGTATCCAGGCACTATTTTTTACTCGAGCCATGCATCTGAGGCTGAGTCTGGGTTGTACATATCTATCTGATGTTAAACAGCCCTATCCCTTAGTTGCTGGTACGACATCGCATGTGAAGAGATGGGATGGTCCAAATCTATGGCTCACTCCCTATTACTTGGGACCGAATACAATTATTGGTGAAATGTGGGTGTTAATTCACCTTTGCCTAACCCTCCGACGATAAAGTCGTGATTAAATGTATGTATGTATGTAATAGTAAGTGATTTGCCTATTAAATATTATGACGTCACAATAAATTATTTCATACAAATCTCCTTGTAACTTATCGTTTTCAGGTTTAGTAAAAAGTAATATTAGTCAGTCAAATACCCAATTAAAAAATTACTAATATTCCCTCTAACCCCTTCAAGTAAGCTAAATTGCTTGTTTTAGGAGTGAAAGAAAGAAAGAAGGAAAGAAACAAAGAAAGAAAGAAAGGAAGGAAGGAAGGAAGAAAGAAAGAAAGAAAGAAAAACTGTTTATTGTGACACAGCATTCAGTACAAAAAAAAACACAGAACGCAAAAAGAGAAAAAAAAAATACAATACATTTTTTTATATACTGTGGCGGGTGAGGTGCCACGTCATTTTGATGCCATATATCAATGTCATATCTGTCAGTAGCAGGACTAGATGTGTCACCTCATGTGTTATGTAATGGCCACGTTCGGTAGTGTAATAGCCAGGATTCGAATCCTGGACCTCTCGATCGCAAGGCCGACTTCTTAACCATTCAGCTACCGAACCTTTTGGAACTGGTCTAACTATAGAACTTTAATCGACATTGTGTCGCAGTAGGTGATGCTGGCTCGACCCTGAAGATGTATGACCAAACCTCTTATTTTTTAATGTCGGTTAAAACATATCTATTTTCGTTTTACACCCTAAATTCTTTATCAACCAATAAAATGGCGTATAAAAATTGGGGAGACCGACAGCCTTGATAGTACATTAATTTTATGTTTTTGTTTTATTGGTATGTCCGTCTGTACGTTGATAGATCACGGACAGAACGACCGAAATAAAATATCTTTGCTGTTATATGTACCTAATGGACTTAGAGCCCGTGAACGCCAGACCTTCGTCATTTTATAAAAGCTGAAAGTTCGTCAACGCATGCTTCCAAAACAGGTAAGAGCGATGGCCCATTGTGAAGTTTAGGTCATGGTGACTTAGGCAAGTACACATACTAAAGGTATGAAAAAAATGCTATATTCCGTTAGAACATCATGTTTTGTTCCCAGCAGTGAGTAGGGTAGCCAGAGCTCACTGGAGAATTTGTACTGTCAGTGGGATGACTAAAGGCTTATCCTGCTTTGTCCTCTACACTGACAGCACAGAAACTCTGTGCTCACAGGATCGGCAGCGCGAGTGTAGCTTCCCTGGTGTTACACACGTCCATAGGCCACGGTAACCACTTTCCATCAGGTGGGCCGTGCGCTTGTCTGCCACCTAAGTGTTATAAAAAAAAAAGAAAAATTATTCTCACTAATATATTATATTATTACGACAAAGTCAAGAGACCACTGTCCTCGGTTTTATTAGAGTTAAAATATTAGAATACATACATTTTCAATGACTCTAATTATTTAAAAAATATTCCATATTGGAACAATGGTATTTTGATATTTAATAATTAGCTACATTAAAAATGTATTTTTTCATGATTTTTGAAACTTCATAGTCGTTCGTTCTTACCTGTGTTGGGAGCATGCGCTAACAAACTTACAGCTTTTATAAAATGACGAAGGTCTGACATTCACGGGCTCTTGGTCCATAAGTTTGTGGGAAATGTTTACTAAAATTATAAAGCGACAGTGTGAGTATTAAAAGACATGTATTCATAACCTCACCAGTGGCGGTTGTTCCAAGTGCTTTAGAGCCCAGAGTCGGCTACGTTTTCTGCGCATAAATTTGGTTTGTTTTACTTTTTCCGAGGCGACGGCAGTCTGACCCCATACTTATTTCATTTATTCAGCTGGCAGGTCAGGTAAAGTTAACATTGGTCTGGACAGGATCCTGCTAACCCTGAATGTGACATTAATTGTTGATCATGAAATCCAGGGTAAAACACTACAAAAAGATACACTATCATTAGCTTATATTAACGCATCAGTGCCACGAAACGATCGTCTACTTAACCCAATTCTTTGATCATCGAGAAACAGCACAATTGTTGAGTCAAATGAATTTAAACTTTATCCACATAGATATAAATTCTTGAATTCAATGTTGTATACGCAAATAACGTTTTTTACAATTGACAATTTAAATGAGTTTCCGATTCGCGAAATGTGATTGCGACTTTCGGATTTATTTTCATTTCAGATTCAATGGTAATGAATATTTTAAAAATGTACTGTAGAGCAAATCTTACAGAGAAAGTTCTTACAGCACGTTGGCAGGACAATTATAACGCCCCTAGACCCCGTTTCTGTTGTACCATAGACACTGTTTTTCAATAAATTTTGGATAAATTCTAAAATCCAATGGCATTTTTACAGCGTTAATGGTAGAATGACAGTTGTTGACAACTAGAAAATTCGGATCTGGTGATAGCCACGTCCACAATTTCCAGCCCCCCCCCCTTACGCTGGAGCCAGTAGGGTGGTTATGTCAGACTCGTATCGACGACTAAAACCGCACTATCTCGGTCATCACCGTCTGTACCATGGTGAGTGTTCTGATGAGCTCTTCCAATTAGTCCCACCCTCCCCTTTCCTACACAGGACAACATGTGCAGGTCTTAGATGTCACCCACACACGGTGCAGAACATCCGACCAAGAACCAAGCGGTTCGGTGACTCTTTCCTCTGTCGCACCATTAAGGCCAGGAATTCATTACCAGCTCCCGTGTTTCCTTCTTCCTACAATCCCGGGTACTTTAAGCGGGGCGTAAAAAAGCATATGATGAGGCCATCAAGCTGAGTGTCACCATTGTCACACGGTATGTGTAAGTAATGGTGACCCTCTTTTCTGTGACTTTGCCTTCAGCTTACCATCAGGCAAGGCGAAGACTAAATGACATGTTCTATATTAAAAAATAACAGTTGATAATGCGAGGTAACTTCTGGCAATTCCTCGCTACTCGGCTGTCCCAGAGTACCTCAGTGACACCGTCAAAATATCTAGTTTGTAAAATTAAATGCAGTGGATCATAAAATCGCTCAGACATAAAACCTCCAATTGGTTGCCACTGAGTTAAGTGCGGTGTTGCCAATAAATTGCCGAGAATTTTTATTACCGTTGCGGTTGTCGTTGAGTTGCTCATCCATATATTCACTGCTGTTTAATAAATATTATACTTGTTGTATGGATATTATGTCACTTGCAACACTGTTAAACTTTCTTCTTTACTTACTTAGGTATAGCTTATGCGCGCAGTTTTGTTTGCATTACTGTAGGTTAAAAGATTTCTTAAGATTCGGGATAAAAGGTAAAATAATAGCCTTTTCAGCAACCCTAACTACGTATCGGTACCTATTGTAAAATTTCATTCGGGTATTTGACTGACTGGTCATATTAGTTAGGTACTTTTACCAAACGTAAAACCGCAAGTTACAAGGAAATGTGTATGTATGTGATAATTTATTGTCACGTCATAGACTCATAATATTTAATAGTCAAACCAGTTCCTATTATAGTTTGGGTGGGTGATTAAAAATAAATAAATACGATAAAATAAGAACTGACGCATAAAATGACTATAGATAGAATATAAATTTCCAATTGATAGATATTTAATATAGAGATATAGAGAGATATATAGAGAGATAATCTAGAATCATAAATTATTTAATATAAGTACATGGATTTTGAACTAATTGCCCAAAGCAATGCACATAGATATTCATGTATGATACAAATATTTACACTTTGCAGGAATCGTGCGAACCCACAACAGTCAACAACCACCATGAGTGCCGTGACTGATACACAGGCGTAAACCATTAAAGCACGATAAACTGTCCTTCAGTTCAGTTCTAGTTTATTTGTATAATTAGATTTATGACTGACTAGTCAAATTAGTTACTCTTTACAAAACGTCAAAACGGCAAGTTACAAGGAAACTTACATGAAATAATTTGTTGTATTATCATAATATTTAATAGTCAAATCATTTCCTATTATAGGTTCGGTGGATGATTAAAATAAATAAAAACGATAAAATAAGAACAGATGCAACTTTTACCACTCCTTTACCAGTCTTAATTTAATAAGGTCAATTAAATAATTTATTTTAATTACAGGAAAATACCCAATTGTCACAACACAACAAATAGTTACAATAGGATTATAATATTTTATGCGTCACACTTCTAAGCTCTAATAAACAGTTCAATCACATTTTAAGTCTCAGACGTTAACAAATTATCATAACAAACAAAGAATTTAAATTAAATCTTCATACACACTTTCAATATTAACTTCATAATGCCGCGAAATCACATCAACGGCGCCATCTTGAATTTGATCTAAGTATTCCATTCGCTATAAACAATGCCTTCTCTTTGTTTTTTTTTATACCACTTAGTTGGCAGACAAGCACACGGCCCACCTGATGAATAGTAGTTACCGTGGCCTATGGACATCTGTAACACCAGAGGAGTCACAGTCGCGCTGCCAACCCTGTAAGTACAGAGTTTCTGTGCCGTCAGTAGAAGACAAATCAGCACAAGCCTTTAGTCCTCCCACTGACGGCACAAATTCTCCAGTGAGCTTTGGCTACCCTACTCACCGCTGGGAACACAACACGAAGTTATTATAACCGCGGTATTCTGTGGGGCGGAGGTACTTCCCCAGTCGGACTGTTTAATCGGGCGGATATACCGCCGTGTCCTACCTCCTACAAAATTCTACAAAATCCTTTGTACCTATAGATAGACCTCGGGGCACATATCTTTAACCTAAACCGTTTTTTTTTTTTTTTTTTTTTTTTTATATAGGACACGTCAATTGGACTTCGCCTTGCCTGATGGTAAGCTGAAGGCAAAATCCCAGAAAAGAGGGTCACCATTACTTACACATACCGTGTGACAATGGTGACACTCAGCTTGACGGCCTTATCATATGCTTTTTCACGCCCCGCTTAAAGGACCCGGGACAGTAGGAAGAAGGAAACACGTGAGCTGGTAATGAATTCCAGGCCTTAATGGTGCGACAGAGGAAAGAGTCTCCGAACCGCTTGGTTCTTGATCGGATGTTTTGCACCGTGTGCGGATGACATCTAAGACCTGCACGCGTTGTCCTGTGTAGGAAAGGGGAGGGTGGGACTAATTGGAAGAGCTCATCAGAACACTCCCCATGGTACAGACGGTAAAATACAGCCATGGACGCAACATCTCTACGCAGCTGTAAAGGTTCTAGGGTGTTCGTGATCTCGGGATTCCCAATGATGCGGACCGCACGTCGCTGCAACCTGTCGAGAGCATCTAGTAAGTACTTTGCTGAACCATCCCAGAGATGCGAGCAGTACTCCACACAGGAGCGAATTTGTGTCTTGTATAGAAGACACCGCTGCTCCGGCGTGAAAAATCGTCTCACTCTGTTCAGGACTCCGAGTTTTCGTGAGGCTGTTTTGATGATGCTTTCGATGTAGTTTTTGTTATTCAGGTTGCAGCGAACATCCATACCTAGGATATTGAGATTGTCCTGCAGCGGCAGTGGCGTGCTCTGAAGAGTGGGGAGGGGAAGGAAAGAAGATACTTTTGCTGTAAACGCACATGCCTGCGTCTTCTTGGCATTGAACTCAACCAGGTTCTCAGAGCCCCATTGAGAAATGTGATTCAGGACCCCGTCAAGCTCAGTGACAAGAAGCTGCCTTTTCTCTGCGATATCTGACTGCTTGGCCGCTGGATGTCCATGATAACTCCCATGTAAAGTGCTATCGTCTGCATAACAATGAACATTGCCGGTAGACAGCATGTCATTGATATGCAGAAGAAAGAGAGTGGGTGATAAGACGGACCCCTGGGGCACGCCAGCATTAACCTGCAGAAACTCCGAAGCTCGTCCGTCACAAAGGACGCGAATACGGCGCCCCTGCAGGAAGCTAGCAACCCAGTTGCACAGCCTAGAAGGCAGACCAAAGGCAGGTAGCTTAGAAAGAAGCGATTTGTGCCAGACTCTATCGAAAGCTTTGGCGATGTCAAGACTAATTGCCAGTGACTCACCGTGCTTGTCCATAGCCTCACCCCAAAGATGGGTAACGTATGCTAAAAGACCACCCGTTGACCGTTTCGGTCTGAAGCCATATTGCCGGTCATTAATTAAGGAGTGATCCTCTAGGTGCCGCATGAGCTGTTTGTTAATTATGTGCTCGAACACTTTGCACAGCACTGAGGTGACGGCTATGGGTCGATAGTTGGCTGGCTCCGAGCGATCCCCCTTCTTGGGAATCGGCTGAACATTCGCCTCTTTCCAAGGCAAAGGCACTGTACCCGAACTGTAGGATAGCCGGTACAGGCGCGTAAGCATTGGAGACAACTCCGCTGCACATTTTTTCAAAACTACCGCTGGAATACCATCCGGACCACTGGCTTTCCGGACATCGAGTGATTGCAGCACTGCACGGACATCGCGTTGCCTGATATGGATATCAGGCATCGCGTGGTCACTGTCGGGTAGTGTTGGTGGCTGCGTACCACAATCATCGATTCGGGAGTTGGCCGCAAAGAGATTAGCCAGCAGATTTGCCTTCTCTTGCGGCTCATGGGCCAGGGATCCATCAGGGTTACGCAGCGGAGGCAGCGAAGGCTGACAGAAGTTGGCTTGCACGGCTTTAGCCAGTCGCCAGTAGCCACGGCTTCCCGTGGGATGCATCACTAGCTCTTGACCAAGCCGCGCTATGCGCAGGGCATCCGCTCTGACATAGGCCCTTCTACAGACCTTTGTGGCTCTGTTGTACGCCGCCTTGAAGTGGCCCAGATTGGGATGGCGCGTCGCGCGCGCCCTTACCCAAGCGCGGTACGCAGACTGTTTTTGTTCAACAGCTTCCGCGCACTCGCGCCCGAACCAAGGGCGCACCCCGCGGTCACCGGTGACATCGGTGTATGAGATATAGTATTCCATACCCAGACCGATCTCACCGGCGACAGCAGTAGCACAATCCGATGGGTTCTTACCTTCAAAGCAGCGCTCAACCCACGGGATGGACGCAAAATAGTCACGAAGTCCATCCCAGTCCGCTGACGAGTAGTGCCAGAGACGCCGCTTCCCCTGCATGGGTCGTGGGGGCGCTATAATAGGCACTGTGGAACAGACCAGGCAGTGGTCAGAGTTGCCTAAAGCGGCTCGCACCGATACACTGTACCGGTCTGGATCACTCGTTAGCAGAAGGTCTAGCAGAGAAGGTGCTTGGCCCGACCTTCTTGGTATCCTAGTGACCTCGTGCACCAATTGGGTCAGGCCGTGCGCCAGAGCAAATGCGTGGGCGGCTCTTCCCGCATGGTCTGTTTTGGAGGAGCCCAACCAGATCTCGTGGTGGGCGTTAAAATCCCCCAAAAATACCATTTCGGCATTCGGAAATCGCTCCTGCGCATCATCTGCCGCCTGACTCAGATATTCAAAGAGTCGAGTTGTCTCAGCATCTCCTGTATGGGATCGGTAGAGGCACACATAGATCTGACTCTTAGGGCCATGGTCTACGTGTACCCAAAGGACGGAGAAGGATGGGTCCTCTAGGCAGCGCAAACGGCGACAGCAAACATCCGCCCTAACAAACACGCACACCCCGGCTTTTGCACGAAAACTTTCCTCAAGAACATAGCCAGGGTAGAGCAAGTAGGTCGTGTCGTCAGGGCGGTGTATTTGCGTCTCCGTTAGAAAAAACATGGCAGGTTTCGCCGTCTCTAGGTGTTGGTGGACGGCGTTGAGGTTTGCATGGAGCCCACAGATGTTAGTGGACTCCACCTCAAATAGCAAGCTTTTGCGAGTGTGACGAGCCGCTGTGTTGCCTTTTTCTGTAAATTGCGCTGCCATGAGTTTGGGTGGGAGAAGGCGTGAAAAAAGAAGTGATTGCCGCCGCAGCACCGTGTGACAAAGCGCGGGATATTGGTTTTATCTATGAATGTGAGGCATGGCGAGAGCCGACGCGCCGAACGGAAGGGCCCCCGTACCCCCCCGAGTATGGTCGCCGGGCTCCCAAATCCGGTCACCAACCGGCACGACGAACCATATCGGGATTATGCGCGGCCTGGTGAGGCAGCCTCCCAAGGTGGTTAACCCCAGTTGGGCCCCTGTACTATACCGCGGGCGGCCAGCGGCACCACCGTTTCTACAGGTCTCCCTGTTCGGCGCATCGCCCCACGCCATCCCCACTAGACTACGCCAAGACCCACTGGTCCCAATAGTGCTGCGACAACCACCACCTCTGCCCGGCTATGCACATGCTGACCCCTGAACACAATCCAACCGAGATTGAATTGCTATGGAGGGTTTTTCGCAATAGTGCACGGTGGTACCTACCCGGTCGAAACTTGAGACAAATTTGTGCCACCAAGTTTCTACCACCAGTAGACCGTTTGACAAACGAGACCCTGGCGCAGGCAGATTATTTTGTAATCTATGCTTGGAGAATTTGAGCTCGCGTCCAGCAGTAGCACTGTGCTGTCCTCAAAAGATACGATTTTGAGCTCATTTTAGGTCCAAGATATACTTTTCGAGGTATAACTAGTATTAGACTAACTGAACGAAATAAATAAAAATGTTTTCCTCAGTTGCCAAGATTATAGCGCCTAATGTTGTAAAGACCATCGTACGGAACCTTTCATGAGCTAGTCTAGCTCGCACTTGGCTTTTTATATGTATCGGGACTCGTGACATGGCTATGCAATATAAAAGATTTAGATTCGTATTGAATAACCAAATGTCCAAGTGTGAGCTGTGATAGTCCAGTAACATAAACACATCGCGTCTCATGCCCGTGAAGGTTATACCCTTGGTCGTCTGCTGTCTAGTGTAGGTACTTTAGCAGTGATTGAAAACGCCTAGCTCGAGACTCATATCTTGGAACCAAATCGGGAGACTAACGACCCCTTTTTTATTTCTTTATATTTTCTAGGATACGCCAACTTGACTTCAACTCGCCTGATAATGAGCTGAAGGTAAAGTCTCAGGAATGAGGGTCACCATAACAAACACTAAGTAATGTTACAATGGTGGCACTCAGCTTGGCGGCCTCATCAGATGCTTTTTCACGCCCCGTTTATAGGACCCGGGACTGTAGGAAGAAGCAAACACGTGTGCTGGTAATGAATTCCAGGTCTTGGTGGTGCGGCAAAGAAAAGAGTCTCCGAACCACTTGATTCTTGCTCATATATTCTGCACAGTGTGAAGGTGACATCTAAGCCCTGCTCGTGTTGTCCTATGCAGGAAAGGAGAGAGTGGAATTAGTTGGAAGAGTTCATCAGAACACTCATCATGGTAGAGACCGTCTCTTCCTAGGCCGGACGGGTGCCAGGGATTACTTCAAATAATCTCACCTCTGGCAACCTGCCCCCTCACAGTCGGCGTTGTATTTATTCTTGGTGAATTTGAACTCATCCATCGCAGTAGCACCTGGTGCTATCTTCATAGGTCACTCAGGAAACGTGTATAGCACGTTTAGAACACGTTTAGGCCCAACAAAATTAAATATATTCCAATGTAAGTATTGGGTAAATTTTTATTGCAATAAAAAAAATATAAATCCCGACTTGCTATCTAAAAGATGTTTGATAGCAGGCTGTACCCTATTGCAAAACATAAACCGAAAGAAAAATTAATATTTACCAGCTGATGTCAAACTTATTTCAATCTATAAGACAGCAGTCATGTTTATTGCAAATTTACATACATACATGTAATCACGCCTTTATCCCCGGAGGGTTAAGCAAAGGTGATTTAACACCCACATTTCACCAATCATTGAATTCGGTCCCACATAATAGGGGGTGAGCCTATTGCCGTATTCCGGGCAATATTGTTAACTCAAGCCATGCATTGAGGCTGAGTCTGGGCTGTATATATCTGTCTGGTGTTAAGCAGCCCTATCCCTTAATCGCCTTGTACGACACCGCATGGTAAGATATGGGGTGGTCCAAATTCTACTCTGCCGGGAACCACGCGGCTAATTGCAATATCAATAATAACAAATTTATTTGCAAATTTAATTGCAATTAATGGCCGCGGTAGCCTAGTGGTATGGGTAATGGACTGCCGAGACTAGGTCTCGGGTTCGATCCCAGGTTTACCATGGCACACACCAATGATTTTTCGATGCTTTTCGAAGTTCTGTGTGTATTTATCGTAGGTTTATAAGTGCCCGGGTAATGGCAATAGGCTCGCCACCTTTTACATTGGGGCCTAAACATAAACTGGCGAAATGTGGGTGTTAGCACCTCTGCCTACTCCTTCGGGGATATAGGCGTGAGTTTATGTTATGTTACGTTATGTTTAATTGCAATTAAAATGTGCCCAACACTGCCCGAGGTGTAATCTGGGTAAACTTTGTGTTTGTTTCTGTTAGTCTTAAATAGTTTTATTATACACTAACAATGCAGGTCTTATATTGACACAAGAAAAGTTTTCGCACAATTTTTTTTATTCCACTTGGTTGACAGACAATCACACGGCCCACCTGATGGAAAGTGGTTACCGTAACCTATGAACGTGTGTAACACCAGTGGAGTCACATCCGAGCTGCCGACCATGTAAGAACAGAGATTTTATGTGCCCTCAGTGCAGAACACAAAATCAGGACAAGCCTTTGGTCGGATATATATATGCCCATAGATAGAAAGTAGTTACCATAGCCAATGGATAGGGCACGCCGTAGTAACGGCGGTAAGACCCATCATGGGGGAGTGGCTAGAGAGGCCACACGGCAGCCTCTCGTACCGTCTGACGCAGATGATCACCAAGCACGGATGCTTCGGAAAGTATCTGCGTCGGATGCAGAAAGAGCCAACGTCCGAGTGCCATCACTGCGACGCGAGCGAGGACTCAGGTCCGCACACGCTCACCGAGTGTCCGGCGTGGGAGACGCCGAGGCGGGAGCTTGTGGCGGCCCTGGGAGTGAGGGTTCTCACGCTCTCCACCTTGCTCGCGGCGATGGTTCGCTGCGCGGATGCGTGGGCGGCCGGCGCCTCCTTCTGCGAGCAAGTAATGCTCGTGAAGGAGGAGGCGGGGCGAGAGCGGCAGCGGGAGCGACGAAGGATCGCAAGACAAGCTGCCCGCGCACGAAGGCAACTCGGGCGTCGGAGGTCGACGAACGACCTCCGCCCCCCATGAGCGCCGGCCTGGGGGTGACAGGTGAAGCCGCCTGTCACCCTGGCAGAAGCAGGCCGCGGCGGTGACTCTGTAGTCCCCACACCCGAGAAGAGGGCCATATCGTGAGAGATGGCCCTGGGTCGGCCGGGGTGCGAGGGATATGCCTGTCAACCTCACCTTCGGCAACCAAAACGACCCACAGGCGGCGTGCGTTTTAGTCGGTTCGGGTCCGACATAACCTCCTCCACCGGCTCCGGTGGGGAGGTATCCGTGGGGATTTTGCGCACGTAAAAAAAAAAAAAAAAAAAAACCATAGCCAATGGACGTATGCAACACCACGAGAAACACAATCGCGCTGAAAACCTTGTTATCACAAGAGTTTCTGTGCCGTCAGTGTAAAAGACAAAGCAGGACAAGCTTTTGGTCTCCCCACTGACAGCACAAAATCTCTACCGAGGTTAATATGGCCGCGGTATTCTGTAGGATGGAGGTACTTCCCCAGTCGAACTGCTTAACTGGACGGAAATACCGTCGTGTCCTACCTCCTTTAAAATCCTCTAAAAAAAGCTAGTGAAATCAATGACAATAATACCTTAAATCAATTCATGACATTTTGATAACTAATCCTATAATTTATTACCATCAAATCTGACAGGCGTGACCCGCCTGACACTAAGACAGTAGTACCAAATGACCTTTAATGACACGTAGTACAAACGATCACTGGACATGCCATCAACGTACGTTATGGATGAAATATTAATGATCATGATGTAGTGTAGTGGATGTTAAAAATAAATAAGTAAATAAATAAATAATAATTCTACAACATTCTACACAACGCTATCTAGACCCATGGTAAGCATAGTTTAACTAGCTTGTGTTATGGTATCTAGAATACGGATAAACATACGTGAATACTTTTTTTTTGTAAATACATAAAAATAACCTCTAATAGTATTTTCGTTCATTGAACCCAAAAAAAATCAACGCATTTTATCATAAATTCATCATTATCGTCATCTATTTATTTTTTTGACTATTTATACTGATTGAAGCCACTTGGTGGCTTCAACACACACACTTTATCCACAGCATTTTTATTATTACACCAGTCCGGCATCGCCATACAGCATCTCCAAAACAGAAGAGGCTTTTGAGGATGCCGTAAGGCGAAACGAGTCAGGTGTTCCAGTAAAAATACTGTGGAAAAGTACAAGTGTATTTCAACATGTGTATTATCGTCATCATTTCAAACACCAATTCTTCTTGCTTCGAAAGCTTACACATTAAATCCCAGATCCAGCTATTCTACTCCTATTAGAATGGAAAGGGACTCCCTTGTCCGCACTTAGCTTCTCTTTTCAGTCATTGTGCGAGCAGAGTACAGGCTAGAGTAGCCAGTCTAGCTCCGCCAAGAAGCGCAGAAGCTTACTGGGGGCTTCACAGACTTCGTGGATTCTACTTCTCTTAACCTAATCCAATTCGGTTTATCTTGACATAACGGAAGCGACAGGTACCCCCACACGCCGAGAGCAAGGCCGAACCCAGAGCATCTTCTGAAAATTAGCTGGAGCACCAGCCTGCAGATGAAGTTGCGTTTGGGTCGCATCAGGCTCAGGAAACATAATACAAACAATAGAAAATACTAAGCAATTGCTCAGAAATGGTCTCTGAGCTAGAATACCGAAACTAATGAAGCAACTTGAGATCCTCAGTAAAGGGCCACAGCATATTTCCGATTAGTTGTAATGTGGCATGTTGGATCTTTATTTGACAATATTGTAGCGTTACTTGTTGTTGTACTGGTACTACCTAGACCTACTGTACTTCAGTCGCGGCGGGGATGAGATGGAGACTCCATGGTCCTCACACCCGAAGAGGGCCGTCTCATAAAAGACGATCCTAGGCCGGCCAGGGTGCGAGGGATATATCTCACCTCCGGTAACCTGTGGCCCACACAGTCGGCTTGCGATTTAGTCGGTGCAAATCCGACATAGCCCCCCACCAGCTCCCGTGGTGGAAGTTATCCGTGGGGATTTTGCGCACATAAAAAAAGACCTATAATGCTAGACCATACGTCGAATGTCATATGAAAAATTACAATGTTAAGTCTATTTTACAATAGTGTATACTTCACTTTTTAAAATAGTGTCGTGTACACCATTGTAATACACTTAACTATTTTACAATAGTATAGTGTAAACATTGTAATATTTCATATGAAAATCGATGTGTGGTCTACCGGAGCCGGATATGTGTCAATGTGTGCGTGCATTTTTGTTTGTCCTAAACGCATTTCACGTTATTACACGTATCAATTTATAACTATACAAATAGGTAGGTACATATTATATTGCTTGAAGGTTTGTATAACAGCATACCTTAATTTATTTCCGCAGCAACTGTTTATTATGACCATTGACAATATAATATGGCTATTATGTGTATGTTGCGTTGGCAACAAAGTAACAACATAGTATTTGATAATGTTTTGTTATTATAACCCGAATGGTTCCTGGTGCAGAATCAAATAATCAATTACATATATTTAGGTGTTTAGGTACATAAAGAGCACATATGAACGTTAAAATTTTAGAATTATGTCAAGAAAATATAAAAATATTAACATACATAACATAAACTCTCGCCTATATAACCGAAAGGGTTGCGAGACAAACAAGAACCTAACGCAGTAGTATTACTTACATACATACATATAATCACGCCTTTATCCCCGGAGGGTTAAGCAGAGGTGAAATAACACCCACATTTCACCAATAATTGAATTCGGTCACACGTAATAGGGGTGAGAGTATTGTCGTATTCCGTATTAGTGACTCGAGTTATGCATCTGAGGCTGAGTCTGGGTTGTATATATCTATCTGATGTTAAACAGCCATAGGATTGTTTTGTAATAATCTGTGCTTGGTGAGCTCGTTCACATTTTAGGTTCAAGATTTGTACCCCAATTTACTAAATAAGTTGTACAGAACTAAATTGTGTCACGGTTCCTAAGTGTGGTGAAAACGAATTTCGAAATTAGAACAGGACATCACTACTGCTAGTGATGTCCTGTTCTAATTTCGAAATTCTTTTCATTGTTGAAATGTATCTACTTTAATTAATGAATTTTAACGCTAATCTTTTGTAATTTCATCTGCATGATAGCAACAAAAAGATAGAGGTAAGGTTCTTGACCTTTCAAGATACCAATTTTTTGGTACCATACAATGAAGTCTGGTACAGTCAGCAGCAAATAGATAGCGACATTCAAGGCTGTCAAATAGTTAGATACAGCCAAAGTGGTCAATAACATCGGTACACCCGAGACGCTCACATAGATAGAGACATTTCATTCTTCAAAAGTAACGGAACGTGCATGTTACCAATTATATCGGCTCTACTAGGGTGCCACCTATATGATGACAGCCAAATCACCATATGTAACTAAGCAACATCCTTGCCATAAACATCGGTAAAAACTGCACAATTACACCCTAACCAATGGGCATAGAGCTCAAATTAAATTAGTAACTGGGAAGTAACAACGATGACAGTTGTCTGAAATTATGGTGAAAGGCGTCTATCTCTTTCTTTCCTCTAAAACTTTGTATGTAACTTTAATCTCTAATCTTTGTTATTTCGTGAGTGACGTCATTGCATTGTGTTTTGTTTTTAGTTCAATAGATTCAAATAATATCTCAAAATATTAATACTAATTTCAACATATTATTTCACATATTACGTACATATAAAATAAAATAAACTGTCTGTTTGTGTCACTATTTTTTTTATTAGGTAGCGATAGAGATGCGTTTTGAAAATTGAACCTTAAAATAACAAATTAAATTAGAACGGAACATGTAAATGTTTTTAAAGTATTAATTTAACGTATAGGTTATTAGTTTATATGGAGGTGTCAATGAGACGACTTCATTCGCGTGGATCAAAATAAAGATAGCATATGTTACTACTTCGTTATTTTTTTTTTATAAACAACCGCCAAGAAAAGTTTTTTCTGAAATTAATGAATGCAGTTTTTCTCTTTATTAAAATCGATGACATGGTTTCTTCTGTTAAGCTATCTCCGTAGGCTTAATTTCAACCAAATCCGCCCAGCCATTTAAGTATGAAGAAATAACATAGCAATATAAGACAATCTGATCTATTCCACAAACAACACAAGTCCCACCAATGGTGAACTTCTCATTAAATTAACATAGTCAGGAAAAACTTATCCGATCTAATTAAACCCAATAGGGTTCATTTAATTATTTTTTTTATATATATGACACGCCAACTTGACCTCACCTCGCCTGATGGTAAGCTAAAGGCAAAGTCTCAGGAAAGAGGGTCACCATTACAGACACTAAGGTTTCGGGGGACAATTGGTTTCGGGGGTCAAACGTCCAATTATGTGTATCGATATGTTTGACCACTTTGGGTGTTTGGTTACTATTGACGCTTTGCCTGTAGCTATAATAATGGCGGCTAGCGTGTATCAATGTATTTGACAACACGGTGTATCGATATATTTGGACAGGCTGGGTGCACTCAATTAATTGACCACTTTGGCTGTATCGATGTTATTGACCACTTTGGCTGTATCGATGTTATTGACCACTTTGGCTGTATCGATGTTATTGACCACTTTGGCTGTATCGATGTTATTGACCACTTTGGCTGTATCGATGTTATTGACCACTTTGGCTGTATCGATGTTATTGACCACTTTGGCTGTATCGATGTTATTGACCACTTTGGCTGTATCGATGTTATTGACCACTTTGGCTGTATCGATGTTATTGACCACTTTGGCTGTATCGATGTTATTGATCACTTTGGCTGTATCGATGTTATTGACCACTTTGGCTGTATCGATGTTATTGACCACTTTGGCTGTATCGATGTTATTGACCACTTTGGCTGTATCGATGTTATTGACCACTTTGGCTGTATCGATGTTATTGACCACTTTGGCTGTATCTAACTATTTGACAGCCTTGAATGTCGCTATCTATTTGCTGCTGGCTGTACCACATACATCCACATACATAGGAGTCATAGTAAACAAACATAGCAGTGTAGTAATATTGATATTGGAACAACTCAGATATTGTATAGAGATATTAGCCACGGCGAACAAGACCGACATGTCTGCTGAACAATTGATGTATTTACGATCGTTGGGTCGGCTTCAGCTGGACGGAATTATCGTAATAAATTAACATTGTTGAAGCTATGACAATAATTTTGATAATTTATGTACCTACACTTAAAATCAAAACCGCGATAGCCTATTGGTATGGGTAATGGAGTGCTGATACAAGGTTTCGGGGTCGATCCTAGGTTTTACCATGGCACACATAAATTACTTTTCGATGCTTTTCGAAGTTATGTGTGTTTATCGCAGGTTTATAAGAGCCCGGTTAATGGTAATAGGCTTGCCACCTATTACATTGGGACCTAAACATAAACTGGCGAAATGTGGGTGCTAGCACCTCTGCCTACCCCATCGGGGATATAGGCGAGAGTTTATGTTATGTGATGTTACCTAAAATCATAATCATCACGAATAAGTATTTTCCTAATTGCATCCAAGGCCAAGGTGAACTCGGAGCTCAGGGTCCGCCTTCCGCTTCTCTTTCTTTTTCAATTCGCATTTCAAGCCTTTAGTCGGATACAAACGGGGAATACAGCCGCTAGTCGAATAGTCGAATCGACTGTGTAAGGTGAAATTCCACCAGTTTGCTGAACTGTGCGGTACTGCAATGCACAGTGTACGATACAAATGTTTATTCTGGTTGATTCACTCGAGCAAACAATAACATAATGTGCGCGATAATTCTGGAAATATTCGCGCACATCTGTACACTTTTGTACGCAAATACGTACAGGCAGTAGATCCACGTCGACAGGTACAAACTGAACATTCTGCTTGGTGAATATGTTCATGCACGAGTATGCTGAAATCTACGCTTACAAAAGTTACGTACAACCTTACCAGAGAAGACAGAAGCCATATACGCTACCAGCTCAATACGTGCACTGCTGGTGTGTTGCACATAATGCTTGTATGCACACTGTTTAGCTGGAATTTCAACTTAAGCACCTCTGCATGTTTAAAAAGAAAATTATTTCACTTAGGGCATTATTCTGAATTGCATCGAGTTTTAAACGAGGTCGTAACGTGAGAAGATGGTGGATTACAATTGGTTAACCTAGAAAAGAGAACTTGCGTAAAACTCGAGCAACTTCAATATGTCGACTTTTTCGAAAGCGTAGTTATGAAACGGTTTGTCACTCAGAATTAGGGGCCTAAATCATTGTTATACTGTTGATTGATGGCACTTTTTAGAACCTGCTACACATATTGAGATAATAGCTTATAGTATTACAGTTTATAACAGCCATTACAAATCTTTGAGAATGCCGTGAGGCGAAACCGGTTAGGTGAAAAATAAAATACAGTTGAAAAGTACATTGTCTTATTCAATATGCCTGAATCATTATTACGCAGTTTGCTGAACAATTCGAGAACGTAGACATAGTAGAATGTGGATCAGGTAAATTTAAACCATGAGTCAAGACAAGAGTTGCATTGTAACAAATGACTGCCTTTTAACTAAATTGAATGTGGCGGAAAGGAACTGAATCATTTTGTTTTCGGTATAACCATTTCAACCAAGGTCGTGTACATTCAGGTATTTCAAACACCAGTTTCAAAATGTGGGATATCTCGAGCCACATATCTTGGACCTAAGTCGCCATAATAACGAGACCCTGACGCGCGCAGATTGTTTTGTAATAATCTTTGATTGGTGAATTTGAGTTCGTCCACCTTCGTAGCACCCTGTGCTATGCTCATAAACTAAGGCGACTCGGACGTCAGAGGTCGTTGGTTTGAATCCCACCTGAACCGATTCCAAAAAATTCCTATTATAACCGATGCTACATAATTGCTTTAAAACGTCATGAAATTGTCTAGCTTAATTAACCAAATCACCAATTTTTGTGTATAGACAAAGTCAAAGTCAAAAATCAGTTATTCTGCATAGAACACTAAATATACACTTACAAAAAGACAATATAAAAAAAAAATGAAAGTCTAGTTTAGCAAATGGACCACTGCTTCGAAACGTGACCCCGACCTGAAAAGACCCCGGCAAGAAAGTCAGCGGGCATTTTTTTTGGTCTATTTACAAACATTTACTAAGTCTACTCAGACTAAATACAATAATTCACTTGAGTAGCATAGTTGAGCGAACAGCTCATTTCCAAACTTGTTTATCATCTAAGTATTATTGGATTTTATAATAGCCTTTCTGGCACAATTCACTCTTTACTACATTTTTAAATTTCTTCACAGGTAAATCCCTAATTTCATTAGGCAGTTTGTTAAAAAAACGCCCTGGAAAGAATGACTAATTTTTTTAAGTTTACTATCACAGACTACAAGATTGTTTTTGTGCCTGGTATTTATATTCTGCCAGTCACAAACTCTTAAAAAAATTAGATATATTTTCTTACATAGGTACATTGAGTTCTAAAAAATATATTGTGACGCTACGGTTAGAATGAGAGGAGACTCTTGGGCCCAATTTAAGTATTATTAGATCTTACCTTCTTCTTCACGACAACCAAAGACTTCTGGGCGTAAGCGGCTGTGAACACCAGTGTGTGGACAGGGGCTTCTGATGGTATGCCTAAAGACACCATTGTTCACTCACATGCACTCTTGATTCACTGTAGCTACTTTCGTACAATCAATCTGTTTTATATTGATACATTTTAAAATACAAGCTATAATTCTTTAAACGTCATGATCTTATAAATGGTTTTAAAGTCTACGAGAAATCGTTATGATTACACTGTACTGATAAGTATAACGTGCTTGAAAATAAAAATAAGAATAAGATTAATAACTTTTAAACTATCGCAATGAGATCATGGTATAGGTACATATGTACATACATTGGATTTCGACGTTTCGACCAGGTTACACCAGCCGTGGTCACAGGCTGACTGGCTCAGCGGTGCACGCCCGCCGTCTTCGAGCTCGTGAGTGAGAATGGAGATATAGACGGTTCTTCCTCTACCCGCACATTCTCGTTATTTTTTATATTTTATTTTCGCCATGTACCGTCACATGCTTTTTATTTTTTTTACGTGCGCAAAATCCCCACGGATACCTCATCACCGGAGCCGGTGTAGGAGGTTATGTCGGACTCGAACCGACTAAAACGCACGCCGCCTGTGGGTCGCTTTGGTTGCCGAAGATGAGGTTGACAGGCATATCCCTCGCACCCCGGCTACCCAAGGCCATCTCTCACGATCTGGCCCTCTTCTCGGGTGTGGGGACTACAGAGTCCCCAACTCGTCCCCGGAAACGGGGAGGCTCGCCACGCGCGTCACCTCCGCGGCCTGCTTCTGCCAGGTTGACAGGCGGCTCCACCTGTCACCCCCAGGCCGGCGCTCATGGGGGGCGGAGGTCGTTCATCGACCTCTGACGCCCGAGTTGTCTTCGTACGCGGGCAGCTTGTCTTGCGATCCTTCGTCGCTCCCGTTGCCACATCCCCCCCCCCCTGTCACATGCTTGTACCTTTACCATGTTTTTTTATCCCACTTAGGTGGCAGACAAGCGCACGGCCCACCTGATGGAAAGTGGTTACCGTGGCCTATTGGCGTGTGTAACACCAGAGAAGCCACACTCGCGCTGCTGACCTATAAGCATAGAGTTTCTGTGCCGTCAATGTAGAGGACAAAGCAGGACAAGCCTTTAGTCATCCCACTGACAGCACAAATTCTCCAGTGAGCTCTGGCTATCCTACTCACCGCTGGGAACACAACACGATCGCGTTAATTACCGTTAACATTATTGTATAAGAATAAGATTAAAAATACAGATCGATTTATCGGTGTTTGAAGTCTACAGTGCTATCATAACGATTTCTCGCAACGTTATGGCTACTATTTATATTAAAAAGAAGCGATATCTGAGTATTGAAGTATACATATACCTATCTTGATAGGTACTACTACTAGTATATGTGAAAACTGCGTTATATGACAAGTCCTATTTTACTCTCGTTCTTGCTCACTAACTTGTACATATCCTATTGCACTTTTACTTACTTTACATACGTTAGAGATAGTCTAATTAGCTTAGTTTAAATAACCGTTTTAAGCGCCAATGTCGTAGTTTCCTCTTTTTAATATAACATCATTAGTTCCAAGCCGATCTAATTCCTTATTTCTATGTTCAATATTCATTGCTGAATTGTCAGACGTTTTGAACTTCCATTCCGTTTTAATTTATGATTGGCATAAATGATATATTTAACATTAAGAAACAACATTGAGACGACACCAATTTACACGACCCGTACAAATTACTCGTTAATTATTCTACAGCTGTATTGAATTGTAAATTTATTTGGCCGTTACAAAGGAATTTGAAACAACAATTTATTCCGAAGTTCTAAAGGCAAATTCATCAACGGAAGATTAATAGAATACGAGAAATTTCCAACCAAACATTTATCATAAAACTTGGTTTTGGAACTATCGTTCTAAAATCAATAAACGTTAATCGTACTAAAATTAATAAACGATTAAAAAATAAAAAGTAAAAAGTAAAAAATATTCAAAAGACCACTTTGCAAAGTTTAACTTTTCAGATTCACATTTAAAATTCGAAATTCGAATAGGAACGCAACACAAACACTCGAGAGCGATTCAAAAATGGAACTATCCATGAAATGCTCAGACGTCTATAATCAACTGACTAGTTAAATAAACGCATCCTACTTGCTGTGTCGACGTAACCTTGTAAGGAGGTACTCTTATTATTTACCTGGTTGATAAATCATGATTGCGATAGTAGCTAGTTCTTATTAGAGAGTAATAAATTTCAGTCGTTTATTTTACGTAAGTATAGGTAATATTGCATTTGATCCTGTCTAATAATTTAGATAGAGTAATGTGGATGTTTATAGGGCCCCACGAAGACCTATGGCGCTAAGCCAACTCCACCTGCAAGTCATTTTTCCTGCTGATTGACCTACACCAACAGAGGGGATGTCAAAAAGTCAGACCAAATCAATAAAAAGAGATCAGGAATGCGGACCCGGAATCCGAGGGATTGGCGTTCGGCTCATCGTCATATCTTCATTAAGGTAATATTTTATAGGTACCTATTTCCTGTGCGGAGATTCCCAAGGACGACGTCTTAAGATACCAGGGTGTTGAGTGTTCAGATGCCGGAAGAAGGCCCATGAAGCATTTCCCTCGCACCGCGGCTGATCAAGGACCATAAATATCCTTTATAAAACCTTTAAACATAGTATATTAAGTATACAAGTCTGAACAAGCGCTTGCTTGTCCGTCATAACTTTTTTATCGGTCATATACCTGCCTGCTGCCTGCTGCGCTATGTTGATAAAAGTATAAGTGCATCCTGCCGAAGTGAATCTTGAAACAGTGCGTTATCCGCTATCTGAGAGGTATAAAAATAGATTACTGGTACTACATGATGCCCACAGCTACATTCTATCATCGCACCTCTCACCATAGGCAGAGAATTCATCCTCACACATTGCGACCTGTGTCGGTGCGCACTGGAGCGACGAAGGATCGCAAGCCAAGCTGCCCGCGTACGAAGGCAACTCAGGCGTCGGAGGTCGATGAACAACCTCCGCCCCCCATGAGCGCAGGCCTGGGGGTGGCGGGTGGAGCCGCCTGTCACTCTGGCAGAAGCAGGGCGCGGCGGCGGCGGCGACGAGTTGGGGACTCTGTGGTCACCACACCCGAGGTGAGGGCCAGATCGAGAGAGATGGCCCTGGGTCGGCCGGGGTGCGAGGGATATGCCTGTCAACCTCACCTTCGGCAACCAAAAAGACCCACAGTTGGCGTACCTACGTTTTGGTCGGTTCAAGTCCAACATAACCTCTTCCACCGGCTCTGATGCAGGGGTATCCGTGAGGAATGACCTCCCTGCTGCGGTTTTCCCAAGCGCCTACAATATAGGGTTCTTCAAGAGGGGCATCAGAAGGTTTCTTCATGGTCGGCAGCGTGAGTGTAACACCCCCGGTGTTGCATACGTCCATAGGCCACGGTAACCACTTCCCATCAGGTGGCCCGTGTGCTTGTCTGCCAGTGGTATAAAAAAAAAAGTGAAAGGAACTTTAAGGGATTCTATCATGTTTTTCTTTTTATCGGTGTGGTGACGGAGCCAGATTATGAGTATCACCACCCCATCTTATCCGAAGGGTGTCGTAAGAGGCGAGTAACGGAAAAATACGCAGACATCATCACTGCTAGAGAAGGAAAACTCGAAATAAAACCTTACACCTACCCGTCTGGCCAGCGTGGAAACAGTAGGCCAAAACCTCCTAACATTGGGGGCCTCTCCCAATGTTAGGAGGCTTTGGCCTACTGCTTCCATGTCCAGCAGTGGACTGCTAACTGTTGTGTATCGTGTTTTTATTACCTATATGTTACGATGTTATTACACAGTCCCTGATATTTCAGTCTTCATTTCAGCAGTCATAATTACTATCAGATATGGTATTTTTCCAGTTGGAGTAACCTGCTCGTGCTAGAAACTGTATAACCACACAAATACATACCTATTTTAGTCTATAGTAGGTATTTTTGTAAAAAAATCCTTTACGTCCTTGTCGAGTGCCGTTCAAAGGCTCTATTTCAAGCCCTTTCTAAGTTGACCTTTGAAGTAATACATTTGTTGAGTAATCAAATGAAGACAGCTTTTTTCAGCTTTGGACTATTTCTAGTTAAAATTAGAACTCGCTGGGAGAGAAGTCATTTTGAGTTAAGATAAGATAAGATAAGATAAATTTATTTGTAGAAACATGTGTACAGATGATGTTACAAAGTATATTACAATGCATTGCGAGTTTCAACACGTTCTGTCAATGTAGACGTACAAATATGAGTATTCGTGAACTTCATGTATGAGCACGAGAAATATAATATTCTATAATGATCCTTTAATAATTATATATTTTTTGGTTATTTGACAATTCGCCTTTGTGCATTTTCTTTGAAACGTTTTTATTTCTGAACTCTGTACTGTGTGTGTGCAATAATGAATTAAAAACTCGTCTTGAGTCATTAGCGATTTTAATTACCTGGGCCCCGATTTTACTAAGTTTATGTCACAATAAAACCACTGTTATAAGTGTTATACTAAATTTAAACTTTATTAATATTCCCTTACTGTCTAAAATTAAATGAAAAAAGTTCATTAGATGTTTCATTCGTTCTACAAGATGTTATAAAATTTTAGACTTTAAAAACAAAAAACCACGGTAGCCAAGTGGTATGGGTAATGGACTGCTGAGACGAGGTCTCGGGTTCGATCCTAGGGTTTACCATGGCAGACACCAATGACGGCTTTTCGAAGTTATGTGTGTATTTATATAATGACTCAGAGGCGGGCAATTTTATTAATAATAATTTAATTGAAATTGTTTGTTTTCATGACATTTGTGTACTGTATCTTATGTGTATTGTATTATAATAATGATAATAGATGAAATATGAACTTCAATATGTAATGAGTCTCTGATACTTGAAATAAATGAACTTTGATTTGTTTTGATTTATCGCAGATTTGTAAGTGCCCGGTTAATGGCAATAGGCTCGCCTCCTATTATATTGGGATCTAAAAACATAAACTGGCGAAATGTGGGTGCTAGTACATCTGTCTACCCCTTCGGGGATACAGGCGAGAGTGTATTCTGTTATCTGCCATCTAAGTGTTATAGAAAAATTATCTTCGGCACTTTCGAGGGAGAAAAAAGTCTCTAACGAGCTTGTTGTTAAATATTTGGCACCATAGAGAGAGTATTCTTTCTCTAAACTCTAAAGTATCCAACATTATAAAAAAAAATGAAAAGAGACATAGAGATGTACATGTCTACAATGTTTTGTTGCGGTTTTTTAGTGCAAATGTTATGTAAAATATGAACTGTAGCCGCACCCTAAGAATTTTTCTACAAACGAACACTAAATATAACGTCTTTGTAACACTGCTCTGTATATTTAACACAATAGGTATCTTGTATACTATATTTAGGTTTCTTTGAAGTAAAATTTTAAAGTTTTAAAATCGCTATATTAGGTACGTATATTCACAATGTAGTTATGACATTAGAACTATAAGAGACTATATACAAACTATACCTAGATGCAGCAGTTTCATATCAACGCACCGACCGATCTTGTGAATTTGTTAAGGAAAATATGACTACTAAAAAGCTCTTGTCCTATTAGTATATCAAAATCTGTTTGTTATTTGCATGTATTTTTCGTTGTTTTTTCTCAATTTAGTAAATACCCACACACATTCATTTACACTCCACTAAATTACGAACGCACATTTTATCATTTCTCATTCAAACATTTACACACCATTGATTTTTTATACTGCTACATACAATTTAAATACTATCATTTCATCATCACCATCCTTGCCTACTCCAGTCACTCAATTACAAAAAGAAGAAAAAAATATAACTATCTCTCAACTTATTGTAATAATCCCATACACCAACACCTTAAATATAAAATTTGCAGACTTAAATAATATAAACAATATAGAAAATTTTAATTCGGCAGAATTGCACAACTGTGAACCCGAAATATGTAAAACCACTATCTCTCAACCAAACTCTTTCTTGAACATCTTACACCAAAATATCCGAAGTATAAATAAAAACTATATAAAATTAGATTTATTACTTAAAAGAATAGACTTCCGATGTGACATAATAATTCTATCTGAGGGCTGGCTCTCATGTGTTGATAACTTACCTATTAAGCCAGAATACTCCAGTTTCGCATCAACCAAAACCTACAATCAAAATGACGGTTTAATTGTATTTGTACACAATGACCTCCAGTTCACTATAGAAGAACCAGTAATCTCCGAGGCCAACTGTTTTCTTATCAAGACCAAAGACACTGCCATAATTGCAATATATAGACCTCCATGCTTTACAATTTTGGATAATTTTCTTTCTACATTACACCAACTATTAAAAACTCTCTCTAGTTTTAAAAATATAATCCTTGTTGGTGATGTCAACATCAATATAAGGATAATAGACGCAGACAAAACAACTTATCTTGACTTACTGTCTGATTTCGGTATGATACCTACCCATTATGAGGAAACTAGGGGACCTAGCTGTTTAGACCACGTGATCATTAAAACAAAAGCATCTTCAC
This sequence comes from Eilema griseolum, assembly GCA_963662185.1. NCBI lineage: Eukaryota > Metazoa > Arthropoda > Insecta > Lepidoptera > Erebidae > Eilema > Eilema griseolum. The sequence goes on along the minus strand of OY759248.1, from coordinate 5,668,444 downwards.
ACACATTTGTTCTGCGAACAACACTTACTGATCATGTGTCAACACTTTTTTGTCTGTACACTGGGAAGCAAAACAATTGTAACAAGAAAAAGTCTATTGGAAAAATTAACTTCGAATCACTATATAATGATTGTAAAAATATTGATTTTAGTCAGATGTACAATGATAACGTAAGTCCAAATGATTCTTTGATTGTCCTGATAGAGAGTCTACAAAAAATAATACTGAAGAACACTATATACATTAAAATTCCTAGAAATAAAGTCACAATAAAGCCCTGGATAACACCTGGGCTTTTGAGATGTATAAGGACAAGAGACAGAATGCACTTCCAACTAAAGCGAGACCCTGACAATACAGTGTTGAAAATTACATACAACAGATACAGAAACTTCTGTAATGATATAATAAAAAAGTGTAAGAGACAACATGAGAGCAACACACTCAAATCTGCTGGCAAGGACAACAAACGAATATGGTCGGCTATTAAGTCCATTAACAACCTCAATAAACCTAATGCACTACCTACAGAATTATTAAATACTAAAGATTCCCCGCAAAAGTCGGTCAATTTCGTAAACACTTATTTTGTAAATGTAGGCTTGGAACTTGCAAAGAAGATCCCTACGAGTCTCCCCCCACTTCCAAAAGATATAATAAAAAACCGCTCAATGTGTGGCTCTTTCGGTCTTTTAGAGACAACCGAGGAAGAGGTTGAAGGACTTATTACCAACTTACGAACTGATTGCGCAACAGGATGGGACAATATATCTTCTAAAGTCCTTAAGAACTTGAAAGTTATTTTAGTACCTCCTCTCACTTACATCTTTAATCGATGCCTAGTAGAAGGTATTTTTCCACAACCGCTGAAAAAATCTGTCGTAGTCCCTATCTACAAAAGTGGTGCCAAGGATAATGTAGCAAACTATCGCCCCATTTCATTACTTCCCACCATTTCGAAACTATTGGAAAGGATCCTAAACAACAGACTCGTGAAATTTTTAGAAGATAAAAACCTACTCTCAAATAACCAGTATGGTTTTAGAAAGGGCAGATCTACAACTGACTGCATACACAATTTTACTGAATTTATTGTAAATAAATTGGATGGATTGGAAGATTAAAATGTCTAACCATTTTCATTGATCTCCAAAAAGCATTCGATACCGTCTGTCCGCGAATGTTAATCTCAATCCTCGAAAGGATGGGTATCAGAAATACACAGCTGCAATTGTTCCAGAGCTATCTGCAGGAACGATTTCAGTCAGTCCGAATCGGTGACACTTTGAGTGACGAATACCCTATTAACATTGGAATCCCACAGGGTAGTATCTTGGGCCCTACTCTTTTTCTTTGTTACATAAATGACCTTTGTCAACTAAACATAAAGAATTGCCATGTGATTTCTTATGCTGATGACACTACTCTGACATTTTATGGAAACACATGGGATGAAACTTATAAAAGAGCCCAAGAAGGATTTGACCTGGTAACTCACTGGCTTGCCCTTCATAAATTAACGTTAAATGCCACAAAAACTAATTATATAACCTTTTCAATATACAACTTTAAATCACATCGCAATAACTGTAATATTGTAGCTCACACTTGTGACCAAAACATGATTAGAAACTGTACTACATGTCCAACAATAAATAAAACCAACTCAACAAAATACTTAGGTCTGATAATTGACCGTAACTTGTCATTCAAAGACCACACCCTGCAGCTAGTTAAAAAGATTAGGAAACTCACCCACATTTTTAAAACGCTCAGGTACATTACGGATTGGAAGTTGATTAGAACTGTGTACGAGTCTCTCTGCCAGTCAATTCTATCGTATGGAATCACTGCTTGGGGAGGTTTGAACAAAACTGACTGCATAAACATAGAGATAGCTCAAAGGCTAGTACTAAAAGTTGCTCTCTTCAAGCCTCGTCTATACTCCACAGATAGTCTCTACAAGGAAGCTAATGTACTGTCGGTTCGGAAGCTGTATATATTAGCCACTATTTTGAAGAAACACAACTCACTAAATGGGCTAATAATCAAAGACAAACAAAACACGCGACGTAACTATGAAGTATGTGAGACAAATGCAGTGAAAACATCGTTTGCCCAAAAATTCTTTAATTTTAGGGGTAGTAAATTGTACAATAAGGCAAATCAGCTGTTGTCAACTTTCAATCTATCAAAAGTAGAATGTAAAAAAAGAGTAACTGAATGGCTATTGGGACTGGACTATGAAGAAACAGAAAAACTTCTCACTGTTTTATCCTAGTCTAGCATAATATTTTTCTATGAACAAACATACAAAGCACACAAATAAACTGGTACATACTTTCAACACAAATTCACATACGCACACACACAAATCATAAATAACACACAAACACACATACGCGTGCGCGCACACACACACACATTCACACCACACACACACACACACACACACACCACACACACACACACACACACACACACACACACACACACACACACACACACACACACACACACACACACACACACACACACACACACACACACACACACACACACACACATACATAGTCTACTTACTCACCGTCTACTACTCACTTCTTAATTATGTATACTTGAGTTCGAAATTCTTAACTAAACAGAACTGTTGATGCTCTTGGTACAACTGTATAAAACACGATTTTCGAGAGGGGGGCCAGGAGTCCATAGCACAGGGTATCCTAGTTTGGGTTCCTGACTCCCACAAACTATAAGTAAAATAGGGTTGGATTTTGCTAGTAGGAATAATTGGGTTTGGTTACGGCTCGACTGGGTCCTCGCGTTTTGCTCAGTGAAAATTATCGGGCAAAACATGTAGGGCCTGATTACGGTTCGGCTAGGCCCGGTTCTTGTTGCTGGCGGGATCCACTCTGTTGTTCTAGGTGCTAAGAAAAATATGTGTTTCTATAATGTAAATTTGTTAAACGTATGCATATGTAGAACTTATTGTGGGAGAAAATAAAAGCATTATTATTATTAAAAAAAAAAAAAAAAAAAACGCAACGTAAAAAATGGCTAGTACATACTTCGGTTTAAGTCTAAGCACTTAGAACCAAAAAAAGTGTTCTAATAACAAAATCGCAAAAGTTTACAAGAATTTATTCCTTGTAAAGTTTAGCTCCCAACTATTATAGTGGCGGCACGCTTTTCTGGCCGTTTTGACACGACTGATTGATTTTGATTTGATTTTTCAAAGTCTTTATTGCATAAAAATAAACATAACATGTAACAACTCCAGTGTAAATTAAATCCTAGAGGTTAACAAATAAATTAGGTTACATATACAAAGCTATTGCACTTTTTACGAATTTATACACATGTTTGTAGATCATTAAAAATACAGAAAATATAATAGGTAAATTAGAAATTTTGTTTATACAAGCTTTAGTACAGCATTACATTTGATGCATAGGTACTTAAGTTAAAACTAAACAATAATGGCATAATACCACGAACATAATTAGTACAATGATAATGCATTGTATGTATGTATTAAAATAAAATATTATCTATTGGCTAAGCAAAACGATAAGAGATAGATATAAAACCACCGGAGCTTACCAATAATTGTGTAATAATGGTGATAAGTTTGTTAATTTAGATGAATTTCGTTTAGGACTATAAATGGAGCCCATTCTAATTTCCAACAAACTTACAAAGAACATTCTGAATTTCTTAGAATAATTAAAACTAGAACTATTTTTGTAATTAGTTTGTAAGTACCTAACTAAACGTAGGTAAATATTATTATGTATACAGTTTGGAGGTATGTATTTCTTCTAAAGGCCGACCATGGAGTTTAGATGTACGAATTCAGATTGAGGACATTCCATGGATAGGCCCAATCAATAGTACCCACAGCTGGTAAGCATGTATGAAAAGGAAAAAGAATTCTTAGTAGAAGAACTATCTTAAAATCGCCACTTTCATGTGACTAAAATAGACTTTGCCTCCTATTGGATGGCAATCCCTCTGTGCACTCCCGGTTTTGCTGGTAGAGAACTAAACTTTGAGTTAAACTCAAGTGATCTAAGTTAAATTAAATTAAATAACAGCGATTATCACTGTTATTGAGTTCTGCGCCACTTATCCGGATAAATAAGCAGTGTTTCTCTCCTATTAAACTACCATGGAACGTCAACCATCTCTTCTTGGATATTTAAAGACAGAATATTCTCGATACTTCGGCTAATACCATGACGGTAAGCTCAAAGTACGTGGGTGGGCTATAACATAGAATAATATGAAGAAGGAGTAACCCTTGTTTTGCATTTTCTCACGATTTCTGATGTTCACGGCAGATACTTTGTTGCATACTCGCTTACATACTACCTATAATTGTATAGACATCCCATGACTGTGTTTCTGAAACTTTTACAGAATCCTAATTCAGCAAGATTAAAGTTTTAAAGTATGAGATTTCAAAACTTCTAAGATCTCTATGAGTATGTTTTATGTTTTATTTGTCTATGTTTTATTGTCGATAAATGATAACTTTATTATAACATAACGAACTGCTAAAATACACATAGTTTTTTTATACCACTTACCTAAGTGGTATAAACCTATGTGGCTCACCTGGCAAACAAGGCAATGGGAAGTGGTTACCGTGGCCTGTCCGTATGCCACGCTAACCACTTCCCATTGCCTTGTATGCAACATGCAACACCAGGGGTGTTACACTCGCGCTGCCAACCATGAAGAAACCTTCTGATGCCCCTCTTGAAGAACCCCATATTGTAGGTGCTTGGGAAAACCGCAGGATGAAGTTTCTTTCATACCGCACAGTGCGCACCGTCTCAGTTCGCAATGTGTGAGGATGAATTCCCTGCCATGGCTTTTGATGGAATTTGAAAATTCTTTTACTCAAGCAGGCCAAAAACGCTTCATTCAAATCATACATGCGAGTGACGGAACACACCAGATGCGCGTAGTGCAAATGTACTGTGTGCTAGAGAATTTCGCATTTGTCTCATTCTACATTGCGTTTACATGTGTACAGTTTAATAAAAGTTTGAAATTTAATGAGTAATCCAAAAAGATATAGATTTGAACTTAGATTGTTTATATTTTGGCTTACTTTGGGAATTAAAAATAATGAAAATTCATAGTTTCGTTTCGTTAGGCAGTTATTTTTCGAGGCATATTTCTCCAGAAAAACTAAGATATAAAGCGGTATTGGGAAGAATGGGATGACCTTGTCAAATAACCTCCCGGCAGAGTAGAGTTAGGGCCACCCCATCTCTTCCCATGCGGTGTCGCACAAAGCGACTAAGGGATAGGGCTGTTTAACATCAGACATATATATACAGCCCAGACTCAGCCTCAGATGCAAGGCTCGAGTCAACAATAGTGCCCGGAATACGGCAATAGGCTCACCCCCTATTACGTGGGACCGAATACAATTAATGGTGAAATGTGGGTGTTAATTCACCTCTACCTAACCCTCCAGGGATAAGATAAAGGCATGATTATGTGTGTGTATGTGTGTGTGTATTCTTTTTCGATTGATGCTGATTGACTGAATTTATCTCAAATGCTAAAAGGTTAAACCGTATAAGTATATATATAATAACTAAGTAACTATAACGAGTAGTTAATTATATAATTAATGAGACGGCTAACAGTGGTACGTAGACAAGCAAATACCAGTAATATAAATTATAGTTAAACAAAGCCGTAATTAGCGCGTTTAACAATTTTATGATCTTTAACTTTTTTATAATACACAACTAAATGGGATAACAAATACCTATGTATGTATATGTATGTGTATGTATATGTATGTGTATGTGTATGTATATGTATGTGTATGTATATATAATTAAGAAACCTTCCTGGGGTGTAGACACTGTTCATCCTTATCACAGGTTACTCTGCAACCTAGCTAGGAGAACACTACTTCACCTAACTTTATGTTTTAATATCTTAATTACGCCATGTATTTGAATTTTTTTTTAATGTAATCAAATGTAAAACCTATTCTGTATAAAATATTATATTATTTCTCTTATTTCTCTATATCGTATTATAGACTTTTTTTATTAAGTAACTGCTAAGACTTTCACTTCGGAGCCTAATTCCTCCTCTGCTTCAGCTTATTTGGTTTTATTAGAATTACCACCGTGTGCTGTCTTTAAACCCTGAGAGAAAATAGTAATAATATAATCATTTTATTCTTCAGACGTAGATCCATGCGTGTTAGTAACAATTATCTTACAAATAAGTTAGTTATAGATGAAACACAAATTACAAAATAAATTGAGGGGACGCCAGCATGCAGGCGCGTCGACCTTTGTAGGACAGGAAGGTTCTACCCTTCGTACAATATCTTCAGGATGCTGTTGGTGCTACATAGCAGTCGCACAGTAGGAGAAAAACCTGCGCCAAGATCTCATTCGTCAATAAACAGGTCCCCGATTCTGCTAATTGTATGTCAAATTTTTGACGTTAGTAATATAGGATTAAAGTCCAAGATTAAAGAGTCCATTACATCTTATCATTCACTCTACAAGATGCCATCTAACTTTACTCTAGCTCTAGCATCATAACAATTGAAGATTGAATGAAAAAGTGTAAAGAAACTCTTTTTCTTTATTTTTTAGTCTAATATTTTATGCCATTTTTTTGCAGTGTCTGTGGTATGATAGTAGTTTTGCTTTAGCAGAATTGATGGCCAGTCAGGATCAGTAGACAGACTACTGATTAGAGTCCTGACAGAATACTGGTCAGAGCGTTCCCCCACTTTTTTTCTACGTGCGCAAAATCCCCTCGTATACCTCCCCACCGGAGCCGGTGGAGGAGTTTATTTCGGACTCGAACCGACTAAAACACACGCCGCCTGTGGGTCGTTTTGGTAGCCGAAGGTGAGGTTGACAGGCATATCCCTAGCACCCCGGCCGACTCAGGGCCATCTCTCACGATCTGGCCCTCTTCTCGGATGTGGGGAGTCCCCAACTCGTCCCCGGAAACAGAGAGGCGCGCCAGGCGCGCCACCGCCGGGGCCCGTTTCTGCCAGGGTGACAGGCGGCTCCACCTGTCACCCCCAGAGCGTTCCCACTGTAAGGGTAAGATCGCGTGTCGAATCCCGCCTGGACCATTTCAATTTTTTCTATCTTAATCGCTTTCGACAGACTACGATTGGAAAAACATGGTTAAGCTCCATACACCCTTAAGTAAACATAACATAAACATAAACATAAACTCACGCCTATATCCCCGAAGGGTTAGGCAGAGGTGCTAGCACCCACATTTCGCCAGTTTATGTTTAGGTCCCAATAGGTGGCGAGCCTATTGTCAATAACCGGGCACTTATAAACCTGCGATAAATACACACATACCTAACTTCGGAAAGCATCCTTACGTAAAACTGTATAAAAACTAATTTGTTTTAGTATGTCATATTACAACATTTTACCAAGTAATTAATGCTTTCCATTCGTGTTCAGCTATAATTAATAATATTCGTCCCAGAAATTCAGCATTTTATATTTTTCGCTGACGAGTGAAGCGTGTGTCTCGATGTAAGATAAAATTATGGTAATTAATCTTCTGAAAATGGTGCCTTTATTAATACTTTTGAACAAGTAATCCTCTTTGAACATATTTTTTCATTTAATGTTTTGTGCCCCTTCCTGTTGACATATTGTTCTAATATTTGGTTACCTTGATATTATGATCATTTTGATACTTTGTTGTCAAGATCGTTTTGTCGCTGACTGTACATTGAAATTAAACAAACAAAACATTGATGTTTCTTATGACATACATACATACATGTAATCACGCCTTTATCCCTGGAGGGTTAGGCAGAGGTGAATTAACACCCACATTTCACCAATAATTGTATTCGGTCCCACGTAATGGGGGGGTAAGCCTATGGCCGTATTCCGGGCACTATTGTTGACTCGAGCCATGCTTCTGAGGCTGAGTCTATATATCTGTCTGATGTTTCTTATGACACAAATGTTTATTTTACACAAGAAACTTCTTTACCTGAATATAGAATTCTCGTAAAAGTTCCATCTTAGCCGTAGAGTGGCACATTGTTCGATTGCCCGAGTGTTGACTTCCACACTATGATAAAATAGGTATTTGTCTGTCGTATTTGTAAAGAATCTTCAATTCTAGATAAAACTATAAAAAAGTAAGTTTTACCATCTGTGGTTTTACTGTCAACATTACCACTGTTGCCACTCTAAATATTTGATTATGATTTATCGATTATATTTTATCACCAAACATAAAAGGCTTTTTTATGCCACAAATGTTTTTTACTTATGTTTCTCAGTTCGATTGTAACATAATAAAATAATATTATTCAAATAAACATGAAACAAATCTCCCAATATTTCGACAACCATTCATACATGAATGAGCCATCTGTCATATGTTAATATATTTTGCAGAAAAATAATCCTGTTACAAAGAGACATCTAAGTGTTTTGATGTTTTATTTCTTTGACAAAGTTATAAAACTCAACAAGAGCCGAAGGGTATCAGTAAGCTGTCAAAAGAAAACATTTTTAAAGGTGGGTACTAACCAGTGTTATGGAAAATGTGTCCTGTTACAAAGGGAGCATTCATATTGCTTACACACACTGCTGGTCAAAATCAATGAGGCTCTGGCGCAGGTTTTCATCTCAAAATTGGAAACAGGAATCAGATGACACTCGAAACTACAGGGGTCAAAACTTCTGCAGGCCTGGGGGTAACAGGTGGAGCCGCCTGTCACTCTAGTAGGAGCAGGTCGAGACGGCGGCGGCGCGATTGATGCCTCTCCGCCTTTTTTTTGGGGACAGATAGGGACGCCGTTGTCCCACAGCCGATTGGGCCTGGGCCCTGGGTCAGTCGGGATGCGCGAGGGATATGCCAGAGGAAGCAAACAGAAAATACATTGAGAGTGCTCGTACTTTGAAGTCGAAGCATCAATCTTTCTCCAACCGGAATTACTTATGCTTGTTCCCTTGTGAAACAAGGATTGCACGTATAGATTATGTTTTAGTATGCCGCGTAGCGACGTGCTCGCTACGAATGTTACATTTGGGCTCGTAATGAATGCCAATATGGTGTATACCCACCTTTATTATACAGCTGTCAAAAGAATAATTTGTAACATTTGTCTCTGTCTGTTTTGACGATTCCATCGCTGTTTTAACACAATTGAAATAAATTGTTTTCGTAACATTATATGTATATTTCGTCGCATCGTCAAATATATTTTCTATTGCCATAAATGTGATATTTTTATGAAAGCTTTATTACATCTGTTATACCATTTGCCTGCATGAACGTTCTTTTCTTTCATAAAAGGAAAAGTAAGTAGTAAGTAGGGGTAGGACACGGCGGTATTTCCGCCCAATTGAGCAGTCCGACTGGGGAAGTGCCCTACAGAATACCGCGGTTATAATAACTTCGTGTTGTGTTCCCAGCGGTGAGTAGGGTAGCCAGAGCTCACTGGAGAATTTGTGCTGTCAGTGGGAAGACTAAAGGCTTGTCTTGCTTTGTCTTCTACACTAACGGCACAGAAACTCTGTACTTACAGGGACCAGGGTTGGCAGCGCGACTGTGACTCCTTTGGTGTTACAAACGTCCATAGGCCACGGTAACCACTTTCCATCAGGTGGGCCGTGTGCTTGTCTGCCACCTGAGTGGTATAAAAAAAAACTACAGACTAAACTAATCTTGATGACATTTAGTACAGCGATAGACTAGAGCTTGAAAAAGGACAGGCTACACTTTATCGTGAAAAGGGGGCTTAAAAGAATTCAAATAGGGGATGAAAGTTTGTTATTTTTTAAGTTAACTTGATGAAATTCGCCACAATGATAGATTAGAACTTGGACAAGGATATAGGCTGTTTGGTTGCGATAACGGACACCCATGTGAGCGGAGCCGCAGGCATCAGCTTCTCCCTAAAATATGCATCAAAAACACGCTCAGCCAAGCCCACGTCTTCCGATCGCGACAGTTACTGTTATCATACGATCGTGTAAATAAAGGTACGGAGATAAAACACTTGTGTGTAATCAGAGCTACTACATAAATATGTTTCGTTGTATGTTTATTTGGTACAGTTGCTACGATAATATAAGCATGTGAAATAGAAAAAACATATGATTTGAATAATTAAGATGATTCTTCTATACATATTCCGTCTTACGGCAACGTTAGGAGGTAGGACACGGCGGTATTTCCGCCCAATTGAGCAGTCCGACTGGGGAAGTACCTCCGCCCTACAGAATACCGCGGCTATAATAACTTCGTGTTGTGTTCCCAACGGTGAGTAGGGTAGCCAGAGCTCATTGGAGAGTTTGTGCTGACAGTGGGAAGACTAAAGCCTCGTCCTGCTTTGTCTTCTACACTGACGGCACAGAAACTCTGTACTTACAGGGTTGGCAGCGCGACTGTGACTCCTCTGGTGTTACAAACGTCCATAGGCCACGGTACCCACTTTCCATCAGGTGGGCCGTGTGCTTGTCTGCCACCTAAGTGGTATAAAAAAAACTGTATCCATTTTTAGCTTCCATTTTTTCCATTCAAAATCGATTACGATTTTGAATAGTTAGCATACAAAATGCTTAAAATTTCATTCAATGAAGATGATGTTCTGACAATGTTGATAAAATTCTCCTATTAGTATCAAAGTTATCGGGATATTTAACATAACATAACATAAACTCACGCCTATATCCCCGAAGGGGTAGGCAAAGGTGCTAACACCCACATTTCGCCATCTTATGTTTAGGCCCAATGTAATAGGTGGCGAGCGTATTGCCTGATGATATAACGGGATATTTACAATGTTGTATTGTTTAGTTTCCGATATTTCGGCGCTGCTATATTGGCGGTCTGCTGGCGGTCAACTGGTCTAACTGCAATGCTTTGATAACGCCTTTGGGTTGTGGAGGTCAGGTGGCAGTCGCTTCACGGAAAATAACGAAGTTCAGCCAAATTCGCACTTTGACTGGTAAATCGGACCTCAGACTCAGAAGTGAAAGCTTCAAATGGACGCCAGGATGAAAAAGAAATCAATAAAACAGTTCTGAGGAACAATTTTGAGACTTTGGTAGTCGTAGATCGACCTGATGCTGACTAGTACAGTCAGCCGACTAGTACAGCCCAAAGGTGGTACTGTAGTATATACATTTTAACACAACCTTTTGAAAAAGGTGTATATTCTCTGTTTAATTACACCCTTGCCCCGTGGTTCCCGGCAGAGTAGAATTTTGGCCACCCCATCTCTTCCCATGCGGTGTCGTACAAGCAACTAAGGGATAGGGCTGTTTAACATCAGACAGATATATACAGCCCAGACTCAGCCTCAGATGCGGGGCTCGAGTCAACTATAGTGTCTGATATACGGCAATAGGCTAACTACCTATTACGTGGGACCGAATACAGTTATTGGTGAAATGTGGGTGTTAATTCACCTCTGCCTAACCCTCCGGGGATAAAGGCGTGATTTTATGTATGTATGTAATAATTACACTCAGAACAAATTGCCTATATACAAGCCTGTAATCACCTTTAAATTGATCCCAATAGATGTCTCTACGTACCCAGGGCGTCTTTTCAAGACCTCACAGGCTGTGTATCTTTGTGTAATGGTCTCGTAGCAACAGTATCGGCTTTCGTAAGTAAAATAAACACACAGGTTGTCACAAGACTCCTTTGTACTGAGGGATCATTACAATCTGTACTTATCTTGAGACACATTATGATCAGACGCAGAATCGAATCTGAGACAGCGCCAATTCCGGGATACCTTCAAGAGGGGCATCACAACGTTTCTTCGTGGTGGGCAGCGCGAGTGTAACACCCCTGGTGTTGCATACGTCCATAGGCCACGGTAACCACTTCCCATCAGGTGGGCCGTGTGTTTGTCTGCCACCTAAGAGGTATATAAAAAAAAATACTCTATAAACTATGTGACAGTTGGAACTTATGAAGGCTCTAAAAGTCTAAACAATCTCTATGCCCACTTGATAGATAGTTAAATTTGAAATTAAATATTCTACACAACGCCATCTAGACCCATGGTAAGCATAACTTAACTAGCTTGTAATTTGAATATTGACTTATTGGATATATTCTGTAGCTGCTTAATGATCCAATTTGTATCTGATGTTTAATAATGCTTTTGATTAAATTTATTGACATTAGTAATATTAACTGACATCTATTATACATATGCTGACATAATATTTAGTGCTTGATTGATTTTTATTTTTTTGGATAATGCAGTTGATATAATACTTGCACGCTGGGTATTAATTTAAATTTTCATTTAGTATAATAATCTGTAAACCACATGTGGTAGGACATAGCGTACGTAATATAACTTATAAGACCTTTATAACTAACCTATGATCCACAGAATAAATATTATTATTATGATTGTGTTATGGAATCTAGAATGCGGATAAACATACATAGATATTTTTTTTTTGTAAATACACACATATTTTACATTGAAACACCTAGATCTATGCAAATATACATATTCGTGCATGCAAGAGACTTTGACCTGCTGTTTTAAAGTTGGCCAGACGGGTTGTTTTGGTACTCGTACAGGGTTTTATTTCGAGTTTTCTTTCTCTCACAGTGATATCGTCTGTGTATTTTAACGTTATTCGCCTCTTACGACACCCCACGGATGAGATGGGGTGATATTTGTATTTTTTCTCCGTCACCGCACAAATATAAACGCGATATTATATTCCTATTGTCGTATTATTAAGAATCTATTCTTGAAAAAACAACAACAATTACACTTAGATAATTAAACCAGTGCTATTTGTAATATAAATTAATATCCTAAGCGGTTCGTCCTTTCAGTGTTTTTTAATTGTCTCGTAATATATTCAACAGATCAATGATTCTTCAGACTGCTCTAGACACTTGATGCACGATAAGGATAAAGTATTATCTTTGGGAAACTTCCGTTTGTATATATAATGGCCATGTTTCACATAAAACGAGGTTTACTACGGTAACGTCTATACCATCAATACTATATTGATATTGACTTTGTTTGTTTGGTTGGTTGAACGCTCCAATCTCAGGAACTACTTATTTTAATATTTTTGTGTTGTATAGCTCGTTTATCCACACCAGTTACAGCCTAGCCTAGTGGTATGGGTAATGGACTGCTGAGACGAGGTCTCGGGTTCGATCCCAGGTTTTACCATGGCACACACCAATGACTTTTCTATGCTTTTCGAAGTTATGTGTGTATTTATCGCAGGTTTATAAGTGCCCGGTTAATGGCAATACGCTCGCCACCTATTACATTGGGATCTAAACATAAACTGGCGAAATGTGGGTGCTAGCACCTCGGGGATATAGGCGTGAGTTTATGTTATGTTAGTTACCGACTATATATCATCACGTTAATACCGAAGGGAGCGGAGCAGTGATCATAAATGTCAACAAAACGGAGCCGCGTGCAACAGTTAAGACTCTATAATTTTTAAACACTAATTCTTGGCCACAAAGACATTGGAAGCGGTTAACGGATACAAATGGAAACTCCTTTCACGGTACATATTTATCACTTCTTTGTAAATTTTGTGCTCAAGGTTCCATAAGAACATACAGTTTTCCTGTACACATCATTGTGTAATAAAAATTGATGTACCCGGCCTCATCAACATCTTCAGACTTGAATATGACAGCTCGCAGTAGTCGCAGGATAGTTAGCAAACTCCCCATACCCGGGGACTAGATGGGGACTCCGTGCTCCCCACGTCTGAAGAGGGTCAGCCGGAGTGCGAGGGATATGCCTCCAGCTACTTCGCCTCCGGCAACTTACGCGAAAGTGTCTCTGTCTGTCAGTCTGTCTTTCTGTCAGTCTATTTGTCTGCCTGTCTTTATGTCTGTCTATCTGTCGGTTTGTATGTTAGGCTTTCAAGCTTACACCGCTGAACCGATTTTAATTAAATTTGGTGCAGGGGTAAATTAAACCTTAAGAAAGGATATAGGTTATGTTTTGTCTAATATTTGATATAATGTATTATGAATATTATCATCATATTAGTAGGTAGTTGTATAGTGTGATAGAAGACATATATTCTCAAAACAATACGGTTACTATTCAACTAAACTAACTAGGTACATTGTTTCAATGTAACATAACCGATGCAAATATGAAAATATATAATATAGTTTCATGCTGAACTAAAGAAAACAAATTAACAATTCAAACCGCGATAAATCCTTCAAACAAAAATGTTAATTATTATATACACAAGTCAAATATTTGTTAGATATTCAACAAAACGCTTATTGGGTATGTGTTACTATAACTATAATATAATATACAAAGAAGAATTAAAGAATCAATTTCATTTATTCAGTTTAAGCACATAAATAGCACATATGAACGTCAAAATTGTATAATTATATCAAGAAATAATATAAAAATATTAAATAATGCAAAAATAAACCATTCGAAATTTTTTTTTTTTATATAGGACACGCCAAACTTGACCTCACCTCGCCTGATGGTAAGCTAAGGGCAAAGTCTCAGGAAAGAGGGTCACCATTAGACATTAAATTAGACACTAAGTGCTACAATGGTGGCACTCAGCTTGGCGGCCTCATCAGATGCTTTTTCACGCCCCGCTTAAAGGCCCCGGGACTGTAGGAAGAAGGAAACACGTGTGCTGGTAATGAATTCCAGGTCTTGGTGGTGCGGCAAAGAAATATAGGTAAGTACAAAGAAGTCGTTGGTATTCAAAAATTTAAATTTATGCGCAATGTTATTTGAACTTCTTGAACAGAACAGCATTAGCCAATGAAATATTTTGAATACTGCAAGCCCTACCAAGATCCGTTTATTATTCCGCGCCAATAGGCATACGAGGCACCGAAAACATCGTAACAAATTGAATCAATCTCATGTACTACCGAATTGGATGCCTATGGAAGTATGTAATATATATAATAAATATGTATGTAAAGAAGTACATACTTGGCGAAGTATCCTCTTAGAATAAAAAATTAGACTACGTACAAAAACGCAGACCAAAAAAGGCAAAGTGAATAAGACTCTAATTTCAGGTATTACAGTATAATTTAGCTCGTTTGATGTGTCATGTTTTGTCCGTTGCTTGCTCATAATGCTAAAAACCGCGTGATTATTTTCATTATCATAAAAACTTAAACTTTATCGAACCGTGAAAGGTGATTTTTTCAGAATATGCTAACTAGCTAACCGTTATATATCACAATTTTGAGAAGTTTCAATGAAACTAAGCATTACTTAGCTGTGTTGGTAGGTAAGTATGCATAGAGTCTCCTGCAGGAAACCTACATACTCCCATGGTATTACCAGCTTTACTGCGTACTGATCGAATCACGGGAGAGTGTCCCTTGCGTTCTGCTTAATAGCTTTCTCCGCGGGCCCAGGTTTTGACTCCCTACTAGTTTTTTATCCGTCGCCAGCAGTATCCTCCCCTTACAGGGCTGGGTTTCTACTATATATAGGAGATCCTCATATGCTGCAGGAGTCATCGGGTCCTCTCATTATGAGCAGCAACCGTACCAGTATATATATTCTGTGCCCAGTCTTCCGCACGATAAAAAACAAAATTGTATTATGGAGTTACCCGCCAAAATAGCACCTGTCAGTTGCTTTAGCATAGTTGGTCAAACTAGACTTCATTTACGTATAACACATACACATACATACATATAATCACCCCTTTATCACCAGAGGGTTAGGCAGAGGTGAATTAAGGCTCACATTTTACCAATTATTGTATTCGGTCCCACGTAATAAGGGGTGAGCCTATTGCCGTATTACGAGCACTATTGTTGACTCTGAGGCTGAGTCTGGGCTGTATATATCTATCTGATATTAAACAGCCCTATCCCTTAGTCGCCTTGTACGACACCACATGGGAAGAGCTGGGGTGGCCAAAATTGTACTCTGCCGGGAACCACGCGGCTTACAAATATCGGCTAATTGGAAAACCTTTTATAAATTAAATGTTGCTATGTTATTGCGTTGCAGTTTTCTAAACTGGAGAGCTTTTATGCTGTCAGTGGGAAGACCATTTCCTTATCCTGCTTTGTCTTTTACACTGACGGCACAGAAACTCTTGTGCTTATAGGGTTGGCAGCACGAGTATGACTCCCTCGATGTTGCACACGTCCATAGGCCACGGTAACCACTTTCCATCAGGTGGGCCATGTGCTTGTCTGCCAACCAAGCGGTATAAACAAAAAAAAATGTATATAATAAAAAGCTATGACATGCCAATGCATCTGTTGACCCCAATACACACGCAGGTCGTTATAATAACACAACATGCCCAAACGACTACTGACTTTGTTATTCTCATAGCTGGACACAGATATCGCCAACATCGCCATGCCGACTCTTTTCAGGCTATTGTGAACACCCTGTAGAGAAAAGGTTAGAAATAAATACATAAATATTATACTTCTAATAAAAAATGAATATACCCTCAAACGATTTGTGAGCGACAGGGATAAGTTTCTACACAAAATGTTTGGTGTGGTTTATCTTCATTGATACACTGGCATCTGAAGTATAAACTGGCATCTGAAGAATATGTCGTAAGTACTTAGGTATATAACCAGCTATAAGAGCTGGTCTTTTAGATACGAGCTACACCAGGGCGTATAATGACGTAATACACAGGCATAGGCATATCCCTCTTGCCGCAGCACTCTCGATCTGGCCGTCTCCTCGGGTGCAACTTCTACTTTAATCATCATTCTCTGAGCCTTTCCCGATCTCTGAACTAAGGCTGAACTTCGATATTTTCCGTGAAGCGTCAGCCATCTGATCTCCACAACCAATTGGCGACATCGAACTGCAACTGTACTCAAACATAACGATCATAATATTAGTGTATAGTTCTAAAACATAACACAGTAAATATTCATAAACGATGATGAAGACCTAACAAATACTATTCTATTTGTGAAACTCGAACTAGATGTTAAGGCAGCCGTAAACTCATTGTTAGACGCGTCTGACTAATGGCAACATTGGCAATGCAGCGAGTTATTTATAAAACTAGATAATAATATGCCGTTCCATCTCTGCTTAGGAAGGTTCTTCATTATCTGTATAATAATGAAGTTACACTTGCATTATGCTGTTTATGCATCTTGTTGGTTTATGCGCATAATATCATATTTACAACTCAAAAATAGGGATGGCCCATGCTATGAAAAGTAATGTGTACATGATGACCTTGAGGCCTGAACCTGAGGCTCCCAGAAGCATTCATCGAATGTCATCACCTCAATCACTGTTTTCTTTACCATGTCCTCTTTGACGCTACCTATACATCTTCATCACAGCTGATTAATATTCATCTCAACTTTTGTATTTATAATAGTTTTAAGATTAAAAATATTATGTTAACACATCTCCACATTTACTAAAGAGTTTATCATAATCAATCATCTCTAATTCTCTCAACATATTGTAAACAAAAGATTAACAATATGAACTCTTCGCTCGCTGTTTTCATATTGTTGTAGTTTATGCGCAGTTAAAATTTCATAACATACATATTATTATACTTACGTTAATATATCCTAAAAAGCGTGGGCAAAACATACATTTCGCGAACAATGATTTTCCAAATTGATGATTTTCTCTGTCAATCGTCATTCATGTCAATTAGAAATAGGTAAGTCTTCTCTTCATAACTAAGCATGCACTTTGGAGCCTGAGCTCCGCGTCCATCTCTTACTCCTTCTTTCTCAAATATGGTATTGGTATGTAGAACAGAGAGAAGAGACTGCCACCTGTTCCCTCAATCCTAAGAGGAACCACATTCATCAATCAGAAGATGTACCTTGAAAGTCTTGATGGGCCAAATATACATATCGCAACATCATCGTACATACATAAATATATTACGTCTGTAAATCCCCAAATGGAGAGGCAGAGGTATCAACTTCATAATCACATTCATTATCATACAAACAACATCATCATAGGAAGCCGCCTGAGATTAAACCACACGTCCTGATCGAACACCTGAACCCCGTAGGGGCGGACACACAGCTATGAATTTCTGGCGTGGCTAATGTGACTCTGGTAGAAATTCTGGCAAAACCTGACATTAGCGTCTCGCTATTAATAAATTTTATAGACATCTACTTCACATTGGCAAAATTGCGATAATTTGCTGCAGAGGCCATCAAAAAGAAGAAAATTCATCATAGGTATCAATACATACATACGGACGAGTCACGCCTTTATCCCCGGAGGGTTAGGCAGAGGTAAATTACCACCCACATTTCACCAATAATTGTATTCGGTCCCACGTGACGTAATAGGGGGTGAGCCTATTGTCGTATTCCGGGCACTATTGTTGACTCGAGCCATGTATCTGAAGCAGAAGCTGAGTCTGGGCTGTATATATGTCTGATATTAAACAGCCCTATCCCTTAGTCGCCTTGTACGACACGGCATGGGTAGAGATGGGGTGGCCCTAATTCTACTCTGCTAGAAATCACGCTGTATCAATATAATAAGACTTCTTCTTTATAGGAGATAGGACACGACGGTATTCCCGTCCGAAATGAGCAGTCCGACTGGGGAAGTACCTCCACCCTACGTAATACCGCGGCTATAATAACTTCGTGTTGTGTTCCCGGCGGTGAGCAGGGTAGCCAGAGCTCAATGGAGAGATTTTGTGAGGTCAGTGGGAAGACCAAAGGCTTGTCCTGATTTTGTGTTCTGCATAAATAACTCCACTGGTGTTACACACGTTCATAGGTCACGGTAACCACTTTCCATCAGGTGGGCCGTGTGCTTGTCTGCCACCTGGGTTGTTAAAAATAAATATATATATACACTTGCCATGCTACTAAAATCTTTTCCGTCACGGGCCTCCTACATTCGTGATTAAAGTATTGAGTTACACACAGAACGACCATCTCACAAACGCAGACGAAGCCGCGTCTGATACCTAGTCATTACATTATCAGTATTTATCGGCCACCCGGCGTGGTTTATAAGTATTGTGTTTATACCTACGTGCCCTCCATTGTAAACAGTGAGATATCAGCCAGACGGCGCGTGCGCATCACACCTGTGATATTAACGTGCCATATGGTCAGGTGGTTTGAAGACATCGTGTCTCCGATTAATTCCCATGCTGGTTCCAAGACAGTTTTAATTTTCCGTGGTACTTTTTTATAACACTTAGTTGGCAGACAATCACATAGCTGATGGAAAGTGGTTACCATGGCCTATGAACGTGTGCATTACCAGGGGCGTTACACTCGCACTAACGAAGAACCTAATATTGTAGTCACAACTGTTGATCCTGATGAGCAGGATATTTACCATGTTGTATTGTTCTGAGTTTCCGATATTTCGATGCTGTTGCAAGCATCGTGATCACGAAGGAACTGGAGCATTGGTGGTGAACAGTGAACAAGATTTTTAGGAGTAAATATATCGAGATATCAATACAACTTGCTAAATATCCCGACAACTTTAATACTAATGTGAATGACCATGATAGTTTAAATACTTAATGTGTAGCAGTTCCTGTAGTGGGAGTGAGGATGGGATCCCATTTAGGGAGAAAATACATTCTTCAAAATAACTTTTAAATGGATTTCGGAGTGCCGGCAATATGCTTTATAATAAATATGAAATAAAATAAATTTAATTCAGGTAAATTTCACCCATATACGTAGCGATGTGGGACATGAAAACTGGGATAAATTTGGTTTTATAGAAATTCAGATTCAGTAATTTAATTAATTGAGTAAAAATATGGAATTAAATTGACACTAATAAATAATTAATACAATAATGATAATCAATACGCAATAATAAATCAATTAATACATTATGACATGATCAAAAATATATATAACATTTATCCTTGGTGATTCAGGTGATTGTGGGCTGCGTTGACAGCTTAGCATACCTAGATAAATATATTAGATAGATAGGTAGGTTACACCTGGCAATTTCACCAGATATCTAATAAGTAATATTATATAGATTGATTGTGACCATCTACGCCCAGTTGAAAAAACTGGGCGTTGATGGTCAAATCCAAGCAACATTGGTTGCACAACTGTCTAAATTTTTTCACACAGTTAGAAGTTGAAATCCGTATTCCACGGAGAGTCGTAACACAAGTTTTCACACTGTAGTCTCATATAAGCTTCGTGCTTTTGTACTTCTAAATATCTAAACCAAAGCTAGGCTGTTGTAGCAGTTGTAACAACATTGCTAAAGGCTTAAGTTCTGCACTGACATGCACCCACATTAACTTTCCAACAGGAATTAAGAGCTACTGCGTGGTGTGTACCGTGTTTAGATAGTTGAACTAAGTTTTAAGAGCTGCGACCTGTACACTGCTTCGAAAGCTGTTAGAAACTCAGTAATGGGAGGCTAGTTTAGATACAAACAATGTTAGATAAACTTAGTTTGTTAACAATTTTACATGTTGGGTTTTGTAGGGCAGCATGGCGCCGTATACATATCTCTTCGCTTTTATTTTTCAAATAAATTCTATAATACTACTTACATCATTACGTTTTGGTTATGTGACACCGTTTTTCAGTGATTTTATTCGTCAAAGAGGTATCTCGATTTTGTCTACGTGGAAAATAAGGGACGATTAGGTGCAAAATGCCCAGTTTTGAGGTAAAGAAAGAACATACGCAATGATATTACTACATCCAGCCATATGGTGCAGAACAACTTGAGTAAGTAACATAACGAGATTAGGGTTTGCATAAATTTTAATTTAATACCTAATTGTTAAGATGTACATGCAATTCTCCTCGAACTTGTCGGGAAACTTTTATTATTGGTTTAGAGTCCTAAGTTATTCTTAATTTTACCCATGATTGTAAAATAGCTGTTAAGTTTCCAATAAATAAACAACACATTCAAAAAGAGTTCTGGGGGCATTTCATGCCACTGTCCAATTTACCCACAATTCAAATTACCAGTGAAAAATAGTTTAAATAGCTTCAATATTTTTTAATTCATTCACTTACTCATTCATTCACTAAACCTTATAAATCTACATCTTTATAATTTTTAGTTTATATTTATAATTTATATTGAGTTTCGTGAGACCAGAGCAATAAATTGTCTTCAAACAACAATAAAATATGAGCACAACGAACATTATTCAAATAATTACATAACATAAACTCAAGCCTATATCCCCGAAGGGGTAGGCAGAGGTGCTAGCACCCATATTTCGCCAGTTTATGTTTAGGTCCCAATGTAAGAGGTGGCGAGCCTATTGCCATTAACCGGGCACTTAAAAACCTGCGATAAATACACACACAACTTCGAAAAGCATCGAAATTGGTGTGTGCCATGGTAAAACCTGGGATTGAACCCGAGACCTCGTCTCAGCAACCCATACCACTAGGCTACCGCGATGTATTCAAATAATTTCATCTCTTTATTAACACAGTTGATTAAAAACAGTACGTTTTGTATGTTTATTATTTATAAACTAATTTACATGTCTGAGCAAATCTCATTTCAAATTCTACTGCCTGTTTGTACAGCGGTGCTCTTTTTAAATTAGAGTGGTCATTGGGATTTTGAGCTACCAAACTGGAGCCAACTTCGCCTGAGATCCATTTGACCATCAATTTTAAATGACATGTTTTTATTTTAAACAAAACCGTGCAATAGTGTAACAGGTGTGCGTATTATTTGGAGTTCAGAATCAGTCATTAAGGTCTCTATTGCAGTCCGAAAAGAAGTTCCTACTATTATTAATAATTGAATGTTTTGGCGCCCACCACAATGTTGGGATCTAACTCCTAACTAGTCTCACCTGCAGATTAACGGACGAGCTCTGGCGGAGGCTCTCCGTGGCTTAGGATGTTTTATTGTATTTTTTTTGTCTTGAGTCTTATCTATATTATCTAGCAAAACTCCCCATGGTTACCCGCGCTAGATTGAACTTGTGCGGTTCTTTTTTACTGTATTTTAATTATGATTAAAAGTGATTTAACAGAAAAGAGTGAAAGAAGAAGAAAAGCAAGGGAGATGATAGCTAGATGATTCAAGACAACAAGATTTTGAAGTTAAATAGCAGAAGACTCAATCAACGGTGCCGTAATTGAATTTATTTTAACATAACATAAATTCACACCTATATCCCCGAAGGGGTAGGCAGAGGTGCTAGCACCCACATTTCGCCAGTTTATGTTTAGGTCCCTAATAGGTGGCAAGCCTATTGCCATTAACCGGGCACATATAAACCTGCGATAAATACACACATAACTTCGAAAAGCATCGAAAAGTCATTGGTGTGTGTCATGGTAAAACCTGGGATCGAACCCAAGACCTCGCCTCAGCATTCCATTACCCATACCACTTGGCTAATTTATTTAAAAAACAATTATATTATTATTTTACTTTTGTTTGAGGTTCGTGTGCGGTGTTCTTATTTCTAGCGGTTTGTTCTGCGGTTTATTGTAAAACAAACCACAGAACGCCCGGTTACCTTGTGTGTTTGTTGGATCTCGTATGTTGTGTCATTGTTAGTGATATGAAGTGATGTGTTTTATATAACTAATTTAGTTAATATAGAATTGTGTGTAAATGTATAAATTATTATGTTGTATGATTATTTATTGTGTACTGTATAGTACTTTGTGTGACATTTTGATATTCGAATTATTATTTTTTTCTTATGGTGGTTTACGCGCAGTTGTGTATTTATTAATTTTGTTATTTATTAAATTATTGTTACTGATACTTTTATTTACAATTTTATTTTATAGTACATATTTAAAAAATGTTACTAAAATATGATTCAGGTTGCTAGGTCTAAAAGAAAATATGTATTGTTAGGATTAGGACATTAGATGGCAGTCGCTTCCATAGAAGCCGAATAATATAACACACATACATATAAATCCCCCAAAGTGGTAGGCAGAGATGTATTAACACCCACAATTGACTGAATTTTCAAATTAGTAACTATTTACTACATCAGGTGGGCCGTATACTTATCAGTCATCTAAGTGGTAAAATTATAAAATGTACGAGTATGATCCTCCAAATCTCTGTTTGTTCACTCAACAAACTCACAAAATGATCCTCAAAAATTAGACTTTTTAGACAATCCTGTTCAAAGTAGACTTATTTTAACATGATAATGCGCCTTACACATCTTCCTGTTTCCGGGGACGAGTTGTGATCTCGATAGAGTTGGCTATGGGTCCACCGGGGTGCGAGGGATATGCCTGTCAACCTCACCTTCGGCAACTAAAAACAACACTTAGGCGTCGTGCGTTTTAGTCGGTTCGAGTCCAACGTAACCTCTCCCACCGGCTCCGGTGGTGGCAGTACCTATACGTGGGAAATTTTCCCATGTAAAAAAATGTAGACTTATTTTATCCGTTAGTCGGCACGTAGAAATTATCAAACAGTATGATAACAAACCGCTAGAGAGGCAAGACTGAGCGCGTTACGCGACTAATGAATTGAATTGTAGCTGTCGACTTGATTTCGTAACGTAACTGTGAATGATTAACATCTAAACGTGTCACATTAATCCTGGTTAAGCTAGAATATATATTTTAATGTGCATAGGGAATAGGAATCAAGGAATATTAAATGAAGAAGGACCTAAAAATTTCATTAGAATGGCAACTGGTGCTGCCAACTGGCTTTTATCAGAGGACAAATTTGGGGCAATATGGGCACTTATTTTGAGGTGATTGCACAAGTTTTATTCCGGGTTTTAAAAACCAGAAGTCGTCTTATCCTATCACTTTTGGAAACTTGATCACACCAGAGTAAAGAGTAAATTGTGCCAGAAACGCTATTATAAAATCGAAGAATAGTTAGATGATAAACAAGCTTGGAAATGAGTTGTTCGCTGAACTATGCTACTCAAGTAAATTATTGTATTTAGACTAAGTAGACTTAGTAAATGTTTGTAAATAGAACAAACAAAATGCCCGGTGAGTTTCTTGCCGGTCTTCTCAGGTCGGGGCCGCGTTTCGAACCGGCTCCCCGACATGAGAAGACTCCGGCAAGAAACTTACTGAAGCACTCCTAACCTCGTACCATGGCATTGTTGCGTCGGTTCTTAGATTTGGAATAATTTTTTGGGGTAACTCTGTTGATAAAGATAAAGTATTTAAGGCACAAAAACGCTGTATAAGGGCAATGTTTGCGTTAAAAACAACAGACAGCTGCTTGCCGTACTTTAAAAAATATAATATATTAACATTGCCTTCCCTTTACATTTTCGAAGTAGCTGTATTTGTAAAACTCAACCTTAACTTATTTGTTTTGGCCTCTGACGCCTCTGGACGAATGCAAAGAAATAAAAGACGGTTATGCCTGTGTCCAACAAACACTACTCTAATGCATAACAGTGTTTTCGCCATGGCACCAAAAATATACAATAAACTACCCAAATACATAAAAGAGGCAAACGTAGCTACTTTTAAACAGGCACTAAGAAAGCTACTGAACGAAAAATGTTATTATGACGTAAAGTACTTCCTCGAAGATAAATTGTAATTTATTAATTCAAATTCAATACATTATTTAAATTCTTTGACATGAGCATATGACATAATATACTAATTGATATTATTATTTTAATAGACCTAGTTGACATTCACCATAATTATAACAATCTCCTTATTTCCTTTTGACATTATTTAATTTTCTGACATTAACTCAATAGGTAACTAATTAATGCAATTAAAATATTATGAATGCTCTCTAATTGAAATGTTGCATGTATAGACAATATCAAATATTTGCACACCTTGAAGAGGTTAATACAGCGGACCTATACATTTATCGAAAATGTACTGTAATCTTTTATTAACTTTCTGTAACCTGTATTATGCAAATAAATTATTTGATTTGATTTGATTTGATTTGAAACTCGGCGGGCATTTTTTTAGTCTACTACAATATATCTTACTATAAAAAATAAAATAAAATAGTTGATATATTTATATAATTTGTTATATTTTAAAGTTGTCTTACAAGATAGTAGATATACAATACGAGTATAGACAGACAACAATGTCTGAGTTCGACTTACATTATAAAAGTATATAAGTTAGGTAGGTATACAAGTACCTAATTGACATAACATTTTTAAGAGGTAGCTGTAAGGCCCTTTTTACTGTCCCGGCTATATTATCCACTGGGATGTTATCAACAATATAGGCGTTGTGGTCAGTACTGAATTATCTTCTTATATATAAAATTCTCGTGTCACAATGTTCGTTCCCGTACTCCTCCAAAACGGCTTGACCGATTCTCATGAAATTTTGTGTGCATATTGGGTAGGTCTGAGAATCAGATAACATCTATTTTTCATCCCCCTAATTTTTTTTTAAATTTTTAGTCACTTTTTATATTTTCATTATTTTTTATTATACATCATTAGGAAATACATACCAACCCTGAATTTTCAACCCTCTACGATCATACCCTATTTTTCCATCGCGATTTTTATCTTTCGATTATTAGTAAATCCCCGCACGCTTACATATAGTAAATAAGTTATTTCTGTTGAACTAAAAAAATGTTTCCTAGAAATAATATGGCAAAACAACGTTTGCTGGGTCAGCTAGTTAAATCTATAAAATTGTCGACTTGATTAGGTGCGTTGTTGAGCCTCAACTTAATGAATAGTATAGTTGTATTCGCTGGAGACCATTCGTCACTAGCATATTTCGTTTTAGCCAGTCTATTTCTTTTAATGCTTAGCTTGATAAATACACACATCAACAAAGTCTAGGGAACAAGGACATTTCTAGTTTTTATTTAAAAACCCTTTCTTGTAATAGTGAGTGTTTTATATCAATAGAAGGGTATTTTTATACCGTTTTTAATTTTAATTTTAATAAAAACATTCTCATATCAATTTTTTTTTTTTAAGTAAGAATTGAATAGTGCCAATGTTGAGTATTACAACCTTCTATGATTAGGCACAAAAATAACGAGGTAGTAAGAAATACAGTAATTAACCGTACTTTAAACGTTTTTAATAATCTGTAGGACCTCCTAAAGCATTAGCAACAGCTCGACAACGGCGTGGCATACTTAGTATGAGATTGTCAAACATCGTCTGTGGAAAATGGCTCCATACACTGCGAAGGTGTAAAAAAAGTTGTTCTTCAGTGTTCAGATTTTCCAAAGAATCACTGAAAGCTCTTCTCCCAAGCAATTCCCAGGCATGCTCTATGGGATTGAGGTCGGCAGACTGAGCAGGCCATTCCAACGTCGCAATATTGTGCTCGCTTAACGCATTGACCACTACCCGTGCGGTGTGTGACCGTGCATTATCTTGCATGAACATAAAATCTTGACGGAACTGCTGTCGATGAGGGATTACCATGGGGTGTATAACCTCCTGAATGTATTGGTTTGCATTTAAATTGCCCCGTATCCAAACGAGGTCGGTCCTTCCACCAAGGCGAATTCCAGCCCATACCATGATTATTCCACCTTGGTAAGGATGAACTTCTTGCGGATTCTGGAGACGACTCCAACGTCCAGGAACTCGCCATATACACACTCTTCTCGAATCAGGATGAAAACCGAAGCGAGATTCGTCGGAAAACAGAACCCGTGCCCATTGATGGTCGGTCCACTGTAAATGTACGATAGCCCACAATAAGCGACGACCTCGATTTCCACGTCGAAGAGCTGGAACCCTAAGCGGTCTGCGAGCGTGAAGATTGGCTTCATGTAGTCTTCTCCTGACAGTTTGATCGCTAATAACCACTTGATGCTGAGACTGGAGGCCTGCGACTAACCGACGAGCAGTAATCGTGGGTTGCCGCCTTGCGGAATTTTGCCAGAAACGATCTTGTCGCGGGGTAGTAACCCTATTTCGTCTCCTGTGACGTTCGGCAATATCCCCTGTAGACCTGTAGCGTGCTCATAATCTGCAAATTACGCTTGGTTGGGTGTTGACAGCATCCGCTACGTCGCGTTGAGTTCGTCCAGCTTGCAGCAAACCAACAGCCCTTAACATCTCTTCGCGACTTAAATTACGACGTGACATGATGACTACAGTCACAAAAATGCACAAACCATACGTAAAAGACGTATTATTGATAATAAACGTTATTTACAATCAAAGAAAATAATTTTTATTTTGCCTCAGAGAAACTGCACAATCAAACACTTTTAAAAATTTTCCCTCCATATTCGAAAATCATTACTTATTAAAATTTATTTTTAAATTTCGAACAACTCTGTAATCTACTTTATTCTATTTTTATTTATTTGCTGCCAGTTATTTGCAAAACAAGATTTACAAGAAAAAAAAAATTGGGGTCATCTTGTTCCCTAGACTTTGTTGAGGTGTTTAGTTAAGTTTAGTTTAATTCTTTGGGGATTATTCGTTATTTCGTCTTGTTTTTTTCAAATAAAGCTAACAATAGTAATTTATAGCTTGATTTATTGTGTACTAGCTGTTATTTATGTAGCTGAGTAAAGGCATGATCACAATTACTAGTGTAACACTACTACCATGTTTATTCTTACACTAGTAATGTGAATTACCATGTAAATCTCAAATCATACAAAATGATCACAATATTTAACATTAAGACAAAAAACATAAAGAAAAAAAAACAGCAGAAATGTGAAAAAAGACAAAAGGCGGTGTATAACGTTAAAAAAATTTAGAACTATGCAATGCAGTCTATATACAAAAAGGTTTTATTCGAGGCATTATGAGCGTCGCTAACACTATCCACCCTAGTGCTGAGCACTCAACAACTGAGATATATAGGAACCACACGCAACGCTGAACGCCTCAAAATGCCAGTTTGGTCGACCGACCTTATACGCCCATCTTTCCCCGGAAAGACCTGTTCGATCACCTTGTTGTTGGTTCCTATGGAAGCTGAGTACAACAAGAAGCACGAGTTTGCCAACCTATAGAGGCTTCTGATCCACAGTCCACTTCCGACGAAGTAGCAGTTCAGGAAATATTTCCTTGAATCACTTCTGCCAAAGCATATCTGCTAAAATTTGTGATTTACACCAAAACTTTCGCAGGTGTAGATCCGAATCATCGAAGACGCTGAAAACGGGTAAGTTGGAGGCGATGCCTAAAAGATTAGGAGTTAATGTTTCCATGCTACCAGCTTCTATTGAAACATGAGACAGCGACCGACTGTTAACTATAGGTTTTTTGCTACCTCGGCCAACAAAGTAGACAACACCACCTCTCGAGGGGCGCGCTCGTTTAAAGCTACACGTGGCGAAATTTTTACACGTTCCCAAGCCCCACCCCAGTGTGGACTTGAACTTGTGAAACTCCATTCCATTATTCATCCCCTCAACCTTAAGGTCCCTCAACTCTTGAACGATCGAAGGTTGGTACTCGTACCATTATCAGAATACAGATGACGTGTCCAACCACGTCTGCTGCCATTCTTCTTTTCGCCATTATTAGGGAAGCTGCCGTAAGTGATGGCACTAACTAAATATGTACAGCTCGCACTGTAAAGCATGTGAATAAAGCACAATATCGTTTCTCCCTACATCTACCCACGGTGCCATAGGAGTATTTTCTCGGACCACGAAGAATGGCTCAAACAGAAGATGTAATTTCCCTATCACTATGGACATCACACTCTTGTAAAGAGTAATTTGGGGCAATAACTAAACGCACAAGTACTTACGTAAATCACATACCAACATGTAAAACAACATTATAAGAGATATCACAACAGTTAACCCACAAATAGCCTCATATTATTCATACAAATATCGCACCATTATGCTTCATAAACTTGAGAATAAGTACCAAAATTCCTTACACACAAAAGCTAATAAGCTATTGAGTACCATACCGACGATTTATTTATAATGTTATTGGTAGTTGAGTTGATTGATAGAATGAGTTTGAATTTGGAATCACTTTGATGTACACTTTGGTACACTTTGACTGGCGGTGAGTTTGTCTGGCTGCTTGGCGTTAAGGGGACCACAGACTAAATGCTGCTTGCATTTGCTAGGCACACAGCAGATGCTGCTTTAGTGATTTACGCAGCAAAAGCCTTTTTCTTGACACAACAAGAGTAAGCAACAAATGCTGCTTTGGTGTGTGTATTAATAAATAATGTGATGTTTGTTCAATCAGGGGGTTGCAGTGGTATTTATGAGGTAAGGGTAAACGTGTAAAATGGTAAGTATCGACCTGGGAGTACGGAGGTCATTTAAAGGAAAGGTAAAATAAATAATAAATAAAAAATGTTTATTGTATAAGAAATTAATGTTATAATAAAAGTCTTAGAACTAAGCATATCAATATTCAACAAAGGCTCCCAAACTAGGCTAAAGCCTGTATGTTAGGCGACAGTGCTCTATCGTAGTCTAGTATCTTGTGAATCGTGTGTCCAGATACATACTTATGTTAAAATAAAACAATTATTTTTAAACTTTTTATTTTTAACATCTTAATATAAAAAGGTAAGACCCAGACCTTTACAAGAACTGACTGTAAATAGTGTCTAAAATCATGAAATTACATGAAAAATAAGGCGCAGGTAAGTCAGGATCACAGCAATAGCTACTAAAATAACGTCTCTGAATACCGCAATGAGAACGTAGCGTGACTGTTTCCTAATAATAATTGGTTTCTTGCTACAATACTGTCACACATAGGGACAGTATTAGAGCAAGAATTAAATTATTTTAAGGTGAATAAAGTAATCGCTTTCTATGAACTTAATTTAACGTTTCAATCTCACACCTATTTACCGCAATTTAAGCAATATATTAACATAATAGTTCACACGAATAAGTAGAAAATATAACGAGCCAATAAATAACAGTAATGAATGAGTAAATAGCTTTTTAAAAGCCTCGTAAACTCATAAACCAGCTTCATAGAGCGCCTGAACTATCGCAATAGCAATAAACTCGTGAAGTCGAGGTGCTATATTAAACATAAGTTTTCGTTGAATCTCAAAACTTATGGTACCTACGATATATATATTAGTTTTTAAATTGTGAAGACTGAAAATTAATTAAATTAAACCTTTTTCTAGTTTTCAAGGAATTAATACATATTCAGAATCATTATTTACTTACTAAGGGAAATAGAGCTGTAGAGGTGTTTAATTAATTACTACTTGCAACACCACCAGAGGCGCTAATAGCGTTACCATCTGCAGGGCGAAAAGGTAGAATTTTTTTATTCCACTTAGGTGGCAGACAAGCACATGGCCCACATGGGAAGTGGTTAACGTGACCTATGGACCTGTGCAACACCAGGCGCGTTAACACTCGCGCTACCGAGCCTGAAGAAACCTTTTAATGCCCCTGAAAATGAAAAGTGCCCAGAAAAAAGTAAGAAAAGATGTTTGTATATGCAATAAGGGATTCCTACGAACGTGATGCTCAAGACGAATTATAGCAGGCTCCACCATTAAAGATGGCTGAAACACATCTCTTCATTAATCTAAATCAGACATACTTAAAGTTGATGAAAAATAGAAGAGCAGAGCTGGTAAAAAGTTCCTGAGTAAATAGATGATGCAATTCCAAAGCACTTTACATCTGATGATTTCTAGGCCTACATGTTCAGTAAAACTTAAATCTCTTTTAGGTATCCAGGGGGTATGATAAAAATATTATTAACGTGCTCCCTCTGTACGGAGTTTCAATGTATTCACCCGTGTTAAGACTGTCCTGGATAGTATTACTTAAACTTGCAATGAGTTAATTTACTTGGTTGCTACTTAGCCATGAGCTTCTCACAATTTAGGTTGAGTGCTTCGATTTAAAGACCAATATACTCAATACTCAATACATTTATTGCGTTCCATAATTTAGTACATTTTGTTACAATTATGGACCCTGTTGGGTACAGCACAATGTTTGGAGAGAGGAAGAGTTTGTCATACACAATATGTTCACTCTTAATTACGGTTTTTTTATTTTTTTTTTATTAAATTTAAATGACTTTTTAATATAAATGTAATTTTAGTCGTTTTTGTCGGTTCTACCCAAAGTACAATAGTGTCAGATATACTTATATCTTGACGAACAAAATGATCTTAAGGTCTTCATTTCCTCCCTTCCTGTTGATTGAATGTTCTGATATTTGGTACATACCTTTAGTTCGAACTATAATACAATTTAATTCAATAAAACAGTTTGATTAGCTCTTAATGCCTTGATATTAGGATCATTTTGAGTTTTTGTCGTCAAGATCTGTGATGACTGTACAGGTGAACTCATCTTAATGCCTTGACAGTTTTTGATTAGATTTATCTTTAGTGTTAGTTTGGTTTGAGTTTGACGTCAGGATTGCGATGACAAGGGTACCTCCCTAGTCAATTTTAACACATTTTCCCAATTTCAAGATTTCCCTTTACCTGTCGTCTTAACGTCTTTAAGATTTTAAAAAAGACGTGATAGACTTAGTAGCGGATTAGTGATGGTTCTGCCGATTTTTTCAAAGGCATTTTCGCGGGGACTTTTAGAAGTGTTCATGTCGGTCTCATAAATAGCTAATTACAAATGTAGTTGTATCTATTCAAATTGTGTGAGCCCTACCAACATCCCTGAGATCTAGGAATGAATTTGCAGAAAACCAGAAAAGTTTGCGTTGAATTTGTTTTTTTTTAGAAATTCTATTATGAAATAGAGCTACATATAAATATTGGGCTGGTTTACTAGAGTAGGTATAGCTTTGGTTCGTCGTTCTCTCATCTTTTTTGTTAAATAATACCTGCCCCTCTAGACAACTTAGCAGTTAGTTGGCCAGCGCGCGGCGTATTGTAGAATAGAATGATTAATGTACGGATTGACATATATATTTTGACATTTACGACAGTCGTCAACGTATGTCAATCCAATATATTAATCAACCTACCTAACTTTCCGTGGCGTAGCGGTAGAGCATTCGACTGCTATGCAAGGGGCGCGGGTTCGATTCCCGCTCAGTGCGAATATTTGTATGCATGAATATGTATATTTGCATTGGTCTGGGTGTTTCTATGTATAATATGTATATATTTACAAAAAAAAGTATCTAAATATGTTTATCCGCATTCTAACACAAGCTAGTATGCTTACCATGGGTCTAGATAGCGTTGCGTAGAATATAAAAAATAGAAATAAACCTATTCTATTTTATTATAGAAACGTATTGCCACTTTTTTTTTTTACGTGCGCAAAATCCCTACGGATACCTCCCCACCGGAGCCGGAGGGAGAGGTTATGTCGGACTCGAACCGACTAAAACGCACGCCGCCTGCGGGTCGCTTTGGTTGCCGAAGGTGAGGTTGACAGGCATATCCCTCGCACCCCGGCCGACCCAGGCCCATCTCTGACGATCAGGCCCTCTTCTCAGGTGTGTGGGGACTACAGAGTCCCCAACTCGTTCCCGGTAAACGGGGTGGCGTGCCAGGCGCGCCGCCGCCGCGGCCTACTTCTGCTAGGGTGACAGGCGGCTCCACCTGTCACCCCCAGGCCGGCGCTCATGGGGGGCGGAGGTCGTTCATCGACCTCCGACGCCCGAGTTGCCTTCGTACGCGGGCAGCTTGGCTTGCGATCCGTCGTCGCTCCCGCTGCCGCTCCCGCCCCTTACTTGCTCGCAGAAGGAGGCGCCGGCCGCCCACGCATCCGCGCAGCGGACCATCGCCGCGAGCAAGGTGGAGAGCGTGAGAACCCTCACTCCCACTCCCACCACACACCCAGGGCCGCCACAAGCTCCCATCTCGGCGTCCCACGCCGGACACTCGGTGAGCGTGTGCGGACCTGAGTCCTCCCTCGTGTCGCAGTGATGGCACTCGGACGTTGGCTCTTTCTCTATCCGACGCAGATACTTGCCGAAGCATCCGTGCTCGGTGATCATCTGCGTCAGACGGTACGAGAGGCTGCCGTGTGGCCTCTCTAGCCACTCCCCCATGATGGGTCTTACCGCCGCTACTACGGCGCGCCCTGCGCTTGGTCGCCCAAGTCGTAGCTCCCATTCCGCCACCATTTCCCTGTGGAGCCGGGATCTCACGGCCCGAATTTCTTTGGGCTCGGGATCGTGACCCCGCTCCCGCGCCGCCTTTCGGAACCGGAACGTATTGCCACTTGTGTAGAAGGGTTGAAAAGATCAAGGAAATCTACTTTCACAGTACCTTTACTTTTTTTTAATTAAAATTTTATTATACTTATCAATTTTAACAACAGTGTGAATAAGGAAATTCCACGACATTCTACACACACTATCTAGACCCATGGTAAGCATAGCATTAACTAGCTTGTGATATGGGATCTAGAATGCGGATAAACATACTTAAATACTTTTTTTTGTAAATACATATTATACATAGAAACACCCAGACCAATGCAAATTGTATATTTGCATGCATACAAATATTTGCACTGAGCGGGCATCGAAATCGAAAATAGGATATGAAAATGTCAAGTCTCGAAAAATTCCTCCCCATCAATGTTGTTACCAGTGCGTGCCCAAAAGGCTGGTGGCTTGACCTGTTAGATGGCAATGCAAATCCGTTGTGCGAAAAAAAGTCCAGCCCTTTGGTCACGCGAAGCATCGACCAGCCGTTTTGCTATTTCTTTGTAAAGCGTTCTTTGTAAAGCGTCGCGACGCTTTACAAAGAAATAGCATGATAGAAAAAGAAACAAAGAAATAGAGTGGGGTCCGCTCGGACCCCACGAACCCATCGTTCCGACCCCAAACGGCTCAAATATATATGTGTTGATTAAATTTTCATATTTTCGCCGTTTGAGGGTTTCTGCAGATGCCGCAGCATCACAGACTGAGGTCACGAACACCCTCGAGTCTTTGCAGATGCGTAGAGATATTGCTTCCTTGGCTGTATTTTACCGTCTCTACCATGGTAAGTGTTCTGATGAACTCTTCCAACTAATCCCACCCTCTCCTTTCCTACATAGGACAACGCGTGCAGGGCTTAGATGTCACTCTCACACTGTGCAGAATATACGAGCAAGAACCAAGCGGTTCGGAGACTCTTTTCTTTCCTACAGTCCCGGGGCCTTTAAGCGGGGCGTGAAAAAGCATCTGATGAGGCCGCCAAGCTGAGTGCCACCATTGTAACATTACTAGTGTCTGTAATGGTGACTCTCTTTCCTGAAATTTTGCCTTTAGCTTACCGTCAGGCGAGGTGAAGTCAAGTTGGCGTGGCTTATATAAATAAAAAAATATTTTATCTAGTTATAACGTCAAATCATCGGCAAATATATAAAAAACATTCAGTTATTTATTTTAACCTGACAATGAGGCCGAATATTTTCAACACCGCTAACATAAAATACACATCAAGCAGTAAAACCGATATAAAGCCACCATGCTCACATGCCACGGCTCTCATTCTATATTTAGCCGTAAAAAACTGTTTTTATGACGTCCAAACATGAGTTTAGAAGTACGATCCTTGAGAGTACTAACGGTGTAAAAGTTAAAACATTGCAGTAAGTAAATGATTTATTTATATAATTATCATAAATAAATATTACAAAGTCATAATTGCCTATTACTCTCCACATATAACGTGTAATCTATTCACCATCAGATCACCCCGTGGGGCGCACAATTTTATAGAAATTTACTTGACTGGCAAATTGCAGTGATTTGTTGCAGAAGCTATCAAAAAAAAGAAGAAGCATGAGTTAGATCTTGACTAACAAAGTAAATTGAATTGTTTGAAGTGATGCCCACATTTTTATACAATATAAGTGACAGACAAGCAAACGGCCCTCCTGATGGAAAGTGGTTACCGTGGCCTATGGACGTGTGCAACACCAAGGGAGTCAACTTGTGTTGCCGATACAGTAAGAATAGAGAATTTCTGAGCCCTCAGTGTAGAAGACAAAGCAAGACAACCCTTTCATCTTTCCACTCAAAGCACAAAACTCTCCAGTGAGCTTTGGCTACCCTACTCACCGCCGCGAACACAATACGAGGTTATTATGGCTACATTCTATCATCGCACCGCTCCCCATAAGCAGGGAATTCATCCTCACACATCACGATAGGAAACGGTGCGCACTGTGCGGTATGAAAGGAACTTCATCCCATGCACGCTCAAGCTGTGGAATGAACTCCCTACTGTGGTTTTCCCAAGCGACTACAATATGGGATTTTTCAAGAAGGGTTTTTTAGAAAGATTTTTAGAGGGTCGGCAGTACGAGTATAACGCCGCTGGTGTTGCATACATCCATAGGCAACGGTAATCACTTCCTATTAGGTGGGCCGTGTGCTTGTCTGCCACCTAAGTGAAAATCAGTTGAGTCTTGCTAGTCAAGATCGATCTGATGCTGACTGTAACAAGTGCAAAGGTGCCTATCACGCTGGCGACATTGCCCCACTAAATAGCAATGGCCACAATTTAATGTTTTTAATAACTATATACAGAAACGCTCTTGTTACTAAATGCAATGTAACTTCATGTAACACGATAAACCAAAAAAAGCCAATTACCTCCTCAATGCTCACCAGTCGCTGTCAGCTACGCCGCAAGAGCGAAAATTAAAAAGTTCAATAAACACAAACAAGTTTATTAATCATTCAGGTATGTAAACTTAAAAACTTTCATAATAATTATTATCTGTCCGTAGCCTCGTCCGATAAAGGTAATATTCACTAGATTGTTTTTAAATCAGCTCTATATCACTAGTTGACTCGCTCAAGCTTCGCCTGTGGGATATTTTGAAGTCTCATAACCTTTAAACCCTTATTTTTTTTGTCTTCAAATTATTTATGGGAATCTGCCAGATAAGTTGATATTTATAGTCACAACTCCGCTCAATTAAGTTATAGCGTGATGATACATAGCCGAAAACCGTCGATAAACGGGCTATTCAAAACAAAGAGCCGCGTGGTTCCCGGGAGAGTAGAATTTTGACCACTCTATATCTTCTCATGCGGAGTCGTACAAGGCGACTAAGGGGTAGGGCTGTTTCACATCAGACATATTTACAGCCCAGACTCAGGCTCAGATGAATGACTTGAGTCAACAATAGTGCTCGGAAGACGGCAATAGGCTCACCCCTTATTGCGTGGTACCGAATTTTATTATTGGTAAAATGTAGGTTTTAATTCACCTCTCCCTAGCCCTCCGGGCATATAGGCGTGATTACATGTACGTATGTAGAATATTCCAATTCGAACCAGTAGTTTTTGAGATTAGCGCGTTCAAACAAACAAACTCTTCAGCTTTATAATATTAGTATAGATAATGTACGTATCTAATCTATACCGACATTTTTTTTATATTTAGGACATGACAATTAGACTTCGCCTCGCCTGCTGGTAAACTGAAGGCAAAGTCTCAGAAAAGAGGGTCACCATTACATACATACACCATGTTACAATGGTGACACTCAGCTTAACGGCCTCATCATTTGCTTTTTTTCCGCCCTGCTTAAAGGACCCGGGACTGTAGGAAGACGGAAACACGTGAGCCGGTAATGAATTCCAGGCCTTAATGGCGCGACAGAGGAAATAGTCTCCGAACCGCTTGGTTCTTGATTGGATATTCAGCACCGTATGCGGGTGACAACTAAGCCTAGCCCTACACGTGTTGTCCTGTGTAGGAAAGAAGAAGGTGGTACTGCCATAGTTATAGCATACCATGTATTTATGTTTTTTTTTTACCACTTAGGTGGCAGACAAGCGCACGGTCCACCTGATGGAAAGTGGTTACCGTGGCCTATGGACGTGTGTAACACCAGAGAAGCCACACTCGCGCTGCCGACCCCGTAAGCACAGAGTTTCTGTGTAGAGTGTAGAGGACAAAGCAGTACAAGCCTTTAGTCATCCCACTGACAGCACAAATTCTCCAGTGAGCTCTGGCTACCCTACTCACCGCTGGGAACACAACATGAAGTTGTTATAACCGCGGTATTCTGTAGGTTATTTATTTATTTTCTGTAGCCCTTTGTGTACATACAATAAAAAGATATTATTATTATTATATTATTTATTTAAACTTCATGCACACATGTACACAGGCGAACTTAATGCCACAGGCATTCTCTACCAGTCAACCGAATAGGTGGTGCAGAGAATAACAACGTATCTATTAAGAACACTCCTGTAGAAATTATAATAATCCATGCTCATTTTGTCATTACATTCATTCTCATGTAAAAAAGAAAGAAAAATAATAAATAGACAAATAGATACTGGAAGCAGAGAGATATAATGGCATTTAAGTACTTAAAAGCGCCTACTCAATTAGTGATAGCAATGGAAGTTAACCATCTATACGCGTTGACGTTTTTCCATGATCTAAACATAGACCATTTATTTTTTTTATATACAACTTAGTTGGCAGACTAGCACACGGCCCACCTGATGGAAAATGGATATCGTGACATATGAACGTGTGTAACACTAGTGGCGTCACATCCGTGCTGCTTACCCTGTAAGAACAGAGATTTTCTGTGCCGTCAGTGCAGAACACAAAATCAGGACCAGCCTTTAGTCTTCCCACTGACAGCATAAAAACTCTCCAGTGAGCTCTGGCTAACCTACTCACCGCCGGGAACACAATACGAGGTTATTATAGCCGTGGTATTCTGTAGGGGAGGTACTTCCCCAGTCGGACTGCTCAATTGGGACGGGAATACCGTCGTGTCCTACCTCCTATTATATTCTACCATATCAGACAGGTTACTAAATAATAATGTTTGCTGAATTAAACATTTCTATACCAACCATTCAAGCCATGTGTTTAACATCAATAAGTTAGTTTTTCAATGTCTGGCGCGTTGGAACATCAGTCTTAGGTTTGAAGTATGCCTACAGAAAAGGCAGAGGGCGTGAAAATCCATGCCCATTCGTCGCCTTGAATAAGTATGCCGAACGCCTTGTACCTTTTCTGACGAATGTATAATACGTATCATAGTTAAGTATATATACGGTACGCAAATAATTACATAAGTCAAAGGCCAAATTGTATGCGCAGTAGATCCTGAATCGTTTGCACTTAGTCTCATTAAAACAAAACAAAATAAAAAGCTTACCTAATTATAATCGGTTCACCCGAATTACCGGCCGGAGAACCGCGGTAACCTAGTGGTATGGGTAATGGACTGCTGAGACGAGGTCTCCGGTTCGATCCCAGGTTTTACCATGGCACACATCAATGACTTTTCGATGCTTTTCGAAGTTGTGTATATTTATCGCAGGTTTATAAGTGCCCGGTTAATGGCAATAGGCTCGCCACCTATTACATTGGGATCTAAACATAAACTGGCGAAATGTGGGTGCTAGCACCTCTGCCGGGGTAGGCGGATATAGGCGTGAGTTTATGTTGTTATGTCACCCGAATTATTCATTCTGTGGCCATACCACGATGCCACACATAAAGACGCAGACACGTGAAACTTATAACACCCCATCGTTTTTCTGATACCCGCGGCTTCGCAAATACTGATCCCGTTATAAAATCATACATTTCAAAACCACAATTTTTCTGAATCAGGTATTAGACATGAGCTGAGCTATCGTTCCATCCACCACAGTTATTATACGTCATCGACATGGGCATGGTGACGCAGTGAAAAGTTGGTTACAAACGTTTTCATTTACTACTGCTGTCACCTTTTTGCTGGAGCGCCTACATACCAGCTGGATCCCTTTGACACGGTGCAATGACGGGCGTTGAGGCTGGTTGACAATCCCATACTCGCAGGTAGTGTGGAACCTCTTAGCCTTAGGAGGGACTTTGTCTCGCTGTGTGTGTTCTACCGCCTATACAATTGTTTGTGCTCAGATGAATTGTTTGACATGATGCCCACAGCTACATTCTATCATCGCACCTCTCGCCATAGGCATGGAATTCACTGTGCGGTATGAAAGAAACTTCATACCACGCACACACAAGCTGTGGAATGACCTCCCTGCTGCGGTTTTCCCAAGCACAATATGGGGTTATTCAAGAAGAACCCCATATTCAGAAGGTTTCTTCATGGTCGGCAGCGCGAGTGTAACACCCCTGGTGTTGCATACGTCCATAGGCCACGGTAACCACTACGCATCAGGTGGGCCGTGTGCTTGTCTGCCACCTAAGTTGTATAAAAAAAAAGATATATGGTTTCGAGTAAGCGGCAACTGTTAAAATGCGGTAAGTCGTTCAGGATATCCCCGGGACTAGGTTTCACTTTGTCGGCAATAAACCCTCCCAAACTTTCAATTACACACTGTTTTGGTTGATAAAATGCCTACACAGCCAGTCACGGTAAACCCCCTGAGAACTGTGAACGGTAAGTGCCTACGTCATAAAAGAAAAAAAGAGATCAAGTACTCTCCGTCTTAGCTACGTACCTATCTACTATTTATTTCATCTCCATAATAGGAAAACTCTGTACGTATTTTGAAGTAAATACGTTTATGTTCTCAATTTAAAGATTGTAATAATTCTAGGGATGGGATATTCTCATTTATTTTGGAGGAGTGATAGTCGTTATCGATTATTACCTCATAATCTAATATTGATTAAACTGCTATCATTTCCTCATCGAGAGTACCCAAAGCCATTGGGGTCGACTTTCGCGAATAGCGTTGACAGTAATATGAAGAATCAATGGTCCAAAATTTCGCTTCTATAACTCCATGGAAAAAAATTACCTACATATAAGTAGCTGAAATTACAGTCATAATAATATATTCCGTCTTTATGTTTTAAAGATTATCTGCCTGTTCTTTTTTGTTTAAAGGTTCTGTATTCTATATTAATAATTCAATCGGAAACTCAGTCCGAAATATTTAGGTTTTAGACCTACTTATCTACACAATAAAATAAAAAGATATGAGACAAAATACAATGGGACCTATTCAAAATCTATTTTTTTTTCGACTAAAGACATTATGAACGTTTTTAATGGACACTGCATTATATATTCTCGGAATATTCCTTGACACTAAAATAACATAGTAATTATGTAGTATCAACTAGTTTTTTTATGTAATGTAATGAATAAAGTATGTACCTTAATGTTGCAATACTAAAATAGGTGACTGTTGATTCCATTGTTATGAACTAAAAACTAATAAATATTTCTCTATGGTAGTAATATATAATTAATAGTAATAATACATTTTGGACCGTTTAGTCGATTACTAGCAAGAATACAACTTTCCATATCATGATTCATAATCATAATTCAAACGTAATCTATACTAATAATAATTATATATATATATTAAAGAGGAAAGATTTGTATTTTTGTATGTAACGAATAAACTCAAAAAGTACTGGACCGATTTTAATAATTCTTTTTTCATTAGAAAGCTACGTTCTTCGTGAGTAACATAGGCTACTTTTTATCCCGATATTCCCATGGGATCAGGATTTACGCGGGTGAAACCGCGGCGCGGTGCTAGTCTTACAATAAAATTAACATTGTTATATTAGTAACAGTCTTTAGATTGCTGCAATAATACAGAATGTTTTAATTTCCTAATGGAAAACCTTCAGTCATGTTAAAATCTAATTAGGACATAACTAATTGTGAAACATTCTCCTAAAACCGCACTGCAGTACGAGTGCTTATTCATTTTGACGGCCTTAGTCGATATTTCCATTCAAAGCACATATTCAACACGTTCGGTCAGTTTATATGTTTATTTTTACTTACAAATTAAGTTTATCGACATAGAGGAAATAAACACATCAATTGCGGTTAAACATAGTTATATATATATGCATGATAATCAATTACGTCATTATGTCCATCAATTTTAATCTCTGTGTCGCGAATTCTGTTTATTTATGCAAACATTACTGGCTTGAATGCGTTAGTCAATTTAAATAAAGATAATATTAGTAGTGTTCGCAAATATATAAGGAAACTCGCACAGCGATTATAAAAATAATTTTAACGGAGTTTCAGTAACTCAACTGATAAAATTGAAACGTTGACAACACATTTGACACTGGCCAGGGCCACTGTGGCCAGCCGCACGAACGATCGTAATAATCGATTCCGATTTAATCGACTAATCTGTCAAAATAATTAAATACATCAGGATCTGTGTATTATTTTGTACATTCGTCAATCGTCATTGACATAAGTAATAAGTTTTTAAACATTGTTTGCACTTTTTATTTATTGAAAATGCGTTATCGTTTGAACGGAAATAACTTCGTGACGCAATTAAAATTACTGAACGGATCATTAATACAAGATAAATAAAACTAAACAACAGTTGATGTTAACCCAAACAACATAAAATTAACCACAATACAAAACATTAACTCGGCCAGTAGTTGCGATAAAGAAGCAACTTCCTTACTTAGAGTTGAAATGTTTTGCTAAATAATAACCTAAAACACAGGTTTCTTTCATTCGACAACGTCAGTTAGTATGCGAAATTACTGTTAAGTGTACATACCGTTTTAACTTCGCTGGTGCTGGACTTGGCAGTGGACATTGCCTTGATCATCCTGCTGGAGTTATCCAACAAACACTTTTGGATACTCATTGCTACTTTTTAGTTAACACAAACACAAAAAATATTCACATCGTAGGCACAACACTACACTGTTGCACACAATATGCGGTGTTTAACAAGCCATCGCGACGAAACACAACAAAATCACATTTTATAAGTACTTGGATTTGCGAACAGCGCGTGTTAGGTTATATCCATTGATTTGACGTAAGAAAGTTTTTTGATTTACGCGACGTGGACAGCCCACGTGTTATGGCGCCCGGTGACGGATCGCGACTGCGGTCACCGGCGTGAACACAGCTGGCGATGCCCGCAGCGCGCGCCCCCTAGCGAGCGGCGCCCGCTCAACGGAACAAAGAGTATATGCAGCTAGCCACACCTTTGAAGAGCCAGAGTCAAATCATTGAACTTGAACGGTTTGTTTAAACCCGTTTTTTGCGTATAAAGTGCAAATGTGTGTCGTCATGGTCAAAGTCCTCGCTTCACGCGACATAAGTTCTGGTACGATGTAATTTTCATGGTTTCAAATTGATTGTTAATTGAGTGAAGCGAAATAAGAATTTTTATGAATAGTTTACCGACATAAGTAGTATTAAGAAGCTCTGCCAGTGCCGATAGCATACGGGAAGAAATTAATCTCTGAATGATAAAACTCTACATAATACTATAGTGGACGAAGTATCTATGACAGCCTCTATAACGTGGCGGTAGTGAACGCGATTGCTACGGAAGGAGCGCGGGTTCGATTCCTGTTCATTGGAAATATTTGTATAAGTACATGAATACAACTATTTGCCTCAGATGCTCAAGTCAACAATAGGGCCCGGAATATGGGAATAGGCTCACTCCGTATTACGTGGAACCGAATACAATTATTGCTGAAACATAGGTGTTAATTCATCACTGCCTCACTCCAGGGATAAAGACGTGATTATATATGTATGACTATTTGCATTGGACTCTGAGGTGAAAGCTACGGACGTGACTGAGATAAGCGCTGGGCTGACGAAAAGTGGACGAAACGTCATTAAAGAGTTCGAATTTAATTAAATCTCAAAGTAAGAAAGCCGTCTGGTTGAATATGGTGATACTATCACAACACCTATGAACATCAATGTATTACATACCCATATTTCGCAAATTATGAATAAATAAATAATCTCTTCCCCACATAAATATACGACATATTACAAATACACAAACAATAAATCAGATTAGCATTTAAAAAAACTGGCAGAAAACCTTTTATAATGATGCTGATAAAATTGTTCGATAGTTAAACAATCAAAGGAGGTAGGACACGGCGGTATTTCCGCCCAATTCAGCAGTCCGACTGGGGAAGTACCTCCGCCTTACAGAATACCGCGGTTATAATAAATTCGTGTTGTGTTCCCAGCGGTGAGTAGGGTAGCCAGAGCTCGCTGGAGAATTAGTGCTGTCAGTGGGAAGACTAAAAGCTTATCCTGCTTTGTCTTCTACCCAGAATGGCACAGAAACTCTGTACTTACAGGGTTGGCAGCGCGACTGTGACTCCTCTGGTGTTACAAACGTGCATAAGCCAAGGTAACCACTTTCCATCAGGTGGGCCATGTGCATGTCTGCCACCTAAGAGGTTTAAAAAAAAATCAAAGAAAAACCCTGCAGATTTAAGTACAAACAAAATTCGTCTTCTTCCTCTGTAACATCGACGTCACTTCTCCTAATTTATATTATCCCAGTGTGCTGCTGTCCTGGATTCGCAGTACAAAATTTATCAGCAACCTTTTACGATAATCTTTGAAAAAAAGCTGACAAAAATAGTATTTTATGTACCCTTCGCCTCGGCAATTTGTGATTTATGTTTTTTGCACTTAGTACATTTCCGAACCGTGAATGTTATAAAGATGTCGTACATTACACGCGTACTCGAATATCAATGTATCTTCTTCAATGTCAGAGCGAAACGGATCCAATTTAATACTGTATACCTATCTTAAGATCCACCTAACGTATTATACTAAAATTAGAAATGCTTGAAAAGCAAAAGTATAGATACTCAACGTCAATAGACGTGGTTTGTTTGACAATGTTATTATTACGTACCTACCTTCTATTTATAGAATAGCAGTAGCTTGATACTATTTTAAAACGATACCCACAAGAGGCTACCACATTTCTTACGCAACAATGTGCGAGATGTCTCGTGATGTTTCAGAAACTGAAAACATAACTTTTCACTACTTTCATTATTTTAAACCTTGATATCTTTTAAAGGTTAATTAAAACTAAAGCTAGCAAGAGTGAGTACATAGCGATAAAAGGAACGAAACCGAACAATTTTAATTTTTTTATAAAACTTTGGTGGCAAAAGAGCATACCGCACTGATGGTAAGTGGTTACTGTGGCCTAAAGACGTATGCAACACCAGAGAAGTCACACTCGTGCTGCCAAACCTGTAAGAACAGAAGACACAATCAAGACAAGCCTTTGATCTTACCACTGACAGCGCAAAAACTCTCCAGTGGGCTCTGTCTACCCTACTCACCGTCGGGAACACAAAACGAGGTTTTTATAGATGTGGTATTCTGTAGGGCGGAGGTACTTCCCCAGTCGGACTGTTCATTTGGAACGGGAATACCATAGTGTCCTACCTCCTGCAAACTAAGATAATCTTGTTTGGATTCTCCATCTTATTTCTTTTAACTATCTAATGTTTATTAATTGGATAAAGTATACTTTAATCAGAACAATGTTAACAAGTCAAAAAGTCGTAATACAAGGAATTACACGCATCCGTCCTTATCCTTAAAAGAGAAGATGTGCCCAGACCCGCAGACGCATGCTGTAAGAACATTTCGAACGAACGAACGAACTCAACAACTGAGTCCTTTTTTTATGTAGGACACGCCAACTTGACTCCTCGTCTGATGGTGAGCTAAAGTCAAAGTCTCAGGAAAGAGGGTCACCATTACAGACACTAAGTAATATTACAATGGTGGCACACAGCTTGGCGGCCTCATCAGACTCGTTTTCACGCCCCACTTATAGGACCCGGGACTGTAGGAAGAAGGAAACGCGTGAGCTGGTTATGATTTGCGGGTTTTGGGGGTGCGGCAAAAAAAGAGTCTCCGAACCGCTTGGTTATTGCTCGTATATTCTGCATAGTGTGAGGGTGACATCTAAGCCTTGCACGTGTGTGTGTGGGATGGGAGAGGGTGGGTTTAGTTGGAATAGCTCATCGGAACACTCACCATGGTAGAGACGGTAAAATACAGTCAAGGAAGCAACATCTCTACGCACTTCGCGGCTCAATTTCCTATGCTCTAAATTTGATGAGCATATAAACATACATTGCTGTCGACTTGTGCTCGATAACATGGCGTCATCGAATTAACAGCATGCGAAATTGAAATCTCACCGCGGATCCAGCTGTAGAGTCCCTTTCTATCGTTCGAAACTTTTTACAACAGGTGCCTGCTGG
The DNA here is from genome assembly GCA_963662185.1 of Eilema griseolum. Lineage (NCBI taxonomy): Eukaryota > Metazoa > Arthropoda > Insecta > Lepidoptera > Erebidae > Eilema > Eilema griseolum. Next base: position 5,623,477 of record OY759248.1, on the reverse strand, counting down.
GCTGCATCCGGTGTAAGATTGCTCGTGACACTCGTTGCGTTGCCTCTCTGGATGGCGATGACCAGGCTTTGCACCAGGTACAATCCGGTGCGAGAGTCATCGTATGCCCGATTAATTCTTTTTGGTTTTTAGTAAATTTAAAAGTATAATCAAACTAAACTAAAGTTTACTCATGCGCCTACAATATGGGGTTCTTCAAAAATGACATTAGAAGGTTTCTTCAGGGTCGGCAGCGCGAGTGTGACGCCGCTGATGTTGCACATGTCCATAGGCCACGGTAAACACTTCCCATCAGGTAGGCCGTATGCTTTTCTGCCATCTAAGTGGTATAAAAGGAAAAACTTTTCCAGTAAGGCGCATAATACAAGAATATTTAGACGACAAATTAGTTTGGCAAAGAGCTATCTCTAATAGTAGGTGCCTACATCATGCAACATAGGTAATCTACCTACTTAAATATTTATAAGATGTCTTAGTTTAATTGAACACCTGTCTGTCTTGACTTTAATAGTTCTACTAGGTACTATCTAATCAGTTTTAATCATTCAATGCCGACAAGATTGACAAGTGCCTTTTGTATTCAATTAACAGGATGGGCAGAGGAAAGCGTACATCGTACTGCTATCAAAATTGTATTACGATAAGTTACAATTTTATTTTGAATGGCTAAAGAATCAAAATATGAAAAAAATGGAATTGAGCAGTCTGACTGGGGAAGTACCTCCGCCCTACAGAATACCGCGGTTATAATAACTTCGTATTGTGTTGCCAGTGGTGAGTAGGGTAGCCAGAGCTTACTGGAGAAGGCTTGTCCTGCTTTGTCCTCTACACTGACGGCACAGAGACTGCTTAGAGGGTCGGCAGCGCGAGTGTGGCTTCTTTGGTGTTACACACGTCCATAGGCCACGGTAACCACTTTCCATCAGGTGGGCCGTGCGCATGTCTGCCACCTAAGTGGTATAAGAAAAAAATCTCACTCACGGTAGTCAGAACCATCACTACTGAGTCGCGCTGAAACACCACTTAATAACCCTTCCTTTTCACCACGAAACAAGTTGTAAACTTGTTTGATACAAAACTTGTTGAACTTGTTACTACGCTTTTCCCAAGCATCTACAATATGGGGTTCTTCAAGAGGTGCACCAAAAGGTTTCTTCATGGTCGACAGCGCGAGTGTAACACCCCTGGTGTTGCATACGTCCATAGGCCACGGTAACCACTTCCCAACACGTGAGGCGTGTGCTTGTCTGCCTCTAAGTGGTATAAAAAAAAGAAAAAACAAGACTTGTAGAAGACTAACTAATCAAAACAAAATATTTGTTTTATACATGTATCTCAGATACTTTTTCGTTCACATAGTATGTGTAGCATACAAGTTGTAAACAAGTATAAAACACATTTGCATTCACACTGTACCCTGTGACATATTGCAACTTGTCAAATATATTAAGTTTTATACTTAGTACCTACCTACTATATAAACACAGAACAAAGTAGATCAACTATAACCTATCCTTAATCTTAGGCACCAGTAGGTAGTCGTTTGAACTTTTATATGTACATAGAATGCGCTCCATCCATCGCACTACCTTAGTTTTGTTCTAAACATGATATGGCATCCAGCAATCTAAAGATTCAACCAGTCGCCATTCAATCGATTCAATTCTATTTGAAATCGAATAGCTCTCTCTGAATTGAATAGAGCTGTGTGACACTCAAAGGAGGCTCCAGAAGGCTCTAAATGCAAGCGTAATGTGATAAACCTTTCGTTAAGCGAGATATTATCTGTATGATATCTAAAAACTGAAAATGCCTAGATGACGCGGTTATCACCTCAGTTTCTGTTTCGATTGGTACTCTAGACAAAAAGATTTTCTTATAAAAATCTCAACAATTAATCCAAAATAAAGCTGGTTGTCGAACAAGTCAGCTCTAACGTGGCGCTAAATAATTACTTACATATTCCTCCCCGTACAGGTTCAGGCGTGGTAATAAGAAAATCATAAATATAGAGTATAAATAAAATTAACTACTTACTTACCTACTACTCTTCTATTTCCATGCGAGTGACATAATACTCCTGTCAAGAACACGTCGTGACGTCAGAATTTCACGTACAAATTGGAAGCGTGTCGTAAATCAGCAAAATTAGAAACGTAAGCAAGTGTAACAAACGGCATAGGCCGAATATGTATGAACACCCGTGCCTCCCTGACAATGACACAGAGTCAAAATGGCGGTAAATTAAATATGTTATTTTTTTTATTTTATTTAGAGAAAACACACAACAAAAATGTTAGTAGGTATTTTTAAGTAAATTTTTTGTAACATTATTGCATTTAGGTAATAATTGGATATATTTTTATTAATAGTTTTAGCGGCATAAACTTTTATAAGAAGTCCGTTGTTGAATTTTTAACTATCAATTCTTTAAACGACATAGTAAACTGCATAAACTGGCTACCTAATATTTAGTTATAAGTTTTTTTATACCACTTGGTTGGCAGACAAGCATGGCCCACCTGATGGAAACTGGTACCATGGCCTATGGACGTGTGCAACACCAAAGGAGTCACACTCGCGCTGCCAACCTATGAGAGAATGAAAAACACTTTTATTTATTTATTTAAACTTCATGCACATGCACATCTATAGTTTATAATACACCATTGGGTACAAATACATTAAAATTTGGGTGTATGGGGTGGGGTTCCCCAATACCTACCATCGCTATTAAACCAGCATCAATATCAAGCCATTGCACCTGTCGAATGACGGATGTGGCCCTGGCCTAGGCTTACCTCCCGAGGTTGGGAGTTGGGACATAAATTGCCTAAATAGGTTGGAAGATCCAACGGCAGTCGCTTCTATATTATAATCCAAATCAAAAGGAAGAAAAGAAGAAGGCAGAGTGCAGACCCCAAGCATCGAGGTGGAAGCGTAAGACACAACTAGAAACGATGACGCTAAGATGATAAAACAAGCCATTATTCACTCACCATACAAACGTTGAGATTCTTGATATAATCAAAGAGCCTCCTTTACGCAAATTAGGCAGTTGTTTTGCTTTTCATGGCTTCAGTTTATCACATATAAATCCCTCCAAATATTGGCGTCTTGGATAAATTAAATTTGACAAAAGACTTCATTTCCCTTAGTCTGAAACACTTTCTTATTTAATCCATCAAAAAGAACAATTCTTGCAGCTTTGTAATTGCACATCCTTTGAAACGAATTTGTTTGTTTCAAAAATAATGACCTCAACATTTTTCACGACCGCTTAGCCATTTAGAGGGCGTCTGAGGAACTTGATAAAATAATACAATCTGTGACTGCTAGGTGAAAGAAGAATATACAATGAAATTTAAGTGTGAGTGAGATGCACGACTGTACCATTCACAGATTAAACAAATTAAGAACCTAGGTGTCACAATTTCCCTCCAATATCTCAATATACATAGACAATTTTATAGAAATTTGAAAGTCTTTTCACTATGGTTCCTAAAGTAGGTAAGTATCTAAAGGTACTTACTTACTTATACTTATCTATTTAATTCATAGTTATTGTTATAATCTTCACCTAATTCGTTTTTCAAGTGATCAAAAAAATATGAAAAATTACCTACCTACTACACCTTACCTTACCTATTACATACTTACATAAAGTCTATGTAAAATTTTCATTAATCATATTTTTTTGAAGACAAATGATTTTAATTATAGTTGCATAAGTACTTGACAGATTACTTAATGTTAGTCTTGAATTTATTTTTTTATTAAATAAATATTCGAATCAGGTAATTAAGTGGGTACTTCGACAAATATTATACGCTCCATTTGAGCGTGAACTAAAGAGAATATTAAATATCTGTCTAAGTCCACTCTTGACGCGTTTCAAATATTCATATTTCATATTATTAATTTCATGATTTTAATTGATCAGTATTAAGCGCGTAGATAATATAAAAAGCACTAAACGGCAAATGGTAATGCTAAGATACTGTCAGCATCAGATCGATGTTGACGAACAAAGAACACAAAAGTCACTCCCCCCCTCCTGTCAATTGATTGTTCTGATATTTGATACACTCCTTTAGTTCGGACAATTTTACATACATACATATAATCACACCTTTATCCCCGGAGGGTTAGGCAGAGGTGAATTAACACCCACATTTCACCAATCATTGAATTCGGTCCCAAGTAATAGGGAGTGAGCCTAATGCCGTATTCCGGGCACTATTGTTGACTCTATATCTGGCTGTATAACACAATTTAAAGCAATAAAACAATTTGATTTACTTTAAATAAATGGTTCTAATATCATTTTGAGCCTTTGTTGTCAAGGTCATTCTGACATTAACTATACCTGCTCACTACTACATATCAAGACGTGTCGGGAGATCCAACAAAATGTTCAGGGTCTAAGCCAACCTCACCTGTAAGCCAGTACGTTTTTCCTCCGGTTTTCCTCTCAGGGTTACGAGGTCGAACAGCAGTCGGTCAAGATAAACCAGAGGAGTAAAAAAAACCAGAGTTGCCCGGCTTTACTTGCAATCGGAATTGGCTCTCGGAAGATGATTATAATTATATAAAGGCACTTAATTTTTTTGCCAAAGTTTCGGATGCGTTGCAGAACCCGTGATCACGACTTGACTGTGTAAATTCCTAATTATTATATAACGGATCACCAAAAGTCCCTTACATAATTATGCATTTACATACAGGCAAAAGTGAATTAACACCTACATTTCACCAATCATTGAATTCGGTCCCACGTAAAAGGGGGTGAGTCTATTATTTCCGTCTTTCGGGCGCTATTGTTGACTCAAGTCATCCAACTGAGGCTGAGTCTGGGCTGTATATATCTGTCTGATGTTATACAGCCCTTTAGTCGCCTTGTACGACACCGCGTGGTAAGAGATGGAGTGGTCCAAATTCTACTCTACCGGGAACCACGCGGTTGTTAAGAATTTATTTATTATGAATCTACACCGCAATAGTATAAAAAATAGATAATTATAATACAGTTAAACTTCATAACCTTCCTTTTTAGGCTTCGCAACAGTTGGCTAAAAAGAATCACAATATTTTGGATTAATATAAAAATGACCTAGTTACTTTGTTTAATAAAATACAGTTGTTTTAGCGGAGAGTGATTAAAAAATGTAAAAGTTTAGGTAGATTGTTTATATACTTGAGTTCGTGTCTAATTGTAATTTTAATACAGTAATACTAACATTGTTCGGTGTGGAATTTTTATACCTAGCTCTTTATAATTTTAATTAGTACGTGGCACGGTGAGCTCGAAGTAATTACCGATGGTGTAGGTACTGTTATTGCGCTAAGGCTGACTTTTTACATCTACAGAATGATAAGTCTGTAATATAGGTATTTAAACTATCATGGTCACTGGTCTCATGCGATCAGTATCAGAATAAACGGGATATTTACCATGTTTCATTATTTTGAGTTTCCGATATTTCGGCGCTGTTGCAAGCACCATGATCACGGAGGAACTGGAGTAGTGGCGGTGAACAAAGAAAAAGTTTTTTCTTCTAGGAGTAATTATATCGATCTACCCTCTTTCGAGTTCTTTTACTACGCGTATCTGCACTAACTAAAACTCAAAATAATGAAACATGGTAAATATCCCGTTTATTCTGATACTGAAGTCTGTAATAAGTTATTCTCTGTAATAACTATGCTACTTAAACTATTGTATTTAGACCAAGTAGCTCACTGGAGAGTTTTTGTGCTGTCAGTGGGAAGAAAAAAGGCTTGTCCTGATTTTGTGTTGAAGGCACAGAAAACCTCTGTTCTTGCAGTGTCGGCAGCACGGATGACTCCACTGGTGTTACACACGTTCATAGGTCACGGTAACCACTTTCCATCAGGTGGGTCGTGTGCTTGTCTGTCACCTAAGTTGTATAAAAAAAAAGTAAATGTTTTTAAATAGGCCAAAAAAAATACCCGTTGAGTTCTTTGCCGGAGTCTTCTCAGGTCGGGGCTGCGTTTCGAACCGGTGATCTATTTGCTAAACTAGTTTGATATATTTTTAATTTTGAAGTTTTGTAAGTGTACCGTTTTAATGGTCTATACAAAATAAATGATTTTTGGTTTTAACTTTTAAAAACCGTCTTAACTTACTCTTTTATTTCAGGAGATTAGCAAGTGATGTACACAGTGTTGTCTCAGACATAATTAGCATCAACTGATAACAGTGTGGCTTATCAAAGATACGTAGGTACCGTGTTAGTTGTGTACTTAGCACCGTAATGCTAGTCACATAGTATAAACTGCCGCTAATTTTAGTTTTTAATCCAAGGATTTGAGAAATAGTGACTTGAATGAACATCTTTGTAATTAAAAAAAATATATACCATTTAGGTGACAGACATGCACACGGCCCACCTGATGGAAAGTGGTTACCCTGGCCTATGGACATGTGCGACACCAGAGGCGTTACACTCGCGCTGCCGACCCAGAATAAATTTTTTAATGCCCCCTTGAAGAACCCCATATTGTAGGTAGATACTTGGGGAAACCACAGCAGGCCGTATAGATCGTAATAAGCACAATGAGTTCCTTAACGGAGTCTACTTGAAAGACGAGGCTACGCTGTGAAACTTACTGGTCTAAAAAAGGAATGAAACCTCATTGTGGCAGAATTGTACTGTACCGTTATTATTTAAATGTTTTTTTAAAGCATTTTGTATGCTAAATATCCAAATCAATTAAGGTAGGAAAAAGAAGGCTGGCCTCTTTTTTGGTCAGAAAATAAGCATTAGGTACCATACAACTTGGCAATGCTGCCAGTTTTTTGGAAACGCTACCACAAGAGGCATGCGATGCGGAGGAAATCCACGACGCATTTTTATTATTTTTAGCTATAAGTTCTATAACAGTTAGTTATTTTAGTTTTATTGTATCTAATTTATGAATATCTTACTACGGAAAAATGTAATTGATTCAGGTAGTGATCGAACCCGTGATCTTTCCCGGGGAAATGCTCCTTGAATTAGTTTATTTTTGGTTTTATGCAAGTGACTGCTATCTGAACGTCAACCATCAGGAGGTAAATCTGCGCAAATGCCTCGTCTGTCAATCTCCAGGTGTATCAGCTTGAAGATGATGTCAGATTTGGCCCCAAAACACCAAGATATTATCACTTTATCTTATCTATGCTTACTAATATTATAAACCTGAAGAGTTTGTTTGTTTGATCGGACTAATCTCAGGAACTACTGGATCAAATTGATACATTCTTTTAGTATTAAATAGTCCGTTTATCGACGAAGGTTTTAGGCTATATATCATTACGCTACTACTTAAGGGAGCGGAGCAGTGATCATAAATGTCAAGTAACTATTTAGATTCCCAAATATTTTTTGAAAAGTAAAGAAATACGGGATCAAGTAGATGATATGAGGTTTTAAATATGCCATAGGCGAAGCTGGGGTGGTCAGTTAGTAGTCCATACACCCATCATGTATACAGCATAAGCTGTTATTCACTTTAGAACATTGAACCGGGAAAGGACTAAGGGAGATCTCCACAGCAACACAGTTTAATTAACTATTTGACCCTTTGATTAGAAGCCAATAAATTTATAAGGGCCCTTAGTGACTTATAGTGATTGTGTCAACAACATACAATCATCATTCTTTGGACCCTACCCCCCTCAGTTGGGGTCGAGTTTCCTTTACTTTCCGGGTCCTTTAAGCGGAGCATCAAAAAGCATTTGATGAGGCCGCCAAGCTGAAGTGTCAAGAAAGAGGATCACCATTACAGACACTAAATAATGTTACAATGGTGGCACTCAGCTTGTAGACTTGTAGCTTGTTGACCCGTGACTGTAGGAAGAAGGAAACACGTGAACGGGTAATTAATTCCAGGTCTTGGTGGTGGGGCAAAAAAAGAGTTTCCAAACCGCTTGGTTCTTGCTCGTATATTCTGCACGGTGTAACATCAAGCCCTGCACGTGTTGTAGTGGGTAGGGAAGGAGAGCGGGGTATATTTAAGACCCCTATCAATTTTAAGCTCTATGCAAATTTATGAAAGCTTACCATTTAATGTCTATAAAAACATAAAAAACCGCGGTAGCCTGTGTGTGGTATGGGTCTCGGGTCGGTACGAGGTCTCGGGTGCTATCCCAGGTTTTACCATGGCACACACCAATGACTTTTCGATGCTTTTCGAAGTTATGTGTGTATTTATTGCAGGTTTATAAGTGCCCGGTAATGGCAATAGGCTCGCTAATTATTACATTAGGAGCTAAACATAAACTGGCGATATGTGGATGCTAGCACCTCTGTCTATCCCTTCGGGGATATAGGCGTGAGTTTATGTTATGAATTTATGAAAGCTTATGCTTTTATGTCTATTTTGACTGGATAAATTAGACTAGTTGGACTTTTGAGGGCTCTGACTAGCCGTAACGACTGACATAGATGTTCGTATGACATCCGGGATGGTAAATGGCTTAACGTGCTTCCCGAGACACGACAACACCAATACAAATACACATTTCATGCATACAAATATTTGAACAGAGCGGGAATCGATCCCCCGCCTTCTACGTTGCGGCCGTGTTAACTACAAGCACACCACAGAGACTGTTATAAATTATCTATAACATACAAATTAAATGTAATATTTTTAGAGTTTAGAGTAAGATGTTGACAGAGCCCAATATACCCAACATTAGTCTCTGCCAAGATCTTTGGAGCCTCTACTTCACTTGTAAATCAGAATATCTGCTGATTAACGGATGCGGGACAAGCCTGTGGTGATGCGCCTCCTCTTGAAGTCAGGTCAGATACTGCGGTGGTAACTCCCGTGAAGGTTGGTCACATTTCAATAAAGAGTAGGAGGAAATAATAATTATAATATATATAACATAACGCGTCTCAGATCGGGGCCATTGTCCAAATCTTTTGTTGCCATTTAGAGTGCGGACGATGCATCTATAGTTTATAGTATATCATTACATAGAAGTCATATCATTTCTTGAGGAGGTAGGACACGTCCAAATGAGCAATCCCACTGCGGAAGTACCGCCACCCTACATAATACCGTAGCCATAAGAAACCCGTGTTGTGTTACCGGCGGTGAGTAGGGTAGCCAGAGCTCACTGGAGAGTTGTGTACTGTCAGTGAGAAGACCAAAAGCTTGGAATGGAAGGAAGGGGGACTACCTTGTCCGCACTTAGCCTCCCTTTTGGGCCATTGTGCGTGTGGAGTACTGGCTAGAGTAGCCAGCCTAGCTCCGCCCAGAAGCGCAGAAGCTTACTGGGGGCTTCACAGGCTTCGCGGAGCGACCTCACTGTACCGAGGATTTGTGATCGTTGGTAGGCTACTGCCTCACATTCCAGTACTACGTGGGCGGCCGTTTCCTCGGCAGCAAAACATCCCCTGCAAAGGGGACTGTCCGTGACACCAATGGTGTATAGGTGCTTGTGGAGGGGGCTGTGGCCCGTTATAGTCCCCATTATTGTTCTTAGACTTGTTCTGTCTAGTTTTAGGAGACGTTTCGTGAGTCGTTTGTTTACTGATGGCATAACCACTTTTGACTGCTTGCAGTCGGTGGCTTGTGTCCATCTTTGGTAATGTAGTTCCGCGGATCTCTCGCGTGTCCAAGTGCGGAGTTGCGAGAAAGGGATTGGTAGCAATGGTAGCGGGCCATCGACGCTCATACCAGAGCCTCTATTCGCAAGTTCGTCTGCGGCATCATTGCCGTAGGACCCGCTATGCCCCTTTATCCATTGCAGCGTTACTGCATTTGGGGTGGATAGCCTGTTCAGGGCTGTTTGGCACTCCGCTACTAGTGTGCTGTTGGTCATTTGCTGTTCCAGCGCTTGCAAAACTGCTATGCTGTCGGTTAGGAATTTTATATTTAAGCCCTTCACCTTCAGTTCGCTTATTGCTGTCGCAGCAGTTGTTATGGCAACACATTCGCATTGAAAGATCGAGCTGTGCTTGCCTAGTGGTAGGTGGATGTTCAAGCCAAGGTCTAGGGAGTGTACGCCGGCTCCTGAGCCATTTTTTGTTTTGGAGCCGTCAGTGTATACGCGTACCTCTCCAATACCGGAGTAGTCCTTTTCCTCGGCCTGTTTTGTTATTTGATATTTTTTGTTCCAGAAATATTGTTTAAAAGTTCTATCGCAGGGGGCGGCCATCAGTGGCCGATGTTTTAGGGCTCGTCCAAGGATTGTGGTATGGGGACTGTCGTAATAGTTGCCCCAGAGTCCCAGGTGCCACAACCTAATAGCGTTGATGGTGGCCTCCTGTTGGATGAACAGGTCAAGCGGTACTATGTTGAGGGCAATCTCCATAGCAGCGGTAGGAGTGGTTTTCATGCATCCACAGATTGATGAGCAGGCCAGCCTCTGGAAGGATTTTAGCCTGGCAATCACGGTAGACAGCTCTGTTCGAGTCCACCATACTAAAGCCCCATAGGCTAGCATGGGTCTGATCACTGCTGTGTATAGCCACAGAATTATTTTGGGTGAGAGTCCCCATGTAGTGCCCATCATTCTTTTGCATTGGTAAAAGGCTATTGTGCACCTGTTCAGCTTGTGTTCAAGGTGTTTGTTCCAGAGCAATTTGCTGTCGAGAAGACCAAAAGCTTGTCCTGTTTTGTCTTTTACACTGACGACACAGAAACTCTGTGCTTACAGTGTTGGCAGCGCGAGTGCGACTCCCTTGGTGTTGCACTCGACCATAGGCCACGGTAACTACTTTCCATCAGGTGGGCCGTGTGCTTGTCTGTCAACCAACAAGTACACGGCCTCAGATCGGCGCCATTGTCCAAATTTTTATTGTAATTTAGAGTGCAAACAATGCATGCATAGTTTATAATATACTTATCATTGTATAGAAGTTACTGTTAGCTCATCAAAATCGAAAGCACTTAACATAACATAACATTATCTCATGCCTATATCCCCAAAGGGGTAGGCAGAGGTGCTAGCACCCACATTTCGCCAGTTTATGTTTAGGTCCCAATGTAATAGGTGGCGAGCCTATTGCCACTAACCAGGCACTTATAAACCTGCGATAAATACACACACAACTTCGAAAAGCATCGAAAAGTCATTGGAGCGTGCCATGGTAAAACCTGGGATCGAACCCGAGACCTCGTCTCACCAGTCCATTACCCATACCACTAGGCTACCGCGGTATATAATAAAGCACTTAGGTATCTAAAATGAGGTATAAGATTACGAGGTTCTCACAGAAATCTGCCTGCCTGATGCATCAGTTCTGCACACTTCCTGATCGTATTTCGCGACATTTTGCTTAATACGGCCGAGTACATACGTTTATTTCTCAAATCTTGCAAGTTTTGTTGAATAATCTAGTTGCTACGGAGATAAGTACTGCAATTACGAGTTTAATATTTATATTCTCACGCCTGTGACAATGTGTGATGGTTAGAAACTAAGGCCAAAGGGGGTAATCCAACAGATCTTTGCTGGGTAAATTAGGCGAGTAAGGTTTATCGAGGCGGCGCATGGACCTGATACAGCCAGCACTAGGGCATAGTAAAAGAAGTTATTTATTTATTTATTTATTTTTCATTCGTACTTACTGTGTCCTCACAGGTATTGCCCAATGCGACAGAGCAGTAATATAATAATAATAATTGGATTTACAATATATCATGCTTCAAAACTAATAATGGTTCTTAAATATACAATATTATTAATTAAAAAATTATAAAAATAATTTAAGTAGTAACAGTACATATAATAATCATTTCCATTTAATTCATTACACGTCATATCATCAGAAATAACAATTATTCAGTTATTTATGTCAGATTTATAATTAGATAAAAACTTAGATGAATTAAAAAAAATTTTAATTCATCTAAGGATAAAAATAATGTCAAAAAACAATTATGTCAGTTAATAATGTCAAAATATAAATTTTATTGCTAATGTTAAATTATAATTCAATAATGTCAAAGCTGCATAGTCAATGTCAAATTCTTATCATCAGTCCTAAAGTTATCAGTCCTTCTAGATAAGTGTGAATGCCTTGGCCGGCTTGTCGGCGTATTGTAGAAAAGAATGACAAATGTATGGGATTTGACGTATATGACAGACATGTATGAAAGCTTAATAGCTTCTTAACATACTAAGTTATGTATAAGTATATATTCTTAACATATTAACCTACATAACTTGGTATGCTACATATACCCTATCTACCTATATTTAAAGCGTTTTATGTAATTATAATAAGCAATTATGTAATCTCACGAATGTAAATTTAGGGTACGATGGAGCTGGCATGGTTATTTTGGCCAAAAGCGCCTAAATAAATAAAGATTAAAAAAAAAAAGACAGTCGTCAACGCATGTCATAAATGTCAAAGCCCATACATTCGTCATTCTGTACTTGTCTAGGGGGGTTTCATACTTATCTATGTTTATTCCGATTCTATTAATTACTCTACTACGTACATTACATATCTACCCTCCTTCTGCGAGCAAGTTATGCTCGTGAAGGAGGAGGAGGCGGGAGCGGCAGCGGGAGCGACGAAGGATCGCAAGTCAAGCTGCCCACGTACGAAGGCAACTCGGGCGTCAGAGGTCGATGAATGGCCTCCGCCCCCATGAGCGCCGGCCTGGGGGTGACAGGTGGAGCCGCCTGTCACCCTGGCAGAAGCAGGCCGCGGTGGTGGCGCGCCTGGCACGCCTCCCCGTTTCCGGCGACGTGTTGGGGACTCTGTAGTCCCTACAGCCGAGAAGAGGGCCAGATCGTGAGAGATGGCCCTGGGTCGGCCGGGGGGCGAGGGATATGCCTGTCAACCTCACCTTCGGCAACCAAAACGACCCACAGGCAGCGTGCGTTTTAGTCGGTTCGAGTCCGACATAACCTCTCCCACCGGCTCCGGTTGAGAGGTATCCGTGAGGATTTTGCGCACGTAAAAAAAAAAAAATATTACATATCTACTAGCGACATACATTACATACCTACTTATCTTTTTTATCGTGCGCAAAATCCCTACGGATCCCCGAAGCCGGTGGAAGAAGTTATGTCAGACTTGAACCAACTACTAAAACGCACATCGTCAGTGGGTCGTAGATTGCGGGAGGTGACACGCAATCACGCCTTTATCCTCGGAAGGTTAGGCAGAGGTGAATTAACACGCATATTTCACCAATAATGTAATTCGGTCCCAGGTAATTGGGGGTGAGCCCATTGCCATCTTCCAGGCACTATTGTTGACTCGAGCTATTCATCTGAGGCCGAGTCTGCACCGTATATATCTGTCTGATGATAAACAGCCCTATCCCTTAGTCGCCTTGTACGACACCACATGGGAAGAGAAGGGGTGGCCCAAATTCTACTCTGCCGGGAATCAAGGTGAGATTGGCTCAAACAGTTTAGCTATATACCAACTCCATTTGGTTAGGTATTTAACTAAAGGTAATATTTTTTTATAAAGACATACTTATATCATTAATATTAAACATTTCAGTTCAGTTCCCGGCTGAGTAAAATTTGGGCCACCCCATCTCTTCCCGTGCGGTATCGTACAAGGCGACTAAAGTGTTTAACGTCAGACAGATATAATATACAGCCCAGACTCGGCCTCAGATGCATGGCTCGAGTCAACAATAATGGCTGGACGACAACAGGTTTACCCCTTATTACGTGGAACCGTATACAATGATTGGTAAATTGTGTGTGCTAATCCATCTCCTTCTAACCCTCCAGGAATAAAGGCGTGATTATATTTATATATGTACCTATGTATATTAAGCAAATAAACTAGATTAACTGACTAAATAATCGTTCGATTTCAATATTTAGTCTTCAAAATGAGTTTCTAAATAGAAAATATATATTAATTAACTAAGTTTATAAATGAAACATTTTAGAAAGATACGTCAAGATTGTTTACGTCTAGGCAGTTTAGTAGGTAAGATAATCGAAAGGAGTATAAGTGGATAATTTATTTTTAGTGTCATCGAATGATGTCACTTGTATTCTTATTGTATTAATAGATGTTCTTTGAATGAGCCGGCAATCATTAGCAGATAATGAGTGCAAATTTATGCTAGTATTGCCATAGTCTGACTCTAACGGAATATACAGTTATTAGATAACCAGATCATTTATAACCTTCTATCTAACGAAAAAATATGCAGACGATATCACTGCGAGAGAACGTAAACTAGAAATAAAGTCCTGTCCGGCCAACATGGAAACAGTAGGTCAAAGCTTCCCAACTTCGGGAGAGGTCTACGTCCAGAAGTGGATTCCGATGGGCTAATTGATTAATTTGTGTTGTTTGTGTTGTTCTTGATAGAAAACGAGAGGATGGGAGCCCCTGGAACTTATTGGAAGAGCTCTTCAGAACATGCGTCATGGAAGAGACGCTAAAAAACTTTTTGACGTCTGATAAAAACATACTGATTTGACTTTACATTAGTATTTAGTCGCACCATTAAGGCCTGGAATTCATTACCAGCTCACGTGTTTCCATCTTCCTACAGTCCCGGGTCCTTTAAGCGGGGCGTGAAAAAGCATATGATGAGGCCGTCAAGCTGAGTCTCACCATTGTCACACGGTATGTGTAAGTAATGGTGACCCTCTTTTCTGGGACTTTGCCTTCAGCTTACCATCAGGCAAGGCGAAGTACAATTGACGTGTCCTATATAAAAAATAAAAAAAAAGGTTAGGACTGTCAAGTCCTTACTGGAAAGAGATTAATGATCCTGTAATCATAGCTTAACTGATTAAAAATATTTTAACAGTCTGAAGCAAGTTTATCTCGTGTATCTGATACTTGTTCAAAACCGCCATCTATAATTAAATTCTTGTAACTTTCAGATAAGAGACATCTATAGCTCACACCATACAACTCTTCAAAAGATACCTTTTAGGCAATTAACCAGCTTAGTAATTTTATCAAATACTAATAGATGGCGCTACTAGTCTTATAAATGCAATACACGTGTGAGATGATTGAAGCGGTTTGTTTTGGTTAACGCAACACGATTTCGTAGTCAATTCTGTACACGTATTATCTGTTATCAAATTATTAGTGCTCATAGTCCGTCCTCATGTTAGTAGTGAATTTGCTGTGTAGAGGGTAAGACTATTTTCTTGTATTTATCATAATTTAAACAAGTTTTATAGATGAGAATGGTACAAAAACGTAATCGCTAAGTAAATGAGTTGACTTGCAACTGTTGTAACTGAACGCCGCCGATGAATTTGATCATTCCTGTTTCTGGTGTTTTACGAATTACTTTCTGATAAGTAAGTAGGTATTTATGAAGAGTTAAGAAATAGGTACATTATCTCTTAGTTTAATAAAATTATTACCTACACTTATCTATAATTTTTTCACACGAAAGACGAAAATTTATAGGTAGGTATTCTATCGTAACTTACCTACTGTAAAATTGTTCCTGTGTGTATTTGAAATATCATTCTATTTATGGTTTTATTTCCTTCTGCTACATACTACTATTTTGGATAATTTATTTTTGCTAGATGAAAATAAGCAGGACTTAATCTACATATATATTATATTCTACAGAATATTTTAAATAAATATATTTTTTATATTGAGGTAGCAAACAAACTCGTATTAAGCGACTGTACTCATTGGAGTTTACTTAATTACCTAACTAAATTATTTCTACCGATTTTTTTTTAATCTGACGAGTTGAGTAGGTACTATTATTAAGATAGCGAGTAGTTTGAATAAAGGGATGGTTGTAAAGGAGAATTTGAGGAACTTAGACCATGACTCGGTAGCTCAGTAGTCAGAGCATTTCCCCTGTAAGGGACGCTTGAATCGTTTCACCTTTCCTACCTTAATCCATTTGAATAGTTAGCATATCTTTTTTTTTTTTAACGTGCGCAAAATCCCCACGGATACCCCACCAATGGAGCCGGTGGAAGAGGTTATGTCGGACTCGAACCGACTAAAACGCACGCCGCCTGTGGGTCGCTTTGGTTGCCGAAGGTGAGGTTGACAGGCATATCCCTCGCACCCTTTTTTTTTTTTTTTTTTTTTACGTGCGCAAAATCCCCACGGATACCTCCCCACCGGAGCCGGTGGAGGAGGTTATGTCGGACTCGAACCGACTAAAACGCACGCCGCCTGTGGGTCGTTTTGGTTGCCGAAGGTGAGGTTGACAGGCATATCCCTCGCACCCCGGCCGACCCAGGGCCATCTCTCACGATATGGCCCTCTTCTCGGGTGTGGGGACTACAGAGTCCCCAACTCGTCCCCGGAAACGGGGAGGCGCGCCACGCGCGCCACCGCCGCGGCCTGCTTCTGCCAGGGTGACAGGCGGCTTCACCTGTCACCCCCAGGCCGGCGCTCATGGGGGGCGGAGGTCGTTCATCGACCTCCGACGCCCGAGTTGCCTTCGTGTGCGGGCAGCTTGTCTTGCGATCCTTCGTCGCTCCCGCTGCCGCTCCCGCCCCGCCTCCTCCTTCACGAGCATTACTTGCTCGCAGAAGGAGGCGCCGGCCGCCCACGCTTCCGCGCAGCGAACCATCGCCGCGAGCAAGGTGGAGAGCGTGAGAACCCTCACTCCCAGGGCCGCCACAAGCTCCCGCCTCGGCGTCTCCCACGCCGGACACTCGGTGAGCGTGTGCGGACCTGAGTCCTCGCTCGCGTCGCAGTGATGGCACTCGGACGTTGGCTCTTTCTGCATCCGACGCAGATACTTTCCGAAGCATCCGTGCTCGGTGATCATCTGCGTCAGACGGTACGAGAGGCTGCCGTGTGGCCTCTCTAGCCACTCCCCCATGATGGGTCTTACCGCCGTTACTACGGCGTGCCCTGCGCTTGGTTGCCCAAGTCGTCTCTCCCATTCCGCCACCATTTCCCTGTGGAGCCGGGATCTCACGGCCCGAATTTCTTCGGGCTCGGGATCGTGACCCCGCTCCCGCGCCGCCCTTCGGAACCGGTATAGCGCCGAAAGGCATCTCGCTTCCAGGATCCATGGTGGCGATCCGGCGAGGAGACTCGCCGCGTTGAATGATATCGTGCGGTACCCCCTTATGATGCGGCACGCCAGCTTCCGCTGCGGACGCTGCAGCAGGAGCATGTGCCGATCACTCAGGGTGTCCGCCCACACGGGACACCCGTACAGGGCCATGGACCGCACGACACCCGCGTAGAGTCTCCTGCAGGAGTCCTCCGGGCCCCTCAGGTTGGGCAATAGCCGCTTACGCGTACGCCCCGACTATGCGGCGGAGGTAGAGAGGCACACCGTGGTACACGATCCCTCGCACCCTGGCCGACTCAAGGCCATCTCTCACGATCTGGCCCTCTCCTCGGGTGTGGGGACTACAGAGTCCCCAACTCGTCCCCAGAAACGGGGAGGCGCGCGAGGCGCGCCGCCGCCGCGGCTTGCTTCTGCCAGGGCGACAGGCGGCTCCACTTGTCACCCCCAGGCCTGCGCTCATGGGGGGCGGAGGTCGTTCATCGACCTCCGACGCCCGAGTTGCCTTCGTATACGGGCAGCTTGGCTTACGATCCTTCGTCGCTCCCGCTGCCGCTCCCGCTCCGCCTCCTCCTTTACGAGAATTACTTGCTCGCTGAAGGAGGCGCCGGCCGCCCACGCATCCGCGCAGCGGATCATCGCCGCGAGCAAGGTGGAGAGCGTGAGAACTCTCACTCCTAGGGCCGCCACAAGCTCACGACTCGGCGTCTCCCATGCCGGACATTCGGTGAGCGTGTGCGGCCCCGAGTCCTCGCTCGCGTCGCAGTGATGGCACTCGACTCGGCTCTTTCTCCATCCGACGCAGATACTTCCCGAGGCACCCGTGCTCGGTGATCATCTGCGTCAGACAGTACGAGAGGCTGCCGTGTGGCCTCTTTAGCCACTCCCCCATGATGGGTCTTACCGCCGCTACTACGGCGCGCCCAGTTAGCATATCTTAAAAATTAGGTAGTAGGTAATATACCTATGACTAAACTAGAATTCCCTTGTCAGTTAGCTGCGATACCCTGGTTATATGGACTCTTACGTCCACTAGCATCAGCGAGGGATAAAATCTGGATTTTAATTCAATCAAACCTATCGTAATCCACTGCTGGACTAGGCCTCTCCCAATATTGGGCGGTTTTGGCCTACTGTTTCCACGCTGGCCAGACGGGTTGGTACAGGGTTTTATTTTGAGTTTTCCTTCTCTCGCAGTGATATCGTCTGCGTATTTTTCCGTTAGACGCCTCTTGCGACACCCGTCGGATGAGATGGGGTGGTGATACTTGTATTCTTTCTCACCACGCATGGAATTACATACATCTACTCTTTACTCTTTCGTCCACTAGGATACCGGGTTAAGTCTAGGTCAATTTTGATTTTCAGTTCCATTTTCAATGTTAGGTAGGTAATTCTTGATTTTTACAAATATTCCATGTTTTCACATCTTATTGTGTGGTGCTAATGTAAATTTGCAAGATCGAGCAGAGAACACTGAACTGCTATTAACATTATTTATTATCAACCTAATTAGATTGATTTGTTTGTAATGTTCACTTGTGTTTAACAATATATAAATGGACTATATAGCTATTGCTCGAGGGTCCGGCGACTCTGCCTTCGTACTTGCAATGCTGAGTCCTGTCTCGTGATTTGTGAGCTACAGGAACGTATTAGAGGGAACATACATACCTACATATAATCACGCCTCCATCCCCGGAGGGTTAGGCAGAGGTGAATTAATACCCACATTTCACAAATCATTAAATTCGGTGCCACGTAATAGGGCACATCAACAGATTATGTATATTACATTTCAAACTTAAATAACAGCTTTTGTGGACTTATATCTAGTACATAACCCAATTATAGATATGCACAGCGTTCGTTAGCCTAAGTTGTTGACTCGACCCATGCATCTGAGGCTAAGTCTGGGCTGTAAATATCTGTCTGATATTAAACAGCCCTATCCCTTAGTCGCCTTGTACGACACCGCATGGGAAGAGATGGGGTGGTTCAAATTCTATTCTGTCGATAATCACGCGGGAAAAAATTACATATAAAATAATATCTTAGGTCGTATACAGAAAGAAAGCTGGTAACCGGTGCCGATCTACAAGTGCTTTTCGGTCGTACTGGTAGCTAGGTACATTGTGGTAAAAGTTATATAAGGGCAAACAGATTGAAACAGTCATTTCAATCTGCTTACTTTATGTGACTGTTGTCAAAATGGACCGGCGCCGATAAGGGAGACCTTAAATAGGTATAGGTACCCTTATACCTTGGTATTTGAGGCTCGGGACGGTGTATACCGGATACTACCTATAACGGCCAGCGCTAGCGGCCGTTAATAGTACCATAAATCGCCTCGTGTAAAGGCAAAATCGTACTCTAATTTTATGATAGTCCTCTCTACCACTTCCCCGATTTCACCACTGATTATAGGGTCGTGCGTAGGTCCCTTGATCGTACCGTGAATCACCACGTGTCATGGTGAAATCGTACACGAATTCTATTGGTTATGGTGGGGTCCTGTCTACCACTTACCTGATAAAAAGCTACAGATTTTAGGGTCATGTATAAACTGTTAAATGGAACTAAAGGACATTTTAATACAAACTGTGTTTGTTTAGAAATAAAGAAATTAAATTGAATATATATTGGTACAATCAGTATCAGAATAAACGGGATATCTACCCTCTTTCGAGTTCTTTTACTACGCGTATCTGCACTACTAAAGAGGGTAGATCGATATAATTACTCCTAGAAGAAAAAACTTTTTCTTTGTTCACCGCCACTACTCCAGTTCCTCCGTGATCATGGTGCTTGCAACAGCGCCGAAATATCGGAAACTCAAAATAATGAAACATGGTAAATATCCCGTTTATTCTGATACTGATGTCAGTGACCATGATAGTTTTAATACCTATATTGGTACAATCGTTTAGATGTGTGAATGGTTCCAATCAATTGGAATATCCAAATTGTGTTGTGTCATAATTTGTATGTAGCCCATCAACTTACATAAGATGGCCGCTTTTTATTTCATAATACACCATAGCATCAAGGCGGCCTTCGGATTTTTAATATCATTGTATTATTGCCAATGACTTTTGACAGAAAATTTTAATGTCATAACATTACCTTATTTCTGTGTGGAAATCCCCACAAATATCCCCTCACCCGCCGGTGAAGGTTATATCTGATACAGAGTTTCTAAAACCGTGTACCTACTTGGGTCTTAAATGCCGGGTGTAAGATGGTCCAGTAAGACATTTCTCTCGTACCCCGGCTAACTATGACCCTCCACAAATATTCCCTAAAGACAATACAATGGTCAGTTTTTGAATTTCTACAAAAAACTAAAATAATTCGTTTATCAGCAACATTCTCGATAGCCACCCCCCCCCCTTCCCCCCCAATAATGGTCGTGATCACCGTGTTGGTTCCCAATGGATCACCCACTCTCTCTGTAATGTATTACAAAGTCTACTTTCACAGTCTACTAAAAGATTACCTTTTAAAGTAGGTACAAAACTGTTGGTTCCAGGTTCAAAATGGCGAAAGCGACTCCAAATCCTGCGAAGGCTTTGTTGAGGACGGAGGTAGCGGCGAGAATCTCCGCCCTCACCGCTGAGGAGAAGAAACGTCAGTCGAAGATTGTGTATGAGAAGGTATTTATTACATTTTTTTTATAGGTGTTACAAACGAGGTATCGGTAATGGACTGCGGAGACGAGGTCTCGGGTTCGATCCCAGGTTTTACCATGTCACACACCAATGACTTTTCGACGCTTTTTGAAGTTATATGCGTATATGTCGCAGGTTTATAAGTGCCCGGTTAATGGCAATAGGCTCGCCACCTATTACATTGGGACCAATACATAAACTGGCGAAATGTGGGTGCTAGCACCTCTGCCTACCCCTTCGGGGATATGGGCGTGAGTTTATGTTATGTTACAGACGTTACAGTAATAAGAATTAACCTTGCTTTATTATACCATAGTCTTATAGATAGTAATGCCACAGCTATAGAGGTCTCAGAAAAGCCAATAAGATACATATGTCACCCTGGCAGAGGTAGGCCGAAGAGGCGGCGCGCCTTGCGTGCCTCACTGGTCCCCGGGACGAGTTGGGAACTCTGTGGTCCTCAAACCCGAGGAGAGGGCTAGATCGAAAGAGATGGCCCTGGGTTGGCCGGGGTGCGAGGGATATGTCTGTTAACCTCACCTTTTTAGTCGGTTGGAGTCCGACATGACCTCTTCCACCGGCTCCGGTGTATCCGTGGGGATTTTCTGGCAGTAATTAAAAAATCTGCTAGATTTGTATGATGTATGATGTAAGACATTATTTGAAAGCGAAAGAAATACGGTCTTAAAAAGATGATCTAAAGGTTTCAAAATATGCCACGGGAGAAGCTGGTGTGCGTCAGCTAGTCTATACTAATATTATAAAGCTGCAGAGTTTGTTTGTTTGTTTGAACGCGCTAAACTCTGGAACTACTGGTCCGATTTGAATGATTCTTTCAGTGTTGGTCCATTTATCGAGGAAGGTTTTAGGCTATATACCATCACGCTACTACTTAAGGGAGCGGAGCATTGATAATAAATGTTAACAAATCCGGCAATTTTTCATACATATTTTGAAGACTAAAACATACGGGCTCAAAGGGATATGAAGCTTCAAAATATACCCCGGGCGAAGCTGGGGTGGGTCAGCTAGTATGTTATAAAATTATTAATGGCGAGGCGGGGAATAGGTATACTGAGATGTCAACCATTTTTGTTAAACTTTTCAGGTAATAAACCACCCATGGTACAAAGCGGCCAACCGCATATCCCTGTATATGAGTACTGATGATGAGATCAATACAGCCCCGCTCATCAGCCACATCAAGGCTCGTGGAGCGTCCGCCTACGTCCCGCAGTACGCTGGGGGCGTAATGAGGATGCTGAAGCTCGAGGATGATGATGAGAAGAACATGCCTCTCACCAGGCATGGGATAGCGCAGCATGCAAAGGACCAGATAAGAGAGAATGCTGTTGAGTCAGGTAAGGAAAAGGCTATCTGACAATCTCAAGATATTGAGATAGTGTAACTTCGAGGCTTTAATACTTCATTTATAGATAACGTGCCGCGTGGTTCCCGGCACAGTAGAATTTGGGCCACCCCATCTCTTCCCATGCGGTGTCGTACAAGGCGACTAAGGGATAGGGCTGTTTGACATCAGAAAGATATATTCCAGACACAGCATCAGATGCATGGCTCGAGTCAACAATAGCGCCCGAAATATGGCATTTGGCTTTCACCCACTATTAAGTGGGACAGAATACAATTTGTGAATGTGGATGTGGATGTTAATTCACCTCTGCCTAACCCTCCGGGGATAAATGCGTAATTATATGTATGTATTTATTATAGATAACAAATAATTGTGACGTTTTCTGCCCGTTATCATGTCATAGTTATCTGCAAATTCTTTTTATTTTATACTTTATGTGTATATGCAGTTACTTATATGTATATGCATAGTTTTGTATATAAAATACACACATCAACAAAGTCTAGGGAACGAGGACATTTCTAGTTTTTATTTAAAAACCCTTTCTTGTAATAGTGAGTGTTTTATATCAATAGAAGGGTATTTTTATACCGTTTTTAATTTTAATTTTTATAAAAACATTCTCATATCAAAATTATTATTTTTTTAAGAAAGAATTGAATAGTTCCAATATTGAGTATTACAACCTTCTATGATTAGGCACAAAAATAACGAGGTAGTAAGAAATACAGTAATTAACCGTACTTTAAACGTTTTTAATAATCTGTAGGACCTCCTAAAGCATTAGCAACAGCTCGACAACGGCGTGGCATACTTAGTATGAGATTGTCAATCATCGTCTGTGGAATATGGGTCCATACACTGCGAAGGTGTAAAAAAAGTTGTTCTTCAGTGTTCAGATTTTCCAAAGAATCACTGAAAGCTCTTCTCCCAAGCAAATCCCAGGCATGCTCTATGGGATTGAGGTCGGCAGACTGAGCAGGCCATTCCAACGTCGTAATATTGTGCTAGCTTAACGCATTGACTACCCTCGCGGTGTGTGACCGTGCATTATCTTGCATGAACATAAAATCTTGACCGAACTGCTGTCGATGAGGGATTACCATGGGGTGTATAACCTCCTGAATGTATTGGTTTGCATTCAAATTGCCCCGTATCCAAACGAGGTCGGTCCTTCCACCAAGGCGAATTCCAGCCCATACCATGATTGTTCCACCTTGGTAAGGATGAACTTCTTGCGGATTCTGGAGACGACTCCGACGTCCAGGAACTCGCCATATACGCACTCTTCTCGAATCAGGATGAAAACCGAAGCGAGATTCGTCGGAAAACAGAACCCGTGCCCATTGATGGTCGGTCCACTGTAAATGTGCGTTAGCCCACAATAAGCGACGACCTCGATTTCCACGTCGAAGAGCTGGAACCCTAAGCGGTCTGCGAGCATGAAGATTGACTTCGTGTAGTCTTCTCCTGACAGTTTGATCGCTAATAACCACTTGATGCTGAGACTGGAGGCCTGCGACCAACTGACGAGCAGTAATCGTGGGTTGCCGCCTTGCGGAATTTTGCAAGAAACGATCTTGTCGCGGGGTAGTAACCCTATTTCGTCCCCTGTGACGTTCGGCAACATCCCCTGTAGACCTGTAGCGTGCCCATAATCTGCAAATTACGCTTGGTTGGGTGTTGACAGCATCCGCTACGTCGCGTTGAGTTCGTCCAGCTTGCAGCATACCAACAGCCCTTAACATCTCTTCGCGACTTAAATGACGACGTGACATGATGACTACAGTCACAAAAATGCACAAACCATACGTAAAAGACGTATTATTGATAATAAACGTTATTGACAATCAAAGAAAATAATTTTTATTTTGCCTCAGAGAAACTGCACAATCAAACACTTTTAAAAGTTTTCCCTCAGTATTCGAAAATCATTACTTATTTAAATTTATTTTTAAATTTCGAACAACTCTGTAATCTACTTTATTCTATTTTTATTTATTTGCTCCAGTTATTTGCAAAACAAGATTTACACGAAAAAAAAAATTTCGGTCATCTTGTTCCCTAGACTTTGTTGAGGTGTTTATATACAAAACTATGCTAACTAAACAATATATAGATACAAAAATGAAATAAAGAGGTAGACTGCAAGTTTAGGCATCGAAAAATTGATCTGCAAATTTAGTACTAAGGCGTTGAAGTCATTTATCTTTTTTTTTAATTGTTAGAAGCCCCTACAACCACTCACTTCTTAAATTGATGTCATTAGTACCTTTTTTTCATTTTGGAGTGTTAAATCCTTTATTTCACAACTTAGGTGCATGACGCACCCGATCGACATAATGGAAAGTGCTTACCGTGACTTATGGCGGAGTAGTATTCAGTTTCTTCAATGTTTGATTTGTCAAATTTATCTGCGTCTCGCCTGATAGTTAATGAGGTGAAGTTCAAACCTACTTGGCCAGGAGCACGAGCATCTTAGCCAGGAGCACGAGCACCTTTCAACGAAGATTATATAAATACCTATGTCCAGTAGTAACAGATTGCAGTAGGCTAATTGATTGATTGTTAACACAATATGACGTAAACTCTTATCAGTCAATAAAAAGCATAGCTGGTAAACAAAATTAGACAGATAACGGTACAGCCCCTAATAGGGGTTATCAGTCATAAATAAACTTCTCTATTCGAATTGGATGTAAGACCCTCTTGATTTTATGAAAGTAATTATAAATATTAATACTGTAGATTGATAGCACTTGGTGGAATTTGTTGTTACACACATTGATAACTCACTTGTACTTTTCCACAGTACTTTATTGCTTATTACACCTGACCGGTTTCGCCTTACGGCATCCTCAGGTGTAATAAGCAATAAAGTAATGTGGAAAAGTACAAGTGAGTTATCAATATGTGTAATTATAAATAGTTTAATAACTTTTAAACTATTGCGTTACAGTAACGTTAGCGGAAATTAACGCGATCATGGGATAGGTACATACTTACCTTTGGTTTGCCTGACGTTTCGAGCAGGTTACACCGCCCTGATTGACTGGCTCGGTGCACCGTGCACACCCGCCGACTTCGAGCTCGTGATGTAAAAAGTTCTTCCTCTACCCGCACATTCTCGATATTTTTTAGATTTTCTTTTCGCGATGTACCGTCACAAACCACAGTCACAGAGTCCCTATTGTGTAAGCAAACTGTCCGGTGTCTACCCGACTGCGCAGAAAAGCGACTGGATGCCATGTAGCCGATAATTTAAACCCATCTTCCCGATTGAAATTTTTATGCTTCTTAATTTCAATCTTCTCAAAAATTAACATTATTGGTGGGTTGTCTACCACCTAAGTGGTATAAAAAAAAAGTAACTTCGCGAATTTCTACTTAGCAATCAGCCCACTTCACATTCCGATTACTTTTTAATTGAACTATTTCGCTAACTAATTACTTTTTTCTGTAATGTTATCTTCGGAAATATATCCTTTCCATTTATGTTATTCTTTAAGTCTGAGCATAATATCTTTAACGTTACTTACAGCATTCATATGTCTTCCAGGTGGTTTGGACCTGGTTATAGCTCCAGGAGTTGCGTTCGCCAAAACTGGTGAAAGATGCGGCCACGGCGGTGGATATTATGACAAGTTCATCTCCAACCTTCGAAGTAACCCTCAAACAGCACCAAAGGTAAAGGAATTAAGTAGATAGACGATTGACTTGTCATGTCATCCCCCCTAGACAAGTGGCTATTTGTCGACCAACGTATTTAATAATATAGAGTAAGAGTAGTGTTAATTAATGAAAGTATGGAATTGAGATGTATTTTGAGGTTTATTATCACTGTCGTACATATGTCAATCCCATACACGGAGCCTCTGTGGCGTGGTAGTAGTGAACGCGACCACTACGCAGGAGGCGTGTCGATCCCCGCTCAGTGAAAACATTTGTATGCATGAATATGGGTATTTGCATTGGTATGTATGTATTTAAAAAAAAGTATTTAAGTATGTTTATCCGTATTCTAGATTCCATAACACAAGCTAGTTAAGCTATGCTTACCATGGGTCTAGATAGCTTTGTGTGGTATGTTGTGAAATATTAATTAATTAATTATTTATTCTAATCTATTCTACAAACGTGCTGCCATTTGTCTAGAGGGACAGGTTTTTAAAGGTTACTAGAAAAACAACTGCATCGAGGAACCCGGGGTCCGTTCTTCAACTCCTCCCTCCCATTCATGGGCACGACTACAGACCTCCACCACGATCGGAAAGCCTGCACTGGAGCCTTGATCGTCAAACAGCATTTCTACCGGCTTGCAGGCGAGGTCGGCTTGGACCCTGAAGATCTTAATGGGACATATCGATACAACAAATAGGTATCTTTTCTTACTCGCGGAAATACCCGCGGAGACCTTCCGTCTGCCAGTGGGAGTGGTTGTGCCTTCTCGGGTCTCAACTACCAGGTATCAGGTAACCCAATAAGACAATGCCCTCACTCCCTGGTTGACTCTGAACTTCTACAGTTTTGAGATGGGGGAACCACACTGTCCCCATCTTTTTCCGAGAGGGGAAAGAGCTTCTCGCCGCCACCCCGACCTACTTCTACTAGCATAACATGCGTCTCCTCCTGTCACTCCAATGTCTGAATACCCCACTTAAGTACCTATCAAGTTTACCACGTAATTGTTTTTATTTCATTTACAAACGAGTCCCTATAATGGAGATTCTGAGAAGGCAAATGGAAGGTGGATGTTAAAATGTCCCTGAGCTAGATAGACTAAAGACCTGAAAAAGGTGGTTGGAATGAACTGCAAGGTGGAGGTTCGGGGCCAACGGTACAGCAGTACATAGGAGAGGCATTTGTCCAGCAGTGAACTTCAATAGGAAAGTCCCTACAGATACCCCCACCACCGGAGACGGTGGGTTATGTGGGACTCGAGCCGACTAAAACGCACGACACCTGTGGGTCGTTTTTGGTTGTCGAAGGTGAAGTTAACAGGCATATCTCTCGCACCCCTTCCGACACAAGGCCATCTCTCTCGATCTCCTCGGGTGTTGGGCTTGCGCTCTTGGGGAGCGGAGGTCATTCATCGACTTTGACCTTCGAGTTGCCTCAGTACGCCGGCAGCTTGGCTTGCGATCCTCCTTCGCTCCCGCTGTCGGGACTGTGATAGGCTATCGGATTAAACTGATATAATATAATGCCACATATTACAATTTCAGGTGATTGCAGTAGCGTTTGACGTGCAAGTTATCGACAATGTGCCTACAAATGAGCAGGATCAGAAAGTAGACGAAGTCATTTTCGCTGAGTGAAGATCTGATTGATGTCACTGCATATGTATGTCAGTGTTCCACGTATAGCTTACGGACCCTCCCCCCCTCTTTTAAACGGTCCCGGTCCAAATTATTCAGTAACTCGAATCAGCTGTCATACCTGATACCATAGACGCTGCAAAAATTGCCATTTAATTATAGGCTCTACCGCTATGCCCTTAAAGTTTAAAATTAATTGGCACTTTGTAGAGCGAATGAAAAAATGTAATGAAGTCTTTTTCATTTGATTTTAAACTTTAAGACTATCTCCATAAAGTTTAACATTTAATAACATTTTCCACGGTGTCAGTGGTAGTTGACAATTAGCAGAATCGGAGTTCAGGTACATAAAATTCTGCTTTTATATAAACCAGAGGCCCGAAACAGTAACGTTTTCAAAATGCGAGATTTCAATTTAGACTACAAAGAAAATTACTTAGGTACTAACTTTATTTTTGAGGTTTTCGTAAGATAATAAGATTTGCTTGCTTTTTAATGATTTTCTTACAAAAGTTGAAATTGTAAATTAAGTATCACTGAGCAATGTGAACACCCCAAGAAATTAAGAAATACAACTACCATTTTCCAAATCTGTTAAAAGTTATTTAGACTTCGTCACATATTTCTTTAGTTTTCAACCTCACTATAGGATATTATTGTTATAATAAATATATGATTAAATTGCTCAATAAAATATAATTGTAACTTAGACATAATGTGATAAGTTTTAAAATGATGTAACTGCCAATATAATGCATCTAAACGAGGGCACTGTCACCTGGACATATGAACTTTTTTTCAAAATAGATGGCTCAGCTATCAAACTATAATTAAAGCATACACTTACGGCCACTTCCAATATTCGATCGTCAATCTAGGATTAATTTCAATCCCTCTTTTTCTTCTACTTGGATACTTTTCATTGAAAATCGATTGATCTACTCAGAATCAGTATTTAAATTATTGCTATCTCGCCTCCAACACCCTAACATAAAAAACTGTCACTTTGGTACTAATTGAGCCCAATTGAGCAGTCCGACTGGGGAAGTACCTCCGCCCTACAGAGTACCGCGGTTATAATAACTTCGTGTTGTGTTCCCAGCGGTAAGTAGGGTAGCCAGAGCTCACTGGAGAATTTGTGCTATCAGTGGGATGATTAAAAGCTTGTCCTGCTTTGTCCTCTACACTGACGGCACAGAAACGCTTACAGGGTCGGCAGCGCGAGAGTGGCTTCTCTGGTGTTACACACGTCCATAGGCCACGGTAACCACTTTCCATCAGGTGGGCCGTGCGCTTGTATCTATACGTGTCGATTCGTTCACCCAAAGATCGATTAAAAAAGGATCGACATATCGACCTAAAGATTGTTTATTGAAATTGTAAAATCAAAAAACGATTTAAATTATCAGTATTTCGTAATCCAGGATTTTGAAATATGGATTTGAAGATTGCATATAGAAAGCGGCGGTTAGTGTACTTACTTGCGTAAAATATACTATGTTTATGGGTTAAAATGCCTCTATTGCCCTTTAGATTATAAAGAAATATTTTACCAAAGGATAATTAAATTTATTTACGTAAAATAAAACGTATTAAAAAATTCCAATTGTTTTATTTCTTAAAAAATACAGTTGCACTTTGTGCGTCCTACTTTTATAATACAATTGGTGACGTAATCGTTTTGAAACCGCGAAGCTCACTTACTTAACTAAAAGATACAATACGTCACTTAAATATTTATATCACAAATATTTCAATACTAATATTAACCATAGCTTATATAGGTAAGTATGTGTTTTAAAAAAAACAGATAACAAATGATTTGAATATTCAAATGAGGAAACAAATCAAGAAATGAAATATTTTAGGTGAATGAATATAAAAATGCTTTTTGCAGAGTGTATGAAAAAGTGTAACGAAACTATTTTTATTTAATTATGAACTTTAAGGGCATAAAAATAAAGTCTGAAATTTAATACCATTTATTCCATTGTCTGTGTTATGATAATGATTTTGCTGTAGTAGAATCGAAGGCCTGATTTTCTTAATCAATGTAATGATTGTTTTGGCAGCTAAGTATTTGGTCCTACGTTTTAAGTTGTAAAATTTTAAACAGACATTACTGAGATTTTCTTAAAAGGAAAATACAATAACAATAATGTTTATTAATTCACCGCGGAATAACCGCGGTAGCCTAGTGGTATGGGTAATGGACTGCTGAGACGAGGTCTTGGGTTCGATCCCAGGTTTTACCATGGCACACACCAATGACTTTTCGATGCTTTTCGAAGTTATGTGTGTATTTATCGCAGATTTATTAGTGGCAATAGGCTCGCCACCTATAACATTGGTACCTAAATATACTCTGGCGAAATGTGGGTGCTAGCACCTCTGCCAACCCCTTCGGGGATATAGGCGTGAGTTTATGTTATGTTATGTTATATTTATCAATTCAATTATGAACCCTTATAATATATATCATTACCGTTACGCCCCTGGAACTTACTGTCTTCTCAGTAAGTAAGTAATTCCGGTAATTTGGATAATGGAATTTTCCGGTAGTCTCTAGTATTGAGCTTCCAGATCAAATCAAGAATATTGATTGTAACATCATGTCACACGAAATAAATTTAATAAATTGTCTACACACGACTCTAAAATCAGTGGCGGGGAAGTCGTGATAAGGTACCTAGATAGTACTGCCATAAACAATAAATTTCTATTCACGAGGCGATTTATGGTACGATCTAGAGTCCTCCCCATCACTTCCCCGATATCGCCACTAACTTTCAGGTCATATGTAGACCGTTTAAAACAAAATAATAATATATTTTAAAATAAAATAAAAATATATAAAAAAAAATAACATAAAAACCTCCTTGTTATGGCACACACAACCATTACGAACTACTAAAATTCCATTTTTAAATTGATCACAAATTTTTCAATTAATTGAAACTTAAATTTTCGCAAGTTACCGTGTTCTAATTAATTTTATTCTGATTTATTTTGAAAAAAGTTTTTTTTTGTAATCTCTGTAATTGTAGATTAACCCTTCTATCTGTTTTTAAAACTTTATTTTAGGTATCCTTGTGTACCGAAACATGTAATTTTCCATTTTATTTGTGATGAAGATGTACATCTACCAAAGAAAGATTTATTGTAATACCTACATAATATGATTTATTTTACAAAGACGTTATGATCGTAACACAGTAAATAAACTTACCCCTTTATTCATAAAAAAGATGATAGGTATGTCATGTGCATATTATGTATAGTGCGTGTTTTTTTTCTCTCTGTTTTAAGTAAGTTTTCCTCTTTGGAAACCAGTCAAATAGGACAGATATAAAAAGAGATTACAAAATCGCTCGTAAAGAAATACAGATTCTGTTTCACTTTCGACATTGACCTAGCATCCTTGACATATTTTATTGTTCTATATTAAATAGATTGCCTAGTCATCATCATCAGACCTTCATCTCGAAGTCCAGGGCCCACTTTTAACAGCTTGTCTTGTAGTGTATATGGAAGTCTTTGTATTCCGAGGACCTCTTTCTGTTAGTCATCTTCAACCTTTTGCTAAAGTTAGCTAATAAATAAAGGGGTAAGTTTACATGTCGCTTATATTTCTAACTTATAGACAAATCGACCATTAAATAGTGGTAATAAGCATTTTATTGTACATTTAAATCTAACCACAGATTGTATTCCACTATCAAAATGAATATGACAAATAATTTACAATCATTTTTATTATAAACTTTTATAACTATACATACATGTAATGCTATGTCAAAAGGGGCGAAAAAGGAAAAAAAAATAAGAATCAAATACAATATAAAATAATTGATGAGTCAGTAAAATTTTGCCTTGCCTTGGAATTAAAATATAGGATAAATAACAATCTTTTATGCGAGGCAAAATTCACTGGACGTATCCGGATATTTTATAAAAATCCAGGATTGTAAGAACAAGGAATGCACGTGTGTGGACAGGGCATTCCAGTTCTTTATCATGCGACAAAGAAAGGAAGTACCGAACCGCTTCAGAAAGATGGTACCTTTTGTTTGTACCAAATGGTGACACCGCAGTCCAACACGTGTAACTCTGGGAGAACTGGGAAACTGTGGGAATAGTTTGAAGAGCTCTTTACAGTTCTTTAACGTTAAAGAATGAAAGAATAGCTGTTTAAATCAACAAAGGACAAAAATAATACGTGTTGGGTGACGAATAATGAAGTGTATATATGATTCGCCTATCACGACTATTATAATTATTTAAATAATAATAAAAAGAAAGAAATATAATCGTATTAAGTACATATTTACACAATTATCTACTTATAACTAACTTAAACTTTCGATAGTGGAATCAAATCGTTTAGCTTCAAAAGCATTTCTTACACAATTATCTACTTATAACGTATTGGTGATTTTTAGCAGTATTATCCTTTAATTTAAAAACTATTTTTATTGATAATATATCTAATAATAGCACTGTATTCGGCAGTATCGATCTTAAAGTTATACCATACCTACTATTTGATAATACAATAAGCATAACTTAAATTTTCACATTAACTCTGGCAGGCATAGTTTTTATTACAAGCACTCAGCTGCTTTCGAGTTAAATGTTTAATCCAACATAGTTGTGGCACATGATTCTGTAAAGACGATAGTGGAGGAATTAAACTTATTTTGTACCATTAAGGCTATGGTCCTACTGATGGCAACTGGTGACCGTAACGTAAAAACAGAACACCTGCCTCTATAGACAAGTGGCAATTCAATTAAAATTCAAGTTAAATAAAGTTCGTTAGTATGGAATTGATCATTTATGACTGTCATAAATAACAAAAATACGTGACATAACCATACATTTATTACTCTATTTTACTAACGAATATGTCACTTGCCTAGGGGGACAGGCATTTCACTATAGCCGAAACCTAAGACAAAGTAACACTCTTTCAGTGATAATGCCAGCAGAAACATTAAATAAGACATGGAATTGAATAATCATTAAAGTAACGATTAAAAAATATAAAATTTGACGCCACCAGCACTTCATATAGCTATTACAAATAGCCATGTGAAGTGTCAGCATAACATTTTTTTTATATAAGACACGTCAATTAGACTTCGTCTTTCCTGAAGCAGTGTCGGAAAAGAGGATCACCATTACTTACACATACCATGTGACAATGGTGACACTCAGTTTGATGGCTTCATCATATGCTTTTTCACGCCCCGCTTAAAGGACCCGGGACTATAGGAAGAAGGAAACAGGCGGCAATGAATTCCAGGCCTTAATGGTGCGACAAAGGAAAGAGCCACCGAACCGCTTGGTTCTTGATTGAATATTCTGCACCATGTTCATTGTAGTATCACGTGTTTCTTTGATAACGAATACAAACAGATTCGCTTCTATGCGATTCCACTAATAGAATGTCACTTTGTCTACAGACCCTGGACTTTTGGACCTTGTATAGAAAGTACTAAACAAATTTGGTCGTTTATCATAAAGTCGCTCCAAAGACCCTCTGCCCTCGAGACATGAGAAGTTCTACCGCTCCTACAGCTGCGATCAGTAGGAACAAAGCTATGACGACCAGGACGATGCGGCAGTGCCTCCGTCGACGCTCCGCTCGTGCCAGGCGACGTGATAGAGCTTCACCCCTCGCTCCGTCAAGGGTGAAAAGGGCGCTGGTAGCCTGAAACAAAAATTACCACCCGTTAATGTATATTTTTAGCGCCCGACGCAAAAACGCCAGGGTGTTATAAGTTTGACGTGTCTGTGTGTGTGTGCGTCTGTTTGTGGCATCGTAGTTTTTAAACGGATGTACCAATTTGTATTAGTTGTTTTTGTTACAAAGGTTAGTCGGGAGTGTTCTTAGTTATGTTTGAAAAGAATCGGTCCAAGATGGCTGCCGCTATAAAATGACGGAGTGCATATTTTTTCTCAACTCCCTCAATATGGGTATCAAAAAAGGACTTGAGTAGTAGAATACCATACGCTATAACAAATTAAAGCTTGATGAGTAAATCAGTTTCAATAGTGTAAAATAAAAATATGTATTCGGTACTACTAGGTATATCAAAGTTATAGGTATATATAACTAACGCAACTTATTTTCGACTTTTTGAGGGTTGTTATTTGTGACGGGGGTTTTTAATTTTTTTTATTTAATTTTTATGTTAACATTCGTTCACCAAACATCGCTAGATGGAGGAACTGAAGTCCAGAAGATACGTGCTAACCATTTAAGATACTATCTGTCCTAAAATAGTGGTCCCTAATCCCTTCCCTGACGAAGAAGAAGGTGGGTTTCTTCTTTAAACTCTGGATAACATATAAGAAGAAGGCGACACGCGTGTTGAGTCTTTCCCCTTATCGTATCTATATGTATGTATTTACAAAAAAAAAAGTATTTAAGTATGTTTATCCGCATTCTAGATTCCATAACACAAGCTAGTTAAGCTATGCTTACCATGGATCTAGATAGCGTTGTGTAGAATGTTGTAGAATATTTATTTATTTATTTATTCTAAGGACAGGAAAGGAAGGAAACACACGGAACACGTGACTTTGTGCTCGAAGGAGAAACTTTGGATACAACCGGAAGGCACAGTGGTACGAGTAGGGCTACTTTACGACGTGAGGTCCGGAGTTTGATTGCCGTGTGAGGAAATTTTTTATTACATATCCTGAAAGAAGGCGCTGATACAATCGCCCAGGCTCACCATGACCGCCGTAGGCCATTGTGTACCGAATGCTGTAAGCTTTAAAGGAAGCAATTGATTGGTCAACTGTAGGTGTTTATGCGTTAGTGGAGTATGTATTGGCGTTTCGCAACGCAAAAAGTTGAAAGTATGTCATATTCATTAAAGTGCTATTACTGATCTTGACCACATATTTTATTAGTTTTTAATTTATGTAATATTAAGTCGTTATCTAAAAGTATATCAGCATTTATTGCCTTCATAAAACAATTAAATACTTTCGTCAAAATTGTATTGACGAATGATAGAAATGTGTTAGAATTAAAGTTATCGGGATATTTACCATGTTGTATTGTTTTGAGTTTCCGATATTTCGGCGCTGTTGCAAGCGCCATGATCACAGAGATCATGATCATGGTGCTTGCAACAGCGCCGAAACTCAAAACAATACAAAATGGTAAATATCCCGATAACTTTAATACTAATGTGAGGGACCATGATAGTTTAAATACCTATAGTTAAAAAGTATTTAAGTATGTTTATCCGTATTCTAGATTCCATAACACAAGCTAGTTACACTATGCTTACCATGGGTATAGATAGCGTTGTGTAGAATGTTGTAGAATATTTATATTACATTTATATTTATATGAAATGTGTTAATCCAAAAGTTTATTATAATATTTATTATCGCCGTAAGAATCGAGTTTTTAAAGGATATTGATAAATAATTATTACATTGTGAGTATATTTTTCAATATCCGTTATTGTTTTATCTGAAATTAGTTCTTTGTTGCACATAGTTCCGTCCGTATGAAATACTGATGATGTTGTCCGGATCCATAATTATCTTTTGCCACGATAAAAGCAAAACAATCATGAATAATGTTAAAAGTTTGAACTATTTAGTTTTTTTAACTTTTGTTCACTGGAGAATTTGTGCTGTCAGTGGGATGACTAAAGGCTTGCCCTGCTTTGTCCTCTGCACTGACGGCACAGCGGCTCTATGCTCTCAGGGTCGGCAGCGCGAGTGTGGCTTCTCTGGTGTTACACACGTCTATAGACCACGGTAACCACTTTCCATCAGGTGGGCCGTGCGCTAGTCTGCCACCTAAGTGGTATAAAAAAAATTAAAAGAATACACCTCTTTACAGGTGTGAGTATGTGTATGTTTGTAAATATTTGTAAGTGTTTAGCATCTTTTGACGGCGACACTACATTCGAAGGACACACATTGAGTTGCGAGAGGTTTAGTTGAGTATGAGTTGAGAATAGAAATTCAATGCATGGGCATGGGAATAACCAGTGTTTTGACGTTTGTGACGTTTATGACAGTAGTAGATAAATGTCAATCCCATACATTGATTTCTATTCTATTCTGTTCTGTTCTGTTATGTTCTGTTCTGTTCTGTTCTGTTCTGTTCTGTTCTGTTCTGTTCTGTTCTGTTCTGTTCTGTTCTGTTCTATTCTGTTCTGTTCTGTTCTGTTCTATTCTATTCAAATCAAACCTTGCGAGCGTCCGTATCCTAAGTACAATCAATTAGCCCACCTCAGTCTAGTGCTGCACATAAGCCTAAGAACTTTCCCTATTATTTATACTGTGCAACGGATAAGATGACTTCTCTCCAGGCATTTTCACTAAGTTATCATATATGAAATATTCGCGCTGAATACAATAATTGAAGAAGCGAGAATAAGCATAGCATAATAATGTATGAGTATGTAACACGTTTTCTGTGGACAGACGAAATAACTTTATTTTTAAACTGGTATTACGTAATGCAATTTATGAACTAATGAGGTAGGTAATAATTCAAGTGAGGTATTTATGTAATTAATTGACTTGAGACAATTGCTCTTGAAATCAATTCTGACGGTCAGCCAGAACATTTTTATTGTGTCTGCTTTCGCCATATGGAAAGGAATGTGAGAGATTTGATTGTTGCATGTGGATAATCGTTGCAATAACCACTTCCGCTGGGCCCCGGTAGGAGTAGAAGACCTAATAAATGTTGATTAGATGTTTTATGGGATGATATGCGTTTTAATGGTCTCACAGTCAAGGTACCTTACTGAATACTGCGCGAAGTGGAAGTGAAGCACGAAGTCCCTTTTTTTTAATGTGCGGAAATATCCTCGGATATCACCTCGCCGGAGTGGTTATGTCGGACTTAGACCGACTAAAACAGCACGGCCGCCTCAGGCCATCAGTTGCCGGGGGTTAGGTAGCTTTTGGCATATCCCTCGCGCACTCCGACTGACCCGGGGCCATAGAAGGCCCTCTCAGGTGTGGTACTACGGCGTCCCTATCTTTCCCCAAAAACGGAGGGGGGGGGGGCGCTCATGGTGGAAGACCCCTCGGGCTCTGAGGTGAAGACTGATGGTGAAGAAGAGGTTCCTATAATTCTGACTTACACTGCGTAACGTCAGTCAGTATGCTCCATTATTTATTATATTATGAAAACTTCTCAGAAATTCTCCACATCATTATCCTAATACATTTACCAATGAATATAATTACGCCTTCGAATACTATTACGAGAAGTGGGATTAACTGTACCAATAATGAAACACGGTGTGCTAAATATTAACATAAGCTTCATCCGAATGAGGTATGACGGGTTGCTATACTGCTGTGTCACCTATAAGCTTTTTATTCAAATGTTTTTTTTTATTTTAACACTGTGTTGTGTGTACTGTACTGAGATGGTTAGCATCTAGAAATAATAACTTGAAGAAAGAAACATAAACCTGTACCTACATTATTTTTTCAAATTAATACTTCCAGACGATTTTTCTGTCGAAATTCTACCCAATATCTTTCGTTCCAATACGACTACAGCATGTATATTCGAATAAACGGAAGACATTCTATTGCATTATTTTGGACTAGATTTGGTACCTAGCATAAAATTCCATAACATTTTTTTTTACCTAAATTAGTTTTAATATAAACACAGTTAATTTATAACAGGCTACAAGTGTCTAATGGGTGGAATAAAAGCCCAATGTCTCCCCTGGAGTACTCCTACTGTAATACTCAACATTATGGTTTAAAACTTTGCCATAACCAATTTCTTATTTTGGTTTAGAGTACCTACTTATTTATGCTACTTATGACCTGAAGTCTGCGTCTCGACTGTGTTGATCAGTGAAAATAGTGTGACAAATTTTCTGGAACTGAAATATTTCATTGGTGGACTCCCCGCTATTTCTTTTCTTATAACAGTCCATGCTCTCCTATTAATATTATTATAAATGTGTAACTCTGTGCAGATGTTCGATTATTGTTATTCAATCAATCTTGAAATTAAATCTTGAATCTATCTGAAAGGGGTTTGGGGTAAAGTTGGCGTCGTTTTGAAATTGAGCAGCCATTAATTAGAATAGAATAATATGAAAGTACAGTAAAAATTGACCAAAAGTTACTATGGACAAAACCACTCTAAACCATATCGGGACGTAGCTATACAGGGTGGAAATTTTCGAACGTCCTGGAGGGACAGTTCTCTAAATTCTGGTGATAGCGAATTCCACTCCAAGGAACCTATTCCTTATTTTTAAAAGAAACAAACTGCATTCAAAGATTTCCGAAAATGCCACATCCGTTAGTCGAGCAGACTTACCTAAATCTAAATCGTCCCTTTCATATAATTTCTCAAATTAATTCACCAGGTTTGTTAGAGAGATTTGATTCTTATGAGATTACCGATTGATGCATAAGAAATAAAAGAAGTTTTGTTTTTTTCCTTTTAGTCGGTTCGACTACCGGATGTGGCAAAGGATTTTTCGGAAATCTATGAATACAGTTTTGTTTCTTTTTAAAAATAAAGGAATGTTTCCTTTGAATGAAGTGAGCTATCTCCGGTAATTAAAGTACTTTTCCTACATATTGCAATCAAAAAGTAATTATTCTATTGCAGTTTTTTTGCAATCAACTACTCACTCACCCGAGGAGAGGGCCAGTTCGAGAGAGCTGGCCCTGGGTTCAGCTCTCTCGAACTGACCATCCAGGGTGCGAGGGATATGCCTGTCAACTTCATAGTCGGTTTGAGTCCGACATAACCTCTACCACCGGTGGGGAATCCGTGGGAATTTTTGGCACGTAAAAAAAAGTAGGAATGCAAGACAATATAGCATTTATCTTAGTCTATGTTTGCATTTACACATGCATAGTGTATAAACAAATTGACTTCATAGGTAATAAGGAATCTTATAATGTGTAAATTATGACACTTAAAAAAAATAGTTAAATACGTTAACACCGCTCCGTTTAGAATCGTAGTTTCTACTGTTAATGAAATTCAGTATTAGATAGGTATGTCCGGTCCAAATTGTTCAACAAAACGGGCATCAAACCAACGACCCTCAGTTGTAACAGCCGATCACTCTATCGCTACGCCATTACAAGTCATCTACATACATAAATCAACTCTTAATGGCATAGGTCGTGTAGAGTTGCTATGCAAAAAAAAACGAAAGCTCCGAACCGGTTTTTAATTTCTTAATCATAGACACACACACCACCATCCGGTTATCGGAACGATCTGTCAAAATTGCAAACTGACGCAACTGTTCTATGTCACAATTTTAAAAAATAATATTAGCCAATCAGCGGCTTTCTCTGCAAAGTGGAGTCGTGGACTTTTGAGGTCCTAGTTCAATTAACTGAGTATTATGACGTAATATCTGCTTCGTGATTGATTCATAGATGCATTAAGAGATAGATCAGAATAGAGAAACAATGGCGACAAAACAAAAGGATTTAATAAAAAGATGTGTAAAATCTGAATTTTACACATCTTTTTATTAAGTCCTTCTGTTTCTTCACAAAAACGATCACATTTCAATGTTCTTTCCTGAAAATTATATTACGACCATTTATTTGATTTTGACAGATCACGATTTTTTACATTAGATTGAGTTTATTTTTTATTACGAGAACTTCATTAAAATCCTGGTCGTTTTGGACATTTTGTAGATTGATACTGAATTTTGAACAACTTTGTAACAATAGGATTGCCCTTCAGAACAGTAGGTTGTTCAGTATCACCCCGGACTCCGAGTCACGGTGTGACTGGGACTAGTCGGGCTAAAATAATTACGTATTTTCTCCAATTTTTAACCATCATGAATAATGCCAAAAAGAGCACTTAGGTTCTTGATCGAAATATTTTTTTATACCACTTAGTTGGCAGACAAGCACACGGCCCACCTGATGGAAAGTGGTTACCGTGGCCTATGGATGTGTGCAACATCAAGGGAATCACTATCGCGCTACCAAGTCTGTAAGTACAGAGATAAGCCTGTGTTTCTGTGCCATCA
This sequence comes from Eilema griseolum, assembly GCA_963662185.1. Taxonomy (NCBI): domain Eukaryota; kingdom Metazoa; phylum Arthropoda; class Insecta; order Lepidoptera; family Erebidae; genus Eilema; species Eilema griseolum. Next base: position 5,584,071 of record OY759248.1, on the reverse strand, counting down.
GTGTAAAAGACAAAGCAGGACAAGCTTTTGGTCTTTCCACTGACAGCACAAATACTCTCCAGTGATCTCTGGCTACGCTACTCCCCGCCGGGAACACAACACGAGGTTATTATGGCCGCGGTATTCTGTTAATTGTTGTTTCCAAATGTTCATTATATAATAAACCGGGCGGTTTATTAAATTGATTAATGAAAAGGACAATATATAAAAATATGATATAATAGAATTTTTGAAAACGATGACATTACACAAAGCATTGTAATATAACATATATACGATATAAGGGAAATGAAATCGGAAATATCCCATATTAGCTCCCTACTAGAAAAATATGTAGAATCAAACCAACATATTTTAAAAACTATGCAAGAGAACATAACCGAAATAAAAAACCAAATCACTGATATGAAATCGTCGAACAACCGAGCGCTCAATGCATTGCAAGGAAAAATCCAGTCTCTTGAAATAGACGTAAATAACTTAAAAACTACACCTATCACCATGGAAAAGCAAGCATTTGGCGAACACATCATACAAGAGATGCAAAATCGTACAAATAGAGAAAAGAACGTTGTGCTGGTCGGTCTACCCGAGCAAACTGCATCCACCCCCGAAGACAGGACAGCAAAAGACGAAACTGATGTTATCAAAACAATAGCTATGATCAGCGAAGGCATTGCGAAACCTTCAAAAATTTTTAGAATTGGTAAACTGCAACCCAACAAGAACCGCAGCGTAAAGGTTTGCTTTGAAACTTCAGAACCCGCAAAAAAACTGCTTCGCAACAGAAATAGGTTACAAGCTGGCCTTAAAATGTTTTCAGACCAAACACCGACACAACAAAACTTTATGAAGAACCTTAAAGAAGAACTAAAGCAACGCCAAGACAAAGGTGAGACCAATATTACAATTAAATACATCAATGGTACTCCTTCAATCATGAAAACATCAAAAAACTAAATGCATCATTTACTCCAGATCATACTCAAACTGAAAACCGTAACACCTACGAACTACTACACAATTATCAAAATTTCCCGAAGAACAAGTCCAGATTTAATTTCTTTTATTTAAATGCAAGAAGTATTCGAACAAGAGGAAAATTTGACGAAGTTCAATGTATCTTACAGGCAATACCAAACACAGTGCACATAATCCTATTAACCGAGACCTGGTTTCAAACTGAGGAAGAAGCTTTACGATATGAACTACTGAACTATAGCCATTATTATAACTTTAGAACAGATAAAACTGGAGGTGGAGTATCTATATATGTCCACAATGACCTTAAACACACGTTATCAGAATCAGTGTATATAGGAGGCAATAATTACTTATGGATACAAGTGGAAAAATATTCACTTGCAATCGGGGTGGTATATAATCCAGGGAACACCAATTTTCAGCAGTTTTTAGAAGTATATGAATCACAATTAAGGGACAGAAAGAGAGCAATAGTCTTTGGAGACTTCAACGTCGATCTGCTCACAAAAAAGGATTCCAAGACTAAACAATATCACCAACTTCTAAAGCAAACTGGACATAAGATTGTTAACAAAATCTCCAAAAAATATTACACCAGAGCAGGTCCACCAAAAGACTCCCTACTAGATCATGTAAGCACCAATCTAGACAAAGATAATTTTCATATGATAACAATTAATTCATCTTTCTCTGATCATAGACAGTTATATGTTGAAATTAAGAAAATGAAACCACCACCAAAAACACTTCACCAATACGAAGCTATCAACTATAAGAAGCTTTACGAGACAGTTGAAAAATCAAAAATACAAGAACCGAATGATAATTTTGTAGAATTAGAAAACACAATTAAACAATATATAAAAGAAAACAAGGTTACTAAGACTAAAGTTAATAATGAGCCTCAAAAAGACTGGATAAATAAAAACATAATAGCGTTAATCACGGAAAGAAACCAGATATGGTCAGAGTTAAAAGAAACCCCTGAAGACGAAGTTTTGAAGAATAAGTTCAAGAGTAAAAGAATTCAGGTTTTGGCTGTAATCCGGAAAGCAAAGAAGTCACACTACAAAAAAGAATTTGACAAATATTCTAAGAAGCCGAAAAAACTATGGAAACTATTAAACACCCTAACAAAAAATAACTCCGGACAAGGGCGCGTTCCTTCGAAGCTTATTGTCGATTTAAAAGAAATCTCCGATCCTAACGAAATATGTAAAACATTTAATACCTTTTTCGCTAACATAGGGTCTAGTCTGGCTGATGAAATTCCAGTAGATTTTCATGTTAACTATTTTCATGCACTTCCCAAGTCAAAGTCACAAAATATCAAAATGAGTACCTGGGAACCATGTAACGAAAAAGAAATACTTGATATTATTGATAACCTTGATTCTAATAGTAGTGTTGGCTTAGACGGCATTAGTACCAAGGCAATTAAATGTGTCAAAAATTTAGTAATAAAACGACTTACAATATGCATTAACAAATTATTACAGGATGGAGTATTTCCAGACTCACTCAAAATAGCCAAAGTGACACCTATTTATAAATCAGGATCAAAATCTGAGCCCGGAAACTATCGACCTATCTCTGTACTGCCCATATTATCAAAAATTCTAGAAAAAGTCTTGCACAAACGATTACAAAATTACCTAGATTCTATTAACTTCCTTTATGAACGGCAGTACGGGTTTCGACCTAAAAGCAATACACTCACGGCAACTATTGATCTCATCACTGCAATGAAACATAATATCGATAAAAAAAACATCGCGCTAGGGGTATTCATTGATTTAAAAAAGGCTTTCGACACCGTAAGTCACAAATTGCTAATAAAAAAACTGAAAGCCATAGGTATAACTGGCAAAGCTCTTGACATGTTTGAATCCTACCTTACAAACAGACTACAGGTTGTTAAAATTGATAAAAATTCACAAAGTCCTCCACTGCCGATTGGGTATGGAGTCCCGCAAGGATCGATACTGGGCCCTCTGCTGTTTCTAATTTACATTAACAATATGCATGAACTAGGTCTAAGCGGTAACATCACTTTATATGCTGACGACACGTGCCTTTTTTACTTCGGTTCATCAATTCAGATTTTGATTTCTCAAGCCCAACATGACCTCAATATTCTTCAAGACTGGTTCCAGTATAACTTGCTTACTATAAACGTTTCCAAAACTAGTTATATAATTTTTAAAGCTAAGAATAAACCAATACCTGTATTCACACCTCTCAAAATAAATAACCAACTATTACAACAAAAAACTAAAGAAAAATATCTTGGCCTCCTCATGGATACCTATCTAACATGGAAAGATCACATAGAAAAGTTAAAAACAAAATTTATCTCACTTCACGCCTCACTCCGTATAAATATTCGATATATTCCACGAAAACTACTTTTTACCATTTATAATGCCCTAATAAAACCACACCTACTATATCTCATTGAAGTTTGGGGCAGCGCTGCCAAAACAAGATTAGAAAAATTACAAACACTACAAAATAAAATTATAAAAATGCTATTTAATTATAATTTTCGAACACCAACTACAAAAATTTATCGTGAAACTAACTTAATGACAATCAAACAACTATATACTTACAATATTTGCATTCTAATCCATAAAATAATGACCAAAAAAGTCAACATCAACATAAGTATGATTAAGCGAAATCAAGTTGGGCGCACCTGCACTCGACGCGCAAGCTTCATTATTTTGCCTAAGACTCGAACAAATTACGGCCAGTCGGCGATATCATACGAAGGAGCGCGCCTTTTTAACAAGCTACCCTCGGATATCAAAAGAATTAACTCGTTGGATGTATTTAAAAAACAATTAGCCAAACACATAATCTTAATGTACTGAACGTGTCTGTTTTTAGTGTGACAACGAATACAATTCTAGGAATTTGTAATTTATGTTCTCATGTAAGTGATGTAAAATATGTCTTTATGAGAATAAAATTCTTTAAACCTAAACCTACATAATAACTACAGTTATCACACTTATCACTGTCAAACGCATTCTGTTTTATTGTAAATCAAAGATAAACACGAATTGACATTATTAAAGGGAAAGTGCAGCTTCCTACAGTTTACTATAAGTACATTTTCCCACAGATCATTATAACATTTTTATTTAGTAATCAGATGCTCACTTCCTATTCTGTTATCAAATCTCTATGGCCATCTGCATACGTCAGCGCGTGTCACGTCAGCGACACGAGCTCGTGATCTGACAATGACACAGGAAGTTGTGACGTCTGAATACGTCTTTATGCTATTGTATGGCTTCTATTAAAGTGGATGGGTTTGTGCGTCATGGTATTAGATGACGCTAACTACCTAATGAAGGAGACGTCGGAAGATGTGCTTGTATGCTTCCGTAGTTTTGCATTTTATCTTATGGAACAGGTTTTTTTCTATGCTCATTGCTAGGAATAATATTTTTGCGAGAGTTCGTTTTCTGGGATGTAGGTCCGACCCTTAGTGTTTAAGAAGTCAGCTGCGCGATCAAGAAATTCCGGGTTTAAATTCTAGTTATTACTATACCAACGTGAAGCCACCACTAACACGACCAGCAGGTGATAGTTTCCCTGTAGGAAACCCACGGGCTTAAGACCTACCACGGATGATAATTTTTTCCGGTCTAAGCCGATAGGCATACTCGGCATTCTCCACTTTCGTTTCGTTTGATAACCAGATGCAAATATGGGTTTTCTTCTTACTTTGATAACCAGCTACGAAACAAGAATCATCTAGTAATTTCGGTGTCTTAAAGATGTTCCAGCATAAATATTATCCGAAAAAGCGATGGTCATTGAAATATGTGGTTGCGAAAATGGCCAAGACCGAACGTGCTTCGCGTGGTGTCAAGACCACTGTAGATCGATCCGTGTCGCAATTTGAATGTTTACACTGATAACGTGAGTGGAATTCCATACATTGACATTTGGTGGTCATCCTGTGTAACGTGAGATTGCTTTTTACCCGCCTGGGTCAGGGAAGGTAATGAGTTACGCGCGTATGGATGTATGTATTTTTCTTTGTTTCACTCTTCATTTCGATATTCATCTGCCGAGTGTTATTGGGTACATAAAATATCAACAAAAAGTACTTAAGTTTAGGTATTGTGGATTCTATGTGCAATACATGTACTCAAATTTACTTTTTTTTCATTCAAATCTACCTATCATCAAGTATGGTATCGAAATGCAGGAAATTAAAAGGAGATTATAAAAATATATATAAGTTTATAATAAATGAAATTTTAAAAAACCCGACTGCTGTCGAAAAGATCGAAAAAAGTTTGACAGCATGCGGTATCCATTAATTTTCCCATTACTTTTCTGTCGGTTGATTGTCAAATTGGTGCCGCCAGCTATCAAACATATTTCGATATTTTAGACTGCAGTCAAGTTATTATTTTTCTTTTTATATTTATGTTTTATATTATTAAAGTAGCAAATAATAACATACTAAGAACCGTGGGAACGAAAAATTGAAGGAAGAATCGGGTAATAATATAATTTTATACATCAGTTGTAAGTTGTAACGAAAGAAGATATTGATTAAGGTTGCTTGGAAGAAATCGCTTCCAGCGATAAGGCCGCCAATTGTACATTAAACTGTATGTATGCTACCTACAAGTTCTACTGTAATCTATTGGTGTACAATAAAGAATTATCTATCTATCTATCTATCTATCTGGTTAGTTTCGTGCCTCGGAGAGCATGTCAGTTCCTACGGGTAGTTTGACCCTTAACAGGCTAACAATTGCTTCAACTGCAATACTTCGATATCACGAATGGGTTGTCGAGGTCAGATGGCAGTCACTTCAAGGAAAATATCGAAGTTCAGCACTGCCACACTTAGATTGGAAAAAGCGGGCCCCGGACTCTGAGGTGAAAGCCTCGGATGGGACCCGAATTGACGCTAGGAGGATGATGATGGACTTTAAAAATACGAGTACATATAATGACTAATTAATTAGGACCTAAAAATACGAGTACAGACATAGGTATCGCTATCAGCGACTGATGAATTAGGACCCTAAAATACGAGTAGGTACAGACATTGACGAGGACGACTGGGGAAGTACCTCCGCCCTACAGAATACCGTGGCCGTAATAACCTCGTGTTGTTTTCCCGGCGGTGAGTAGGGTAGTAAGAGCTCACTGGACAGTTTTTGTGCTGTCAGTGGAAAGACCAAAAGCTTGTCCTGTTTTGTCTTTTACACTGACGGCACAGAAACTCTGTGCTTATAGGGTTGGCAAAGAGGTACGGCTACCAGTAACTGACGAATTAGGACCTAAAAATACGAGTACAGACAAAGGTACCTACCCCATATTAGTGACTGATGAATTAGGACCTAAAAATACTCTGTAATGTCATGAATCAGCACAGTAAATAAATTGTTATTGAACGATATTGAATCTACTATCAATGAGATGCAGATTGCATGCCAATTTAGACTAATAGACTATTTTTTTTAATATTATAAAGAAATAACCACTCTACAATAATATAATGAACTGTTAAAGTGAAATATTCTTACGTCAAATAGTTTTATAGATATTTGATTTTGAAAATTCTATTTTTTGCGCCGCCCGAAAACGCTGTATACAAAATAGTACTTGTGAATGACGTCACACGCCAGTCGCGAGTAGTGCAAATGTATGGAGTGCAAGAGAATTTCGCATTTATCTCGGTCTACATTGTGTTTACGCATATATAGTCGAAAACAAAAGTAATTTGTAATTTAATGAGGAATTTAAAAAGTTATAAATTGGTACTGAATTTGTTTGTTGATATTTTTACTTACTTTGGAAATTAAAAATAAAGGAAAGTCATAGTTGCAGTTTAGTTAGGCAATATCTATTTTGCAAAACATATTTAATGACAACAAACTAACATATTAAGCAGTATTGGGAAGAATTGGACGACATTGTCAAAAGCCTATTAATATAATAATAAACTAGGACAGGCCTGTATTTCGGCTTGCAGCGCTCGGCTCTCTGAGCTTAATATATCGGTTCACAATATTCAATTAAACCGTTTCAATACATTTATACATAATGAAGTATTTATATTTACGTACCTACCTATTGAAAATTAGTCAACATACGTAAATAAATACATATTTATTTGGCAAATCGAATATAGAATACATGACAATTAGAGACGCTCAATCTCAAAAACAGAAATGAAAATGTTTTAATTTGTAACATACATAATTATTCAATAAGCTACAGAACAATATTTGGTAACAATACTTAACTAATTAAATCAAAATTTCATGCCAATTAACTAACTAACTTAACTCAATTTCAATTAGGCACCCAAACGAAAAAAAATATATCCAAATAAACATGATTTACGAAAAGTACCTATTGTCACAGTAATACTTACTGTGCTATTATGCTCGTGTTATTTTGAAAAAATATTTTATGTTACGTATGAAACGAAAACTCGACTGCTGCTGAAAACACTAACACAAGTTTGATAGCAGGCTTCTTTAATTATTTTTTTAAGAAACGTCATGAAGTGTCGACTGCTATGACAATGTTCCTGTCTTTTCAGCAACAGTCTCTTTTTAGATCATTGAGTGGGTAATTCATTTAATGATTAGTAATTTTGCAACTTGCTGCCGACCCTGTAAGACCAGAGAGTTTCTGTGCCGTCAGTGCAGAATACACAATCAGGACAAGCCTTTGGTCTTCCCACTGACAGCACAAATTCTCCAGTGAGCTCTTAATCTTAATCGATTTAGTTAGTATACTAAATGTTTTAGGATTTTATTCAACCGTCTATTTTATTTATTCTGTGGTAGATACCACTAGCGAACTCGCGATCTTTGCCTTACCGTTCGGCCCAAAACGGATATTTAGGAAGATATGGATGTCTTCGGGCGTGGTTCGGTGGCGCAGTGTTCAGAGCATTCCCATATAAGAGAAAGATCGTAGGTTCGAATCCCGCCTGAACCTATTAAATTTTTCCTAACTTAATCGATTAAAATAGGTAGGTAGTATACAAAATTCAATCAAACTACACTCAAGTCGGTGAACGGCCACTTAAAACTGCAATAAACATTTGTTTATAATGTTATTAGCTTATCCTGCAGACTCATTAATTAGTTCACTTTACGATTGGATGTCAGTGGCGTTACGATCGGATATCAATTACATTAATGCTGATTGAAGATTATTGTGCGAAATTAATTCAATTATTAATTAACGATACTCTAGATACGAGTATCATATAACCCTTAATATCCATACTTATATTATAAATGCGAAAGTAACTGTCTATCTGTCTGTATGTTACGCTTTCACGACTAAACCGCTAAACAGATTTTGAAGAAATTTGGTATATGGGTAGATTAGACCTTGAGAAAGGATATAGGTAGGTGTAGCGATAACCGATATCCACGAGGGAGAGGCCGCGAGCAACAGTTAGTATGGCTATATTTCACTTAAATTTGACCTCAAATAGGTAGGTACGTACTTATACCACCTAATACATAAACTACAACTAAATGGCAGGTATACAGAAGATCATCGTCAGCATTCGTCCTCGTAGTTCGACGCCCGCTTAAATATGTGACTTGATTTTTTCGGCTGTATGTATCAGGGGTGACTTCAAATTCAGGACTGAATATATGATGTATAAGGAGGAGGTAGGACACGACAGACGGTATTTCCGTCCAATTGAGCAGTTCGACTGGGGTAGTTCCTCCGCCCTACAAAATACCGCGGCCATAATAACCTCGTGTTGTGTTCCCGGCGGTGAGTATGGTTTATTATATTATTCTGTATATTTTACCATCTTGCACGAGTTCTTGATTTAGGGTGCGAATATTTTGGTGAAGCCCCATACTCACTGTAAAAGCACCAATAGTAGACACTAACCCAATAGTGGACACAATAATTGAAATACCAGACACAAAATCAATCTTGAAGTCTGTGATAGTAGACTTGAAAAAAATAGTCATTATTTTCAGGGCAACTGTATAACGCTTTTCTAATAAGCTTCCTAATGAAATTACCTGTGAATAAATTTAAAAATGTAGTTAGAGAAATTTGTGCCAAAGGTTATTATGAAATCCAAGAATACTTAGATGATAAACAAGCTGAGAATCACAAGCCGAGCTGCCTGAGTACGAAAGCCCCTCCCGTCCCGTCCCCCATGAGCGCAGGCCTGAGGGTGACGAGTGGAGCCGCCTGTCACCCCGGCAGAAGTGGACAGCGATGGCGGCACACCTTTTAGTGGATTTCGTTTCCGGGGACGAGCTGAGGACTATATGGTCCCCACACCCGAGGAAATCGATCTGGCCCTGGGTCGGCTAGGGTGCGAGGGATATGCCTGTCAACCTCACCTTCGGTAACCAAAAACGACCTACAGGCGCCATGCGTTTTAGTCGGTTCGAGTCTGACATAATTTCTCCTAACAGTTCCGGTTTAACCTTATTGGCTTAACCCAGTAGAGGACACTTTCAAAAAAAATTGGTTTACAAGACTATTGATTTAAAAGACGCCTAATGGCATATTCAAAAATTGGCAACACTGTCGTAAGCAAAGTTGTTTCTTAAGATTTGTGTTGAGGATATTGATTTTTAATAGATGTGATATTTTATTTAGTAATAATGATTATTACATTAATTACCAATAATAGTATGGATATTATAAATATGTATGCTATCGACTTACTTAGACCTCTGCTAAGGTTTTTTTTTGACTTGGTCTTCTAATAGTAATTTTAAATTATTGTTCGCTGTTGTTGTTCATACGGCTTCATACGGGTTCATACAATTGTATTTAAAGTAAAAATATGTTAGTTTTTAAAGTTTTTTATTTCCAAAAGTTAATGTCTTAATGTTGGTGTAATAATTATAAAAGGATGTAACGACCATTCTTTAATATATATAATATGCTATTAGTGCTTTCACCTTAATGTGAAGTTTTAATAGCTTTTCTATAGCACTAAGGTCTTAATAGTTTTTTTTATAGCACTAAGCTTTTAGACAAACACACGGCCCACCTGATGTAAAGTGGTTTCCGTGGCCTATGGACGTGTACAACACCAGTGGAGTCGCATTCGTGCTGACGACCCTGTAAGCATAGAGAGTTTCTGTGCCGTCAAGGTAGAAGACATAGCAGGACAAGCGTTTGGTTTTCCCACTGACAGCATATAAATCTCTTCAGTGAGCTTTGGCTACCCTACTCACCGCCGGGAACACAACACGAGGTTATCAGATCCAGTCGGTTTACGTCAGATTTTATTGAACCCAATGCACGAAATCGTCTTAATGTAATTATATAGTGTATAGTTGGTTGATGTCCTTGGCCATCCTAAGGTGAAACTTTAGCTAGTTACTTATAAATAACCTGAGTTAGATTAACCCTTAAATGATTGTACGAGATCATCATATCGCAATTTTAACGACAAGCATACTTGCCTTACGATACCCTATGTCGAAACCATTTTACTAAGTAAATGTTATATTATCTTCACAATAAACATTGCGAAACAGTAGTACATCTTTTGCTATTGTGTCTTGGACTAACCTCTCAGGGCTGTCAAAAATATTTTCGTATTCAGACAATGGCTAGATTGGAAATTCACATGGAGGGGCGGGCAACAGCTAGTAATAATAGTAATGTAACAACAACATAACTAACAGCCTTATCAAATTAACGTAGGTAAAAGCATCTATCTAACACTAATTCCCTGCAAATATGCAGAACATAGATAAAATCTAGGCTAGAATAGATACTGAGTGTGCATTTATTGTGTAAAACTCGCCGGGATATTTACCATGTTTATTGTTTCTGTTGTTTAGTGCGGAAGAAGGTAGACCAATATAGTCTAAAGTCCAGTCGCGGAGCAGGAAGAATTTCGTACAATGACCTCTTTACCTACTGACCGTGGTCACAAACATTTTTATATTAAGTGCAGTTTACATGAAATATTTGAAGGAGAAAAAATAAATTACTAACTTATTAAATAAATTATTGTTGTTAAGCACAAATATAACAACAACAGTATAAAAATCGAGTTAAAATTACTAATTTGGTAGAAATAAAAAAAATAATCCTCTGTATCGGAGTTACTGCTTTCTGATGACGTCTCGCCAGTCACATTTATAACAAAAGAATCAACAGTTTTGTCTACATTATCATCTAGTCTATCTAATTTCGATTCCTCTTTTTTTACGTGACTTATGCAATTTTGCCATTTTTCTGCTGAAATATTGCCTAAAGCTTCCTGGAGCAACTTTTTGACATCTGCCATCTTAAATGTGACAGAGATAGGTAATAATAGGGTAATGTACGAAATTATTTTTGCTTCGCGTTCGGACTTTACCCTATAACAATCAGCTCGGCAGTCGTCAGCACACCATGATCATGGCGCTTGTAACACCGCCAAAATATCGGTAACTCAGAAAAATCAATAAACATGGTAAATATCGTGGCGCGTTTTACACTGTTAATGTGAATGACCATGTCAATCTCAAATCATACACCGTGTGTGCATTTGATAGTGCGCCATAATATAAGATGTCATTCAAGTCTTTTAGTGTCAATCCTCACCATCATGAACTCATCCGAGCGCTGATTCTGTTCGCATTAAAAGTATGTACTTTGGAACCCCTGAGCTGTTCCCCTACTGCATTATTTATCTTGGATTTCGAAGCCCTAACCTCGAGAGGAATGCCTGCACCAGAGCGACGTCCCTCAATCTTACAGATAGGTGTAACGGCCTACAAGTGAGATTGGCTGGGACCCCGAAGCACCTCACCGATGCAACTGAAATGACTCTCATTTTGATTGCATCTTACAACATTAAGCCAAAGCCTACATTGAGAGAAGCCTATGTCCAGCAATGGACTGCTATGGGTTAATTGATATATTGATCAATTGCATTGCAGAATTAAATACTTTCCTGTAGTTAAATTTTAATAGATTATTTAACCAAACTCATTACATTAAGATGTGTTAAAGAGCGAGCGGTAGAAGTTCCTTCTGTTTTTATTTATTTTTAATAATAGTCAAATAATAGATTATGATAGTTTATTATTTGACTATTACCAATTGTTTATTTCTGATTGTCTCCTTTTATTAGAACTATCGAGATATTTTCTTATTGTTTCGAGTCTTCGACATTTCAGTGCTGTTGCAAGCACCGTGATCACGTAGGAACTCTTTACTAAGGCCTCCCCGCGTTAAGTAGTAAACCTTACGATATTTATTTCGCCTGATGATTATTACTAATTACTTAGTAAAAATACTAAAAATTGCTAGTAAGAATGATTAAAATTTACCAAATCTGTTGAAATGTGATATTCTTATGATGAATATTTTTTTACAAAAAAAGGAACTTAAAACTTAATAATATGTTGTTAATATGCCATGATCACGGTGCGCGGTGTACACCGCACCGTGATCATGGCGCTTGTAACGGCGCCGCAATATCTATTATTCTGCGAAATATATATAATATCTGAGAAATCTATATAATTATATTCATGTTTATTACGTATATTTATTAAGCCGAATACTGCCTCTTATGATACAGATTGTCCTAGTTTAAGAGCCAGGGCTCAACAACATAACAAGGTAGATAGAATAATGTGCTTTTTAATGTCATTATGAAACCAAAAATGCTGTAAGTAGCTATACTTTAACATATATTGTAAAATCCATGTTACGTTGTTTAAAGACAAATAAATTATTCTTATTATTATTATTATTATTAAATATCCCGACGCGTTTTACACTATTAATGTGAATGACCATGTCAATCTCAAAACTTAAAACTTGTCTGTTCTGCACCAATTTTAAGACAAGCTGAAACAAACGACTTGACATATCTAGCATAGTCTAAATCTATGGCTTGGAATAACTGCGAACATGGAATGTGGAAGTAATTAAAATAAGAAAACAAAAAGATACGTTGAAATTGTAATCCGTAACTCCATAAGTAAACCCTATGTATTCTAGCTAATGTTATAATACGGAAGTAAGTTTGTTCGTCATCGGACTAATAATTCTATGTAATCTAGGTTGTTAATATTTGTGTATCTGTTCATCTACCATAACAACGCATCTCATGCTGCGAATGTTATAAGAATGGAATCACACTTGTAAATCCCGATGGGGTAGGCAGAGGTGTATACTTTTTCTTCCCGTTCAATGATTCACTGTTGGCGCTAAATTGTGCCATCTCAACTTGTCAGTGGCTTTATTCAAGTCGTATTTAGTGCAGGAAGTAGGACATAAGGGGCACGAGACCAAATGTACCATGTACTGCACGAGGGCACCGCAGTCACATGCGTTTAAGCCCTGGTCTCGCATTCCCCACCTGCATGGATTTTGTCTCGACCCGCCAACTGTCCGCAGACGATTGAGAGACCTCCATATACCCTCTTATTTCACCATATATGATTTTCCGTCCCATGTAATTGGCGGTGAGCCTGATGCCAATAAGCGGGCACATTTGATGAACTGTAGCGTCGGTAGCTTAACGGTTAAGGAGTCAGCTTTACGATCAAGAAGTCCCGAGCTCGAATCCTGGCCATTACAGTACCTACGTGAACCCACTCCTAACACAAGCAATTTAGCTTAGCTGGAGGGGTTGGAGGGAATATTAGTAATTTCGGTTCTAATATTCTTTTTTTTTTTAAAGAGAACAACCCTATCCCTTAGTCGCCTTCTTCGATACCCACGCAGTCTAAAAATGTATAACTTTGTACGACAATCCGCACTCTTGAATGATACGACAAGCTCTCCGTATTTTGAATCTAGATAGCGATGTTATGTTATTACCACAAATAAAATATAATCTAATAATATGCGTTATCTACACATGAAAAAAAAAAAAAAAAGATTATTTTCTGATATGGACTCAGAGGTGAAGGCCTCAGGCAAGTAGGATGATGATTTTTAATATTCTGACTGTATAGAACATTGACAGTCGGATATTGTCAACCCTAGCTCAATCATCACCGTTCTACGCGTAGCCTTCGCTTACGTTGTCACATCCATCCGCTCCCCAGACCTCGACTGCCAGTAATTTGCTGTGCAGCTCGCCTGTGAGATGTTACGAAACTTAATAACACTGCCAGGACATTAAATTGTGTACAATATTATAAAGTAATGTCTTAATGGCCACCAAAGATTAAGTGAATATAGTTTTAGCTATAGGAATTCTGGTAATGATGTTAGATAGATATATAGATAGATAGATATATAGATAGATAGATATATATATATATATATATATATATATCTATATGACAGTGACAGTTTGTCATGTCATCTGTCTGAAAAATGTCGTTGATTTTATCCAAAAGTAATTGATATATAAGAATGTAATACTGCAACTTTCCATAGAATACCGTTATACATTCATGTATCTTGAGTCTATTCAAATAATCAAATCACAATACCTGTAAGGAAAAGTGAGAAGCTGTTCCCAAGCTCTTTGAGAGTTCTCCCGGACTACTTTTGAAATGCAAGAAGCCAGATTTTGTGCCACAGATAGTCGGGCACCGCGGGGAACCAAGAAACAGAATAAGTCATAGCAAGAGTACTAGTGCAACGCGGGGGCGCCGCTTCGGTCCCTCGCGTTGCTAGGATGCGAAGATGCAACTGTCAATTTTGTTTTTAGTAAATTTTTCAGTTTTTATAATTTTATCGTGTACATTGTGTAGTTTTTAAGTGTTATTGTGTGTATTTAAATGCAAAGAGACTGTAACAGTGGTAACAGCGAAGCGGAAATATGTGCAAGTCAACTTGTACAATGCCCAGATTGTTCTCAAGCCCGTTTTTTTAAAGGTAAGCGAGGTTTAAAAGTGCATTTTGGGAAAGTACACAAATCCCAAAATGCACCTTCAATCCAAACAACCCCTACCTTTGTCACCCAAATTCCCTTTTGGCAAACATTATCCAAATTTAAAAATTCGGTTCCAATTTTAAAGAGAGTTCCTCGTGGTGCAAGGCCATCCGTTGCACTGAACCTTACCCGGTGTATAGCCGTGGTCGTCCGGGAGAACTCTCAAAGCGCTTGGGAACAATTACTCACCTTCCCTTATAGGATTCTACATGTTGCGAAAGACCAGGCCACCAAAAAATCGCTAACAACACAAATAAAAGAAAATTGCTCTCTAGCTCATAATTTTGATCCAAAATTCACCACCTTCCATAAAAATTCAATTTACCACTATGTAGAGTCCAAGTTAAGAGAAGGTGACATTAGAGGAGCTGCAAGGCTTTTATTCAGCAGTGATGTGATAGCGCCATGCTCGCCAGATACTCTGGCAGATTTGCAAAGCAAGCACCCATCACCTGCTGATAACCTTTCCTTTCCTGAGCCTCTGGAGTCAGACGCTGATTGTCTCAGTGTTTCAGCCAAGGACGTGATAGCAGCCGTTGGCTCTTTCCGGAGTGGGTCTGCCGGCGGCCTCGATGGCCTTACTCCACAGCACCTCAAGGACCTTACCGGCGTAAGCGTCGAAGAAGCTGGCGACGCACTCTTGAAAGAACTAACGGCCTTAATTAACCTTATGTTGTCCGGCAATGTGGACGAGGGCATCATTGATTTACTGTACGGCGCTAATCTCTGCGCCTTGCGTAAAAAAGATGGTGGCATTCGTCCCATTGCCGTAGGCTGTACATACAGGCGAATAGCAGCTAAGTTGTGTTGTAGAGCATATAGAGACTCTCTCACAGATAAATTCCAGCCCCTCCAACTCGGCTTCGGCTCCAAAGGGGGCTATGAGGCTGCTGTACATGCCTTATCTACGTTCCTTGGCTGCAGTGGAGGTGAGGTTATCCTCAAAGTTGACTTGAGGAATGCCTTTAACTCTGTTAATAGAGACACTCTGTTGACACAGGCCAAATTGGAAACCCCCAAAATTTTTAAATTTCTCTGGCAGTGCTATAGGCATCCTTCTAAATTGCTTTATAAGGAAAATATTTTAAATTCAGCAGTAGGGTGTCAACAAGGTGATCCTCTTGGACCAGTCATTTTCAGCCTGGCTATTCACCCTATAATTCAGCGACTAAATTCCAAATTTAACGTTTGGTATCTAGATGATGGAACTCTCGGAGGCGACGTAGAAACGGTGTTAAAAGATTTGGCGTTTCTAAAAAAAGAATTTAGTTCAATCGGCCTAGAACTAAATCCCACCAAATGTGAAATTTTTCTCAGTGATCAAATTGACAATCTTTCGGTACTCTCAAAATTCAATGCTTTGGCTCCAAATTTAAAAGTTTTACAAAAAAGTTCTCTCCGCCTCCTTGGGTCCCCAATTCTTGAAGATGCTTACGAGTCTTTTGTGGAAGAGAAAATAAATTTCTTTTGTGATGTTTCGGAGCGATTGTACCAAATTAATATACATTCAGCTTTCACCATTATTCGGCATTGTCTTTTCGTACCAAAATTTACACATGCCCTGCGTTCAACTCAACTTTTTAAATTTTTGGAACTTTTAGGTCAAGTGGATAGAGTGCTGCAAGACACTCTATGCAAAATTTTAAATATAAATTTGAACGATCGAGTGTGGCTTCAGGCGTCCCTTCCAGTTCGTCTCGGGGGCCTCGGCGTTCGCAAAATTGCAGATGTAAGTATGCCAGCATTTTTGTCGTCGGTCTATGGCACTGAAGAATTAGTCAGGAAAATTCTAGCTCCTTCACTGATTAATTCGGATGTGCCAGGTAAGGCCGAAGCTGTAAATTCTTGGAAAATGACTTGTCCAACTGCCGCCATGCCCGCCAACCCATCTTCCCAAAGGCAATGGGATGAGCCGCTCACTATTGGTGTTAAAAAACATTTAATCAGTACAGCTACCAGCGCTGCTGAGCGCGCTCGCCTATTGGCTGTGGGTGAATGGGAATCTGGTGTATGGCTCCAGGCACTTCCTTCGCCCAACATTGGAACAATGTTGGACGACACGACCTTCCGCATTGCGACTTGCCTACGTTTGGGTGCCCCGTGTGTTTCTCCGCATCGGTGTCTCTGTGGAGAAGCTGTCGATAGCCTTGGACATCACGGATTGTCTTGTAGCAGGAGCGCAGGCCGCATGTCCCGACATTCAAACATTAACGACATTATCCGTCGAGCTCTTGTCACCGCCGGCGTGCCAGCTATACTTGAACCTGTTGGCTTGGCTCGCGACGATGGTAAGAGACCGGACGGTATGTCGTTGTTGCCTTGGAAGATGGGTAGGCCTTTGGTGTGGGATGCAACCTGCGTCGACACCCTGGCGCCTTCTAATCTTCCAAGTACGATGGACTGCGCATGCGCTGCTGCTGCATCAGCGGAGACTCTCAAACGGCGCAAATATACCAATTTAACTGGTAATTATAATTTTGAGCCGTTTGGAGTCGAAACGTTGGGTCCGTGGGATCCAAGCGCGCGCACGCTATTCAAAGAAATAGCGAAGCGACTAATCGACGCTTCCCGTGACCATAAGGCTGGCCTTTACCTCGCTCAAAGAATTGCCATCGCCATTCAGCGTGGTAATGCCGCCAGCCTCTTGGGCACGGTACCAGTAGAGATCGATGGGGAGGAATTTTTTGATGCCTGAAATTACAGTCTCCCTCTTTTTCTCTATCCCATTTTTGTATATATTGTATAGTTAGCATAGTTTTTAGTTTTTAATTTGTAAGTAATTGTATATTATAATAGCATATTTTATTTAATGTAATCAATTAAAGATATTATTGTCTCCTATATATATATATTAGATAGATATATAGATAAATAGATAGGTAGATAATACTTTATTGTACACCAATAATTTTACAGCAGAGACAAGTAGGTAGCATGTAGGTATATACAGTTTAATGTCCAATGTTCTAGGACGTAAAGCCTTAATTAGCGAAGGGCTCGTAATTAAATGGTAGCAAGTAAGCTTTTTTTATACCACTGAAGTGTCAGACAAGTGCGCGGTCCACCTTATGGGAAGTGGTTACCGTAGCCTATTGGACAGAAGGGGCGTTACGCTCGTGCTGCCGACCCTGAAGAAATCATCTGATGCCTTTCTTGAAGAATCCCATATTATAGTAGCTTGGGAACACCGCAGCAGCGAGTTTATTCCATAGCTTGAGCGTGTGTGGGATGAAGTTACCGATCGCAAAGTGTGAGGAGGACCTATGGCGAGTGGTGCGATGATAGAAAGTTTCAAACAATGTGAAGCATGTTGCAAGGTTAGGAGAGATCCAGGTGAGTCTTCGGATGGGTGACCATCCTCAACACAGAAATCTCTCCAGTCTGACAGAGCACGTGAGACTTTCGTTAGTGGTAGTTGGAACCCTAAAAAGTTCGACAATCTGGTCAACTACAGCACTTCTATATCATGCGTTGTGGAGGTCAAATGCCAGTCCCTTCACGAAAAACATTACAGTTCGGCTGCAGTTAGAATGAAACCCCAATCGGAGGTTGTAACTGAGTTGGGAAAAGCTAGGGCTAAGTATAGTTTGTAAATATGGAAAAACATGGTAAATATGCATGTAATTATTTACACTAACTGAGAATCAAACCGAAAGCCTCCACGAAGTAAGTACAAGTTGTCAATCATGAATATATTTATCTAATATCTTCTTCTTAAAGGTTAATTAATACTCTGGTATTTGTTTTATTCAAAATTGCTTGTTTCTGTCAGTTCTAAAACTTAACGCAATTAAATTTAAGCAAAATATTGGATATTAATTTCAAAGAAATATTACTTAAGTGATTTTGCATATACATATACATATATTTTATTGGTCATTAATTTGGGCAGAATTTATTAGGTACCTATGTCTTACCCGGCTCCTTTTCTTTAGGATTAAAGAAAAGAAAATTGGGAGTTTACTGGAAGGGGTAAAGAGAGCGTCGGAGTCGCAAAGCCGAGTAGGGGCAAAAGGAATTTCCTCGTCTTTCAGTTACATGGTTCCACGGTAAAAGAGGCAAACGTAAAGAAATATTGACCGGTTTTAGCCGATTACAGAAAGACTCGGGAGGACTTGACGCAAGAAAGTCTGAGCAAGTTTGTTATTGATATTCGTTCATTTAGTTTCTATGTTATACGAACTTCTACGGTAGTCGTTACTTTGAAATAGGTTGGTGTTGGTTGATTCCTGGATAAGGACATCAAATGGCAGTCGCTTCACGGTTAGACCGGAAAATCGACCCTAACTGAGTTGGAAAAAGACTCAGAGAATAACAATTCGTTGAATTAGTTTTACACAACCATTCTTGTAGCAATAGAAACTTAAAGAAGTATATAGACACAGCGAATATGTTACGATACGTTTCTTGAAGCGGCGTCTTATGGGAGCGATTTTGAAGCGAACGGGAAGCGAGGTGATGCGGCGCGAAAACAACGAAACAGTCGATACGTACTGAAGTGGGCTACGTGATCAAATGCCTGCAGGTCGCCCTGCTGTGCGTCGCGATTTGCAGCAAACGCGATCAATTGGTTTGATATTTTCGCGAGAATTGACACGGTGACGGTTGTCAGGATGTCATTATATTTGACTGTAGTGTGATGTACGCTCACCGAGTGTCCGGCGTGGGAGACGCCGAGGCGGGAGCTTGTGGCGGCCCTGGGAGTGAGGGTTCTCACGCTCTTCACCTTGATCGCAGCGATGGCTCGCTGCGCGGATGCGTGGGCGGCCGGCGCCTCCTTCTGCGAGCAAGTAATGCTCGTGAAGGAGGAGGCGGGGCGGGAGCGACGAAGGATCGCAAGACAAGCTGCCCGCGTACGAAGGCAACTCGGGCGTCGGAGGTCGATGAACGACCTCCCCCCCCCATGAGCGCCGGCCTGGGGGTGACAGATAGAGCCGCCTGTCACCCTGGCAGAAGCAGGCCGCGGCTGTGGCGCGCGTGGTGCGCCTCCCCGTTTCCGGGGACGAGTTGGGGACTCTGTAGTCCCCACACCCGAGAAGAGGGCCAGATCGTGAGAGATGGCCCTGGGTCGGCCGGGGTGCGAGGGATATGCCTGTCAACATCACCTTCGGCAAAAAAAGTGACCCACAGGCGGCGTGCGTTTTAGTCGGTTCGAGTCCGACATAACCTCCTCCACCGGCTCCGGTGGGGAGGTATCCGTGGGGATTTTGCGCACGTAAAAAAAAAAACTGTAGTGTGATGTAGCGGAAGCTCGTCGCGTGAACGCAGGACAAGCCTGCCGCATCCCATTGGATTCGTGTCAAAGTCAAAGTCAAAAATCATTTATTCTGTATAGACCATTATATCGGAACTTAAAAAACGTCAACAAAAAAGGAACATGAATATCAGTTTAGTAAATGGACCACCGCGACCAGTTCGAAACGCGGCCCTGACCATAGAAGACTCCGGCAAGAAACTCAGCGGGCATTTCTTTTTTTTGGTCTATTTACAAACATACACTTAGTCTACTTAATCTAAATACAAAAATTTACTTGAGTAGCATAGTTGAGCGAACAGCTCATATCCAAGCTTGTTTATCATCCAAGTATTCTTGGATTTTAAAATAGCCTTTTTGGCACAATTTACATTTAACTATATTTTTTAATTTATACACAGGTAATGTCAATCCCTAATTACTGTGTGTGTAACCAGTGTGAATTCGCATCGAATCGCTTCGCAATTCAGTTTGCTTTGAATCGCCTACGTAGGACGTAGACTAACAGAATAATACGGCTGATTTTCCGAGCATACTCAGAATACAGTGATCAATTTCCATGATTAGGTTGGTCTACCTTAATGATATAAAAAGCCTTGAACAGTCTGGTCTTATCCCAACATCATCAGCAATAAATACTAGAATCTAAATATTTTATTCTATATTTTATTATCCCAACATGCCGCAAAGCTAATAGGCAATTATTATGTACAACTGAACACAATTATCTAACTACTGAAGTAAAATTATTGCCAGCTATATTAAGTTACTAGTGTTTTGCATAATTATGCGTAAATACATCTGAGTAATGCAATTTACAGAATGTTTATTAAGGATTAAGACTGTTTGTGCAATTGTCAAACACTGGCCAATTTAGGTTATCATTTATCATTTATCGCGTTGCTTCCGGCAGAGTAGAATTTGGAGCACCCCATCTCTTACCATACGGTGTCTTACTACTAAGAGATAGGGCTGTTTAACATTAGACAGACTCATTATGAGTTCTCTACCAGAAAACCTTTGAGTAGCAGAGAAGCAGTTAAAGTAATAAAGGGACGTGAAGTGTACATAAATTTTTCAGATAAAAGAAGAGTACCTAAACAGCCCATTATTATAACTACCTAGTTAATGTGTCATTAATTGATCAATAAATGATAAAATTACATTTAAGTTTTCAAAAATACCGCGTGTTTTTTTATTTTTTGTCCGTGTACGAGAATGTTTCGCTCAGTATTATGGTTCGATCCCATAAAAGCGATGAACAATGAATGAGTATGTTTTCATAACCCTTCACCTTGTTTAACATTTGTATGGGTCTGCTTCGCTAATTATTGTGGTTCGATTCCATAAATAACCACGGTAGCCTAGTGGTATGGGTAATGGACTTCTCGGGTTCGATCCCAGGTTTTACCATGGCACACACCTATGACTTTTCGATGCTTTTAGAAGTTATGTGTGAATTTTTCGCAGGTATATAAGTGTCCGATTAATGGCAATAGGCTCGCAATAAGGACCTAAAACATAAAGGGGATATAGGCGTGAGTTTATGTTATGTTATGTTTTGTTATGTCACCTTGTTTTACTTTGTGTATGAGTCTGTTTCGCTAAGGAAATCGTTTGTCCTGGTTCGGGCATGTAATGCGTAGGGATGAAAGTAATGTCGTAAGGAAGGTACTAACTATGGAAGTGGATGGCTACAAGGGGAGAGGGAGGCCTAAAATGCGGTGGATGGACTGTGTGAAAGATGACATGGTTTAGAAGGGAGTGAATGTTGAAATGACTGCAACTAGAGATGAATGGAAAAGGAACACATGTTGCGCCGACCCCAAATAATCTTGGGATAAGGGCAGGAGGATGATGATAAGTCTGTTTCGCTAATAATTGTGGTTCGCTTCCATAAAAAACATTAAATGTTGAGTGAGTATATGATTTGATAACGCCTCATATTGTTTCAATTGTTTGTGTATGAGATTATTCGCTAATTATTTTGGTTCGATCCCATAAAAAGCGATGAATATTGATTGAATATGTTTTTATAACATCTCATTTTATGTTACTGTATTAATGAGTCCATTTCGCGTTTGAATGAAAAGCGTTGAGCGGAAAGCGTAGATCGTCAAGCAGAAACATGATTGAATGCAATAGTGTTATTTTCATCTGTTGTAAAGATGGTATAATATTGGTTAAGACGTGGAGCAGCGTGCGCTATCAAGGTGAATGTTCTGATGAGCTCTTGCAATTAGGCCCACCCTCTCCTTTCCTACACAGGAAAACACGCGCAGGGCTTAGATGTCACCTGCACACGGTGTAGAATATTCGATCTAGATTTAAGCGGTTCGGAGACTCTTTCCTTTATCACACCATTAAGGCCTGGAATTCATTACTGGCTCACGTGTTTCCTTCTTCCTATTGTCCCGGGTCCTTTAAGCGGGGCGTGATAAAGCATATGATGAGGCTGTCAAGCTGAGTGTCATCATTATAACATGGTATATATAAGTAATGATATCCTCCTTTTCTAAAACTTTGCTTTAAGCTTACAATCAGGCGAGGCGAAGTCCAATTAATAAGTTAAAAAAAAATGAAATAAATAAATATTCTACATAATGCTATCTAGATCCATGGTAAGTATAGCTTAACTAGCTTGTGTTATAGAATTCAGAATACTTTTAATTTTCTAGGAGGTAGGACACGGCGGAATTTCCGCCCAATTGAGCAGTCCGACTGGGGAAGTACCTCCGCCCTACAGAATACCGCGGTAATAATAACTTCTTGTTGTGTTCCCAGCTGTGAGTAGAGTAGCCAGAGCTCACTGGAGAATTTGTGCTGTCAGTGGGATGACTAAAGGCTGGTCCTGCTTTGTCCTCTACACTGACAGCACAGAAACTCTGTGCTTACAGGGTCGGCAGCGCGAGTGTGGCTTCTCTGGTGTTACACACGTCAATAGGCCACGGTAACCACTTTCCATCAGGTGGGCCGTACGCTTGTCTGCCACCTAAGTGGTATAAAAAAAATGCAGATACTTTTTTTTTAAATACACACATATTAATATAATTGACGTGTCCAAAATTAAAAAAAAGATTAGCAAACCACACTTCAGATGACAAGATCACTCTCAATTATACGCTTTTAAAATTGGCATATGTATAATGCGTATGTATATAATAAACTAGTATGTTTTGCAACTGGTCCCCGGCCTCGCCGCGGGCAAGGCAGCGCCGGTCAGTGCACACCGGTCTCAAGATGGCGCGCTTCAATAAGATTCCGCAGTACATTATCATAATTTAATATTTACCGCCTCGTATTATACAGTGCTTGCGGGTGTGGAAAACTTTTTATTTGGAAACCTCTATTAGTATGCCTTGGGGAAACGCCCGGCTGAAAGCCGCGTGATTCCCGGCAGAGTGGAATTTGGAGCACACATTCTCTTCTCATGCGGTGTCGTATAAGTCGACTAAGGGATAGGTCTATTTTAACATCAGACAGATAGGTATATTCAGCCCAGACTCATCCTCAGGTGCTTTGTTTGAGTCAACAATAGTGTCCGGAAGACGGCAATAGACTCACCACATATTACGTGGGACTGAATTTAGTGATTGGTGAAATGTTGGTGATAGTTCACTTCTGCCTGACCCTCCGGGGAGGAGTGATTTTATATATGTAAAACATAACATAACAAAAACTCACGCCTTATATTGGGAGGAAATATCTCCGAAGGGGTAGGCAGAGGTGCTAGCACCCACATTTCGCCAGTTTATCTTTAAGTCCCAATGTAATAGGTGGCGAGCTTATTGTCTTTAACCGGGCACTTATAAACCTGCGATAAATACACCCATAACTTTGAAAAGCATCGAAAAGTCAGTGGTGTGTGCCATGGTAAAACCTGGGAACGAACCCGAGACCTCGTCTCAGCAGTTCATTATCCATACCGGCTACCGCCTAGGAATGTATGTTATGCAGAGGGATAAAACTAAGAGTATGCTATGATGGCAAATGGGAAAATGATACCATATTTCGTCATGCCCTCTTCACCTGCGTTCTCTACTCATTTTTGTATACTGACTAACGAGGTGTATGTAGGTCATTAATGCTGACAAAATAATCCCCAATAAGGTAGCTTCTATGGCGTGGCGGTAGTGAACACGACTGTTACGTAGGAGGTGCGGGTTCAATTACCGCTCAGTGCAAATATTTGTATGCATATATATGTCTATTTGCATTCGTCTGGGTGTTTCCGTGCCTCAGAGAGCACGTTAAGTTGCATACCCGGTTGACATACAAATGGCCAGCGTTACGGATAGATGGAGTCCTCAAAAGTTTGATATAGCTAATTGGTTGTTCAGGTTAGTTGGCAGTCGCTTCACGGAAAATATCGAAGTTCAACCGCATCACAGTTAGACTGGGAAGCAGACTCCCACTGAGTTGGGAAAAAGACTAAGAGAATGATGACTTGATTGAGAACCATTGAATGAAATTTTAAAGCATTTAATATGCTTACTATTCAAATCAATTAAGATTGGAAAAAATTAAATCAGTTCAGACGAATCCGCGATGTTTCCCTTTTTTTTTACGTGCGCAAAATCCCCACGGATACCTCCCCACCGGAGCCGGTGAAGGAGGTTATGTCAGACTCGAACCGACTAAACGCCTGTGGGTCGTTTTGGTTGCCGAAGGTGAGGTTGATAGGCATAGGGGAAGTCAGCTCAAAGCGGCCATAAGGGGCAAAGCGGCCACGTTTAATTTTTCGGTTATTTCAATAGATAGCGCGACGTGAACATGGTGTCCGTATACCTAATCCTGCGTCCCGCACCGCGCTGTCGGCCGGTGGCAGTAGGATCGAGCGCGTGGCTGCAGTAACGAAATATTTATCATAGCGTATTTTATTAAAAAAATGCAAGGTAAGTTCAATCTGTTTTGGTCAAACCTCTTTATATTTCTATACTTTTATTAAAAGTGTATTATTACTTAGCTATTTGACTTTGTTTGTGTTCTATTCTCTCTGAAATGTAATAAATAATGTGAGAGCAGTTCATCATTGAAACAAAATTGCCGAAAAAGGCAAAGCGGCTCGGGCAAAGCGGCCCACTGACCGCTTTGCCCTTTGTAAAATTATTACGATTCGATAGATAATGCTTAATTATTTTGTTTAGATGGTTAACAACTATAAAAGAAAAACTAACCAGGCGTCATGTGATGAAAATATGATTGCCCGGGCAATGAAAGAAATTAATGAAAAACGCGGCTCAATTAAATGTATCGCGGTCAAATACGGTATCCCTAGCACAACTCTACGAAGGCACCTAAAAGCAGGATCCGCCACAAAGAAACTTGGTAGGTTTACAATAGTATTCACTTTACAGCAGGAAGAGGAGCTCTTAGAGTATTTGTTTCACATGGACAACCTCTTATTTGGCCGTACGAAGGAAGATTTCCTACAGCTCGTGTTTCCGTATGACGAAGCAAATAATATTCCACATTCTTTTAAGAATAACACCACCGAACACGATTTTTATAAAGGGTTTATCGTGCGACATCCCGATTTGACCTTGCGGCGATCAGAATCCACATCTATAACCAGAGCCCGGAGCTTCAACAGATCCCAGGTATACAGATTTTTTGACCTCAAATAAGAAAGAAGAGACTGTTGATTATTTTATAAAAATGTTAAATTATAATAAATTAATTTTTTAATATATTTGTAATTTTATTTTGCTCAGCACGATATTTTTCAATAAAAAAAAATACATATCTTATGCACGTTTGGGGTGGCCACGTTGCCCCTACCCCCATGGCCGCTTTAGGCGACCACTCGGGCAAGGTGGTCTTTTGCCAAGTTTTTGTAATTTGCGAATCATATGGGTATTTTCAAATTTGTGCCAATTTTAATTTCACATTATAAAAATTTAATAAACTCTCTGGCTATTAGCATAAAGTTATTTTCAAAAAAATTTAGTTAAATAGGTTTTTTTCTTGTTTAAAGTTAAGATGGCCGCTTTGAGCTGACCTCCCCTATTCCTCGCACCCCGGCCGACCCAGGGCCGCCTCTCACGACCTGGCCCTCTTCTCGGGTGTGGGGACTACAGAGTCCCCAACTCGTCCCCGGACGCGATGTTTCCCTTACAGGGGGAATGCTCGAACTATCAGCACCACACCAATTAATCATTGGTGCTGATAATTCGTACGAATATCAGTAATGATTCCCAAGGTCACCGTAAGACGGTTATATATAAGAAGCTTTGGATGATTTCAGGCGTGGTCAGTGGCTCAGTGGTCAGAGTATTGCCCCTGTAAAGTAAAGATCAGGGATTTTTTTCTATCTTAGTCGATTATATTGAGAATCGTTGAGTGGATAATACACTATTATCACACTAGGGATTACAAATTACGTATCACGAAAATACCCGTATACTTAATTGAAGGTCTCCTGCTGTATTTACTTTTTACATACATACATACATATAATCACGCCGTCATCACTGGATGGTTAGGCAGAGGTGAATTAACACCCACATTTCACCAATAATTGTATTCGGTCCCACGTAATAGGGGGTGAACCTACTGCCGTATTCCAGTCACTATTGTTGACTCGAGCCGTGCATCCGAGGCTGAGTCTGGGCTGTATATATCTGTATGATGTTAAACAGCTCTATCTCTTAGTCGCCTTGTAGGAAACCGCATGGGAAGAGATGGGGTGGCTCTAATTCTACTCTGCCGGAAATCACGCGGCAATCATTTACTAGTATAAACATTACTATGGTAAACGTAATCTTAATGTAATTACCCTTACAATGTTCGTGTACCTGTACATACACGATAGTAGCTTATATAATAAATTGCACAATTCGTAAATAGGTTGTTGCATGTTACTCTTTCGAAGACGAAGAAAGTTGTTTTAGACTCAGTTGGGTAACGTAACGTAAGTTGTCCAAAATTAGAAGTTCATTGTATTTTTTTATACCACTAAGGTAGACAAGCTCACGGCCCATCTGATGGCAAGTGGTTACCGTGGCCTATGGACGTGTGCAAACCAAGGGCAAGCACAGAGTTTCTGTACCGTCAGTGTAAAAGACAAAGGAGGACAAGCTTTTGGTCTTCCTATTGACAGAACAAAACTCTTCAGTGAGCTCTGGCTACCCTACTCATCGCCGGGAACACAATACGAGGTTATTATACCCGCGGTATTCTGTAGGGCGGAGGTACTTCCCCAGTCTGACTGCTCAATTGGACGGAAATACCGTCGTGTCCTACCTCCTGTAATATTACTTGTAGTTAATTTTAGTTTAGTTACGTCTGATGATAAGCTGAGGACAAAGTATAAGAAAGTGTCACCATTACTTACATATACCATGGTACAATGGTGACACTCAGCTTGACGGCCTCATCATTATGCCTTAGTACCTACTTACTTTTGGCAATCAAAGTGAATCCTGCATATACTTGTTATTTTTGATTCTACTACGGTTAAAAGTTACTTGAAAAAGTTGCAGATAATCCTATTTGTAACCAAAAATGTTAACAATATTTATTTATGGGGGAGATAAACGATAAAAAATATTTAAGCCCCTATTTCCAAGATGGCGGACGTGGGACAAGGGTTACAACCTCACAAATTTGGATTTAACTTACTAACCCCACTTGATATCTAATAAGAAAATGCATCTTCTGACAAATGCAAATATTTAATAATTTGTTTTTTTTTTATACTACTTAGGTGGCAGACAAGCACACGGCTCACCTGATGGAAACTGGTACCGTGACCTATGGTGTGTGTGTAACACCAGAAGTGCTAAATTGTTTGTGTTAGGAGTGGGTTCACGTCGGTAGTGTCATGGCCAGGATTCAAATCCGGGACCTTTCGATCGTATGGCTCGACTCCTTAACCACTAAGCTACCGATGCGCGACGCTTATAAAAATTCAAACACTATTGGCAATCAAAATAAGGTTAAATGAGTGATAAATTTAAGACGGGTCGAATAAGGAAATTGAAGAAAATTGGGTCAAAAAGCAAGACGAACTCAGAATAAATCCTTGTAGAGGAGCAATTGCTGGCAGTGACCAGTTTGAATGTTAATCACCGTAAATTGTGAATGACCTGGCGTGGTTTTATCAACTGTTTAAACACTAGGTTTTCACGATAATTATTTAAGTAATAATAATAATAATAAAGCCTTTCATTCGGACAAAATATACAATTAAGTTTTAAAAACCACTGCATTTTTTTTTTCGAAATTAAGTATATTCGACTATTTGATGCTTCTTTATTTTTTGTAAAGGACAAATGGATTTGTAATTTGAAAGGATAAATGGATCAAAATAACAACACGTTGGTACCCAAGGGAAGGCAAAAGGAAAAGAGGCAAACAACAAAAAACAACAATAAAGATGGGACGACGATATAAGGCAAGTTGCAGGTACAACATGGAGTAGAGTAGCCATAGAGAGATCAGAATGGAGTAGGTTGGAGGAGGCCTTTGCCAATTGGCAAACGGACTTACAAAAAAAATAATTATTAAAGTACGTATTTAAAAAAATAAAAGTAAGAATTTAGTATATTTATCCACATTCTAGAACCCATAATATAAGCTAGTAAAACTATGTTCAATTTTAAACATATTATTTTAAAAGTATTTTAAATCAAATGGTGAAAACCATTCATTTGTTAGTATTCGAATTTCGAACTAAAGAACGTTTAAAACGTCATCGTTCAAAATCTGTTACTTATGATAACTCGATTATAATTCGAATGCAACCATCAATCATAACTCGATAGTACTTTTATCGATACAATAATGTCATAAAAGACGACCATAGATACATCGTATTCTAGACAGGCTAATAAAACGTAATCTACCTTAAATGAATAACATTTGCATAAATATTCAGAAATTATATCATAATAAAGCTATTACCCATTTTTTAAATACTTATTAGGTTTTTCAAGGACCTTCACCTAGAAGGAATGTTACTGTAATTAGTTTTAAAAAAAAATGTTTATACCACTTAGGTGGCAGACAAGCACACGGCCCACCTAATGGGAAGTGGTTACCGTGCCCTATGGACGTATGCAACACCAGGGGTGTTACACTCGCGTTGCGGACCACGAAGAAACCTTCTGATGCCCCTCTTGAAGAACCCCACATTGTAGGTGCTTGGGAAAACCGCAGCAGGGAGGTTATTTCGCAGCTTGAGTGTGCGTGGGATAAAGTTTCTTTTCTCTCAGTTCGTGATGTGTGAGAATGAATTCCCTGCCTATGGCGAGAGGTGCGATGATAGAGAGATTTCTGGGTTGGTTAAAAGAAAGTAATATTAATTTTAATTTTGTACTTATTTTAGTAGTTTAGACCCAACATCATGTAGCTTCAGCTAAACTGATTAGTGTAGCTGCTGCTGTGTAATTCTCTAAGCACACAGTGTCGAGCACACAGCATCGAGCACAGCGCTGCGACATCCCTGATAGAAAATATGGTCATTGTTCTATCACCAGTGACGTCACCCAGCCCGACCAATAGTAATCCCTATCAAGGCAGTCGCAGCGCTGTGCTCCACGCTGTGTGATTAAAGAATTGCACAGCAGTTTAGTAGTTTCAATAGTCCCCTATTAAAGTTTTCTGTTTTCTAAAGTTCTATATGAAAGTAGCTAGAATTGTTTGACATGATGCCCGTAGCTACATTCTATCATCGCACCTCTCGCCATAGGCAGGGAATTCATCCCCACACATTGTGACCTGAGACGGTGTGCACTGTGCGGTATGAAAGAAACTTCATCCCACGCACACTCAAGCTGTGGAATGACCTCCCTGCTGCGGTTTTCCCAAGTGCCTACAATATGGGGTTCTTCAAGAGGGGCATCAGAAGGTTTCTTCATGGTCGGCAGCGCGAGTGTGACATCCCTGGTGTTGCATACGTCCATAGGCCACGGTAACCGCTTCCCATCAGGTGGGCCGTGTGCTTGTCTGCCAACTAAGTGGTATAAAAAAAAAATACACGCGACTTTACTACGGTATTTGTATTTTGGGAATAACGCTAAATTAATACAAATTCAACAATAAAATAGCTTCAGTTTTTTTTCAATTCAAGTCAATTGAGATTCTTTAATAAAAAAGGGAGATTAAGTAGGTAATGACTTCTGAGTAGTTTTGGCGCCAACACGAAGAAGGACGCGTCGCGGTATCATTTTATATTCCGCAATTGGTGTGAATTGGAGATTTTATGTATCAAATGGTGTATTTTTAATTATAACGTCTTTGACAACGAACACAAGTGGGGAAAGTGGCATACAGTGAATTGTGACTTTTCGTGTTGTTTCCAAATCTCCTTAGGGAGCTTCTAGTAAAGTCACCACAACTTTACTTTACTGAGCAATCATCTCATTAATCGTAATCAACATCATCAACTCATCGTCATCATCAAAAAACATTTTATAGGACCGTAACTTGAAAAACTTGACATTGGCGTCTCGCCATTAATAATGTTACTTGACATTGGACTTCTGCAATAGAATCGCAGAAATTTCGCCCATAACAACATGTATTCATGTCACATCTAGTATCTAGATAGTTAGTTATCTGTGGACTGGAGCTGACATTTGTACGAATAATATATCGATTATCGTAACGACTGTCATTATCGATTTTATCTCCGACAAATATGATGTCTTATATAGCTCAATATTATTTCTTTTTGGTATAATGTGCCGGTTGTAACTTTGCTGCAATGTCAATTGATTAACAAATATCGTTTTGCAAGTTTGTAATACGTTTTTGGACTGTTAGCTCTTTAAATTTTATGTTATTTTTTTAATATAGATGATAAAGCATTAATGGTGCAACAGTGACTATTTTTGCAAGCTTGCTGTTCAAAGTGTGTCATATTTTGGCGGTCAACTTTAGACAACTTTTATTTATTTGTTGTATTGATTTGATAATAACCGCGGTAGCCTAGTGGTATGGGTAATGGACTGCTGAGACGAGGTCTCGGGTTCGATCCCAGGTTTTACCATAGCGCATACCAATGACTTTTCAATGCTTTTCGAAGTTATGTGTGTATTTATCGCAGGTTTATAAGTGCCCGGTTAATGGAAATAGGCTCGCCACCTCGCTCAATGTAATCATTGGGACCTAAACATAAACTGGCGAAATGTGGGTGCTAGCACCTCTGACTACCACTTCGGGGATATAGGCGTGAGTTTATGTTATATTTATGTTATGTATTGATGTAAAACCGTACAGAATGACAACGATATTCAGCTATTTTGTATTATTTCCTTTATTAATTAAAATACCATCAATCAATAAGCCTATCGTAGTCTACTGCTAGACGTAGGCCTCTCCCATTGTTGGAAGGCTTTGGCCTACTGTGTCCACGCTGGCCAGACGGATTGGTACAGGGTTTTATTTCGAGTTTTCCTTCCCTCGTAATGATATCATCTGCATATTTTGCCGTTGGTCGCCTCTTACGACACCCTTCGGATGAGACGGGGTAGTGCAGATTCTTATATTCTTTTTCCATCACCACACGTATACCATATAAATACTAATTTTTTTTTCAACTCGATTATCGTAATAAAGTAATATTTTAAACTTTAAAATATATCTAAACTAATATTTACAAGAAAATAAAATAGGATACAAAAGGTTCAAATCAAGCATCGAAAAAAGTCAAAAATTCCTACCCATCGATGTCGACTGGTAACGTGCCCAAAAGGCTTTATTGCCCCGTTAGATGGTAATGCCAACCAGTCGTGGGAAAAAGAGTCCAGCCCTTTGGTCACGCGAAGCATCAACTAGTCGTTTTGCTATTTCTTTGTATAGCGACCGTGCGCTTGACCCCACAAACCCAGCGTTTCATCCCCAAACGGCTCAAATACGTAATTGTACGTTTTCATATTTTCGCCGTTTGAGTCTCCGCAGATGGCGCAGCAGCACAAGCGCAATCCTTCGTACTTGGAAGATGGAAAGAGGCAAGGGTGTCGACGCATGTTTTTAATTACATTAAAATAATATTTAAAATTCACGGGTATTGGGTTTGGAACCAAGCAATCGTTTGTATTCCAGATTGGAATTAAATCGAGGCCGAATTTTGAACAGATTTTCTTTATGACAATTGATCTCCTGGATTCAAAAGTGCATGGAGACTTACCTTTCTCCTTAAATCGGAAGTCATCGCCCAATCTAAACTTCGAATTCTCCTTACAGTTTCGAAACCCCATAATGTTGCCAGATCAATTAAAACCGGTTTGACAGCCACGATGTTCGCGATACCAATCGGAATTTGATAATAATCTATCGCCGATATTTTGTGTGAGTTCAGTCATATAGACATTATATATACATACATATAATCACGTCTTATATACCCAAAGGGTTAGGCAGAGGTGAGTTAACACCCACATTTCACCAATAATTGTTTTCGGTCCCATGTAATAGGGGGAGTCTATTGCCGTCTTCGGGTACTATTGTTGACTCGAGCCTTGTTTCTGCCTGAGTCTGAGCTGTATATTAATATCTGTCTGATGTTAAACAGCCCTATCCCTTAGCAGTGTCCGTGGTATGACCGTGGTTTTGCTTTAGCAGATACGAGGCCCAGTCATAAATAAAACTATTTTGGTCTTAGAAACAAATAACGTTACGTGGACTCCTATCCAGCTAGATTTTCATGGGTAAGCCGTCACACCTGCAAGCCGGTAGGTAGATATACTTACTCATTAACGGACAACACTCTAGCATAGACTTTGCTCTAGAACTTGGTGGTCAGACGGCAGTTGTACCCACAAAAGTAAAAAGAAGAGAAACATTTAGAGAGCAGGTGCCAAAAAAGAAGCATGCATTTGATATAACTGTTAAGAACAAGGAAGATTATAAATGTCCTTCGCCATAAAACTGTCAAGGACTTTTTTTTTATATAGGACACGCCAACTTGACCTCACCTCGCCTGATGGTAAGCTAAAGGCAAAGTCTCAGGAAAGAGGGTCACCATTACAGACACTAAGTGTTACAATGGTGACACTCAGCTTGGCGGCCTCATCAGATGCTTTTTCACGCCCCGCTTAAAGGCCCCGGGACTGTAGGAAGAAGGAAACACGTGTGCTGGTAATGAATTCTAGGTCTTGGTGGTGCGGCAAATAAAAGAGTCTCCGAACCGCTTGGTTCTTGGTCGTATATTCTGCACAGTGTGAGGGTGACATCTAAGGCCTGCACGTGTTGTCCTATGTAGGAAAGGAGATGGTGGGACTTGTACAAAACTTGAGCTGGTTCATCTTGACTACCGCCTGAGTCCCCTGAACCTTGAAAAAAAATAAAAGAATTCTGCACCAGGGCCTCATTGATCTTGGTAGAGCCCATGCCGAAATAGATAAATACCTTGAAAGGAGCAGTACTATGCTGATGGACATCATTTTTTAATATCTATCTGTGTGTTTATTTATGTTTATTTATCGTGGTAGCCTAGTGGTATGGATAATGGACTGCTGAGACGAGGTCTCGGGTTCGATCCCAGGTTTTACCATGACACACTCTTGTCGATGTTTTTCGAAGTTATGTATGTATTTAACGCAGGTTTATAAGTGCCCGGTTAATTGAGACGAGGGCCAGATCGTGAGAGATGGCCCTGGGTCGGCCGGGGTGCGAGGGATATGCCTGTCAACCTCACCTTCGGCAACCAAAACGACCCACAGGCGGCGTGCGTTTTAGTCGGTTCGAGTCCGACATAACCTCCTCCACCGGCTCCGGTGGGGAGGTATCCGTGGGGATTTTGCGCACGTAAAAAAAAAAAAAAAAGTGCCCGGTTAATGGCAATAGGCTCGCCCTATTATATTGGGACCTAAACATAAACTGGCGAAATGTGGGTGTTAGTACCATTATGTTATGTTATGTTATTTATGTTCTAAATCATTTTGCCAACAGAAGTTGATGATACGTCGTGATTGGGATTTAAACGTTTTTATGATCATAATTATGTTGTAAATATTTAATTACTAGAAATAGCCTTCAGAAAAATAGCGTCAACGACCTGTGTTCTCCTTAAGAAGTTAGGTAGACTATATACAAACTCTATACCTAGACACAGTAATGGCCACTACAACGCGGCGTAAAAATAGCTACTACTTTGCTACAAGTTTGACATATCTATACTAATCGTATACAGCCAAAAAGTTTGTTATTTTTATACTACTTAGGTGGCAAACAAGCACACGGCCCATCTGATGGAAATAGGGTACAATTACACCCGTACTACTGACCCTGTAAGAACCAAGAGTTTCTATACCGTCAGTGCAGAAGAAACAATACTCTTCCAACTGATAGCACAAAAACTCTCCAGTGAGCTCTGGGTACCCTACTCACCAACGGGAACACAACACGAGGCTATTATAGCTGTGGTATTCTGTAGGATGGAGGTACTTCCCCAGTCGGACTGCTCAATTCGGACGGGAATACCGTCGTGTCCTACCTCCTACAAAAGACTTGAAGACTAAACAATTACGGGTTCAAAGGGCTGATTTATGGATTCCAAATGTGCCTCGAGCGAAACCGGGGCGGGTCAGCTAGTTATACTATACACTCCATTACATACATACATTCACAGTTTAAAAAAAGGAGGTAGGACACGGCGGTATTTCCGCCCGATTGAGCAGTCCGACTGGGGTAGTACCTCCGCCCTACAGAATACCGCGGCTATAATAACTTCGTGTTGTGTTCCCAGCGGTGAGTAGGGTAGCCAGAGCTCACTGGAGAATTTGTGCTGTCAGTGAGCTTGTCCTGCTTTGTCTTCTACTGACGGCACAGAAACTCTGTACTTACAGGGTTGGCAGCGCGACTGTGACTCCTCTGGTGTTACAGACGTCCATAGGTCACGGTAACCTTTTTACATCAGGTGGGCCGTGTGCTTGTCTGCCAACGAAGTGGTATAAAAAAAATATTGAAATTAACTTACTCAAACATAGCGTGTATTTCGAGCCGTCTTTTGCGAAACATTTTGTTAGAAAGACTGTGTCTATACAATAATATTAATATAAAAAATATAAATGTGGAATATTTATATATATTTTTTTACAAAACACAAGCTAGTTTTAGCAGGAGGTAGGACACGATGGTATTTCCGTCCAATTGAGCAGTCCGACTGGGGAAGTACCTCCGCCCTACAGAATACTGCGGCCATAATAATATGTTGAAGCCGGGAATGCGCGCTCCTACGCTTACTTCACGTGGCCGGCCAACGAATTGCCCCATGGCCAGGGAGGTAGGTGTACAGGTTTGCAGGTGGACTCTTCATGCAGATTATCTAAGTGAAATTGCCATAGCTGGTATCCGTGAAATACGAAGAAGAAGAAGGCAACATCAGCTGCGAAAGAGCTACCAATTGCTCAATTCTCGCTAACTACTATATTTCCACTACATTTGCGAGTGAACGTATATAGTTCAAGATCGCTGTGGCAACACTATCTTGTATTTTGCATATAACACGACCGAGTGATGTACACCATAAATATGAAACGTAACACGAAACTTTAAGATTCATTTTCAAATATCAACATAATTTCATCTCGCGTCTTTGCTAGTATCAGTTGGCAAAATTAATTCTTTGCGGCTTTTAAACCTTAATTATATGCCATTAATGTTTATAATTGACTGTGATTGATAATTTTTGCCACCGTTTGGCAATAGTTGTTTATTGACGCGCGTAAGTGCGCTTGATCGGTTAATAACTGAAAAAAGAAATGTTATTTCAAATTTAATATTAGTTCGGACGGTTACGGTTGAATGAACTTATTTTTTTAGACATTATGTAATACTCTTTAAAGTAAAGTATTGATGGAAGTTTATCTAGAAGAAGAAGAGTTCCAATAAATGAATAAATATTCTAGACCATTCTACACAGAGCGACGAAGGATCGCAAGCCAAGCTGCCCGCGTACGAAGGCAACTTGAGCGTCGGAGGTCGATAAACGACCTCCGCCCCTCATGAGCGCAGGTCTGGGTGTCAGGTGGAGCCGCCTGTCACCCTGGCAGAAGCCTCGCGCGCCTCCCCGTTTCCGGGGACAAATTTGGGACTCTGTTGTCCCCACACCCGAGGAGAGGGTCAAATCGTGAAAGATGACCCTGGGTCGGCCGGGGTGCGAGGGATATGACTGCCAACCTCACCTTCGGCAAACAAAGCGACCCACAGGTGGCGTGCCTTTTAGTCGTTTCGAGTCCGACATAACCTCTTCCACCGGCTCCGGTGGGGGTATCCGTGGGGATGTTGCGCACGTAAAAAAAAGACCATTCTATACATCGCTATCTACTCATGGTAAGCATAATTTAACTAGCTTGTGTTATGGAATCTAGAACGCGGATAAATATACTTAGGTAGATACTTTTTTTTGTAAATACATACAGATTATATTCATACAAATGTTTGCACTGAGCGGAAATCAAACTCGCGGCCCCTGTGTTGCAGTCGAACGTTCTACCGTTACGTCACAGGGGCGGCCATATTGGCACCATAGCCTGCTCGCTTGTGGTGCGACTCGTCTATATGGGGTTTGTTTATGATAAGGTATATTGTATACTAGCTTATTCACTAGCGACATCCACAGACTCTGTCCGCGTTGATGCCTGGTTCTACTCAACCGATTATAATTATACCTATATATATTTTTATAAATCTGTTGTGGACCTTTCCCATAAAAAAAACTGCATCAAAATCCGTTCTGTAGTTTATACACTCTCTATGAACCAATTAATTCCAAAAATATATTTCTGGGTTGGTCTATTGCCCAAATACCCACGTAACACTCTTTCACGTCTTTGACATGGAGTTTATAATGCTACTTGAGAGGATTTATGGGAGTGCCTGAGCATCTATCTCTATTCCTTTTCATTTCACGGATAGTAAGAGAAAATGTGCAGGAAGCAATGTATAATTTGTAATAAATATCAACTCTCGCGAACATGATTAGAATACTGATAAGTTTCTAAATCAACAGGAAGTATGTTCCCCTCATCTGGCGGAATGTAAGTAGCAATCAAATGTTGAGTTACAGGCTGTAAGTGCATAGTTGAGAGAGTACTATCATGATGATTGGAACAGTGAACACTTATTAATTTCTAAACGGATAACGGACTTAGATATATGTAACTATAGTAAAAATAATAGGTTTATTCTTAACATCAATCAATTAGCCCACTGC
Organism: Eilema griseolum; assembly: GCA_963662185.1. Classification (NCBI taxonomy): domain Eukaryota; kingdom Metazoa; phylum Arthropoda; class Insecta; order Lepidoptera; family Erebidae; genus Eilema; species Eilema griseolum. The sequence continues at coordinate 5,546,760 of OY759248.1, read as the reverse complement.
AGTCCACTGCTAGACATAGGCCTCTCCCAATGTGCGCCATTTTATCTGTCCCTTCCGCGCCACCTACGCGACACCTTTTTCAGGCCATCGGTCCATCTGGCTAGGGAGTGTTTCCCCTCTAGGACTCGTTTGCGCCAACGGCCTTCGGTAGTTCGACAAACGTAGCCAGCCCGCTGACACTTCAGCTTGTTTATTCTGTGACCTATATCGGTAACTGTAGTTCTCTGTCGGATAACCTCGTTCCCAATTCTATCCTTCAGAGAATCTCCAAGCATAGCTCGCTCCATAATCCGCTGAGCGACTTTTAAGCTATGGACCAGCCCTACTGTAAGTGTCCACGTTTCGACACCCTAAGTCATAACAGGTGGGACGCAGTTACCCTACGTAATATATTGATTTGAAAAATAAACGTTGATTTTTTTATTCGAGCTACCAAAGTCACTACACAAACACAAAACAACGAACAACGAAACAGTCCATGGCATTTGGTTAAATTCATGAAAATCGCTTTCTGTCAAAATAGTAAAGCCTCGAAATAGCAAGGTGTCATCATTATAATGTGTCTAAATTGTAACTGTCAAAACAGGGAAAAATTGCAAAGTACCTACACTATGTGTTAATGTAAATATTCAAATTATGAATCTATCCTTCCACGTAAAGATCTCAAGCTACATTAATCATCAATCATCGGAAACACAAATGCAAATAATTTTTCTATTTGGTATAATGATCAAAATCTTGTGTAAACATTAATATTATGTAGACATATCACAGATAAGATCTCATAGTATTTAAATCTGTACTTTAAGATGCAATAATACGCGAAAATTAAACTACCGCTAACAAAATACCAAGGCTGTTTGACTAGCCTATCTAATCGGTAATAAAATGACTGAACCTTAAGTTATTTTATATAATTTACAGACTCTGTTAATGTTGTGCTGTATCAAAATAATAGCATATATATTAAGGCACAAGCAATGACGAGAGGCAGACTAACAGTTTTTTTTAATATTTCCAGGTGGCCCACCTGGTGGAAAGTCGTTACTGTGGCCTATAGACGTGTGTAAAACCACACACGTGCTGCCGACCCTGTAAAAACAAAGTTTCTGTACCGTCAAGTGCAGAAGACATGCCTTTGGTCGTCCCACTGACAGCACAAATAATCTCCAGTGAGTTGACTACCCTACTCACCGCCGGGAACACAACACAAGGTTATTGTAGCCGTGGTATTCTGTAGGGTGGAGGTACTTCCCAAGTCGGTGTACACATTTAGGACGGGAATATCGTTGTATCCTACCTCCATACCTATCAGTTAGTTCGTTTGCTCGCTTAGCTCGCAAAGTAACCATAGTCACTACAACGCTTAAATCATAGTCCCGCATGAGCGGAGTAATCCCGCATGAGCGAAATAAATAGTCCTGCATGAACAGGATTTATCAGAGAAATTTAACTTTCCAGGATGTGTTCAGGTAGCAGTCTTCTAGAAAATGACTGGAGGCGGGTCCAATACCGGTCCTGGATGTTATATTCTTCTAACTTAAATGTACAGAAAAAGTTTATGTATATTATTAAACCCCGTTCAGCCATATTCTTTCGATTTCTACAGGTGATGAACAAAAAAGGTAGCACTATTTTTATATGACTTATTTAGTTGTTGTCTCTATTTCCCGTGCTAAGGCAGGCTTGCAAGCGCCGCTGCGTCGGCTTGCAAGTAATTATAAACATGTTTGCAGTATCTTCAGGCAAATTTAAAAAGCTTGTGGTAGAAAATTGAAATTGTTTAGAGCTATAAGTTTATAAATTGTATTGAATAAATAAAATCTACAACATTCCACACAACGCTATCTAGACCCATGGTAAGCATAGCTTAACTAGCTTGTGATATGGAATCTAGAATGCGAATAAACATATTTAGATTTTTTTTTGTAAATACTTACATATAATACATAGAAACATCCAGACCAATGCAAATATACATATTTATGCATACAAATATTTGTACTGAGCAGGAATCGAACCCGCGCCTCCTGCGTAGCAGTTGAACGTTTTACCGCTACGCCACAGAGGCCATCAAACTTCAGTATAACTTCACACTGAGTAGGAACAACGCATGTTAGTATTAAAATATATTATGCTAATTTTAAATATATAAATAAACTTTAATATTAATATATTTTAAATAATGTATGCTTTATATTAAAAATGTTGTTGGTTTCACAGAGATATTTTTTCTATTTTAAGTCATGTTTTGTAATTATTTGTGTAACTGATTATTTTTTCAAATAAATAACATATTTATTCTTGATCAATATTGTCTTCAATTCAACCATGACATAATTTTTGTGAATGAAATACGTAAAAACAGTGGGTACAAGATTAATGCATTCTTGTCTATTTGGAAGCTGTAAAGGCGTGATTACACAGAATTAAAATCTGCCAGGTAAGATCACTTCACTGAAAAATTTTTTTGCTATTTGTATGCCAACTTTGCCCACCCTAAGACGTATAAAGACGGGAATTTCGGGTACTCGGGTCGTGTCCTAGTACTTTAGAGTATTCCCCCTGGAAAGGGTCACAATGTTCAAGTGCCATCCGGAAGGTTGATGTTGATTTACATTTGTATTTAATTTTTAATTGAAAAATACAAATAATCTCCTTATTTTTTGCGAAAATAAATAATTAAAAAGTAAAAAACCTGACTGTTGTACCAGGGTACCGCCTGCTATAAAACTTGTTTCAGTTGAATTTTTATTAATAAAAAAAAATATTTTACATTATTAATTTATTTTAAACTTTTTAGTTATGATACGACATACGCACACATAGCCACATAGCATACACAGCGCCTCCCAATTTCCGTTGACGAAATGAAATGAAATGAAATATGTTTATTTGCAGAAATATGGTAGGTACAGGATTTTAAACATAAATATAAGAATCGCATATTTCGTCAGTCAATGTTCTGACATGCAAAATATAATGTAGCCAAAATAATGCCCAATTGAAATATTTGGATCAAATCGCCATGTCAAATGCTTTCATAAATCATTGTCAAATTAAATTAATTAATTAATTCGGAATTAATAACATTGACCTGATTAACCTTGATTGTACTACTTCCATTAAATGAAATATCACAAAAAGACAATTGTGACCAAGATTCGAACTGCAGCCACTACACGTGTCGCAATTCAAAACAACGCCGTAAACCACCAAGCCATGATGTATTTAACAATCAGGTTGAAATTAGCGTATCCTTTCGTAGTTTATAATTGTTTGATACTAAGGATGACTCATCTTTTTGAAATTTTTTCTCACATTCCAGTCTTGTCTTGAACACTGCAGAACAACTTGTTTAAAATGTATTAGTCTTTTTATCACAGTTTGCACTTATTTTCAGAATATTCACTTCTGTTGAGGTTATATCTTTTATTTGAGTACACATATCACTTTAATTGGTAATTATTTGATTGTTTTGCAACTTTTTATGAACAGATGTTATTTCACTTGAAACTTTGATATTTTTGCAGAGAACTTTAAGATAACATTTTCACTCATGCATAGGCCTATGAGACACTTATTTACAACATTAAAAGTTAGTTTTGTTGTTTTAAATAAAATAAAATAAAACAAATTTGCGGAGCACTTTCCAAGATCAACCAACCAGACAGCGCCATCTAGCGGTTTCTACGACGAGTTGGGGACTCTGCGGTCCCCACACCCGAGGAGAGGGCCAGATCGAGAGAGATGGCCCTGGGTCGGCCGGGGTGCGAGGGCTATGCCTGTTAACCTCACCTTCGGCATTTTATGAGAATGTAAGACACAGCGGTATTTCCGCCCACTTAAGCAGTCCGACTGGGGAAGTACCTCCGCCCTACAGAATGCCACGGTTATAATAATGTCATGTTGTGTTCCTAGCAGTGAGTAGCCAGAGCTCACTGGAGAATTTGTGCTGTCAGTGGGATGACTAAAGGCTTGTCCTGCTTTGTCCTCTACACTGACGGCACAGAAACTTGTGCTTACACGGTCGGCAGCGCGAGTGTGGCTTCTCTGGTGTTACACACGTCCATAGGCCACGGTAACCACTTTTCATCAGGTGGGCCGTCATCATCCGTGCTCTTGTCTGCCGCCTAAGTGGTATAAAAAAAAACACTCACTGATTCGACTCGCACAGGTTTTGAAAATTGAGTTTGCTCAGGTCTTGTAAACATGGTCAATATCCCGGCAAGTTTTACACTAATAATGAGAATTACCATGTCAATCTCAAATCATATTCTTGTACAGTCTGAACTAGGGTTTATATCTTGTGCATGATAGTCACGTATACAGCAATGACCGAGTTGGCACCCCTTTAATATGCACAGCCGCATCGCTACTTAATATTCTGACTTGACGCATACGCTATTTTATGTATTATTATATTTATTGTGACATAACGGCTCGTCTTATTACCCGACTGCGTCAGAGACAGTAATGTGTTACGCGCATATGTATGTATGTATGTAGTTTCCTTTGTTCGCCTCTACAGGTCTAACAGCATGGCGGATTTCCGTGCATGGCGTCTCATATAAAAAATATTCATCTCCCGAGTGTCAAGTACATAAATACTATGTTATTATAACACCTCTATACACCATGTTCTAGCAAATAAATGAATTTGAATTTAAAATGTCAACATTAATTAAGTGGCGGATTTTTAGTGCGAAAATGTAGATTGTCAAATCAGTATCAAAATAAACGGGATATTAACCATGTTTCATTGTTTTGAGTTTCCGATATTTCGGCGCTGTTGCAAGCTACATGATCATGGAGGAACTGGGGTAGAGGCGGTGAACAGAGAAAAAAGTTTTTCCTAGGAGTAATTATATCGATCTACCCTCTTTGCCACAGCGCCGAAATATCGGAAACTCAAAACAATGAAACATGGTAAATCTCCCGTTTATTTTGATACTGATGTGAGTGACCATGATATTTTAAATACTCGCCGGCAGAGATTCGGCTAGACGACCTAATCAAGGTCGCCGGGAAGCGCTGGATGCGGGCAGCTTTAGATCGGTCATTCTGGAAGACTGTGGGAGAGGCCTATGTTCAGCAGTGGACTATGTGCGACTGACATGATGATGATGATGAGAAGGCGATTACGAAAATATATACAAATATATATATGTCATATCATACCTAACTAAAAACTATAAAATAAACTAATGATTAAAAAATTAAGAAACCCGACTGCTGTCTAAAAGATCGATACAATTTTGATAACTGGCGGTACCCATTTGTCAAAATAAATAAATAAAACGGATAGGTATTGTTGGCCTGGGGGTGACAGGTGGAGCCGCCTGTCACCCTGGCAGAAGCAGGCCGCGGCGGTGGCGCGTCTGGCGCGCCTCCCCGTTTCCGGGGATGAGTTGGGGACTCTGTAGTCCCCACACCCGAGAAGAGGGCCAGATCGTGAGAGATGGCCCTGGGTCGACCGGGGTGCGAGGGATATGCCTGTCAACCTCACCTTCGGCAACCAAAACGATCCACAGGCGGCGTGCGTTTTAGTTGGTTCGAGTCCGACATAACCTCTTCCACCGGCTCCGGTGGGGAGGTATCCGTGGGGATTTTGCGCACGTAAAAAATAAAAAAACTGATAGGTATTGTATGTCAGTCAGTCAGTGCTAAAATTTACAACTTCTTGACCTTCCTATCTTTATAACCGTTTGAGCTAGCTTCATGAAATTTGGACTTATAGATGTCCTTATGGATATAACTAAACACACGTAGTTTTATGTGTTTACGTTAAAGAGGTTTTGGGTTATAAAAGGGACAACACTGGCACCAAGTGGTTCGTGTAATATTACACTAGGCGCTGGCTAGCCAGTTCCTTTGCTTGAACTTGGCTTGACACGCTACCAGTGTCTAGATTAATTACATTCTGATAAAAACTACAATTAAACAAAAACTTCAAAGAATACCTTGCTAACTTTTGAACAATCATTTCCTCAGTGAACTTCGCGCAAACAAATCAATAGCAATTACTAGTACTGCTACTGCTGAACGCAAAAAAAAACACTATTTTTAATTCAAATTCAAATTCAAATTCATTTATTTGCTTAAATGTGGTTACAAAGATGTCAGGTCCAATAGTTTTGTGCGGCACATTTACCATTTTATGGTATGAAAACATTTAATTACACATCATTACGAATACAATCATTAAATAACATTAGTTCAGCACATGTCCTATAAGTCAATTGAAATTCTAAATATTAGTCACAAAAATTAGGTAATATATTATAGTATAATAATTTTAGGATGCCACACCTAAAGAACAAAACTTTTATTGGATCATTTCGTTGTCCGTTTGTCTGTCATCGGTCAAGACCGTTAAGAGGAATGTGAGGAGGAGGAATCAAATTGAAATTTAATATTATTTTTTTAATCCACTGGACCGGTTTTTTTTACAATAAACTTATGGTAAAGCATTATAACTCAGACATGACAGTACAATTACCTGGGTCGCAATGTACAGCCAGCGTCAAAATGTCCAATGTATTAAAGGCAAATCAAACTGTTTTATTGATTTAAATTGTATTATTGTCCGAATCAAAGGTGTGTACTCAATATGACAATAGAAAGGGGGGAGAACGAGGCATTGCTTTGTTCGTACTTTGTTCCCGGCAGAGTAGAATTTGGACCATCCCATTTCTTCCCATGCGGTGTGGTACAAGGTGATTAAGGGATAGGGCTGTTTAACATCAGACATATATATACAGCCAAGACTGAGCCAAATGCATGGCTTCAGTCAACAATAGTGCCCGGAAGACGGCAATAGGCTCACCCCCTATTACGTGGGACCGAATGATTGGTGAAATGTGGGAGTTAATTCACTTCTGCCTAACCCTCCGGGGATAAAGGCGTGATTATATTTATGTATGTATGTATGTTCGTTAAAATCTATTTGATGCTGGCTGTACTTTTTATTATTTCTTCATTTCAATATTTTAAAGTCAAAACCCTTTATAGACGTAAACAAACCATTTATAATCGGACAAATACATGTATATTTTTGAAGTACAAATAAGCGTATTCATCATTTTGTTACAGTCACAGTTAAACATTGATAATAAATGAGTATATTTACTGTATTCACGCTACGGGTTCAAAAATATTAATTATGTCTGGATGGAAGCTTCTGAACCACTTCCAATTTTACATAAAAGAAATATACCATTGTGCTGTTTATAGACTTTTAGTAAAGTACAATCAACTGCAGCGTAGAGGCTCGGCGCGACAAGAAAAATATTGTTACATTAGCCGCCATATTAGAACAAAATTATTTGTATTGAAAACGTGTAATTAGGGGCAGTTAAACAGTGTTTTAGCGAATTAAATGTCAGATGCTGCAAAAATACTATATACAATGTACTTAAACATGATTTTATTTATTTATTTTTTAATTATTTATTTCACAATTTTATCCACCACCTTTACAGGGATAAAAACAGTACTGGACATACAACATTGCTAAGATAGGACCCAACATACCAAATAAGTAATCACAAAACAATACACAACAAAGGAATACAAAATACATTAAAAAAAAGAACACCAATTCGACAAAAACTTAAAAAAAAAAAGAAGAAATACAATTTTTGAAAATTTGAAATAGGTAGGTACCTAAGTTAAGTTTGATATGTAAGTGGCTACGACCTACGACGGGGCGATGTAGTCAGCATTGTGACTAAAATCCAATAATAAAGAAAAAAAAAGCATACAATGTCGAGAGCAGCGCTGCGACAGCCTAGATTAGTATTATATAGACTCGACGACGAACGTAGTGTACGGACAAACCTTTCTGGTTTTTGTTACACTACTAAGGCATTAGACCCAATGTATGTTTTTCTGGTTAAATAAATAAAAAAAATAAAAAAAAATAGAGCTTCTCATTGGTCGAACTGGGTGACGTCACTGGAGAACGACTAATGGCAGTCTCTATCAAGGCTGTCGCAGCACTGCGCTCGACGCTGTATGATAAGAAAATTGCACAGCTGTATCTTATGAAGTAAAACGCACTAATAGCGGTACTGCAGCGTGGCGGCGCGGTGTGTCGCGACATAGTTGACTCCCGGAGAATATTTTTAACGCGTCACGCCGTTCCGCTGCCGCTAACACGACATAAATTTCACGAGTGGTTCTTCAAGAGGGGCATCAGAAGGTTTCTTCGTGGTCGGCAGCGCGAGTGTAACACCCCTGGTGTCCATAGGCCACGGTAACCACTTCCCATCAGGTGGGCCGTGTGCTTGTCTGCCACCTAAGTGGTATAAAAAAAACATAGCTCGCGGCGGCGGAGTGACCTATTATTGCTTAACGAAAGGATGTGTTTTGTAATTCTATATGAGGTTTTATAACTTGCAACAATTCATAAAACTTGTCTTTTGTCATCCTGACATAAGTATGAAATCGTTCGTGCGAGGAAAATACATGTGCGAGGGATATGCCCTTCAGCAACCAAAAACGACCCCCAGGCGACGAATCCGACATAACCTCTCCCACCGGCTCCGGCGAGGGGTTTCCGTGGGGATTTCTCGCACGTGAAAAAAACTATGTAATCGTTCAGGGTCCCTCATTGAATGAGTCTTGGATAAATAGTGTGATATTTTCTTTACATCGAGAATTTGGAATATCATGCACTCATGTGTTTATGTCTATCTAGTTTTTCACTTCATCGTTTATTTCTTCAAACTTCTACCAAAGCCGCGTAGTTCCCGGCAGAGTACAATTTGAACCACCCCATATCTTTCCCATGCGGTGTCGCACAAGGCGACTAATGTATAGGGCTGTTTAACATCAGGCAGATATATACAGAACAGACTCAGCCTCAGATGCATGACTTGAGTCAACAATAGTGTCCGGAAGACGGCCATAGGCTCACTCCCTATTACGTGAGAATTCAATGATTGGTGAAATGTGGGTGTTAAATCCCTCTGCCTAACCCTCCGGGATGAAGGCGTGATTATATGTATGTATATATGTACATATAATCAACAAATGAAATGTACATTTTTACCGCTAACCGTAGCGCCGCTGTAGTACAGTGCGGTTTGGTAAACCCGCGTACCTCCAGGTCCTGCTGACTGACGTGGCGCGCCACTCCGCTGCAGTGACGCTATAGTGCTGTTTCACCTTTATAGCAATAATTCCGTGAACTGCACTTGACCAATAGTTATTTCTAGTTCTTCTTCTTCATCCTAGGGTTAATCCAGTCGCATTCGAAGCTTCCACATCTGAGTCTGGGGTCCGCTTTTTCCAGTCTAACAGCAGATTTGGTTGAACTTCGATATTTTCCGTGAAGCGACTATGATCTGACATCCACAACCCAAAGGCGATATCAAAATATTGCAGTTACCAGTTATTGGACATTTTAGGGGTCCAACTACCCGTAACGACTGCCATAGATGTTGGCATGGCAACAGGGACCTATGGCTTAACGTACTATCCGCGGTAAGACCAGACCAATGAAGATACCCATATTCATGCATACAAATATTTGCACTGAGCGGGGATTGAACCCGCGTCTCCTTGTAGCGACCACGTTCACTACCACCACATACATACCACATAGGTTATATAATTATTTCTAACTCTAAAGAGTTCTAATTCAAATTTGCTTTTGAAAATCCTAACAGTTAAAAGATATCATGTAGGGAACTAGAGTAGAAAATTTCTGCTGGAGGATGATTGCGTTATCGTAATTATTGGTTGTAAATATTTGCAGAAAGGCAAATATCCCGTTAGTTTAACTTAACTACGTTTATGATCATCACGACCGAAAGAAATATGCATATTTATTGGACACATCACGCAATGGGACGGGTGTTTCCATTTTCAACCAACTTTTTCAATACACGCATATTTTTCCGGTTTCAACCCAGATGTTTTTTTTTTATACCACTTAGTTGGCAGACAAGCACACGGCCCACCTGATGGAAAGTGGTTACCGTGACCTATGGACGTCTGTAACACCAGAGGAGTCACAGTCGCGCTGCCAACCCTGTAAGTACAGAGTTTCTGTGCCGTCAGTAGAAGACAAAGCAGGACAAGCCTTTAGTCTTCCCACTGACAGCACAAATTCTCCAGTGAGCTCTGGCTACCCTACTCACCGCTGGGAACACAACACGAAGTTATTATAGCCGCGGTATTCTGTAGGGCGGAGGTACTTCCCCAGTCGGACTGCTCAATCGGGCGGTAATACCGCCGTGTCCATTGAGGTGACAAGTGACTACTACTATGTTTTCGAAAAGGCTGGTAATTCTCAAACTCTAACGTAACCGTGATTGACGTCGACAATGTCGTGTTGAGCGGCCGCAGTCGGCTTACACGATATATTTATTGGTCAGTAAACGTTATTTATAGTTTAAATCAACGTTATAAAACAAATAAGTACTTCACAGTCTTAAATATTAAGACTTTGTAGTGTAATAATCTCTGTTTACATGTTAGAAGTTTCTCAAGTTTCTCTAGAAATGCGTGATAGAAAATGGTTTGGTAGGAAGCTAAAGAATTTATTTAATTAGACCTGACAGAAATAGGGGAACTTCCGGGTATCGAGAGAAGCATGTATAAAAATTTTGTATTTGTTGCATAATCGTAAATAGGTACTTCAATTACAGCCGCGTGGTACCTGGCAGAATAAAATTTGGGCCACTCCATCTCGTGCCATGCGGTGTCGTACAAGGCGACTTAGAGATAGGGCTGTTTAACATCAGACAAATATATACAGCTTAGACTCAGGCAGACAAGACTCGAATCAATAATTGTTTATTGACAGAAATACATAATAGTTCCCAGAAGACGGCAATAGGCTCACCCACAATTACGTGGGGCCGAAAACAATGATGGTGAAATGTGGGTGTTAATTCACTTCTATCTAACCCTTCAGGGATAAAGGCGTGATTATATGCATGTATGAAATTCAATTCATTTTTTTTGCTATAGCGACAGTCGGGTGTACCTACTAGGTGCGAAAGGTGGAGAATCGGGAGCAATGGTACATATTGGGAGAGAACTATGTCCAGCAGTGGACGGCGATGGGCTAATTCATTGATTGATAGCGGCACTAGCAATTTACTCATATTGCTGTTTATGAGACACAACTCGCTGACAGACGAATGTACAGTGGGGTTCTAGAAATAAAGGTGCTTTGTTTTAATCTTAAAAAATACGAAAATTTGTTATATGAATCTAAGACTGATGCACATTTTTGTGATTGATCAATCAATCACAAAAATGTGCATCCGGCTTAGATTTAATTTTTCAAGTTCTTTAATAATATCGTAAACTGTACGCCTATAATGGTTTAAGCAAATCATCTTATTCTATTAGTGAACGGAATTTATTCACTATTGTAATACAGACTACATCGTCTTTAAAAAAAATTAATATCCTATAATAAATAATAATAATAAATAAATATTCCACGACATTCTACACAACGCTACCTAGACCCATAGTAAGCATAGCTTAACTAGCTTGTGTTATAGAATCTAGAATGCGGATAAACATACTTAGATACTTTTTTTTTGTAAATACATACATATTATACATAGAAACATCCAGACCAACGCAAATATACACACATCAACAAAGTCTAGGGAACAAGGACATTTCTAGTTTTTATTTAAAAACCCTTTCTTGTAATAGTGAGTGTTTTATATCAATAGAATAGAAGGGTATTTTTATACCGTTTTTAATTTTAATTTTAATAAAAACATTTTCATACCAATTTTTTTTTTTTTTAAGAAAGAATTGAATAGTGCCAATATTGAGTATTACAACCTTCTATGATTAGGCACAAAAATAACGAGGTAGTAAGAAATACAGTAATTAACCGTACTTTAAACGTTTTTAATAATCTGTAGGACCTCCTAAAGCATTAGCAACAGCTCGACAACGGCGTGGCATACTTAGTATGAGATTGTCAATCATCGTCTGTGGAATATGGCTCCATACACTGCGAAGGTGTAAAAAAAGTGGTTCTTCAGTGTTCAGATTTTCCAAAGAATCACTGAAAGCTCTTCTCCCAAGCAAATCCCAGGCATGCTCTATGGGATTGAGGTCGGCAGACTGAGCAGGCCATTCCAACGTCGTCATATTGTGCTCGCTTAACGCATTGACCACTACCCTCGCGGTGTGTGACCGTGCAATATCTTGCATGAACATAAAATCTTGACCGAACTGCTGTCGATGAGGGATTACCATGGGGTGTATAACCTCCAGAATGTATTGGTTTGCATTCAAATTGCCCCGTATCCAAACGAGGTCGGTCCTTCCACCAAGGCGAATTCCAGCCCATACCATGATTGTTCCACCTTGGTAAGGATGAACTTCTTGCGGATTCTGGAGACGACTCCGACGTCCAGGAACTCGCCATATACGCACTCTTCTCGAATCAGGATGAAAACCGAAGCAAGATTCGTCGGAAAACAGAACCCGTGCCCATTGATGGTCGGTCCACTGTAAATGTGCATTAGCCCACAATAAGCGACGACCTCGATTTCCACGTCGAAGAGCTGGAACCCTAAGCGGTCTGCGAGCATAAAGATTGGCTTCGTGTAGTCTTCTTCTGACAGTTTGATCGCTAATAACCACTTGATGCTGAGACTGGAGGCCTGCGACCAACTGACGAGCAGTAATCGTGGGATGCCGCCTTGCGGAATTTTGCAAGAAACGATCTTGTCGCGGGGTAGTAACCCTATTTCGTCCCCTGTGACGTTCGGCAACATCCCCTGTAGACCTGTAGCGTGCCCATAATCTGCAAATTACGCTTGGTTGGGTGTTGACAGCATCCGCTACGTCGCGTTGAGTTCGTCCAGCTTGCAGCATACCAACAGCCCTTAACATCTCTTCGCGACTTAAATGACGACGTGACATGATGACTACAGTCACAAAAATGCACAAACCATACGTAAAAGACGTATTATTGATAATAAACGTCTTTACAATCAAAAAAAAAAATTTTATTTTGCCTCAGAGAAACTGCACAATCAAACACTTTTAAAAGTTTTCCCTCCATATTCGAAAATCATTACTTATTTAAATTTATTTTTAAATTTCGAACAACTCTGTAATCTACTTTATTCTATTTTTATTTATTTGCTGCCAGTTATTTGCAAAACAAGATTTACACGAAAATAAATAATTGGGGTCATCTTGTTCCCTAGACTTTGTTGAGGTGTTTACATATTCATGCATACAAATATTTGCACTGAGCGGGAATCGAACCCACGCCCCCTGCATAGCATTCGAATGCTCTACCGCTACGCCACAGAAAAAAATAGTTAGAGTATTTAAGTATACAAATTAGTAGTAATGTATGTCTTAATGATGACTTACATTAATTAGAACGGTAAGAAAGAAAAAATACATTTATAACAACATAAAGTAGGAACAATAATTGTTTTGTGGGTTATTTATACTGTAGATTGATGGCACTTGGTGGAATTTGTTATAACACATATTGATAACTCACTTGATATCGATAACCGGTCAGGTGTAATAAGCAATAAAGTGATGTGGAAAAGTACAAGTGAGTTATCAATATGTGTGTTTTGTGGGTATTCACACATAGAATAGCACAGAAAAAAAAACCGTGGAAGCCTAGTGGTATGGGTAATGGACTGCTGAGACGAGGTCTAGGGTTCCTAGGATCTAGGGTTTCGATCCCAGGTTTTACCATGGCACACATCAATGACTTTCGATGCTTTTCGAAGTTATGTGTGCATAATCGCAGGTTTATAAGTACCCGGTTAATGGCACTAGGCTCACCACCTATTACATTGGGACCTAAACATAAACTGGCGAAATGTGGGTGCTAGTACCTCTGCCTACCCCTTCGGGGATATAGGCGTGAGTTTATATGTTTTATGTTATGAATAACACACAACTGGGCCGCGCGGTGTCAGCTAGCAAGCGAGCTGTTGCTATGATTAGCGTAAGAAATAGCGATTTTCGTGATTACCTTTTTTGTAATCGATTCAAAGCATATTAGTCACTATTACGAAGTAACAAGAGGAAGATGAAACATCCCTTAACCAGGTGGACTGAAGATCTGTAAAAGGTAGATTAGACTAAATACGGAAAGCAGAGGATTGAATGCAGCTGTTGTGGTGTACATTGGGATAAACCGAAGTCCAGCAGTGAATTGAGTTTTTTTTTATACCACTTAGTTGGCAGACAAGCACACGGCCCACCTGATGGGAAGCGGTTACCGTGGCCTATGGACGTATGCAAAACCAGGGGTGTCACACTCGCGCTGCCGACCATGAAGAAACCTTCTGATGCCCCTCTTGAAGAACCCTATATTGTAGGCGCTTGGGAAAACCGCAGCAGGGAGGTCATTCCACAACTTGAGTGTGCGTGGGATGAAGTTTCTTTCATACCGCACAGTGCGCACCGTCTCAGGTCGCAATGTGTGAGGATGAATTCCCTGCCTATGGCGAGAGGTGCGATGATAGAATGCAAACAATTGAGATAGGCTAATGGATGATTCAAATCATTGGGCACTTACAAACAAATTATAAGCATATCATAATATGCAGTGCTACCAACCAAAACACAAGTACACTCTGTTGGTATAACCTTAATCGCTTAAGTAGTTCGGAGACTACATTTAAACTAACAAACATACAACAATAATACAGGATGAGTTATTTTTGTTCTCATAAATCTGCATTTTTAACACATTTTTGTAGGACACTATATTTTCGTCCATTTGAGCAGTCCGACTGGGGAAGTACCTCCGCCCTACAGAATACTGCGGTCATAATAACTTCGTGTTATGTTCCCAGAGGTGAGTAGGTGAGGTGAGCTGTCTGGGAAGATGGGGTGGGAAGACTAAAGGCTTGTCCTACTTTGTCTTCTACACTGACGGCACAGAAACTCTGTCCTTACAAGGTCGGCAGCGCGAGTTTGTCTCCTCTGGTGTTACACACGTCCATAGGCCACAGTTCCTTACAGGGAGCTCTGTCCACTGAGCTACTGAGTCGCGGCTTGATCGTTCGAAATTGTCCTAAACAACCATCTAAGGGGGAGGACGGGACGGTGGGAAAGTTATAGGTAGGTGAAAAAGATATATATTGATCGATGGACGATGTTCTAACGCTATAAAAGCTGGACGGACTAAATCTAATGGAGAAGGAATAAGGGGATCCGGATTGTGATGTAGATAATAATAACCTCTAATAGCAGCATGAGATGTATGTAACGGAAATAAATGGTAAATGTAATTTTTTTTTACTACTTAGGTGTCTGACAAGCACCTGATGGAAAGTGGTTACCGTGGCCTAAGGATGTGTGCAACACCAAGGAAGTCACACTCGTGCTGTCGACCCTGTAAGCACAAGTTTCTGTGCCATCAGTGTATAGGACAAAGCAGGACAAGCTTTTGGTCTGCCCACTGACAGTACAAAAACTCCAGTGAGCTCTGGCTACCCTACTCACCGCCGGGAACACAACACGAGGTTATTATGGCCGCGGTATTCTGTAAGGCGGAGGTACTTCCCCAGTCGGACTGCTCAATTGGACGGATATATCGTCGTGTCCTAACTCCTCTAACTATATATACAAATCGGGTTGCGAGTAATCGGTGAGGTTTCATACAAAAAAACACAACCTGTATATTTTACGATAGCCTGATGTCGTCGGTGTAGATGTCACAAGATGACAAGACTCACAAGCAACATTTTCAAGTTACAACTTATGTATGTACTTATGTTTGTCGCAAATTGAAGTGTTATTATTTGCTCTGTATTTAAGGTCGTGGTTCAATTATAACGTAAAGCGTTCTCGGTACAGTCGCCGTCGGAAATAGCTTAATATATTTCAAGTTTAGCACATTAGCTCTAAAACTTTTCATAAAATAGTGAACACAAAATTCTGTTTTGAAGATTGCAAAAATAAAAATATTTTACACTAGCTGTTGTCCGCTGATGTACCCGTTTTTGTCTTTTCCCATGCTCAAGTCCATCTCTGTACCAAATTCAATGAAAATCAGTCCAGTAGTATGGGCGTGAAAGCGTTACAGACAGACAAAGTTACTTTCTCATTTACATATATTTTTATACCACTTAAGAATTAGTAAGTATGTATTATTTATATATTAATTTCAGCATCATTTTCATAACAATTTGCCAGGTGCGTCTAAATTTCTTATTTTGGAGCCCGGGATCGGCTTATTCTGATTGGTATGTTAGTTATTCCATCCGGGAGTAACTGTCCTGTATCCGCAGATTAGCAGGTGAGGTTATCTTGGGTCTAAAGAGCTTGACGGACACACGCAAATTATGTAGGGATTTATTTCATGCTGTATGTTTTGTTAGAGTTCAGCAACTTCTGTGTGCGACTGTACCATTTCACAAGTGTCAAAGTGACGTGAACGACTGTCATTCTTGACATTTATCCGTCATATTAGTGATTTCCGTGTGTTCTTAGCGCAATATCAAGAGATTCATTGCCGCAAGTGTTTTGGGAGACCTTCGGTAGTAAATGTCGTTTTAGGTCAAAAAAATCGTATTTTTTTTATGTAAATCGACCTGCAGAGATCAATTCAGGGGTAAAATACGCAGCGTCGTCTTGTGATTCCCGTACGTCTATACAAATATAAATTGAGACTCACAAATGTACCTATGTGTAATATTATTTTTTCGAATTTTAGTTGTTTCGATTACCGGGTGTGGCAAGCGAATTTTCGAAAACCTTTGATTGTAGTTTTATTTATTTTAAAAAATAAGAGAATGTTTTTTATTTTTTGCCAATTTATGACAATTTATGATGTGTGTGTAACCTGATTTTTTTCTTCGCCAACATGCAACGAATTCCACTTGGTTTCCGGCAGAGTAGAATTGGGCCACCCATCTCTTCCCATGCGGTGTTGTACAAGGGGAATAACGGATAGGGCTGCTTAACATCAGACAGTCCAGACTCCGCCTCAGATAGTGCCCGGAATACCGTAATAGGCTCACTTCTTATTAAGTGGGAGTTCAAATTCAAAAATTCATATTCATTTATTTGCAGAAATGTTGTCATTTGGGACTGAAGTGGACAATGATTGATGAAATCTGGGTATTAATTTACCTCTGCCTAACTCTCAGGAGATAAAGGTGTGATTATTATGTATGTGTGTTTGTATAAAATTCGTAAAAATACAATAATTTTTCCATCAATATGCAAATAAACAAATCAACTTACCAATAAAGACATTTCGGAGTTCTTCGGCATCATGGTGACGTCACCGGGCCGCACGCCGGGCCCGCAGTACGGGAGTGAAGGCCCGCGGTTAGGGACCCGCGCAGGCGCATGCAGGGCCAAGAGCGCGGCGTGTAGACGCGCACGCGCAACGCTTATGCCATCCGCGCCTCGGACAGCCGCCTCTACTACCTCGCCTACGTCTTTCTCCCATCTGGTAATAAAATTTGGAGAAAGCATATCAACAAATACAAAAAAAAATCAACAGTGGATTTAGGGACATATTAAATAAAGGTTAAAATAATTTATAAGTGAATTCTAATGGACAACATTCATATAACTTCCTGGGGCATCCGGTAACCTGATGGATGAAAGAGTCCGCATAAATCCACCAAGGGATCCCATCCACAGGTAATCGAAGTAAAGGACCAAGTGGAGGGAGCTGAAGATATGTTCTTCGCCTTTATCGTAGCTTTTAGCGCAGCTTTATCAATCTTACCGGAATACTTGGGATATTCCGGTGAAAATAATCTAAAGATAATTACGTATTTCCATTATTATATTATTATTAATTACACTTCTAAATTTAAATTTATTATTAACTAGCATATTTTAAAACCATAACCCCTTTGAACCCGTATTTTTTTTAGACATCAAATATTTTATGGAAATCTGCCTGATTTGTTGATATTTATAACCACTGCTCCGCTCCTTTAAGTAGTAGCGCGATGATATATAGTTTCAAACCTTTGTCAATAAACGGACTATTAAACAGAAAAATAATTTTTCAATTCGAAGTAATCGTGTTTGAAATAAGCGCGTTCAAACAAACTTACGTAACTTCGTTTTTTCACATAATACGATATAAGTATAGATTTAAAAAAACTACTTATTGTCTCTACATTATACAATACAATACTATATGTACAATGCTATTGTATGGTAATAAATAAATAAAAAATAAATAAATAAAAACTAGTGAGTAAGTTACTGTTTAGCCGATAGTAATTGTTTTTATTATTTATATCCATAATAAAAACAATTCAATTTTAAATCGCAATGGAAACCGTTAAAGATCATTTTTTTTCAACTTCTTTTTATCTAGGACACGTCAATTAGACTTCGCCTCGCCTGATGGTAAGCTGAAGACTCAGCGCTCGACAGCCTCATCATATGCTTTTTCACACGTGAGCTGGTAATGAATCCAGGCCTCAATGGTGCGACAGAGGAAAGAGTGTCCGAACCGCTTGGTTCTTGATCGGATATTCTGCACCATATGCGGGTGACATCTAAACCCTGCACGTGTTGTCCTGTGTAGGAAAGTGGAAGGTGGAACTAATTGGAAAAGCTCATCAGAACATTCACCAGTTTAATTGACGTGTCCTATATAAAAAAACTGCTATCCCTATTCTGACTCAGATACAAACCTGCATACTCCTAAACACGATCGTATGTCGTCCTTGATGCTCCTGCTGAGGGTGCAGACGGGGCTGGTGTCGGAGTCAGAGGTGGTGTGAGATCCATCGTGCTTGTCCGAGACGCTGTGGCGCGACTCGAACTCCTCGCTCTTTGGTAAGTGGGGGGACACCCGGCCGTGGCTGCCGCCGCCACTGCCGTATCCTGGTGGAAACACAAAAATGTGAGATTAAAAAAACATACGGAGCAATTTTTGAGGAGAGAGAAGTGTGAAACTAAGTAACAAGCGGATTGTATCGTCGGCGTCGTGACGTCTTCAGAATGGGCGGAGTCTGGGCGTAGCCGATTCTGACGTGACGTGACGCGTTCGGTGACGGTTCGAAGTCTTGATGATGCGAGTTCTATGATTTTTGTTCACCCAAAAGGTTTTTCTGTATCTCTCTTTGAGGTAAAAAGTTCAACAAGTTCAAGTTCAATGTTCCTAAATAATTAGGCTTTCACTTCAAAAACGGCTAAATGGATCTAGGTCTTTGGTATGGAGATTTTTTTTTATCCCACCTAGGTCTCAGCCAAGCACACGGTTCACTTGATGGAAAATGGTTTACGTGGCTTATGGGCGTGTGCAACACCACGGTAGTTAGACCACTTTTATTCTGGCAGGTTGCAGATACTACTACTTTACGCAGGCAGAATCACGGACTGCAGCTAGCAAATAAGAATTGCAGCAAACCTGAGGATGTGGAGGGTGCACGTCGAGGTGTTCGCGGCGGCTCCGGCTCTGGCACCTCCTCCAGCGAGTCCACATTAATCACTACCTCTTGCTCTTCCTCCTCTGTATACAGAGGATTTGACCTGCGGACAGGAAAACAAACTGTAAAAAAGCTATAGGTACCAGAAAGGCAACAAAATAAAGACTTAATTGCCAAGATGCCTGTCTGTACGCATGGAATAAATACAAAATATTGCGAGGGACCACTACAACTCGCGAGGGATATGCCAGAGGCTACCTCACCCTCGGTAACAGATAGCCCAAGACGGCCGTGCGGTTTTAGTCGGTTCGAGCCCGACAGAACCACCCCGTTGGCCTCGGCGGGGAGTATCCGAGTGGATTTCCGAAGACCACTTAACTGACCGGGATTAGCTACTACTACTGACCGGTATAAAGTGCAACTTTTGTTGCTTTTGGTATTGTTGTACAAAAAGGGTCAAAATTCATGAATACTATGCATGCAATTTTGCAACATATTGGCCGACGTATTGTGGAATAGATTGACAAGTTTATGGAATTTGACGTATGTGTATGACAGTCGTCAACACAATTGGTCATACCTAAACGTCAAAGTCTCGCCATTCATTGGCGACATATTGTAGAAATGAATGACAATTTTATGAGACATTTATCATTCAATTTACAATACGCCAGCCAATGAATTATCACTATTCTAGAGGGGCTGTTCCAAATTCGAAATTTAAAATTAATTAATCTATTGGAGTCCGGTACTGACCTTGGATCGAGTTATTTAACCCACAGATGTTCTCGGCAGAACGCTACTATAAACCAAGATTGGTTAGGGAAGCGATTGAAGTCAAAAAGTATAAAAATTTCAATTGTGAGGATGGATTTCAACTGCCAAACGTCTGGCATCCAGTGGTCCGTCTTCGCACAAACAACCGGGAACAAGCCAAGATAAAATTGCGAGTGGATACAGTAAGCATCGTGTGTCGTGAATCTGATCGAGACCTGATTCAAGTTTGTGATGAGAGTGAAACCAGTGGTAGTGCAGATACGCGTAGTAATAGAACTCAAAATAGTAGATCGACATATTTACTCTTATAAAACTTATTCGCTGTTCACCGTCAATACTTCAGTTTCTTCGTGATTATTGTGCTTGCAACAGCGCCGAAATATCGGAAACTCAGAACCAATACTTTTACGGTAAATATCCCGATAACTTTAATAGCTTGTATCACGCTGTATATATTTCAAATATACATATCTAAGTTATTATTCAATTATTTATAATTAATTTATCATTACACTCAGGAAATCATATCTCTTTACTTTTTCTCTTCATTCAATCTCAGTTGCATCCTAAACTTGCACTTTAGAGACCGGAATCCATTCTCCTACTCCTTTCCATGATTTTCATGGTTGAGTTTTTACAGGATCGACCTGTCTTCTATCTGACCTATTAATCCGAATGGAAAGTCTGTACCAGTGCTCTCCCGAAGATCTTGATGTGGTACAATAAATTCTGTTGCATTATTTCCTATATACAGACATTTTTGATACAAGCTTCTCGAGGCATTCCAACATTACGTCACAATTAGAATCAATATGTAATACGTACTGTGAATACCAAACATTGCAAGTCATCGACCTGACCTTGTGGCCTAATCAAAAAGAAACTTTAATCCCTTGCAATATGTCTGTTTTTCGATTACATAATTATAATGCTGAGGTCAAATATGAATCAGAATTATTCCTGGATGTGTCCTGATAACTTTTATTGTGTTGCCGATTTCTCGGTAGTTGCATTTCCTTTATGTATATTTTATTGTGAGTGTCCAATTTGAAATTCTAACGGTACTTATTTATAACAGTTTCAGAGTATGATATTTAGAATTCTTCGAAAGATAAAATTCGTAATGAGGTCATCTGACAAAGAACTAAAGTTATCGACATAGCTCGCAGAATAAACAGGCTGGACTGGCTGGCTGGCAGTGGGTGCCACGTCAGAGGACTGATGGCCATTGTAGCAAGCGAGTCCTAGAGAGAGACCGCGAGAAAGCAAACGGCCTAATGGACTAACGACCTGAAAAATGTGGCTGGTGCAGAGGCCTAAGTAAAGCAGTGCACTGCGATAAGGCAAGTAATTGATTGATTGATACCGCTTCATGGTGACTGCCATCTGCCTAGTGATGATGATGATGAAAAGTTGGAAGGCTTACCTGAGTAGGGGCGGCGGCATTTCATCGAGAGCGCGCAGCGGGTGGGGCGGGGGCGGCGCAGGAGTGGCGCGCCTGCCGCCGCACGCGCACCCTCCCACCGGATCGCACTCGCTGCGCCCTCCACCCTGCAACACAAGAAACATCTGTAAGTATTACTATTTGTTAAGGCATCTATCTTAGCATCGAGAGGTCCTAGGTTCGAATCTTGGCCTATGCACTACCGGTGTAAGCCCACTCCTAATAAAAGCACTTTGGCAATTGCGATCAGCTTTCCAATCTAACTGCAAAGCGGCTAGAACTCGTTATATTTTTTTTATACCACTTAGGTGGCAGTCCCACACGTCCCACCTGATGGTAAGTGGTTACCGTGGCCTATGGACATGTATAACACCAGAGGAGTCACACTCGCCGACCCTGTAAGCACAGAGTTTCTGTGCCGTCAGTGTAGTTGCTTTGTAGCAGGGCAAGCCTTTAGTGTTCCCACTGGCAGTACAGACTCTCCAGTGAGCTCTGGCTACCCTACTCACCGTTGGGAACATAACATGAAGTTATTATGGCGGCGGTATTCTGTAGGCCAGAGGTACTTCCCCAGTAGGACTGCTCAATTGGACAGAAATACCTTCTAAAAAAATGTCCGTGAAGTGACTGCCATCTGACATCCAGAACCCATTGGTGACATCGAACTTCTGTAGTTTTAGGGCTTCAACGACCCGTAACGACTGCCATAGATGTTTGTATGGCACCCGAGACCGACGGCTGGCGGCTTAAAGTGCTCTCCTAGATGCTGTCTTTTAAAAATGGTCACCGATCCTAAAACCAACCTGGCTAGTGTTGCTTAACCTTGCAATGTTTTAACCTAATTGGTTACCGCTTAGTCATTAGTCTCGTCTGTACTAATATTATAAAGCTGAAGAGTTTGTTTGAAAGAAAAAAATACATTTATTTACAAACACAACGCATATTATTTATTTTATTTATTTATTTTTATTCTTTATGCACGATGTACATTGGCGGACTTAATGCCGTAGGCATTCTCTGCCAGTCTACCATTGGGTGGTGCAGAGCTAGTACGTGGTAGGCGCATATTAATGAGGGATAAGTCAGGTTCAATAAATCGATTTGATTGCTCGATAGCACGTAGATGATACTATAGATTAATTACATACACTTACATAAACATTACATATACTTCCATACCATAAATCATACATATCTGATTAATATACGTATATAACATAAATACCATATTATATTAATATATATAAATATACATGAGTGGTAAAAACATTATTGTTGAGCCGATAACTCTGCCAATTCCGTGGTGATCAACTGCCGTACCCTGGACTTGGACACATCGCGGCTTGTGCTCTTCCTGATCTCCTGAGGAAGTGCATTCCACAGACGAACGGCCTCAACAAAGAACGAAGAGCCTAAAAAGTTAGTTCTATGAGTTGGGAATGCAAGGAGCCACCTTGTAGATATACACAAATTAAAATAAAACAAAAGAAAGTGGTTAAGGAGTGGGCCTTGCGATCCAGAGGTCCCGGGTTCGATGCCTGGCCATTACACTACCGACGTAAACCTACTCCTAAAACAAGCAAATTAGCTTAGCTGGAGAGGTTAGAGGTAATATTAGTAATTTCGGCTGCTAATATTCTTTTTAGCTGAGTGGTTACCAGCAGCGTAAAATTTGGACCACTCCATCTCTTCCCATGCGGTGTCGTACAAGGCGACTAAGGGATAGGGCTGTTTAACATCAGACAGATATATACAGCCCAGACTCAGCCTCAGATTCATGGCTCGAGGCAACAAAAGTGCCCGGAAAACGGCAATAGGCTCACCCCCTATTACGTGGGACCGAATACAATGATGGTGAAATGTGAGTGTTAATTCACCTCTGCCTAACCCTCCGAGGATAAAGGCGTGATTATATATATGTATGTAATATTCTTTTTAATTAAAAAAAAAATCTCTGAACCCGACTTAACCACTAAGCTACGAAAGAGTTTAAAATCCTTAAACTATTAGGTATCTAGTTTGTTTGGTTAAACTCGCTAATCTCAGAAACTACAGGCCTGTTTATCGAGGTATCATTCTATAACATCACGCTACTACCTAGAGCAGCGGAAGCATACCTAAATGTCACTAATCCGGCAGTTTCCCATACGGCAGATGACCTCTGTGGTGCAGCGGTAACGACTACTACCTAAGTCAGAAGTCACGGGCTCGATTCTCTAATAATGCTAATATTTATATGCACAATTATGTATACTTGCATTGATCTGTGTGTTTCTAGTAATATAAATAAGTAGGTATTTACAAAAAAAAATATGTTTATCTGAATATCTAATCTAGATCCCATAACACAAGCTAATTAAACAGGACTTACTTTTGGTATAGAATGTGCTGTTTTTATATTTGTAACGTGAATTGGGTTCACCTCGCCTTATGATAAGCTGAAGGTAAAACTGTAGAATGTCGTAGAATATTTATTTATTTATAGAGTATTTTTATTTATATAGAGATATTTAAGGCTATGTATGTGTATATATAGAGAAATAGCCGCCGTTTCCCGTCAGAGTAGGACCACCCCATCTCTTCCCATGCGGCGTCGTACAAGGTGACTAAGGGATAGGGCTGTTTAACATCAGTCCGATATATACAACCCAGACTTAGCCTCAGATGAATGGCTTGAGTCAACAATAGTGCCCGGAAGACCGCAATAGGCTCACCTCCTATTACGTGGGACCGTATTTAATGATCGGTGGAATGTGTGATTATACACACTCAAGCTGTGGGATGACCTCACTGCTGCGGTTTTCCCAAGCACCTACAATATGGGGTTCTTCAAGAGGTTCATCAGAAGGTTTCTTCAAGGTCGGCAGCGCAAGTGTAACACCCTTGGTGTTGCATACGTCCATAGGCCACGGTAACCACTGCCGATCAGGTGGGTCGTGTGCTTATCTGCCACCTTAAGTGGTATAGAAAAAAATGTATGTATTTATAAATACATACAGATATACTTTCAAAAAATAGACTTACTCCTAGCCTGTACCATTTTACATAGTATTGTTATTCTATAGTACCTTGTTAAAATTGAACTCGGAGAGATTCTACAAAAACTTACGATTCTAATGAATGAACGCCAAACTAAAATAGATTATAATCTTCAAATCGTATCCGGTTACCATTCATAAAACACTAAGAAATACCAAAAACAAAAGCCCTCTAATGAATTCAATTTCACATGACCCCTGTGAAATATCTCCGCGATCTGACGCTTATGGGCGCTGGTAGCCAAGGCTCAGTGCGGCCGATCTGATAGGCCTCACTTACATAATAATAGACAAAGGAGGCGCATTCATTGTTTCTATACCGCACTTCGTGATAGCATCTCTTGGCATAGAAGATAAAATAGACGAGGTTTGCAGAGCGGTCAGAAGTTTGTTATAGTTTAAACCAGAAAGTAGGTCAAATGAAATGAGCTTGCGTTTCTAGCTTCTAAATTCACACATAAATGGGAAAAACCTGTGGGAAATAAAATCTAGTGTAACAAATGCTATTCATCTCTTTTTTTTCCGCTTATGTGGAATCAATAGTAGGGATAAAATGTAGGTAAATCTATTTCTATACAAAAATTTCGTTTTGATTCGTTCAGTCGTTCGAGTGTGATTAAGTAACAAACATCCAAAAATCTTCACAGAACATTAACTTAAAATTAGCAAGAAGTAGGATTATCATTATAACAATAATAATAATGCACAATCGTACATTACAAATGAGCAGCTACACAAAGACCTCAAAGTTGATACGGTTGAACACCAAATAAAAACATCAACAGGATCTTATGCGAAACGTTTCGAAAAACACCATTAAACAGTGTAGGAGGTAGGACACGGCGGTATTTCCTCCCTATTGAGCAGTCCGACTGGGGAAGTACCTCCGCCCTACAGAATACCGCGGTTATAATAACTTCGTGTTGTGTTCCCAGTGGTGAGTAGGGTAGCCAGAGCTCACTGGAGAATTTGTGCTGTCAGTGGGATAACTAAAGGCTTGTCCTGCTTTGTTCTCTACACTGACGGCACAGAAACTCTGCCTTCACAGGATTGGCAGCGCGACTGTGGCTTCTCTGGTGTTACACACTTCCATAGGCCACGGTAACCACTTTCCATCAGGTGGACCGTGTGCTTGTCTGCCACCTAAGAGGTATAAAAAAAAACAACCTCGCCTCAAACTTAATGCAGGCAGATACTGGATTCGTGAGACTTAAAAGGAAAACGACTAAAGATATGAAGAAGAAACGGCCGCCAGTCAATGGACTGACAGCCTCACAAGATAAGCCTATATTGACCACGTGCTAAATGTCTACGAGACAGTATTGCACCGAAGAGGGATAAAAACAATAATAAAATATACAAAAAAAAATATAGTTATTGTCTCTCTTGCTTCCCTTACAAAAGTATTTAAATAACCTTTTTTTGACAATCTACTTAAATATCAAATGCACCTAGTTTATCTTGAATGATCTCACACAATATCTCTCACGAAATACACTTTAGTTAATCTTGAATGAAATGCATAAACCGACACACACATGACCAGATTTTTTTTACTATCTGATACGTTCGTAGGCAGAAACTGTGTTGACGATTGACGTTGTATGTGTACCATCTATATCATCCGGTTTTTTATTCTCTTATCTTCATACAAATCACATTATATTTGCATTTGTATTATGCATGAAGCTCGGAAGTTCGTCTTTCATTGTTTTTTCACAATACCTTTGAAGATTTGCTTAATGAGGAGCAGATCAGATAGGCAGTGAACACACACTCTGTGTTGGTTTTATTTGAGTAGGCGCCTTTGATTTATAAGGTTATAGCTTTTAATGCAGTTATTTTAATTGGTGGTGCAGTCGTAGACAGTGCGGCTGCTAATTATGACGTTCTAGGTTCGATATCCGCGTCGTGGATAGGTTTTTTGGGGTTTATTTTGGGAAATTCTCTGTGGTATCAGTGCGTCTTTTATATATGTCAGGTTGACGTTGCACCCTATAACATAATTTCCATGACTTAACGAAATGCTTTTTTTAATGAACTTTTTGGTGTTTAAAGGGTTTTGACGGCCTCTGTGGCGTAGCGGTAGAACGTTTGAATGCTACGTAGGAGGCGCGGGTTCTATTCCCGCTCAGTGTAAATATTTGTATGCATGAATAATGTATATTTGCATTGGTCTGGGTATTTCTACGTATGATGTGTATGTATTTACAAAAAAAATTGTATGTTTATTCGCATTCTAGATTGTATAACACAAGCTAGTTAAACTATGCTTACCATGGGTCTAGATAGTGTTGTGTAGAATATTGTAGAGTATTTAATATTAATTAATATAGCATGTTTTATAGTCGACAGTAAAAATAATGAAAGTAAAAAAAAAAAAGATTGTAACCTGAAAATTAATTCTTCCTTTTTTAACAGCTTTAAATAAATGCTAGGACCGATGCACTTTGCCCCACTTTTGCACACGCCCAAACTTGTCTTTTATATCACTTAGGTAAAACATGAGCTAAGCAATCTTGCCACCACAAAATTAGTCCACATGTGGAGCCATTAATATTTAATCTGCGCCCAAGGCATAAACTATGGACAGCTATTTTTTTAAACCTGACAAGCATTTCATAAATGGAACGCATCTGTCAACTGTCAGCTGTCTCGCAAATTGGGACAGTCGCGTAGAAAAGTCGTTGATCACGATTTAAACAACAATTAAACAATAATTGTCGTTTAAAACGGATGTTAATTTGCGAGATCAACTAGGCAGATCGCCCTCGTTCCACTTGCCCCTAGCGTGGAAATACAGTATTAAGTAACATTACATTACAATAATAATATACTGTTAAGAAATTACTACAAAGTACAATGCTAGGTAGTGAATTATGTGTCTATTATGTGTATTTTACTTTGATTGCAAGATAGGGAATATTATTTTGTGTAAATAATTAAATACAGTGGTAATTGAAGTACAATTTATCAGTCATATAGAAGTTATTGTGAGGTTAAATAATTTGACTAAGTACCTACATATTGATACCAGACCTTTGGTTCTATTAAAATAGAACCTATCGTCTATTGAGTTCGTTTCCACTACAACGGCACTTTTAAAATCCATTATTATAAAATCAGAAATTGAATCAAAACCTATCGCAGACGCAGACCAACATTCGCTCCTGTAGCAGGCAGGCGATTCTAATTACTGTACACTCGAAATGCAGCACGAACTCGCGCCCCATAAAAGCCGTCTAAGCCAAACCAAAAATACGATAATAAGGCGTAAGCAAACCCTGCTTAAAGAGGTGAAAGCCTCGGATACTCCTCAGCAAGCGGGAGGTAAAAGGGATAAATAGGCATACCTAAAAAGAGATAAAGAAGTTTTTTACTGAATATTTTCTCCAAATTTTGGATCATTTGCGTCAATAGAAATCTACTTAAATATGTGTACAAAGTAACTATTGCTACAATAAATAACAAAGATTTACAAACAAACGATATGTTACAATAACATCACAATCTACGAATATGAAAATTACAACAGGACGGCCACTCTTCACCGTCTGTGATTGTTATCATGTACTAATGGAGAGCTCCTTTTATAAAAACTTCTTTATTTAGTGTAAAATTCGGTAATATGTAACTTGCTTTAACATTTACTTGCACTTATCTGCTTATTCTTTTTTTTGGAAACTCATCAATCAAAAATTTTAATAGCAATCAGTAAGCCCACCCAGTGTTTATCATGAAGCTAGTTAATTGTTTAATCTGCTAATGGCTTTGTTCTATCCAAATATCCGTAACTTATATCTTCATATCAACTTGAATCATCAGTCTATTTACTGATTAATTGGGCCATGAGTGCTTTATATAATGGCGGAATACCTACTCATCTACTGTATGCAAACACTGCAGTAAGTTCATCTGTCTTATGTATTTTTTCTATAATGTCTCTTCTTTTGTTTCTATAATGTGTTGGCTTTTAGTCTGTAGTTTTGTTCGCTTTTGATATACCTTCCTCATCAGTGGCTTCAAAGGTAATCCAAAGAAGTTTCTTAGCGATATTTTGCAATTTAGCTAGCACAAAACTAATAAAATTATCGATTTAAAGATTTTTAACTTATTACACTTCAAGGATAATTTTTAAACCCTTTGTGAACTCTCCGACAATCCCAACACCGGCTAGATACTCTGGGATTGTGTTCTTGAAATTTGCTTAAACGACAGGATTCATTTTGGTAGGTAATTGGATATACTAATAACGACCGTTGCAACCTTACAATAAAGTGCAATCTGCAGTGCATGTCCGAGATATTTGATCAAGAGAAGCTTATGTACTCTTATAGATCTTGTTAAATCGATCAATTTGCAGCTGCTGGAGGTGTAAGCTTTTGCCAATGTGCGCTATAGCACCCGGTCCTCCACCTTCCGTATTCAATTATTCCAGCTACCTTTTCCAGGGCCTCATTGCATCTGGAGCATTCCACCGTTTGTGTTCTGTTTCTCGGTGCGGTAGCGCGGTCTACGACTTCTTCGCTGCAATCGTCATCAGTCCTTCGGCAAATGCGGCCAGTCCATCGCCATTTCAGCATGCTTATTCTGCGAACTAGTTATGTTGGAAACTTTAGTCTATTTTCGAATGACATCGACACCGCAAACTCTAAGCGTAGCTTGTATTTAGCGCACTGCTAGTGATAAATAATGACAGATAGAACGCAGTAGTGGAATTTTTGTGGATATTTTTATTATTGATGAACCATCATTGACAACGGCAAGGGCTATGCATCTGTTTTGTTCAGGGGAGATAATGCTATTCGTTTAGTTAAAGTTCTGCTTAAGTGGAAATGGTATAGAGCCGCTTAGTTTCTTCAGCACTCCCTCTGATAACCCCAGAGACTTTAGAAAAACCGTTTTCTCCGACCTCTCTCTAAACTATTTGCAAATTCCTTCAAGGGGGATTTGGACTGGCTCAATTTTTTTTTTAATATGTTCTTTTTTATCACCATGCAAAACAAAACACAAGCCCCACTTCTTGTGTTTTATTTGTCCAACTTCTTGTGATTTCACTGATGCAAGTGCCGCCATTGAAGTACAGTTCAATTGTAGTGTGATCTTTTAGATTATTGGGAGTGGTTAAAATAATTAAATATCCACGATACGAAATCAATTTAAGAATAAGTAAGCAACAAAGTCTATATTTAACTTCCCTCTGAGAGTGTGAGTAAAAATAATATTGTACTAAATAATTAATAAAAGTGAATAAATAATTTGATTTCTGGTGCGATGACTACTTATATTGACTTCTCACCTCCTGTAAATATACAGCCTTGGTCTATGATGCGCAATATTATTTTTCTTAATAAAATAAGGTCAGCAACATCGATTATTTAATATAATTAATTGTTTTGAACTGATTGACCAATCGTACCACAGTACACATTCCATAAAGAAACGATTGCGAAATAAATCTACAAATACAAGCTCGTTAAAAATAATGTTTTGTTTGAGAAATATTAATAACTATTTCGATATGACTGCTAACATCATTAATTAATCAATACACTAAATATATATCCTTCACAAATAATGAAGAATCGGTAGTAGCGTAATGGCTTCAACGTCAAACTTGCAGTGAACAGGGTGTGAGTTCAAACCACATTCAATGAAATACCTTCAACGCATGGGTTTGTGCATTTCTATGAGTACTATGTAAATATGTATTCACAATCAATCAATCAATCAGCCCACTGCAGTCCACTGCTGGACATAGGCCTCTCCCAATGTGCGCCATTTTCTCCGATCCTCCGCCTTCCGTATCCAGTCTGTCCCAGCCACCTTTTTCAGGTCGTCAGTCCATCTGGCTAGGGGGCGTCCTACCTTTCGTTTACCTTCACAATTTTCACAAAAAAGAATGTAATAAAAGTAGGTAATTTAGATAAAAATACAACGTTCTGTTAAAATGTATAACTTATGCGACCACAAACACATACGAGATGTACTTTCAGAAGTACCTATATTGTGAATTGACTCTTTGGTTGATTTGGGCCCTATTGACACGACACCAATTTGACTTTGGGGCCCAAGCCAACCTCGCGTACTTGTTGGACACCAGACTCGAATTTGAAAAAATTGGATGCCACTGACTGAGAATGATTATGAAATTAAAAAAATAATTTTGGTTTTTCGAAATATTACAACTTCATAACATCACTATATTGTGACATTAGGTAATAAAATAATAATCATTCGAACAAATATTCGAATGAACAATCGATGATAATTGAGATGTTCCATTTTTATCTGTGGCTCCTATCGATAATATAATCAAACGAGAGGTGTTATACGATTATAAATCGATTCGTGATCGGACAAATGCCATTAGTGCGTGACTGTACGTTTTGAAATACAATACGTTGGGTAATGTATTTGTTACAGTATCGAATTTAAATAAATATCCGTCTTGTAACGATATTAAGTGATTGTCAGGTTAAATAAAAACTTTCTTTTTACAATGTTTTAGCAGAATAATAACTGATATTCTGGATTAATTAACTACACCAACCAAAATAGAATTTTGAAGGAGGTATGACACGACGTTATTCCCGTCCCATTTGAGCAGTCGGACTGGGGAAATACCTCCAGCCTACAAAATACCACGATTATAATAACCTCATGTTGTATCCCCAGCGGCGGTGAGTAGGGTAGCCAGAGCTCACTGGAGAGTCTGTGCTGTCAGTGGGAAGACCAAAGGCTTGTCCTGATAGTGTCTTCTGCACTGACGGCACAATAACTTTCCTTTTTTACAGGGTCGGCAGCGCGAGTACCCTCCTCTGGTGTTACACACGTCCGTAGGTCACAGTAACCACTTTCCACCTGGTGGGCCGTGTGCTTGACTGCCACCTAAGTGGTATAAAACAAATAAAAAAGGAGGAGAACGTTGATCTCCGGTTTCGACATCCAAGCTTTGGATGCAATTGCAAATAATTAGAAATAGAATTAAAACCTCCATCATGGAGGATTGTTTTTCGGTACCGATACAGATCTTCTGGGCCCAAGGTAACCTGCTGATTAGGGGAAGGCGCTAGGTATGGCGTAGGCCGTGTGCTTATCTGCCACCTAAGTGGTATAAAAAAAAGGTCTTGAAACCGACAGTCCCTCCCATACAAGCCGCATAAAGATAACCAAAAGGAGGAGAAGGAATTAGTGAACGCCAATTCATAGGTAAACGTCTCGAATACAACGGTGAAGATGAGTTTTAAAGACTACCTACTTCTTGTTCAAGGTTGATAAAATTCACGAACAACAAGTAAAACCTCATCGCAATTTGATGCCTTGATTACGGTGTACCGAGTGGAAAGGCGAGACAGTGCATTCGGCCGAGTGCTCGGTAACGTGTGTGAACATAGCGTCCAGTTCTTCGCACGTACAAAGTACTCGGCCGAGTGCAACTCATAACCAAAAGAAATACAAGGGTACAGACAAATCTTTAATGGACCTTATTATTTATAATTCTGACATTCACCGCAGGCTCGAATTGGGCCCGAAGTGATATAATCAGTTCAATTTGAACACACAATATTTCATATTAATGTATTAAGTAAGGACATCGGCGCCATCTCACAGCCTATTACAACGTATTTATGACCATTACCGATTGTAGATTGTGCGCGAATGTACTTTATATCTTTTTAAACAAGCTGTTATGAAGCTTGTGCAACACGTAATATTAAGGTATAGGTATACGAGTACTTACATTAATAAAAAAAAACGTAGCAATTCGAAATTTGAATTTTTAGTCCTCAGAGCGAACAACTTACCTAACCCTTTTTTTCCCTCGTGTGAAAATTGTAATGGCTTGTAATGGCCCCTGCTGTGCGGTCCACAGCAGAAGATGGCCTGCTGGATCATAAGGGGGTACCGCACGATATCGTTCGACGCTGCGAGTCTCCTCGCCGGATCGCCACCATGGATCCTGGAAGCGAGATCCCTTTCGGCGTTATACTTCCGAAAGGCGGCGCGGGAGCGGGGTCACGATCCCAAGCCCGAAGATATTCGGGCCGTGAGATCCCGGCTCCACAGGGACTTGGTGGCGGAATGGGAGCTACGACCAAGCACAAGGCGCGCCGTAGTAGCGGCGGTAAGACCCATCATGGGGGAGTGGCTAGAGTGGCCACACGGCAGCGCCACCGTCTGACGCAGATGATCACCGAGCACGGGTGCTTCGGGAAGTTTCTGCATCGGATGAAGAAAGAGCCAACGTCCGAGTGCCATCACTGCGACGCGAGCGAGGACTCGGGGTCGCACACGCTCACCGAGTGTCCGGCGTGAGAGACTCCGAGTCGGGAGCTGGTGGCGGCCCTGGAAGTGAGAGTTCTCACGCTCTCCACCTCGCTCGAGGCGATGGTTCACTGCGCGGATGCGTGGAAGGCCGGTGCCTCCTTCTTCGAGCAAGTAATGCTCCTGAAGGAGGAGGCGTGGCGGGAGCGACAGCGGGAGCGACGAAGGATCGCAAGCTAGGGCAGCTTAGCTTACGAAGGCAACTCGGGCATCAGAGGTCGATGAATGACCTTCGCCCCCCATGAGCGCAGGCCTGGGGGTGACGGGTGGAGCCGCCTATCACCCAGACAGAAGCAGGTCACGGCGGCCGCGCGCCTGTCACGCCTCCCCATTTCCGGGGACGAGTCGGGGACCCTGTGGTCCCCACACCTGAGAAGAGGGCCAGATCGAAAGAGATGGCCTTGGGTCGGCCGGAGTGCGAGGAATATGCCTGTTAATTGCCTTCGGCAACCAAAAATGACCCACAGGCGGCGTGCGTTTTGGTCGGTTCGAGTCCGACATAATCTCTTCCACCGGCTACGGTGCGGGGGTAACCGTGGGGAATTTGCGCTCGTAAAAAAAATGGTTTCATCTCATGTGCGGCTATGTCGATATCGAAACAACTGAAACCTTCTTTAGATAGAATATACCTTTTTTTATTGTGCGTAAAATCCCGAATAAACCGATGCTGGTCGGGGAAGTCATGTCAGACTTGAGTGGACTAAAACGCACGCCGTCCCCCCCGGCCAACCTACGGCCATCTCATTGAAGCTGGCCCGGGATTGTCTAGCCCCCAGGTGAGACCCCGACCGTCTAAGGCGCTAACATTGGCGACTGCAATGTATAATTTGAGGTAAAATATCCTATAGAAAAGCTATATATAAATAAGCGGAACCATGAAGTGCCACAACCCTGTGCCTACTTCTGCTAGACTGCACCGCAGGCGCTTATCAAAAAGTGGGTTAACTCACACCTCCAATCTACAGAATTCTATATATTCAGACAGGGGATCAAGTCTTGTACGGAACTCTTCGTGAGCAAATCCAACACGTCTTACGAGTTTTTTTTTAAATGCACAGATGTACTCATCCAAACATCCTACGTACATAATTTGTTATGAAACTGTAAATGCATGTCTATTTATTTGTTCGAGCATTACACGAAAGGTAAAAGACCGATTTTTATGCAAAAAAATACGATAAGATTCATGAATTGATACATATTTTATTTCGACACGAAGTTTGAAGGAAGGAAGTAATATATAATGCATTTACACATTATAAAACGCTGTACTGTTTTTTTTGCAGATGTTTACCACTTAAACGATTTGATTATTATATTATATCTTATTTAAATAACAGAAATCAGTGATATAATAATTTTTATACCACTTAGGTGGCAGACAAGCACACGGCCCACCTGTGTGCGAGTGTGCCTTCTCTGGTGTTACACACGTCCATAGGCCACGGTAACCACTTTCCATCAGGTGGGCCGTGTGCTTGTCTACCACCTAAGTGGTATAAAAAAAATTGAATTCGGTCCCGAATTCGGTCCCACGTAATAGGCGTGAGCCTATTGCCGTCTTCCGAGCACTAGTGTTGATTCAAGCCGCATGGCTTGAATCAACAAGACAGACATCTGAGGCTGAGTCTAGGCTGTATATACTGATGTTAAACAGCCCTATCCCTTAGTCGGCTTGTATGTACGACACCGCATAGGAAGAGATGGGGTGGATTAAATTCTACTCTGCCAGGAACCACTTAAGTCATCAGGAACAGAAAAATAGTAAATTGTATCAAGCAATACCATTACGCGAGAAAAAAACCGATCCCGCGCAAAGAAAATCTGCATGTAAGGTATGCTTAACAATATCAAAATTCATATTCCATTTAATAAATTCATACAAAGTTAACAATCAACAATAATGGCGATATTATTGTAATCTGAGAAAAAAATCTAGTCATTTCGTTGCCAGCTACCATGACTTTTATCTGTCAGTAACATCTGAATTATACAACCTGCAAACATAAAATAATATTTTGTAACGTACAATTTAAACTACATACTTATCTACAATTCAAAAACTTACATCTCCTTTGTATTCACAAAACAGTGCTAACAAGACCTTACCTCGTAAATTTATAACAATACAGATGTCTAAATCGTGACTCGATATTAAATCGGTATGATAATCGATAATCGGTAATACATTATTCTTTTTATCGATAAAAACTTGAAATATTTGAAAACTGACATCAAGGTGATGATAACAACATGAGAATACCTTGACCCGAGCTTTGAATGCTCAAGTCATTCGTAGATTAAAAAAAAATCATATTTAAGCTTAGTCAAGGTGAACAATTGTTCATTATAGTTCAATATTGGTAAACAAAGAGTTTATTCAACTATTGTGAGCACCAAACTCTTTACCTACATTTCAGGGAACATAGTAAATGACTAGAATCACTGGGGATAATGTACGTCCACAGGCCACGGTAACAACTTTCCATCAGGTGGGCCGTGTGTTTGTCTGCCGCCTAAGTGGTATTAAACTGTAACATTCGCAGCAACCATGCCGTTAGGCCCTGTGCTACAAATTACTTAAATAGTTGGCCTATGCTAATATGATGATATTCCAGGAAAGGCTTCAAGCCGCGTGGTTCCCGGTAGAATATAATTTGGACCACCCCATCTCTTCTCATGCGGTGTCGTACAAGACGACTAAAGGATAGGGCTGTTTAACATCAGACAGGTATATAACGCAATAGACTTACCCCCTATTACGTGGGACAGAATGCAATGATTGGTGAAATGTGGGTGGACCCGAAGTAAGCATAGCTGAACTAGCGTTTACACTACCAATCAATCCTTTCTAATTATGGCAAGTCCAGAGTATTTGTTCGAGTTTTCATGGCAAGAGCTTTCAACCCTAATACTCCTAAAACTTTTCCTTTGCAGCACCATTAAGGCCTGAAATTCCTTACCAGCTCACCTGAGAGTTAGCCTTCACCTTACCATCAGGTGAGGTGAAGTCAAATTGACTTGTCCTGTATAAAAAAAAACCTTTTGGGGGGTTTAGGCACAAACATACAAACCAATATCGTAATATTTATAGAGACAACTTAGTCCTGCACGAAGAAGATAAGTTACCTATCTATTACATTACATATTTTTTATTACTTTAAATCGAATTAAAATAAATTATTTTTGACTCCCGCTTTTAATTATTTTTTTATAGTTACTTACTGCATGATATTCAGATCGATAATTAAATTTGGCATCCTTGCATACAATTTAAAAACTATATTGATTACCTTTTCCTTAAACCTGATTTAAAAAAAAAGTAATGAGCTGTCAGATTTAATTGAAAATGGCGCCAATCGACAACGGCGGCGCCTTATATTTCACGCCACGAGACAGGTTGATTGTATCTTACATTGAAATAAATGAAGATGTCCGTAGCAGATCATTCGTTATATTAATATATTTACTGAGCTTTTGTTAGTAATTAATTGGGTAGGTAGTAATTTAATGGCTGGTAATGTTTTCTAGACAGGTGTGTGAAGTGATGGTTGGAGAATAAATCAGTTATGTTTTGTAGACACAAGAGGGATTTACGGCCACCAGTCATAGATTTATTATACAAAACGGTGTATCCAAAGGAATATTTATCAAGATTTATTTACTGTGCTATTAAACCGGCTTTGCGGTAAAAAAAATGATGGATAGTTAGAACAAAACGTAAGTGGTAAACTTTTTAAAAGCTTAAATTATGTGCGCGAATTTTATGAAGATCCTATCCAATGATATTTATAGAAATAAATAATGTTACAATAAAATTTAACACATAACATAAACTCACGCCTATATGCCCGAAGGAGTAGGCAGAAGTGCTAGCACCCACATTTCGCCAGTTTATGTTTAGGTCCCAATGTAATAGGTGGTGAGCCTATTGCCATTAATGGGGAAATTATAAGCCTGCGATAAATACACACATAACTTCGAAAAGCATCGAAAAGTCATTGGTGTGTGCCATGGTAAAACCTGGGTTCCAACCCGAGATCTCGTCTTAGCAGTCTATTTATTACCCATACCACTAGGCTACCGCGGTTCAACTAATTTTTTTATAAGTAATATATATTAAAATAGGTTAAAATTGTATGCTAACTATTCAAATTCATATTAATCGATAATCGAAATTTATTACAAAATCCCATTTCTCTAACTTGTATGAAGCCAAATGCATCGCAAGCTAAAGAAAAATACAGAATACCGTGGTTATAGTAACTTCGTGTTGTGTTCCCGGCGGTGAGTAGGGCAGCCAGAGCTCACTGGAGACTTTTTGTGCTGTCAGTGGGACGACCAAAGGCTTGTCCTGCTTTGTCCTCTACACTGACGGCACAAAATCTTCTCTGTTCTTACAGGGTCGGCAGCACGGATGTGACTCCACTGGTGTTACAAACGTTCATAGGTCACGGTAACCACATTCCATCAGGTGGGCCGTGTGCTTGTCTGCCACCTAAGTTGTATAAAAATGTAACATTCGCAGCAAGCCGTTAGGCCCTGTGCTACAAATTACTTAAATAGCTGACCTGTGCTATGATGATATCCTAGAAAAAAAGGTAAGAGTATTTTAGAGATTTTAGTTTATTTTTATTTTTAGCTCTGTGTCAATGGAAAAGATGCAATCGCAGGTAGGTAACCTGTAATTTGTTCAGTAAAGGGAGTACTAACAAAAGTGTGTTTCGAAATATAGAACAGTAAACTGTTACTGAATTGAAAAATTCAGTCTCGGCCACAAACGCAAAATGTGCATTATTGGAACTTCGATTTAGACAAATAATTGAAGCTTTTATATGTTTTTTTTAAATTATCACTTTACGAAAATCTTCTTCTACCCAATACTGCTGGATATCTTAGCTTTTGCTGAAAATATATTGCCTTGTAAAATCAAATATTGCTTACTAAACTGAAACTATTTATTATTTTCAGTTCCCAAAGTAGGTCACAATAATTATAAATGACTCCAAATTTATAACTTTTTTTATTATGAACTTAACTTCTGCGTTGCGTTTACAGTATACGTGTAAATCGAGATAAATACGATATTATCTTGTATATGCAGGTAATAGAATTTCACTTTAGGAGTACATTATATTATTATAAACTGTTAATTTTTCGAGAGTATAAAATAGTTATCAATGTTATCATCCCTATTACATGAGGCCAAAAATCATAATTTGCGAAATTTAGGTATCAATTCACCTCTGTCTATTTTCGGAGATTTACAGGTGTGAATATAATACCTATATATCTATATTAATATACAATTTTTATTCTGAAAACTTTTATTGTGAATACCTGTATATTACCTGTGTACAACACAACCCTATCTAATTATACCTCGTAACAAATAACTCTTTAATTTCCTTACTGATGCCAAATATCAAATTCTGAAGAACCGATTAGAAATACAAATAGCGGTGCATCAACTGCATTGACCATAATCAAGATTCTCATTGTATATGCAATGACCCAAAAATTAGTACTATAATACACAATTTTAGATATAAAACCTTGAAGATTACAAAATAATAGGTAATAATAGTTTTTTTATTTACAAAAATAATGATTATGCAACTGACATTTGGTAATCGTAGCTTATTAATGATTGAGGAATGATGAGGTATCATTAAAATCATTGAAGTATAATGTACTACATTAAATTTGATACACGTAATATATTTTATCTCAATGCAGTTATTAGTCTATTAAAGTGAGTACATATTATTAAACCGTGAGTATAAATAATAATTTAAAAAAGGAAAGGCCAAATCATAGGGTAAGGAGGTGGTAGGACACGGCGGTATTTCCGCCCAATTGAGCAGTCCGACTGGGGAAGTACATCCGCCCTACAGAATACCGCGGCTATAATAACTTCGTGTTGTGTTCCCAGCGGTGAGTAGGGTAGCCAGAACTCACTGGAGAATTTGTGCAGTCAGTGGGAAGACTAAAAGCTTGTCCTGCTTTGTCTTCTACACTGACGGCACAGATACTCTGTATTTACAGGGTTGGCAGCATCTGGTGTTACAGACGTCCATAGGCCACGGTAACCACTTTCCATCAGGTGGGCCATTTGCTTGTCTGCCACCTAAGTAGTATAAAAAAAAAATGCCCGCAACCCACAAGTATCCTCATCGTATCATCCTTGCTTGAGACCCGGTCCAATCTAAGGCCTTCATCACGTAGTACTCCTGGATCCGCACCAGGTCATGAATACTCAAAACCGACGAGCATGTAGATAAGAAAACAATAATGAAGTAGACGTGGTGAAGAGCTCACGTGTTTCCTTCTTCCTACAGTCCCGGGTCCTTTAAGCGGGGTGTGAAAAAGCATATGATGAGGCCGTCAAGCTGAGTGTCACCATTGTCACACGGTATGTGTAAGTAATGGTGACCCTCTTTTCTGGGACTTTGCCTTCAGCTTACCATCAGGCAAGGCGAAGTCCAATTGACGTGTCCTATATAAAAAAAAAAAAATTATACCAAGAACGTAGCCAGTGGAAATAAATTGGTGGAATTATCTTTACGTATCCCAATGGATACGAGGTTTGAATATTTGTTTTTTATACCACTTAGGTGATAGATAGGCACACGGCCCACCAGATTGAAAGCGGTTACCGTGGCCTATGGACGTGTGCAACACCAGTAGCGTCGTAAACGCACTGGCGACCCTGTAAGAACCTTCTAATGCTTTCTTGAAGACTCAAACTGGGGAAGTACCTCCATCCGACAGAATACCACGGTTATAATAACCTCATGTTGTGTTCCCAGCGGTGAGTAGGGTAGCCAGAGTTCTCTGGAAAGTTTTTTTGCGGTCAGTGGGAAGACCACACGCTTGTTCTGATTGTGTCTTTTGTGCTCACGGCACAAAAACTATCTGTTCTTACAGGGTCAGCAGCCGGGTGTGACTGCCCTGGTGTTGCACACGGTCATAGGTCGCGGTGACCACTTTCCATCAGGTAGCCCGTGTGCTTGTCTGCCACCTAAGTTGTATAAAGAAATATAAAGAAAAATAGCAGAACTATCAATCATGCCCCCTAGCATAGTGCATATCGAAGGACCAAAAATATTTGGCAAGAAATGGGTATATGCTTGCATAACAATGGTAAGTATTTAAAACCATTGTATCGCGTCTCGGAGTGAAATCAACCGCTATGCCGTAAGTACACAGTAAACCATAAGGCATCTTTCGGAATAGGGGTCAGAGTTCGCTGCTCGCCTGCTGCGTTATATAAACATTTCAAGCACAGATAAACCTACTAAGTACTTAAATAAAAAAATCGTCGAAATACAGTCGTCACTGGTAGAGGAGATATTTTTCTTGAGGATACTTCCTTCGGACTTCACCTCATCGGAACCAACGATGCGGTGCAACTAAAGCCGCGTGGTGTTTCGTCACATCGACTTAGGTGACCAAGGAATCTGATGTGTTCGGTCTTCACTTTTTTTTTTATGTCACTTAGGTGGCTGACAAGCACACGGCCCACCTGATGGAAAGTGGTTACCGTAGCCTATGGACGTTTGTAATACCAGAGGAGTCACAGTCGCGCTACCAACCCCGTAAGTACAGAGTTTCTGTGCCGTCAGTGTAGAAGACAAAGCAGGACAAGCCTTCCCACTGATAGCACAAATTCTCCAGTGAGCTCTGGCTACCCTCCTCACCGCTAGGAACACAACACGAAGTTATTATAGCCGCGGTATTCTGTAGGGCGGAGGTACTTCCCCAGTCGGACTGCTCAAGTCACTTACCCAGAAACAACTATGTGGATGCAGAACTGACTAAAACTGCATGGTGTGTAGTTACAACAACTTAGGTGGAATCTTGTGTGTTTTAGAGAAGATATCCCTGAGACCAAAACCTTTTATTCTCCATCTCGGGTCACCGGTTCCCGAGGGTGAGGTGGTCTCTGGCATACCTATCTCTCGTACCACGGCTGTTGCCCCTTCGGGTGTGGGATTACTGTGTCCCCATTTTTCGCATCGCACTGCCGTCTCGGCCTACTTCTGCTAGTGTGACAGGCGGCACCGCCTATCACTCCCAGGTCCTCGCTCATGGGACGGAGATCGTTAAATGTCCTAAAACTCCACTGGCTCTGCTCTCCCGAGACTCCTTCTCTAGCATTACTTATTCGCTAAAGAAGGTGGATTTTTTCTTGATCCAGTAATCGCTTTGAATACCCCCCAATATTTATTAAAGTAATATTTATTTTCTTTTTCTCAATTCGTCAATTAGATTAACGATATTGAATATTTAAAACTTGACATCTGAACGCTCATATTTGATTGAAGTGATTACTACCTATCGGAAATCTTTAGATTGTTGAATACATTGTATATTAATTACAAATATGAACTAGATCAGACAACTCATCAAATCTCTCAAATACGAGGCCTACTTACCAAATCGTATCATCAAATTCCGTTGAGTAATATAGTTCATTATAAATCACATCAAATCGGTTGCAGCTTCCGACATAATTACGAACACGGTGAGAAGTAGGTATTAAGTACAGTATTAAATCATTTATGGTATAATTTCGGTGCGGTTCAGACAAAGAGGAGAAAGCTGCGCGCACGCATGTTGGCCACCGGACGGGATGGACGCTACGAGAGTGAACAATGAATATGATTGATAAGGCTTCTTCTTCCCCTGTGTTGCAACGGCAGTGAGCGCGTCTGCTGGTGTTAGATTCCCGGTTTTTTCTGCTGATAAACTCTTAGTGGCAACACAATAAAATATTCTATGTATTGTAGGTCTTAAGAAGGAAAGGCAGGCCAATGAAAAGAGCAATAGATTGCGGCAAAATAAGGAGTGACGGAATAGATGACATCTGACAAGAATCTTGCGCCGATCCCAAATAATAGTGATAAGGGCAGGCAGACGTACATTTGTAAGTATCTGCCAACGTCTTTGAGGTTCAAGTCAAACTATTAGTGAACCCTGGCCTATATACAAACCAAACTTTGAACGCAATTGGAATATCAATATAAGGATAATAATGATCTGATTATTATAAGATCATTTACACTGTAGATTGATGGCACTTGGTGGAATTTGTTGTTACACATATTGATATGCCGTAAGGCGAAACCGGTCAGGTGTAATAAGTAATAAAGTAATATGGAAAAGTACAAGTGAGTTATCAATATGTATTATAAGATCATTAATTATCTATTAAGTTGAAAGTATATTTTTTCTATCATATAATTCCAAATAGCCTCTTTAAAAGACAAACATAAAATAAACGTATTACCAACTCACAGCAACCCACGCTAACTGGAACTCAATATCTTAATACAAAACCAAATATTTGCTTTTAAATCAGCATGTTATTACAAAACATTGCTATATTTATTTACTTGGTCGCGTGGCATGCCGCCGTCCTGCGCTTACGCAACGCGTCTGCTGAGCACTTTTCTCTCGATTACAGCATATTATATGTACGACATTGAGACCGACTGACCGACATCTTTCGTGCCGTATATGTTATTTTTTGTGGTGCGATCTTTTTGAACTACATTTTTTTGTTATGATGGCACAATTTTTTTTTTACGATTATGGTAGTAATCATGCGCACGTCTCACTTGATAGTAAATGCTCATCAATACATACATATATAAAATCACGCCTTTATCCCCGAAGGATTGGGCAGAGGTGAAATATTACCCACATTTCAGCTATAATTAAATTCGGTCTCACGAAATAGAGGGTCAGCCTAGTAGAATTTGAGCCACCCGTCTCTTCCCATGCTGTGTCGTACAAGGCGACTAAGGCATAGGGCTGTTTAACATCAGACAGATATACCTAAACAGCTCAGACTCAGGCGCAGATACAAGGCTCGAGTCAACAATAGTGCCTAGGAGATGGCAATAAGCTCACCGCCTATTACGTGGGGCCGAAAACAATGATTGATGAAATAGATAGATAGATAGATAGATAATTCTTTATTGTACACCAACAGATTTACAGTAGGACAAGTAGGTAGCATGTGAAATATGGGTGTTAATTCACCTCTGCCTAACCCTTCGGGGATAAAAACGTGATTATATGTATGTACATAACATAAACTCACGCCTATATCCCCGAAGGGGTAGGCAGAGGTGCTAGCACCCACATTTCGCCAGTTTATGTTTAGGTCCCAATGTAATAGGTGGCGAGCCTATTGCCATTAATCGGGCACTTATAAACCTGCGATAAATACACACATAACTTCGAAAAGCATCGAAAAGTCATTGGTGTGTGCCATGGTAAACCTGGGATCGACCCCGAGACCTCCTCTCAGCAGTCCATTACTCTTACCACTAGGCTACCGCGGTTAGTGTATATATGTATTTAGTATATAATTTATTGTACGCCAATTACAATATTCATGATACAGAAATTAAGAAAGCCTCCGACCTCCAAATCCATGTCTATTTACTCCTTTTAATTTTACTTAAGTAGGTATTTACAACTTTTATGGGAGCCAATGCCATCTGACCTCCTAACACAGAGAGGGGAGGTTGGCTTGGCCCAGTAGGTTTTAATGGGGCCACATACATCGCACGCCCCATCTACTGTTTCTACTACATAACCATAGAACCATGCTTCATAGTTACAAAACCATAATCTACTGACATAGATTATGGTTTTGCGGTTGTAGAGTTTGTTTGATAGTTGTGGAGCCATGCTGCTTAATGGTTGTAGAGCCATGCTGAATGATTATAGAGCCATGCTTTTTTATCGTTTAACGCATGTCTCTGTAGCGTTTCTATTTTTATTCTATTTGAAGCGTTGCCGCGTCAGTAGCTTAGTGGTTAAAGAGTCGGCCTTATGATCGAAAAGTCCCGAGTTCTAATCCTGGCCATGACACTACCGACATGAATCCACTCCTAATACAAGCAATTTAGCTCAGCTGGAGGGAGCTAATATTCACAATAAAAAAATATAACTAAGAACTCAGTGATGAGAATTGAGAGAGGTATGTTGAGATGGTTTGGTCATGTTGAGAGAATGAATCAAAGAAGACTAACGAAACAGGTGTATGAGGCGAGTGTGGATGGTACCGTCGGAAGGGG
Source organism: Eilema griseolum (assembly GCA_963662185.1). Classification (NCBI taxonomy): domain Eukaryota; kingdom Metazoa; phylum Arthropoda; class Insecta; order Lepidoptera; family Erebidae; genus Eilema; species Eilema griseolum. Next base: position 5,502,677 of record OY759248.1, on the reverse strand, counting down.
AAGACATAGGCGCACATACCTGGACCAAATCGGGGAAGTTTTAGAAAAGGGGCAGGTCAGGAGTACTCTAAACCGACGAGCATGCATGAAGAATGTAATGAGTGAATGAAGCGAGAGTAGTATGTCAGGATCGTAGCAAGTGGAGATCCGTGATCTCTGCCTACCCCTATGGGAAACAGGCGTGATTTCATGTATGTATGTATGTAAGAACTCAACAACCATGGAACTTTGTTTTTCTTAAGACTACTGCGGTCTTCCCATGCGCCTACAATATGGGGTTCTTCAAAAGGGACATTAGCAGGTTTCTTCAGGGTGGGCAGCGCAGAGAGAGCCTCTGGTGTTGCACAAGTCCATAAGCCACGGTAATCACTTCCCATCAGGTGGGCCGTGTACTTGTCTGCCACCTAAGTGGTATAAAAAAAAAGAAAGACTATTCTGTTGATTGATGGCACTTGGTGGAGTCACACATATTGAGAACTCACTTGTACTTGTTTGATCTCAAACCTTTGGGGATGCCGTAACCTATGCCCTAAACTGTGAGTACAAGTACGTTTTTTTATACCACTAAGATGGCAGACCAACACACGGCCCACCTGATGGAAAGTGGTTACCGTGGCCTATGGACGTTTGTAACACCAGAGGAGTCACACTCACTCTGCCAACCCTGTAAGTACAGAGTTTCTGTGCCGAAGACAAAGCAGGACAAGCCTTTAGTCTTCCCACTGACAGCACAAATTCTCCAGTGAGCTCTGGCTACCCTACTCACCACTGGAAACACAACACGAAGTTATTATAGCCGCGGTATTCTGTAGGGCGGAGGTACTTCCCCAGTCGGACTGCTCAATTAGGCGGAAACACCGCCGTGTCCTACCTCCTCACAATGTTCTCATAATCTGAATATTGTTTTATCATCATAAATATTGTCGACTACAAGTCTAGACCGTTTTATAACTTTTTTCATAAATTCATAGACTATTTTAAATTTAACCTTGAAAGTTCACAACCTATTGATCTTGGAATGAATAAAAAACTAATTCGTATTGCCGTACACGCTGTGTAGTCACTCACGTGAGTCGGAAGGTGGTCGTACGATACGTAACCGGTGAGTAACCGATTACATAAGGAGGGCAGGTCAAAAGCATCCGATTGGCGAATAATGGTTGAGCTAATGAAGTATGGGAGGGTTAAGTGTGTTTATTTGTATAATACACACTCACAAATTTCATTATCTGGGGTAGTTCCTACAACTTTTTGATATCTTTTTTTTTTTTCAAAGTATGTTAGCAACCACAATTACTAATATTCCTAACCCGTTGCTTTTCCTAATTGTCTGATATGTGCAGCATGGCGGTAGTGCGCACCAGTGCTACGTCAGAGGTTTATTTTATTTTTTTATTTATTTATTCTTTATGCACGATGTACATTGGCGGACTGAATGCCGTAGGCATTCTCTGCCAGTCTACCATTGGGTGGTGCAGAGCTAGTACGTGGTAGGCGCATATTAATGAGGGATAAGTTAGGATTGTTAGGTTTGTTCGATAGCACTTACATAAACAGTACATATACTTACATACCATAAATCATACATATCTGATTAATATACATACATAAAATAAATACAATATTATATAAATATACATGAGTGGTAAAAACATTATTGTTGAGCCGGTAACTCTGCCGATTCCGTGGTGATCAACTGCCGTAACCTGGACTTGGACACATCGCGGCTTGTGCTCTTCCTGATCTCCTGAGGAAGTGCATTCCACAGACGAACGGCCTCAACAAAGAACGAAGAGCCTAAAAAGTTTGTTCTATGAGTTGAAAAAGCAAGGAGCCGATTGTCCGTAGAACGAAGATTTCTATTATTCTTGGATCATAATAGTTGTAGGTTCCATTTCCGTTTTAGAATAAATAACATATGTTTAGGTCCCAGTTCATTTCGCCAGTTTAGGCGAACCTATTGCCATTAACCGGGCATTTATAAACCTGCGATAAATACACACATAACTTCGAAAAGCATCAAAAAGTCATTGGTGTGTGCCATGGTAAAACCTAGTCTCAGCAGTCCATTACCCATACCACTAGGCTACCGCACTTTTTTTTATTTGTTCTAGATATCATGTTTAAATGAATTTGTTAGTGAATTTAGGTGATGTTCTAGTTTCTGAAACTATGCTTAGTTTGGGTCTAATCTAGTACGTCCTAGTTCGGAGCCCGGGGACCACTCTTCTATGCCTCCATAATTGGTTTATCTTGGCTTTTATAAGAACACCTGTCCGTCTAACTTTCAACCACGAGAAGAGGTTTCGTTTCTGTTTTCTTTCTTCTGTGGTATTACTTTTTCTGTTGTATTCTTTGTTGTCGTTGTATTATTTTGTTGTATTTCTGTTGTATTCTTTCTTAATGGACGAGGCTTGCACCGGATAGTCTCGTCCGTTCGTCAGGTAATACATCAATTCTGAATACAACAGTGGTAGGTTTGACCCCCATAAATTTAGGAGCGTATACCTTGTATTAGCCAAGGTCGCCTGGAAGAAATCGCTTTCAGCGATAACGCCGCCCATTGTTCATTCAACTATAATGTATATAATATAGTTTGCTACCTACTTGTCTCTGCTGTACATGTATTGATGTACAATAAAGTATTATTTATCTATCTATCTACCCCATCATTTTCCACTTTTGTATCCTATTTACTAGTTGTTGTTCTGCCTGTAGTTCTGCCCGCGTGGATATCGGTTATCGCAATAAAACATAGCTTTTTTTCAAGGTCTAATCTACTCCTAAATCAAATTTCATTAAAATCGGTTCAGCGGTTCAGGCGTAATATACAGACATACATACATACAGCTTTACTTTGACATTGAAATATTAGTATGAATTTGTTCGTTTGTATATTATTTAAACACGCAAAACAATATATTCAGATTATCTGTAAACATTGTAATCTACTTTTTCACTGACCATACAATTCTACATTTGCCAATTTAAAGTAGCGAGTCTCTCTATGTTGCCATTAGTTACCTGTCTCATTCCGCTGTTAGAACTAATTACTCCTCAGCGGAGTGACATGCGAGTCACTGACCTGCAAAAAGCCTTTTTACATCAACCGGGTCAAGTGTTGCAATATGGTAACTAACGCGGTACCGCCAAGAAAGGGTCAACTCGGCACTATTTCTTGACCAGCGATTATGAAATACTTAGAAGTAAGGTTTGGTTTGACTCGTTTCAAATGAGTATGAGGACGGTTTATTCTATACTATAGCTGAAAAGTTTGTTTGTTTGAACGCACTAATCTCAGGAACTGCTGGTTCGAATTTGAAAATTCTTTTTATATTGCATATTCTGTTTATCGATGAAGGTTTTAAGCTATATATCATCACGCTACTACTTAAGAGAGCGGAGCAATGATCATAAATATCAACAAATTCGGCAGTATTCCATAAATTCTTTGAAAACTTAAAAATTACGGGCTTAAAGGGGTGATTTGAAGTTACGAAATATGTCACGGGCTATAAGAATTATATAATATTATCTGTGAATGGGGGAAGCTGGGGTGGGTCAGCGTGTATATTATATTTTCACATCTGTAAAACCGCGAGGTAGGTCGTGGTAATTGAGGAACAAATGATTAACACCCTCATTCGCCTATTATGATTTTATAATACGTGGGTCCCAGGTAATATGGGGCTAGAATATTGCCATGGGCTGTATGTTTCTTATTTAATATACCACTTAGGTAACAAACAAGCACACGGTCCACCTGCTGGGAAGTGGTTACCGTGGCTTATGGACGTATGTAACACCAGGAGTGTTACACTCGTGCTGTCGACCCTAAAGAATCCTTGTAATGCCCTCTTGAAGTTGTTTACTGTCGGATGGAGAACAGCCCTATAAATATTGTTGGGGCTTCGGGTTATAATGTACTTCGGGTGATAATATTATTATTATTATCACCCGAAGTACATACATTTATAAAATACATTTATAATGTACATACATTTATAAAACAAATATAAAATATTTACATTAAATATTAGTAATAAATATAATAATAAAAATATATACACTTGGACATAAAGTCACGTCTCTTTATCACTGGGGTAAGTACTCCCCTTTCCTACACAGGACAACACGTGCAGGTCTTAGATGTCATCCGCACACGGTGCAGAACATCCGAACAAGAACCAAGCGGTTCGGTGACTCTTTCCTCTGTCGCACCATTAAGGCCTGGAATTCATTACCAGCTCATGTGTTTCCTTCTTCCTACAGTCCCGGGTCCTTTAAGCGGGGCGTGAAAAAGCATATGATGTGGCCGTCAAGCTGAGTGTCACCATTGTCACATGGTATGTGTAAGTAATGGTGACCCTCTTTTCTGAGACTTTACTTCCAGCTTACCATGAGGCAAGGTGAAGTCTAATTGACGTGTTCTTCTACTTCTGAAATGTGGCTTCGCCGTGAACACGTCATTTATAAAAATCTTTTCCCAAATACTGCAATACTGGTAGTGGTACTGGGTACTGTTACTGGGATCTTTCTCTTTTAAAATACAAGATTACATATTTTAATATCTACTTACATATACACATACATATTATCACGCTTTTATCCCCGAAGGTTTAGGGAGAGGTGAATAAGCGCCCACATTTCACCAATCATTGAATTCGGTCCCACGTTATAGGAGGTGAACCTATTGCCGTCTTCTGGTCACTATTGTTGACTCGAGCCATGCATATGAGGCTGAGTCTGGGCTGTATAAATCTGTCTGATATTATAAATCCAAATTCTACTCTACCGGGAACCACGCGGCGCGCGGCGGTCTAAATAAATGTTAAATATTAAAAAAACCTACCTAAGAAAATTTATTGCACAGTTGTTAGCTTGTATCGAGTAGGTAAGCCTCAATAAACCTATTTGTAACATCTACTCGAGGCATTCGTTCAATATAAATACTCTTTGATATTACCTATTGCATCTATTTTATCTATGGTTTATTTTTGCCGCCAGAAAAAACTTACACGGCCACCGACTTTTGTTTTTTTTCGTGTTGAATAAATATAATATTATTGATATTACTTAATTGGAAATAATGTTAAGAGGATTAAATATAATAAAGTAATAATTATAATAATAGGATTGAATATAATATATAAGGAATCATTGTCATGAGCATGTAAGTACCGATTGTTATTCGTAATATGTACTGGATAGGCTGGGAGAAGGAAAGGAATAAATGCATTTATTTGTTATATGATAAAAGGATTCTTATTGATTAAACCCTGTCCTAAGGTGTGGATAATACAGTGCACCCTTAATGAGTACTGGTTTGTCAGTAAATATTAGTTTAAATATTAAAGTAAAATAATAATTAAAAAGTAAAAATATAAAATGTTATATTGTAATATGACCGCAATCTGAATCTTGCTGTTACCAAAATTATAACTTTTTGTTGAGTTAATATTGTAATTTAAGTATGTTCTTGTGTAATACAACTTCCTGATTTTAACTTAAAAATGTTTAATCTGATTTTTAACAATTTATACATAATAACTACTTTATATAAAATGTAGTAACTTTGTACATTAGTACCTACTTACTTCATTTACATATTAACCTAATGTATACCGGGTCAAAACATTGTACAATAATATTATATCATTGTTATTTGTACATACATAATATGTAATAATTCTAGGTCATATACATAACGCTATCTAGACCCAAATAGCTTATAATATGGGTTCTGGCATGCGGGTTAATTTACATAATATACCTATGTATTTATTTCGTAAATACACTTCTGTCAATAAAAACATCCAAACCAGTGCATGACGCCTCTGTGGCGTAGAGGTAGAACGTTCAACTGCTACGAAGGAGGCGCGGGTTTGATTCCCGCTCAGTGCAAATATTTGTATGCACGAATATGTATATTTGCATTGGTCTGAGTGTTTCTATGTATGATATGTATTACTTAGCTATATATTTTTTTAAATAGTATCTAAATTACTGCATTCTAGATTCCATAACACAAGCTAATTAAGCTATGCTTACCATTGGTCAAGATAGCGTTGTGTGGAATGTTGTGGAATTTGTTGGTCTGAGTGTTTCTATGTATGATATGTATGTATTACTTAGATATTTTTTTTTTCAATAGTATCTAAATTACTGTGTTGGCGCGTGGGCCAACGTGCGCGAGTGGACTGTATTGCGGAGAAGCAGATAACTGTTCTATTGACACTTTACACACAAAACAAGACAGGTGGCCGGGCTGCCGCGGATTCGATCCAGGCAGTGAATGCAGCCCGAGAAATTAGGAGAGGATGCACTAACCTTCACGACCCACGTGTTTTTCATCGCAGCCGGTACACGGATCTTCTCTTCCTTGCTCAGGAGCTGCCGTCAGCGTCACTAGATCCCTTGAGGAACACACGAGAGGCACCATCCGATCGGTAAAGGTCTATTAGGCGGTTAAAATACAACAAATATTATTCATTTCTGAGAGACGCGCTCGCGATCCGTCCCTACGCTGGCTAGTTCAAAGCGGGAGTGGCCGTCCACATCTCACACAATGGCGGACGGAAGCTACAGCTAGCCCTACTCTATGGTTAGTGCGGAGGGGGAGACGGATCTAAAAGGAGTGTGTTTCCATGTCAAAAAATACAGTTTCCACATCGGCGCAACCATTCCCCCCGGCTTGAAGGGCTACCTTCGAAACGAAAAATGTGGAACAAAACTAATGTCTAATCTAAATCTAGGTTTGCGAAATAACAACTAAATATAAACATAGATTGGAACTCGTGCCTACTGCTGGCTAGGCAGAGGGCAGAGGCGAACAACCGGGCGCAGATACGATCCGGTTGCAGTTTTAACCCGTACAACACGAGTTATCCCGCGGGCATCGGGAAAAATTTCCTCTACTACTCCTAGAGGCCAATGTAAAGGAGGCGCATTCTCAGTCATAAGGACTACCACCGTACCTACAGTAATTGGGTTGGATGGAGTATTCCATTTTTGACGTGACTGCAGCGTGTGCAAATAATCGGTTCTCCAACGATTCCAAAACGATTGGACCATCTTATCTAAAAGAGCGTGACGAGTTAGGAGGTGTATTCTATCGTCATCAACATCTATTGCGGGCAAATATTTTAAAGGAGTCATATTTAAGAAGTGAGCTGGCGTCAGCGCTAACGGCTCTGACGGATCGCTAGATAGAGTCCGACACAGCGGACGCGTGTTCATCACCGCCTCTACTTGCGCGAGTACGGTACTCAACTCCTCGAACGAGAGAATCTGTTCGCCTATGACGCGAAACAGATGCGACTTAAGGCTTTTAATATTCGCTTCCCAATTACCACCAAAATGACTAGCTGCAGGCGTGTTAAAGTACCATTCAATGCGATTTTCGGCTAAGATGTGAGCGAATTCACTTTGGTAGTACTTAGACCGTAAGAATGTGTGCAATTCCGAAATACTACGTCGGGCCCCTACATAGTTTGTACCGTTGTCCGAATACATGCGCTTAACCGGACCCCGACGCGACAAAAAACGTTTAAAAGCGGACATAAAATTTGGCGTACTTAAATCACCGGTCAACTCTATATGAACCGCGCGAGTTGTCATACAAATGAACAAACAAACATAAGCTTTCGTGGAGCGAATGCCACGACCACGAGCAATGGTGACCTTGAAAGGCCCAGCAAAGTCTGTGCCGGTGTGTACGAAAGGTTTTGCGGATTGAACAACACGACAAGAGCGATGATCGGCCATTTCAGGCGCGATAAAACGCGGGCGGAGTTTAAAACAAGGTACACATCTGTGTACTCTAGCGCGAATCAAATTACGAGCGGAAATTATCCAGTATTTCTGTCTCAAAATAGACATTAACAAATCGGGACCAGCGTGACAATTCACCTTGTGATGATAATCTACTAACAAATCTAATACGTGGTCCTTACGCGGGAGAATTACTGGGTGCCTTTGTTCAAATCCTAAACCTGAATTTCTCAAACGACCACCTACTCGAATGAGTCCATCTTCCAAAAATGGTTTCAAGTGTCGGAAAGAACGACTACAAGGTTTGTTAAATTCTAAATTTTTAAATTCAGAAGCAAAATAACACTTCTGCAATTCGCGAAGTATGATCAATTCAGCCTTATCTAAATCAGCGGCGGTTATATGACCGCGTGTAGATAAAATTCTCAAAAATCGGCCTACATAAACAACACAACGCAACAGTCTCGACCAAGACGAGACGCGACTAGCCAACAACAAAATAAGGGACTCTTCACGCGGGACCGATACAACAAGCGAGTGCTTCTTTTCCTCGGGTGGTTCGGAAACCGTAGTGGGATTGAATTGACTAACTGGCCACTTATCTAACGCGGCATGAATCCAGGACGGTCCACTAAACCATAACGGGTGATCTAAAATTTGCGAAGGAAGCAATCCACGAGAGAGACAATCGGCTGGGTTGTCGGTGCCAGCAACGTGAAAGAGATTATGTGGCGCCAATTCAGATTGAATTTTTGCCACTCTATTAGCGACGAATGTGTCCCAACGATGGGGCGAAGAGTGGGCCCAACACAAAGCGACTGTTGAGTCCTAAAAGCTAAAAATTACTAATATTAATGCGAAAATTTACAATTACGTCATTAAGCGACACGGAAGTGCTAGTCTTAGCACTGCCATCCAAAACTACACGGAGTTTTAGTAGTAAGCTTATCTTCTCTAATAACTCCGCGGTGCGGGATAATGTACGAAGGCTGGGTCCCGCCAGTGTCCGCAGGCGCAGGTGAGATGTAACCTTTATCTAAATATTCGTTGACAACCTCATCATAGGCTTGCTTTAACTTTGGAGACGCCTGCATCTTTCGTTCTAAACAAAGAAAGCGTCTTTCAGCGGATGCACGGGAGTCGCCGAGCGAAAAAATATCTCCCTTGAAAGGGAGCGCGACAACATAACGACCCTGCTCATCGCGAGTAGTCGTGCGACAATAAATCTCCTCAGCCATCTTGTCATCAGGGCTTAGGATTGGTGGGACATTGACCTCCTCAATCTCCCAAAACTTGCGGATGGTAGACTCCAGTGGCGGCTCGACGGTGCAACAGAACGAGGCAGTCGAGTGACTAAAACTATCCATAGAAGCGGGTGCAGAACCAATTATAACAAAACCCAGAACTGTTTCCAGGGCGTGCGGAGCGGGGTACGTCGGACCCCCTTGAACCTTACGTGATAACTGGAGGTGCGGGAGAATTGAAGCGCCGATCAATATATCGACGACTCCAGGAACAGCGTAAGTCTCATCAGCTAAAGGTAAGTCTTTAAATTTCGTTAATAAAGACGTGTCAACTGGGACGGTAGGCAACTGTTCAGTTATTTTATCCGTAACGAACGAATCCATGTCAAACCAAATTTTATTATTAAAACGAGATCCAAACCTCGTTTTAACTGTGCCATGAACAGCTGACCGTAAACCTCCAAAACCCGTCACCACTGAGTAAGTTGAACGCCTATCAACATTGAAACCAAGACGTTGACAACAATCTTGAGTAATAAAATTACTTTGCGAAGCGCCATCTAATAGCGCTCGAACAATGTGCGGTTTACCCAATGCATCAACAATAACCACGCGAGCGGTCGCAAGACAAACCGTAGTGAGGGCAGCACTAGCGGAGAACGAACACAAGGTGACGTCATTCGTAGCGGTCCCCGGGCAGGCCGGAGCGCGTGCGAGCTCGGGCTGCGGCTGCGGCGCAGGCTGCCGCGCGTCACCGCTCGACGAACCAACTGTGCTCACCTTGGATGCGGCATTACTATTTTCAAAATGAAGCAAAGTGTGGTGTCTCGCTTGACACTTGCGACAACCATTTCCACTATTACATAAACCCACGCGGTGTTTAGTACCGAGACAATTAAAACAAAGATTATTAGCGCGAACAAATTTATAACGATCACTAGGCGACAATTTTAGGAAACCAGGACACTTGTACAGTTGCGAGTGATGAGTACTACACAAAGAGCAAACAGGTGATTGTACACGTGCTGGTGCGGTATTAACGTAAGTATGGGTTGACCTCAGTGACCTCGATGACGCATCTATTTTGCGCGCGGGACTAACAACTGTCTTCGCGCCTTCATGTTTCGATGAAGAGCGTTGTAATATTTTTATATGCTCGCGAACAAAACCTTCTAAGTCTTCGAACTTAGGAATTTTATTGCCGCGATGATCCGACTCAAACAAACGAATGGTTTCGGAATCTAATTTCCTTAAACCCATATACAAAAATACGAAGTCGCAGAGGTCAACAATCTTTAGGTTCTTTACAGCGCGAACAGCTGACGCGAAAGTGTCTAGAAATTTCTCTAAGTTTTGATCGTTACATGCCGTAATAGATTTCAAATCAAACATCTGATCCAAATAGGCGTTAGCTACCGATCTTTTATCCTCATACTTAGCTTTCAAAGTATTTAAAATCAAATTATAATTCCCGGCACTAAACGTAATTCCAGCGCAAACGGTTATAGCTTTACCAGTCAATTTTTCAACAAGATAATGCAATTTTTCGTGATCTGTCAACGAATCGTTCTTATCTATTGTATTCTCAAAACTATCTATAAATCGACACCAATTGCGAATGTTACCATCAAATTCGGGTATTTGAATTGGTGGCAACTTAGGTCGGTCGCGAGTGGGGTTGGGTCGGTCAGACGGCTTCTCCAAACTCCTCGCGACGCGCTTGATACGACAATACAAATCGTCAAACGACGACAAGGCTTGATAACTCACTGAGTAATCGGGATCCAAATTCAACTCTAAAACGTTGATGTCATGCACTAAGGTTTCAAAATCCGCGCGTAGACTATCTAAGTTTTCTATAGAACACAAGAACGAATCTCTGATGACCAAATCAGAGGTTTTAAGTGCACTATCATAAATCGATTGTACGCGAGAGTAAATCATTTCTTTTTTAGCGTATAAAAGTTTCAATTGAACCTTACCGGTCTTATCAACCTTTGGGGACATGTTTACAATTAAATCTCAAACTAAAGTGCGGTAAACAATAAATATGAAATGACTTAATCCTAGCGGTACAGAGCAGCGAGGCGGCGCGAGCGTTAACTATGTAGGTAGGTAGGTGCTTACAACTGTGAATGCACGCTTGAACAAACGCGCATAGCAACAAGGTCGTACCTACGCGATGGTCGCTGTCTAGATTCAACTATTATTTCCGAGATTAAGTATTGCGTAATATCTATTCAAATTAAAATACTTTCGTATGAATTGGGATGAGATGCGAGCGAGGTAGGCACAGCCACGTGTCTACCCACGCAGGTACTAGGCAAATACGACGTGAGCCGAGAACAACGTAATTGAAAAAAACAAAACAAAGCCAAATGCGTTAGGTATTACACTGTGCCTATGCACTAGGGTGTCTGAGTATACCTAAGATCTAAGCCTAAATGTCTGGATGCGGGGTTTTCTACTAAAATAACCAGGCACTTAGGTGCGATGCGAAAATTGCGAACTACGATTAAGTGTTGATATGATACCTAACCTATTTATGTATTAGGTAGGTACAATGCGAGCCAGCGGCGAACGGACAACAAATTCTAAGCCTAAGTGTCTGGATGCGGGGTTTTCTACTAAAATAACCAGGCACTTAGGTGCGGTGCGCTCATTCCCATTAGAATAATAACAAAATACGAACTACGGCTAAGAATCCGGCTCGATCCGGACCAAAAATGTTGGCGCATGGGCCAACGTGCGCGAGTGGACTGTATTGCGGAGAAGCAGATAACTGTTCTATTGACACTTTACACACAAAACAAGACAGGTGGCCGGGCTGCCGCGGATTCGATCCAGGCAGTGAATGCAGCCCGAGAAATTAGGAGAGGATGCACTAACCTTCACGACCCACGTGTTTTTCATCGCAGCCGGTACACGGATCTTCTCTTCCTTGCTCAGGAGCTGCCGTCAGCGTCACTAGATCCCTTGAGGAACACACGAGAGGCACCATCCGATCGGTAAAGGTCTATTAGGCGGTTAAAATACAACAAATATTATTCATTTCTGAGAGACGCGCTCGCGATCCGTCCCTACGCTGGCTAGTTCAAAGCGGGAGTGGCCGTCCACATCTCACACAATGGCGGACGGAAGCTACAGCTAGCCCTACTCTATGGTTAGTGCGGAGGGGGAGACGGATCTAAAAGGAGTGTGTTTCCATGTCAAAAAATACAGTTTCCACATCGGCGCAACCATACTGCATTCTAAATTCCACAACACAAGCTAATTAAGCTATGCTTACCATTGGTCGAGATAGCGTTGTGTGGAATGTTGTGGAATATTTTTTTTATATATCTACCACTTGGTTGGCAGACAAGCACACGGCCCACATGATGGAAAATGGTTACCGTGGCCTATTGTTATTTATTAATGCAACTATACACATTAATACACACAAATATTTATAAGGACTGCGAATCGTATCCAGGGCCTTTGAGTTAACAGTTGAACTCTCTAACAAAGTACCTACTTACATAAAATATATATATAGGTAGTAGAGCACTCTTGAGTCTTTATTATAATATGACAATTTATACTCAGCATTCTTTATCAAACAGTCCGTATCAAAAAATCTATCTCACTGTCAGAACTTGATCTTCTTTCATTTAGGCGCAGTAGGTAATATCAGGAAGTAAAATAATAGAAGTATTACGAATTATGTGCTCTAGGTCAGGGTTTTATAAAGAGGTTTACACATATTATATGCGTAGATATTCGTGATCACGAATCGCGAACTAAATGTAGGTACTCGTGTTAGGCTGGAACCAAACAAGCGTATCAGTATCAAAATAAACGGGATATTTTCCATGTTTCATTGTTTTGAGTTTCCGATACTGATACTGATGTGAGTGACCATGATAGTTTAAATACTAACAAGCGTTGTTTTATGTGTTGTAAGTTACGTAATTTCGGTTGTGTAAATTCTGCAGAATGCAGCAAACCGAATGCCTTTTTACAGATAAATCCTGATTGATTCATACAGTGACGCCAAATAAGTTGTCTACGAACATGAGCATTCTATAAAATCAAACACAGTGACTTTTTCACAATTACGCGACTCATAACTCATAGTATAACAGTTATACAACAGTTCGGGACTTTTCACGGCAAATCCCGGAAAATTCATTTTTTTTTTCCACGGAAAATTCTATCATGGAAAGTATCACGCTCGTTTGGTTTCAGACTTAGCTGTAGCTGTAGGTAAAAATATTGTTACGTCATGGCTGGACCGATTTTCACTGGATTTTCACTGGTAAATTTTAATAATGTTGGTTTTTTATGTAGAACACGTCAATTAGACTTGTAGACTTATTGTAAGCTGAAGGCAAATTCTCAGAAAAGAGGGTCACCATTACTTACATATACAATAAACATGTTACAATAGTGATACTCAGCTTGACAGTCTCATCATATACTTTTCACACCCCGCTTGAAGGACCCGGGACTGTAGGAAGAAGGAGACAAGTGAGCTGGTAATGAATTCCCGGCCTTAATGGTGCGACAAAGGCAAGAGTCGCCGAAACGGTTGGTTCTTGATCGAATATTCTATTAATACGATCAATAACCTGTACGTGTCCAAAAATTCCTATTTAACAATTATAATACTACCAAACGTTTGTATTTTTTTCAAATATGTTCTGTTCAGCAACCTACGTCGCTGACTGTAGGTACGATTATAAGCGATATGAATACCATAGATAAACAAACATAATCTTGATGAAATGTACAACTAGTTGCGCCACCCGGCCTTGGGATCAATTTCGGAGCTTAGGTGCATACATATAACTGCATTCCAATCAGTTGGTCATCGAATTACTACAAAAGAGGCTTTTGGGGACACTATAGTCCCCACCTTCAAAGAAGATCAGATGGAGAGAGTTGGCCCTGGGCCGGCTGGGGTGCGAGGGATATGTCTGACAACTTCATCTCCGGCAACCAACTACAACACCCCACAGTTGCCTTGCGTTTTAGTCGGTTCGAGTCCGACATAAACAGAATACCGCGGCCATAATAACCTGTTGTTGTCTTCCCGGCGGTGAGTAGGGTAACCAGAGCTCACTGGAGAGGTGTTGTGCTGGCAGTGGGAAGTCCAAAGTCTTGTCCTGCTTTGTCTTATACACTGACGGTACAGAAACTCTCTGTGCTTACAGGGTTGGCAATCTGACTCACTTGACGTTGCACACGTCCATAGGCCACGGTAACCACTTTCGAGAATGTGCCGTGTGCTTGTCTCCCACCTAAGTAATATAAAAAGAAAAAAAACCCCTCCCACAGACACCAGCACAGGGGGTGGGAGGGAATTTTACCCTCGTAAAAAGAAACAATGGAGGGTTTCATATATTATATTATTGACTTCATACTACTTACCCATTCCTGTGGGTATCGTAAAAGGTGACCAAAGGATAGTGCTGTTCTGTATTCGACAGTAAACATACAGTCTATAGCTAAGAACACACGTGACGGCAATAGACTCACCCCCTATTACGTGGGACCGAAAATCATAGTTGACAAAACGTGGATTTTAATACACTTCGGACATTCACAGTCCAAAATAGGTATATGTACGTTTAAAGAAAAATCTTCCTAGAACCCCGGAATTTATAGACAGCATCTAGTATAGTGACATAGTGGCCAGTTCAGCTGACCATACACAGACCCTTTTGGGGCGTGAAAAAACATATGATGAGGCCAGCAAGCTGAGTGTCATCATTGTCACATGGTATATGTACGTAATGGTGACCCTCTTTTCTGAGACTTTGTCTTTAGCTTACCTTCAGGCAAGGAGAAGTCTAATGGACGTGTCCTATTAAAAAAATGGCGGGAAATCAAAATGACGGCCCTTTAAAAAAAATTAATGCTCCACCCAGACCCTCTGGGTCATTCCAACTCTCATCTACTGATAGGTAAACGACGCTGTTGATTATCGCAGACCTAGTTCAGCAACCGCTCTCATAAAAGTCATATAAGGCAATTCCACAAAGGAGGAACGGACTAAGAGGACCGTGGGCTTCGAATTTTCCTGGAATTGCAAAAAGAGGAATTTAAGAAATAATTTATTCGGTGGCCTTTGAGATAAATACACTTGGATGCCGAAGATCTCTGTTCCTATTATTGGAGTTAATACACCTGTGCCTAGCCCCTCTGGGATTATTGGTCAATTCCGTTCTTAATGACATAAAAATAAAAAGGAAACCTGTTATCATATAAAGTTGTATAAAATGGCTATCAAATTACTTTAAGTTTTCCTAAGTATCAGATTATTGTTATCCTATAAACATTTGCCTAAGTTTAAGCAAAATTATATCAATGTTGACATTACTGAAAGATGAAGCCTCACCTAGCTATGGTTAGACACAATATTGAATGTTTATATTAAGTTGAGTATCAAACAGGTATCATAATATGACTAAAGGAGGTACTACTAGGTTACATTTGTTTGTATAATTTCTCCGTCTATATAGCGTAATGAAGAGTTACCGTGCAACATATATGTATCTGAAACTTTAGACTCGCATGAAATACGAAACAGCAACATACGAAATACATAACATTTTTTTTTCTTTCGGAAAAGTTTAGGCTGAATGAAACGTCATGTGCCATTTTTCTGCCTAATTATGAGGTATTCATAATTATACAAGATATCGGGACTTCTCGTGAATTATATCTTGGAACTTCAAGTCGTGACCGCGGGTGTTGCAACGTATCCAAAACGTCGGCAGAAATAGTAAGTTTCAAGATATAATTCGCGAGAAGTCCCGATATCTTGTATAATTTTATTATGAATTCACACCGCGAAAGTTTAAAAATAATTATGAGGTAGACCCGTTAAATGAAACCTCTTTTCTATATTTTTTTTTCATGTGGAAATCCCCTGAATGCTTGCCCGCCTGTTCTCTTCTGACGGTGCCCCCATTTTGCACCGATCTGCTTCTGCTAGAGTGACAGGTGGCTCTACCTGTCACCCTCAGGCCTAATGAAGGATTTAGATCCTTGAGTGAACTTCGATGCCTAAATTGCCTCTACGCCTAAACGATCTGCAGTTTAGAAGAGACTTGAGTCTTTGGGCTTTCTTCGTCGTCTCCTTCTGGAGCATTACTTGCTCGCAGAAGAAGGAGGTACACCTGCTGATAGATGAAGAGACTTTGGCACAGGCCTCATCTTAGGATAAACCATACAATGGAGTTGGAGAGAAAGAGAACGGTCCTTGGACTTCAAAGTGTAGAATTCGGATGCTACCGGGATTGATGCTATGATCTCATAATACAGCAGCCGCTACTTTACAGAATCAATGCCAAAATCAATCTTGACATTTAAAAATTAAAACAAAACTTGAGATTTAATAAAGACATAACTATTTAAATAAATTTTAAATAGCGAATTTAGATAATTTCTCGTGATAGATGCGGAATTTCCATTTAAATTTCGAAGGTCAACGAATTATTTCACAGATAATTATGAAGCTATGCAATTATTACGTCATGTCATAGTTCAAATATCTTGATGTCAGATTAGATTATTTTTTAATTAATTTGCATCATTATAATACTAAATCAAAGACTCGACTGTAGGAAATAAAAAAATGGCCAATTTAGTTATTTTGTGAGATTAGATACATCTCAATATCAGTTTTATAGCTGTCACCTTAAATTAATTATTTAAGATGTATTTTATAAAATGTATCTGTAATTTGTTCGAAAATTGATCAAACCCAAAGCGAGTTTGAACAATTTCGCCCTTTTGAATTTCGTAAAATTTTCGTTGCAAAATTTTATTCGTTTTATTTTTCACATTAATAATGTAACGTCTTTTTTCATAACATGATTAACGTGTTCCAAAAATTCTTACTTTTCGAAGGAAAAAGAAATATTATATAACAGAATACTTTCATTAAAGCTGGATGACTAAAAACTATTAAGTACCTTTTATGTTATCGAAGTCAATTTCAATACACCTTGTAGATATATGCTGAACTAATGCAATCTAAATTATTAAACCACAACCGCAAATATCGTAATTTTACGGTAGATTAGGGCTTAGGTACCTAATTATGACGTCACCACTCTACAAAATTTAGCACGGTTAGGTAATGATAGTCTTGTGGTCAGGTACTCGTGTTACTAGTCTACGATGGGTGACAAATTACAAATATTCATATTACTCGGGACATATGTATATATCTTGGACACACTTGTACTTTGCATTTGTTATTAGAACTGACCGGTTAGAAGGAGGGGGAGCGGGGCCGGAGGAGACTTAGGTCCTTCCTGTTCCGCCATTGCCCGCATTGCGCGAAGGCGACTCGGGCCTCAGAGGTCGGTGAACGACCTCCGTCCTCCATGAGCGCGGGCCTGGAGATGACAGGTGGAACCGCCTGTTAGACTAGCAGAAGCTGGTCGAGACATTGGCGCGATGCGCCCCCTCCCCTTCTTTTTTTGTGGAGAAAGATGGAAACACCGTAGTCCCACAAACGAGAGGACCTTCCTTGGACCCGGGGCAGAAAGGATACGCCAAACGCTACCTCACCTCCGGTATCTGATGGCCTAAGACGGCCGTGCGGATTTTGGCGGTCCGAGTCCGAAATAACCATCCCCACCGGATCCAGCGGGGTGGAATCCGAGGGGATTTCCGCACGTTAAAAATAATAAATAATGATCTGACCAGTTTCGTCTTACGGCATCCTCAAAAAACAATAAAAAAATATAAAAATATATGTTGGACTTAAAATTTACTCAAAACGCAGTACACGTTTCTTGGGTGTCTTTTGAGGATGGCACGGGGTGCAACTGAGGTGAACGAGCTCAAATTCATCACGCATAGATTATATTATTAAAAAACAATCTGCGCGCGCCAGGAGCTCACGATTTAGTGCCATGTATCGAGTATACCTTAATGATAACGTCAAGTTATCAGTGGGATGACCAAAGGCTTGTCCTGCTTTATCCTCTACGGCACAATATCTCTGTTCTTACAGGGTCGGCAGCACGGATGTGACTCCACTGGTGTTACACACGTTCATAGGTCATGGTAACCACTTTCCATCAGGCGGGCCGTGTGCTTATCTGTCACCTAAGTCGTATAAAAAAAAGTTAGGTAACGTCAGATGGCGTAGCGATAAAACATTCGACTGCTAAGCAGGAGGCAAAGGATTGACTCCCGCTCAGTATTTACATTAAAAAAAAAACCACGACATTCTACACAACGCTATTGTAACCCATTGTAACCTTAGCTTAACTAGCTTGTGTTATGGGATCTAGAATGCGGATAAACATACTTAGATACTTTTTTTTGTAAATACATACATATTATGCATAGAAACACCCAGACCAATGCAAATATACAAATGCATACAAATATTTGCGCTGAGCGGGAATCGAATCCGCGACCCCTGCATAGCAGTCAAATGCTCTACCGCTACGCCACAGAGGTCGTCATATAAAACATCAGGTCAGAAAAAAAAAGTATCTAAATATGTTAATACGTATTCTAGATTTTATAACATAAGCTGTGCTTACCGTGGGTCTAATAGCGTTGTGTAGAATGTTGAAAAAAAAAAGGTTGACGACTTGGGATGTGGATGTGACACAATTCGTCGACAGTTTGGAACAGTAGCATGAAGCCTCTTGTCTCAGTAGTACGGTTGTTTTGTACGGTCCCGGACTACTGAGACAAGAGGGCAAGAAGAGTATTGTATTACGGGTGCAGAGGTGACTAAAATGACATTGTCGCTTGCCATTCAGGGACCCAAGCGCGTGATTTCAATTCGATTAGAGAAAAAATCGTAAAAATATGATAAAACCTGACAAAACAAAACCTGCGTACAGTTTCGTGAGATTAGTAAACCTTCAGAATCCTTCAAAATTCATCCATTTTCAATTAAGTTTTAAAGGGTTTCGTAAGTATTGTATTACGAGTTTTAAAAATGTAGGTAGGTGTTCGGCATTGGGTACCAGTAACTATCTATTGCCACTGGTATTTATTCCTATCGTGTTCAGTACTTCAAGGTAAAGGAATCAATATCTAATATTATATCATATTTCTGTAACGACTGACTGATCCGCCATGAAATTGAAAGTTTTGGTTACAACCACAAATGGTCGTAGGTTGCAACCTTCGTACAATCTAAGATTATGGACCTTCACACGCTTTGCACAGGTAACGCGCGTATACAGTTCGCGTGAGGCACGCGTGTGAAATGTGATTTCTTTTTTACTTGTGTAAATTCAAATTGAAAACCTACTGTAACTAACTTTCTAACATATTAGGTACCTTTCGTGGACTAGGCTAGATGCTATTCGCGTATGTGCTGTTGTGTGCTTTATGTAGACCATAAGTACAAGCCAATATAAAATCTTCTAACTGTCGAACGTTCGTGCAAAAACTGGTAGCGCCTTGTTACACAATGCTCACTGGAGAATTTGTGCTGTCAGTGGGATGACTAAAGGCTTGTCCTGCTTTGTCCTCTACACTGACGGCACAGAAACTCGACCCTGTAGGTCGGCAGCGCGAGTGTGGCTTCTCTGGTATTACACACGTCCATAGGTCACGGTAACCAGTTTCCATCAGGTGGGCCGTGCGCTTGTCTGCCACCTAAGTGGTATAAAAAAATAGGAATTCATTTGATCATGATTTTCAAGACATAACAATTCAAAAAAAAATACGAATTTTGCTGTACGTCTTCACAACATTACTAGTAAACGAGCAACGGCTGCGGAGCGCATTCTCTTCTGATCATATTCCGCAGGTATACTCAACACACTAATGGTAATAGTCCTTAAAACTTTGTTTAAACCATTAAAATACCATTTAAACAATTATATTTAACCTACTTAATTTCTTATAGCCCACTTTGTAACATTAAAGAATTGTTTTTCACAGCTGCAGTACGTGACAACTGCGTTGCATATGCGTTAACGGTGCTATAACAAGCAATAATCTGAAAGGCTCTAACTTCAGATTTCACAAGGAGGTTGGTCACTACTAACTACCATTTTAGGTAGCTCTTATAAAGATAATAGTATATTATTGCCAGTTAATCCTTGGTACAAGGCAGTTTTTATGAACGCTGAGTAGGTTTAAGATAATACTATTGCCTTGCCTTGTGTCGAGAATGTGGTTTCATTATATTCAGATCTATTATGAAAGTTTTAAGAGTTCGGTAGTTACTGTAGTAGATAATAACTGCATAATTGGTTCAAATTGCTATACGAAATTACATAAAACTATGAGTTATCAACTTCAAGGCTGTGAAATAAATATAAGGTCGTCTATTTAACTGTTTTTCAGCTTTTTCTGGCTTATCATGTTCCGCCATTTGACTAACTTCCATCTGAACGATATTGAGTGCCATTTTTTTTTCACCGGCTAGTAAGGAGGTTATGTCGGACTCGAACCGGCTAACACCGCAAGCCCGTTTTGGGCCTTAAATGTCGGGTATCTAAAAAATGTTGACCTGATAAGGCATTTCCCTTGTACCACGGCTGACCCCGGATTATCTCTATTTGTAAGCCTTAATAGACAATTATAAACAAGTACTTTAATCTGTGCCAACTCCTGGTGTCCGCTCTTCCGCTCTTAGCTTAAAGAAGGTTTATAATTCAAATCAAATGACTATTTTAAAAAAAAGATTCAATTTGACTTTTACGAGAGCATCCCTCCAATCTAACCCCGACAGAAAAGCTTACATCTGAGTGGATTTTCTTGTACAATCTCGTTTCATTCAAATGCCCAACCCGATTGTATCCAAAGCATCCTACTCCAGCTTTCCACAATTTAGTTTGGATGCTATTATGGCAGTTACTACCCTTTGACCATCCAACCCCGAGAGCGAAGAATGCGCCAGATTACCGCCCGAACTAGCAGTTGAACCGGCTAGCCGTTCTAGTTGGTTAAGGCCCCGAAAAATTAGCTACGAAAGCATCATCGACATTTTTTTGTTTCAATCAAGTTTTTGCCTTGAGGCCAAAGATTTACATCAATATACATATTATACAGGATAGTCAAGTCAGAAATACAATATTTTGATGTTATGATTTTTTAATAGGTACTCATTTTTGTTTAATTTCCAAGGTTTATTTATTTATTTAAAATGGTACATCTACAGAATACATATTGTACACTTCTGATTCATAATTGGGATTGAGGTAATTTTTCTAATATGAATCCCTATTACTTGAACATTGAACAAGATTGAACATTGATTAAATTGTTAAATAAATAAATATAAATATTCCACGACATTCTACCATACCATAACTTAACTAGCTTATGATATGGGATGTAGAATGAGGATAAACATACTTAGATACTTTTTTTTTGTAAATACATACATATTATACATAGAAACACCCAGACCAATGCAAATATACATATTGATGCATTCAAATATATGCACTGAGCGGGAATCGAACCCGCGCCCCCTGCATAGCAGTCGAATGCTCTACCGCTACGCCACGAAGGTCGTCAAAAATTAAGGTTTCGAAGAATCACTCAAGTAATACAATCAAGTCTAACTAGTAGGTTTCAAACGATTTTTTTCTGTACAAAAGCGTTGTGAAACATCGTAATTGGTAGTGCCAACTTGACCATATACTCAATGGCATTTAGTGAGTTAGTTCGTATATAACAATCAATTAACCTATCGGAGTGTACTAGTGGCAATCGTTTACCGGGGTATTGCAAAATAGAATGGAATTTGACATTTCTGACAAACGTTGACAACTGTCAAATACGACAAACCCCATACATTTTTTTATACCCCTTAAGTGGCAGACAAGCACACGGCTCACCTGATGGGAAGTGGTTACCGTGGTCTATGGACGTAGCAACACCAGAGGTGTTATTATACTCGCGCTGCCGACCACGAAGATACCTTCTGATGCCCCTCTTGAAGAACCCCATATTGTAGGTGCTTGGGAAAACCGCAGCAGGGAGGGCATTCCACAGATTCTACTATACCGGCCAAGGAGTTACCTAGTCTAGAGGGACTGGACATAGGCCTCTTCCAATGTGCGACATGTCTCTCGATCCTCCGCTTTCCGTATTCAGTCTTTCTGTTTGTTCTTATTATGGTAACTGATAATTCTGATAATATAATACCGTACCATACTAAGCCAAATCTCGCAATAAAAGTCTGTTCAATATTCAGTCTCGATCTAAGCTCAATCATACATACATATAATCACGCCTTTATCCCCGGAGGTTTAGGCAAAGGTGAACTAACACCCACACTTCATCAATCATTGAATTCGTTCCGACGTAATAGGGGGCGAGCCTATTGCCGTCCTCTGGGCACTATTGTTGACTCAAGCCATGTATCTGAGGCTGAGTCTGGGCTGTATATATAAGTCTGATGTTAAACAGCCCTATCCCTTAGTCGCCTTGGGAAGAGATGTGGTGGTCCAAATTCTACTCAGCCGGCAACCACGCGGTTAAACTCAATCTTCCAAATGTCATAAACTAAAATTGTGTAACGTGAGTATCAGTATTTAAACTATCATGGTCACTGACATCAGTATCAGAATAAACGGGATATTCACCATGTTTCACTATTTTGAGCTTCCGATATTTCGGCGCTGTTGCAAGCACCATGATCACGGAGGAACTGAAGTAGTGGCGGTGAACTAAGAAAAAGTTTTTTCTTCTAGGAGTAAATATATCGATCTACCCTCTTTCGAGTTCTTTTACTACGCGTATCTGCACTACTATTGGTTTCACTCTCACTACAAACTCGAACCCGATCTCGATCACGTTCACGACATACGATGCTCACTGTATCCACTCGCGATTTTGTTTTAGCTTGTTCCCGGTTGTTTTTGCAAAGACGGACCACTGGATGCCAGACGTTCGGCAGTTGAAACCCATCCTCACGATTGAAATTTTTATACTTTTTTATTTCAATTGCTTCCCTAACCAGTCTTGGTATATAGTGGCGTTCTGTCGAAAGCATCTGAGGGTTATGTAGTTCGATCCAGTGGTTCGTACCGGACTCCAATAAATGTTGAGCGATTGCAGATTTATGCGGTTCATTGTTTTTGACTGCCCTGATGTGTTCCTTGATTCGGCATGTAACCGTTCTTTTTGTTTGTCCTATATAAGAACTGCCACAGCTACAGTCAATCTTGTACACTCCCGGTCTGTCCAATGGGGAGCCATCTTTGGGTGAGCGCAGGCATTGCGACAGCTTTTTAAAAGGAGTGAATATAGTTTTGACAGATACCTTCTTCAGGATGTTAGCGATCTTATCTGTCACTCCTTTGATGTAGGGTAAAAAGGCTGGCTGTCTTTCCACCTTATAGTTCCGGGGTTTATTTGTGGTGAGTCTTGGTGGTCTTATCCGTCCATTGTATCCATTCTTTTGTAGAACGCCGCTTATGTGCTTCAATTCTTCCTGTAAATGTTCCTCGTCACATAAACTATATGCGCGGTCAGTAAGCGACGTCACTACCGAATTCAGATGGCGCGGATGATGATGTGAGTCGGCATGCAGGTAGCGGTCAGTGTGAGTGGGTTTCCTGTACACGGAGTGGCTACACGACCCATCCTCACGAACACCGATCCTCACGTCAAGGAAGGCAAGGGTTCTTTCCTTTTCCATTTCGTACGTAAAGCTCATTTTTCCATGGATGTTGTTGAACTGAGCCACGTATTGTTGTACAACATTCTCACTCCCCTGCAGTATACAAAAAATGTCATCAACGTACCGTTTCCAGATTTTGATGCTTGGGGCGGTGGGTATGGCTATGGCTTCGAAATGTTCCATCCACAAGTTTGCCACAACTGGAGCCACCGGACTGCCCATCGCTACTCCATCTATCTGTAGGTAGTACTCATTTCTGTATACGAAGTAGTTTGTGGTCACACAATGTTGCACAAGGTCAGCATATTCTTTAGCGACTCCGTTCTCTGCGATTTTTCGTCTTATGATCTCCAAGCAGTCTGTGATGGGAACATTTGTGAATAGGGACTCCACGTCAAAGCTCACCATCACTTCTTGATCATTGACCGAAGTTTGACGCAAAATCTGAACGAAGTGTCTCGAGTCCTTCACGTACGACATGGTCCTACCCACCAAAGGCTGCAAGATATTCGCCACATGTTTGGCCAGTTCATAGGTCGGGGAGTCAATCTGACTCACTATGGGCCGCAAGGGAGTGTTTGGCTTGTGTATCTTAGGCAGACCATATAGTTTGGGGGGCTGGAGGTTCCTTGGTCGCAGCAGGTGTGCCACTACCTCTTCACCGATTACCTGTTGATGTTCCTTGATCATTCGAACCGTGCTTCGGTTGGTCCTTGCAGTCGGGTTGTAGTTGACCTTCTTGTACGTTTTTTCGTCACTCAACAAGTGCCGCATTTTGTCGTCGTATTCCGTGACGTTCATAACTACCGTGGCGTTTCCCTTGTCGGCCCTCAAGACTAGTATCCTGTCATCGTCTCGTAGGTCGCGAAGTGCACAACGTTCCTCGGCAGTCATGTTGGATTGTGGGATCTTTGCTCGACGCAGAGTGAGAGAAACCTCTTGTCTAAGTACCTCAGCGTCATCAGCTGGTATTCTATTCCGTCGAACAACCTCCTCAATCGTACCTATAACTTTTTCGTACGGAATACGCTTAGGTGTAGGGGCAAAGTTCAACCCTTTCTCCAACGAGCTGAGTGCTGCTTCGGTCAGTACTTTCTCAGAGAGATTGACAACCGTCCGTGACCTATCGTGGTAGGGGACACTAGGTTTCTGTTTGCGTAAAAGTGATTCAAACTTACGTGACTGTTTCAAAACACTAATTTCCCTCGTACGTTGTGCCTGTAGATAGGTAATCCGGTCACACTTATCAAAATCCTCAGACAGCACTGCACTCCAGATGAATATTGTACAGCTCACACTGAACCTTGTCAAGTTTGTATCTAGTGTTACCAATCATTTTGCGAAGCAGTTTTACACTCGCGTAGCGTAAGATATTTTCGGAACCGTGTATATCTGCTATCTGTCTGTGACTAGCTGTCGCAATGCCTGCGCTCACCCAAAGATGGCTCCCCATTGGACAGACCGGGAGTGTACAAGATTGACTGTAGCTGTGGCAGTTCTTATATAGGACAAACAAAAAGAACGGTTACATGCCGAATCAAGGAACACATCAGGGCAGTCAAAAACAATGAACCGCATAAATCTGCAATCGCTCAACATTTATTGGAGTCCGGTACGAACCACTGGATCGAACTACATAACCCTCAGATGCTTTCGACAGAACGCCACTATATACCAAGACTGGTTAGGGAAGCAATTGAAATAAAAAAGTATAAAAATTTCAATCGTGAGGATGGGTTTCAACTGCCGAACGTCTGGCATCCAGTGGTCCGTCTTTGCAAAAACAACCGGGAACAAGCTAAAACAAAATCGCGAGTGGATACAGTGAGCATCGTATGTCGTGAACGTGATCGAGATCGGGTTCGAGTTTGTAGTGAGAGTGAAACCAATAGTAGTGCAGATACGCGTAGTAAAAGAACTCGAAAGAGGGTAGATCGATATATTTACTCCTAGAAGAAAAAACTTTTTCTTAGTTCACCGCCACTACTTCAGTTCCTCCGTGATCATGGTGCTTGCAACAGCACCGAAATATCGGAAGCTCAAAATAGTGAAACATGGTGAATATCCCGTTTATTCTGATACTGATAACGTGAGTATCGTTTACCATATAGGGATAGTTCCCGTTAAAAATGATACAAATGAAATGAGTAGGTTAGTTCATGTCATCAAATCTAGAAAAGCCGCTTTTACGCAGTAAATGCATCTAGACATCAGCTCTTGTCAAGAATTTTTGAAGTGAAAACTTCTTTAGCGGCGCTGTGTACTTTTTTTGGAATGGGTAAAATTTTCTAAACTCGCGTCAGGACACGTGACCTGATCGAAAATTCGTAAGACGGATGGAGAGAGGACAGGCGGCGCAGGGCGCTTGCGCGAATGTCACACGACTGTCACATGTGTGATGGCGGTGATAAACTTTTTAATGTAAAATAATTGTAATAGTTCTGAAGTGTTAAATTTTTAATGTAATATAAATTGTCATGTTTGTGTACGATAGCGCAATAAATGAATATTGTATTCCACCACATAAATAATAGTACTTTTATACTGATAATGAAAGCAATTCGTACAAAATTATTCTCTAACCATTCCAAAATATCAAAAATGCACAACGTTAATATTCAAGTTTTCACTTCTGCCGGCACTCCGCACCCGTCGTTTTTTTTTTTCACCAATTTGCTGTTTGCGCTAATACTGCTTTGATGTATGGCCCCCTAAGACTAAGTTAGTATCATCAACCATTTTCTATTCTGCAATCATTGCAATTAAATTTTTCATATTTTACATAATATTGCATACTATTAAGTCAATTATGACAACCTTTGCAATCATATATTCAAATTAAAATTCATCTTTTAATTACTTTACAGATATAATTAAAATATGTTGATGTCAAACTTTGTAATTTATTTTTTAACAAATTAAGACTAAAAATTAATCCGAACTGGTAGCCGGACGATTAAAATTGTAAACTAGTTGTTGCCCGCGACTTCATTCGTGTGAACTTTACGTTTAAAATTACATATTATGGATTTAGACTGGAAAAGTAAATGTTAATCCGGGACTGGTACTCGTGACCAGGACTTCGATTCTGT
This sequence comes from Eilema griseolum, assembly GCA_963662185.1. Taxonomy (NCBI): domain Eukaryota; kingdom Metazoa; phylum Arthropoda; class Insecta; order Lepidoptera; family Erebidae; genus Eilema; species Eilema griseolum. The sequence continues at coordinate 5,475,945 of OY759248.1, read as the reverse complement.
TAAAGCAAAACCACCGTCATACCACGGACACGGAAAAAATATTCTGTCGAATTTTAGACTATAAAGTAATGTCAATGGAATTTTAGACTTTTATTTACATACATACATACATATAATCACGCCTTTATCCCCAAAGGGTTAGGCAGAGATAAATTAACAACTCCATATCACCAATCATTGTTTTCTACCCCACGTTAGGGGGTGAGCCTATTGCTGTCTTCCGGGCACTATTGTTGACTCGAGCTTTGTATCTGTGCCTGAGCCTGGGCTGTATATATTTGTCTGATGCTAAACAGCCCAATCCCATAGTCGCCGTGTATGACACCGCATGGGAAGAGATAGGGTGGCCCAAATACTATTCTGCCGGGAACCACGCGGCTAAGACTTTATTTCTATGGGCTTAAAGTTTAAAATTAAATGAAAAGAATTTCTTTACACGTTTTCATTCACTTTACAAAACCCCCTTTTTTATTTTGAACTATAGCAGCATTGCTTTAAAGTCTACAATTAAATTGATTTTTTACAGTCTCCGTGGTATGACAGTGGTTTTGCTTTGGCAGAATCAAGGCCCAGTTCGTTGTAGCCATGTGTAGTATAGAAGAATATGACACGCATCGCGTCGCGTTGACGCGCTGTCGCGCTTGTCGCTCACGTAGGACAACTTTGACAAAAATGACAAAAAAAAATTAAAAAATTCTTTTTATTACCAAAAACATTTAACATTTTCGGAAGCCCCACACTAGGCATAGGCCTGTCCTGTGGATGCCTGTAACAGTACTGGTTTACAATTTAATATTGGTTCGGTTTACGCTGTCATTGGTAGCAAGAATATATATTCAACGAGTTTTCCATATCAATTGTTACGGGTTGGGTGGGCAAACAAAAAAAAGAAGAGAAAAGAAGACAGTCTTCATTGTATGTTATAAACGTCAAAATAAGTGCCAATCTCATTCATTCATCATTTTATTGCTTTATTATAATTCTGCTTGGTACCCAAAAGAATTTGTACCACCCCATCTCTTCCCATGCGGTGTCGTACAAGACGACTAAGGGATATGGCTGTTTAATATCAGACAGATACATACAGCCCAGACTCCGCCTCAGATGCATGGCTCGAGTCAATAATAGTGCCCGGAATACGGCATTAGGCTCACTACCTATTACGTGGGACCGAATACAATGATTGGTGAAATGTGCGTGTTACTTCACCTCTGCCTAACCCTCCGGGGATAAAGGCGTGATTGTATATATGTATGTATTATAATGTGCACCTAGAAACTTAACTAGAAATATGATGTTAAAATTCGTCACAATTTTATAACTAACTAATGCTAATTAACTTATAATCGGTTAGTTAGCTAACTCTGACCTTCTGGAGCAATTTGAGTGCCTTGCATCATTTGAGAAACTGGTACAGTAGTTGTTGGAGCTTGGAGCCGTTGGGTAAGTGACCGCAGATCTTTAGTGGAAAACTCACGACTTTGCGTCACAGATAATATAAAATAAGCTATATACAGGATGTTAGAGCAGCGCTGCCGAATGCGGTACTACTGACGGCCTAAAAAAATTGGGCAGTATTATTTTCGATGACAATAATTTTTTTTTTAAATCATGATAAATATAGATATCACATGTTTTTCATTTCACTTTTAAAAAAATTTATCACTTCTATTTTAAATCATGATATATTTAGACATCATATGTCAGAAATACTCGAAACCAACTGGCTTACATGAAAGGATTCATGACAGTTCAGGAAGTTCGTGAAGTATGTAAGGATAGAGTCAAATAGCGGGCTGTTGTTTCTGCTTACCCCGGAAGGAAATAGGTGTAAGCGTATGTATATATGTATTTATGATTTTTAGAGCTATTTATCAGCATTTTTTATACCACTTAGGTGGCAGACAAGCACACGGCCCACCTGATGGAAAGTGTTTACCGTGGCCTATGGACGTGTGTAACATCAGAGGAGCCACACTCGCGCTGCCGACCCTGTGTTTCTGTGCCGTCAGTGTAGAGGACAAAGCAGGACAAGTCTTTAGTCTTCCCACTGTCAGCACAAATTCTCCAGTTAGCTCTGGCTACCTTACTCACCACTGGGAAAACAACACGAAGTTATTATGGCCGCGGTATTCTGTAGGGTGGAGGTACTTCTCCAGTCAGACTGCTCAATTGGGCGGAAATACCGCCGTGACCTAGAATTTATGAAATAGCTATTCAACGACGGTTATCGCGACCAAACATCGACTAAATCCGTTTTCTGGAAGACTAAGGGCTTGTCCTGATTTTGTGTTCTGCACTGACGGTACAGAAAATCTCTGTTGTTACAGGGTCGCGTCGGCATCACGGGTGTGACTCCCCTGATGTTACCCACGTTCATAGGTTACGGTAACCACTTCCATCACTTTCTCTTCCTCTAGTCTGTCCTGTCTATCTCTAGTTACCAAAATGCACTAATATTGATCCAATGGTTTAGGCGTGAAAGCGTTACAGACAGACAGACAGAGCTACTTTCGTATACATAATATTAATGTGTATACGTCTGCAATTGTGATTAGACACGTTTCCTAAGAGAATACCTGTTGAATTCTGAATGGTGTAATATGTAGTGACAAGTGTGTAAAAGTTGGAAAATGTATTTATCTTTTGGTGGTTTTGTCACGTAGAAGATCCGGATGAGTCAAAACTGGCTAAGGAATTTTACGATGTTTTTTTATACCACTTAGATGGTAGAGAAGCGCACGGCCCGCCTTGTTGAAAGTGGTTAGCGTGGCCTATGGACGTGTGTAACACCAGAGGAGTCGCACTTGGGTTGTCGACCCTGTAAGTGCAGAGAGTTCCTGTGCCGTCATTGTAAAAGACAAAGCAGGACAAGCTTTTGGTCTTTCCACTGACAGCACAAAAACCCTCCAGTGAGCTCTGGCTACCCTACTCACCGCCAGGAGCACAACACGAGGTTATTATGGCCGCGATATTCCGTAGAGCGGAGGTACTTCCCCAGTCGGACTGCTCAATTGGACGGAAATACCATCGTGTCCTACCTTCTCGCAAATGTGAATTTAGTAGGATCAAAGCTTGTCGTATGGGCTCTATAATGCCGATTAATATACACATGGACAATTTTTTTTCTAAATTGAAGGTGGCGTAAAAGTTATCACCTATTGCTTTTTTCAATAGTGATATATGTCTTATTGAGGTGTGTTTTGTATTATGTTTACAATACAAATCAGAAATAAAATTTACCGTTTGCAAAAAATATAGCATCTTCCTTGATTATTTTTGCATCACGCTTTAGTATGTAGAGCATCTACTACTGACCTATGACCTACTTAGTACAAACACTAGTAATATCAGAACTGTCACTTTATAAAAGTAAGTGATATTATAGACTGAAATCTTAAAATAAACTTTTCCTTCCACTGGCTTAACAAAGTTACTAATTCTTATGAAGGGGAAGGTATACACTTTTATAATATATTGCCTGAACCGGTCGTTGGTATGCTTGACAATAAATTTAAAACCTTTGTTAAGACCACCTTATGTAAAAAGCAGACTATAGGACAGATGATTTCCTCATAGACAAAAATACCTGACTTGAGCATGGTGCAGGCCCCTCCTAAACTGCTAAAACTACAGCATAATATTGCAGTATGCACTCGGCCTTTTTTACCATTTTTTTTTCAACTATTTTAACGTTTAACTTAGGTTAAATTTTTATTGTAAGGTTTTTTTAAATACCTTTAATTATCTTGACACGAGACCTCTTAGCCTTAGGAGGGACTTTGCGTCGCTATGTGTGTTCTACCGCCTATACAATGGTTTGTGCTCAGATGAATTGTTTGACATGGATGCCCACAGCTACATTCTATCATCGCACCTCTGGCCATAGGCAGGGAATTCATGCTCACACATTGCGAACTGAGACGGTGCGCACTGTGCGGTTTGAAAGAAACTTCATCCCACGCACACTCAAGCTGTGGAATGACCTCCCCTGCTGCGGTTTTCCCAAGCACCTACAATATGGGGTTCTTCAAGAGGGGCATCAAACGGTTTCTTCGTGGTCGGCAGCGCGAGTGTAACACCCCTGGTGTTGCATACGTCCATGGGCCACGGTAACCACTTCCCATCAGGTGGGCCGTGTGTTTGTCTGCCTCCTAAGTGGTATAAAAAAAATGTACATTCGTCCATTATTAATCTTAAGAAATCACTATTTATAAGCTGACGTCTCGAAAATACTGCAGCGGAGTTTATTTGCGCCGCGTGCGCGCTGTTTTTCCACTAACGCCTAGGAAGCATTGGTAAACTTAGTTTTACGCAGAATTTGACACCTAAAAGATGTAATTAGGTTGCACTATTTTGAGAAATAAAGAATATGAAATTTGATATTTATTGTTTTTGGCAGTGTATTAACAACTATCACTCATTACTACAACTTTAATCACCGTCCAAATGTTGCCTGGCAGAGATCGCTTAAAGCGATAAGACCGCCCATTGTACTGATTGCGTTGTTATAGACTTTAATAATGATTTATATTATTGATGTACAAAAATAAATAGTAAAAGTCACTATTCAAATCTGCAACTCAAAGTCACAGGCAAAACGTCAAAAGAGTAAATAAATAAATTACATATTCTGTAGTGAGCACGGTTAGCAGGTCGCGTTACCATGATTACGAGTCCGTAACGCGGCCTGCTAACCTCAACCTGAAAATACTCTGATAAGACACTCAGTATACTTTTTTCTGGTTTACATAAATGTTCACTTAACTACATACGACTGATGCCTGAATTTTAAATAGAGAACAAAAAAATCACGTCTGTCGAGTCTCTTCAGCGCCTAATACTTACACAGGTTAAATCCCAGCGGTCAGGATTTCACCAGTGATAATACTATCTATTTATTTAAACTAGGACACGATGGTATTTCCGTTCAATTGAGCTGTCCAATTGGAGAACCTCCGCCCTACAGAATACCACGGCTTTAATAACCTTGTGTTGTGATCCCGGAGTAGGGTAGCCAGAGCTCACTAGAGAGTTTGTGCTGTCAGTGGGAAGACTAAAGGCTTGTCCTGCTTTGTCTTCTACACTGACGGCACAGGAACTCTCTGACCTTGCAGGGTCGACAACGCAAGTGTAACTCCTTTCAATAAGGTGGACCGTGTGCTTCTCTGCCACCTAAGTAGTATAAAAATAATCTTCAAATCCTTTACCAACTCACGTGTTTCCTTTTTCCTACAGTCCGGGATCCTTCAAGCGGGCGTGAAAACGGATCTGATGAGGCTATGAAACTGAGAGCCAACTTTATAAGATTGTTGGTGTCTATAACGATGATCCTCTTTCCTAAGACTTTGTCTTCAAGTTACCACCGATCGAGGTGAAGTAATATAATATAAGTGTCGGTGGTATGACAGTAGTTTTGCTTTAGTAGAATTGGGGGACAGGTCATGGCCTTATTTTAAACAGTGTTTATAAACATAGGCGATTGTGAACTGCGGATAAAGGAAGTAGTAGATAAGGCACGAATTTTCACTATCACACATAGAACAATAGGCATATGTCATAAGTGTCACTTAAACAACATATTTAGTGCGTTCAATGAAGAAATAAAACTTTTACTATAGGTTTTATCTATCACCAGCTTCGTACGACCTCCAATCCTTGTCGCATCATCTTCAGGAAAACTTGCACTTTCAAGTACGGCACAGAAAATCTCGGGATCGCAATCCCAACTCTTCAATAATATCTTTACTTGCCTTTACAGAAGACTGCTTGACGCTCTCATTTCAATGTCTCTGCAGCAACGTGCAGTCCACATAATTAGGAATTATGAGATCAGCAACGCCCTGTAAACATTACAATTGCAGAGACATTGCCTCTCGCGGTGTTTTACTGCCTTATCATGCCACATAAGTTAGTACTCTTTCCTTTCCTACCAAGAACAACACGTGCAAGACTGAAGTATCAACCTTAAACGGTACAAGATGCAACCAATTCCATCCAGGACCAGGGGTTCCAACACCTCTTCTCTTTGCTGCACCATCAAAATTTGGAATTCTTTTTGCATGGTTATTGTTCCCGATAGAGTAGAATTTGGACCATTCCAACTCTTGCCATGCGGTGTCGTACAAGGTGACTAAGGGATAGGGCTCAGGGCATCAGGCATATAATACAGCCTAGACTCGGCCTTAGATGCATGGCTCGAGTCAACAATAGTGCCCGAAAAGCGGCAATAGGCTCACCCCCAATAAACTAACGAATATAATGATTGGTGAAATGTAGGTGTTAATTTCACATCTGCCTAACCCTCTGGGGATAAAAGCGTGATTATGTGTGGGTGTGTGTATAATCCCGCAACTTTTAGACGGGGCATGGAAAAGCATCTGATGCGGCCTTCAAACTGATTTGTATCTCATTTCTATATTCCTAATACTACTCCTTGACTTGACAATGCCTCCGCGATGTATGTGAGTCTTAGGAAGGTGTTAGATCTGTTATGCCTGGCTTAAACTTCAATGTTGAGTCAAACTAAATATTTTAAATTTATAATTTACAATTTGTTCTAAATGTAAGACATAATAAAGGCGGTAAAAATATTGGCGAAACACAATTGTGTGCAAATTATATATGTACGGTGTTAGAAATAGTTTCGTCACAGCTATAAAGGTTAAAGGCGCTATCAAATACCACAACAAAATGATAGATAGTACGATTTAATGTTCAATCTAATAACTTTGACTTTATTAAACGTCTTTCTTAGAAGTTGTTATTACCTAAGACTGCACAGTAATTAGAGGATGTTCTCGACAGGTTGCAGTTTGAGTATTCTGTATTATTGATGGTGCCCCTCTAGACAATATAGAATGTATAAAATAAAATAGATTAAACAATGGTATGGGATTGACATACGTTGATGACTGTCATAAACGTCAAAAAACGTTTTAATCACATACATTCATTTGGCTGGCGAATTTTAAAATTTTCACTTGTCTAAGAGGCCTGAGGTTATCAATACCCTTTTTTTCCATGCGGAACATCTCCTTGGATACCTTCACCACTGGAACCGGTGGGAGAGGTTATGTCGGACTCGAACCGACTAAAACGCACTACGCCAGTGGTTCGTTTTTAGTTGCCGAAGGTGAGGTTAACATGCATATCCTTCGCACCCCGGACGACACAGGGCCATCTATCTCGATCTGGCCCTTTCCTCGGGCGTGGGGACCACAGAGTCCCCAACTCGTCCCCGGAAACGGGGAGGCGCGTGAGGCGCGCCGCCGCCGCGGCCTGCTTCTGCCAGGGTGACAGGCGGCTCGATTATCAATACCCTATGCGTTGAATAGAATATTGCATTTTGACAGTATTTTAATGTCTCTGCCATGGAAAGGGTTGCGATAAGCTCTTATTAATTTAAATTAAATTTAAGTACCACTTTAGTACCACCATATCCGTTCCCATACAGAACAACACGTGTAGGGCTGAGTCCAAACACAGCCTACGTCGTTTCCCAAGCTAAAATGCATGTCTGTTTCGAATTTCATAAAAATTGATTCAGTATTTTATGCATGAAAGAGTAGTTACTTTCGCATTGATTATTTAATAAACTATATGTGTACCTTTGGGAAATATGTACCTAGTGGTTTCTCTCTAAGTCCAACAATGTGATTGGTAAATTTCTGCACGTCTCTCCGATTCAATCGGCTCCGCTTCAGTACCGAAGCATCTTATTAACCTCAATTGATGATCACGTAACTGATAATACAATTAGCCATTGAATGACGAGCACTAGTTGTACAATCTAACCTCAGGCAGGTTAGATTCACAACCTTGATAAAAAATATACGGAGGCGAATACGAGTAAGTACCGTACAAAAGTGCTATTCTGTAATGGAAAAATTCGCTGATGAATCTCACTCACATAAAGTGAACTCTACTCGGGAATGTTGCAAATACAATGACATAAATAAATAAATAAATAAATAAATATTCTACAACATTCTACACAACGCTATCTAGACCCATGGTAAGCATAGCTTAACTAGCTTGTGTTATGGAATCTAGAATGCGGATAAACATACTTAAATACTTTTTTTTTGTAAATACATACATATTATACATAGAAACACCCAGACCAATGCAAATACCCATATTCATGCATACAAATATTTGCACTGAGCGGGGATCGAACCCGCGCCTCCTGCGTAGCAGTCGCGTTCACTACCGCCACGATGATCATGCTGACATAGGTATCATCATCTTTAAAGGAATGGTAAAGGACCACTACTTATCATCGTGTCGTTTTTTTTATACCACTTAGGTGGTAGACAAGCACACGGCCCACCTGATGGAAAGCGATTACCGTGGCCTATGAACGTGTGTAACACCAGAGGAGCCACACTCGCGCTGCCGAGCACAGAGTTTCTGTACCGTCAGTGTAGAAGACAAAGCAGGACAAGCCTTTAGTCTTCCCACTGACAGCACAAATTCTACAGTGAGCTCTGGCTACCCTACTCACCGCTGGGAACACAATATGAAGTTCTTATGTCCGCGGTATTCTGTAGGGAGGAAGTACTTCCCCAGTCGGATTGCTCAATTGGGCGGAAATACCGCCGTGTCCTACCTCCTTCAAAATACTCTGTGATTCCGTCTTAGATGAAATTAAAAGATACCGTGTACTCTGTGATAGCTTGCAATCTAGGCTATTTCACTTCTTTTACTGTCGTAAAATGATCACTTTAGTATAATGTAACGAACTGCTAAAGAGACATTTTCTTATGACCAATAGTTTTAAAGATATTTGATTTGGAAAATTCAATTTCTCAGGCCGGCAGATAACGCTCCATACAAAATCGTACATACGAGTGACGTCACGCGCCAGTAGCGCGTAGAGCAAATGTATGGAGTGTAAGAGAATATCGTATTTATCTCGGTCCACGTTGCGTTTACACGATCAAGAACCAAGCGGTTCGGAGGCTCTTTCCTCTGTCGCACCATTAAGGCCTGGAATTCATTACCAGCTCACGTGTTTCCTTCTTCCTACAGTCCCGGGTCCTTTAAGCGGGGCGTGAAAAAGCATATGATGAGGCCATCAAGCTGAGTGTCACCATTGTCACACGGTATGTGTAAGTAATGGTGACCCTCTTTTCTGGGACTTTGCCTTCAGCTTACCATCAGGCAAGGCGACGTCCAATTGACGTGTACTATATAAAAAAAAAACATATATTGTTCAAAATAAAAACAATTTGAAATGTAATGAGGAACCTAAAATATAAATAAATTTCTAAATAAATCCCCGAAATACCTCCCACACTTCTCCCTCCTCACTCCTCACTAATGCACCTCCAGTTAAAATAAATTCCTTGTGTTATCCTATTCCTTGGGTTCTCGACATTACAGTGGTCAGGATTTGAACCCAAAACTTAAAAGTAACATTCGTTTGTCCCAAAACACAGATTTTTTTAGACAAAATTTGCCCCAAAACCTTATCTATGAATCAGCAGGCTTATCAGCTTGCAGGCTGCGGTTGTCCCAAGCACCTACAATATGGGGTTCTTCAAGAGGGGCATCAGAAGGTTTCTTCATGCTCGGCAGTGCGAGTGTAACACCCCTGGTGTTACATATGTCCATAGGCCACGGTAATCACTTCCCATCAGGTGGACCGTGTGCTTGTCTGCCACCTAAGTGGTATAAAAAAAAGAACTTTTGCAAAATAGATTATTTTGGACCCGGCAAATTTTATTGGGATCCCATACATTCCCACAAAACTCTGCATAGAGCTCGTACATTACAGAATAAGTACTCCAGCACAGTGGCTTATTAAGTGAAACATCTCCCGAGTCAAATTGTGCGTCTAATCTATGACGCAACGCCATTAGCCGTTCATAATGGAGGAAAGTTGCCTGCGCCGAATTTAATTGAACCAAATTATTATTTTGATTACGAAATGTTTTAGTTCATGATGCTCTTGTAGTTAGCGTTGTATTATGTTTTGTATACTGTGTCTAACATAGATTTAGATTAGGCTAGATACATAACACGAAACTAAGCGGTAGCTAAGTAGGCCGAAACATTGTAACTAAGGTTAAGCAATAGATAAGTTTAGTAATAATACTTGACATAGGATGGTCTTAGGATGGGTGATCGTTTTCAAAACTTTGAGACCCCTTTATACCTCAGACAGTACGTTAACCCGTCGGACCTGGTACAAACGATCATTGGCATTCGTCACGGGCAGTTGTAGCCATAAAACATCCAACAGCCAACTACCTAGTCTAATTACAGAATTTCGAACACGCCACTGAGCTCAGTGAAGGTACTTAGTGACTTCTTTCGTAGTTTGATTAAAGCAGACCCCAAATAAGTAGGGAAATAGCTCGGACTCATCATAAACAAGAACGTGTATCGGCACAATTTTGTATTTTTATGTGGATTATCGATTGGTAAAATCAAAAGCAAATCATCAATTAATAATACAATAGTATGTTATGTACAAAGTGGAAATATGAAAAAGCGCGGCGAACTGGTGCACTGCATTAATTTAATGACAGTGATCTGATGGCTTGTGGTTTTTTTTACGTGCGAAAAGTCCCTACGGATACCTCCCACCACAGGAGCCGGTGGGAGAGGTTATGTCGGACTCGAACCTACTAAAACGCACAACGCCTGTGGGTCGTTTATGGTTGCCGAAGGTGAGGTTAACAGGCATATACCTCACACCCTGGGTCACCCAGGGCCATCTTTCTCGATCTGGCACTCTCCTCGGGTGTGGGGACCACTGAGTTATCCCCGGAAACGGGGAGGCGTGCGAAGTGCACCGCCGCCGCAGCCTGTTTCTGCCAGGGTGACAGGTGGCTCCTCCTGTCTCCGTCAGGCCTCGGCTTGTGGTATCTTCTTCTTCCTCATAGCGTTAATCCCAGTCGCATCCGAAGCTTTCACCTTCGAGTCTGGGGTCCGCTTTACCAGTCTAACTGCGGATTTGGCTGAATATCGATATTTTCCGTGAAACGATTGTCATCTGACTTCCACAACCCAAAGGCAATATCGAAGTATTGCAGCTAGACCAGCTATTGGACTTTTTAGGGCTCCAACTACCCTTAACGACTGCCGTAGATGTTGGTACGGCAACCGGGACCGATAGCGTAATGTGCTCTCCAAGGCAAGACCAGACCAATGCAAAGGGACGAGTTGGGGACTCTGTAGTCCCCACACCGGAGAAGAGGGCCAGATCGTAAGAGATGGCCTTGAATCGGCCGGGGTGCGAGGCATATGCCTGTCAACCTCACATTCGGCAACCAAAAACGACCCACAGGCGGCGTGCGTTTTGGTCTTGATTCTTCCACCGGCTCCGTGGGGATTTTGCGCACGTAAAAAAATGAAAAAAAAATACTCATATTCATGCATATCCCGTGTAGCGGGCGTGTTCACTACCGCCACGCCACGGAGGTTGTCGGCTTGTGGTATCTAACCTATCCTAAATCTGTGGTGCCTGAATATACCTAGTGGGTGACTTGTGTTGATATTTTTGTGTTCATCAAAGTGGAAAAGTACGAAGTAAGTTATAGTAAGGTTATGTTTGTTAGTCGAGTCGTGCGGTGAGTTCGTCTGTTTGTTTATTTATTTGTACTTTGATCATAGATTACATAAGGAGCTATGGTGGCGCATGGCCGAGTGCGGTAATGGACTGTATTGCGGGAAGTAGCTAACTGTTCCATTGACGCTTTACACACAAAAGACAGGTGGTCGGGTTGCCGCGGGAGTGATCCAAGCAATGAATGCAACCCGAGAAATTAGGAGAGGATGCACTAACCTTCACGACACACGTGTTTTCATCGCAGCCGGTACACGGATCTTCTCTTCCTTGCTCAGGAGCTGCCGTCAGCATCACTAGATCACTTGAGGAACACACGAGAGGCACAATCCGATCGGTAAAGGTCTATGAAGCGGTAAAATGTAACAAATATTAATCATTTTTGAGAGACGCGAGCGCGGTCCGTCATCACGCTGGCTAGTTCAAAGCGAGACTGAGTGTCTATATCACAAATGGCGGACGGAAGCTATCTAGTCCTATTCTATGGTTAGTGCGGGAGAGGAGACGGGTATAGAAAGAGTGTGTTTCCACGTCAAGAAATACAGCTTCTACCTCGGCGCAACCATTCCCCCCGGCTTGAAGGGTTACCTTCGAAACGACAAATGCGAAACAAATATAAAGTCTAATCTAAATCTAGGTTTGGGAAATAACAACTAAAATATAAACCTAGATTGGAGCTCGTGCCTACTGCTGGCTAGGCAGAGGGCAGAGGCGAACAAACAACACAACGCAACAGTCTCGACCAAGACGAGACGCGATTAGCCAACAACAAAATAAGGGTCTCTTCACGTGGGACCGATACAACAAGCGAGTGCTTCTTCTCCTCGGGTGGTTCGGAAACCGTAGTGGGATTGAATTGACTAACTGGCCACTTATCTAACGCGGCATGAATCCAGGACGGTCCACTAAACCATAACGGGTGATCTAAAATTTGCGAAGGAAGCAATCCACGAGAGAGACAATCGGCTGGGTTGTCGGTGCCAGCAACGTGAAAGAGATTATGTGGCGCCAATTCAGATTGAATTTTTGCCACTCTATTAGCGACGAATGTGTCCCAACGATGGGGCGAAGAGTGGGCCCAACACAAAGCGACTGTTGAGTCCTAAAAGCTAAAAATTACTAATATTAATGCGAAAATTTACAATTATGTCATTAAGCGACACGGAAGTGCTAGTCTTAGCACTGCCATCCAAAACTACACGGAGTTTTAGTAGTAAGCTTATCTTCTCTAATAACTCCGCGGTGCGGGATAATGTACGAAGGCTGGGTCCCGCCAGTGTCCGCAGGCGCAGGTGAGATGTAACCTTTATCTAAATATTCGTTAACAACCTCATCATAGGCCCGCTTCGACTTTGGGGACGCCTGCATCTTTCGTTCCAAACAAAGAAAGCGTTTTTCAGCGGATACACGGGAGCCACCGAGCGAAAACTTGCGGATGGTAGACTACAGTGGCGGCTCGACGGTGCAACAGAACGAAGCAGTCGAGTGACTAAAACTATCCATAGAAGCGGGTGCGGAACCAATTATAACAAAACCAAGAACTGTTTCCAGTGCGTGCGGAGCGGGGTACGTCGGTCCCCCTTGAACCTTACGTGATAACTGGAGGTGCGGGAGAATCGAAGCGCCGATCAATATATCGACGACTCCAGGAACAGCGTAAGTCTCATCTGCTAAAGGCAAGTCTTTAAATTTCGTTAATAAAGACGTGTCAACCGGGACGGTAGGCAACTGTTCAGCTATTCTATCTATAACGAGCGAATCCATGTCAAACCAAATATTATTATTAAAACGAGATCTAAACCTTGTTTTAACGGTGCCACGAACAGCTGACTGTAAGCTTCCAAAACCCTTCACCACTGAGCGGGTTGAACGCTTATCAACATTGAAACCAAGACGCCGACAACAATCTTGAGTAATAAAATTACTTTGCGAAGCGCCATCTAACAGCGCTCGAACAATGCGCGGCTTACCTAATGCATCAAAAATAACAACGCGAGCGGTCGCAAGACACACAGTAGTGAGTGCAGCACTAGCGGAGAACGAACACAAGGTGACGTCATCCGCGGCGGTCACCGGGCGGGCCGGAGCGCGCGCGAGCGCGGGCTGCGGCTGCGGCGCAGGCTGCCGTGTGTCACCGCTCGACGAGCCAACCGTGCTCACATTGGATGCGGCATTACTATTCTCAAAATGAAGCAAAGTGTGGTGTCTCGCTTGACATTTGCGACAACTATTTCTACTATTACATAAAACAACGCGGTGTTTAGTACCGAGACAATTAAAACAAAAATTATTAGCGCGAACAAATTTATAACGATCACTAGGCGACAATTTTAGAAAACCAGGACACCTGTACAGTTGCGAATGATGAGTGCTACACAAAGAGCAAACAGGTGACTGTACACGTGCTGGTGCGGTACTAACATAAGTATGAGTTGACCTCAGTGACTTCGATGACGCATCTACTTTGCGTGCAGAATCAACAACTATCTTCGCGCCTTCATGTTTCGATGAAGAGCGCTGCAATACTTTTATATGCTCGCGAACAAAACTTTCTAAGTCTTCGAACTTAGGAATTTTATTGCCGCGATGATCCGACTCAAACAAACGAATGGTTTCGGAATCTAATTTCCTTAAACCCATATACAAAAATACGAAGTCGCAGAGGTCATCAATCTTTAGGTTCTTTACGGCGCGAACAGCTGACGCGAAAGTATCTAGAAATTTCTCTAAGTTTTGATCGTTACATGCCGCAATAGATTTCAAATCAAACATCTGATCTAAATAGGCGTTAGCTACCGATGTTTTATCCTCATACCTAGCTTTCAAAGTATTTAAAATTAAATTATAATTCTCGGCACTAAACGTAATTCCAGCGCAAACGGTTATAGCTTTACCAGTCAATTTTTCAACGAGATAATGCAACTTTTCGTGATCTGTCAACGAATCGTTCTTATCTATTGTATTCTCAAAACTATCTATAAATAGACACCAATTGCGAATGTTACCATCAAACTCGGGTATTTGAATTGGTGGCAACTTAGGTCGGTCGCGAGTGGGGTTGGGTAGGTCAGCCGGCTTCTCCAAACTCCTAGCGACGCGTTTGATACGACAATACAAATCGTCAAACGACGACAAGGCTTGATAACTCACTGAGTAATCGGGATTCAAATTCAACTCTAAAACGTTGATGTCATGTACTAAGGTTTCGAAATCCGCGCGTAGACTATCTAAGTTTTCTATAGAACACAAGAACGAATCTCTGATGACCAAATCAGAGGTTTTAAGTGCATTATCATAAATCGATTGTACGCGAGAGTAAATCATTTCTTTTTTAGCGTATAAAAGTTTCAATTGAACCTTACCGGTCTTATCAACCTTTGGGGACATGTTTACAATTAAATCTCAAACTAAAGTGCGGTAAACAATAAATATGAAATGACTCAATCCTAGCGGTACAGAGCAGCGAGGCGGCGCGAGCGATAACCGTAGGTAGGTAGGTACCTACAACTGTGAATGCACGCTTGAACAAACGCGCATAGCAACAAGGTCGTACCTACGCGATGGTCGCTGTCTAGGTTCAACTATTATTTCCGAGATTAAGTATTGCGTAATATCTATTCAAATTAAAATACTTTCGTATGAATTGGGATGAGATGCGAGCGAGGTAGGTACAGCCACGTGTCTACCCACGCAGGTACTAGGCAAATACGACGCGAGCCGAGAACAACGTAATTGAAAAAAAACAAAACAAAGCCAAATGCGTTAGGTATTACACTGTGCCTATGCACTAGGGTGTCTAGTATACCTAAGATCTAAGCCTAAATGTCTGGATGCGGGGTTTTCTACTAAAATAACCAGGCACTTAGGTGCGATGCGAAAATTGTGAACTACGATTAAGTGTTGATATGATACCTAACCTATTTATGTATTAGGTAGGTACAATGCGAGCCAGCGGCGAACGGACAACAAATTCTAAGCCTAAATGTCTGGATGCGGGGTTTTCTACTAAAATAACCAGGCACTTAGGTGCGGTGCGCTCATTCCCATTAGAATAATAACAAAATACGAACTACGGCTAAGAATCCGGCTCGATCCGGACCAAAAATGGTGGCGCATGGCCGAGTGCGGTAATGGACTGTATTGCGGGAAGTAGCTAACTGTTCCATTGACGCTTTACACACAAAAGACAGGTGGTCGGGTTGCCGCGGGAGTGATCCAAGCAATGAATGCAACCCGAGAAATTAGGAGAGGATGCACTAACCTTCACGACACACGTGTTTTCATCGCAGCCGGTACACGGATCTTCTCTTCCTTGCTCAGGAGCTGCCGTCAGCATCACTAGATCACTTGAGGAACACACGAGAGGCACAATCCGATCGGTAAAGGTCTATGAAGCGGTAAAATGTAACAAATATTAATCATTTTTGAGAGACGCGAGCGCGGTCCGTCATCACGCTGGCTAGTTCAAAGCGAGACTGAGTGTCTATATCACAAATGGCGGACGGAAGCTATCTAGTCCTATTCTATGGTTAGTGCGGGAGAGGAGACGGGTATAGAAAGAGTGTGTTTCCACGTCAAGAAATACAGCTTCTACCTCGGCGCAACCATTCCCCCCGGCTTGAAGGGTTACCTTCGAAACGACAAATGCGAAACAAATATAAAGTCTAATCTAAATCTAGGTTTGGGAAATAACAACTAAAATATAAACCTAGATTGGAGCTCGTGCCTACTGCTGGCTAGGCAGAGGGCAGAGGCGAACAAACAACACAACGCAACAGTCTCGCTTTGAACTAGCCAGCGTAAAGACGGACGGGCCGCGCTCGCGTCTCTCAGAAATGTATAATATTTGTTACATTTTTACCGCTTCATAGACCTTTACCGATCGGATTGTGCCTCTCGTGTGTTCCTCAAGCGATCTAGTGATGCTGACGGCAGCTCCTGAGCAAGGAAGAGAAGATCCGTGTACCGGCTGCGACGAAAACACGTGTGTCGTGAAGGTTAGTGCATCCTCTCCTAATTTCTCGGGCTGCATTCACTGCCTGGATCGAATCCGCGGCAGCCCGGCCACCTGTCTTGTTTTGTGTGTAAAGCGTCAATAGAACAGTTAGCTACTTCCCGCAATACAGTCCATTACCGCACGGCCATGCGCCACCAAGCTATGTTATTAAGCTGGGTTAGTTGTGATTAAATTTGTTTTGACTGTAGAGAAATTCATTATTGTATGTTAGTAAATACTTTTGTACCGGCTGATTTTATAGCCGTATCGGAGCGAAAGATTCAGGGCACAGTTTAGCAATATCGTCTGGAAGTAGGTATTCATTTGACGATTTTTTTTTAATACTATTTATATTATATGTATTTATCGCAAGTTTATAAGTGCCCGGATAATAGACTTGCCACCTATTACATTGGGACCTAAAAACATAAACTGGAGAAATGTGGGTGCTAGCACTGGGAATGAGTTTTATTATGTTATGTTATGTTTTTTATACCTCTTAGGTTGCTGACAAGCACACGGCTCACCTGATGGAAAATGGTCACACTTGCGCTGCCAACCTTGCAAGCGTTGAGAGTTTCTGTGCCGTCAGTGTAAAAGGCAAAGCAGGACCAGCTTTAAAAGTCTTTTCCTTGACAGCACAAAAACCCTCCATTGAACTCTGGCTACCGTACTCACCGCTGGGAACAACTCAACACGAGGTTATTATGGGGCCGCGGTGTTCTGTAGGGCCGAGGTACTTCCACAGTCGGACTGCTCAATTGGACAAAAATACCGTCGTGTCCTACCGTCTATATATGTAGATCTCCATATAGTAATAATGTACAAGTTAACAGTATAATGTATGAGGTTTTCTAAAAATCAAATTGGTGTGTCTTAGATAAAAAAAAAGAATATATTGTTTGTAGACAAGCTTGCTCCATCTTTGACCACATTATCAACAGGCAAAACATAGATCTAACTTGGGTCCATTGAGTATTGAAAAGTGCCTTTGGATTGTTTAAAGCTTAAAGCTGTCGTTTTGTTTGTGACTGAGTTTCTCCTGTGTTACGTAACGCACTAGTAGTGTGTAACACCTACTTTTAGTTTATTTCAAGGGAACTTCTCATTATAAAAGATAATTAATTTCTAAATTCACTAGTTTATAGTCATTGTAACAATTTGAACTATGAGAAATTAAAACAACGAACGAAACTTACAAATTTTGTACATCTTAAATAATTGAAATGATTGTTCTTGGGTTGATGACCTTGTCTTGGTTTTCCCAAGTATCTATCTATCTACCTATCTAGAGGAGTGAGACTACTCAGTATTTAGTTTTTGCGAGGGATATGCCTGTCAACCTCACCTTCGGCAACCAAAACGACCCACAGGCGGCGTGCGTTTTAGTCGGTTCGAGTCCGACATAACCTCCTCCACCGGCTCCGGTGGGGAGGTATCGGTGGGGATTTTGCACACGTATCAAAAAAATAAAGTATTTAGTTTCTTAGGAAAGAGCTATAAGATTTGGCTCCTCTGTACCTCGGAAGTTGGAGAGCATGTTAAGCCGTCGATCTCAGCTAAAATACGAAGCTCTGTAGCATTCGTTATGGGTAGTTAGGGCCCTAAAATCTGACAACATTTAATTACATAACTTGGATATCACTAGTGGGTTATGAAAGTCGACACCAACTGAATTAGAATAAAACTCGGAGGATATTGATAATGTCTGAAGTTTGCGTTAATATCACTCATTGAAAATGAAACCACATATTTCTGAACACACACACACACATGCGCTTTTTCCACAGTATTTTACCAAAGTATAAAAATAATAGAAATAAATTCACTTTTTAATTGATTCCACCGCGATGTATTCCCCGATGTACTGAAAATTAGCCGAAACGTCGGCCTAAATGTAAATAATAAATAAATCGTGATGGAATCCGCTAAAAGTGGTTTCATTTCAACTTGAAGGATAATGATGATGTAGGTAGATGACGCAGCCCTTGTATGCTTTTCATAGGAAACCATAAAATAGTTAGACACGTACAATTTCATTTACACCACATGCAGCTATTTTGACAGTAGGTAAAATAACTCTCTCACAGTGGATGAGACAATAAGCGTTTCTTTCTGTCTCATCTATCTTTTACATACATAGGTACATACATACATACAATCACACCTTCATCCCCGGAGGGTTAGGCAGAGGTGAAATAACACCCACATTTCACCAATCATTAAATTCGGTCCCACGTAATAGGGGGCCTATTGCCGTCTTCCGAGCACTATTTTTGACTAAAGCCATGCATCTGAGGCTGAGTGTAGGCTGTATATGTCTATCTGATATTAAACAGCCCTATCCCTTAATCGCCTTGTATGTCACCGCTAGGGTAGAGATGGGGGGGTCCAAATTCTACTCCGCCGGGAACCACGCGGCATCTATCTTTTACTTGATCACTATAGTTTTCGTATGCAACAACCCAAGGTCGCGGGTTCAATATCCACATAAAAAATATATCTTTTGTAGTCCAAGTTATAGGTAGTATTCGATTAAGATAGAAAAAATTGAATCGGTTCTGACGGGATTCGAACCCGCAATCTTTTCCTTATAGGGCGAACGCTCTGACCACTAAGCCACCGAACCTTCGCCTGAAACCATCCAAATTCCTCTAAACATGTATCCGTCTTGCGGCGAACTTTGTATGGTTAGTATACTAAATGCATTAAAATTATAAAGGTAGTATTGTGTAAACTAACATACATTCACACTTCTTTTCCAATAACCACGGTAGCCTAGTGGTATGGGTGATGGACTGCTGAGACAAGGTCTCGAGTTCGATCCCAGGTTTTACCATGTCACACACCAATGACTTTCCGCTGCTTTTCGAAGTTATGTATGTAACTATCGCAGGTTTATAAGTGCCCGGTTAATGGCAATAGGCTCGCCACCTATTACATTGGGACCTAAATGTAAACTGGCGAAATCGGGTGCCAGCACCTCTGCCTACCCCTTCAGGGATATAGACGGGATGAACTCACGCTTATATCCCATCCCATGTTATGATGTTATGTTATGTTCTTTTCCAGTAGGATAGGTAGAGACCACATGTAAAGACTTGCTACGATCCTGACCTCTTCACATCTGTTATGTAATAGTATATTTAATCTGTATCATTAAAACTCTGCTTACCCAGCTTAACAAATAGCTAAATAAGTAATTATATCATCTAGTTACATAGGTAACTGACCAGTATGGTGACGAAGAAATAATACAAGTATCACCATCCCATCTTATCCGAAGGGTGTACCTAGTAAGAGGCGATTATCAGAAGTAAAAGTACACGATATCACTGCTAGAGAAGGAAACCTCGAAATAAAACCCTGTACCAACCCATCTGGCCAATGAGGAAACAGTAGGCCAAAGTCTCCCAAAATTGGGAGAGGCCTATGTCCAGCACTGGACTCCGATAGACTAATTGAAGTACAGAGATTCCCTCTTGGTTAAGCAATGATTTATACATACTTACACACACACATAAAATATTTCCGCCCGATTGAGCAGTCCGACTGGGGTAGTACCTCCGCCCTACAGAATACCGCGGCTATAATAACTTTGTGTTGTGTTCCCAGCGGTGAGAAGGGTAGCCAGAGCTCACTGGAGAATTTGTGCTGCCAGTGGGAAGACTAAAGGCTTGTCCTGCTTTGTCTTCTACTGACGGCACAGAAACTCTGTACTTACAAGGTTGGCAGTGCGACTGTGACTCCTCTGGTGTTACAGACGTCCATAGGTCACGGTAACCACTTTCCATCTGGTGGGCCGTGTGCTTGTCTGCCAACTAAGTGGTATAAAAAAAAAAGGCAGAGACAAAATGGTGGATAAAGAATATTTTAATTCTAGTAGGTATATTTACTCTGTGAGATGGTAATTCGATATAGTCAGACGCCAAACACGAAGCTGTATTATGTCACTGCGATAGCTTCCAAAACCGATTTGTTCTGCTGACCGTATTTAAATATTACGTAGGCTTTCTCGTAGGCAGGCGATGACTGATAGTGCCAATATATGAAATGTAGCTGGGGATTAACAGTAGAAGGTATTACAAAATTTAAATAATCTCCTCGGTGGCACCGCGGTTGAGACTTAGAATGCGGTTACGTGAGGTTTCGATACGAATTCGCGCCTTATAAAATAGGGTAGTGTCTTGAGTACTCTTGAGTCATCGAATTCTTACCAATACTACTTAGTATTTTATTTAAAAATATGCATAGTAAACTATGACTTTTCATTATTTTTAATTCCCAAAATAGGTCAAAATATAAACATTCAAGAAAAAGCAAAATTTACAACTTTTTAGATTCCATTTTAAATTTCAATTCAATCTTATTAAACACTTTATATGTGTAAACGCAACGTAGACTGAGATAAACGCGATATTCTCTTGCACTCCATACATTTTCACTATGTGCCAGTGCGCTGTGACGTCACCACGTGGCACAATTTTGTATGGAGCGTTTTCTGGCGGCTCGAGAAATTGAATTTTTAAAATCAAATATCTTTAAAAGTATTTGTTATAAGAAAGTTTCACTTTTACAGTTTATTATATTATTGTAAAATGTACAGCTTACAATAATTAAAAAAAATTGGACACAGCCCTATTGGGATAATAGACGTAACAACATAGTCTCTTGAAATTAAGTAGGTAGCCAGCAAAATATGGCTGTTCGTATGAATACAATATTTTGATCACGACTGGTCGAAACGTCAGGCGAATCAAAGGTCTGTATGTACCTAAACCATGATCACATTAATTCCCGTAAACATTAACCTACCTATTTTAAAGTGTTATTTATCGATAAAACATAACTCATGTCGATACTTTTTTACGACATAAGAAAGAATAAAGTTTCATTTAGTTTTGTTTCCGAGTTAGTGTCGATATAAAATGCTTCATAAATTATACGGAAAGGATTTATTATTCACTTTTAACATTATAGTTCAATATATCTTCGTCACAAAGCGTAAATGTCACCGTACGAGTATACCTACTTGAGTTGTAAACAATAGCATGCTAGCGACACACTTGACGGAAAACCGACGCGGAATGTCTACGATGCCTTTTCTGTCTAGGTGCTGATAAACTTGAGAAATCGCTTGTAATGAGCATTTTTGCGAATGTTATATTACAGAATAATAAACAATAGCGTTTTAGCGAGCATTTTGTCGAGCGTTCTGAGGAGCATACTCACCAAAAGACAGTAGGTACATCGACTAGAGCAGTGATGGGCAAAGAACGGCCCGCGATATTTAGATATATTTTGACGGTCCAGAAGACCTACCATTCTACAAGAGTAGGGCCAAAAGTATAGGAAAAATGAATTTTGTACAATGCATTTTTCCTGTACTTCTGGCCCTCTGAAATTTCTTATAATAAGAAAGCCCCCCCATTAAGAAAGTTTGCTCACCACTGGACTAGAGCGTTCCCTAGACTATCACGAAGATGTTTATAGCTATGTTTGGCTCTGTTTGATTCATTGTTCAATTATTTTTTTATACCACTTAAGTGACAGACAAGCATAAGGCCCCCTGATGGTTACCATGGCTAATGGACGCGTGTAACACCAGAGAAGTCACTTTCGCGCTGCCGACCCTGTAAGCACAGAGAGTTTCTGCGCCGTCAATGTAGAAAACAAAGCAGGACAAGCCTTTAGTCTTCCCACTGACAACACAAACTCTCCAGTGAGCTCTGTGTGGCGCTAGCCTTAATTGTACAATTACCCCGTGTGTTAATTGCAAAAATAATACAAATGCCTGACGGATATCTTTATGCATACCTAATAATCTATTGAGATAAGTTAATAAATAATAAAATAATACGTCAGTTAAAGATGTTTTTGACCGCAAAGTATTGTTACAAATTAATAGTCTCCTTGTAGGGAGATTTGATTGTTTTCAGGTCGTTGGTCCCTGTAGAAGATTGTCTTATTATAGCTTGTTATCGTGAGGTACTAAGATCGATTCCAGGGTGTACATGAAGGTACCAAAGCCTAGACTGATTAGCCTTTTTTTTATAGCCTACAATTTTTTTCTAACTATACTTGTATAGACTATTAAAAGTATATCTAATTGATGACAATAGAATCCTTCGCCCCGAACGTGGAACCGAAAAATATAGCTAGCAGAATATGGAAGTTCAATTAATACAACTCTGCCTACCCTTAGGCGATATCTACGTATAAATGGCTGACCGTATTCTATCGCTTCTACCACGGCGTGTGTTCTGAGGAGCTATTTCAACTGATACCATCCTCACCCTTCCTGCCCAGAACAACTCGCTTCCTTCCTGCGGTGCCATCCACATACGGTATAATCCTTACTATCCCGCACCAAACGGTTTGAGGCCTCTTTCCTCTGCCGCACTATAAAGAGCTGGAAGGTTTGCCTCTTCTTACAGTCCCAGGTTCTTCAAGCGGGGCGTGCACAAGCATCTATCAAGGCTATAAAGTAAGGGACCATCCTTTTAAGTTCAATAGTATCGGAAGTAGCGTTCCGTATCTTTTGAACTGCTCCTCAGCTTTTTACCATCTAACGGGGTGTAGTCCATTGACGGACCAAATATATATACGAGTAGTATATATAAAAATACCGCCATAGCTCTAATATTTACATAAAATAGTACCTTTTTTATGTAAGAAAAATCCCCACAGATTTTTTGTACCCCTCACGAACAAATATACAAACTAACAAAGAAACAGACAAATATTTTTGGTTTTAGATTGACATTACATAAAATATAAACATAAACTTACGCCTTTATCCCCGAAGGGGTAGGCAGAGGTGCTAGCACCCACATTTCGCCAGTTTATGTTTAGGTCCCAATGTAATAGGTAGCGAGCCTGTTGCCATTAACCGGGCACTTATAAACCTGCGATAAATACACAGACAACTTCGAAAAGCATCGAAAAGTCATTGGTGTGTGCCATGGTAAAACCTGGGATCGAACCCGAGATCTCTTCTCAGCAGTCCATTACCCATACCACTAGGCTACCGCGGTTATTGATTGACATTATCACTCACATAAGTATTATAAGAATAAATTGGAATCAATAAGGTAAATATAAATATCCCATTGATATCTATGCTTAAATATGTTTGGGTGCAAAATTATTAATTATTTTTTTTATACCATTTGGTTGGCAGACAAGCTCACGGCCCACCTGATGGAAAGTTGTTACCGCAGCCTATGGACGTGTGCCAAGGGAATCACACTCGCGCTGCCAACGCTGTAAGCACAATAGTTTCTGTGCCGTCAGTGAAAAAGACAAAGCAGGACAAGCTTGGTCTTCCCACTACAAAACAAAAACTCTTCAGTGAGCTCTGGCTACCATACTCACCGCCGGGAACACAACACGAGGTTATTATGGCGGCGGTATATGGTATATAATTTAAGTAGATGTTTTCATATGTCTCCAATGTAGCAACTAATTTACAAAGTAATAATGAGTATCAGTTTAAAAATATGCAAGACCACATATCAGAATTTGTTGCAAAAGATGCTTGGAATATAAAAACGTCAGGTCGTTTGTTACTCGCTCTGAAACTAGCTGAGCCCACGAGATTGGGCTTGTCCTCATCATTAACAATGTTTTCAATCATTATGCAATGATAAACGTGTTTTCGTTTCCACACCTGCTGCCATAGCGATCGATAATTCAACAAAAGATACAACATATAGCAGTATTTTATTTTAATTTAAGAAAATAGCTTGACGTAGAAAATTACTAATTCTATCACTTAATTGGCTTGCCGCATTTTATGGTTATTTTTTTAAGCAAATGGATAGTGAACCGCGCGTGCCTGGGGGAGATGGGTGGGACGAATTGTTGGTTCCGTGGTCCACACCCGAAGATCGAAAGAGATGGCCCTTAGTGGGCCTTGGTGAGAGGGATATGCCTGTCAACCTCCGGCAATCAACAACGACCCACAGACGTCGTGCGTTTTAATCGGTTCGAGTCCGACATAACCTCTCCCACTGTCTCCGCCGGAGAGGTATCCGTAGGGATCTTTCGCACGTAAAAAAGTGCTAATAAAGAGGGATGGGGCTATACACTCTCTATATTTCCATCCCACTTTCTCACCCAGGAAACTAACAATTAGGTAGGTATATATAGCACGTTTTGGTACATATAGGCCCACAGAACAGAACTCGAATTAGCAATTTTCACAAATTAAATATCTAATTGCATCACAATGCGAATTGATCTATGAGACGAGACGATAAGCTATTGTTTTGTCATACATTTGAACATATGAGTATTGTTTTAGCAATAAAATTGTATTGTTCTATTGATAGAATGGCGCTTCGAGTTTCTTATAAGAAAGCGGAAATTTTGAAATCTAAATAGGGTCATGACATAAACAATACATATTAGTAATCTTCTCTTTCTCTTAGCGTTAATCGTAGTCGCATCCAAAGCTTTTACCTCAGTGTCTGGGGTCCGCTTTTCCAGTCTAACTGTATTTGGCTAAAATTCGATATTTTACGTGAAGCGACTGCTATCTTACCTCCAGAACCTGAAGACGATATAGAAGCATTGCGGCTAAATTGTTGGACTTTTTAGTGATCCAACTACTCGACTCCCATAAATGTTAGTATGGCTTAACGTGCCTTTTTTTTATACCACTTAGGTGGCAGACAAGCACACGGCCTATGGATGTTTGTAACACCAGAGGAGTCACAGCCGCGCTGCCAACCCTGTAAGTACAAAGTTTCTGTGCCGTCAGTGTAGAAGACAAAGCAGGACAAGCCTTTAGTCTTCCCACTGACAGCACAAATTCTCCAGTGAGCTCTGGTTACCCTACCACCGCTGGAAACACAACACGAAGTTATTATAGCCGCGGTATTCTGTAGGGTGGAGGTACTTCCCCAGTCGGGCTGCTCAATTGGGCGGAAATACCGCCGTGTCCTACTACTCCTCTCCGAGGCACGACGAAACTAATACAAATATCCATATTCATACATACAAATATTTACACTGAGTGGTGATCGAACCCACGACACTCCTGCGTGTCTGCCGAATAGATATTAGTAATATTTAGATAATAATAAGTAGTACAGTGGGATCTAGAGTGACTGTTGTGCTCGAAGGCCCAGGTTTGACTTAGGCTCGAAAAACAGGCATTTTTTTAATACATTTTTCGGATTAGATCATCTTGAGAACCCCTCGAACTTCACCTCAACAGGGCAAGCAATTAGATGGGTATATCAGACTCGAGCCGATTAAAACCGGCGCGGTGTTTCGTCACATCCGCATCGGGTGGTCAGGGAATCTGGTGTGCTCTAGAAGTACCGGGTATTGGCAATAGGCTCACTCCCCGAATACAAGGTGAATAAAATGTAGATATTAATATACCTCTGCGTCTCATCCTCAAGGACGAACTTCTATATTTTTAGTTAAGCTACTGACCCCTATAATCCGTTAGTGATATCAGACCTTCGTAGTTAATAATTTTTAAAATCGATTACGATAGGAAAAAATGTAATCGGTTCAAGCGGGATACAAACCTCAGAAGTTCGTTGGCTCAGTGTAAGTCTCACACTGTAAGGGAAAGATCGCGGGTTCGAATCCCGCCAGAACCGATTAAAAATATAATAAATAAATATTCGTATTAAAGTTATCGGGATTTTTAAAACATACATACATATTATCAC
This sequence comes from Eilema griseolum, assembly GCA_963662185.1. Lineage (NCBI taxonomy): Eukaryota > Metazoa > Arthropoda > Insecta > Lepidoptera > Erebidae > Eilema > Eilema griseolum. The sequence goes on along the minus strand of OY759248.1, from coordinate 5,449,673 downwards.
ACCTTTATCCCCGGAGGATTAGGCAGAGGTGAATTAACACCCACATTTCACCAATCATTGAATTCGGTCCCACGTAATAGGGGGAGAGTCTATTGCCGTATTCCGGGCACAATTGTTGGCTCGAGCCATGCATCTGAGGCTGAGTCTTGGCTGTATATATGTGTCTAATGTTAAACAGCCCTATCCCTTAGTCGCCTTGTACGACACCCCACGGGAAGAGATGGGGTGGCCCAAATTCTACTCTGCCGGAACCACGCGAATTTAAAACATAGTAAATAAATATAAAGATATAAGTTATCGGGATATTTAAAACATGGTAATAGAGTGACCATGATAGTTTAAGTAAATATTCCACAACATTCTACTCAAGGATGTCTATACTAGACCCATGGTAAGCATAGCTTAACTAGCTTGTGTTATGTAATCTAGAATGCTGATAAACACACTTACATACTTTTTTGTAAATGCATACATATTTTACATAGAAACACTCAGAAATGCAATGCAAACATACATATTCATACATACAAATATTTGTACTGAGTGGAAATTCGAACCCGCGCCCCCTGCTTAGCAGTCGAACTTTCTACCGCTACGCCACAAAGACACTCGAATCCTAACTTAATCGTTCTGTAGTCAAACCAGGTTGTTGGGCTTCATTTCGAAGTCACACAAACTTTATTTATTAACACCTGTAGCTTAACGTTTAAAGAGTCTGCCTTACAATCTAGAGAATCTGGGATTAAATCCTAGCCATGAAACACACTCCTAACACAAGTAATTGCTTAGTTGGAGGGATAAAGGGCAGAACCTATTATAATAGCGAATTTGGTTATTAACACTTTAAAAATTAAAAAAATAGAAAAAGGAAGTTTTGCTTCTGTGTGCAATTGTTAATAAGAAAATATTAATATTACATCAATTAATAGTCTTTTAATTCAATAGTCTTAATATTTTTATCATGAAGTACGCTCCCAGGAGTTAGAACATCATGGGTGGTATCACCAAAATGGTGAAGGTTACTTCCAAATAAACCGGCTAATGGAATATTTAACCGGTATTACTTTTACCAGCAATAACAGGAATCGAACCTGTACTCTAAAATAAGAGATGATAATTATATTTAAAAATATGTAAGTATTTCTATGCTTAACACAATCTACATTGTTTGAGCTGGTAAATTATTCAAAATAGATTCATTGATAACCGAATTTTAAAACTATAACATAGACAATTTAAAAAAAAATGATATTTACTTTTCGATAGATGGTGTCCACGGTTTACTCTCCACTTCAGGAAATATACACATCACCGTTTTTCACAATAAAACAACACTTAGTCCTTTTACACATCATGAATTAATTGAATTTACAAAAAAAACACTAAAAACCGTAAAACCGTATTTAAAAAATGCCGCGAAAATTGCAATACTCATAAACTTTTTTTATCTGTTTAAAAATTAATGTTGAATATTTGACACGATTTACGCAGAGATAATGCAAATATTTTTTTATCAGCGTTCGATATAATGGCTTTTAAGTGTGTTAAGCGCATGCGGGCGCTCTTGCGTAAGGCGTTTATGCGTGTTCACGCGGCAAGCGACTTGTAGAAACTGAAAGTGGAATGGACTCCAGACGAGCGTCTTGTGTGCAAGGGATGTGCAATCCGCAGCTGTTGAGACTATCCGCATAATTTTTACGCAGATTTAGGCGGATATTGGTATAAAAATAAACAATATTGTTTGTGTTATGTCGGACTCGAACCGACTAAAACGCACGCCGCCTGTGGGTCGTTTTGGTTGCCGAAGATGAGGTTGACAGGCATATCCCTCGCACCCCGGCCGACCCAGGGCCATCTCTCACGATCTGGCCCTCTTCTCGGGTTGTGGGGACTACAGTCCCCAACTCAACCCCGGAAACGGGGAGGCACGCCAGGCGCGCCACCGCCGCGGCCTGCTTCTGCCAGGGTGACAGGCGGCTCCACCTGTCACCCCCAGGCCGGCGCTCATGGGGGGCGGAGGTCGTTCATCGACCTCCGACGCCCGAGTTGCCTTCGTTACCGGGCAGCTTGGCTTGCGATCCTTCGTCGCTCCCGCTGCCGCTCCCACCCCGCCTCCTCCTTCGCGAGCATTACTTGCTCGCAGAAGGAGGCGCCGGCCGCCCACGCATCCGCGCAGCGGACCATCGCCGCGAGCAAGGTGGAGAGCGTGAGAACTCTCACTCCCAGGGCCGCCACAAGCTCCCGCCTCGGCGTCTCCCACGCCGGACACTCGGTGAGCGTGTGCGGACCTGAGTCCTCGCTCGCGTCGCAGTGATGGCACTCGGACGTTGGCTCTTTCTGCATCCGACGCAGATACTTTCCGAAGCATCCGTGCTCGGTGATCATCTGCGTCAGACGGTACGAGAGGCTGCCGTGTGGCCTCTCTAGCCACTCCCCCATGATGGGTCTTACCGCCGTTACTACGGCGTGCCCTAGGACTCATTCGGACTTAGAGTTGTTAAGTAATAAAAATGCCTACATTTTTGTAAAACCTTGATTTCGTTAAAAGTGAATTTATTGCCGAAAATACAGGAATATTTTCACAAATTCTCTTTTAAGTTGTTTCAGGAATCAAATTTTAGATCATTCTCTTTCGACACAAACAGGGTTTAATAATCTTACATGGTCCAAAACCGTAAATAGAAAGGACAAACCTCATCTGGTGTTGAAATATGTCATGTGGAGACATGTGCTAAGAATGGTAATCACATCATGATGGATTTTTAATGTGATATTTCTTTTCTAAGAACATTAGACTGAAATGACTAGTAGTAGTAGTAGGTATTCCAATTAACCCTTCTAGCTGAACTAAAGTCTTGGTGCTAGGAGTGGGTTCAAGTTAGTTGTGTAATGGCTAAGAGTCGAACCAGCGACCTCTTGACACACCGTCGACCACAAGCCGACGCCCTAGCGTGCCAACATCTAATTAGTGTCTCGTAAATTTATAAAAAAAAAAAGTTGCCATAACTATAGGTTCTCCATTTAATTAGATAATTAATTAATCCTGTAGCGACTTTTTATGAAAACCCAACATATTGAACAAATAAACTAGGCTAATCAATTAACTTACTAGTGGCTCAATTATTTTTTTTAGTCCTTAAAATGAGTTTCTAAACAGAAAAATTTTAATAAACTGAGATTTTAAATAAAACATATTAAAAAGACATGTCAAGATTGTTTATGTTTAAGTACGCAACCGAATGCAGTAGATATAGATATTAATGTTGACTTCTCATAATTTTGATTTTCTTTGTAGGTACATGAAATGTCATTCGAAAAAAAAAGTTTTAGATGCAATAACAAAATACGTTCAAAAATCTTATGCAGGCAGCGACGATGACTCACAGCGCATCACTAATATCTAACCCCTCCTCTGCACGCAGGTTACCTAACCCTCCAAGTTATTTCCATATAGTCCTCTTTCCTACAGCATCCGTCAATTACTCCTACCCAACGAATGTTTCATTGACAATGGCTCTCGCGTATGAATCCGCGTATGAAGTAATATTTTATTGTTTCATCACTAATTTCGTACGAAGACGGTCATGTTGCATAAAATGTGGAAATGATTTCGCAAAAACTTGTCGCGAATAGACAAGAATTTGTCAATTTATACATTTCCTCCTTGTGTGACTGTTGTGGTTACATTAGTTGGTTAATAAACTTATATTGTTTCGAATTCCGTCTAACACAATCATGAACACTGGCTCCTAAACTATGTATTTCTTTAGTTGACAATAAAGACTAGTCCACAATGCTATTAGATATTTTAGATAAATAAGTGGTATTTCTTTTTTTTAATTCTTTAATTTTGATGATTTAAATTTTTATTTAATTTACCAAGAAAACATTACAAGATTCCTACAGTTCCGGATCCTTTAAGCGGGTCGTGAAATACCTGATGGCCTCATCAAAGCTGAGCCACCACTGTAAAATTTTAAGTCACTATAATGGTGACCCCAACTCGGCAGAGGTTCTGACTTTATAGTAGTGTTTTTTAGTGTTATGAATAATTTTTTATTTTTTATTACCTGATAATTTGTCTTTAGCTTGCCCTCGGGAGAGAAGCATTTTTGCACTTGTAGTCAGGTTTAAATACTATGAAAAACTATCAAAGGACACCTGCAGGCTGAACTATTTGTTAGTTTTACTTATACATAGATATCGCTTATGCCAGTTATGAACAGCTGACCAGCCAAGGTCAATATCTAGCGCCCTGATAACATTAAAATCATAACCTTAATAATTATATCTACACTAGAAAACGTAGTATCATGTATTACTTAAAAAGCTCCTTGTTGAACATCAAGCATATAAGAGATATAAGATCCATTAGATTAAAAAACCTGGTAGCCCTTTCTCCCAGAGACAATGGGATGCGCCGCTCTGCAGGCTGGTAAGAGATACCTTAATACACACATCTTCCCATGTTACAGAGCGTGCGCGCCTTGTGGCTGTGGGGGAATGGGAGTCACTAGTCAGGCCTCTGGATTCAGGCACTTCCATCGCCCAACATAGGTACTACTTTCCGCCTTGCCACTTGCCTTCGCTTAGGAGCGCCGTGCGTTTCTTCGCATCATTGCCACTGCGGTGAAGCTGTCGACAGTCTTGGGCACCATGGCCTTTCATGCAGCAGAAGCGCTGGGCGTATACCGCGACACGCCTGCATCAACGACATTATCCGCCGTGCTCTAGCTACCGCTGCCTGGCGTGCCAGCCATTCGTGAACCTAAAGGGCTGGTGCGTAGCGATGGCAAGAGACCGGATGGTATGTCGTTGCTACCTTGGAAGATGGGTAGACCTTTGGTGTGGAACGCTACGTGCGTCGACACTCTTGCGCCTTCACATCTTTCAAGCACAGCAGGGTGTGCCGGTGCTGCTGCTGCATCTGCGGAAAACCTCAAACGGCGCAAATACTGTAACCTGACAGGTGATTATGTTTTTGAGCCGTTTGGGGTTGAAACGTTAGGGATGTGGGATCCAGGTGCTCGGTCTCTATATAAAGACTTGGCAAAGCAGCTGATCGACGCTACGCGTGACCAGAAGGCTGGTTATTATCTTGCACAGAGGATAAGCATTGCCATTCAACGTGGCAATGCTGCTAGCCTTCTGGGTACGTTACCGGTCGGTGATGATGCGGAGGAATTTCATGACGCATTATGTATGTAATTTTTATGGTTATTTTATTTTAGTGTATTTTAGTAGCTATCTAATAATAGTTTTAGTTTTAATTTTCAATTGAATTGTATTGATTTGTATATGTATATATTAAATTATAAAGTAATTAAAAATTAAACACATATAATATGTTTTCAAATCAACATATTAATATAAGATAGAACATTGGTCATAGTATAAAATCCAACGGTGTTTGCTAAATATGTATTTTTATTTTATTTTTACATTTTGTTAGGACCGTTTTAATGTGCCATATTTTTTATCTAGGACTACTTGACTTCACCCCGCCTGATGTTAAGCTAAAGGCAACGTCTCAAAAATCAGGGTCACCATTACAGACACTAAGTAATGTTACAAACGTGGCACTCAGCTTGGCGGTCTTATTTTACTTTGATTATAATCAATTAAAAATAAAACATAATGGACAACCCCGTTTTAAGAAGACCTAAGCACCTATAAACCAAAGTTCCTAACTATCTATTAAGAGCATGATAACCGATAGATTTTTGATTTTTGTAGAAAGTAATGTAACATCATAACATAACAGGAACTCACGCCTATATCCCCGAAGAGGTAGGCAGAGGTGCTAGCACCCACATTTCGCCAGTTTATGTTTAGGTCCCAATGTAATAGGTGACGAGTCTATTGCCATTAACCGGGCACTTATAAACCTGCGATAAATTGGAGACTCTACGCGGGTGTCGTGCGGTCCATGGTCCTGTACGGGTGTCCCGTGTGGGCGGACACCCTGAGTGATCGGCACATGCTCCTGCTGCAGCGTCCGCAGCGGAAGTTGGCGTGCCGCATCATATGGGGGTACCGCACGATATCATTCAACGCGGCGAGTCTCCTCGCCGGATCCCCACCATGGATCCTGGAAGCGAGATGCCTTTCGGCGCTATACCGGTTCCGAAGGGCGGCGCGGGAGCGGGGTCACGATCCCGAGCCCGAAGAAATTCGGGCCGTGAGATCCCGGCTCCACAGGGAAATGGTGGCGGAATGGGAGAGACGACTTGGGCAACCAGGCGCAGGGCACGCCGTAGTAACGGCGGTAAGACCCATCATGGGGGAGTGGCTAGAGAGGCCACACGGCAGCCTCTCGTACCGTCTGACGCAGATGATCACCGAGCACGGATGCTTCGGAAAGTATCTGCGTCGGATGCAGAAAGAGCCAACGTCCGAGTGCCATCACTGCGACGCGAGCGAGGACTCAGGTCCGCACACGCTCACCGAGTGTCCGGCGTGGGAGACGCCGAGGCGGGAGCTTGTGGCGGCCCTGGGAGTGAGGGTTCTCACGCTCTCCACCTTGCTCGCGGCGATGGTTCGCTGCGCGGATGCGTGGGCGGCCGGCGCCTCCTTTTGCGAGCAAGTAATGCTCGTGAAGGAGGAGGCGGGGCGGAAGCGGCAGCGGGAGCGACGAAGGATCGCAAGACAAGCTGCCCGCGTACGAAGGCAACTCGGGCGTCGGAGGTCGATGAACGACCTCCGCCCCCCATGAGCGCCGGCCTGGGGGTGACAGGTGAAGCCGCCTGTCACCCTGGCAGAAGCAGGCCGCGGCGGGGGCGCGCGTGGCGCGCCTCCCCGTTTCCGGGGACGAGTTGGGGACTCTGTAGTCCCCACACCCGAGAAGAGGGCCATATCGTGAGAGATGGCCCTGGGTCGGCCGGGGTGCGAGGGATATGCCTGCCAACCTCACCTTCGGCAACCAAAACGACCCACAGGCGGCGTGCGTTTTAGTCGGTTCGAGTCCGACATAACCTCCTCCACCGGCTCCGGTGGGGAGGTATCCGTGGGGATTTTGCGCACGTAAAAAAAAAAAAAAAACCTGCGATAAATACACACATAACTTCGAAAAGCATCGAAAAGTCATTGGTGTGTGCCATGGTAAAGCCTGGGATCGAACCCGAGACCTCGTCTCAGCAGTCCATTACCCATACCACTAGGCAACCGTACAGTAATGTAATAGAGGTATAATACACAATTTCATTATTATGTAAACAACAAAGGCGGTACGAAACACTTTACCTTTCTCGGAGAAAGTCGACCTCGAGTTAAATAACATCACATCTTCGTTTATCGGATGGGTTAGAGTTTAAACTACGTTAACTAGAGGTCAATTAAATCACTTCTTTAGTGTTTGGATTTGAAAAAGTACAGTAAAATCGACAAAACAATGAACTGAGAGAATTTCCTTCAATGCTACCTTTGATTTGTAATAAAACAGTATGCATGACAGTGAGAATCATAGTTTTTAACCATTTCACGGTTCAGTAGGATCAGTTCCTATTATATGGAAGCATAAAATCAATATATATATGTATATGTGTATTTATATATCATAATAATAATAAAATAAGGTGAGTAGGGTAGATCTCTCATCTCTTGCAATGCCGTGTCGTACAAGGCGACTAAGGGATAGGGCTGTTTAACATCAGACAGATATATACAGCCCAGACTCAGCCTCAGATGCATGGCTCGAGTCAACAATAGTGCCCGGAATACGGCAATTGGCTCACCCCCTATTACGCACGAATACAATTATTGGTGAACTGTGGGTGTTAATTCCCCTCTGCCTAACCCTCCAGGGATAAAGGCGTGTTTATATGTATGTATGTATGGTAAGTAGGAAAACTTTTGATCAGTTGTGTGTTGTGTGTTATACGTGTTCTGTAGCCTTCTAAACTTCTTTTTATACTACTTAAATGGCAAACAGGCACACGGCCCACATAGAAAGTGATTACCGTGGCCTATGGTCTTGTGCAACACCAGGGGAGTCGCACTCGTGCTGCCGACCCTGTAGGCTTCTGGATGGGTTTGAAAGGCAGCTACGAAATGTTATTTTGTTCTAGGACTTGTAGCCTATACGTATTTAATTTAATTTTAATTTAATTCTTTATTGCACACAATCAGTACAGAGGTCATACACAAAAAATATATATATCAGAAATATGTACAAAGGCGAGCTTAACTCAATATGAGTTCTCTACCAGCAAACCTTTGAGTAGCAGAGAAGCAGTTAAAGTAAATAGGGGATGTGAAGTGTACTTTAAATTTCAGATAAAAGAAGGGTACCTAAACAGGTACCTACATATATATACACATATACATACCTATATAGCATACATATTACACCTACGTACATACATACACATATATACATACATACATACATATTTAGGTTTACTGATGAACTAAAGTCACGTTACTATTGATTTATATATTTATTGTGCCTTCGTAATAATACTTAAACGTTAGAATAGAGAAATGAAACGAATGAAAGTTGATCTTTTATGACGCAGTTTATACTTTTGATTGATGGCACTATGTGGAATTTGTTGTTACACATCTGATGAGGCCGCCAAGCTGAGTGCCACCATTGTAACATTACTTAGTGTCTGTAATGGTGGCCCTCTTTCCTGAGAATTACTCTTTCCACCCTAGGTTCAATACAGGTAAACAGGGGGCAGCTGCGATAGGCGGCACAACCCAGGAGTTATTGGTATCCCTTCATGCGGCGCTTACCCATTATCCGATCCGATAACGGCGTCTGCTCGGATAGCCGACATCTGATAACTGACCTACCCGAAGAGATAGTCAGACATATATTATCAACACCCACATTTCACTATTTATTATTTTCTGTCCCACGTTATACGAAGCGAGCCTATTGCCGTCAAGCGGGTACTTGGTCATCGACTGTGTTTGCCTATCGGATTGAGAACAGCTCTATCCTTTAGCCCCCAACACCCACGGGAAGAGAAGAGGTGGCCCTATACTACTCCACCGGGAACCAATATGGGTAATAAATATCCTGCACTACCATCTCAGCCAGGCTTCGGTAAGAGAGATAAACCCAAGAACTGCAACTTGAGAACTTAAGGGATGACATGCATGTCAATGATCTCAACGCCAGGGATGCCAAATTCCAAATAGCTTATTATATTATATTATCTGTGGCTATATAGGTACGTACACAGAATCATGATTATTATTTAGTTAGGTAGGTACTCCTTATGACGTATACTTTTTAACATTTTTACGTGCACTGTTATGGCTTGTTCTGTGGTTATGGCACACATAACTGTGTACGCGTGTTGCCAGGACAACGCGACCTACTTGTTTTATCATATTTTGTAGGCTGTGTTTTTATGTCACATTATAATTCAATAACTAATATTTGTTTTAAAACTGTCAATTTTACAATATTATTAAGAAAAATAATTATTTATTAAAGTATTTTTTTTTTATATAGGACACGTCAATTGGACTTCGCCTTGCCTGATGGTAAGCTGAAGGCAAAGTCCCAGAAAAGAGGGTCACCATTACTTACACATGCCGTGTGACAATGGTGACACTCAGCTTGACGGCCTCATCATATGCTTTTTCACGCCCCGCTTAAAGGACCCGGGACTGTAGGAAGAAGGAAACACGTGAGCTGGTAATGAATTCCAGGCCTTAATGGTGCGACAGAGGAAAGAGTCTCCGAACCGCTTGGTTCTTGATCGGATGTTTTGCACCGTGTGCGGATGACATCTAAGACCTGCACGCGTTGTCCTGTGTAGGAAAGGGGAGGGTGGGATTAATTGGAAGAGCTCATCAGAACACTCCCCATGGTACAAACGGTATAATACAGCCATGGACGCAACATCTCTACGCAGCTGTAAAGGTTCTAGGGTGTTCGTGATCTCGGGATTCCCAATGATGCGGACCGCACGTCGCTGCAACCTGTCGAGAGCATCTAGTAAGTACTTTGCTGAACCATCCCAGAGATGCGAGCAGTACTCCACACAGGAGCGAATTTGTGTCTTGTATAGAAGACACCGCTGCTCCGGCGTGAAAAATCGTCTCACTCTGTTCAGGACTCCGAGTTTTCGTGAGGCTGTTTTGATGATACTTTCGATGTAGTTTTTGTTATTCAGGTTGCAGCGAACATCCATACCTAATAGTACCTACAGTCCATCAAATCTAAGAGGTACCGTTTGACGTTTCATATTTTTCAAACCGAAACAACTTTGTTCATACGTACATTATTCAGTTTCGATAACCTTTTTCATAAAACCATGAATTTAGAAAGATTTCATTATTGTATCTAAAAATGTACAATTCTTAATATCTAAATGTAATTGAAAACTTTCAAACAAAGCAAAATAACACATATTTACACAGTAAATAATTTCTAATAGTTATATTCTTGACCGCATTACAAAGTTACGTAGTTAGGTCACTGCACGTAGTGTTGCGACTCTTCGGATACACTTGTATGCAAAAAAATCGTTTACATATACGAAAAATCGAATGTATTATTTACAAATTACACTTGACAACCAAACAAATATTTTTTCATGTGAATGGGATTTATCTCACATATTACGATTACATAACTAAATAGTTATGTAATCGTAAAATATGAGATAAAACCCATTCACCAAAAATACGTATTTATAAATCAAATATATTTGCTTCTTTAAAAAGTTGTCGAAAGCGATTTGTCGATTTTTGATTTTCGCGCCCAAATAAGTCGGGGTTTCTCGCGCTAACGCTGTCGAAATAGTAAATGGAGTCAGGGATAGTGTTTTTTACATTTATTTTTGTGTATGATAGTATGGGTTTGCATATTACAGAGAAATAAACAAATTTTTAACAAGCACATCCATTGATTTTACAATTACAATTTTTTCTTCTAAGTCTTATTTCTACGTCTAAAACTAATAAAAATAAGGTATGTAGAACCCATTCACAAAAATGTTGTTGCCTGATGTTATAAATTAACGACGTTACTGCGCGACCGCATAATGCACTGAATACACAGATACCCTAAAATAAATTAATTTAATTATTTTTAGGTCAATAGGCAAAATCGCAGGTGTCCAAGTCTCTACAATTTTTTTTTTCTGGCAACACTGCCAACTACAAGCGCACGCGGTCCGCTCGGTCGGTTCGGCGTCAGCAGTCTCTCGCCATCTTGGAAGCTGACTGTGCGCGTACTTGCTTTCTCGTTTGTGTTTTACAATTTGTGACTTGGCTATTACTTTTCTGGACTGATCATTCTTTATCCGTTTACCTTGGCAATATTTATACTGGACTCCGAACTAAGCAAGTGTTTATTAATAATGTCGAAAAGAGGACGTACTTTGAACAGCCAGGCTCGTGAATTGGTGGTGAAATTACACGAGTATTTTGAGCGTGAATCTCAAAATGGTGGACTTCTACTGCCAGTTACACAAGTTCGGGATCGCGTCGGTGAAGCTCTCGGTATTGGTAGCCGCACCGTTGGCAAAATATTAAGTGAAAAATATGGGCCTTCGGGGAGTGACAGTAACGTACTTCACACACCGAAAAAACGAAAAAGAAATAAACCTGTGACAGGCATCGATGAATTCGATAGTCATGCTATTAGAAACCATATATACGGGTATTTTACAAGAGGCGAATTTCCAACATTGGCAAAGTTATGTGCAACTTTAAAAGATGCCGGGCTGTATAAGGGAAGCATAGAGTCGTTGAGAACGGTAATAACAGGAATTGGCTTCAGATACAAAAAAGTTGACAAACGAAAAATTGTTATGGAGCGACATGACATAATTATGCAGCGACTAACATTCCTGCGCGAAGTTAAACAAATTATAAACTGGGATAATGTAATATTTTTGGACGAAACTTGGCTAAATTCCAACCATTCTGTGCCGAAAACATGGACTGATGATTCTGAAGCTTCGTGCTCGAAGGTGCCGATAGGAAAAGGTGGACGCCTCATAATATGCCATGCTGGGTCAGCGTCTACAGGCTTCGTGGAAAACTCTTTATTAGCTTTCCAATCCAAAAGCACTAAAGAGTATCATGAAGAAATGGACGCAGTAAGGTTCCGAGAGTGGTTCTTAAATTTATTACAGAATATCCCTCCTAACAGCACAATTATAATGGATAATGCCCCATACCACTCTGTGCAAATTGATAAAGCACCTACGTCAGCCAATAAGAAAGCAGATTTGGTGGCATGGCTGCAAAGAAAAGGAGTGGATGCCGACATGTCACTATTAAAAGCTGAATTATTACAGTTAGTGAAATTGCATAAACCACCAAAACCGACATATGTAATTGACCAATTGGCCGAAGAGCACGGGCACAAAGTCATACGACTTCCTCCGTACCATTGCCAATATAATGCCATTGAACTGATTTGGGCCCAAGTTAAAGGTAATATTTTATAATATTATAATAATAACACGAGTACTTCTAACATTTATAATTTAAACAATGGTTTTCGTCTGCTATCAAATAGTTACATTATTGTTTTACAGGTTATGCAGCAAGACACAACACAAAACCACCCTTCAGTGTCAAGAAAATGGAAGGTTTATTAAAGGAAGCATGTGCCCAAGTTACACAGGAAGATTGGAGTAAAGTAGTACAAAAAACAAAGAAAATAATAATGTACGACTTCGAAAGAGACGTACACTTTGATAATGTAATGGACAATCAACTGGTCATTAATTTAAATGACGATGATGACGAAGACGACGATACTAGTACTAGTAGTGAATAAAAAAATATCCTAAACATTTCTTTTATTTAATTATAACAATTGATTTCTTAAAATTCGGATATTATAGTAATCGATCTCTTAAAGTTCGGATATTATAGTAATCGATTTTTTCATCCCATCCCTATCATTCAATTGTCAGAACTGTCAAACGGTACTTCTTAGATTTGACGGACTATAATACAGCATAATATAATAATACATTTAATGAAAGATGCGTATAATATCCGGTATATTTTGTAATTCCTTTCTCCTTTTTTGAGACACACGTCACAAACGTTGAACATACTGTATGATGCGAAAGTCGTTCAGCTGTTGGTTCCCGATTACATGAGAAGCTTTAAACTTAGAGTCTATGGCTTACTCCTTCTGATTTCAATTTATGAGAGTAGAAAACTTCCATCTAGCCTAGGTACCTACCTCCAGAGGCAAGCCAAAACATCGTCAATCAATCAGAACTATTGCCGTCTTGCCGTGCCGGTGAGGTTAGGATTGCACCAGACAGATATATACAGTTCAGACTCAGCTTTAGATGCATTGCTCGAGTCAACAATAGTGCCCGGAAGACGGCAATAGGCTCACCCCCTATTACGTGGGACTGAATTCAATGATTGGTGAAATGTGGGTGTTAATTCACCTCTGCCTAACCCTCCGGTGATCAAGGCGTGATTATATGTATGTATGTGTATGTACATCAACATAAGTATACCTACCTAATGCGAAAGTGAGTTCATTTTTGTGTTGACTTAAGAGGCATACGATACGACCGTATCCTTGATATTTTCTAAAGCGTGATTTTTCAGTAGTCGGGTTTTAGTTATTATACTTATTTTTTTATTCCATGGGTTGCGGAAACTAGATCGATATCACACACGGGCAGAGTTGCGGGCCTCAGCTAGTCTGTTCAATAAGAAGCAACTGTCAACAAAATAATGTTCCTCGTGCAGACGTAACGACTAAGTTTTTATTGGTTCTTCTCACGGATACGACCCATTGTCAATTTGTTACAGTATACACTTATGGGGCGCATTCTCACCTGTCATTATTACCACTATATACCTGCTAATTAAATGCCAAATTGATTGTTACATTGACTCAGCGAAAGAAACTTATATCATTTGGTATTTCCTGCTGTGCAATTCTCCAAGCACACAGCGTAGAGCACAGCGCTGCGATATTCTTGATAGAGCTTGTCATTGGCCGGACTGGGTGACGTCACTGGAGATCAACCAATCAGAAGCTCTATCAAGAATGTCGCAGCGCTGTGCTAAGAAAATTGCACAACTGGACTCGAACACCAAGCATACAGTAGAAATATATTCTGGGGCACTAAGGCTGGGAGAGCGTACTTAGGACCACAGAGTACATTTTGGATATAGTCCATCTTTTCTATATATCTGAACCATTTGAATATCATTTTCTTGCTCATTACATCTTTTTACCGCGTGGTTTCCGGCAGAGTAGATTTAGGGCCACCCCATCTCTTCCCATGCGGTGTCATACAAGGCGACTAAGGGATAGGGCTGTTTAACATCAGACAGAATGTACAGCCCAGACTAGCCTCAGATGCATGGCTCGAGTCAACAATAGTGCCCGGAATACGGCAATAAGCTCACCCCGTATTACGTGGGATCGAATACAATTATTGGTGAAATGCGGGTGTTAATTCACCTCTGCCTAACCCTCCAGATATAAAGGCTTGATTATATGTATGTACATCTTTTTAAGGTTGGGAAGATTTCAACCTAGGATACCGGACTCCGAGGTGAGAACCTCGGATGCTACCGAGACTGAAGTGAAGGTGACGACGATGACTGAAGCTAGGAGAACAACAGTGCAATTCTGTAAGCACACAGCGTCGAGCACAGCGCTGCGACAGCCTTGATAGTTTGTTATTGGTCGATCTGGGTGACGTCGACCAATGACAATTGATTGCTTTATCAAGGATGTCGCAGCACTGTGCTCGACGCAGTGTAGAAACTTGCACAGCGGTGTGCAAGATGAACTCCGACTACTTTACTTCGTTATGACATTAGAGCTTAATTGAGATTGAGAATCACAGTGCACAGTTGCGTAGAATATTGTATAATATATATAGGATAGCCGTGGTCGTATGCCACTTAAGTCTAACAAAACAATACATTCTAGGGAAAAATGGCATACGACCACGGCTATCCTTGACATTTTCTTGTTCAACACTTTCGAGTGTGATTTTTTAGTACTCAAGTTTTAGTTTTAAACTTAATAGTCGGTTCGAGTGCGATATAATTGAGCTGCGAGCTCCAGATTTCCGCACGAAAAAAATGTCTCAATATCATGTCTGGTAATAGGGAAAAGGGTTAGGAAAATATATGTGAAAAAAAGAAACAAAAATAATGAATATAACATTTTATTTGTCGAATTGTCTTGACAAAAATATCACTATTTTAAAGTGAGATAAATAATCTTATTTACAATCATATATACACATATAAGGGCATCAGATGATCGACCCATGGATCACGTTCTGTTTGTGACTAGCTTCACCGCGCGACTTCTGCTTTAAATATTAATTATATCATGATGCACAGGTACCAACATATGTTTGACATATCGGGAAGAAGTACGTCTAGATATATTTAGAGAGTAGTTAAAACCGAAGTTTTAATTTAAATATATATTATTTTCTATAAATGTTATTAAGATGAAAGATGAATTTTTTGTGTGTAAAGAATAAACTCAAAAACCACTGAATCAATTTAACAAAATCTATTATCATTAAAAAGCTACATTATCACTGAGCAATATAGGCTATGTATAGCAGCAACAGCTAGTATTTTATGAACCAAAATGGTTTTAACTACTCTATAAAGGTATCAAACTGTCAACCCGATGTGCGATAGAGAGAACGCTATACAAAACCGAAGTAAGCCGATCTTTGTCGAACTCTTCTTCCCGACGTGCCAAATATCAAAACCAGGTACTTGTAAATGAGTTAGTTTTATATTGTTTTAATATTTGTGTGCGTGAATAGAATCACATTTTAATCATGAAATTACTACGAGTAGGTACGTAATATTGTCCTCTTTAGAAAATATAGATTTCAATAGGAATTAGACGCGCGAATGAAATCGAAACTCGAAACGTTTTCATAGCGGATATTTCTACGAGCTACATGACTCTATCCTACAGGACGGCTACAAACATCTATTGGCAGTATTATTTTAATTTTTTTATACAACTTAGGTGGCATGGACGTGTGAAACGCCAGAGAATTACACTCGTGCAACCGACCCTGTAAGAATAGAGCATTTATGTGTCCGTCAGTGCAGAAGACAAAGCAGGACAAGCCTTTGGTCTTCCCACCGACAGCACAAAAACTCTCCAGTGAGCTCTTTCTTTGTGACTGTGACTATTATAGCGTAAATCAGACCGTCAGCGTCTACCAGAATACTCAGAATACTAGAGTTTTTTGTTAAGAATATTTTCAATCGCAATTAGGTACTAATTTTCCTTCTAAGCTATCCAACTAAGCTAAATTATTTGTGCTACGAGTGGGTTTACGTCGGTAGTGTAATTCCGGTCAGGATTCGAACCCGGTATCTCTCGATCGTATGGCTCCACCTTAACCAATAAACTACTGACGCTTCAAGTTATATGGTCAAACAAGTTTATATAGTATCTCTTACTGTAGTGGCCATATTTATTTGTTTGTCAGAGTAACCGAAACCGAGAAACCGCATGGGAAGAGATGGGGTGGTCCAAATGTTACTCTGACATTTGGACCACCCCATCTCTTCCCATGCGGTTTCGTACAAGGCGACTAAGAGATAGGGCTGTTTAACATCAGACAGATATATACAGTCCAGACTCAGCCTCAGATGCATAGCACGAGTCAACAATAGTGCCTGGAAGACTGCAATAGAATTATCCCCTATTACGTGTGACCTAATTAAATAATTGGTGAAATGTGGGTGTTAATTCACCTCTGCCTAACCTTAGATAAAGGTGATCGATATAACAACGCTTCGAGCCCGATTCCAACTATGGAAGTAAAGTAAGATACAACTAATATTATCTACTTTTAAGAGATTATCTTCTTATCTTCTGTTCACGCACAATGGCCCAAAATGGAGGCTATGTACGGACAAAAGAGTCCTATTCTTCTGTTAAACAACCTTTCCGAAGCTACAAAAATATCAATAACCGCGTTATTTTGATTCTATTTTGAACTATAGATATGCGTACACAGTTTCGAATTATATTTTACGTAGTAATAAGCATATTTTCTTAATGTATTTTCTATGTAGAAATCTTTAAACAGATAATTGTAAGTCTTTATAGCGATGTACAATTTACTGAAAGCCGCTTCGTTGTAGATATACTATTCTATTTTCCATATGGCAAGAACTTTTATAGTCCACACATAAAAACTTCAATACACACTTTATTTAAACGCGGTTCCAGCTTTAGACAATATATATAATTATGAACACAAAATACAAGATATGTTTACAAGTCAATGTTAATTATAGAAATTGTTTTACAAATCTATATATTAACAGAAACCAAATCTCGCATTGCGAAATTTTATTTATTTAAAATTAATATTATATTGAATATCATTTGGCACACTTTATATATAATATACATATATCTTTCTATATATCGTCACTAGAGATAATAGCTTAGCTACCTTATATATTAAGCTGTACACAATATAACATTACAATCGGTCGACGATTCTGTTACAATGGTGTGAAAATACCTTTGATATACTTTAATAAAACTATCTTGATGTAAATTCAGAATTTGAACAACGGAGTTTTCGCGATTAAATCATGGAACTTACTATTTCTGTCGATGTTTCGGATGCATTATAGTACCAATGGTCACGACTTGACTGGCTTGCGAACATCGAAAGGTGTGCAGAGAACATTTTTTGAGTGCCTACCCTACCTTTGAATGGTAAGGCTGGCGACATACCACACGTGACCACTGATGCTGCAACGCATCCGAAACGTCGGCAAAAATAGTTAGTTCCATGATTTTATAGCGAAAAGTCCCTAACGGTTTTAAAACTACGGACAATTTATTAAAAGATTTTTTTATATATAGGACACGTCAGTTAGACTTCGCCTCACCTGATGGTAAGCTGAAGGCAGTCTCAGAAAAGAGAGTCACCATTACATACATATACCATGTGACAATGGTGACACTCATACAGACACAATTAGATACGTGCATGGTCAGGTGCGCTCTCTGTTCTGTAAATGATCAGTGGGTTAAGTTACCTAGGCACGGTTGCTAGCTGGATGGGTGACCGCTTAGTAACATTTCATTTGAGCGCTTCTTTGCTTAGGATTGTCGATAAAAGTCGATCTCCGCTTTTAATAGTCGTTAGTTTAGCACTGAACAACTCAGTCATCAGCTACAAGTCACAATTCAGGCTGGGAGGTCAGACAACTGTCGTTCTCTTTTGCTTTAGAACATTTGGAAACTAGTCTAGTTTATAGTTATTTATTTTTTGCAATTCAAGTTTTTTTTTGCTAACCGTCATCTGTAGCGTGTATCTCAAAATATATATTTGCACACCAATGTACACACTAATATAACGATAATATCTCTTTACTATTGCTTTCTGTACACAGGTACGTCGGATAAGTACATTATCATTATATATTATCATGGCATCGCTTACAAAAATATCAGAATTTATTATACAAAAATAAATTACTTCCCAAAAAATATATATATAACTGTAATTTCAACTCTCTGTCTTCTAAACTATTAGTTAGATAGGTCTTATTTATGCAAATGGGATCCAATCCACATACGTCACATTGACATGCTATGTTCAGTGTATTTTTACTTATTTTCAGTTAAGGCAATGTAGTATCATGAAACAAATTTCAGATCAAAAGAATTCAGTCACAATCATTATGTGTGATTTTTAGTGTTCACAATACAATAAATAAGTAACAAAGTGTTTATACAAATTACAGACCTCATGTTAATCTGGATCACGGTTCATTTTCGATAAAATTAAAATAAAAGTTATACAGGAGGCTAGCGTCCAACCTTCGGTACTGAAGGAGAGAGAGATATCCATATTAGGATAGCTAAATGAATTAGTTAATTCATCATTATTGAGTCATAATGAAATTATAATATTATAATACAAAATATTATAATATTCTTCAAAATATATACAAATAATAATAATTGTACACACCACACCCTGTATAGACCAATTAAATTAAAGGATGTACTGAAATTAAGTAAACATTGACACACGTCAGATCAAAATGCAAAATATCAAATTGAAAAAAAATCTATTTGATAAATATTGAAATTGAGTAAATTCAAAATTGAGAAATATTCAATCTTTAGTCTTGTTACTATTGTGCGAGAAATTCATATTCATATTTTGGAGTTCCCAAATTCTTTAATTTTAGCGATAGGGAGATTAAAATTATGAAAACAATAATTCATTTAAAAAAAAAACAATTTATAGACTACTTTCAACATAGTTATAATGTTAAACTAAATGATAATATTACAATACACACATTTTTTTATTTTTTGAAGTTACATTTATTAATAGAGATTTGACTAGATATTATTTAATCACTCAAGGCGATCACGTTATTCTAATTTAGTAAAAGGAACTAAGTAGAACCCTATCGACTGTCCTATAGGCCTTTTTTGTGATAGTATAGTCTGAATACGGACTATAAATATTTAGACTTAAAAAAGGAACATAAATATAATTTACAATTCATTGCACTTTTTGCACCAAAAATAGGCCTAGAGGAGCAAAATAGGCCCGGAAAAGTCAGTACAGGTTGTAAAGAAACTCGACAAATTTGAATTCGAAGGAATTTTCGGCAGTCATGTACCAAAAACATAGATAAAAATTATAGATTACGAACATATTTTAATTATCGTCATTTCGTCTGATTACGTCGAAATGTGCGTGTATAATATATTAGCAATCTCTCTATTTACAACGTCAACAAAGCATCATCTAAATGAGGATCATTTCTTTAATTTCTATGCAAAAAGGAACCAATCCACACACAATTGCCGGGATCGAGATAGGTAAATTCTAAAACCTCCTACCAGGGTTGACCTTATAGGAATGTTGCTCTTTACAGGATTGATATTTATGAGAGGTTTTGTATATTTGTGTCGATTTTGGCGTATGTGGAATGGTTCCTATTTACATAACTAAATTTGTGTTGTCTCTGTCAACATCTACGAAACAAACAGAGACAGCACGAACATTGAAAAAAATATTTACGTAAAAACGAGCCTCATACGCGAAATATCTATATAACGTCTCTCTCTCTCTATTATTAAAGACAAAATATATTAACCTCAATGTTCACAGGGCGTAAAGGACCTAAGTCTCTTACAACAATTAACTAAAACCTATATTCATAATTTTAACACATAAATATAGATTTTAATCTACTTTATAGTCTAAAAATTATTGCTTTATTTAACGTTTAGGCATACCTCACACCCACAGGCTAATTTATTGTGTAATTTTAACGCGATAAGCGTACCTATCTTTTACGCCCTACATTTAAGTTTACAATTTTAACAATAGTCAATATAATTTGCCTCAACAAGATCACTAGCGGTGTTCATTCTAATCTTAAAGCTAATAAATCTATTTTTATTATCACAATACGTGTCCCTACGATTATAACTTTAACGATTCCTTTTTAGTCTATTTTACCACGTCGCTATGCTACATTTGAGCCATGCTTAGGACAAAATGTCTGAACACATTTAAGCCCTGTGTTCAATTTTAAACTACACACATATGTGGACATTTTTACTAACTGAAGCTAATTGGAAGCGTATAGGACCAAGTTTTATAGTCTTTGAATTTTACTATTGTAACTATTTTTTTGTATAGTCAGCGTCAGAAAGATTTTGACTACAAAGTCTCGAAATGATCTTGAATTAAGAGCAAATTAAACTATTTTATTAATTTAAATTGTATTATCGACCGAACTAAAGGTAATCAGTCTACAGGTAAAGGGGTTGAACCTACACTTGAGTAAACATGTTTGTGTCCACAAATACTCCTTTGATATAATCTTAATGCCGGTCTACTTGGCTGTCAGCAGGGAAACTTAGCAGACAGTTTATAGTGCGAGAAATTGCAAGAACTTTAATTTTCAGGTTTATCAAGCGTTAAGGATTCACCAAATTTTGTTACAAAATGTTTGTACGGTCAGCAGCATCTTGACGAACAAAATATTCAAAATGATGTTAATACTTTGGTATTTCTTTACTTTATCCCTTTTTTTTCAAATTTACCCCCTTTTCGTTGACAGATTGTTCTGATATTTGATACACACCTTTAGTTCGGACAATAAAAAATAAAAATAAAGTTCGGACAATAATACAATTTAAATCAATAAAAACAGTTTGATTTGCTCTTATTACTCTATTAAGTTTATTGAATTATTAAGTTTAAATGTCATAGTTCTATCAACTACCTATAGATAATATCGAGGCGAT
Organism: Eilema griseolum; assembly: GCA_963662185.1. NCBI lineage: Eukaryota > Metazoa > Arthropoda > Insecta > Lepidoptera > Erebidae > Eilema > Eilema griseolum. The sequence goes on along the minus strand of OY759248.1, from coordinate 5,428,393 downwards.
GTATAATTTATACGAAGGGTTAGAATAGTCGATTTGTTTTTTTTAAAGCTGTAAGATGGTAACTATTACGTAAAAAAAAACATAACTTTAATTTTTGAATTTGATTGCTTAGTTATAGACCGATCGCGAGAGCCGTACAGCTTCAATGGTAAGAGCGGTATGGTGGTGGACGAGGTAAAAAAGAGATAGAGCATTCGTTGAGAGCTCGCGGTCAGACTATATTATCAATGAAGTAGATTTAAAATAACTGTCGAACATTGTCACTTTCTTTCAGAGGTCAGAAGTACAGTCTAAAGTTCTTTCTGCAAGTACAATTTGCAGTAACACCTATATTGTCGTTTAAAATACATTACATAATGCAGTAGTTTCAATATATATATAAAACGATCTTTAGATTATAATTATGTACGACTTGTCACGTATAGCAGGGATTGGACAGTTAATATAAATATATTGCGTTGTGATCCTGTCAATATTATAGATACTACTGGTAATATAAAGAAATGTGCACTACCACGAAACATCCGAAACTTCGGGCCCGTACTAAATACGAACGATAAACCGTGTAATTATTGTAGGTAGAGTGAAGTTACTATTGTTTTGTTAAGGTTTCTGAACCGATAGCCCGAAATTTTGATACGTAACTGCAGATGTTTGATGGTAGGCCTGCTGATTTGACTTAAGGATCATGTACCTAGTTCAACTGTCACAAATATAACAGCCCCTCTACACAAGTGACCATTCGTTTGTAGAATGGAATAAAATGATCAATATATGAGATTGACATATGTTGACGTCTGTCATAAATGTCACAAACGTCATTAGTGTCATAAACGTCAAAAATGTCATAAACGTCAAAATATTTATATTTATATATATAATTATTTCTAATTGAAGTTTTCAATTGAAATACTAGTTTTGTTTGATGTTTATCCGAATTATTGTGCAATATCTCTAAATTTATTTTGCCTCCGCTTTGTTATCGATGTTTGGCAGATTGTCTTTTTGACGCATGACATTGGCGAAATTGTAATCGACTTCCACAAGAGTCACTCTATAAAAGTTGAAGCCTATTCCACAAACGCATGACTACTTATCTATAGTTAAATAGAAAATGTACAAGTCGTACACTATTACTACATCAGATTGTGTGACGTCAACTTAAAATCTACTGACAACTAAATATAAACAGGACTCGTATCGAACTACAGATAAATGTAACATTGTACCAGGTGAGGGCGGCTGGGCGGCTGGCCGGCGGAGGGCGGAGGGCGGAGGGCGGCTAGTGCAGGGCGCGTACTCCGTGCATGGCGAGGAAGGCGTGCAGGTCGCGCGGCACCTGCGCCGGCCGGTAGCGCGCCCCCGCCGACGCCAGCGCGCCCGCCGCCAGGCACGACAGGCGCGGCCGGAGGGCCGCCCGGACTATGGCTTCTGCCGGCCCTGGGGGTATACATACATTCATAAGCGCGTGTAATGTATACTGATCTTTTAATGTTAGCGTTAGTTCCGGTCGCATCTGAGGTTTTCGCCTCGGAGTCCGGGTTCCACTGTTCCAGAATTTGGTTAAACATCGCGATATTTTGTATGGAGCGACTGCCATCTGACCTAAAGGAAGAATATCCGTATCCGCGGATATCCGAAAAAAAATAATCTAATGTCTAATGTTAATGCTAAAAGAACAACGGTCTGCAGCAGCATTTTAAGGTAAAATATTACTTATCCATTACGAATTTTATCTACGAGAGAAATACACAAGTTGCGCCGTGAAACGTCGCGCGTTTATACGAGCCTTCTCGCAACAATTTTTTGCAGTAAATTCCGGCTGTTACTATTCAGTATTGACGTTTATGTTTTTTTTTTACGTGCGCAAAATCCCTACGGATACCTCCCCACCGGAGCCGGTGGAGGAGGTTATGTCGGACTCGAACCGACTAAAACGCACGCCGCCTGTGGGTCGCTTTGGTTGCCGAAGGTGAGGTTGACAGGCATATCCCTCGCACCCCGGCCGACCCAGGGCCATCTCTCACGATCTGGCCCTCTCCTCGGGTGTGTGGGGACTACAGAGTCCCCAACTCGTTCCCGGAAAACGGGGAGGCGCGCCAGGCACCGCGGCCTGCTTCTGCCAGGGTGACAGGCGGCTCCACCTATCACCCCCAGGCCGGCGCTCATGGGGGGGGAGGTCGTTCATCGACCTCCGACGCCCGAGTTGCCTTCGTACGCGGGCAGCTTGGCTTGCGATCCTTCGTCGCTCCCGCTGCCGCTCCCACCCTTAAGTACGTGTATAGTTAGTCCTTACAAATCTGGCAATGTACTAGTATTCCCATTAACCCCTCCAACTAAGCTAAATTGCATGTGTTAGGAGTGGGTTCACGTCGATAGTGTATAGGCCTGAATTCGAATCCGGGACCTCTCGATTGTAAGATCTACTCCTTGACCTTAACCAGCTCCTTAGACAAGTGGTAATTCGTTGACTGGGGTAATGTAGAATATAATAATGAACATTTTGGATTGACACATTTTGATGTGTATGACAGTCTCATACATTCATCATTCTACAATATGCTGGCCAACGTATTGCCACTTGTCTAGGGGCGTAGGCTCCGTATGTAAGAGTCCTATGCATACAGTACGTACCGCCAGTGGAGGCCAGTAGCGGGGTAATCCCGTCAGCGTCGACGGCGTCAACATGAGCCCCCTGTGCTATCAACTCGCACACCACGCCGCGAAGGGCTTCGCTCCACTGCAAACGCTCGTCTGGAAACACACAGAATGATTGAATTAGGATTTTGTATTGACGGAGAAAGAATACAAACATCACTACCCCGTCTCATCCGACAGGTGTCGTAAGAGGCGACTAACGGAAAAATACGCAGACGATATCACTGCGGTTTTCAAATGTACTTGTTATTTTTTAATAAACATAAACTCACGCCTTTATCCCCGAAGGGGTAGGCAGAGGTGCTAGCACCAACATTTCGCCAGTTTATGTTTAGGTCCCAATGTAATAGGTGGCGAGCCTATTGCCATTAACCGGGCACTTATAAACCTGCGATAAATATACACATAACTTCGAAAAGCATCGAAAAGTCATTAGTGTGTACCGTGGTAAAACCTGGGATCGAACTCGAGACCTCGTCTCAGCAGTCCATTACCCATACCACTAGGCTACCGCGGTCTATTTATATTTTTTAATATATTTTATTTATACGAGTACCTATATTTAGAAATAATAATAATAAATATTCTACAACATTATACACAACGCTATCTAGACCCATATTATACATAGAAACACCCTTTTTTAATCCCTACGGCTACCCTCCACCACAGAGGACTGTGGCGAAGGTTATGACGGACTGGAACCGACTAAAACGCACGCCGACTGTGTGGGTCGCAGGATGTCGGAAGTGAGATTAACCGAGACATATGCCTCGCAGTCCGGCCGAACACAGAAACACCCAGACCAAAGCAAATATATATATTCATGCGTACAAATATTTGCACTGAGCGTCAATAGAACCTGCGCGCCCTGCATAGCAATCGAACGTTCTACCACTACGCCACAGAGGCCATATAATGTATATGTTTAGAAAATGTAATTTTAATTCAAATCTATTAAGGTCGCGGATTCGAATACCGCCTGAACCGATTGAATATTTTCTATATCTTAAAAGATTTGAATAGTTAACATATTAAATGTTTTAAAATTTAATATAATGGTTTTTATACATGTTGGCAACATATAGAAAGATAGTGTAATGTGTATACAAACCAGGTATTAACTGGTAGGAGATGAGTGCCTGGTGCAGGGCAGTTCGACGCTGGTCGTCACTGGCGTCGATCTCTACTCCACACTCTATTAGTAACCTCGTTGTGCGCATACACGGGAACCTGCAAATACACACACATCGATACTTTAACAAGAAGGATTCCACAAGGGAGTAGTACTGTGCAGTCTACAGAAATAGTTGGCACTTGTAGAATGACTCGTATTCTATGAGAGATAGTAATATTTTAGAGGAATTTATATTACGTGTGTATCTTTTGTCAAAAAGAAATTAATACAGATAAAATTGTTTTTGAAAAGTATAAAATGTTTAACCTAACTGTAATATAATAAGAGTAATCTGTCGTAAAACAAAAAGTTTGAAAAGCTGAACCAAGTAGATATTCCGAACTTTTCAGTAACGAAAAATAAATACAACATTTTTCAATAACAATACAGCAAGTGATATTTTAATCTTCTAAACGCAGGCCCAAAAATACTTGACTTACTATTGGTAACACACCTCTGCCTACCCTCCTAGGATATACTTATAAGCATAGATACTAACTGGCACACATCGCTGGTATGGAAGTCGTCCACCGGCGTCCGCCTGTCCGCCGCCAGGTGCAGCAGCGTCTGTCCGCTGCGCAGGCGCACTTTGCGCAGACTGAAAATTGCGCGGCATACTGACTGTTGTGTGTCCTGTGAATTGAAAGTAAACAGTATTAATACAACAAATAGGGTTGCTATTTGAGTATTATATTAGTCTAAGTGCAGAGGCAACTCAGATGTCGGAGGTCGAAGGTAGCTCAATGACCTACGTCCTACATGAGCGCGGACCTGGGAGTGATAGATAGAGCCGCATGTCACCCTAGCAGAAGCAGGCTGAAATCTCTTTCCTAGAGCAAGATGGGAGAGCCATTCAGTGAGAGGTTGTGGTAGTGTTAGCATACAAACATGGGCGTAATATTGAATAGTAAGTGGAAAATAACACATCATTTTTTTATATTTTTCAGGCAAATTTACCGATTCTTATCAACCCTCCAAAGTTTCGAGAGTTAATTTTATTACACCTTATATAGGCTATAATAACTTCGTGTTGTGCTCCCAGCGGTGAGTAGGGTGGCCAGAGCTCACTGGAAAATTTGTGCTGACAGCGTGCTTGTCCTGCTTTGTCTTCTACTGACGGCACAGAAACTCTGTACTTACAGGGTTGGCAGCGCGACTGTGACTCCTCTGGTGTTACAGACGTCCATAGGTCACGGTAACTACTTTCCATCAGGTGCGCCGTGTGCTTGTCTGCAAACTAAGTGGTATAAAAAAAAGGATGATACTCACCTCACTATTCCCTTCATTTTCAAGCAGTCTCGCAGCCACCGCGACCAAGTAAAGCGCCGTTCGCACATTGCTTTCGTACTCCTCCTGCAATATGAAGGTTTGCACCAAATTCTACGCGTCAATACTCGTAACGAACCACGCATGTAATTGTCGATATTGTCTGGTCAGATATGGAACGTGAAATAGGGGTTAGTGGCGACAAGCAAACACACGAACAACATATTATATCTGTACAAATAAAATATTCGAATTAAGTAACTCCTCCTTTTTAGAACATACATACATAAATACATATATTCACGCCTTTATGCCCGTGAATCGTGTATTAACATTATGACTACTCTAATAACTACCCATGGGTTATTATTGTTAAGACAATAATTAAAACATTTCCATCTAAAGATTGCCTGTAAGAGATCGCTTGTAGCGATAAGGCCGCCATTTGCAAATTTTTCATAATATTGTCCGTACATGTACTGTGTAATGTGTTGGTGTACAATAAAGATTATCCTATCTTATCTTATTAACACCCACATTTTACCAATAAATTTATTCGGTCCCATTTAATAGGGGGTGAGCCTATTGCCGTATTCCGGACACTATTGTAGACTCGAGTCATGCATCTGAGGCTGAGTTTGGGCTGTATATATCTGTCTGATGTTAAACAGCCTTATCCCTTAGTCGTCTTGTTCGACACCGCATGGGAAGAGATGGGGTGGCCCTAATTCTACTCGGCCGGAAATCACACGGCCTTCCTTCCTTTTTAGAAGTTCATTAAAAGTAATCACTGTTTATCTTGGTGTTGCCATCACTTTTGAATGACTTTCTGATTTTATCTTTCTTATTATGCATCTTCTTTTTGTAGGTTTCTAACACCATTTAAAGAGTTCGTAAATGTAAAAATGGGCAGATAATTTAAATTTGTCCTTGCTCCACCCCAGTAATATAGTTAATCATGTTTCTACGTTTCACAGGAAACTACTTCCAGACTCTAGTCTAAGGCTGTGCCAAATTTCATCCAAAACGATTCAGTCGTTCTGATGTAGTCCTATCCATACAAACATGGGGTACATAAAAAAAACCTAAAATATGGAGTTATTCAAGAGGGGTGTTAGAAGGTTTCTTCAGGGTTGTCAGCGCGAGTGTAACGCCTCTGGTGTTGCATACGTCCATAGGCCACGGTTACCACTTCCCATCAGGTGGGCCGTGTGCTTATCTGCCACCTAAGTGTTAGTATTGTATTATTGAAGAACAGTTTTGTTTGTTAAAGCTAGCAATATAGATAAATAGATAAGCTTGCTACACACTAAACTAAACCCAAACGGCTTAGATAGAACATGTTAGGCGGTTTATTACGTGCGAAAAAGTCCCCACGGGTACCCCTCCCCGCCGGAGTCGGTGGGAGAGGCTATGTCGGACTCGAACCAACTAAAACACACGGCGTCTGGTGATTGTTATTGGTTGCCGGAGGTGAGGTTGGCAGGCATATCCCTCGCAAGGTGGTTTGATTTGAACACCGGCCGTCAGTGTCAAAAATATAATATTTTAAGATATAAAAATGATCATTTACTTTTCATAATTGCGATTAAATCATGGAACTTACTATCTATGGAAATAGTAAGTTCCAAGATTTAATCGCGAAAAGTCCGTTGTATAATTATGAATTCACACCGCGATAGTTAAAAAATAACATCATTTACTTTTGCTGATGACTTTATGTGTGTTTATTTACTATATGAATATTCAAAAAAAGAATAGATGTTCAAGTAACGACTTAACCGCCAATATCAATTCCACAAAAAAAATCACTCAAAAACAAATCAGCCAAAAACAAATCTGCCAACAACAAATCTGCCAACAACAAATCTGCCAACAACAAATCTGCCAACAACAAAACCGGCCAACAACAAACCTGCCTACAACAAATCCGCCTACATTCGTCAGACGTAGACAATTCAGTGTGTATAGACTATGTTTAGTGCAATAGCTATTATTAATTGCCATTCATGTCTCATGATATGAAAGGTGATAAAAGATTACGAATAACTACATACTACTAGGGACTCCGGGTCGTGGTTGGCTTGCGGTTTCTCCAGCCGTTTGGTACCCCTCCTCAATTCTTCTGCACACGCCTCCAGAACAAAACAAACCTGGAAGAAGAAATAAACATTATTTAAAATGCCCTGACTTCTTTTTTATTTTTTTTATTTTTTCTTAATTTTTTTTTTTCTAAAAACAATATTAGCAATTTTTGATTAGTAATCGAAACCTCACAGGTTATATTTACCTGAATAAGTGGCAGTTCTATTCCTATGTGTATCATTTGTGAAAACACTTGTGCGAATCGTAGCAGATCCTTTACAACTGAAACCTGTAAATATAAAGAAAATTTTAAAATAATTAATAAGAGGTTTATTTCCATTGAGTTACAAGTGAACTGGTCAGGTATCGATAAAATTGTGAATATATAGAAATGAAATAGTTGGGAGAAATTTTCAAGTTATTTTTTTAAATAAAGCTTTTATTTAAAAAAATAACTTCTAAATTTCTCCCAATTTCAGTACAATTTGACATTCACATGTGCTCTTTATGTGCCTGAATTGAATAAATGAAATTGATTCTTTGACAGTAATGTGCAGAATCATGATTGTGGAAACCCACTAGGGTTTTATCTCATCGAAGCTAACGTTGAGTCTTGTCGAGATATCTCTAGCTTGAACCGACTAAAACTGCACTGCGTTACCCGAGAACTAAGTATGCCCAAGAAACTGCTGGGGACTCAGCGATATCCTCAAATGTTGGCGACGCTGATTTGTTGTTGGGAGAGATTTGCCGATGCTCCTTAAACTATGGGACCACGGTGCGTTTGCGCGAAGCGCGCCTCCCTATCCCCGGGGATGAGATGGGGACTCTGTGGTCCCCACACACGAAGAGGACCTCATAAGAGACGGTCCTGGGCCGGCTCGCGAAGGATATGTCTCATATAATTTCATCTCCGGCAACCTGCAGCCCACAAAGTCAGCGTGCGTTTTAGTCGGTTCAAGTTTGACATATCCTCCCCCATCGGCCGCGGTGGTGGGGGTATCTGCACCGCCAGGTCCTGCGAGTGCGAGTTGGGAGCCCGGAGCACGTATAGTTAGCGCGGGTACCTCGTTGTGCTGGCGGAGCGCGAGCGCGTGCCTCCAGAGCGCGAGGCACTTGTCGAAGCGCGCCTCGTCGGCGAACACCGCGCCGCGGAACACGATGGGGTGCGGCAGGTCCGGGCAGCGCCGCCCCAGCACGCGCTCGCGCACTGCCAGCCCCTCCATGTGCAGCGCGTGAGAGTTGCCCACCAGGGCCTCCACCTCCTGCGCAACAACAACCACACACGCGCCATCACTCATCGATATTATGAACTTTAGATGAGACACTCTAAAATGACGACAAAAAAAGTGACAATATGGGGTTCTTCAAAAGTGGGCATTAAGTTACTTCAGCGCGAGTATAACGACCCTGGTGTTGCACACGTCCATAGGCCACGGTAACCACTTCCGATCGGGTGGGTAGTGTGCAAGTCTGCCACGTTCGTCATCATTTTATACACCAATCAGAGACGCGACAGTACGCTACAAAAAATATCGTCTTTAATATTACAAATTCGTAATAATAATATCATCATTAATAGTATTGATGTATTATACAATAAATAAACAACGGTTCAAATCATGGAACTTACTATTTCTGCCGACGTTTTTCGCGATCAAATCATGGAACTTACTATTTCTGCCGACGTTTTTCGCGATCAAATCATGGAACTTACTATTTCTGCCGACGTTTTTCGCGATCAAATCATGGAACTTACTATTTCTGCCGACGTTTTTCGCGATCAAATCATGGAACTTACTATTTCTGCCGACGTTTTTCGCGATCAAATCATGGAACTTACTATTTCTGCCGACGTTTTTCGCGATCAAATCATGGAACTTACTATTTCTGCCGACGTTTCGGATGGTTTAATTGCGAAAACTTCCGAACCATTATATAATTATAAATTCACACCGTGATAGTTTAAAAATAACATTATGAAATAATGTTTACGGGAATTAACGCGATCATGGTATAGGTACATGCATACCTTTGATTTGTCTGCCGTTTCGACCAGTTAACACTATTGTACATCAAAGAACGCGAGAGTTTAAAACTTAGATATTAACGTATTATTATTAAGTACCCTTCTGTACACTTGGTTTTTTTTTATCATTTTTTTGCACTTTTAATACCCAAAGGTTTGCTGGGAGAAAACTCAATAGTGAGTTAAGCTCGCCTTTGTACACCAAGATGTATTTGTGATTACCTGTTGATGTATTAATTTCTTGTGTACAATAAAGAATTAAAGAAAGAATATTTTTGAACTTAGCATTTGCACCATTTTGGAAAGCAGCCATGTTCCTGCATAACGTACCTATTAATAATATATTATGACATTGGTCACCTTTAATAGAGAACCACATCATTACCTACCTACCCTTGTCCCGATTTCAATCCTAAGAACGATATAAGACATTTGGTTATGGTTATTCGTCACATACTTTGTCAGGTAAACTATACCATCTCCGCTTTGTTTGCTCCGAAATTTGATCAACGAAAACCCGTATTGCTGTCTATTACGAGTATAATCACGTTAGCTAAAAATTTCCTCCCTGAAAGTCAACTGCCTGACTCGGGAATAGAATCCAGGATAGGTATATATTGTGCTGACACATGCCTCAAGATCAAGAAGGCAGTAAACAGGAAACATTTGTATAGTTTCCTGGTTGCCTTAAAGAAATGATTCATTAATTTTACATAAATACTTTTTATCTTCAATCTTTCCGGGTCCAAAAGTTCAAACGCGTCAGTAAATATGTATTTCAAAGTGACAAAAAATTGTTTACTTATAATAATTTATCTTCTGTGAAATTTCATTTGGTAATTTTCCATAACCAAAAACGGAATGCGAGAGTAGCTCTGTTTATCGTCACAGTTTCACGCCTAAACCACTGAACCGAATTTGATAAAATTGAGTACAGAGATAGAATAGAGCTTAAAAAAAGGAATACACTATGTGTCATGATAATCTACGCGGGTGGAGCAATGGGCAACTGCTATAGTCATCGTATATTTTTGCATATTTATATAACGTTTCGGGCCTTTTCGCGATTAAATCTCACTATTTGCAACACGTTTACTGGTGGTAGAAACTTGGTGGCACAAATTTGTCTCAAGTTTCGACCGGGTAGGTACCACCGTGCACTATTGCGAAAAACCCTCCATAGCAATTCAATCTCGGTTGGATTGTGTTCAGGGGTCAGCATGTGCATAGCCGGGCAGAGGTGGTGGTTGTCGCAGCACTAGTGGGACCAGTGGGTCTTGGCGTAGTCTAGTGGGGATGGCGCGGGGCGATGCGCCGAACAGGGAGACCTGTAGAAACGGTGGTGCCGCTGGCCGCCCGCGGTATAGTACAGGGGCCCAACTGGGGTTAACCACCTTGGGAGGCTGCCTCACCAGGCCGCGCATAATCCCGATATGGTTCGTCGTGCCGGTTGGTGACCGGACTTGGGAGCCCGGCGACCATACTCGGGGGGGTACGGGGGCCCTTCCGTTCGGCGCGTCGGCTCTCGCCATGCCTCACATTCATAGATAAAACCAATATCCCGCGCTTTGTCACACGGTGCTGCGGCGGCAATCACTTCTTTTTTTCACGCCTTCTCCCACCCAAACTCATGGCAGCGCAATTTATAGAAAAAGGCAACACAGCGGCTCGTCACACTCCCAAAAGCTTGCTATTTGAGGTGGAGTCCACTAACATCTGTGGGCTCCATGCAAACCTCAACGCCGTCCACCAACACCTAGAGACGGCGAAACCTGCCATGTTTTTTCTAACGGAGACGCAAATACACCGCCCTGACGACACGACCTACTTGCTCTACCCTGGCTATGTTCTTGAGGAAAGTTTTCGTGCAAAAGCCGGGGTGTGCGTGTTTGTTAGGGCGGATGTTTGCTGTCGCCGTTTGCGCTGCCTAGAGGACCCATCCTTCTCCGTCCTTTGGGTACACGTAGACCATGGCCCTACGAGTCAGATCTATGTGTGCCTCTACCGTTCCCATACAGGAGATGCTGAGACAACTCGACTCTTTGAATATCTGAGTCAGGCGGCAGGTGATGCGCAGGAGCGATTTCCGAATGCCGAAATGGTATTTTTGGGGGATTTTAACGCCCACCACGAGATCTGGTTGGGCTCCTCCAAAACAGACCATGCGGGAAGAGCCGCCCACGCATTTGCTCTGGCGCACGGCCTGACCCAATTGGTGCACGAGGTCACTAGGATACCAAGAAGGTCGGGCCAAGCACCTTCTCTGCTAGACCTTCTGCTGACGAGTGATCCGGACCGGTACAGTGTATCGGTGCGAGCCGCGTTAGGCAACTCTGACCACTGCCTGGTCTGTTCCACGGTGCCTATTATGGCGCCCCCACGACCCGTGCAGGGGAAGCGGCGTCTCTGGCACTACTCGTCAGCGGACTGGGATGGACTTCGTGACTATTTTGCGTCCATCCCGTGGGTTGAGCGCTGCTTTGAAGGTAAGAACCCATCGGATTGTGCTACTGCTGTCGCCGGTGAGATCGGTCTGGGTATGGAATACTATATCTCATACACCGATGTCACCGGTGACCGCGGGGTGCGCCCTTGGTTCGGGCGCGAGTGCGCGGAAGCTGTTGAACAAAAACAGTCTGCGTACCGCGCTTGGGTAAGGGCGCGCGCCACGCGCCATCCCAATCTGGGCCACTTCAAGGCAGCGTACAACAGAGCCACAAAGGTCTGTAGAAGGGCCTATGTCAGAGCGGATGCCCTGCGCATAGCGCGGCTTGGTCAAGAGCTAGTGATGCATCCCACGGGAAGCCGTGGCTACTGGCGACTGGCTAAAGCCGTGCAAGCCAACTTCTGTCAGCCTTCGCTGCCTCCGCTGCGTAACCCTGATGGATCCCTGGCCCATGAGTCGCAAGAGAAGGCAAATCTGCTGGCTAATCTCTTTGCGGCCAACTCCCGAATCGATGATTGTGGTACGCAGCCACCAACACTACCCGACAGTGACCACGCGATGCCTGATATCCATATCAGGCAACGCGATGTCCGTGCAGTGCTGCAATCACTCGATGTCCGGAAAGCCAGTGGTCCGGATGGTATTCCAGCGGTAGTTTTGAAAAAATGTGCAGCGGAGTTGTCTCCAATGCTTACGCGCCTGTACCGGCTATCCTACAGTTCGGGTACAGTGCCTTTGCCTTGGAAAGAGGCGAATGTTCAGCCGATTCCCAAGAAGGGGGATCGCTCGGAGCCAGCCAACTATCGACCCATAGCCGTCACCTCAGTGCTGTGCAAAGTGTTTGAGCACATAATTAACAAACAGCTCATGCGGCACCTAGAGGATCACTCCTTAATTAATGACCGGCAATATGGCTTCAGACCGAAACGGTCAACGGGTGATCTTCTAGCATACGTTACCCATCTTTGGGGTGAGGCTATGGACAAGCACGGCGAGTCACTGGCAATTAGTCTTGACATCGCCAAAGCTTTCGATAGAGTCTGGCACAAATCGCTTCTTTCTAAGCTACCTGCCTTTGGTCTGCCTTCTAGGCTGTGCAACTGGGTTGCTAGCTTCCTGCAGGGGCGCCGTATTCGCGTCCTTTGTGACGGACGAGCTTCAGAGTTTCTGCAGGTTAATGCTGGCGTGCCCCAGGGGTCCGTCTTATCACCCACTCTCTTTCTTCTGCATATCAACGACATGCTGACTACCGGCAATGTTCATTGTTATGCAGACGATAGCACTTTACATGGGAGTTATCATGGACATCCAGCGGCCAAGCAGTCAGATATCGCAGAGAAAAGGCAGCTTCTTGTCACTGAGCTTGACGGGGTCCTGAATCACATTTCTCAATGGGGCTCTGAGAACCTGGTTGAGTTCAATGCCAAGAAGACGCAGGCATGTGCGTTTACAGCAAAAGTATCTTCTTTCCTTCCCCTCCCCACTCTTCAGAGCACGCCACTGCCGCTGCAGGACAATCTCAATATCCTAGGTATGGATGTTCGCTGCAACCTGAATAACAAAAACTACATCGAAAGCATCATCAAAACAGCCTCACGAAAACTCGGAGTCCTGAACAGAGTGAGATGATTTTTCACGCCGGAGCAGCGGTGTCTTCTATACAAGACACAAATTCGCTCCTGTGTGGAGTACTGCTCGCATCTCTGGGATGGTTCAGCAAAGTACTTACTAGATGCTCTCGACAGGTTGCAGCGACGTGCGATCCGCATCATTGGGAATCCCGAGATCACGAACACCCTAGAACCTTTACAGCTGCGTAGAGATGTTGCGTCCATGGCTGTATTTTACCGTCTGTACCATGGGGAGTGTTCTGATGAGCTCTTCCAATTAGTCCCACCCTCCCCTTTCCTACACAGGACAACGCGTGCAGGTCTTAGATGTCATCCGCACACGGTGCAAAACATCCGATCAAGAACCAAGCGGTTCGGAGACTCTTTCCTCTGTCGCACCATTAAGGCCTGGAATTCATTACCAGCTCACGTGTTTCCTTCTTCCTACAGTCCCGGGTCCTTTAAGCGGGGCGTGAAAAAGCATATGATAAGGCCGTCAAGCTGAGTGTCACCATTGTCACACGGTATGTGTAAGTAATGGTGACCCTCTTTTCTGGGATTTTGCCTTCAGCTTACCATCAGGCAAGGCGAAGTCCAATTGACGTGTCCTATATAAAAAAAAAAAAAAAAAAAAAAACGTTGCAGCACCCGTGGTCGATTCGAGACTACGGGTGCTGCAACGCAACCGAAACGGATCGGCAAAAATCCCGAACCGTTATATAATTATGAATTCACACCGCAATAATTTAAAAATATTTTTCGCATCTATGATAATGAATAGTTCTCTTAAATGTGATATCTTATTATGTCAAGGTGTATACTTATCTTCTTGGCTGTGTGTGTCGACATGGAGATACCGTTGCACCTTCACATACAACTTTATATGTAAAGATGCAACCGTATCTCCTTTGTTGACCGTACATAATAAATGTTTATTCAATTTTTTCATATTTTCTGTGCGAATTGATTCAGTGAGTGTTGTGTGTCGTAAACGTGATCGAGTACAGTGCGAGAACGTAGACAGTAGTAGGGGCGATGCGAGTAACAAACGAATGCGGAAGAGGGTAGACCGATATGGTCTGCCCAATAACAACTAGCTGGGCGGTCGTCAGCACACCGTGATCATGACGCTTGTAACAGCGCCGAAATATCAGTGAAAATAATAAACATGGTAAATATCACGGCGAGTTTTACACTAGTAATGTGAATGACAACACAGTCAACCAAATTATCTGCATCAAGGAATCCAGTGATTCTAAACACACAACCTCGCATTTCTGCGCAGTCGGTTAAACACCGGATAGTTTTATTACAGAATAGAGATACTATGAAAATGGTATGTGACGTTATATGGCGAAACGACAACATTAAAAATATCGAGAATGTGCGGGTAGATGAAGAACCTACTGCCTCACGGACTCGAAGACGGCGGGCGTGCACCACTGAGCCAGTCGGCCTGTGACCACGGCCGGTCTAACCTGGTCGAAACGTCAGGCAAATCAAAAGTATTTGTGTACCTATACCATGATCACGTTAATTCCGGTAAAGTAAATAAAGTGGATGAGTCTCTTAATGATGTTAATGCGTGGTCATCATAAGTCTCTTGCTAGCTCGCACAAAATAAATTGTAAACTAAAGCAAATTTAAAAAAGAAAAATAATCTAGTTCTAATATAGTTCGCTGAGTTTCTTGCTGGTATCTTCTCAGTAGAACTAATCTACCGAACCAGCGAAAGAATCATTTTCCAATGGTTTATTTTTAAATTATTTAATATTTTTATATTATTTCTTGTCATACATAATTGTAAAACTTTGACGTTCATATGTGCTCTTTGTGTGCCTAAACTGAATAAATGAAATTGATTCTTTGAATGATTATTGTACATCATGGAACGCAAAAGTTTAAATGTTAGTACAGTAATCGTTTAGAACATACCTCTATCGTTGTGCATTCTTTCCAATTGTCGTAAGCAGGTATAGGGTCGGCAGGTTTCTTGAGTAGCAGACCATAACGCGTGTCGTACCGCATCGCCATAGCTCTGTGCAGGTACTGGTATGCCATCTGATAACAAAAAGAACAATGAGTTGGCTTCAAAACTGAACTAATGTAGGCAAACAGGACCGTGATAACTATTAAACTTATCACAGACACTGGAAAAATTACAATTACTTTTAGACTTTACCGCTTTGCTTTTAAAGTTAAAAATTTAATGGCATCTTGTAGATTGAATAAATAATGTAATGGACTCTTGTTCGATTAATTTTGGACTTTAACTGTTTAGACATAAAGTCCAAAATGTAATTCCTTTTTGCAGAGTCTGTGATGCGACAGTGAATTTGATTTAGTAAAATCGAGGGCCAGATCGGTTTGGTTAAGGTGTTGGTAGTGCATTATATACCACTCTTCCAATGCTGATGAAGCAGGCATTGTCCCACTTCATCGGCGCACCAAGAGCTTCTTCACCTTGATTTTGTTTTGTTCAAGCAATAAAATATCTTACCTAGGATTAAAAAAAAAAAGATAGGTTCAGGCGGGATTCGAATACGCGTACTTTGGCTTACACGGGGAACGCTCTGACCACTAAGCCACAGAACCTTCACCGGAAACCATTCAAACTCTTCTATACATATATCCGCCGTAAGACGTGCCGCGGTCAGAACGTTCATCCTGTAAAGGAAAGATCGCCGGTTCGGATCCCACCTGAACCGATCCAAGTTTTTCTATTTCTTAATCGATTTGAATAGTTAGTATACTAAATGCTTTTAAATTTAATTCAATAAATTCTTACCCTAAGACAATAGTACTCCTTGTCATTCGCGAAAGAGGCTCCTAGCAATTCGTAAGCCTCGATAGCGTGTGCTCGATTGACTTCGGGCTGTGCAACCAATATCTCAACGACCGACGCACGCGCACGCTCCGCCGCACATTGCAGTGGGGTCATACCTACGACAATACATATACAAAGTTATTTATTTGGAACCAAGAAAATGTACTGAGGCGGCTCCAATGAACTCCAGGCACGTCAGAAAACGTACGCTTCGTGGATGTCTCGTGTTTCAGGATGTCTTTTGAGGATAGTTTTGGGGTGCTACAGAGGCGGAGGAGCTGAAAACCACCAACCATAGATTATATCAAAGCAATCCGCGCGCGTAACTAACAATATTGCAGTAACTATATCTACTACGATAAATATGGTACCTACTTTAAAACGAGGGAACATCTAAATATTTAATTCCGAATTTCAGTATTCCGATTTTCAAAATTCTGAGTTATGTAATTCTTAATAAAACGCAACTCCGATTGTTCAAAAATACGATATTTATTTTGCCGACGGTTATGATTATTCTTCTGAATTTAATTACTACGAATAATTAAAAATCCGTAAAGTTGGTGATCCGAAAAACGTTTTCCGAATTTTAAATTTCAAAAAATTAAAATTATATCAACTTTAGATAAAAGATAGATTAGGTTTTTAATGTTATGCATGACGAGTTTTAAAAGTAGATTTCATTATATTTTTAAACCACCCAGAAATAGGACATTAAGGTAGTCTTATCTGCCCTACTCCTAGAATGTAATTTAAGGTCAAAATACAGTCCAATGCGACTTGGATAGGTTAGGTTAGAAGGCACACCTTCCTTATCATTTTTATATAACCCACCCAGAAACAGTCCACAACATTAAAATTATGAAATAAAAAGTTCTGTGCAAAAGAGGTGAACCATTCCGGAATTTATCGGATTTCGTATTTATGATATTTCAGATTATTATATAATATGGAATTTTGAAACTCAGGTTTTTAATGAATATAATTTATAATACATCGGATTTTACATTTTCGGAATTTAGAATTTTTGAAATTCGCGATTGTGACTTTCGGAATAAAGATTTTCGTATTTATGTTGTGTACCCTGAAAACTAAACTCACCATTCTCGTTGGTGAGGATCTTGGCGTTTCGATCAATGAGTGCGCACACGACAGCGGCGTGACCACACTCAGCCGCAAAATGTAGTGCAGTCGCACCGCATAGTGCACGCTCGTCCACTCGGGCCCCACTGTCTAATAGAAACTGTACCTGCAAACAAACAAACAAACGTTTTAAGAATACATATACATACATTCACGCCTGTAAATTCCTGAAGGGTAGGCAGAGGTGTATTTACATTTACATTTCGCCAACTATTAGGAGGCAAGTCCATTACCGTCAACCAGGCACTTTGTCATTGGCTGTACGTTTACTGTCGGGTGGAAATCATCCCTATCCCTAAGTCGTCTTTCTCGAGACCCATGAGAAGAGATGTTTAATATAATTAATAGTGACTGGTATAATAGTTGAAATAATTTAATCATAAGACAGTTGTAGTCTAGGGTTGGAGATACTCAAACCGATTGTGAGAATAATCGATTCAGGTAATAAAATAAAATAAAAAATAAAATATTCTGCAACATTCTACACAAAGCTATCTAGACCCATTTTAAGCTTAGTTTAACTAGCTTGTGTTATGGAATCTAGAATACGGATGAACATACTTAAATACTTTTTTTTTTGTAAATACATACATATTTAGAGATGCGCCGAGTAACACTTTTGCCGAGTAACAAGTACCGAGTTTTACTCGGTTCAATTTTTTTCGACCGAATACTCGGCCGAGTAACTCGGTTCAATCAAATTCAACAAAACAGGGTCGCGCCTGTCGAGCGGCCGGCTCGTGTTGATGCACCCCTCACCCTGCCAACACCAGTCGCTTGCTAGCACAGAACACTTTATTAAATATGAGAATAATAATGCTTGATAGTTTGCAAACAAATACTTCATGTTGCACGTCATAGGAGATAAATAATTGAAAAAGATTTGCAATTAACGATTGACTGCGTGTAGTACGTGATCAGTGGTTGTTAACAATGATTTCAAGTAAAAGATCCCGAATTTGGGTGTTTTACGACGAGATTATAGAAGATAAAGCAAAAGTAAAGTGTACTTTATGCAATTCTCTGATTTCACATAGTGGCTTCTGCGACGGCAATGTTAAACCATGTTAAAATAAAACACATAGAACACGAGTAATTTACTACTCATTCATTAGCATATCGATTATATGAGAGATTGACATAGATTTCCTAAATTAGTAAGAAATACTCTGTTGTTTTAACTATATCTACCTAAATATATTGCTTTTCTTAAACCGAGTAATTATTATCAAATAAAAAAACTATAATAATTCGCTGTCGCATACTAATATTATAAAGCTGAAGAGTTTGTTTGTTTGTTGGTTTGTTTGAAAGAGTTTTTCATTTCGAACCGAGTAGTTCCTGAGATTAGCACATCTCAGGAACGGATGGTTTTATTTGTGTTTAGTACGATTATCGACGAAGGTTTCAGGCTATATATTATCTTGTTACTACATAAGGGAGCGGAGCAGTGATCATAAAGGTACATAAATCCGGTAAATTCCCATACATCATTTGATAACTAAAGAAAGGGTCAAATATGTGGTATTAGGTTTTAAAATGAGCGAAGCTGGGGCGGGTCGGCTGGTCTAAGTATATCTCCACATTCTAGATACCATAATCGAAGCTAGTTAAGCTATGCTTACTTAATAATGATGTGTAGAATGAAGTATATTTACTATTTGTACGGGGAATAGCCACCTCATTGTAAAATCCAGAAAATGAACCTACGTACGTACCTACGAAACGTCATATTGGTTCTGAATTGCTTATCTATTTAACAGATAAGTTCTTTTTAGATAGGTAAGTGTTTAGTGGGTGTGGTGTAAGGGTCATATTATCTTCTTTAGTAGGTGACGTACCAGAGAGGCGTGCGATCCCTATAATCCGATTCCCTTTGGTTTTTCTTTGCAGAAGCATTGGTAAGTAGTTATATCCCCATGGATCGCATGGTGCATGAAAAACTAGACCGTACTAAAAATATCCACCGGCTCACTTTTGAAAATATTGACCCTTTGAGCCACTATGTCGTACAAGGCGATTGAAGGTTGGGGCTATTGTCCATCACCAAGAGAATGGTATGGCATGGTATGGATGTACAGGTTACGTGGAAATTGGATCCCGAAACAACAACTGATCTAGCGTAGAGGGAGACCCAGAATGTGATAGGATGGATAATGTGAAGAAAGATGGCGGCCTCTGTGGCGTAGCGGTGGAACGTTCGACTGCTACGCAGGGGGCGCGGGTTCTGTTCCCGCTCAGTGCAAATATTTGCACGCACTAATAGGTATATTTGCATTGGTCTGGGTGTTTCAATGTATGCATTTACAAAAACAAAGTAATCCGCATTCTAGATTCCATAACACAAGCTAGTTAAATTTTGCTTACCATGGGTCTAGATAACGATGTGTAGAATGTTGTAGAATATTATTATATTAAAGATCTGAGGAGTACGGGCAACCCTTCATATTGGTGAAAGGAAGTCAAAAACGGAAGATTTTTGATAAATAGTTATGATATTGCAGGAAGTAAGAAGCAAAATTCTGTGTACTAATGTCAAACCGCTAACCAAACTTCACCCTGTAGGTATAAACTATTTCGATTGTAACTTTATTTATATTTGTTTAACAAATATGACTATTAAATAATATAAATTATTACGAAGCCAAAACCACATTCGTGCGCAAAAGGTCTTGCCCGTGCGCAAAAGGTACAAGGCAAATGTCCCACACGTGTGCAACGACAAAAGATACGTAATACTGTGCGTGTGCAAAAGAAACTCCCATGATAGGTAAATCATTAGATAACTTGCACTTGTTATATAGAAATAATCAAAACGTGTGTTTCTGATGTCAGAATTAATACATACTCAAACTTGTAGGCTTATACTATATACAAGCTCTATAGATACGGTAAGTGGCACCACAACGCGGCGTTAATAAGATCTACTCTTTGGTATAGGTAGACATATAAATACATTCTATAACGAACAATAATTGACATTACTCACGCTAGCAACCGCGGTAGCCTAGTAGTATGGGTAATGGAGGTTTTACCATGGCACACAGCAATGACTTTTCGATGCTTTTCGAAGTTATGTGTGTATTCATCGCAGGTTTATAAGTGCCCAGTTAATGGCAATAGGCTCGCCACCTATTACATTGGGACCTAAACATAAACTGGCGAAATGTGGGTGCTAGCACCTCTGCCTACCCCTTCGGATTCGGATATGGGCGCGGGTTTATGTTATATGTTATGTTACTCACACTAAACGCGTATTTCATTCATCATTCATTCAATACATTTTATTGATTAAGGCACTTGTACATACATATATTCACGTCTTTATCCCCGAAGGGTTAGGCAGAGGCGAATTAACACCCACATTTCACCAATCATTGAATTCGGTCCCACGTACCTAATAGGGGATGAGCCTATTACCGTCTGCCGGGCACTATTGTTGACTCAAGCCATGCATCTGACGCTGAGTCGGGGCTGTATATATCTGTCTGATATTAAACAGCCCTATCCCTTAGTCGCCTTGTACGACACCGCATGGGAAGAGATGGGGTGGTCCAAATTCTACTCTGCCGGGAACCACGCGGCTACTTGTACTTAGGCACTTGTACTTTCCACAATTTATTTATTTAAAACCTGACCGGTTTCGCCTCATGGCAGTCTACCTTTGAAAATGTCGTGAGGCGAAACTGGTTAGGTTGTAAATAAATAAATTGTGGAAAAGTAAAAGTGCCTTTAATGTATGTAGCAAGTTCCAGACAGCGCCATCAATCGCCATTATAAACAGTGGGTGCATTTTGTTAGCAAACTGTGTTTATACAATATATATTCAACGATCAGTGCAGATTAAACTGTAGAAACAGTGCAATCGTATTTCTCGTAGTGTATGTCCCTAATTAGTGATATGAAAAAGTACCTATCACATTAAAATTAAATATATGAAACATTTTATTATCTCTGTATGTTTACATTTTTCGTTTGTAGTCATAATATTAAATGTAATTATCTTAAACATAGTTAACATAGTTGTAACATTGTATTCTTATTTACGTTCACTATCTCTAGATTTTGTTAGGAAATTTCCCGGACTTTTGGTAGGCGTAGGCGCCTATACCCTCAGATTAAAAGTAGTACTATTTCACTTGCACTCTGTGTGCACGCACTAGTGCGAGCAAAATGCCACTACTTTAGTATAACTTTAGGCGTATAATTCATTTAGTCTGGAGGCTTATACACTTGAAGATATTTTAATATAGGATAGATCATCCGCTAGAGAGTGTCTTCTCCAGCACCATTGAAGTTCAGAACTAAAAATATACGAGATGGGACCACTAAAAGTGCCCCTTTGATGGCAAATGGAGGCGAAATATCCATTACTTGATACCGATAAAATATTCGACGAAATGTGGGTGATTTTACCTCTTTGCCTACCCCTTTAGACAAATACAGGCGCGATATGGATGTAGTGTAGATATGTGTGTAAATGAAGGCTAAGTTGCACTCGAACAATTCCATTAAATCATCATCTGCAGCTGATATGAAAGAGCCTTGACCAGTGTCTTATCAGAATGACTTGGCGTTTAATTTCAAGTAAAAAATTGTTATCAATAATATTTGTTTGACTGATGTGTTTTTATTTTATACGACTAATATAGGATATAAGTACGCACACAGTAAGGGTACCTACTATAAGGTAGAGGTTAAAGCAGAATGAATTAAAACGGAAAGTTACAGAACAGGAATAGTTTATTAGAAGTAGAGTACACAAAGCTGATAATTATAATAAATATTCTACAACATTCCCATGGTAGGCACAGTTTAACTTGCTTGTGTTATGGAATTTTGAATGCGGATAAACATACTTAGATACTTTTTTTTTGTAAATATTATAGATAGAAACACCCAGACCAATGCAAATATACATTTTCATGCATACAAATATTTGCACTGAACGGGAATCGAACCCCCTGCGTAGCAGTCGAACGTTCTACCGCTACGCCACTGAGGCCGTCAAGGATTCTTTTATGTTACCTATGGCACTCTATGGTATAACTTAAGGTCTAAACCAGACACGGATGAATGCACGGATACGAATTACAGGTTACTGCTGAATGTGCAGGAATCTATTCTGAATGTCACCACAATCGATTCAGCCATTAAGGATAATTTTCGTG
The DNA here is from genome assembly GCA_963662185.1 of Eilema griseolum. NCBI lineage: Eukaryota > Metazoa > Arthropoda > Insecta > Lepidoptera > Erebidae > Eilema > Eilema griseolum. The sequence continues at coordinate 5,405,981 of OY759248.1, read as the reverse complement.
ATATACGCAGAGGTTTTTATACAGAAAAGCCCAAAAACCAAAAGCCGGATTTTTTATTGAAACCGGATCTGGGACCGCATTGGCATCGGGTTGTAAAGCCCAGTCTACAAAAATGATGTAGGTAAGATGAAATGTGAAAGAAAATGTACCATTGCGCGAGATTTTTGTATGTTTTCTGATGAATACATAACTCACGCCTATATCCCCGAAAGGGTAGGCAGAGGTGCTAGCACCCACATTTCGCCAGTTTATGTTTAGGTCCCAATGTGGCGAGCCTATTGCCATTAACCGGGCACTTATAAACCTGCGATAAATACACACATAACTTCGAAAAGCATCGAAAAGTCATTGGGGTGTGCCATGGTAAAACCTGGGATCGAACCCGAGACCTCGTCTCAGCAGTCCATTACCCATACCACTAGGCTACCGCGGTTTCTGATGAATAACAGTACAAAAAATATGTATTGTGAAAGCAACATACCACATCCAAATGCCCCTTATAAGCTGCTATCATCAAACATGTGTTGTTATATTTGTTGGCCTTGTGTATGTCTGCGCCATGCCTGACGAGGTACTTGACGATGTCGAGCCTCCCATCGAAGCACGCGGCCCTGAGGGGGGTGCTTAACGTCCTCGTCGCATGGTTGACGTTGGCACCGCCGCGGACTAGCCGCTTCACGATACCGAGGTGACCAGCTCCTGCTGCACACCATAATGCTGTGGCCCCTGAAATAAATACACATTATAAGTTAAACGTTATTGTTATAGTATGTGTAGGTGTATATTACAGTAGGTTGTAGGCAGCTGTAGGAAGATCGTGGGTTCGAATTCGATTTCTTAATCGATTTGAATAGTTAGCACACTAAATGCTTTTGACTAAATGGGGGATGGAGTTGCTCGCGTCCGTAGGAATTACCACCTTTCCTGTCACACCCTACACGTGTCCCCTGGGTGGTGCAAAACGAGCAAACAACGCCGAGTATCGAGCGGCGGTCAACTAACTCGATTACTCGACCAACCAAAGGCAGGAAATGGCCTAGGAATTTTGGAACACCTACAAGGCTTGGCTTGATTGTCTGGCCTCTGAGGAAGAAAACCTCCACAAAAAACAATAAAAAAATAACCCCAATCCTAAGGTGGGCAACGTGCCGAGAGGATGTATGACTGATGGGAAATCAGTCTCTAACGCCAACCTCAGTGGGACGGGCAACCACTGTTGTATTTGCCTTCTACTGGGAATAGGCGTCACCCCAGGTAGTGACTTTTAAATCGTCCTCTCTCGTGGGAACAATATGAAAAATTCAAATACCTCTGAAAATATACCTAAATTAGATAATAAGAACTCAAAAGTGCTGACTCAACAACTCCTCCACAAAGAAATGTTCATCAATCGGCCAAGATCAAGTTCTTTTAGCGACACAACCAATCAAGACAAAGCGACTGTTGTTCAACCAGATGAAACAATTAGTGAACCTGAAGAACAGTACATAGAAGTGCACTATGGCAAAAGGCAAAGATCCAGTCCAGACGCAATAATGCGTAGCCAAAAACAAACAAAATTGAGTTACTGGCTAGCAGCACCAGCAATACCAACATCCAACAGCTTCACAGGGCTCGACGATGTAGAACGAACAGATAAACCTGAAACACAAGCACCAAAATCTATAAGACCCCCACCACTGTTTATTGATGGCGTCAAAAATATCCAACCTTTACAAAAATTATTAGAAGAAGTCGCAAAAGGAGAGTATGAAATTAAAGTATTAAGAAGCGACAGAGTTAAAATACAATCGAAAACAGCAGAATCATACTCCACTATTTACAAAGAACTGAAAGCAAAAGGCACAGAATTCTTCAGTTATCAGCCTAAACAAGATCGCAGCTTTAAAGTGGTACTCAAAAACTTACACGCATCGACAGATAAAGAAGAAATAAAAATAGCTATTGAGGAGCTTGGCCATAAAGTAACTAATGTCTGGAACATCCAAAACTCAAGAACAAAACAGGCGTTACCAATGTGGAACATCGAACTAGAATCCCGTGAAAATAATAAAGACATATATAGCGTAAAATCTCTATTACACTGTCGCATATTGTTTGAAGCACCCAGACCTAAGCGTGTAATCCCTCAATGCACCAATTGCCAAGATTATAATCACACACAAAAGTTCTGCAATAGAAAGCCCAGATGTGTCAAATGTGCAGGTTCGCATCACACTTCACTTTGCCTACGGAAAGAAAAATCAAACCAGGTTAAATGCGTCCTCTGCGAGGGAAACCACCCAGCTAACTATAAAGGCTGTACAGTCTACAAGGAGCTGTTGAAAGCCCGATATCCGCCCCCAATCACTCAACATAAAAGAAGCCCTAGGAGTATTGAACATGCACCTACAAATAAAACAACGAATAACGGAAAATCGTATGCATCAGCCACAAAAGAACTCCCCAAACAACCTGCGTCGCAAACCGTTAATGTCGAAGATGACAACAAAAAAACCAATGAACTCAAAGCCATTACAGAGACACTTGTTGCCCTGATGAACCAAATGCTAATTATGACCCAAACGTTAACCGATCTTATCACAAAAATGCCATTACATTCACAACACTAAAATTAGGTGTATGGAATGCCAATGGCTTGTCAAAACACTCGGAAGAGTTGAAAAACTTCCTCAAAATTCACCACATAGATGTTTTACTAATATCAGAAACGCACTTCACACCCAAAAGCTACTTCAGGATACCTGGATACAATATGTACCACACTAACCGCCCTGACAACAAAGCACATGGAGGATCTGCTGTACTCATCAGGTCTAACATCAGGCATTACGTACTACAAGGCTACTGTAAAAATTACATCCAAGCAACAAACGTCGTAATAACGGACTGGATCAGCGACATTACAGTATCGGCCCTCTACTGTCCGCCGAGATTTACTATCAAGGAATCAGAGTTTAATGACTTTTTTCAATCCCTTGGAGACAGATTTATTGCGGGAGGTGACTATAATGCCAAACACACGTTTTGGGGCTCTAGGCTTGTTCTACCCAGAGGGCGCGAACTCTTTAAATGCGTCCAAACAAGAAATATGAACGTGATATCGTCTGGTCAACCCACTTACTGGCCAACAGACAAAAGTAAAATCCCGGATGTTATCGATTTTTGTGTCAGCAAAGGAATCGTAAACAACAATATATCGTGTCAGAGTTGCTGGGACCTATCCTCAGACCACTCTCCAATCATAGTTGAACTACACACCACCGCTCAAGAATGCGCCAAAAAATGCGTTTTGCATAACAAAAAAACTAACTGGCCCCTATTTCGAGAGCTCATCGACAAAGCATTCCAGGAACCAGTTAGTCTAAAAACTGAAGACGAGATAACAGAAGCTGTTCTGTATTTCAACAACAGTGTGCAGAATGCAGCCTGGTCGTCAACCCCACCACTGCCACATAGAGGCACAGACAACTATGTAGCGAAACATATATTAGATAAAATAATCCAAAAAAGGAGAGTGAGGAAACATTGGCTGCAAAGTAGAGACCCCGTTGTGAAAAAACAACTCAATCACATCAACAGACAGCTGAAACACATTTTAGACAAGGACCGTAATGACGGATTTCAAAATTATCTCACTGGCCTGGATGCTACTGCTTCCTCAGATTACTCATTGTGGAAAGCCACCAGAAGACTGAAGCGGCCTGTTGATGTTTCTTCTCCTATAAGGAAGTCTGATGGTTCCTGGGCACGGACGGACCAAGAGAAAGCCGATACCTTCTCAGAACATCTCTCAAAAGTATTTATCCCTCATTCATATGAAGGCTCTCCAGTGGATGCCGCAGAAATTACTGACTACTTGAATACTACTAAAGATAAGGAGGAAATGCCATTAAAATTTACAAGGACAGAAGTTGCTCGAATCATAAAAAAATCGGACCCTAAAAAGTCACCAGGATACGACCTTATTACAAACCGCATATTACAGGAACTACCAGAATCTGGCATAACTTTTCTGACGTCATTATTTAACGCCATGTCAAGACTGCAGTTCTTTCCCATGGAGTGGAAGGTTGCGCAAATTATAATGCTACTAAAACCAGACAAACAACCAGAAGAAGCAAAATCATATAGACCCATAAGCCTTCTACCCATCCCATCCAAAATATTTGAATCTCTACTGCTGCAACGGATGTTACCTATACTCAAAGAAAAAGAACTAATTCCTGACCATCAGTTTGGGTTCCGCAATAAACATGCCACTGTCGACCAAGTGCACAGACTAGCAAATAAGATCATGGAATCACTGGAGGCAAAGTCTTACTGTACTGGTGTATTTCTGGACATATCGCAGGCGTTCGACCGCGTTTGGCATGCGGGTCTGCTTTTCAAATTAAAATACGCCCTACCAGATCACTTGTACGGAATACTAAAATCATTTCTACGACAGCGCCAATTCATAGTACAAAGTGGGGAAGCACTGTCTGATCTTCGTCAGATCCAGGCAGGAGTGCCACAGGGTAGCGTTCTGGGTCCCATACTCTACTTGCTGTTCACTGCGGACTTGCCGATATCCGAATCACTAACTACTGGTACCTTTGCTGACGATACTGCCATACTAGCTACACATAGTGACCCAAAAATTGCCTCACAAATACTCCAAGAAGGACTAAATGATGTATCTGACTGGCTTAAAAAGTGGCGGATAAAAGTAAACGAAACCAAATCAGTCAATGTTACGTTTACTTTAAGAAGAGGATCCTGTCCTCCAGTCACACTAAACAACATTGAAGCCCCACAAGCAGATCATGTGAGATATCTTGGATTGCATTTAGATAAAAGACTTACCTGGCAAAAACATATTTTCACCAAGAGGAAACAACTTGGTATCAAAATACGAAAACTTTATTGGCTCATAGGGCGAAAGTCTCAGCTATCCCTAGAAAACAAAATACTCTTGTACAAGGCAATATTGAAGCCAATCTGGACGTACGGGATCCAATTATGGGGTACCGCATCTCACTCAAACATAGAAATCATACAGAGGTTCCAAAATAAAGCTCTACGTATGATAACCAACGCGCCCTGGTTCGTACCCAACGAACTACTACACCGTGACCTACGAATGCCCACTGTGACGCAGGAAATCGTACGCCATACCAAGTCCTATAAAGAAAGAATCCAACAACACCCAAACACTCTGGCTCGGTCACTAATGGAGAATCACAACAAAGCGCGACGATTAAAGCGCAAAATACCTCAAGACCTAATCCAATCACAGTAAATACAACTACTGTGTAAACAATGAGGATGTGACACAGGTCACATACTGAGCAAGCCAGCGATAGCACCAACCAACATACTTCTGAATGTCCCACTGAGGAGACAGATTGTAGTAATAAAAAAAAAAAAAAAAAAAAAAAAAACTTAATGCTTTAAAAATATCATTCAATGCCACTAAACAATTATAAAGTAGATGCGTATCTTAATAATGTAAATGCGTGGTCAACATAAGTCTCTTGCTTGCTCGCACAACATATAAATGTAAACAAAACCATATTTAAAAAACGATTATCTAGTTCTAATATACTTAGTTCTCTGAATTTCTTGCTGTTTTCTTCTCAGTAGAAGTAACCTACCGAATCAGCGAAAGAATCATTTTCCAATAGTTTATTTATATTACTTTTAAGTTTTATTATATTTCTTGACATAATTGTAAAATTTTGACGTTCATATGTTCTCTTTATGTGCCTAAATGAAATTGATTTCTTTGATCTTTGGGTTCCAAGCCGATGACGTCACCTGCTAGCAGATACAAATTCTGAATCTAAATGCGATTGGTGCAGGCTTTCGTTTTAGGATTAGAGGGACAGACGATATTCACTCTCGTAACTAAGAGAAAGAATAGGGGATGAGACTCTTAGCTTCAAAGCGCACGCTTTGAATGCAACCAAGATCAACAGTGTGATGGATGATGATTCTCATACGAATCACGCCAAAACATCTGAACAGATCTGGATGTAATTTGACACAAAGATAGTTTAGTCTGGATAGTACTGTTTATACCAGGAATGGTTTCCTGTGGATTACGAGAAAGTATGAGTAATTCATGCGGCGGGTAACAGTTAGTGTATCATAAAGTAATTTCAAATTATGACAGATTTTACGTTGCTCTATGAAGAATGGCGATCGTTAACCTACTAATATTTTTAATATTAAAGTTTATTTGTTAATCATAAAAAAGCAGCTGGAGCTGGACAGACTTGACCGAAATTCCTAAATTTTGTAGTAAGTTACGTATAACTACTCTAAAAGATATTTAAATATACCCCCATATCCTGATCGACCACCTGAATCCCGTGGGGAGCAGACGCATGGCAACGAATTTACTGGCGTGGCTAACGTGACTCTGGTAGAATTGAATTTTTTGAAAAACTTGACATTGGCGTTTCCCATTAATAATTTTATAGACTTGACCAATGTCAATTTGCCAATGCAAATTGCAGCGATTTGCTGCAGAAGCCATCAAAAGAAGATGAAAACATTTAACAGATTTTATCGTGATTTATTTTATTACCCTAGTCAGACGTTTCGGTTACTTTTCAGCGGCCAGAGTCACGGGTAGACCACAGAAAACTACTCATACAATAAAATCCGTTAAAATAATTTAAGAGAGATTGGTTTTACTAAAATTTCTTGCGGAAAATGTAATGATTAAAATAAAATGTCAATAATCCAAGACTACAGACCGACAAACGTGAGCGGTTTAATGACAACACTGCCTTTTGTCAAAGGTTCATTTATTCAATTGGAGAATAAACATTAATTATAAATTTATGACCCTACAAAACATATTAAGATATGAGACAAATCTGTAAGTGTTTATCCTATCGCTGTTTATTCGAAGTTGCGATAAGACTAAGAATTAAAATTGTTACTATATAATAAAATAATAATATATATATAATATGTCAACTTTGTATGCTTCTATGTCATATGGTATGACTGAACAAAGTCTCCCAAAACACAGGCGCTAACCTAGTCTGGGAACCTGTATTAGGATCTATTGTAACTCTCAAGATTGCGTAGTTTAAGACAGTCATTTAAAATTATTTTTGATGCCAAATACCGAGGTGAAATCACATAGACGTGTCCGATATAACAAAAAAATGGGGCATCAGAAGGTTTCTTCATGGTGGGCAGCGTGAGTGTAACACCCTGGTGTTGCTAAGTCCATAGGGCAAGGTAACCACTTCCCATCAGGTGGACCGTATGCTTATCTATCACCTAAGAGGTGTAAAAAAAAAAGCAAAGCTCTTCATTGGTTATGTTATGATCAAGTATGCTCAACAAATGTATGGGTTTTTTTATGTATATGACAGTCATTCGTCATACTATTCAACAATACGCCGGCCAACAAATTGCCACTGGTCTAGAGGTAGAATCCTTGGCGTACTATTGCGTTAACTTCCGTAAAAATAATTATATTTCACGGAATACAAAGGTTTATGACTAACTTTAAAAGTTAGTATTGATAAGCACGATATGTTCACATATCTATGTTTTTTAGGAAATTTCAATTTCCTGTTGCTCACTTCACTCATAAATCCACCTTTTAAGCGTCATTTAATTATTAAATCTAGAACGGAAACAGACACTAATAATCAAGTATTCGCTTTTCGATATAAAGCAATAATTACAGCTTATTTACGCCACATGTTGCTTTTGACTGGATTTAAATGACACACCAAAGCAAGGCAGTGGGCAGGCAAGCTGAGGTCGACGTCGCGGAACATACGCAAATCAAATTGATGATGTATTGAAAGAAAATATGAGGAGGTAGGACACGGCGGTATTTCCACCCAATTGAGCAGTCCGACTGGGGAAGTACCTCCGCCCAACAGAATACCGCGGTTATAATAACTTCGTGTTGTATTCCCGGCGGTGAGTAGGGTAGCCAGAGCTCACTGGAGAGGTTTTGTGCTGTCAGTGGGATGACCAAAGGCTTGTCTGCCACCTAAGTTGAAAAAAAAAAAAGTACCCAAAATCGACGGACCTACATGTATGGTTTAATGACAGTAGAGGAAGCTCGTGAAGTGGACAGAAGCAGAAGACTATCTGGTTTTTCCAGCAACCGAAACTTTCTTCGGTTAAGCTAAATTACTTGTGGTAAGATTAGATTCACATCGGTAGTGTAATGGCCAGGATTCGAAACTGGGACTTCTCGATCCTTAACCGTTAAGCTACCGACGTAGCAAGTTGTCTCTGCCTATTCTATAGGGAAAAAGGTGTGAAAATACGTTCAAATAAACTGGGTTCTCACATATACTCAATAGTATCCACTAAATAAAATACGAACGCAATCTAGTTTGAATTTCTCGGGTTTCTATCATTGGTGTAACTAGCACAAAGTTGTCTGCGTTGCTATTCAAAACTTTTAATGAGAACGGGATATGAAATCCAATACTGTTCATCTTTATGCAATTTATAAAGTTTGTCTTTTAATGGCGGAAGGAAATAATAAAGGGTATCAAGATTTTAAAGGAAACGAAAGTTTATTTTCCGTATCGTGGAAGAATATGAACTTGTATAATGAGAAAACTTCCTTTACAGTGGAAAAAATGGTGCAGATCACTAAGAACACGTTTCAAAATTATCAGGTGCTTTTAGTGAATACAAATATCTGCGGAGAGATGTGGAAAGATTCATGGACTAATCCCTCCTACACACTCACTACTGTAACTCTTATATACCAGGATCAACAACAATGACTCCTGGACAGACCGAGTAGTGACACTCTGTACAGGAACTCATTCCGGCAAAAGTCGCACCAAGTTGGCATTTGCTGCATACACAGCAAATTGCCAAGAACAATGCTTCTTGACAAGAGATATTAAGAACTTATTTGCTGACCATCACACATGTTTTTTTTTAATACCACTTAGGTGGCAGACGAGCACACGGCCTGATGGAAAGCGGTTACCATGGCCTATGGACGTGTGCAAAACCAAGGGAGTCATACTCGCGCTGGCAACCCTGTAAGCACAGAGTTTCTATGCCGTCGAGTGTAAAAGGCGACGCAGGATAACTCTCTAGTGAGCTCTGGCTACCCTTCTCACTGCCGGGAACACAACACAAGGTTGTTATGGCGGCGGTATTCTATAGGGCGGAGGTACTTCCCCAGTCGGACTGCTCAATTGGACGGAAATATCGTCGTGTCCTAAATCCTTAAAAAAATGGTGTTCTGGTTATCATATTTAGGGGGAGGGAAGAAACATATTTGCTGGTCATCACACATGTGCAGTAAATATGTTTCAGTAATACTGCTTCGATGTGGCTCCCCTCATTAGTGGTCTAAGCAACGTATGTGCTTCTTCTATTCATCACTGCTTGCACTCAGCTCAACACCTTTCTTTCACACAGTCCATGCATTTCCATCTACCCTGATAGCCGTCCACTTTCATGCTTAATACTTTCCTAGCGACAGTTACAACATTGCTTTCATCTCTACATATTATACCTCCGACACAAGCGCTATGTTTAACATTAATTACTATAATAATATAAATAGAATATAAAATATTTACTAGCGCGATTGCGGCAGAAAATTTGGCACAAGACAGTAACACAAGTACAAAAGATCTGAAGAGCTTCTTGAATTCACTATTCAATAGGTACCTTAGTGCGGAGATAAGAGCATTTTTACAGATTATACTTGTAATCGTAATACCAGTCTAACGACACTGGTAATTCTATAGATTCAATTATTTTATCTGTGTGTTATCGCAAGCTACAAGCTATCTGCAAATAACGAGAATAAAACAATGAAACAGTTTTAGAAAATGGTACAAAATATATCTGCTCGACTGATCCCATGCCCGCGACCCAATAGGGGATCTTTTTACAGGATTAAAGTGGGCTCAGTACCAAATTTCATCCTTATTCATTCCACTGTGTTGAGAAAGTATGAAAAAGTAAAGAACATTTCATCAATCTTCGCAAACTTATGCGTTTATAATATTACTAGGATTTACTAATAGGTATTACCATGGCACACACCAATACTTTTCGATGCTTTTCGAAGTTATGTGTGTATTTATCGCAGGTTTATAAGTGCCCGGTTAATGGCAATAGGCTCGCCGCCTATTACATTGGGACCTAAACATAAACTGGCTAAATGTGGGTGCTAGCACCTCTGCCTGTAGGCGTGAGTTTATGTTATGTTATGTAATAGGTATTCGGGTTAACACCTCCGACTAAACTCAAAGCATTGTGGCTAAAATGAGACACGATGGGAGGGGGCAATTACGCCTATTGCCTCCAACTTATGGTCCGTGTGCTTGTCTGCCACCTAAGTCGTTTAATAAAAAACTGTATTTATTGATTACCTACATTAAATATGGAAAAGTTTATTTTCTGATTAGTAACGCGTTTCGTGTAGTCCATTCAACTGGGCTTCAGACGAAATTATAAACAAAGACTTCAATGATTCTCAATTTTTTTATCGGGAGTAAAAATTCTGATAACACCCGTCCAATAAATACAGATATTTTTATATCGGTGGTCTTATAATAGGTACATGCCAATTTTGGCAACCTTACATTAAGTTCCGTATTGATATGAATCGACTCTCAAAATGATATTAGAACTGTTATCAAGAATACAATATGTCTTCATAACTAGTTCAAACCAGTCTCGATAATCGTGATGGAAAGACTGAGGACCGTATTCTAGAATAGTAATCAGTTCTCAACCTCGATTTATCTGAGGACAGAGATTGTATAGAAAATAATTTCTATCAATCAATTAGCTTATGCAGTTCTGCTGGATATAGGCGTCAACCGATGCGCGCCCATAGAACTAGGTCCTCTGCCTTCCGCATTAAGTCTATTCCTGATACCTTTTTAGGTCTTCAGTTCATTAATAATGTAATTGAATACATATACATTGCTACTTTTGTATACTAAAATGCTAATAATGTTCGCTGTGTTACATAAATACAATACAATTAGCCGCGTGATTCCCGGCAGAGTAGAATTTGGACCACCCCATCTCTTCCCACGCGGTGTCGTACAAGGCGACTCAGGGACAGGGCTGTTTAACATCACACAGATGTATATAGCCCAGACTCAGCCTCAGATGAATGGCTTGAGTTAACAATAGTGCCCGAAAGACGACAATAGGCTCACACCCTATTATTGTGAGACCGAATTTAATTATTGGTGAAATGTTCACCTCTGCCTAACCCTCCGGAGATAACGGCGTGATTGCATATGTACGTTACATAAAATGTAGTAAAATATGTAGTATGTTCTTATAATAAAATATGTAGTCTTTATCAAATCGCTAAACAAGCGTATCTGTATAACTTAACTATCAAATGTGACCTGTATCAACCTTTTCTGATTTATTTATCTTTAGTTTCAAACCCAGTGTAATAAACTATAACGTTTTTACTCATTCTCGTCAGATATTTTCTTTTTATTTATACCACTTAGGTGGCAGACAAGCACACGGTGGTCTATGGACGTGTGCAACACCAGAGGCGTTACACTCGCACTGCTGAAGAAACCTACCCCTGTTGAAGAACCCCATATTGTAGGCTCTTGGGAAAACCGCAGCAGAGAGTTCATTCCACAGCTTGAGTGTGCGTGGGATGAAGTTTCTTTCATACCGCACAGTGCGCACCTTCTCAGGTCGCAATGTGTGAGGATGAATTCCCTGCCTATGACGAGCGGTGCGATGATAGAATGTAGCTGTGGGCACCATGTCGTACGATTCATCCGTGCACAAACCATTATTATCACAAAATATTACATCTGAATTTGTCTTTTTTCTTTTTTTTTATAACACTTAGGTGGCAGACAAGCACACAGCCCACCTAATGGAAAATGGTTACCGTGGCCTATGGACGTATGCAACACCAGGGGTGTTACACTCGCGCTGCCGACCATGAAGAAACCTGATGCCCCTCTTGAAGAACCCCATATTGTAGGTGCTTGGGAAAACCGCAGCAGGGAGGTCATTCCACAGCTTAAGTACCTATCTTGTTTTAACCTTCGTGTCGTTATCATCAGAAAAATCATCGTTAACATGTTCTTTGGGACCCCGATGTTGAGCTCTTTCAATCAGTCCCACCGTTTCCTATACAGGACAACACGTGAATGGCTTAGATGTCACCCGCATATGGTGCAAACAATTCATCAAGAACAAAGCGATTCGGTTCTTTTCTTTAATGCACCACAAAGTCTTGGAACTCTTCACCAGCTCACGTGTTTCCTTCTTCCTATAGTTCCGGATCCTTTAAGCAAGGCGTGAAATATCGTCTATTGAGGCCGTCAAAATAGGGACCAACATTCTAGTCCCTTTCCATTTCAAAGAGTCCCTTTATAGCCTAAATGGCGGCTACTATTCTTTGGACAGCACCCCAGTTAACCATCAGGTGGCGTGCAATCAATTCTACGACGTAAATATAACACCGGTGATATATTTATTGTCAAAAATAACAAACCCCGAAGTAAATACATGCTCGATTGGTTTGTTAAAAATAATAACAAGAAGTCGTTCAACTCGCAAGTGCGCACCTTGCCTTCGGTCTTTTGCAAATGCATGCCAGATTTGGTTTAATAATAACTCAAATAAGTGCGTTTTATTGTGTACTTATTTTAAAAAGCTTTCACAATAATGTTGTTTGGTATAAAAATAATAGACAATAGACTCACCTCTATTACGTGGGACCGAATTTAATTATTGGTTAAATGTGGGTGTTAATTCGCCTCTGCCTAACCCTCCGGAGGTGAAGGCATGATTAAATGTATGTATGTATGTATGTATGTAATCAATAAATAAATAATACGCACAGAAACTGAAACAGGCTTGCATAAAAGGCTTAATGACAGTACAGAAAGCTCGTGATGTGTGTAAGAATATAGTCAAATGGCGTACTGTTGTCTCTGCCTACCCCGGTGGGGAACAGGCGTGAGCATAATTAGATCTGCCCATATATATACATATACAGCCCAGACTCAATCGCAAATTAATGGCTTGAGTCAGGCTCACCCCCTATTACGTGGGACCGAATTTAATTATTGGTTAAATGTGAGTGTTAATTGACCTCTGCCTAACCCTCCGGGGATAAAGGCGTGATTATATGTATGTATGTATGTATGTATGTCTGTATAATTATGTCTGTAAATGTGCACAGAAAGTTATACGACGGGAAAACACACTATCAATCCGGCCTATTTGTTCTGGAAAAACCTGGGGGTGATTGTACCGCTTCGACTAAATAACGATGATTTGTCCACTTCATATACCTACAATGTTAATTTCCATGTTGCTACCCGGGTGAGTAGTATAGGGCCACCCCGTCTCTTCCTGTGAGTATCATAGGTGAGAGGGCTTTTCTCCATCCGAAAGTAAACATACAGCATATAATAAATAGCCGGCTTGACGGGAATTGGCTCACCCCCTATTACGTTTGCTAACTATGATTTTCTCACTGCCTGTCCCTTTGGAGATTTCAGGCGTGAATATAACTTATAGCACTGTACCGTTAACTAGTTTTTAAAGTTTAGTATACTTTTTTCTTCCTCAAAAAGTCAAAGCAATTTAGTCAGTTTGACTTATTTTCCGACCCTACTCCCAAATGCATTACACAAAGGCGACCAACGAACTTCGATAATAAAAGAGAAAGCAATGCTATATTTGAATTAACTTCGGTACGAAAACAAGCTCGTGATATTTACGACCAAGCCAAGTGATAAAACATCGAACGATGTATTGTTCCGCTTCAGGAAGGAAGTAACAGCCACTAGAACGAATTGAAGGCAGTATCGGACCTATAAAATTGAACTAATCCATTTTAATTTTTACCCCACCAAACCACCCCACTGGTGGGGCAAAATGGAATGCATTTGAAGCATGCGATATAATTATAATATGAGCTAGGAGTAGAAATGGGTCAGTAAAAGGTTAATGACCTCAGTGATGACGAAATTTGCCAAATAGTACAGCAAAATGACGCATTTTTATTATCTGATAAGGTTAAAACCTTTTTTGGTATATTTCTTGATGTAGGAATTAACTGATATCAATTCTATGACGCAGTCTTTTATCTGTATATATCTATGAGGTGTTTAGGGTCCCATCAAGATCCCCGAAGTCCGAGTGCCTGTTTTGAACACTTGCTGATTGAAAGTGGTGAGGTGGACGAGTCTCTCGAATCTCTAGCTTTGTACAGATGGCAGTGGCTCCAGCAAAAGTGAAGGCAAGTCAAACAAGAGAAAGATTATGAGAGCGAATCCTTGGCTCCTAAGTAGGTATATACTTTAAATGCAATCGGAACTATTGCAGTAATGATGATGATGATGAGTGAGGTAATACTGTGAAAACTCCTATACTTTCCAAAGTTTTTATATTTTATAACATTACTGTCCATCCCAAGATTGCCTGGAAGAAATCGCTTCAGCGATAAAGCCGCCCATTGTACATTGAACTGTACACGTGCTACCTACTTGTCCTACTGTAAACCTGTTGGTGTACAATTAAGAATTATCTATCTATTTATCTGTCAAACATCTTCACAAACTTTCACATTTACAATATCAGTAGAATATGATATTTAGTTCATATACTTTGTAGAGAAAATAAAAAATAGCGTCTCCAAAAACGGCGTCGCTACGCGTTTTGTGTGAGTAAGCTTTAATGTCTTTTGTAAGTTAATCGATTTGGATAATATCAATATATTTTTTTATACCACCTAGGTGGTACCTGATGGGAAGTGGTTACCATGGCCTATGGACGTATGCCACACCAGGGGCGTTACATTCGTGCTGCCAACCCTGAAGAAACCCTCTAATGCCCTTCTTGAAAAACCCCATACTGTAGTCCACAGCAGGGAGTTTATTCTTTAAGCTGTCAATGTGTGCATGTCATATGATGTATGTATGTATGTCAATTTATTCCGAAGCAGTAGCTATTACGCCGCGTTGAATTGACACTTGCTGCCTCTAGGTATAGTTTGTATATAGTTTTTTTTAATGTGCGCAAAATCCCCACGGATACAACCACCGCCGGAACCGGTGGGGGAGGTTATGTCGGACTTGAACCGACTAAAACGCACGCCGACTGTGTGGTCCGCAGTATAGTAGGCTTTGTCGGTTCGTTAGTTTAGGCATAATGTGGAGTAACGAGTGTAGAAATATAATATTTATATAACCAAATTATAATAAGCGTACTTATGTCACAAATACATACATTAAACTAAATAAAACAGCGTTTACATTTTATACTGCCAATGTCAAGTGAAACGACATATCTAATGTTAATTAATAAAGAACCAAAGTTTGTTTTATTTGTCAATTATACATATATTATACATATATAATCACGCCTTTATCCCCAGAGGATTAGGCAGAGGTGAACACACACATTTCACCAATAATTGTTTTCGGTCCCAAGTAATAGGGGATGAGCCTATTGCCATGTTCCGGGCACTATTGTTGACTCCAGCTATGCATCTGAGGCTGAATCTGGGCTGTATATAACTGTCTGATGTTAAACAGCCCTATCCCTTAGTCGTCTTGTACGACACCGCGCGGGAAGAGATGGGGTGGCCCTAATTCTACTCAGCCTGGAACCACGCGGCAACGAACGTTTGTTATAAATGACAAACAAACGTCATAGATGAACGGAATCTGATTTAGATATACCTACCTATCTACTTAATTATCAAGTTTTTGATTGCAAGACGAAATCGCTGCAATCAGGTTATAGATTTAAATAGATTATTTCTTAGCTCGTTTGAGTCGTAGCGTGATATTATGTGCCGCGGCGGTGGCGCGCCTCCCCGTTTCCGGGGACGAGTTGGGGACTCTGCAGTCCCCACACCCGAGAAGAGGGCCAGATCGTGAAAGATGGCCCTGGGTCGGCCGGGGTGCGAGGGATATGCCTGTCAACCTGACCTTCGGCAACCAAAACGACCCACAGGCGGCGTGCGTTTTAGTTGGTTCGAGTCCGACATAACCTACTCCACCGGCTCCGATGGGGAGGTATCCGTGGGGATTTTGCGCACGCAAATAAAAAAAATAGCGTGATATTATATAGCCTATAACCTTTCCTATGAACTTGTTTATAGTTTGCAAACATTTTAAAATCTCACCGGAGTCCTATTGTCTCAGAGCACCATGGTTTCACCACTTGGAAATTGGGCACTCATAGTGGTGACCATGGTACTTATAGACCGCGCGAAGTGGAGAAGGAAAAGACGGCATGAGGATCTAAAACTGAAAATTCACCCCGGGCTCGGATGCAATCTCCCGATTGATACGTCGTAATAACGTCTCTCGATTCTACTAAAGCAAAACCACAGTCATACCACAGATAATGCAAAAAGTGGCATTAAATTTTAGACTTTAATTCTATATCCTTAAATTCCAAAACTAAATTAAATGAGTTTCATTACACTTCTTCATTCACTCTGCAAAAAGCCTTTTAATTTTGAACTTTAACGGCATAGCTTCAAAGACTACAATTAAACGAATTTTTTAGCAGTGTCCGTGGTATGACAGTGGTTTTACTATAGCAGAGTCGAGGCCCTGGATGACCATGATGTTGATCAACGAACTCAAACCGACTTTTTTAACTTTATTATTAGTAATATCATTGACAACTCATACAAGAATTATACAACGTGAATCATTCTCACGTTCTGTAAAACGATGAAATGCCGTCTGAATTCCACGTAATATTCTAGAAATGGAATACTTGGCGGGCCACGTGACGCCCGCTGTCGAAGAAACGTGACCCTTATATTTATAAGTGGTAGGTGCGAGAGGGATGTAATATAGTCGCTGGTATAATTGTATAACTGTTGAGAAATATTTCCATTATGTAACAGCGCCTGTTATACGAAGGGGAGGCTTAGTAGGCAGGACAGTATTACGTACAGCTCACAATTCGCATTGGAGATTGAAAAAGTGTGCTGTGGTTTTTATTGACTGGTTTTTTTTTGCTGGTTGTTTTGCTTGCTGGTTTTTTGCTGGTCTCGTGGCTACCGACTAGTTTAACACATTGCTAAGTTAAGCAATATCAGCAAGGTTAGTCTTACCCCCGTATCTATAAACAAGTCATTACTTGTTCTTAAGTAATTTCTCAACTAAGTCATTACTTGTTCCTAAGTAATTTGCTAAGTAAATGTTATTCTATAGACAAGTAAAGCACAATACTTACTTGAGTAAAGCTACAAGTATTACTCATGCCGTAATCATCTTTTCCAGCTGGCAATACTACTATCAACGTTTTGTTTCTTTAATAGAATAATGAAAAACAAACAATTTTAACTAATGCATCGCTATTATTTTTAAATTTAATAACACTTTATTTAAAACTGTCAAATTTAATACAATATTCGATCCATTGCAATAAGTTTGTGATGCGCTGCATGATTTTGTTTTTGTGATGATTTATTGTAAAACTAAACGACTGACAGCAAAATAATCCTATTAAAGTGAAAAGTATTATCGAGTGTTCATTACCGTGTAGTAACCTTACTACACCACGGTAATGAACTCTCCATGAAAGTTTAAAATTAACCTGCATTTTAAACTTGCATGGATTGTACGTCATTCAACCTACAGTTAGGTTATACTGGTTCTATTTGTTTTATTGTAATTGTATAATAAACAACAATAAAATGTAGTAACGTAAAACACATAATAAAATAAAAATTATCTTTGTGTCTTTGTTACCGTTTATGAAGGAGCATTGTAAACTTGCTTGGATTGTGCGTCACAGTTAGGCCGGTTGTATTTGTTGTAATTGTGCAATAAACAGCAATAGAAAATAGTAACGTAAAAATTCCAAGTTTTTCAAATTCTTCTTTTGTATTCCTCAAATCTACGGGAAACTTCACATAACTTGGCATTTGGAGTGCCAAGGCACGCTTAATGATTGTATACACCGTAGACTGTGATACATGCATAATATCTCCACAAAAAATTTGAAAACTACTTGTTGCGTAGAAACGTACTGTCAACAATAGTTGCAATTCTGGGGTAATAGGTAATCCTCTTTGAGTATCCGATTGCAAATAATTTATTACGAGTGGTAAAATATCGTTCTTTACGACACTTTTGGTAAATCTAAACCTTTTTCTAAAGCACTCTTCAGAAAAATCGCAAAATGGGTCCACATCACGCAAGTAAACTCTTGGAATATTTGTTACCATGCTATTCTCAACATCATTCAAAACTTCACTCACATCATTGTCAATATTATCTACTAGTGTAAATAAACTTTCAATAGCTTCCATTTTTCGTAATTAAATCAGCTAAATTCTTAGCAAAAACAGTTATTTATCACAAAGGCTAACCTCGAAATCACTGATAAATGTTAGCAAAGTAATACTTAAGTAACAGAAATGATAACTATGACTGAAGTGAAGAATTCGAACTTTGACAGTTCTTACTTTGGTCAATTTCTAAACTATAGAATCAAAATCGTTACTTTAGTAATTACTTTTACTCAAGTAATTACTTTCACTTGTCTATAGATACGAGTGTGAGGATAGGCCACCATTCTTAACTCATTGAGACCTATTTACCGAGGTAGGACAGGACGATATTCCCGTCCCAATTGAACAGTCCGACTGGGGAAGTACCTCGGCCTTACAGGATACCGCGACCATAATATCCTCGTGTTGTGTTTCCGGCGGTGAATAGGGTAGCCAGTGCTCACTGGAGAATTTTTGTGCTGTCAGTGGGAGTACTAAAGGCTTTTCCTGCTTCCTTCCTTTTAACTTTTGCACTGGTGGTACACAAACTCTGCTTTTACAGGGTTGGCACATGTGTAACGCCCTCGGTGTTGCACACGTCCATTGGTCACGGCAACCACTTTCCATCAATGGGTCGTGAGCTTGTCTGCCACCTAAGTGGTTTAAAAAAATAAAAACCTATTCGCTGAGAGCACGTTAAACATGAAGGTCAGAAGCATGAACGCTTTGGTCAATCCAGGAATCGAACGCCGTATCTTTAGTGCAGCAATCGTAATCGCTAATGTTGTGCTTTTAGGCAAAAATGGATCACCTCATATTTATCCGAACTCCACAATCGTTTATCAAATAACGTTATCAGATAAATTTCGTTTGTAGTATTTTAGAAGGTTTGTTGTGAATAAGCTTCACATGATTCATGGTAATGAATAAATAGGCTGTTCGAGAAAGTGAGTAGAAAACAAGCCAACGGTCCTCTTGTTGATTAGCGGTTCCCGTGGTCTATGAACGCTTGCCACTTAGGCGACAGACAAACACCTAATGGAGAGAGTTGAGGCAGAATAGACTCTTTTTCTACTATGATTAATGTCTTTGGTAAACAGAAACCGAACGAAAAACAGAACAATTTTACACTATCACTCGTCGAAGGCAGATAAAATCGGATTCTGTACTAGTTCAACAGTAAAGTTAACTTATAAGATCCATACAACAACAACATAACAAACGGTGTGCTGAGTGACCCCATTCCCAATAAAAGTAATTTGTTATATTATGACCCCTGAAGGGAACAATACAGACATTAGGCCTGTGACCAACATTATTAACCTGAACAAAGAAATTAAAATGCCGAAACGCAGACAATAATCGAAGACAAATCTCGAATTTTAGACCGAAATTAGGTAAGTGATAATCTTGTATACCTACATACATATAATCCTACCCGAGAGCTGTAAGTGCTAGAACGGTGTTACCTAAACTTACATTTCGTCATTAATATCAATCAAACTATTTATATAGCTCTGATCGAAAAGCTATTCAACCGATGGACCTTTTCATCTAATAGGTACATCATGCACTAACTCCCATATCACCGATAGTTCATTTGTCGACGGAAACCCTGGTGACAGGGGTACTATTACTTCGTGGTTAAAGTAACCTAACACCACAGTAACACTATAGATCAATCGCTCTATAAGACGACGGGTATACCGCCACATCCTTCAAACCTAAACTATCTGTGTCAGGGCGTGTGTTATAATATTGGTGACTCAGTGTCATAGAAGTTCCTACATGTGGCCAAATAGCTATTCGATGATTTGGCGTCGTAAAAATGAACTTCACAAAAATGTCTTCCGAAAAATGAGTACGGATGAGCGGGCGCGCAAAAGCATGCATCGATGACTCGTACCTACTGACTGGTGCAGGCACTGCAAACTGAATCAGTCCGCTCTCATACTATATTTATAACCAACATACATAATAATATGGCGAATAATTATCATTGTGCATTTCAAAGAAAGATTAATGCAACAATAATAACAATAAACAATCCTCTCCACATGGTTTGCGACGTGTACATTATGAGTGTACAACTGCGTCCAGAATACAGTCACACGCGACGCCAAACGTGCAAACCCTTCCACATCCTAAATACTGGGAAACAAAGAGATTTGGGTTGTAGCCAAAAAAGTCACGAAAATGTTCAGGAACGGTTTTCTGTTTCTTTGTATGTAAACTTTCACTAAAAAGCTATTTATAAATTGGATGAGTTGTTCGACAAAAAGTCAGGAGTCAACGTACGTCGGGAAAGAACACGTTGGATACCCCTTTGTCTACAGCCCTGACGTAGTATTTAGCTTTATTCGAGAAAATTGATCTTGACATTGAAATCAAAATATACTACGACATTTAAGTGCTTTGGAAATATATATTTGAAGATCGGGAGATGTTTTGATTTCTTTGTTGCGGACAGCTTCATTTATTCTAATTATCGTGTTTGAGTTCCACTATTTCGATTTCTCTCTCTTCTATAGCTTTTAATACAGTCGTAATAATAGAGACACAAGGAATGGTATTATTAAATTTTAGATATCGCGGTAGCCTAGTGGTATGGGTAATGGACTGCTGAGATGAATCTCGGGTTCGATCCCAGGTTTTACCATGGCACACACCAATGACTTTTCGATGCTATTCGAAGTTATGTGTGTATTTATCGCAGGTTTACAAGTGCCCGGTTAATCGCAATAGGCTTGCCACCTATTACATTGGGACCTGAACATAAACTGGCGAAATGTGGGTGCTAGCACCTCTGCCTACCCCTTCGGGGATATAGGCGTGAGTTTATGTTATGTTATATTGAAGTGTTATTAAGTCCTTTACGGTTAGTGTATTAGTTGCAGCTTCTGTCCTTCGAGTACAATTTGAAAATGTAAGTATGGCAATTATTATTATTGGCGATCGGAAAGTAGTATGTTGTTGCCTGATTATTTTCTTAAAAGTTGCCTTGTAAACCTGTTTGTTAATATACATATAAAAGCTGTAAATCCTGACGATCATGAGTGTTACTTTGCGACCTAAATGAATAATTTAAATTTATACACCACTGTCACAATAAACTTCATGAGCAATTAATTGACACGTAAACTGTCATCAACGAACAGCACAGATATATTTTTTGGATTTTGACGTTCATAAGTGTTACTTTGTGACCTAAATAAATAAAAATGCTTAATTTTATGAAATAGTTAACAATACAGTATACATCACAGAAGAAAATAGCTAGGTCATTCTACATCGACTGTACAGGTAATGCGAAGTGATTCTGTATGAGTTTTAATACACGTGAGTGTAAAAAGTCAGGCACAATTTTCTGACTATGTAGTGACCTACATAGCATAAAGAATTGTAATAAACATTGTGAAAAGTAATAACGCTATTAGAACAATAGATTGCAAAACATTTCATACCACACTATTATTGCATCTCATCATATTATAGTCGGTAGGCGCCGTGTAAATTTTAAGAAGTCTTCATCAAGATACTTTGAGAAGAAGAATAATAATAATAATAATAATAAATATTCCACGACATTCTACACAACGCTATCTAGACCCATGGTAAGCATAGCTTAACTAGCTTGTGTTATGGAATCTAGAATGCGGATAAACATACTTAGATACTTTTTTTTTTTTGTAAATACATACATATTATACATAGAAACACCCAGACCAATGCAAATATACATATTCATGCATACAAATATTTGCACTGAGCGGGAATCGAACCCGCGCCCCCTGCATAGCAGTCGAATGCTCTACCGCTACGCCACGGAGGTCGTCGAGAGAATGAGAAACAAATTACGTCGACGAACATATTTCATGAAATAATTTTTTTTAATATTTTTTTTTGTTATCTGGAGATTCCAAAGTTGCCGCCATAATATGAGTCCTCGAATAGCCTGTAAGTATATTTACTAAGACGTTTTTCTTCGCCCTAGCTAGAAGAAGCAGTCATGATATGTTAGCGCGATTTTAGCGCCCCTCTTAAAACCGAACAGTGGTAAGTAAGATCCTCCACATCCGCACACCACGGCCTATTTATTAAAATTACAAAAATCAAAATAGCGGATATTTGGCGCCAAAATGTCTGTTTTCCAAAACCTGCAGTTGAATTTCGTAGTTATTATAAGTATTATCTATTACACGCCTATTACTGACCTTCAATAACATACTCGTCAAATTTAACAGTGCCTTCCGTTTCGAGTCTGACTGGTGGCCTGAATTTGTCTAGCAATATTCTGACGGCACTCTCGCGACCATGTCGAGCGGCTGCGATCAGAGGTGTACATTTTACTCCATCACTGCAAACATCCTGTAAATAATAAAAAGTATTCTTTATCCAGTTTAGACAGCCTCAATGAAAAGATGGATGGATTATGTACAAAGAGGCGTGACCCCCTCCAAAACCTATGAAGCCAAGACAACCTGACCTGCAAGCCGGTACACCTGCTGATCGACGTACGAGACTAGCGCAAGTTTTTGCCTAGAAGTTCGCTTAACTTCGAGGCAAAACAGACGACAATCGCTTCCATAAATAGGACAAGAAGTACGCGGACCGTGGGCTCAGAGGTTGGTGAATTGGTGAAGAATCGTATTTTATGGTGCATATTGGGAGAAACCTACGTCGAAGAATGGAGTGCCATACGCTAATTTGACTGATCACTTTAAACAATCGACTTACGCAATATGGATATATTTTATCATTGTAGTATATCTGCATTGTGGTTGTAGTCTTTGCACAATTCTTTCATAAATCTGAACAAAACATAAATAAACTATAGGGCATGTTTACGTTATATTCACTGTGGACGTAAGTGTGTCAGTCCAAGTTCATCGACATGTCATTAACCCACATCTGGTAATTAAAGACTGGCTTGTGTTAATTTTGCTCATTTATCTGATATTCTACTTTGTTAAAAATGGGTACACTTTCCTAAAATAGTTGTGCCTAACTTTTTTATTTATATACGAGTATATTTCATCACCCATCCATCTCCAGATTCACATCTTGGCTCCATGCAACCATATATCATCTTCTTTTTGTTGGCTTCTGTAGCGAATCGCCGATGCAACATGCTATTGTAGATATTACTAAGTCTAAGAGGAAACGCGAGAAACTTGACGCTTTATCCAATTTTATGCCAATAAATGGATAATTCGTTTTTGCTCCTGCAACCTAGTGCACCTACTGATTGATGGACAAGACGAAAGATTTTTTCAAAGTTGGGAGGTCAGATCGCCGTCGCTCCTATAAAAACTGTTTAATCAAACCCGAAAGAAGGAGGAGTAAGAAGACTTTGATGCAACCAGAATCACTATTAAGATGACGATGAATCATATTTTGCACACAAAATCATTTGCTAAACCTCTCATCTTAAATGTCATCTATGTTACATTTCAGACAATAAAATGAGATAGTTCAAAGTTGAGCTAACATCTTTATCTACTGCTTACTTGACTGGGTGTAATCAGTGAAAATCAGTTTAATATAACTAAGTCTCTATATTGTACTGTAATAAAACTCACTACGTACATGCCGATACAATCATAAATTCAATTAAGCTCATTTATATTCGTCTGTAAAATTCAGTCTTAATAGAAACATTCAATTACAGATGACTTCTAAAAATCAATCTGAAGTAATTTCAGATTTAAAAAATATTCAATTTAGTATTCTTGTTTTCAACCTAAAGTTCATATGTGTTACTTCTTGGCATTCATAAGTGTTACTTTGTGACATTCATAGGTGTTAGTTTGTTGAAATATGAATTAAATCAATTTAACCATACCAAAAGCTATAATTATAAAAATATCACTAATGATGATAATATATAAAAATTACTATTCTTATTATTATTTCAAAATGGGATTGTTTGTTCCCTTTTTGATATAATAATAAGAATATTTATTTTTATCTATATAACTCTGAATCCTTAGATGACACCTTGTATTCCTACTTTACATTGTTGCATCTCCCAAATTTTGAATCGTTTTGACACTCTAGGACCAGGTGTAGAAAACAATTTATATAAAATTCTACACTTGCTTATCGCAATATGCTTCTGCTCTACTTAGAACAGAGAATCAGTAATGCCGTACAAAGTGTAATTGGCTCAGTATTTCTCTAGGAATTGTAGCCGCCTACTAGATTAGGGATTCTTGTGTAAATATAACATTTAACACTAGGGTATTTTTTTATTTGATTAATTATGTAATTTGAAAGACATTTATAAATTTCGCAGAATTTCATTTTCATAATTGATATTTAGTTTGCACTGAAGATTTTTGATTCTGTTAAGATCATGGATACTAGTTCGCTTATGTGTTTTTATATTAAACCTTTTTCAGGGTTAGCTTTTAAACAGTAGTTGTCAGGTATGATAAAATATTATCTAGACAAGACATGTTTACATCCAAACATTTACATACCACAAATTATCTATTTATCAATTATTATCACATTTTATGAATAGAATCAGAAAAAAAATTAGCAATCAGCTGATAAGATTTTTTTTCAATATTGTACTTAACCAATTGTTAGTATTTGTATCATCAGATATAATAAATCATTTAATAATTAATAACTTTATTTAGGCCTATAATGCAAAAAACAAAGTGTACATGAATCGTTATGAGAATTTTGTAACAAGCAGCAGTGCAAGGTTGTATAAATTATTATGTTGTAATTGATGAGTACGATAATTATGACACTGAGCGATAGCAGATTGCGACTACAGTGATTGTGTTGACGTGAGTTTTGTTTTGCAACCCACCCCAACTGAGCCAGGAAAAGAAACTCCTACCAAGGTTAATATACGCGTTGCGTCGCAAAATCACGTTCCACAACGCATGAAAAAACAAATTAATAACTCTTACGGTGGTTATAATGCGCAAAAGGTAACGCCGTCAATTTAGACGATAAAAATAGCCTAACATCATCCTCGTCAAAAACATGTTATGACAAAATTGTGTTGATTTATAATTATGAATGAAGTTGATCTAATACTTACACCGTTTAACAGATCGTCAATTTCATCTGTATTTTTCTCATACAGTAAAGCGTAAAGGGTTAAAGACATTCCATCTCTGGCAGCAAAAAACACCCGTTCTCTCAAGGTGCTGGTCACATTTTCTAACATCAATTTTTCTTTGTCTTCCATTATTTAGGCACTAATAAATATAACGCACAGTTTTGTTACGACACAACACTCTCGTATCTTTCACAGTTTATGTTTATTTGACGATTTTCTCAAGAACAAGAAACAACTCATCAGAAAACTCTATCAGCCTTTTCATGAATGAAACAATTATGAAAACTGTCTACTAGTGATGCGACGTTGTGTTAAAATAAAACTACAAGTCACACTGTCTGACAAGTGTATTTACCAGTTTACCGATTTTACCGGTACTTATAAACATGTGAGCCATACTAATGCCAACACTAGAGAATTAGTTCAAACTAATTTACACTAAAGTAATACAATAATAAAAATAGACAATATTTTTAATTTTAGGAAATAGTAATATTAGTCAATATTTCTTCCCACTAGAATAATCATAATAAGAATAATGCAATATTGCAACAAAAATGCAATGTAATGAATATTCTTGCCACGTTTTGTCCTAGGTGGAGATTATTAGCCAATCAGAATCAGTTATACATTTTTAAATTTTCCAGAGAATATTTACTTACATTTGTAGCATGATGTATTTGGTCAATGGTTGAATAAAGTTCTTAAGACTTTTTGATTTATGCTAAAACATCTTTGTGAAACTTACACCTATAACGCGATATCTGACGTTTTTTTGCTATTTGTTTGGTTTTGACGTGTAACCTATTACTTTGATGCTTTCCTCTTTATTTACAAAGAATTGAATAAAAATCTGCTTAGAATCTCTCTGAAAATGTCGAGTGGTCAATGGGAAGTTGTTGGAAAAAGCAAGAAGGCGCAGAATGGAAAAGTAAAAACCAAGGAAGACGAAAAGAAGGCTGTAAAAAATGGTCCGAAACTAGAGGATGTCGGTAGGTAACTTTAATTTCGGTCACAGCTTACCTCTTGCAGTTAACTATGTAAATAAACCATTTTAAGTTATTTAAAAAACTACTTTAAATGCGAATGGGTCTTGGCAATAATTTTCATTGCCGGTATCTTTTGCAATATTGCCCTAATTTCAAATAATTCTATTCGTCTCGCTTTAGATCTTAGGATGTAGATATTTAATTAATGTAGGTAATTTATGCAATTCAATATTGTTGCAACCCACTGCACTACACCCAGCGTACCGCTACGTAACTTATCTAAATAAGTAGATTTAACTTTTTTTTATTTTTTGTTTTAGTTTCTATGTATCATATGTATGTATTTCCACAAAAAAGTATCTAAGTATGTTTAGCCGCATTCTAGATTCCATAACACAAACTAGTTAAGCTATTCTTACCATGGGTCTAGATAGAGTTGTGTAGAATATTGTGGAATATTAATTTATTATTTTATTGTAAATTATTTTATTTGAATTAATATTGGATACTATTTGATATAGGCGATTCAAAACTGTTATTACTGGTCTTTATTTGCATAGTTATAATGACATCCAGTGAAGGGATGATGTCATGGACCCAGTTATGCCAAAATGTACCAAATCACATAATTATCATCATAAAGGGATCTTTTTTCAATCAAATAAATAAATAATATAAATAATTGTAAATTAAGTTATTGTCCCCAATTTCATAATGTAATTTACCACATTTACCACTCTGTTAAAATGGTCCAAGATCTATTAACATTGGAAGTCAGACCTATGGTCTAAGGTAGGGACATCAGATGCAATCAGAACATAATTAAATATTTAATTGTGTGTGTAATTAGTTAAAATATATTTAAAAAAATGGAATATTTAATTACAGCTCAGACTTGAAATTTAAATGTCTCAAAATCAATTTTATGCAACAATGGTTACCAACATAATTGTTGAGTATTCACATTTTAATTGTTGAAATTAATTTCTATTAGTTTATTACTACTACTCTCTAGGATAATAAAATTCTCCTTGAACTGTGATCAAGGAGAATTAAACTATAGTATTTTGTTGGTTCAGCTTTAAGATGCCCTTAAGTTAGGTATTAGTAGGTTGGATAATAAACTGAATAATATACATATATAGAGTCATATCCTTTTCCAAGTGGGGTAGGCAGAGACTACAGTTTTCCCCTTGCCACAATCTTGGCATATCTCTTTCGCTTCTTCTACTTTCATAATTGTTTTCATACATGCGCTCCGGTTTCAGGTACTCTTGACATGTCCTTTTTATATTTGAAACATAAGCATGGTGTTCCTCATAATGAAAAAAAAACTTGTATTGTGTTATGTTAATGATACTGAATCAAAAAATATTTTTCTTTCAAATTCAAGTTTGAAAGGCTTTGGTGAGAGTTAAAATCTTATGTAAGTTTAATGGCAATGAAATCTGATCAAAACTTGACATAACTTGTACTCATGCTAGAAGAGATGCTGGTATAAGCTAATAAACTTATAGGCAGAAAATACTACAAAACCATTAAAATGAGTGCTATGTATTCATAAATATTATAATACTTGTTATAACAATTCTCCAAGAGCATTGCATAAGTATTAAAAACATTACAGCATACAATTAACATAATTTAGTTGGTTTCTGCTGTAGTAAAATATAATCTCATTCATCTTTCGAAAGTGAGAGTGCCTTGTGTCTATTATTTTTTAACTTATTAGCAGATGCTAATAAGTTAAAAAAGAATAGACACAAGTTATGAGGGTGTGTTGTATGAGATCATACAACACACCCTCATGAGATTCTAGAAGGAAAAATTAAAAAGTTATTCAAAGATCCAACAAGTCTAGAGCAATAAATAAATATTTTAGTCTAATCTCTAAATAAAAAAATTAAAAATACCGTGGATGCATGACCTTCACACAGAACAGTCCAAAAAACGAGACTAAGTGAAGACGAAAGGGTCCTTTTCCAAATGTATATTCACTATTACCAGAGTCACACACTTAGCAGTTAAAAATAATATCATTAGATTTTTTAAATCAATTACAACTTCATGGTCACATCACAAGATTAATTACAAAGTCATGGTCACATCACATTTGTGATGTGACCATAACTTTGCTATTGTACTAGGTATACCTGGCAAAGAGAACAGCAGATTTTGTTCTATGAATGACACAGCTTAGTTTTATTTGATCTCTATATATGGATCCTATAAACTGGTCAACTCAACTCTAAATAGTTTATAATAATTGTAATTGAAATCTATTTTAAGTATAAATAATTTCTTGTATTTCCACAGTGCCCCATTCTCAAATTAAATCATTTTACTCTGGTATGGAAATAGATGAAGAGAAGAGGTCAACTAAGGATCAGAAGAAAGGAGGTGATAAGAAAAAGAAGCAAGACAAAAAGAATGTTGAACCACCAAAACCAAAACCTCCAAAAACTCTTGAGGGTGCATTTGAGATAGTAAGTATCTTTGAGCTGAGCGTTTCTAATATTACTCAATATATGATTATTATCGTCTACATCGTCGGAGGACCTGTGTCCACCTGTCCACCCATTCCTCAGAAAAAATTACTTGCCATCTTTTTCTGGTCTGAATCTCTAAATTGATTTATGATTAAATCATTTCATTTAAACTGTGCAACCTGATTCTACACTTCCCTATTATATCTGTAAATTGGTCTAGATTTAAAAAAATACTATCACTCTGTGGCGTCTGACGGCCTATGTGGCGTAGTGGTAAAACGTTCGACTGCTACGCAGGAGGCACGGGTTCGATTCCCGCTCAGTGCAAATATTTGTATGCATGGATATGTATATTTGCATTGATCTGGGTGTTTATATATATGATGTGTACATATTTACAAAAAAAATGTATCTAGCTCTCTATCTCAAACCATAGGTCTAGATAGAGTTGTGTCGAGGGATATGCCTGTCAACCTCACCTTCGGCAACCAAAACGACCCACAGGCGGCGTGCGTTTTAGTCGGTTCGAGTCCGACATAACCTCCTCCACCGGCTCCGGTGGGAAGGTATCCGTGGGGATGTTGCGCAAGTAAAAAAAAAAAAAGATAGAGTTGTGTGGAATGTCGTGGAATATTTATCTTTGATTTTAAAAAACACAGTTCCAGTAAAACATAATTTGGGAACGAAATTTTAACTTCGCGCGTAAGCATGCTATGTAACACATTATTGTGTTTGGAAGCCAATTTTTAATCACAGTAATCATAATAATAATTTTAATTGGTATAAGTTGAGTAATATGAATACCTTGTTCAGGTTGCGGTTCATTAATCCGTATAAGTGAACAGGTTATTGCAAAATGTAAAAAAAAAGACTAGTAATAGTACACTTGTATCTTACAACTACTCATTGCAAAAGCAACTTTTAAAAAATATATTCCTGTTTCAGATTGACGTAGCTGAACTAGCAAACATAATTACAACAAACAAACTTCGATTTTCAAATGCTCCTCTGGTTTGGCTCAAAGAGGTCGCCTCGTTCCTCAATTCTAAGACTCAAATAGACGTAGAGGACCCTACATTCTCTAACTATGATCCCCTGTATCCTTTATCCACTATACCTCAAGATATTCGGGACTCTTTGGCGAGTGTGCTACAGGATGCAGGGAAAGCTAATGCTCAGTTGTTCTTTGATGTCACTCTTACAGCACTTAGCAATGATATGAGCAGAGGTTTGTATTAAATGTGTGTATGTATTATTAGGAGGTAGGACACGGCGGTATATCCGCCCAATTGAGCAGTACGAATGGGGAAGTACCTCCGCCCTACAGAATACCGTGGCTATAATAACTTCGTGTTGTGTTTCCAGCGGTGAGTAGGGTAGCCAAAGCTCACTGGAGAATTTGTGCTTTCAGTGGGAAGACTAAAGGCTTGTCCTGCTTTGTCTTCTACACTGATGGCACAGAAACTCTACACTTATAGGGTTGCCAGCGCGACTGTAACTCCTCTGGTGTTACAAACGTCCATAGACCACGGTAACCACTTTCCATCAGGTGGGCCGTGTGCTTGTCTGCCACCTAAGTGGTATAAAAAAAACTATTTGTCATAACATTTTATTTTATTTTACAAAAAATATTAGCAACCGCAATTACTAACATTCCATCTAACCCCTCCAACTAAGCTAAATTGCTACTCGGAGCCACCAAGAGGTCCCGGGTTCGAATCCTGGCCATTACACTATCAACCCACTCCTAGAGACCTATCGGGACCTCTCGATCGTAAAGCCGACTCCTTAACCACTAAGCCACTGACGCTTTATTTAGTATTTATGGGTGTATGATGCCACCAGCAAAATCTTCGAGGCTTACGCCCACCTCGCTTGCAGGGCGTTATACCTGTTGATTGTCGGGATTCTCTTAGTCTTTTTTTTTTTACAACTTAGGTGGCAGACAAGCACACGGCACACCTGATGGAAAGTGGTTACCATGACCTATGAACGTGTGTAACACAAAGCAGGACAAGCCTTTGGTCATCCCACTGACAGCACAAAATCTCTCCAGTGAGCTCTGGCTACCCTACTCACCGCCGGGAACACAACACGAAGTTATTATAACCGCGGTATTCGGGAGGTCTAGTGCCAATCGCTCCTATAATAACCAATCAAGACTGATCCCGTTTATAAAACGGGATCAGTCTTGAGTTCCAGTTTATTACATAGTACAGTCAACATCTTTTTATCCGACTGCGCCATCGAGGGTAATGTGTTACGCCCGTATGTATGTATGTATATAGCTTTCTTTCGTATGTAGTTCTGTATAACATGTCCTAGAAATATCATTCAATTATACTTATTATTGAATTATATAATCTGTGACTCCATGTTGGTATGATTATCCACCACAATCCTTAAATTATGGAAGTGTGACTGTTTTTCATTTCACTGTCATAAAAAAGTCTCAACACTTTGAATAAATAAATAATTTTAATTCTTATAAATAGTGTAAGAAAAGTTCTTTTTGATAAACAGATATCTTTTACATAATAAAGTATCATTAGCACTGAGATTATTACAAAGTAAATATTTGTTAATTTACTTTGAACCTGGCACTAAATGTTAATGTAGCAGCTGACTTTCATAACTCTTACTATGTTTTTTTTTTTTTTTTTTTTTTTTTTTATATATAGGACACGTCAATTGGACTTCGCCTTGCCTGATGGTAAGCTGAAGGCAAAATCCCAGAAAAGAGGGTCACCATTACTTACACATACCGTGTGACAATGGTGACACTCAGCTTGACGGCCTTATCATATGCTTTTTCACGCCCCGCTTAAAGGACCCGGGACTGTAGGAAGAAGGAAACACGTGAGCTGGTAATGAATTCCAGGCCTTAATGGTGCGACAGAGGAAAGAGTCTCCGAACCGCTTGGTTCTTGATCGGATGTTTTGCACCGTGTGCGGATGACATCTAAGACCTGCACGCGTTGTCCTGTGTAGGAAAGGGGAGGGTGGGACTAATTGGAAGAGCTCATCAGAACACTCCCCATGGTACAGACGGTAAAATACAGCCATGGACGCAACATCTCTACGCAGCTGTAAAGGTTCTAGGGTGTTCGTGATCTCGGGATTCCCAATGATGCGGATCGCACGTCGCTGCAACCTGTCGAGAGCATCTAGTAAGTACTTTGCTGAACCATCCCAGAGATGCGAGCAGTACTCCACACAGGAGCGAATTTGTGTCTTGTATAGAAGACACCGCTGCTCCGGCGTGAAAAATCGTCTCACTCTGTTCAGGACTCCGAGTTTTCGTGAGGCTGTTTTGATGATGCTTTCGATGTAGTTTTTGTTATTCAGGTTGCAGCGAACATCCATACCTAGGATATTGAGATTGTCCTGCAGCGGCAGTGGCGTGCTCTGAAGAGTGGGGAGGGGAAGGAAAGAAGATACTTTTGCTGTAAACGCACATGCCTGCGTCTTCTTGGCATTGAACTCAACCAGGTTCTCAGAGCCCCATTGAGAAATGTGATTCAGGACCCCGTCAAGCTCAGTGACAAGAAGCTGCCTTTTCTCTGCGATATCTGACTGCTTGGCCGCTGGATGTCCATGATAACTCCCATGTAAAGTGCTATCGTCTGCATAACAATGAACATTGCCGGTAGTCAGCATGTCGTTGATATGCAGAAGAAAGAGAGTGGGTGATAAGACGGACCCCTGGGGCACGCCAGCATTAACCTGCAGAAACTCTGAAGCTCGTCCGTCACAAAGGACGCGAATACGGCGCCCCTGCAGGAAGCTAGCAACCCAGTTGCACAGCCTAGAAGGCAGACCAAAGGCAGGTAGCTTAGAAAGAAGCGATTTGTGCCAGACTCTATCGAAAGCTTTGGCGATGTCAAGACTAATTGCCAGTGACTCGCCGTGCTTGTCCATAGCCTCACCCCAAAGATGGGTAACGTATGCTAGAAGATCACCCGTTGACCGTTTCGGTCTGAAGCCATATTGCCGGTCATTAATTAAGGAGTGATCCTCTAGGTGCCGCATGAGCTGTTTGTTAATTATGTGCTCAAACACTTTGCACAGCACTGAGGTGACGGCTATGGGTCGATAGTTGGCTGGCTCCGAGCGATCCCCCTTCTTGGGAATCGGCTGAACATTCGCCTCTTTCCAAGGCAAAGGCACTGTACCCGAACTGTAGGATAGCCGGTACAGGCGCGTAAGCATTGGAGACAACTCCGCTGCACATTTTTTCAAAACTACCGCTGGAATACCATCCGGACCACTGGCTTTCCGGACATCGAGTGATTGCAGCACTGCACGGACATCGCGTTGCCTGATATGGATATCAGGCATCGCGTGGTCACTGTCGGGTAGTGTTGGTGGCTGCGTACCACAATCATCGATTCGGGAGTTGGCCGCAAAGAGATTAGCCAGCAGATTTGCCTTCTCTTGCGACTCATGGGCCAGGGATCCATCAGGGTTACGCAGCGGAGGCAGCGAAGGCTTACAGAAGTTGGCTTGCACGGCTTTAGCCAGTCGCCAGTAGCCACGGCTTCCCGTGGGATGCATCACTAGCTCTTGACCAAGCCGCGCTATGCGCAGGGCATCCGCTCTGACATAGGCCCTTCTACAGACCTTTGTGGCTCTGTTGTACGCTGCCTTGAAGTGGCCCAGATTGGGATGGCGCGTGGCGCGCGCCCTTACCCAAGCGCGGTACGCAGACTGTTTTTGTTCAACAGCTTCCGCGCACTCGCGCCCGAACCAAGGGCGCACCCCGCGGTCACCGGTGACATCGGTGTATGAGATATAGTATTCCATACCCAGACCGATCTCACCGGCGACAGCAGTAGCACAATCCGATGGGTTCTTACCTTCAAAGCAGCGCTCAACCCACGGGATGGACGCAAAATAGTCACGAAGTCCATCCCAGTCCGCTGACGAGTAGTGCCAGAGACGCCGCTTCCCCTGCACGGGTCGTGGGGGCGCCATAATAGGCACCGTGGAACAGACCAGGCAGTGGTCAGAGTTGCCTAACGCGGCTCGCACCGATACACTGTACCGGTCCGGATCACTCGTCAGCAGAAGGTCTAGCAGAGAAGGTGCTTGGCCCGACCTTCTTGGTATCCTAGTGACCTCGTGCACCAATTGGGTCAGGCCGTGCGCCAGAGCAAATGCGTGGGCGGCTCTTCCCGCATGGTCTGTTTTGGAGGAGCCCAACCAGATCTCGTGGTGGGCGTTAAAATCCCCCAAAAATACCATTTCGGCATTCGGAAATCGCTCCTGCGCATCATCTGCCGCCTGACTCAGATATTCAAAGAGTCGAGTTGTCTCTGCATCTCCTGTATGGGAACGGTAGAGGCACACATAGATCTGACTCGTAGGGCCATGGTCTACGTGTACCCAAAGGACGGAGAAGGATGGGTCCTCTAGGCAGCGCAAACGGCGACAGCAAACATCCGCCCTAACAAACACGCACACCCCGGCTTTTGCACGAAAACTTTCCTCAAGAACATAGCCAGGGTAGAGCAAGTAGGTCGTGTCGTCAGGGCGGTGTATTTGCGTCTCCGTTAGAAAAAACATGGCAGGTTTCGCCGTCTCTAGGTGTTGGTGGACGGCGTTGAGGTTTGCATGGAGCCCACAGATGTTAGTGGACTCCACCTCAAATAGCAAGCTTTTGGGAGTGTGACGAGCCGCTGTGTTGCCTTTTTCTATAAATTGCGCTGCCATGAGTTTGGGTGGGAGAAGGCGTGAAAAAAAGAAGTGATTGCCGCCGCAGCACCGTGTGACAAAGCGCGGGATATTGGTTTTATCTATGAATGTGAGGCATGGCGAGAGCCGACGCGCCGAACGGAAGGGCCCCCGTACCCCCCCGAGTATGGTCGCCGGGCTCCCAAGTCCGGTCACCAACCGGCACGACGAACCATATCGGGATTATGCGCGGCCTGGTGAGGCAGCCTCCCAAGGTGGTTAACCCCAGTTGGGCCCCTGTACTATACCGCGGGCGGCCAGCGGCACCACCGTTTCTACAGGTCTCCCTGTTCGGCGCATCGCCCCGCGCCATCCCCACTAGACTACGCCAAGACCCACTGGTCCCACTAGTGCTGCGACAACCACCACCTCTGCCCGGCTATGCACATGCTGACCCCTGAACACAATCCAACCGAGATTGAATTGCTATGGAGGGTTTTTCGCAATAGTGCACGGTGGTACCTACCCGGTCGAAACTTGAGACAAATTTGTGCCACCAAGTTTCTACCACCAGTAAAATGTGACCTAGATTAAGAAAATAATTGAGTTTAGTGGAATTATTAGTGCATTCAATGCCTCAGCTCAATTATGTAATGCATGAATTGCAATTAATTACTTTTATACTATGTGAATCATGTTATTTCGACCTAATTTGAAGTAAGTTATGTGAAATATGTGGCATGAAAACTTTTTAAATTCGACTTTGGTTTTACCAAATCGGATTATTCGAAGTATGTCGGGTTGACAAAGCCGGCTTGAAAATATGTACACTACTTAACCTACTGATGGAACGTGTGTGTTGGCCTGGCCTGCGAATATCTTGGTGATTACCATACCCTCACTGGCGAAGTTTTGGCCCCATAAGTATTTATATAAAAAGTATTACAGTTACTTTTTAATTTTTGAAAATGATTACTTGCAGATGTATCTATTTAGAAGCCAGAGACCTAAAACCAATAATCAGAGACATTTACAACATTTATCAAAAGTGTAAAACAGTTAAATTCTTTTTATTTCTAGGTCAATCTGTAAATGGACACCGGTTACTTCTGCAAATGTTGGCGCAAGACTACCCAGAATTCTGTGTTACATCTATTCAGAAAAGTGCGAGTCTACGAAACTCCTACCAAAACAGGCCTCCAATAGGTCTCACATTACTCTGGGCGTTCGGTCAAGGTGGCATCAACGACTTCGCCGTTGGTCTTAAAGGTATAACTGGGTATAATTCTAATCACATTGTTTTAGAAAATTTTATAGTCTTGAATATCTACAAAAAATATTTGTATTATAAAATACAAACAATTTTTTTTCAGACAGATACATCTGCTAGTTTTATACTGCATAAACACATGTTTTTTTCTTTATTTTTAAGTTCCTTAAAACAAATAGTACAATAAACGCATGTCATTAGTACAATGTAGGCTGATTTGGAAAATGTAAAGTCGCCGTAAGACGGATACATATAGGAAGATTTGGACGATTTCAGGCGTGGTTCAGTGGTCAGAGTGCCGTTATTTGAACCATGTTTCGCTGGCCAGACTCTTAAGTACGAAAGGCCACCCTTTGTGTGCAGGTGTAGAAGAACAATGTGTTCCAAACAAAAGAGATTGGGGTCTTCAGACCAGGTGACCACACAACTAGCACGGGAACTTTTATTGCGTGATTTAGGGTTTTTATTTCGTAGAAGTTCAGCTTGACTGCACTAGATGGCGCTAAATATATATCAGAAGGACAAAAAGGCATGAGCATATGTGTGTGTATCGCCATCTAGTAAATCTTTGATGTACTTGCAGTGTTGGCATCGATGATAGCCATACTAGTAACTCAAAACAATGGAAGGACGTCAAGAAAAAACATATAAAGTACCCTGTATGTAAAAGTATGAAGTAGCCCTGGTACTTATTATATAAAGAGATAAGAAACGATATCGGAGAGGATTTTGGGTCACTAACTTGCTGAGATTACTTATCTCTCGTCAATTTGACACTTGGCAAGGTTAAGATAACAATTTCTCCTCTAAAGGTATTTTTATTTCTGCAACAGGCGCCTCACGGGTTGGGTTATATTTAATGATTCGAATTTTCATTGTTTCTGCATTTTTTCTTGTTTAAAATACTGTGTGTCTTATGGCTGTAAGAATATAATTGTGAGTATATTTGTTCTCAATATTCCAACAAGACGGCCATTTGGAGGCTCAAACTGATCACAAATCCCATACTCTGGCAACTGAGAATAGTTGAGATCAACTAGCCACAATTCAGAGGCAGAGATAGAGATATCCTCCATCTCTCTTCCTCAGAATAGCTGTCAAATATGAATTGTAGTATGTTTGCAGAGCAAAATAAATTGGATTTTCACATTTTAAGAATAAGATTTAATAAATAAAACATGTAAATCACAATGATTTTTGTTGGTGAATTAAGTTACTAATAGTATCTAGTTGGCAAAAAAACACCAATTATTCAGTTTGCGGTGACCAATTAATCTTCATATAAATAAATTTGTTACAGCATGGCAAGAGCTATTTCTTCCTATAATTGAGTTGAAGAACTATACAAAATACGTGATAGTTTATTTGTCTACTTTGCTGGACACGCATGCTAAGATGGACAGCACTAAAGTAAGTCAGGACCAGTTGTTTGCCATGATAGATATGGTAAATAACAAGAGAAATAGCCTGCCGAAGGATCAATCAAGTGACCTTATCAAGCAATTAAGTAAATATAAGGTAAGTGTTGCTATATGAGAAAATAATCTTTCGTATGGTAGAATTGACGTGCTACTGCACCCATCCAGCTGCTTGGTTCGAACCGCGGAATATAGAATAATGAGGCAATGACCTAGTAATAGCCTAATCGCACGACCTCCGCCCTCCATGAGTGCTGGTCTGAGGGTAACAGATGATGCTGCCTGTCACTCTAGTAGGCCAGGGCGTTTGTACTAAATAGGATAGATGCAGTACTTCACTGCACTCCCATATATACAACTAACGCTTTTCCATGCACCAACCGATATCATTTATTCAATTAATGAAGGCAAAACCGATATAATATAGAAACCTCTGTACCGTTTAAGATTTTGCAATGAAAATAAAATCATAATATGAGCTTAAACAAGAGTATTAAACTAATCTAAGAAATACATGTGTACTATCATAAAACTGTATGTTTTTGTCTGTTTGTTACTTCGAGCGTGAAATAAAACATAATGAACTTTTTAATTATCCTGTGACTCAGGAAATTACAACAAAGCTAAAAAAATGTGAAATAAAAATGAGTTTTACCAACCGCTTACGTTGTGCATTAGAACCAAGTTTAAATTTAATTCATTAAGTCACAGGTTCAATTCCCGGGCTTCGTAAAATATATTTCTGAGTTATCCAGTTAAATTATCCAGTTGACAAACCGAAAATAATGTTGATAAAATATATAATTTATTAAACCGCTGTCCTCGATGTACCATATACTAACATAAGTCCATGTTTCCAGGATATTTATTTCAATAGAAGCAATAACAAACTCCAAGTGACCTTCAATCAACTTATGAAAAAGTTACCTAACCAATACCTCAGTGGGTCCACACTGGACCCTTATCACAGAGTTCTTGTAGACTGTTTAGTAGACTGCTTAGTCAGGGACGACTCCTGCAACGCAACTTGGAGACAACTGTTCCATAGGTGTAGTAAACAATCCGCCACTCTTCTGGACTATATTGGTAAGCTATTTTTATTACCAGACCATCCTCCATGAGCGTTGACCTAGCAGAAGCAGGCATAGGGTGCTGGTGCATTGTGTTTCCGTGCGTACCTCTTAAAGGGATAACACGTTGGGGTCGCCTATGATGTTGGGCAAGGCCGGCTGGGGGCTCTGGGATATCGTTTCTAAGGCGCACCTAATTCCTCAGCCACACAGGCTGATGTGTCAAGGCTGTTTTACTTGGTTCAAGTCCAGCACGGCCAACTGACCATCAGCTACGGTAAACAAAGCCCGGGGACTGTATCTGCACGCAAGTAAAATACAAATTCGTATTGACTTGATGGACGTAGATAGGGTAAAGTTGTGAAAGGTTAGTGCACCACTCTCCCTCCCCATTGCATATTTTGTTATTTTCTTAAATTCCTCCCTTCTCCGAAACTACAAACTGGTTCCACCAAACTTTACTTAGAATATAGTGAGTTCAAGATCCATAATCAAATGATTTCTTGTAGACGCCAACTGGGCAGATATCAGTCTGAAAATAAAGAAAAAATCGTTGAAAAGCACGGTATTGCAGTACAAAGAAGTATGTGGGGAAGCATTGAAAGGAAAGAAGAAAGACGAAACTGTTGTGAAGACCAATAAAATATGCCAGGTCAGTAATTATCTCACTCTTTCTCTCATCGTCACCCCGTGGGTATGAATATCGTAACTTTGTAGAGTACGCGCCACGAAATAAGTCCCTTGGCCGCGGCGTGGCAGTCGCAATATGTAATGTTGCCAGTATCGTCTTTTTATTTTACCAGATATTTTATTATTCAGATACGAATGTAACAGCTCTTAGTTGAGCTGCTGAGATAAATGAGTGAAAACTTCAGCCAAAGTTTATCAAGAGACAGTCTTGGAACGTGTTGTGAAACCTCCCAGCAATACACTAAACTTTTTAATGTGATTAGTGGGTTTGAACTCCTCTACCTCATGCTATTCTCCAAAAAAAGCGTATTGTGCATATTATAGTGTACATGTTGTGATGAGATTGGGATCAATATATTAGGTCCTTACCTATAAAATTGCCAAAATTTTCTTACTTACTTAGATTCACGAGTTCGTTATTCCTGTAATTTAATAGTTATTTCCATTATTTATATATTTTTTTAAAGTTGATTTCAAGATCTTACAACTCTGTATTAAATGTTGTTTTTATTAGCCGCTTAATAAATTAAATTTGATGTTCAAAAACAGTATTTCCTAAATGCTATCCATTTTGATGATAAATTTCGTATTACTTTTTTACAGTTAACACTTTTCAAAAATGTAATAAAAGTGTTTTGTTAGCTTAATGTTGTCTCATACATACACAAAAAAAATCATAAAATTTAGATTTGTCATTCCTAAAAAAAATTTTAGTACTGAAAATTGGGTTTCCTCCAATTCCCTAAAAAACGGCAATTTCATATATGTAACGACC
This sequence comes from Eilema griseolum, assembly GCA_963662185.1. Lineage (NCBI taxonomy): Eukaryota > Metazoa > Arthropoda > Insecta > Lepidoptera > Erebidae > Eilema > Eilema griseolum. The sequence goes on along the minus strand of OY759248.1, from coordinate 5,366,243 downwards.
TATTATATGCCAGGAACTATAAATCCCACAAGCACATCATAAAAAATGAGAATTGCCAGCACTCTAAACCGTACTGTAATGGCCTGAGCTAACCAAAACACTGTATGGCTGAGTATGGCGACGATGTCATTTCTTTTTTCTTTTTTTAATTTTCTGACATTTACTCCAATCAATGTGATAAATGTCACTTATAATATCGTTACTAAAAAGACAGCTCCTTACTTAAGATATTATACGAGTTCTATAAAAAAAATAGTGTGTCGATTTATGCTTGAAATTGAAAAAAAAAAGAAATTTTAGAGTTTACTACAATAAGTTACTCCTTTTCAATGAACAAATAGACATCCTATACAAATACACAAGTAAGGGCTTGCTCTGTCTTCTACACTGAAGGCACAGAAACTCTGTGCAAATTGGGTCGGCAGCGCGAGTGTGACTCCTCTGGTGTTACACACGTCCTAAGGCCACGGTAACCACTTTCCATCAGGTGGGTCGTGTGCTTGTCTACCACTATTTTTGGCCTATGGACGTATGCAACACCAGGGGTGTCACACTCGCGCTGCCGACCATGAAGAAACCCTCTGATGCCCCTCTTGAAGAACCCCATATTGTAGGCGCTTGGTGTGTGGTGGTGTAAAAAAAGGACCTTGAAATGTGCCATTCTTCCGAATTCCCTTTTATAAAATGGTTTGAACTAGGTCATATTAATAAAATATACAATAATTTAGGCAGAAAGCTTGCTTATCTGATTATTAATAAAAAAAAATGTGTCCGTGGTACTAAAACGAAAACAACATTATCAGTGTTTGAACAGATTTTGAAAGCTCGTAGTGCGAATGGCATAGCTTACAGTGATTTCTCACTGTACACTGTTTACACTTCTGCCGCGAAACAGCCTTTTGCCACCAGTCGCCTTGTTTTGCAAGGTAGAGAGGCGCGCCCAAGGACAAAAATGGCCCCCTCTCCCTACCTCCAATAGCGCGGAAACGGGCGTTTAGGGGCTAACCGTCTCTCGCCCTAGCAGAAGTATGCCTAGGTTGCGACGCATCATGTTTTGTGCTTCACTCTAATAGGGTAATTTGATCCCTAACAATACGTTAGAGTCGTATTCGCAGGCGATCCTATCTATGTAAAGAAGGCAGAAGCCAAATGCTTTTTGTAATAGGTATATACGAACAACCATGTTACAAGTTGATATCTAATTTTCTGTCTGATAAAAAACTAAAACTTAGTCTAAAATTCGATTCTAATATTCATATGAATAAAGTAAACTTTTTATTATTCGGTTTTCCAAATTTTTGTCACCTTTAGGTCTGAGTCATTTTAATAACTCAGACCGTGAGGTCGCACTGGCACAGTGCTCGTCGAGTAGGTACGACTCGCAACGATATCTTCGGAAAGTATTCGAAAATTCCCGGGGTTTCATATCCGTCCCGTTAGTGATGTTCTATGTATACAAAGCTCGAGCGCGCTGTGTATGAAGCTTAGGGTGTTGTGTGGTAGGTATAGCAAAACTAAAATCTCACACTAAAATGTAGATCGTAAAATAAAATTAAAACTTGAAATTAATGAATATTCTTGTTCAATCGATTTCTTAAATCTGCTAAAATTGACAGTAAAAAAACCGTAACTGAAATCGTTAAAGTCCATCCTTGGCTACTAAAATAATGTTGCCAGCCTCTATCCGTGCAGTTGATGATGGTAGATTATCTATGCGTTTATTTGATCTTATAATACAATTTTATTTGTTTCATTGCTACCAGTTTACGTGCAAAAGTTTCTTCCATTTAAAATAAATACAAATTTTACATGTAATTGGACTGTCTACAATACGTTTATAATACAAAAGCACTGAAACTCTTTTATAGATTTTTCTCAATGATTGAAATCGCGATGACCTGGCTGGTCACCCCATAATTCGGCAGTAGAAAAAAAAACGAGTTTGGGAGCGACATATTTTTTTCTATAAATCGAATCTATTTTCATTTTCGAAGCAATTTCGACGCTAGTTAAAAGGTAAATATGTTACGAATGTATTAAAAATAGTGTCAAATATTCTAAATGAATAAATAGTACTTAAATTCCGCGTGTCGATGACAAATGGCCGTGTGGCGTATTGTCTGCGCAAATACGAATCAATTCAAAGAATCGCGCAGTTGGCTTGTGAATGGAAGTTGAAAAACTACTTTAGGCGTAGCGTAGTTAGCGCGCGTTGATCTAACAGTAAATGTTGATGTGTTACATCCGTTACTCTGCGGGAGGCATTTATTACGCCAACGCTTCACACTGATTTGTTTTGTACTCCTCTATCCAGGTAATCCTCGAAATTCCTCGAACATATGTGCAAGTGTAATATTTATCTTCCAATCTAAAATAATGACCGTGCCGTGCCTTCGTAATGTTAAGTGATATTAAAAAAATCGTGTAGTGAGTGATTATTCTTTCAATCCATGTAATTCGTGATTCTCACATAAATAATGAGATTTAAACATACGCTGAGGAATCTATTGATTTATTAGAACTAACTCAATTCTGAGATGTGCATAAAATTGTAGACTTAACACAAGCTAAGTGATAAGCCAAGTTAATGCAGATATAATCTAAAAGGAAATATAATGAAGATTTACTAATTCTGTGTATGTGGATTTGGTAGCAGCTTGCCATACTAATTAACCTCAAAAGAATTTCCTTTCATCTTCAGTCTTCTGCTTACCATAGACATTGACCATGTTTAATCCAATTCTGATCATGGAAGTACTGATTATTATGACTTCTGATTATAATGCAACTACCATATCCAAACAATGTATTATATCAACCATATGACTCAATTCTGAATGCTACAAATCAGTCCACTACCTCAACTTTAACGGTTCACCGGTAAAAGAGAGTGATCTAGAATATTAAACTTGATTGATTCTTTGATAAGAGGAATACCTATCATTAAACTTTTTATAATTAATCGTTTTTTACATGATACAAATAGTGACATACAAGTGATTGTGTTCTTGAGAATACCGCAGTGTGTCAGTGACTCTAAAAACTAAACCGATGACAGTCACATAAAGTTGATTATAATTTTCATCAAAATGTCCAAGTGTTGCACATTTTGTTGAGACATCTCCACATTGTTTAGATGCATATAGGCAATAACTACTGAGGCACTTCCCAAGAAGAATGTGTCTCTTGACATTAATTGTCAATCAATGTGAAAGTGAAATTTTATTGAATCAATATAATTATATTCACTATCTATCCTGACTTATCCGTGTCATTGCAGTGTTATTTTTGCAATCTAACATCTTTCAGATTCGAAAGCATTGTCGAGTTATGACAGATTTCAGAACATCATTAGTAGACATTGTTCCAATTTGGAACAAAGTAATGAGAATAATCATTAACATTCTTTTAATTATTTACGAGGAGCAGTTTTCTTTATGAAGCTAAATGTAATGATGTTATATCCTTCTAATTGAAAAAATTGTGACATAATTCTTATTTTGAAAATATATTTTTTTGCTATTTTAATTAACTAAACGCGCGCAGTCAACTACTATCTCACCTGTTAGTCTGATGTGGTTGATGGTGATACATGCTGTAAACAGCAGGGTAGGCAGCGCGAGTGTGACTCCCTTGGTTTTGCACACTTCCATAGGCCACGATAACCAGTTTCCATCAGGTGGGCTGTGTGCTTGTCTGCCACCTAAGTGGTATAAAAAAAAACGTTTGCCTAGAAGTAATCTGTTAACTTTAGATTAGAACACTCCAATGTTATAGCATTTCAGAAACATAGATTCAGGCAGGGCAATCTCATAATTAATATATTATGTTAGTTCTATCAAGCTTGTTAAGTTCAATTTTGTGTAATAGGATAATTGAAGTAATTTTGCTGTTCAATTATGTTTTCGTAACAAGATAATGTAAATTGTAAACTATACATCTTTTATAAATTGATTGATGCCATGAAATGAATAGCATAGTGATTTAGATCAATGACATTCAAAGTAGTCTATATTAAACTCCCATGAATCCATAACCACTTGCATGGGTTCCATGTCTGTGGAATAAACAGGCTCTGAGAGGTGTAAGTTAGGTTCACCATAACATACATAACATAGACTCACGCCTATATCCCCGTAAGAGTAAACAGAGGTGCTCTAGCACCCACATTTCGCCAGTTTATATTTAGGTCCAAATGTAATAGATGGCGAGCCTATTGCCATTAACCGGGCGCTTATAAACCTGCGATAAATACACACGTAACTTCGAAAAGCATCGAAAGGTCATTGGTGTGTGCCATGGTAAAACCTGGGATCAAACCTGAGGCTTCGTCTCAGCAGTTCATTACGCATACCACTAGGCTACCGTGGTGAAGTTCACCATAGTAGGCACATTTCACATGTCTTGACTTTATATTTGACTTTCCAATAATGGAATAATCAATACACATATATGGTGCTGCTTAGTATTTACCTAAAAAGGTAAATTACCAATGATAATACTTTTACTACTGGCTGATGTCTGTGGATTACATGTCGGGAATTCTGTTCCACTTACCATGACCCATGCAAACTATCTTTTTAAACCACCTTCCATGGAACTTTTAGAACAGACACCAATCAGTCAAACCATTCTCAAGTTTTCTACTTAGTAATATCCATTTTGTATTTATGAATAGATGAGGACTATCTCAAATGATGGCTTTGTTAGCAACCACAGTAATTGGTGATAAATTACCATATAATCAATCAATCAATCACATTTAACAAATTCCAAGAATGATACTTCCAGATATTCACAGATATGAGTAGTACTAACTTTGTATATCTTTCTGCAGGATATTCTAGACAGAATGACAAGCACTAGAAGATTTCCTTGGATTTGGGCTAGCTTCCTTCTTCTCATCGGCATAGCTGGTTTGATAGCTTATGATGTCAACAAGGCTGGTGGTAACTTCCCAAGTAAGTATTAGTAGTTAACACTCTTTAGATTTAAAGTACACCTTTCTCTTATCTTGCTGTGGTTTTCCCAGGCGACTACTATATAGGATTCTTCAAGAAGGGCATCGTTTTCACCTAAGTATAAAACATGTATTTGACAAGTTGCAAAATGTCACAGGCCACAGTGTGATCACAAATGGGTTTTATACTTGTTTACAACTTGTTAGCTATACATACTATGTGAACGAAAAAATACCTGAGATACATGTATAAAACAAGTAGTTGTTTTGATTAGTCTTCTACAAGTCTTCAACGACTTTTGTATAAAAAACTGGTTTCGTAGTGAAAACGAGGGGTTACAGAGTCGGCAGTGTAATGCCTTTGGTGTCACTCACGTCCTTAGGACACGTTAAACACTTCCCATCAGTTAGGCCGTTTTTCTCCGCCACCTATGTGATACAAAAATATGATCGATAATATTTGTTTCTCATTGATTTTGATACTATGGACAACCACAACAGAATAAGGGGAAAAAAAGCATAAACATAGTCCTTAAAATTGTTGTTAGAATAAATAGACTTCTACTTATAATGTGAAAGCGGATTTAGTAGGTACTATGCCTACCCATTCAAATATGTAATAGAATACTCTACTTTCGCTTAAGAAATCTTGCTTATTAAAAACAACTACATAATATGCCACTAACAAGTTTATAGAAAGTCCATAAAACTCTTATATTCACCCAAATGTAGGTTATATCCTCACACCGTAGAAAAAAAATGTTTAAAACATTTAACAATTGCTTAGTAAATGAGTGTACAAACATTTCTTATTAATATTTATGAAATGTCTTGTATGATATACATATTCATAGATTTATCTTCACAGTGTCCGTATTTCAGATGTTTGTAAGGCCCTCTGGTAAAAGGTACTTTTCCTAGTAACCTCTTTCTGAAAGAATTTCTTAAGTTGCAGTATACGTAATCTCTTATACTCACGCCTTCATCAAGTTGGGGAAGCTAGAGAATGTAGTTTATCATCTGCTTCTAAGCTCTGGGAGTATGATTTTTCATGAATAAATATAAAAAAGTTCGAGAAGATGCGGTGGCATCCCTGTAACCTATAGATACTGGTCGATTTCTGATAGATAACCAGATTTAGTTCCCCAAAAAAAATGTATGTGTATAATTTTTAGGAGTAAATTCCGCCTGACCTCCTAACCCCGAAATTAAAACCTACACCAGAATCTCGTATCAATCAGCAGATGTGTCGACTTGCAAGATTACAAGTCAGGTTGGCTTGGATCACGAAGATCTTAGTGGTCCCCAAAAACAGCATACCTATTAAATGTTGATAAGATTGTAATTTCCTTAGCCATTAAATGTTTAAAACTAATAATAAATATGTCTACAAAATGGTGGGCTCGTAAAATTTCAAACAAGTTTTGTTACAGTCAATGAACTTTGATTTGGTCTTCAACTTGATATTGACGGAACTAGATTTTAGAAAATACTTGAATATTAGAATATTTTGTTTTTGTGCATACACTCACGCCTTTATATCCGAAAAGGGGAGGCAGAGAGATATTACGACCACATTTTACATTTCATTTAGGTACTCTTATTTTGTTAGTTTTGTCAAAATTCAGTTAAAGCCTAAAATTATAGTCCATTGACATACATAACATAACATAACATAAACTCACGCCTATATCCCCGAAGGGGTAGGCAGAGGTGCTAGCACCCACATTTCGCCAGTTTATGTTTAGGTCCCAATGTAATAGGTGGCGAGCCTATTGCCATAGTCCGGGCACTTATAAACCTGCGATAAATACACACATAACTTCGAAAAGCGTCGAAAAGTCATTGGTGTGTGCCATGGTAAAACCTGGGATCGAACCCGAGACCTCATCTCAGTAGTCCATTACCCATACCACTAGGCTACCGCGGTCACTCGTTTTATGTTCACTCGGATAGTTGCCTAATTTTTCTTTCAATCTATGTTCACACTGCTTAAGCTGATATCAGACAGATTTCAACATTCATTTTTTATTTCTATCGAAAGTATATTTCATATCGTCAAATGAGGTCGTGCGTCGTCGTGGAATTAGATTAAACGCAACATAGAGGAAACTCAAAATACATCCTTCGACTACATGACAGACAAAATGACTTAATCTGAAAATATACAATCAATGTTCAGACCTTTTATTCCAATTCAATCGGAGTGAGAGTGAAAGACTCTAAATGTGAAAAGTGAACCGATCACACACTGTTGGCAGTTGGATCTTTTCATTAGTGAGATCAATCAGCACCAATGGATTCATTTTATGTTCAGATGTGTCCTATCCGTGTGGTGACGAAGAAAGAACACATGTATCTCCACCCTGTGTCATCTGACGGGTGTCGTAAGATGCTAACGGAAAAATACGTAGACTATGTCACTGCGAGAGAAGGAAAACTCGAAATAAAACCTTGTACCAACCTGTGGTAACATTAGGCCAAAGCTTCCCAACATTGGGAGAGGCCTATGTCCAGCAGTGGATTACGATGGGCTTATTGATTAATTGACCAGATGTGTCACATTGAGTGATAGATTAAAAATGAAATACGAAAATTTATTGAAGAGGTAGGACACGTAGATATTTCCGCCCAATTGAGCAGTCCGACTGGGGAAGTACCTCCGCCCTACAGAATACCGCGGTTATAATAACTTCATGTTGTGTTCCCAGCGGTGAGTAGGGTAGCCAGAGCTCATTGGAGAATTTGTGCTGTCAGTGGAATGACCAAAGGCTTGTCCTGCTTTGTCCTCTACACTGGCGGCACAGAAACTCTGCTTACAGGGTCGGCAGCGCGAGTGTGGCTTCTCTGGTGTTACACGCGTCTATAGGCCACGGTAACCACTTTCCATCAGGTGGGCCGTGCGCTTGTCTGCCACCTAAGTGGTATAAAAAAGAAGAAATAAAACTAAAAGTGAACTGTCTTATATCAGCTTAACGCAATTTATAATGGCCAGTTTTAGCCTTTACGTACCTTAACTTAAAGTAACGCCAAGCTATCCATTGTATTATATTCAACGCAAATTACTACAGTAACTACGGAGCAAAAGTATAAATAGAAACTACTATTTTTCCTCGACTCTATTAACGTTTAAAGGAAACATGTTTTACAAAGTAATGATGTGGTAAAACTAATAATTATTATGGGCCGCGTGGTTCCCGGCAGAGTAGAATGAGGGCCATCCCATCTCTTCCCACGCGGTGTCGTACAAGGCGACTAAGGGATAGGGCTGTTTTACATCACACAGATATATACCTACAGCCCAAACTCAGCCTCAGATGCATAGCTCGAGTCAACAATAGTGTCCGGAATACGGCAATAGGCTCACCCCCTATTACGTGGGACTGAATACAATTATTGGTGAAATGTGGGTGTTAATTCACCTCTACCTAACCCTTCAGGGATAAAGGCGTGATTTTATGTATGTATGTTTTTTCGTTCGGAAAACAGTGTTTGTCGGACTCGAACCGACAATAACCGTACGCCGCTGTCTCAGTTCTCCAATTACCAGAGTGCCACAAAAACACCTAGTATAGAGAACGCTTAAGGGTTTGGCGTAAATGAAAACCACAGCATAATCTATTGCCGTTTACCGGAAAAAACATAAATTGTGGAAAACCACCTGGGCTTTTAATAGCCCTGTCCTATTTCTAGTAATGTCCTAATTTTTACTCACCCTATTTTTGGTGCTGCTTATTTACCTGTTGACCAAAGTGCTTAGCGTCACTATTTATCATAGGTATGCCAACGTATGACGTCATTACAAAGTATTTTGCCCCATTAGCAGTATTATCTCTATTAGTCACGCTTAAGCTAATTAGTTCATACTCGTCCTTTGACATTGAACTCTGTAAATATAGATTTTTTCTCATGAAACCTTCATAAATAGTGTATTGCATCTTCCTGTATTTTACCTTATACTGCAGGCAAATGCTGTAAGAACGTTTCATATGATCGAACGAACTCGACAGCGCTTTGAGATTTCAATTTTGCATGCTTTAAATTTGATGACGTCACGTTGTCGACATGTTACAGCATGAGAAATTGGCATCTTACCACGGATTCAGCTGTCGAGTTCGTTTGAAACGTTGTTATAAATAAATTAAAAAAAAATGTTTATTGTCAAGCTACAGGGGCTTATAGTGTGTTAGTAAAATTGCTTAAAAAATCTATGTTAGTAACAACAGGATTAAAATTAGGTAAATATTTTAAAGAGAGTACCTACCACAGGCAGATTCATCAAGATGCCGATAAAACATGCAGCTTGATGAATCTACCAATGATTGGACCATCCAACCTCTCAGCATACACCTTCAGGATGCTGTTTGTGCTTCCTCTCACTCTGCGCAATATTGATGCCACCTTCTTTCGCATAATTGCGTAGTAGTAATCCGTATGCGCGTCAGCAAACATACCGGATGCACTACAATAACGTGGAAGCCTTAACAGCGCCCTGAAAGCATTATTATACTGGATTCATAGGGTGTTGTCCGATTTTTGGGTATGATTAGCCTATGCCTGTTGACCTGACTTTGTCCTGTAAAATCTATGAAATACGAACTCGATATTCATTCTCACTCAGGCGATAGAGTGGCGTATATTTTTGGAAGTGCTCTTCCGCCTTCTGTTCTGTCAAGGAAAATACCATTCGGGATAATCGTGATAGGCCGACAACACGCTCACGATTTTAGCGAAAAATTTTATCAAAAACTAGCTCTAGTAACGATTAAACTTTTCAGAGAACGCTCCAGAACTTAGATTATTTCGTCGTCATGTTAAGTGGTATAGTCTCAGAATGATAATCAGATAACAGTAACAATTCCAATCATTTATAAATTAGTCGAAATATGCTGAAATTGTCTAGTGATGAAGTAGATGCTCATAGTATATAATGACCACTATTACTAACCACTTAGGTAGTTATTTCGAGACTAAACTTTGCTGGTTACCTGACCTTCTGACTTCTAACACACACACCCCTCCCTTTTTTGAAGACTGTGTCAGAGGTAGTGGTACAAATGATCTCCTGTAGCTTGAATTGTACTTTTAACTGTATATACATGTTACCTACTTGTCTCTGCTATAAATGTCAATACATTATATACCAATGTATACAATACAGTATTATCTATCTAGGCTTTTCGAAAGGAAGTAGTAGTTGATCTAAAGGACTCCAGAAATATATGTAGTATTATAACTGATTTTCTCTCCACAGAGAGTTCGACGGGTCGCTTGCTAAACGACTTAGGTGTGCTAGAACACAGCCAGCGCGCGTGGCAGAAGACACTCTCCACATCAGCGCGTGGCTACCTTTGGCTTGAGACCAACGCACCAATATACTATACCCAGACCGTCGAGATATGCAAACCATACGCCATCTTGTCTAAAGACGTGGCTTTCGTCGCAGCCAAGAAAGCGGGCACATTATACTTTAACGCTAGAGAATACGTAGTAGAGAAGACTCCTGTGGTCCTTGCTACTATAGAACAGTACGCACCAGGACTAGTGGAGAATGTGCAAAGCTATACGGCGTCTGGTGTTGGAGTAGTTAGAAAATACTCCAATGATTATTACCAAATTACTACCGAGTATCTGAAGACGAAAGTTTTTATGTAAGTATATTTTTACTTTTCTATGAATACTTTGAACAGGAACCTGTACTCCGATTTTTCTAATTGTTCACAGCTGTCATAGTCAAAAACAAAGTCAAAAAATATTCATTCTGTATAGACAATATAAACGGAACATGGTTATTTTTAGTATCATGGCGTACGGCATATTGTTGTGAGGTAGTAATGCGCTGTAGTAAACTATTTTTGTAATTGAAAAGCGCGCAGTACGTACTATTTATAATTTCTCTGAAATATTTACGAGATAAGTATTGCAACAACGGCCTCGCAGTACCTACTGGCATAATTATGCTGACATAATGTCTACAAAAAACCTTAAATCATTTTTATAAGAATAGCGACGTTCATTTAGTAAAAATTACTGCAATAAGCTCAAATTAGTAAGTACTGACTACTATTTACACAGTTCACAACTCATTTCGGAGATTTTATTTAGTGGTCATTCATTTAATAAAATTTAAAAATTCATAAAACCATTACTCATATTAACCTAACATACATAACTCGAAGTCAATACTCAATACATTATTGCGTTCCATAATATAGTACAGTTGTTAAAGTAAAATTATTGTTACAATTATGGACCCAGTTGGGCACAGCACAATGTTTGGAGAGAGGAAGAGTTTGTCGTACACAATATGTTCACTCTTAATTACAGTTTTTTAATATTATTATATTAAATTTAAATGACTTTTTAATATAATGTCATTTTATCGTTTTTGTTGGTTAGAGTCAAAAAGAAAAGTATAAAAAGGTCAATATAGAATGTTAATGTCAAGTTATACATACATAACTTATACAATTCGAAAATACATTGGGTTGATTTTTTATCAGTACAATATTTTTTTTTTTTTTTTTACGTGCGCAAAATCCCCACGGATACCTCCCCACCGGAGCCGGTGGAGGAGGTTATGTCGGACTCGAACCGACTAAAACGCACGCCGCCTGTGGGTCGTTTTGGTTGCCGAAGGTGAGGTTGACAGGCATATCCCTCGCACCCCGGCCGACCCAGGGCCATCTCTCACGATCTGGCCCTCTTCTCGGGTGTGGGGACTACAGAGTCCCCAACTCGACCCCGGAAACGGGGAGGCGCGCCACCGCCGGGGCCTGCTTCTGCCAGGGTGACAGGCGACTCCACCTGTCACCCCCAGGCCGGCGCTCATGGGGGGCGAAGGTCGTTCATCGACCTCCGACGCCCGAGTTGCCTTCGTACGCGGGCAGCTTGGCTCGCGATCCTTCGTCGCTCCCGCTGCCGCTCCCGCCCCGCCTCCTCCTTCACGAGCATTACTTGCTCGCAGAAGGAGGCGCCGGCCGCCCACGCATCCGCGCAGCGGACCATCGCCGCGAGCAAGGTGGAGAGCGTGAGAACTCTCACTCCCAGGGCCGCCACAAGCTCCCGCCTCGGCGTCTCCCACGCCGGACACTCGGTGAGCGTGTGCGGACCTGAGTCCTCGCTCGCGTCGCAGTGATGGCACTCGGACGTTGGCTCTTTCTCCATCCGACGCAGATACTTTCCGAAGCACCCGTGCTCGGTGATCATCTGCGTCCGACGGTACGAGAGGCTGCCGTGTGGCCTCTCTAGCCACTCCCCCATGATGGGTCTTACCGCCGTTACTACGGCCTGCTCTGCGCCTGGTCGCCCAAGTCGTATCTCCCATTCCGCCACCATTTCCCTGTGGAGCCGGGATCTCACGGCCCGAATTTCTTCGGGCTCGGGATCGTGACCCCGCTCCCGCGCCGCCTTTCGGAACCGGTATAGCGCCGAAAGGCATCTCGCTTCCAGGATCCATGGTGGCGATCCGGCGAGGAGACTCGCCGCGTTGAATGATATCGTGCGGTACCCCCTTATGATGCGGCACGCCAACTTCCGCTGCGGACGCTGCAGCAGGAGCATGTGCCGATCACTCAGGGTGTCCGCCCACACGGGACACCCGTACAGGGCCATGGACCGCACGACACCCGCGTAGAGTCTCCTGCAGGAGTCCTCCGGGCCCCTCAGGTTGGGCAGTAGCCGCGCCAGAGCGTTGGCTGTGCCCACCAATTTGGGGCCCAGACTTCGGAAGTGCTTCCCGAAGTCCCACCGGCCGTCGAGCACGAGCCCCAGATATTTCATCTGGGGCTTGATGCCGATGAGAGTGCCTCCCACTGTGAGGCTGGAACCAGGTGGTGGCGTGCGCCGAGGTCCATGAAAGAACATGGCCTCGGATTTATGCAAAGCCACCTCAAGGCCCAGCCGCCGGATCCGTTCCACGACTTGAGCAACCGCGGTCGTGGCCCTCAGGATCGCTTCGCGGTATGTAGCCTCGCTCGCCGTCACTAGCGTGTCGTCCGCATAGCACGTGACGGCGGCGCCGTCCGCAAGCTCACCGCGAAGCACCCAGTCGTATCCAATGTTCCACAGTAGCGGCCCAAGGACCGATCCCTGTGGAACACCGCACGACATCTCACGCCGACCGACGCCGGTCGCACTTGGGTAGATGACGGCTCTCTTCGTCAGGTACGCCCCGACTATGCGGCGGAGGTAGAGAGGCACACCGTGGTACACGAGTGCCTCCCTGATGCAACTCCAGGGCAAGGTGTTGAACGCGTTGGAGATGTACAAGGACACCGCCAACGTCACCTCACCCCGGGCAACTGCCTCCTCCGCCAAAGTCCTCACGCGCATGATGGCATCCACGGTGGACCGCCACCGGCGGAAGCCATATTGGGCATCCGCCAGGTCCGGCCCCCTACCAGAGAGGTGCTCGACGAGGCGCTTCGCAATAACTCTTTCAAAGAGCTTGCCCACCTCGTCGAGCAACACAATGGGCCGGTAGCCGGACGGTTCGTCCGCCGGGCGACCCTCCTTTCGGATGAGGACCAGTTTCCCCGTCTTCCACATCTTCGGAAACTGGCCCCGCTCCAAGCATGCGCTGAGGAACCCTCTCAGTCGGGGTTCGAGACCGTCTTCTCCCAGAGCTAGGACCCACGCGCGGCCTGGAATGCCGTCGGGTCCCGGGGCGCTGCTCTTCTTGGCTCTAAGCCTTCGCACCGCCAGCTCCAGTTCTACCCAAGTGACCTCGGGGACTTCGTCGTCAACTACCACACTGGGCGCCACAGGCGACCGAAGTGGCGGAGTCATCTGCGGCGGAATGTGTTCCGCTCGCGCCGGGAACAGGGACTCGACCACTCCACCGAGCAGAGCTGGCTGGAGAACCCGGGTCAACGGCGGGGCCCGTGGGCGCAGCTTTCCTCTTACCATAAGGTAAGGCCGCCCCCATGGGTCCCGCTCCAGCGTCTCCATGAGCTCCTTATAAGCCGCTATCAGTACAATATTAATATGATATGTCCAAAGTCAATCTTGATGTCAAATTATTCACAGTTAGTTTGGATTAATTAATTAAAAATAAAAATATGTCGGTAAGAATAAAATGTCAGTCGGTCAAGACCAGGGTTGTCTTTTATGGCCTCTACTATACGTAACGAGTTCCACAGATGCTATTTTTGGTACCGGTAATTTCGGCTTAAGTGTTCTCCGTCTCACGGAGGGGTCTCCAGTGTGTTACGCTTACAAACAAATCATGAACTCACCTATCAAGAATCCCTCTTTTCTTATAGCTTTACCGATCGCATTGCATACCAGACATGAAATAGGAATTCTATATCAAAAGTGACATATTGTGATTGATATTTGACCTCATTATGATTACGTTGATAACGCTTACCGATAAAACCATTATTTATTGAAAAATTTCATAACATTAGTTCAATAACATGTTATAATAAAATCGTCACCTTATCGCTTTCTAACTGCCAGTAAAATGAAACTTACTCTGTAGAAATAATTATTGTGTGATAGAATGATGGTGACATATAATTATTCTTGATATAAGTGATATGAAATGCCATATCCGTTTAATTTGTTATGTTCAGATAAGGGGGTGTGTGTTTATTGCCATGTATTGATAATTCACTTCTGTACATCTGTCTGTTTCGTTCTCTCTCCACACAACAAGTCGGGTAATAGACCGTGCAGCGTATTCTAATGTGTCATATAGGTACCTACCTAGTTTTTTTTTTTCTGAGATAGATCATCTTAATTGCATCCGAGGCCAAGGTGCCCTCGGAGCTCAGGGTCCTCCAATTTGCACGACCTTGGGCGTCCATGGTAGTGAGAGCATTTGTATGCATGTCACCCTCCACGACGGCAAGCCAGTACTTCTTGGGCCTACCCCTTCTATCTGGACCCGGCAGGGGTGCCATTGCCAGGCATTTGTTACCCGCAAAGGCGGTTGCCGGAAAACGTGGCCGCACCAGCGAAGCCGGCTACAGCTTCTGAGATACAGTTGACAGGAAAATCGTTGTGCTATCACATGATGTTGTTTAGGATAATATTTCTTCGAAAAGTCGATGTGATTTGCACCCTTTTTTTCCGTCGATTCATCTTCAATACCTTGACGTTATTCCCGGTTGCAACCGAGCTTTTAGCGCTGATGTTCACGGTTTCCTTGCTTCTCCGCTTGGTTTGACCTATACGGCTATAGGAGCAACTGTCGTCTGACCTAGCAATCTTGAGAACACCTGCGCCAGAACCGCATGATTCCACACCCCGTGTGTATTACGTACAAAGGAATTAATGATAGAATATGCATAATCCATCCGATAATATAATCCTATGAAAATTTATTATATTATTCTGTGCACTATCATATTTAATCATAATTTTTTAATCTGTCAGTACTTTATACCTAGGTAAGTAAGTGAAAGATTGCATCGACACACAATTACATCATACAAAATAGTGATATGATTTTTCATAATTTTAAATATAGAACAAATCATAATATATATACATTCGCTCTCGCTTATTTCCCCTCGGGGTAGGCAGAGACAACAGTCCGCCATTTGACTCTGTCTTTACATCCTTTCATACAAGACTCTCGGTTTCAAGTACCTTCTGAGCAGAACTAATCGAGTATATGAAATCAAGATGAAATGATATTTTTAGGAGGTAGGACACCAAAAACGGTACTTTCGCCCAATTGAGCATTCCGACTGGAGAAGTACCTCCGCCCTACAGAATACCGCGGTTATAATAACTTCGTGTTGTGTTCCCAGCGGTGAGTAGGGTAGCCAGAGCTCACTGGAGAATTTGTGCTGTCAGTGGGATGACTAAAGGCTTGTCCTGCTTTGTCCTCTACACTGACGGCACAGAAACTGTGTGCTTACAGGGTCGGCAGCGCGAGTGTGGCTTCTCTGGTGTTACACACGTCCATAGGCCACGGTAACCAGCTTGTCTGCCACCTAAGTGGTATAAAAAAAATACTCTTCATCATTCTGTAATTTGTGTTTACTGTGTGGTCTAAAAACTGTAAAATGTCAGTTAGACTTGGCATTAAGTACCTACTTTTAGCCTTGTTTCCTTTTTTGTACCTTAAGAGTTCACTTTTTAGATTTTAACCCATAAATTTATTTCCAATCTAGATACAAAGTGCTGAGTTTCGTTAAGTGAAACACAAGTTTTCCAACGAATTACAACTGATTAGCTCATATTAGTAAACAAATGCCCGTATAACATTTACATAACATCGGCAACAACAAACAACGTGGTACAGTCATGTTATCAAATTCCATAGAGATGGGTGAGCCACAACAAAATAACGCGGAGTACAGTATACTTTTGCGTTGAATTCTGTACTGCCACAAACAAGCATGATGATTGAAATGGCGGCATAAAAATATTTACTAGAACGACGAAGCTAGATCTATGATTTTCTTTTATATCGGAATCAATCCTGATAATAATACACTACATTCACCGCAGTCGGCATATTTCTCTTTTTTTTTTCTTATGTTTAAACTCCCAAAAGTCATAGCGCGATATTATACGGGTTATATTCCAGCGTTCACAAAGAACTGGGCTAATATATGCAAAAAAAGTTTTTCAAATCACGCGTGCCGAAATTAGCGCATTTAATCAAACAAACTGAAGTCACTATTGGAAATCACTATTATTAATATTTTGACTTTCGTAGGGTACATAAAACGTCAATAAAAACTATGCGATGAATTTTAGGTTCAATAATGCGTGGTGTCAAAAAAACATGCAAATTTATCGAGTAGGGTATCAAAATGAAGGCAATTTGAAGGAGATAAGACCAAAAGATTACTCAAATCTTATATCATAACTAAAAAGTTTAAAATAAAATGAATTAATAAACATACATACATGCGCGTGAAAAACATTATCCTCTCTGGCGCAGTCGGATGAAACCGGACTGCTGGATAAAAGATCGAAAATACTTTGATAGCAGGCGGAGCTCTTTAATTTTCTTTCGGTTCCCGATTGATAAATGGGTACCACCTGCTTTCAAACTTGTTTCGCTCTTTTATACAGTAGTCGGGATTTTTGTTTTCTAACAATTTTAAAGGAGATTCTGAATTCATGTGATAAAGAAAAATATTATTTTTACTTTCAGTGGTGAATGGGCGCCCGAAATCCTCCAGAACAAAACTGAGACTGCTCTCAACGTGACCAGGTCCCACGTCTCATCGTACTTCCACTGGTTCAGAGAACAAGTCCACATCTACTCCAAGATACCTTGAAGCGGGAAGTTGTCCTGTTAGTGTTCACTGAGTTGCACAGGCAGGGGACTGTGTTACCAGCATCTATTGTTTCATCTCACCTTTATTTTTATTTTTAATCTATCTTTTTATTTATACATCATGAAAATAACAGCTGTTATAGAAATACAGAAAACTTGTACAGATTCTCAATATTTTGTTAATATTCTTCTTTAGTATTTCATAAACCTTAATTTGATATACATTTTGTATAGCATGCAGTTTGTCAGGTTTGAATTTTATAGGATTCTTAATTTGAAGTGATAAAAAGACTAGTACTTCGACATATCTTTTTGTAGGCGTTGATTTTTTTTTTATTGCTGTGTACTTACTGTCTGTTTTTTTTTTAAGACAAGATGTTTATAAATCAGTGATGAACACTGAATAGCTTCAACAGAGGAAATCTACAGAGCCTTGCTTTTAAAACAAGGTGTTAATTAGGTGTTAGGCCTACTATTAATTTTCATATATGTTGGTCTGATCAGTTATCTAAAAAATCTTTTTTGGATAACTCAGTGCTCGACTATTAATACGATTTTTAACATGAGATCGACCAATCTTAAAACGTCTATGAAACTGGTAGAAAGCAATACCAGGTTGCGTTTTAAAACAATATAATTATAATACCTAGCGTTAAAATGCTGTATTTAGCACAAAATCGACACAGTCCTCTGCCTGAAACGTGTCCATAATCAATCCTAATTTATGTATCCATATTTCCTCTATAAACAAAATCATTGAGTACAATACACAGCTATGGCTGTCCCCATGACTAAGATTGAACTGATTTAACCAATTATTGGCACGCATTAATTTATTAAATGAACTTATAAACCTGCATAGATTAGCGTTTTAGTTTATCTTTTACATTTTGTCAAATGAGACATAGGGCATTAACACTTCAATGGTCTTCAATTCACGACTGTACATCGATAGGCAGAGATGTATTAACACCCCACTTTTCGACAACTATGATTCTCGGTCCCACGTAATAGCCTATTGCCGTAAGTGGGCAACTATGTCATGGGTTTTAAGTTTACTGCCGGATGGAGAACAGCTCTATCCATTAAGTCGCCTTCTACGACACCCAGTGGTCCATATTTATAAGTATTTATAAGCAATACATACATATAATCACGCCTTGTTGAGTGTTATGCAGAGCTGAATTAACATCCACATTTCACCAATCATTAAATTCGATTCCACGTAATAGGGGGTGAGCCTATTGCCGTCTTCCGGGCACTATTGTTGACTCAAGCCATGCATCTAAGGATGAGTCAAAAGCAATAATTACTGGCATATTTGCTATATTTAATTAAAATAACTGACGCGAAGTGCACTCTCAAATATACAAGTCTTGTTATCACTAAACACAAGCGCAATACGAGGTTAATATAAATAAGCTAATGTGTGCCAAAAATTGTAATTCACCACATTCCGAATCACTCGCCTAACTCAAATTGTAAATCTACGCAATAATAAGATCATATCATTCAAATTATATTTTTTAAATATTTAATCCATGACAACATTAAATTCTAGTTTTATTTTAAATTGAATATAAATCCAGTATTTGTATACATTCCTGAAGCATTTAATATCCAACAGACTGGTACTGTATCATTTAGTTACCTCTCATTGTCATCCAAATAACCATTATTCTTATTGAATCTTTTAACAAATGAGATATAGAGGTATAAGCTTTTTGTAGTATATTTATTTTGTGTTGAGAGATCGTGTTTTAAATGAAGTTTTAATGAAAATGTAAGAGGAACAACGAAATTGTACCGATTGGGAATACAAGTAACGCCATTTTGTTTTAATTGTACCCATTGAGAATTGAACTAACGCAATTAATTTCATTTGTGATTGTATCAGTTGTTTAATACAGTAACATCCATTTTAAACTAATTTTAAATAAATAACTTTAATATATTCAAACTGCAATTATGACATTAGTGTTTTTTTTATAAAATTTGTTTGCAAGTGGCTTCAACGCTAGTTATTTTTTATATTTCTATGAAATATTACGATTATGTCAGCGTCTTAAAGATCATAAAATACAACAATTATCACATGTATAGCAAATTTACTACATAACGAACTATAACTGCAAACGAACAAGTAAAATTTCTTCATAAAAGCAGGTCTACTTTCGAACTTATATCCGTAATTTCAGGCAATTGTTGCCATAAAATGTATTTACTTCTCCATAAGACCTAAAGAAAGCACGTAGTTTGACTTAAAACGGGCCGAAAATTCCAAGGTAACTTCATAGTACGTAATTGTAGTATGGGCTCGAACTTTTAGATGTGCACACATAACCAAAGAAATAAGTATACATTTACATTTATTTGTAAAGCTGTATACGTATTCCCTTGGCCATTGCACACTTCATAGTAGCTTCTTTGTGGTTCGTGCTGTAGGTATCTTGGCTCCAGTTATTTCTGTAGAAATGTAAAAAAATAACTTGTCCAATAACAATATTTGATTTACAATAATGTTCCTCTGAATCTATGATGATAAATGTTGTGTTGTACGAAATAATTGTAAGAAATCACAATTAAATATTGTTAGTGATTTATTTAGTGTTTCAATTGTATTTTATCCCTAAAACATTCTAGAACACAACACTAGCCAGATCCAAAATGCATCCTAAAACGAATATTTGATTTTGCCTTGCTGTGTCTACCGCCTAACCAATGCTCGGATGAATTGTTTGACATGATACCCACAGCCACATTCTATGATCGCAACGCTCGCCATAGGCAGGTAATTGCGACCAGAGACGGTGCGCACTGTGGTATGAAAGAAACTTCATCCCTCACACACGATGTGAAATGAACTCCCTGCTGCGATTTTCCCAAGCGTCTTCAAGAGGGGCATTAGGTTTCTTCAGGCTCGGCAGTGGGAGTGTAACGCTCCTGGTGTTGCATACGCTCATAAGGGTTATTGCTTCGGGCTATTATTGTTCTGTGCAGTTATTGTGTATTCAGTGACATGATTTACAAAAAAAATATTATTAGGCCCACTTTTATTTTCCAATTCTATAAAAAATGAAAGAAAGGAATAATCGCAAGATTTAAAATGTAATAAGAATAACAATACGTACTAACTAAAATATATAGAAATTCAATATTTGAAAAAGAAAATTATCAAATTAAAAATTTGTTCGATCAGTTTTATCCAGTTTGTGTCGCTGCTTACAATCAACTTTAACTTTCTTCTTTTCTTTCATTACATTCCTAGTTATATGGTATATTGGCTGAGCCTCCCCGAAGTCCATTTCATCGTAGTATAAGTGCTTATTTCTATTGGCAGGATTTGGATAATAAGCAGCATACAAAACTTCATCTACTTCATAAACAAATACATCAATAGTATGTTGAAATAGTACACCACTTACAAGCATTCTTTGAATAATTTCGCAGGTCGGATGACAAATTTTATTCCCCCACATGTTCAAAAACCGTAAATAGTACGGTTTTTTCACCGTGTTCAATAAATCTAGCAGCCCTATATCTGTCAATCTGTTGTGAGATATGTCAAGTGCACGTATTTTTGAATATGGTAAGCCGAAACTTAAAGCTCTTGCACCCAAGTCGTTAATACTGTTACCTGCAACATTTAGCAATATCAACTGTGGGCCTTCCGCTAAATATTTAGCTAATAATTCAATCCCGTAATCTCCAATTTTATTGAAACCAAGATCTAGGTATAACAACGTGTTGTTTCTTCTCAAGCCTCGAGCAAAGTACTCAACATCATGACTAATAAATTCATTTTTCTGCAAATGTAATTCGATTATAGACGAGTTATTTTCCAAAAGGCTTTCGAGATGGTACGCGAACCATTTTGTTTCGTACGAATATCTATTAAACTTCGGTATGATTCGACTAAAATCAAACACTCTTAACGTTGTATTATCTCCGTGCCCTTTTCTCAAAGCTGTAATCACATGAGCCACACTCGATAAAGTCTGACTTGTTTCTCCTATATCACAGTACTCTACTGTCTTGTTATCCCTCAAGAATTTTGCAAAGTATTCACCGCCTTTATCTCCAAATTTAACTCCATTCAGCCTAAGGTATATTAGCTTAATATACTTTGCAAATAATGCTAGATGATGAATAGAGTCGGCAGTCAGTCTGTTATTCATAATATTCAAGTTAATAACGCTTGATCTACTTTTGATAAGCACATTTTTTAATAATTTTATGAAACCTTTATCTGTGATTTTGTTATAGCTCAAATCTAACAAAATAATTCTTCTAGGAGATTTCTTGATATAATTACATATAGCTTTAATATCAGTGTCCATAATTCTTCTTTGATACCTGTCATCTATATCTCTACCCCGGAGCATGAGGTATCCAGTGCCATCTGAATTTCTTTCAGTGAATAAGTTTAACCGAATATCGTTTATTTCACTTTTATCTAGTTTTTTCGGTTTTTCGGTGATCCTGCCTAATAAAGCCTCAGTGTTGCATTTGCATTTTATATCGCCTTGTATGGGCGGTACTGGTGTGCTATCGTTTATTTCGGGCGGATTTTCATCTTCAGGTTCTAATTCCGGCGTTTCTTCATTCATTGTTGTACATTTGTTGAGTTATCTAATTACAGCGAATTATTTTAAGACATGTAATATAAGTTCAATGTCTATAAGTCGTGACTGAAGTAAACTGTCAACTATAAAAACTACAATCAAATTGAATAAAGAGGTATAGGTACTAATTCATAATTTTAGTGACATTTCGGATCACCTGCTCAAAATTAATATACACTCGGCTTTCACTATTCTTCGGTATTGCCCATTCGTTCCAAAATTCACCCATGTCCTACGATCAACGCCATTATTTAAACATATAATGATTTTGAAAAAAATTGATAAAAGTATAGAAAATACCCTCACCAAAATTTTAAATGTGGCCTTAGATGACCGAGCTTCACCACAAGCGACTCTACCGATTCGCTTGGGTGGGCTCGGTATTCGCAAAATTTCAGATGTGAGCTTACCAGCGTTCCTGTCTTCAGTCCACAGTACGGAAGAATTAACTAGGAAAATCCATGCACCTACACTAGTTAATTCTGAAGTATTGAGTAAGACTGATGCAGTGAACGCTTGGAAAATTGCATGTCCAAACACCGATCTCCCAAGGAACCTTTTCTCACAGCGTCAGTGGGACGAACCACTCTGCAGTTTAGTTGGAAAAAAATTACTAAATACATGTTCCAATGCTGCTGAGCGTGCCAGTTTACTGGCGGTTGGAGTGTGGGAATCGGGTCTTTGGCTTCAAGCTCTTCCGTCGTCTAACGTAGGGACTATATTAGATGACACTACCTTCCGCATCGCAACTTGTCTCCGTTTAGGTGCTGTGTGTTTCTCCGCATCAATGCCATTGTGGAGAAGCCGTTGACAGACTCGGGCACTATAGCTTGACGTGCTGCAGGAGCGCTGGGCAAATTCCACGGCACGCCAGCCTAAACGACATAATCCGCCGTGCCCTTGTCACCACCGATGTGTAAGCTGTACTTGAATCAAACGGTTTGGCGCGTGACGATGGCAAGAGACCGGATGGCATGACGTTAATGGCATGGAGAATGGGTAGGACACTGGTGTGGGATGCCACATGTGTTGATACCATCACTCCTACCCATATAACTAGCACGGCTGGCTGTGCCGGTGCTGCTGCTGCTTCTCCAGAGGCTCTCAAGCGGCGCAAATACTCCAATCTCATCGGAGATTATGAATTTGTGCCGATTGGAGTCGAGACTTTGGGGTGATGGGGTCCGAGCAGGGTCGTCTTTAAACTATTTGAGGCCCTGGGCACATTAGGATCATGGGGCCCCTAGGACCTTGAGAAAACACTATTTAGTTACAATAGATAAAGAAAGACAAACAAGGTTCTAAATTTATTTTTATTTAGTTACTAACTATGAAAAAATAGGAAATATAAAAAATAATCTACAAAAGTAACTCGCTTAACATAAAATCCTTAGATTAATTCTATGTTGATTGCAAAGGTACCCTTCTAGATTTAAGATGAGCAAAATCGTTAATCACATCTTCAAAATCTATGGTATTGAGAATATCACATTCTATGGACATCAGCGACAAACTAGTTAATCTCTCTTGAAGCATTGTACTTCTTAATTCATTTTTTATTCGTTTCAATTTGGAGAAGGAGCGTTCTCCGCTGCAGTTAGTTACCATCATACTTAAAAATATTCTCAATGCAATTTCTACGTTAGGAAATGTGTCTTCAATTTTGTTTTGCTTTAATAGATTATATACTTCCTGTACACTGTTAGATGCTTCATTTTCACTCTGAACATTTTTTAAGTATTCTTTTAAATGTTGACATTCTATTTCTAACTCTTTTTCATTTACATCTTCGTGATAGATTTGAGAAAATTCTTTGCATCCTTGTCGTATCTCTTCGGAATTCAGAGTTTTTAAGTGAAAAAATAAACTAAGGGCCGAAACTGCGTCAAGCGGGTGCGGGCGCGGTTTCATACAAAAGTGCTCCGTCGCGGAGACCCGCGCGGGCGTCCGTCACGGGGACGCACGCCCCGCGCCCACGCAGCGGGGCGCGCCTCCGTACGACGGAAACAGGCACGGGGGCACGCGCGGGAGCCCGCCAGCGGTAACACGTACGGACTTGTTCAGTCAATAGCGCTAGCTGATCCGGGTCGTACGCACGTTCTTAGAAAAATGTCTTTCGACACCGAAAGAGTTATTGTGGAAGTACAGTGCCACCCTGTCATATGGGACCTGATAGATTTTACTCTTAAATTGTATTCGTTCCAAAATTCACCCATGCCCTACGATCAACGCCTTTTTTTAAACATATAACAATTTTGAAAAAAATAGACGAAATTATAGAAAATACCCTCACCAAAATTTTAAATGTGGCCTTGGATGACCGAGCTTTACTACAAGCGACTCTACCGATTCGCTTGGGTGGGCTCGGTATTCGCAAAATTTCAGATGTCAGCTTACCAGCGTTCCTGTCTTCAGTCCACAGTACCGAAGAATTAACTAGGAAAATCCTTGCACCTACACTAGTTAATTCTGAAGTATTGTGTAAGACTGATGCAGTGAACGCTTGGAAAATTGCATGTCCAAATACCGATCTCCCAAGGAACCTCTTCTCACAGCGTCAGTGGGACGGGCCGCTCTGCAGCTTAGTTGGAAAAAAATTACTAAATACATGTTCCAATGCTGCTGAGCGTGCCCGTTTACTGGCGGTTGGAGTGTGGGAATCGGGTCTTTGGCTACAAGCTCTTCCGTCATCTAACGTAGGGACTATGTTAGATGACACTACCTTCCGCATCGCAACTTGTCTCCGTTTAGGTGCGCCGTGTGTTTCTTCGCATCAATGCCGTTGTGGAGAAGCCGTTGACTGACTCGGACACCATGATCTGTCGTGCTGCAGGAGCGCAGGGCGAATTCCACGGCACGCCAGCCTCAATGACATAATCCGCCGTGCTCTTGTCACCGCCGGTGTACAAGCTGTACGAGAACCAAACGGTTTGACGCGTGACGATGGCAGGAGACCGGATGGCATGTCGTTAATGCCATGGAAGATGGGTAGGACTCTGGTGTGGGACGCCACATGCGTTGATACCATGGCTCCTACCCATATAACTAGCACGGCTGGCTGTGCTGGTGCTGCTGCTGCTTCTGCAGAGGCTCTCAAGCGGCGCAAATACTCCAATCTCATCGGGGATTATGAATTTGTGCCGTTTGGAGTCGAGACTTTGGGGTCATGGGGTCCGAGCGCTCACAACCTCTTCCGTGAGATTGCGAAGCGTATGGTCGACGCTTCTCGTGACCAGAAGGCTGGCCTCTTTTTAGGTCAGAGAATAAGCATTGCCATACAACGTGGCAATGCTGCCAGTCTTCTGGGAACGCTACCACAAGAGGCATGCGATGCGGAGGAATTCTACGACGCATTTTAATTGTTCTTAGCTATAAGTTGTATAAAAGTAATTTTATTTTTATTGTATTTAATATTTATAAATTATTTCTGTATAGATTACTTAGAATGAGAATAATTTAATTAACTTCAACCATCAAATAAATTTCTCTTAAATTGTTGACCTTCAAATATGGTTCCAGTTTCGAAAATAATTCGTCATAGATCTGTACCGATACTTTAAAATAATTGTAAAATGAATTTTCATTTTCTCTTAATATACTGAACTTTGCAACAAATTCCCCGCACAGCAACAGCAAAGTTTCTTTTTTGCTACTCGTCGTAGTTTTGCTACGTAATAATACAATAAGTTCTCCATGGACATGACTATACATGCACGCCGCTAAAATTGAACTAGCGACACTGCGATAGACGGTCTCCGCGACGGGTGCCCGCGACGGGTACCGTCGCGTGACCACGCAACCCGCCCGCGTGACCACGCGCGTAGCGCAGTGTCGAGCCTAAAACGTTGACTGACGGTCTCATATGAACTTTGTCGCTGTTTTAGATGAACACTCAAGGTATCGATTATTGGGAGAAAGGTTTCTACGTTGAATCGCTCTTTTCCATTCAATTGGACTGATGGCGCAGAGCCATCAAAAAAAATCAGCCGTGAGCTTCTACGTCTTGTTCTTTGAGATAGATCTTTGTAGTCAGATTCTGGGTTATTTTCTTTGGCAGATGATTCGAAGTTATCAAATTTATCCCTGAGGTTAGTAATAAAATCATAAAGTGAAGTCAACAAATTGGTTGCAACGTCCAGTGTTATTGTTTCTTTCTGAAGATAATTACTTGTTTTGTCTATTCTTTCCAATATGGTGCTCCAGATTTCCGTCAGTATAATAAATTCTAGATTTCCCATTTTTCTAGACAGACTAAGGGCTTCGTCTCTTGTTTCTCGTGCCTTTTCAGTATCGTTTGCGATGGTGATTAAAGCTTCTAATATTCTTTTATAACCCCCATGCAAAGCACTTACTGCATCAGCTCGGGCTGACCATCTGGTTTGTGAAAGACTCTTAACAACTTTTTTTGAACCTAAATGTTCTGTTAATATATTCCATCTGTGGGTAGAGCCCGAAAAAAAGTTGTACACTTTCTGAACTATTTCAAAAAACTGTGATGCCTCCGGTACACACCCAGCAGCATGGACACCTACCAAGTTTAGTGAATGTCCTGCACATGGTATAAAGGTGGCAAATTCACATTTTTCCTTGATTCTTGTTTGTAGACCACTATACTTTCCCGACATATTTGAAGCATTGTCGTAGCTTTGTCCTCTGCAATCTTTTATGGGAATATCATGTATCTCTAAAAAATTTAAGATGGTCTCCGCTAAATACTTAGATTTATGCTCTTTAATAGGTATAAATTTCAAAAACCTTTCAACAGAAACACAGTCTTTTACGTATCGAATGATGAAAGTTAGCTGGTCAATATGAGACAGATCGGGCGTACTGTCAACGCTTATGGAAAAATATTTTGCTGATTTAACTTCATTTATAATTTTTTTTAGAACCTGTTTTCCCATTACTTCAATAAACTCATTACAGATATTTGCTGATAAATAAGAAATGTTACCCTTTCCAGGATTCCCAAATTTTTTTAAGTGATCTGCAAGAAATGGATCAAATTCACTCAATAATTCCACACAACCCAAATAATTTCCATTGTTTGGAGATCCTAGGATTTCATTGTCCCTCGCCCTCTCGATGCCAAAAATTTTACAACAGCTACAATCCGTTTAAGTACGTTTCTCCAGTAATCCACTTCCTTTTGATGTTGAGATAATAACTCTATATCTACTCTACCAACCGCTTTACTTCGTGCCAGATAAGTCATCATAGATTGCTTATGCGCTGAGCTATTTTCATGTGTTAAAATTATGTGATTAATATGCTTCCAATCATTACATCCATTCCGAGAGCAAAGATTAACATCAGTTGGGTTAAATAAGCAGCATGAAAAACAAAATACAGAGCATTTGGAAGGCGAATACAGCAACCATTTTCTTTCGACGCTTTCATTGTTCTTTAATTTGCGAATAAATAATGCTTTGTTGAAATATCTCGTCACTAATTTATTACCATCTTTGTAGGTTCTGGATGCCTCGGAAAAGTCAGAATCTTTATTTTGAAAATATACTGGTCCCTTACGAATTAAAATTTCGCGATTTATTTCAACAAACTTTTCGTGAAAATAATCGGCGGGATCGTGCGATATTAATTCTTCTGTGTTGGAAAACTGCTGTTCAATTGACACAGTTGGAGTTGTCGGTTTTAGTGAAGTTACTGAAGTCGTTGCACTTTCGTCGTAGGAATAGTCGCTTTCTGATTCAATCTCTTTTTCAAAATTGGAACATGAAGGTTTAGAAATTCCCGCAATTTGTAATTGAGCTGAGTCATCATGTGGAACATTTATGAGTTGATTGCTACTTACAGAAGTTTCTCCAGTAGTAGTAGTAAAATATGATGTTAATTTTGGTAACTTTTCAATTACTTCTTTCTGATGTAGAGCTTTTTTCCTTTTTTCAGATCCACTAGGATATGACCGTTTCGACATTTTATATTATAATTCAGTATTTAATTAATTTTATAACGAAAATATTCGCTAACACAAAACAGACAAACGACGATTTAATCAAACAATACTATTTTTTTGTCAGAGCTCAAGCACAGTCAGTAACAAACTAACAACTACAAACAAAACAAACGCCACAACATCGCAGACAAATACTTGAAGGGAATTCCCGTTCGTCAAGTCAAACGAC
This sequence comes from Eilema griseolum, assembly GCA_963662185.1. Lineage (NCBI taxonomy): Eukaryota > Metazoa > Arthropoda > Insecta > Lepidoptera > Erebidae > Eilema > Eilema griseolum. The sequence continues at coordinate 5,338,262 of OY759248.1, read as the reverse complement.
GAACGGGAGTCGGGAATTCCCCTTTTTTGTCTTTGGTATTACGAATGACGTTCGAATAGGTTTCTTAAAGACATAAACCACACCGCATCAAATAATTCTTCTTTTTTTAATTTAATAATTTTTCTTTTAATTGTATTCTTATACTTACATATAGGTATTTAAATTAACCTAAATATACTAATATCGGAAAAACTCATTTTTGAGAGAGAGTGGAGTACTTATACCCTGTTTATTTATTAGTTTGATCTTTCTTTTTGACGGATGTCAAATCTGAAATCGATATAACTTTGCAACGACGAACAATATTTTCTTATTTTAATAATATTAAAAATTGATAATAATCATAAGAATAGACACACAACATAAGAGTACCTGTTAAGGACTCAAGCATTTTCCGAAAGTCTTAAGTGGTTTTTATTGCTTCGAAGTAAAATTTAAATAGAAAAACTGAAAACAATGGTACCTACCCAATGTTTTTATGTCTAGTGCAATAAAATTGATTGACGAATGAATTTATTTATTTTGAATAGTTTAAAACATACATACAGCCACATATTTAGCCAACACATTTTTTACACCAATAGATATTTTCTGTTTCCCATCACTGACCCATCTGTCAAAAAGTTCAAGCTATGTTGTACAAGGTATAGCTATCCGCATGCGGCAAACTAAAGCTAATATAAAAAGCGTAGGTATTGTAGTAACTCATTATCATCAGATTTTTCAAAATTAATGTTTTTCGGTAATACCTAAATATCGGTTATCATTTGGTAATCTGGCAGGAACTAGGGGGCCCCATTCGATCGCGGGGCCCTGGGCACGTGCCCATAGTGCCCAGTGGGGAAGAGGGGCCTGGGTCCGAGCGTTCACAATCTCTTCCGTGAGATTACGAAGCGTATGGTCGACGCTTCTCGTGACCAGAAGGTTCTTTATATGTCAGAGAATAAGCATTGCCATACAACGTGGCAATGCTTATTCTTTGCTTTTAGTTTTATTGTATGTAATATTTATATATTATTTCTTGACATGATTGTAAAATAAATAACTTATTTTAAAAAAAACTAGTACAAATAAAGAGGTAAGGTACCACCTTACCCACCTTACCTCTTTATTTGTTCTATTTTTTTTTCCATATGCAGATATTAAGATTAAGGTACTTGAGATAGACCGTATGCCAATTTGTGTAAGGTGGAGGATTGGCGGTGTTGTGGCGCACATTGGGATAGTAATTTAGTTTATAAGTTAGTATTAGGGGTTTTAGAATACTTGCAAATTATACAGAGTAACAGTGCTTTTAACATCCGTAAAAACTCTTAGTTACCATGTCATAAATACCCGCAAAAATCAGATAAGTGGCGACATTGATTTGACAATATGTGTGACTGTATGACAGTAACTGACACTGACGGACACATGACATTGGCGAAGTTGTGTTGTGGTGGGTGGACTTCCACAAAAGCCACTCCAATTAAAGTTGAAGTTGAAGTTGATTGGTATTCCTAACCTATAAAGAATTGAACCTCTATCTTATAAGACCATTTTCTGTAGGGAAATTTTGTAAATATAAATGAAAAGAATGACTTCAGTAAGAAAATATATAGGTAAGATGGGTTTTATTACATCTCTGATAGCATATTGCCATCAAAGTCCAAAATGAATTTACCAAACAACAAATACTAAGTAACTTTTACAGTGATAAAATTGTAAAAATACTTATTTTAAACTCATGGTTTCGCCTCGCGTAGGTCCATCCCTGAGAAATATCGGGATGAAAAATTTACGCATAGATATTATATATATAATAATCTATGGATAATGTAGAAAAATCGAAATGGGTCCAGTAGTTTTGGAATTTATCTATAACAAATAAACAGATATTTCCTCTTTATAATGTTATGCCTGGACTTTATCGATTTTTTGAATATATATATGTAACTTAGCCCTTTTTAATACATACCTAATTCACTATTCTAGATATCGGTGCTAACTTGACCGATTTAATGTATCAAGGGAATTATCATGGTTCAAAGAAACATGAGCCAGACTTGGACGTGGTACTTGCACGGAGCTGGGCAGGTGGTATGCAGAAGATGATTATTACTGGAGGCAATTTGAATGACAGCAAATCAGCGTTGCAGTTAGCCCAAATGGATTGTAAGTACTTACTTTTTTAAGTGGCGAAGAAATCGTTGTAACACCTTATTACTCTGAAATGATGTCTACTTACAGGAGGAAATGCTATAACATGTGGAAAGAATATTTTAATCAAATATCTCTAGAGAAGGGCATATGGTATAAGACCATACAATGTCAACCTCCTCTGATTCCCTGGTTTGTTAATAATAAGTTACCTAGGAAATATATAGTAATAGCACATAGAATTAGAAGTGGTCACGTTTTATCAAATAAATTTAGATATTTAATGCGTATAACAACCTCTCCAAATTGTGAAACTTGTGGAATAATGGAGGACGTACAACACATCCTCATGGAATGCGCGCGCTACAAGACTGGCAGAGGCCAACTGATGGTAGACTTAGAGGTAAATAAGGCAGACATAGGTGCCTTCCATAAAATACTGACCACTCCTAATTCGGAGGAAGCATTCTATTTATATAGAATGCTTTTTATACAATAGTACTTACTCAATGTTTTAGTTTTAATATTTGTTAAGATAATACAATATGTACTAGCAGGGCGACATATACTTTTTGTATAAAGTCCTGAAATAAAGAAAAAAAAAAAAGTACTTACTTTTGCATTTACGTCATTAACATTGTTCTGAGTTGCATTTGAAGCTTTTTTCTTGGAGTCCAGTCTGCTAATTTCCTATTGATTTGGCTAACTTACTTCCAATGAGTCGGGTGATCTGCTATTCTGCGTGGATCATGTCAGTTGAAGCAATATTATTATTTTTTGAAATAAATGACCTCTGGTGTAGCGATAGCATTCTTGACTGCATCTATATCAAGTTTTTTATTAAATATTTTCAGCCCGGCTATTCACCACAGTAGGCTGTCATCCAACAAGATGTAATGAATTTGTTGAAAACCCTGAGGACTACCTTCAAAGTCTTCGAACCCTTATTGCAGACAACAGGGACAAAGTGGTTGCAATCGGTGAATGCGGTCTTGACTATGACAGATTGAAGTTTTGCACAAAAGAAGTTCAGCTGAAGTAAGTCATATTGACTTTAGTTAGAAAATGAATGAAGGAGAGATGAAACTAAAACTTTTTGATTTGAGATTGACATGGTCATTAACATTGACTTAAGGTCCTAGGGCCCCTTGATGTGGCAGAGGGTGTCCACAGTGCGTCGCTATCTGACTTAAGGTCCTATGGCCTGTAGTGGCAAAGGGCATCTACAGTGCATTGCTATCCCTGGCGGTCTTGAGCTTCACACTTCATTTCGCTCCAAGTCATTCCGAGGCTCGGCACTTATGCGACAGTAGTCCGCTTCCAGTCTGTTTGGTACTGCCACGCTTACCTTTTCCTTGCCGGTTCCAGTCTAGCGTTTGTTTCAGTATATTATTACTACTCCTACGGATTGTGTGGCCAATGTAGCTCCATTATCAGTGTTTGACCTGTTGATGGATAGGGGACTCATTGCAGCAATCCCATAGGTTTGCGTTGGTAATTTTCACGGGCCAGTCATTCACATTAATAGTGTAAAACATCCAGGCGAGGCTTATCGGTGAGTTTTACACTATTAAAACAAAAGCTGAGTGATTTTGAGGCACCATCAACATCTTTGGGACCTAAGGCAACCTGAAAGCCTGTACATCTACTGATTGACAGACATGGCTCTTATGGTTTAAAGGTCAAATGGCAGTAGCTGCCTTAAAATCTGTTGAAAGAGTAATCAGACTGTGGACTCTGATGTGAGGACAATGTTCGCATTGAGATGATGACGAGAGGTAACAAAACTAGCACCAAAACGAATTTACTGGCGTGGCTAACGTGGGTCTGGTAAAATTTCTTGTAAAACTTGACATTCGCTATTAATAATTGCGCGATTTGCTGCAGAAGCCATCAAAAAGAAGGAGAAGAAGAAAACCTGAATATCTACTAGACCAAAACCTGGATAACTTTCCAGGTATTTTGAATATCAGTTGCAGCTGAGCCGTGAGTTTGGTTTGCCGCTGTTTCTCCACTGCCGCGCGGCCGCTGAAGACCTGGTGGACATACTGCGACGGAACCAGGACAGCGTGGTCGGCGGCGTAGTACACTCCTTCGATGGAAACGATGAGAGCTTACAGAGTATACTCGAGCTGGGAATGTATATAGGCATCAACGGCTGGTTAGTTTATGCTTTCAATATTTATACAGTACAACTTTACTTTAAATTAAAAGTCATTTTTGGAAGCATCACCCCCGCATTTAGAGGGGCTGGTACATCCCCCGTTAGTCCGTTTATTCATGCTTTACTCTAGCAATTCTTAAAGAATATTCCAGTAGGCTAACCTAACTCAATGGTTATGTAGAAAAATATTCAGGGCTTCATAGGAGTAGTGATTTTTGTTTATACCACTTGAGTGGCAGACAAACACTGGATCCACCCGATGGAACGTGGTTAATAGGGGGTGAGCCAATTGCCGTATTCCGGGCACTACTGTTGACTCAAGCCATGCATCTGAGACTGAGTCTGTGCTGTATATATCCGTCTGATGTGAAATGGCATACTTGAACGGAATTTACATTGTTTTGTTCACAGTTCTCTACGTACCAAAGAAAGTTTAGATGTGGTGACGAAAATACCGAAAGACAGACTTATGATTGAAACAGACTGCCCTTGGTGTGAAGTCAAGCCTACCCACCCTGGGTACACCCATGTAGTCACAAAGTTCCCCACAGTGAAGAAGGAGAAATATACAGTGGGGTCAGCTAACCAGGTCAAAGGGAGGAATGAACCAGTCAATATAGTGTGAGTCCTACTAGTATTCGAAAGTTTTATTTATTCAATGACTAAGTTTCTTTATTAAATATTACAGTTCTACTAATATTATATATGTGAACGTTTGTTAAGATGTTTGGATGTTTGTTATTCAACTACGCTCTAAAGCTGAAAAGATCTAGTTGAAATTTACTACAGGAATAAATTACTATTTGGTATAACACATAGGCTTTTTATCCCGAGAATATAAAAAATGAATAAATAAATATTCTACAACATTTCACACAACGCTTTTTTTTTTTTTTTTTTTTTTACGTGCGCAAAATCCCCACGGATACACCTCCCCACCGGAGCCGGTGGAGGAGGTTATGTCGGACACGAACCGACTAAAACGCACGCCGCCTGTGGGTCGTTTTGGTTGCCGAAGGTGAGGTTGACAGGCATATCCCTCGCACACAGGCATATCCCTCGCACACATTTCACACAACGCTATCTAGACCCATACTAAGCGTTGCTTAACTAGTTTGTGTTATGGAATCTAAAATGCTGATAAACATACTTAGATACCTTTTTTTTTTGTAAATACATATTATAAATAGAAAGAAGCATATAAATAGACCAATGCAAATATACACATATTCATGCATACAAATATTTGCATTGAGCGGGAAGAACCCAAGCCTCCTGCGTAGGAACGTTTTACCGCTACGCCACAGGTTGCTGGAACGGATCAAAATTTTACGCGGATAAAACCGCGGCCAACATGTAGAATTAATGATGGGACCCGTGGTTGGGAATCGAGGAGGTCATCATGCTTCGAACCTTTTCTCAACTCACTTGGGGTCGGATTTTAATCTAACTTTTTTTTTTATACGTCTTAGGTGGCAGACAAGCACATCGCCCACCTGATGGAAAGTGGTTACCATGACCTATGAACGTGTGTAACACCAGTTGAGTCACATCCGTGCTGCCGACCCTGTAAGAACAGAGATTTTGTGCCGTCAGTATAGAGGACAAAGCAGGACAAGTCTTTGGTCATCCCACTGACAGCACAAAAACTCTCCAGTGAGCTCTGGCTACCCTACTCACCGCCGGGAACACAACACGAAGTTATTATAACCGCGGTATTCTGTAGGGCGGAGGTACTTCCCCAGTCGGACTGCTCAATTGGGCGGAAATACTGCCGTGTCCTACCTCCTCAGAAACTACGAAACAACCGAATCTTCGATATTTTCCATGAAGCGACTGTCATCTGACCTACTGATCCATCTACAGTCGTAGTTACTCGGGGACGAAATGGGGACTCTGTGATCTCCACAACCAAACGAGGGCCGTCTTAAAAGAGACGGCCGGGTTGCGAGGGTTATGTCTGATAATCTCACATTCTTCAACCTGCGGCCTACACAGTCGGCGTGCGTTTTAGTCGGTTCCGTCTTAACCTCCTCCACCGGCTCCGGTGGTGGGGGTATCCGTGAGGATTAGACGCATAATGACTGCCATGAAATAATGAATATTTTTTGAAGAAATTGGAGAAAACCCAATTTTCAATACTAACATTTTTGCATTTATTTTAGGAATGACAAATCTAAATTTTATGTTTTTTTTTGTGTATGAATGAGACGATATTAAGCTAACAAACAGCAACTTTTATTACATTTTTCAAGTGACAGCTGTAAAAAATTTACTCGAAGAAGAAGAAGTAATCTTATACTGTATTTCACTTCTGTGAGGCGGACAGTGGGCCCAACCCACTGTCCGCCGCGCGAGTAGGTCAGGATGGAACATCAGCATGCGTGCATCTGCGCTAGTGCATTTCGAAGTGCACTATTACAGTTGCATCATTGGTCTGGGTGTTTCTATGTATGATATGTACGTATTTACAAAAAAAATATCTGAGTATGTTTATCCGCATTCTAGATTCCATAACACAAGCTAGTTAAGCTATGCTTACCAAGGGCCTAGATAGCGTTGTGTAGAATATTGTAGAATATTTATTTATTATTATTATTAGACTATTATAATTCATATTCACTATCATCTTCTTGATTGTCACGGCATTTCGTAGTTCGCTTACAATTTAGGCATATCTATTTCAAGTTATTAAGTTGTATTTAAAAAAAAAAGCTGTTCGTTCACAAACCGAGTTAAACAAATAGTTTAACTCGGTTTGTGAACGAACAGCTTTTTTTTTTCATAGTAAAATAAAAACTGTTATTAGCCTTACTTTTGGTTTATGATCTATAGAATATAATACGACGTAAATCCTTAATTATTTATTTTGTTTACAGGCAAGTGCTCGAAATACTGGCAGCGGTACGCAAGGAGGATATCCAAGAATTAGCAGAAACTATTTATGAAAACACTAATAAATTATTCTTCAATAAACTTAGCTAGTAAATGTATTTTATGCTTTTTTATTTCATTTTTAAGACACATTTACTAATTGTAGCCTCCCATATTCCTTTCTTTGTCGAACTAGAAAAGCTGTAGACTGGAATGTTTTACCCTCACTCGTGTTCCCTTTCATACAAGACTATACAATTATTAAGCACATCTTCATACAACTCCGCGTCTTTTAAGCCGGGCGTGAAAAAAACATCTCTCGATGTCATCAAAAAGGGACGCCATTCCAGAGATAGCATCTGAAATGGCGGCCGCTATTCTTTGGACTATACCCTAGCTTACCATCAGAGGGGGTTCAGTCAATTTGACGATTTCATTTTAAAAAAGACTGTCATGGTGTGGTACAAGTGTATCTAATCTAACTATAGACACAATTATGTAGAATGTTTAGGATCAACCGCGGTAGCCTAGTGGGATGGGTAATGGACTGCTGAGACGAGGTCTCGGGTTCGATCCCAGGTTTTACCATGGCACACACCAATGACTTTACGATGCTTTTCGAAGTTGTGTGTATTTATCGCAGGTTTATAAGTGCCCCATTAATGGCAATAGGTTCGCCACCTATTAAATTGGGACCTAAACATACATAAACATAAACTCACACCATATAGGTCCCCGAAGGGGTAGGCAGAGGTGCTAGCACCCACATTTCGCCAGTTTATGTTTAGGTCCCAATGTAATAGGTGGCGGGCTTATTGCCATTAACCGGGCACTTATAAACCTGCGATAAATACACACCTAAACATAAACTGGCGAAATGTGGATCTTAGCACCATTGCCTACCCCTTCGGGGATATAGGCGTGAGTTTATTTTTATGTTATGTTTATGATTCACTTTTGTTCGGACCAGTTTCTATTTTACTATACAAGATATTTAGGTACGTATGCAAATATCACTTTGCAGCCGGTCGAAAATACGATAAGATATTTATATGAGTGATATCACGGCCACAGGTCCCGTCTTCACGGTCACGGCCAATGTCGTTGGCCGAGCACTCAACTCACACGGCGACGCTCGGATTTAAAAATTTTTTTCATTTGTTCCTTTCGGAATCGGCTAAGCTTCTATGACTGCTGCCATGTCATCAGTTAATTTATTTCTTTGTTGTAATGATTGTTGATAATGTTGAAGAAGATGAATGATGATGCCTCAGTAAAGTTGTGGGGACTTTACTTGCAGGTTTTCTAGGAAGATTTGGAACCAACACGAAAAGTTGCATTGTCAAAGATGAATGATGATTGCTGCCTCAGTAAAGTTGTGGGGACTTTACTTGCAGGTTTTCTAGGGAGATTTGGAACCAAGACGAAAAGTTGCATTGTCAAAGATGAATGATGATTGCTGCCCCAGTAAAGTTGTGGGGACTTTACTTGCAGGTTTTCTAGGGAGATTTGGAACCAAGACGAAAAGTTGCATTGTCAAAGATGAATGATGATTGCTGCCTCAGTAAAGTTGTGGGGACTTTACTTGCAGGTTTTCTAGGGAGATTTGAAACCAACACGAAAAGTTGCATTGTCAAAGATGAATGATGATTGCTGCCTCAGTAAAGTTGTGGGGACTTTACTTGCAGGTTTTCTAGGGAGATTTGGAACCAACACGAAAAGTTGCATTGTCAAAGATGAATGATGATTGCTGCCTCAGTAAAGTTGTGGGGACTTTACTTGCAGGTTTTCTAGGGAGATTTGGAACCAACACGAAAAGTTGCGTTATGTCTAAAAACCTACCATTTTTATACATAAAACTCGAATTCACGCCAATTTCGGAAAATAAAATAATACCGCGATGCGCCCTTATTCATTTTGGCTCCAAAACTCCTCTACAACTTGTTCATAAAAACGTTCATTAGTATTTTTTAATTAAGATGATATAATATACTCATCCGAGCACGAGTACACGACATGACGTATGGTTTTTTCAGGTCAGAATAATATATATTTATTTAGGTAGTCGGTTCGAGTTCGACATAAGCGCCCCGCTGGCTAGTGGAGGAGTATCCATGGGGATTTCCGTACAAAAAAAAATAGCTAGTTACCTATCTATCCTCACCTATCTAAGTATTTAAAGTGTCATCTTCTATAAACATGTGCGGTATGTATATTTGAAATCATTTGTTCTAAGTTCTTACTTAATTATGATGGGCCAAGTATCGACCCTTGCGGAATACCCATAGAAGATACAGATCTTACTGAAAGTTTACCTTTTTTTCTTTTTCGTCCCTTCGGATATGAATACTAAACGTTTGCCTACCCACCGTTGATCTATTGTAAAAGATAACCTTCTAGTAGTCCTAGTATACTTAACTAGAATACTTCGATTCAACGAACTTCTAGAGGTCCGAATACAATCGAAGTTCGACCTTTCTAACGTTACACTGAAAGATATCCACAAAGTAGTTGGGAAGAGGCTCAGATGTCGAATAAAACAAGTAAGTACAAAACATAATAATTATATTTGAAATTCTATAACTCAGTCTCAACCTAGAATAGAAGTCACCACGGCACACTATGCTGAGTACGTGCCTGCGAAAAGGATCTTGTCTTCGTACAGGATCGTATACAGGAATGGATGGTCGACTGTAAACTTCATGGGCGGAGGTGGTGTTGAGTCTGAAGACATTGGCACCATAATTACACCTGTGAAAACAAATATAACGATGATTTTCTGCTGCTGGGAAAATATTACCACTGTATATAGGACTGTAGGGGCATAGATTTGCAATCTATTGTAAAAAGTGCATCTTATAAAGATCGAGGCTGAACTTGTCGCTTAACGGCCGGCGCACATCGGCAAGGTAAAGGATCATCCCTAAGGAAGGATGTTCCTGGGTGCCAAAATGTACCTAGTTTCCGACAGTGCTGACTACTGACGGATGCCGAAGCATAATTTGCCTTACTGATTGCCTATAAAGTGTGCCGGTTCTTTCAAAATTTGCCACCCACCTTCTTGCCATATCTCAAACTCTCGCTTTAAGCCAGTTCAGTATTTAGTTAATACTGAAAGTTTGATACTGAGTAATACGGATCTGTATGGAGGTGTTCCTACCAGCAGTTCTAACTTGTGGGATTTGCAATGAGTAGGTAGATTAGGTAGTAAATTTTAAAACAAACCAGTGAAAGCCCCTGCCGTGGCGCCTTCTTCGTCCACTTTGATGAAAGCTTCTTGGAATGCCTTCGACACTTTCACTGGAAGATTATTTACAATTCCAGGTGCACCCTCTTCAAACAGTCTGCTTACACCAACCTAGAATTATCAACACATATGTAGGTACTCGTCTAAATAGCATTTTGTAGTAAGTATTATAAGTAATTGAATGATAATTAGATAGCAAATTAAAACTAAAGGTACCTTTGGTAAAATATTATTGAAGTCTAATTTGGTTTTTATTTCAAACTTTGGTAACGCGAGGTCTACGTCACGACCGGCCGGGTTCAGGTTGATGACGTCTGACAGAAGCCCCTTCTGCGCTGCCTTGTCCAGCACTGAGGGTAGACCGTCTATTTCGTTGGGAAGAACCACCACCATGCGGAAACCACTTTCCTTGTATGGAAGTTCAATCATCTGTGAAAATCAACATGTTATCAATACGTAAGTACCTGCATATTTTCCTGAATATTTATCTCGTCAGTGAGCTGTCCTGATGGCACTTTTATCTACGTTCAGCTGTTACATCCGCCGCTCATAACATCCGCTATGACTAAATCTAATCTTCAATCTTCATTATCATCATCTTAGCGTGATTCTGTTACATTCGCTCATTGCTCTCGAGGAGTCCTTGGATTCCAAGGTCCATTTACTGCTTTTAGTCATTTTGATTTAGCACTTAGTAAGTTGTACCTACTTAGTAGGTATATGGTAATACCTGAAGCCTAATTTAGTAATATCACCCATATAAAGTTGGACCATGAGACTATGAAAAGTGGGACTACCATGAAACTTTCAAAACTCCGGGTCCACACGAAACACCAGTGAAAGATTTTGCATTCAGTAATGTAGGTTAACGGTTCCTTATCATAGAACTTACAGAGCATTCTTATTCTCTTACCTTAGCTCCTAGTCCTTCACTCTCAGCGTAGTACAAAGATTGGAGCAAATGCATCATCGGTTTCTTAACCACTTCGTTGCGGCTCACGTGGAAGTCTTCATCTTTGGTTTCTGTTGCTTTAAAGGGAACGTGCCAGTGACCCTATAAAAAGGATGATTAAGTTTTTTTTAACGCTGAAAAATTTTAATCTTCAAAATTGAAAGATAAAAAATGCCAAATGGCAACTATTCTACATCCAACTTATCAAAGTCACGTAAATCTCACTAATCGGTGTGCATACCTACGTAAAAAGTAAAAAAAAATACCGTGTAAAACGGGATGGGGTAGATACTTAAATAATTGTAAGAGAAATAAATTTAAAAATCTAACGAATATTTTATTTCTATTTCAATTTCAATTTAATCTTTATTTGCGAACACAGGTACAAATTGTTGGTACATTGGTTTAAAAGTTTGATCATTCCGCATTCCACCTAAAAGGCATGCTAATTTACAATATAAGCTTAAAAATAAAATACATTTCATAGGAGTAGCTACTGATTAATAACGCAATTAATTTCGAATTTAATAATGTTAAATGGTTTAGTTATGTCAAAATTTTAAATTAAATTCTATTCACCTATGGATCCTCTATACACTCCGTTTTACGGTACCAATAGAATTGAGTATCTCCTCCTTTTCGAAAGTCGGTCAATTAAAGTAATAAATGAAATTGTCTATTATATGATAATACCTTTTGAGCTCGTTCATATAATGCCCAAATTCCGACTAAGTGTTCAGACTTTAGGCGGTTACCTACTTTTGACCCGGCAACTATTAATGTTATTATAACCTAAACAAGCACTTCGGAAATTAAATTAGTTTGTAAAATACTTACATTAAAATATATGACGTTAAACAATGCAGCAACTACATCAGGAGTTAACATATCCTTGCTGACCGGTTCAGTGATGTGGCCTTTCGTCTTCTCAGCAGCCTGTCAAAGAGAGACGAGTAATGTTGAGTAAGTATTTTTACATCATTGTGGCACATAAATGCCAGATGCGAGGCCGCAAGGCAAGTGTCGTCCTCTAAATTGTATATTTTGTAATAAATCCATCCGAACTTACCCATCTGTTGATTGCAGCAGCAGCTTCGTCAGGCTTAGTGAAGTCCAGGGAGTCGAACTCGCAGCGGTAGGCAAGGGCCGCATAGGCGAATGTCTCGTTCCACGAGAACTGGTCAGACACGACGATCTTTTCTGCAACAGCCAGGTGGTCAGGATTCATCTCGGAGAACCTTACACTTAGCTGTTGGTACCAGTCGAAAGTCTGTAAAAGTAAAGTTGAAAATTTAGTGGCATGAAATTTTTTTTTATGTGCGCAATATCCCCACGGATACCCCCACCACACGGGGCCGGTGGGGGAGGTTATGTCGGACTTCAACCGACTAAAACGCACGCAGACTGTGTGGGCCGCAGGTTGCCAGAGGGGAGATTATCTGAGATATATCCCTCGCTCCCCGGCCGGCCCAGGACTGTCTCTTATGAGACGGCCCTCTTCGGTTGTTGGGACCACGGAGTCCCCATCACATCCCCGGGAATGGGGAGGCGCGCATCGCGCACCGACGCCGCGGTTATGGCATAATACTCGTAAATGTAATGCACCAAAGCATCAATTCCCGAATGCGCAGAAAATATTGCTTATTTGTGGCAGATTATTTTCTCACAAGACTTTTTTTTTTCAATTAGCCTATCGCACTCCACTGCTGGACACAGGTATCCCCCAATGTTGGGAGGCTTATTGGCTTGTAAATCTGACTACGGACACTGCTAACAAAGCCATTTGAGTTTAAGAGTTTAACCAATGCAATTAAAGTCCAAAATTAAAAGACCTTTTACAGAGTGAATGTAAAATTGTAATGAAACTTTTTTATTTAATCTTCGACTTTAATTTTGTAGAGGTAAAGTCTAAAATTTAATGCCATTTTTTGCGTTGTCTGTGGTATGACAGTGGTATTGCTTTAGTAGAATAGAGGGCCTATTCGTGACTTAAGTGAATAAGTACATTCGATTCGCGTACATACCCTTTGGAAGTCGGTTCCTCCCAAGAAACTGGCGAGTTCAGACTGGGTGTCCGGACCGGCGCCTTTGTTGTACAATGCGAGCAGCATCATGAGACCTAAAGGCGATGACACTATATTCTTGTCTTCTGCCACTTCGTAGGCTGCCTGAAATTACATAAAACATTCATAAATCGTCTGTAGCGGGGCGGTAGTGAAAACGAATGTTACACGGGGGATGCGGGTTTGATTCCCGCTCGGTGCAAATATTTGTATACACGAATATGTCTATTTGCATTGGTCTAGGTGTTTCCGGGGCCAATGGCTTAATGTGCTCTCCCTCTGAGAGCGATTATAGCCAGCCTCTCGGGAGCCATCATTCCCAGTTGCGATACGAGCACCTCTGGCAGTCGTTACAGGAACCTAGTTGGAGTCCACAAATTTCCAACTAGTCTAACTATAGACCTTCGATATCACCAGTTGGTTGTGGAGGTCAGATGGCAGTTGCTTCACAAAAAATATCTAGCTTCAAGTGTGAAGGTAGACTGGAAAGCCGTCCCCAATTGAATTAGGAAAACGGGAATAAGAAAAACAAACCAACTAAATTAATCAATAGATATTATAGGTGTCATTCAGGGGAGTTCCCGGGGGAGATAGGACTTCGGCAACCAAAAACGAATCACAGGCAGCGTGCGTTCTAGTCGGTTCGAATCCGACATAACCTCTCCCACCGGTTCAAGCTCCCCTTCGCCCTTTTCGTCTGATTCTACATGTGACTTATGTTGACGGTCAAGGTACATGACTAATCCTAACTGTGGGTTAGGAAACACTACTGCACTACATTCTAGAACACAAACTCTCTCAGTAGATATAAGCCCTACTGAGAGATTTTATGTTTTGTTCAGTAGAAGTAGGTAAAACTAGAAAATAAATTTATTGCACCTTAAGAACTTTCAACGTAGACACATCGATGCTGTCTCCTAGGGAGGTCCTCGAGTATCTGTGTGGCGAAAAGTATCCATAACCATCCTCATCTGCCGAGCTGATGCATACGAGCGATAAAACTGCAAGTAAAATAACAACTCAATCAAAGAATCAATTTCATTTATTCAGTTTAGGCACACAAAGAGCACATATGAACGTCAAAATTTTACAATTAGGTATGTCAAGAAATAATATAAAATTATTAAATAATGTAAAAATAAACCATTGGAAAATGTATCAGAATAAACGGGATATTTACCATGTTTCATTGTTTTGAGTTTCCGATATTTCGGCGCTGTTGCAAGCACCATGATCACGGAGGAACTGGAGTAGTGGCGGTGAACAGAGAAAAAGTTTTTTCCTAGGAGTAATTATATCGATCTACCCTCTTTCGAGTTCTTTTACAAAACAATGAAACATGGTAAATATCCCGTTTATTCTGATACTGATGTGAGTGACCATGATAGTTTAAATATCTACCTACATTGGAAAATGATTCTTTCGCTGGTTCGGTAGATTAGTTCTACTGAGAAGATACCAGCAAGAAACTCAGTGAACTATATTAGAACTAGATTATTTTTCTTTTTTAAATTTGCTTTAGTTTACAATTGAACTGTCATCGAATAACATTGAAACACAATGGGAATTTTTTCCCAACCAGTTACACTGTTACTTATTTGGATGTAACTGGATGGGAATAAATATTAAAATACAAACGCGTCACCAAATGGTAACAATTAATTAACCTATTGCAGTCTACTAATAGACATAGGCCTCTCCCAATGATATAAAAGTGACAGACAAAATGAAATACCAGGCTCTCGAATTTACTAAAGCAAAACCACTGTCATACCAAAAACACTGCAAAAAATAGCATTACATTTAAGACTTTATTTCTGAGCAATTAAAGTTCAAAATTAAATGAAAGGGGTTTCATTACACTTTTTCATTTACTCTGCATAAAGTTATTTTTAAACTTTCGCGATGTGAATTCATAATTATACTAGGTATCGGGACTTCTCGCGAATTATATCTTGGCTTGAGTCAAGTCGTGACCACGGGTGCTGCAACGCATCCGAAACGTCGGTAGAAATAGTAAGTTCCAATTATGTACTCTGCATAAAGAGTTTTAGTTTTCGACTTTAATTGAATTGCGTTAAAGTCTAAAATTAAATTAATTTTTAGCACTGTTTGTGGTATGACAGTGGTTTTGCTTTAGCAGAATCGAGGCTCTGTATATTATAACATAACATAAACTCACGCCTATATCCCCGATGTTAGGCAGAGGTGCCAGCACCCACATTTCGCCAGTTTATGTTTAGGTCCCAATGTAATAGGTGGCGAGCTTATTGCCATTAACCGGGCACTTAGAAACACACATAACTTCGAAAAGCATTGAAAAGTCATTGGTGTGTGTGTAAAACCAGGGATCGAACCCGAGACCACGTCTCAGCAGTCCATTACCCAAACCATTTGTTTCTATGTATGATATGTATGTATTTACAAAAAAAAAAGGTATTTAAGTATGTTTATCCGTATTCTAGATTCCATAACACAAGCTAGTCAAACTATGCTTACCATGGGTCTAGATAGCGTTGTGTAGAATGTTGTAGAATATTTATTATAAAAAAAAAAAACTTGGCTACCGCGGATTGTGTGCGGATGTATAATTATAGAATGATTTATTGAGAGAATGTCATTTCACCGTTATAATGACTGAATTCAAAACTATAAATGTAATTTAAATATAAAAATAATCCGAAAAATTTAAACTGATATGTAGAGTGACCTTTGTAATAAATGTTATCTGTAACGACTTGTCTTACTGTTAGGTACCTATTTCATTAGCATACCAACTACCAAGTAAACAACTGATAGGTAGGGGTACTATAGTTAGGTATTACGTGTTGTGGCCTCAAATATTTTTTTAAATGGGTATTTAACTGTCTTTTTTACCGGCAAAATAAGAAGAAGAATAAAAAGCAAAATAAGGGTTATGATTTTTTTTTATACAACTTAGGTGGTAGACAAGCACACGGCCCACCTGATGGAAAGTGGTTACCATGACCTATGAACGTGTGTTACACCAGTGGAGTCACATCCGTGCTGCCGACCTTGTAAGAACAGAGATTTTGTGCCGTCAGTGTAGAGGACAAAGCAGGACAAGCCTTTGGTCATCCCACTGACAGCACAAAAACTCTCCAGGCTACGTATGTATGTATGTAGGTTCATCTGTTCCCTCATACCTCCTGAACTATAGAACTGGTCGTCCACTGGTTATAGGCTATATGATGTATCACTGAATCTAATGTAGCGCCCTCTAGCGGGTATAAAGTACTATGTTAAAAAATAAACTTGAGATAAATATGACGTGTTTGGTATAATTTGAAAGTGCTTAATTAGCACATTATAATATGTATAAATTATAGCCGTTGTTTGTTACAAAATAATATGAATAAAAAAAGAGTTTAAAACTAAAACCCGACTACTGAAAAGTCAAGCTATAAAAAGTATTAAACAAGAAAATATCAAGGATAGTATCGTATGCCACTTAGTTTAACAAAACATTCTAGGGAATTTTTTTTTGTTTAATATTTTTTAGATCATGATATTTAGAAGTCGGGGTTTAGTTTTAAATTTACTTTTTATTATTGTGCGCAAAGTGCACATGGATACCTACCCCCACCACCGGAGCCGGTGGGGGAGGTTATGTCGGACTTGAACCGACTAAAACGCAAGCCGACTGTGTGATCCGCAGCTTGCCGGAGGTCAATCTGCGGAATGAACTCCCTGCTGCTGTTTTCCTATGCGCCTACAATATGGGGTACTTCAAAAGGGGCATTAGAAGGATTCTTCAGGGACGACAGCGCGAGTATAACGCCCCTAGTGTTGTACACGTTTATAGGCCACGGTAACTATGACCTCCGCCCCCCATGAGGGCAGGCCTGGGAGTGATGGGTGGAGCCGCCGGTCACCTTGGTAGAAACAGGTTTCCGGGGACGAGGACCACAGAGTCCCCTCTGTGGTCCCCACACCCGAGGAATGCCAGATTGGGAGAGATGGCCCTGGGTCGCCCGGGGTTCGAGCGGTATGCCTATCAACTTAACCTTCCGCAACCAAAACGACCCATAGACGCCGTGCGTTTTAGTCGGTTCGGGTCCGACATAACCTCTCCCACCGCCTCTGGCGGGGGGGTATCGGTGGGGACTTTTCGTACCTACGTAAAAAAAAGTCACGGTAACCACCACCCATCAGGAGGGCCGTGTGCTTGTGAAATGACGTTTTTTTTTATGCCACCTGGCATATAAGCGCACGACCCACCTGATGGAAAGTGGTGACCTCACTCGCGCTGCCGACCCTGTAAGCACAGAGTTTCTGTGCCGTCAGTGTAGAGGACAATGCAGGACAAGCCTTTAGTCATCCCACTGACAGCACAAATTCTCCAGTGAGCTCTGGCTACCCTACTCACCGCTGGGAACACAACACGAAGTTATTATAACCGCGGTATTCTGTAGGGCGGAGGTACTTCCCCAGACGGACTGCTCAATTGGGCGGAAATACCGCCGTGTCCTACCGTACCTTGAGATTATCTGAGACATATCCCTGGCCCCCCGGCCGACCCGGACCATCTCTTCTGAGACGGCCTGCTAAGTAACTCTGTCTGTTACTTAGACATTATATACACAAAATAGGTGCAAGTATTGGTTAAGGCGTCGGCATTACGATCGGGAAGCCTCGGGTTCGAAGCCTGGCCATACACTACGGTAATTAATCCAAACCTAACATAAGCAATTTAACTGAACTGGAGGGGTCAACGAATCTGTCAATATTCTTTTTATAAAAAAAAAACAATTGAGCTGAAGTGTATCCAGCTTAACAAAATGCCATTAAACTAATTTGCAAACTATTCACGAAAAATTCACATAAGTACGTATCATTACTTTGTTTTTGTCACATGATCTTACGTACTATAGTTATTCTTAGAAATGAATAATGTTTTCAAACAATGGTAGGTACATTTACATACATACCTAAAATAATGAGGGGTTTGTTCATGTTGTTGTCTGTACGTCTTTTCTAACACTGAGCTAAACACCGACTGCTGTCCCAGGCTGCCACTGACTGCCACCATCATGCCGTCAGTGATAGGGATGACAAACTGTCGATAACCACGATATCGATAGTGGATCTTCTAAATCAGTTAAGATAGTGCGTTACTGATTCATATATTAGTCAGGATTTCAGAACAGAGTTCTACAAATAAACATTCTACAACCATTGTACACAACGCTATCTATACCCATGGTAAGCATAGCTTAACTAGCTCGTGTTATGGAATCTAGAATGTGGATAAGATTAGAACTCTTAGATACTTTTATTGTACACCCAGACCGATGCAAATATATATATTTGTGCATACAAATATATGCACTGAGCAGGAATCGAACCCGCGCCTCTTGTGTAGCAGTCGAACGATCTACCGCTGCGCCACAGAGGCCAAGAATGTACATTCATTTTTAAATTTTAATGCATCATTTTGGGCTGGTCGCCAAGCGCAGGTGGTGGCAGACGACCGCCTGTTACTTCTTCACCGCCACCGGTATTTGGTTGCTTGGGAGTCGGTTTGAGTCCGACATAACCACCCCCAATGACCAACGGGGGAGGTACTCATGGGATTTTACGCACGAAAACCTCAAGCTCAGATTGCAGAAAGATGTAAAGGCAATAACATACATACATACAACGCCTTTATACCCGGAGGGTTAGGCAGAATAAACACCCACATTTCACCAATCATTAAATTCGGACCCAAGTAATAAGAGTTGAGCCTATTACCGTCTTTCGGGCACTATTGTTGGCTCAAGCCATGCATCTGGGCTATATAATTCTCTCTGATGTTAAACAACTCTAAAGGCGTAAACTAGACCTTAGTATAATATTTACAGTTTGCTGGTAGTGGTTGACTGCTGATCCCATTAGGAAAACTGATATTATATGTAACTAACATAAGGTTCTAGTAAATGTGTTGTACTAAACCTATCATTACTGTCAGCTATCTTGATCTTAATGATGATCTGAATGATGACTCCAAAACTTCAGTATACGATTCGTTTTTGGTTTGCGCAAATATGATCATGTTTCCTAATTTCGTAAGAAACTCAAGTGGTTATCAATCCGCCTTCATCAGAATACTCATTACTCTCTCTTCTTTTTAATATTTTGTTCTAAATCACTCTATCTAAAAAAACGATTTCCATTTCTGTACGAGAATAATTCTAGACATTTAAGATCCACGGAACATTTAACCCTGGCAATTGTGACGCATTCTACAAGCTTCTGCGATAAGTTCTTGACAATGCAAGCTGCACGATTGTGGAACACGTTGCCTGTAAATATAAGACGAGCGCAGTCGCTGCCCACGTTTCAGAGATAAGACTGGTAAGGGAACACTACCCAAAGAGCATATAAGAGTAGCACTACCTAACGTTATAATTTTTTATGTTTGTTCACTCTTTGTTCTTTTTTTAATGTACTTCTAGTAACTGTATGTTATGTAATTAGTGTCTATTAGCATGCAGTATATTTATTTAATATATATTTAACATGAGTATGTATTATATGTAGCTATACATATAGTTTATATATACAGTATTTATTTTATGTATGTATTTATGTATCTGTATATGTAGGCGGGTATTTATTCCATTAAATAATAATATAAACTTATATTCTTCTTCACTTCTGTTTTCTAAATGCGATACTAGATAGAAATATTAAATAATTATAAGTTAGTGTACAGATTACTGGCAGTATAGTCCATACACTGGCTGTCTGGAAGAGATCGCAGCCCGCGATAAGACCACCCATTGTACAACTATCTAACATGCATGTATCCATCCTATGTTTAGTGTGCAATAAAGAGTATTTATCTTATCTTACTGTCATCAAGAACTATTGAAATAATCATCAATAATATTTGTACATTACTAACACGTACTATGGATACAATAGTAAACTAACTATGCAAAGGCATGAACTTATTTACTGTATTTTACTTTAGGAACAGCTGAGCTTGCTGATAGTTAACACATTGCTATGGATTAATCCCACTATCTTCCACCGACAGGCTCAGCTATTTAACCAGTCCACTGTTACATAGTTGCTATGAAACAAGTTTATTTTACTGCATTAAAGGTCTACGCATGCATTTCTAAATATTTTAGCTTCGACTTGTTGCTTTAAAATTACCTTAATAAGTTTTTTTATATTTTACTATCTACTTGAATAATTTCAGCTTTTTAAGGTACGGCTACAGTTAATTTTTAGCAACATAGTCATTAAATACGCAACAGAACATGTAGAGATTTACAGCTCTGTGGTTTTCACAACATTTTTTTTTAAGTTTAACACTTTAGAGAAAGAATAATTTCTATATGGTGTTTATTGTTAAAAATATTTGGCACCATAGAGAAAGCATTCTTTCTCTGAAGTGCCGAACATAATAATTTTTTTTTTCACTATTATATTAGAGATGTAAATCTCTACAATGTTTTGTTGTATGTTTGTTGCGAAAAATATGAGCTGTAACCGCACCTTTACAAAGCTGTACTATTTTTTTATACCACTAGGGTGGCAGACAAGCACACGATCCACCTGATGAAAAGTGGTTACTGTGCCCTATGGACGTGTGCAAATCAAAGCGAGTCACACTCGTGCTGCCAACCTTATTAACACAGAGTTTCTATGCTATCAGTGTAAAAGACAAAGTAGGACAAGCTTTTAGTCTTCCCAGTGACAGCACAAAAACTCTCCAGTGAGCTCTGGCTACCCTACTCACCGCCGGGAACACATCACGCGGTTATTATGGCCCCGGTATTCTGTAGGGCGAAGGTACTTCCCCCGTCGGACTGCTCTATTAACCGAAAATGCCGTCGTGTCCTACCTCCTCGTAAAACTATTGAGTGAAATCAATGTATCGATATTTTTACTAATGGCAGAATAATGATTGACATCACTAGCCAGACACTGAACTCTTATGTGAAGCTATCATTTTTATTTAGTAAACAAATCACAGAGTTTACGTGACTACAATAATAAAACCTTGGCAGGCAGGTACGTGCTCACATAATTATAACAATTCATTACAACTACTGGTAGTGCAAAAACACTGTCTATCTAGGTAATTCATCTAGTTAGGTACATTCCATAACGTGCTCCTAATATCATTAGGAGTTTAGAAGTGCAGGACAGCTGAAGGTCATGTCTATGTGACCTCCTCCACACACGGTTTATATTAGTTTTTACATGACGGTATTTCCGTCCAATTGAGCAGTCCGACTGGGGAAGTACCCTACAGAATACCGCGGCCATAATAGCCTCGTGTTGTTTTCCCGGCGGTGAGTAGGGTAGCCAGAGCTCACTGGGGAGTTTTTGTACTGTCAGTGGGGAGACCAAAAGCTTGTCCTGCTTTGTCTTTTACACTGAAGGCACAGAAACTCTTGTGCTTACAGGGTTGGCAGCGCGAGTGTGACTCCCTTGGTGTTGCACACGTCCATAGGCCACGGTAACCACTTTCCATCAGGTGGGCCGTGTGTTTGTCTGCCATCCAAGTGGTATAAAAAACCGACTACTTTGAGAGGGAAACTGCAGCAGGTGTGCCGGTTCTGATCTTTATGGAACGTGGGTATCTTAGTGATTAATTAGTTGGCCCTACGATCAAGAGGCCCCATGTTCGAATCCTTGTTGTGACACTATCGACGTGAAACCACTCCTAACAGATCTGTTGATCGTTAACTTGTTTCGTAAATAGTGATAAATAATAAATAAATATTATAATAAATGTACATAATATGCTAACTGACCGGTATTTGTTGACAAGAAGTAAAACAACACTCCCAATGGCGATGCGATGGCACAAAGTGCCTGCACTCAAACATTGCGGTATACTTACTGACGAGGTGTCGTATCTTGCTCTCCACGAGCCCGCTCCTCTTTAGCTGGTCGTCGGCGCTGGCCGAGGACGCTACCAGTATTTTTTTTTTATACCACTTAGTTGGCAGACAAGCACACGGCCCACCTGATGGAAATTAGTTACCGTGGCCTATGGACGTCTGTAACACCAGAGGAGTCACAGTCGCGCTGCCAACCCTGTAAGTACAGAGTTTCTGTGCCGTCAGTAGAAGACAAATCAGGATAAGCCTTTAGTCTTCCCACTGACAGCACAAATTCTCCAGTGAGCTCTGGCTACCCTACTCACCGCTGGGAACACAACACAAAGTTATTATAACCGCGGTATTCTGTAGGGCTGAGGTACTTCCCCAGTCGAACTGCTCAATCGGGCGGAAATACCGCCTCCTTACAGTATAATAAAGTGCTTGTACTGCGAGAAGAATTCTCGCGTTTGCAAAATTCTGTCATAAGTCAAAATGTTGTAGATTTGTTGTTATATAAAATAAATATTATACCCATGGTAAGCATAGATTGACTAGCTTGTGTTATGGAATCTAGAATGGGGATAAACTTACTTAGATACTATTTTCTTTTGTAAATATTTGCACATCGTACATTTGCACTGAGCAGGAAGCGAACCTGCGCCTTCTGCGTAGCAGTCGAATTTTCTACCGCTACACCACAGAGGCCGTCAAATCATATAAAATCAATTAAGGTGTGATTATGCTGCTCCATTCACGACTGGAGTCTGACTAGCAACACTAAGAAAAATAAAGTTTCCTGTGATTAAAATAATTCATGTAATTAAAGTTTTTATGAAATTGTTATTTATTACATTTTTAGTTTTTAATATAGCTTCGGTAGAAACCTGATTTTGATGTTTATTTACCTAGACGTGAGCGGCAAAATACTACTTTATCTATCTTTGGTTGGAAAAACAATCGTTTCTTCAATTCACAATCTATCAGAATTATTATAATAAACAAAATAAATTAATTATACACCTATCCTTTTTTTTGTTGGTTGGCCATATTCCACTCCACTGGGAACTGATCAAACCCATCTCTTCCTGTGGGTGTCGCCTAACAGTAAACATGACAGAGAGACCTCTTGACGGCAATAGGCTCGTCTGCTACCTGAAGAGCTTTTATGCTGTCAGTGAAAAGAACAAAGTGCAGCTTTGTCTTCTACTCTGACGGCACAGAAACTATCTGTGCTTACAAGTCCGGTAGCGCGAGTGTGACTCCCCTGGTATTGCATATGTCGACAGGACACGGTAACCACTTTCCATCAGGTGTGCCATGTGCTTGTCTCTCACCTAAGTGATATAAAAAATATCCTGGCACTGAAATAGATGAGGCTCTGGCTCAGGCTCACATATCAGGAATTGGGAAATCATACGACATTAGTTCTCGTAAAAGTCGAGATACAACATTCAAATTATATAGAGGAGAACCCATTAGAACGCTCTTCGAAAATCCTAGACACCAATCAAAAACAATATATGGACCCTAGGTTTCTTAGTGCAAAGATCCAAGACCCTAGTTCCTTTAGACGTGATTGGGAAATTGCTAAGAGGATAATGAAAATGACAGATATTGTCATCGAGCGGAAAGAACCCGAGAGGTCTGACGTAATCAGCAGTCGACGACACTTCCGCCACATCACACAGTTCGTCGTATAAGAAATGATAAAACTACAGGCAGATTGTGTAGTTAATCTGTTCCCAAGGTATATGTAAAATACTAGCTGACCCACCCCAGCTTCGCCCGGGGTATATTTTGAAGCTTCATATCCCTTTGAGCCCGTATGTTTTAGTCTTCAAAATATGTATGATAAATTGTCGGCTTTGTTAACATTTATTATCAATGCTCCGCTCCCTTAAGTAGTAGCGTGATTGTATATAGCCTAAAACCTTCCTCGATAAATGGACTACCCAACACTGAAAGAATCATTCAAATCGGACCAGTAGTTCCAGAGATTAGCGCGTTCAAACAAATAAACAAACAAACTCTGCAGCTTTATAATATTAGTATAGATTTAGTTGTTTTGTGTAGGTGTCCCGACGTTTCAAAAACTCGAAAAGTTGGTTTTGTTCAAATAATGACTTCACACAAGATTAATCTCTCGCCTATTACTAGTGATGTGAAACGATACTCTAAAAATAATGTGAATATCGAATTATCGATATAAATATCTCAATAATAGGTACTATAGGCTCCATTCCATTCCAATAGGTACTATAAATATAAAGGGGTAGGCAGAGATCACGCCTACCCCTATGGGAAACAAACGTGATTTTATGTATGTATTTAAATAGTAACTATTATTGTTATAAATAAATAATAATTAGGTACATTGCTATAAGGACATGTCGTCGAAATAAGACTTTTTATCTGCGTTGGCGTATCTTAACGCCAACTTGACTTCACCTCGCTTGATGGTAAGCGAACGGTAAAGTCTCAGGAAAGAGGGTTAGGTACAGACATTAAGTAATGTTATAATGGTGGCACTCAGCTTGTCAGCCTCATCAGATGCTTTTTCACGCCCCGCTTAAAGGACCTGGGTTTGTTCATATGGGCATGCACATCAGGTAGCATGAAACCGAATTAACATAGTTAGTTGACCACTATTAAAGGCTAATGGTGAAGTTTTTTTTAAAGGGAGAAGTCAGTGGAAAAATCTTTCCTCAATCTAGTTTCTCACGCAGTATACGACCCTTTGGGAATCCGGCAGGAATCGGGTTATGGGGACCCCACGCCACTGTAATGTTAATACTTAACAACGAGTACTTAATTAACCGATATGAAAATAAATACAACATACAACTCGGTTATAAAGAAAATCATTAATCGTAATAAAGGTAGATCCTTCTCCCTACTGATATCGCGCCCATGACCCACAGAGACCCACTCTGTGGGTATAAAAGTGTTTACTCTTTGTTTATATGCTAGTTCATAATCACTCCTTTATCCCTAGAGGTTTAGGCAGATGTGAATTAACACTCACATTTCCCCAATTACTTAATTCGGTCCCACATAGTAGTGGATGAGCCTATTGCCGTCTTTCGAGCACTATTATTGATTCAAGCCTCTGTGGCTGAGTTTGGGCTTGTATATATCGGCTTGTATATACTGCGGAGTGTATATATGTCTGATGTTAAACAGCTGTATCCCTTAGTCGCCTTGTACGACACCGCATGGGAAGAGATGGGGGTGGTCTAAATTTCTACTCTGCCGGGAACCACGCGGCTAATAAATGCTATATCAGGCTATCATTTATCCAGATTCGGTCACCCATTTTAGGCAGCAACACTTTTCCTAATTTGAAAATTAGCTGTGCTATCGACAGTATTATTATCGATGGTTGCACATCCCTAATTTTGAGTGGATGATGGCAAGGTAATATATGGCAGTCTACCACAGCAGTCGGTGTTCTGCTCAGTGTTAAAGAAGACGTACGGACAACAAAATGAACAAAATCCTTATTCTTTTAGGTATGTATCTAGGTACCTACTATTGTTTGAAAACAGTATTTATTTTATTTCTAAGAAACACGATAAGAATAACATGATAACAGATCATTAAAAATATCTCAATTATTTAGGTAATCTGTGTTACTATAAGAAAAACAAGGTAGTGATATCTTACCTACCTACTCTATTTATTGTTTTTCTTCTAAAACTTTATCAATGAGATGAGTCCCAAATAAACTACTACCTACTAATATTATAAATGCGAATGTGACTTTGTCTGTTTGTTACGCTTTCATGCCTAAACTACTGAACCAATTTTGATAAAGGTGCATAGATGGATACGTCCATAGGCCACATTAGACTATGTTTGGTCATGATAACCGATATCCACGTGTGTGGGCATACAACAAAAAAAGATGAGACAGAATGAATGAAAGACAGAAGTAAACCCTTATGATGAAAGTTCATTTGATGATCTTTCAGGTTTTTTCAATGATACTTCAGATTTCATGGGCATTTTGAGATGAGGTGTCCTAGCGATGTTTCACGGTAACCTAGTTGTATGGGTAATCGACTGCTGAGACGAGGTCTCGGGTTCGATCCCAGGTTTTACCATGGCACACACCAATGACTTTTCGATGCTTTTCGAAGTTATGTGTGTATTTATCGCAGGTTAATAAGTCCTGCCCGGTTAATGGCAGTAGGCTCGGCACCTATTACATTGGGACCTAAACATAAACTGGCGAAATGTGGGTGCTAGCACCTCTGCTTACCCCTTCAGGGATATAGGCGTGAGTTTATGTTATGTCCTAGCGACGGGTATTTTTTTCTATATAGGAATCCGAATCTAGTTTGCACCAAGCGACCCATTGGGAAGACAACAACAAACGGGTTTTAAGGACCCCTCGCCATAGCGTCCTAACAAGATCTTTGGGTTCTATCCTCTCGTGCAGACTGACAACAGCTGTGCCAATTCTTTAAGCATAGGACCGACCTTGAAGATTGTTATTGGTTGATCTCCAGTGACGTCATCCTTTTCAGCCAATGACAACCTCTATCAAGGTCGATTCCGTCAGAGTAGAATTAGGGCCACCCCATCTCTTCCCACGCGGTGTCGTACAAGGCGACTAAGGGATAGGGCTATATATACAGCCCAGACTCAGCCTCAGATGCATGGCTCGAGTCAACAATAGTGCCCGGAATATGGCAATAAGCTCACCCACTATTACGTGGGACCGAATACAATTATTGGTGAAATGTGGGTGTTAATTCACATCTGCCTAACCCTCCAGGGATAAAGGCGTGATTATATGTATGTATGTAAGCTTTGCTTAGCTTAGAGAATTGCACAGCAGTACAGGGTCGAGTGCCATCAAGCAAACACGCTCGTCGTGACTTTTATTTGTGCAGATGTTGGCATTGAGCAACAAAAAAGTCCATAACTATTCACCTCACGGATGTATACATTATACATTCATCTTTAAATATACCCACTTAAGATATCTATTTATACCGCTATTAATCGTTTTATTCATTTGCGGGTAAATAGTTTTTTGCACAAGCCGGAATTACCAGTATCATCTTTTCGGGGCGAGAGCGACGAAGGATCGCAAGCCAAGCTGGGCAGCTTGACTTGCGAACATTGGCATACGAAGGCTACTTGGGCGTCGAAGGTCGATGAATGACCTCCGCCCCCCATGAGCGCAGGCCTGGGGGTGACGGGTGCAGCCGCCTGTCACCCTGGCAGAAGCAGGCCACGGCGGCGGCGCGCCTCGCGCGCCTCCTCATATCCAGGGATGAGTTGGGGACTCTGTGGTCCCCACACCCAATGAGAGTGCCAGATCGAGAGAGATGGCCCTGGTTCGGCCGGGGTGTGAGAGATATGTCTGTTAACTTTAGTAAATATTTGTGCGCTAGTACACCACTGGCAAAACATGCATGCTCATTTTTGTAAACCTTTTATAACATTTATGTACACCATGTTTTATGCAAATAAAATTTGAATTTGAATTTGAATTAACCTCACCTTCGGCAACCAAAAACGACCTACAGGCAGCGTGTGTTTTGGTCGGTTCGAGTCCGACATAACCTCTTCCACCGGCTCCAGTGCGTATCCGTGGGGATCTTACGACTCCTTGATCCTACGACCACGTACTGACTGAAGGTGTGCGTTTTAGTCGGTTCGAGTCCGAGTCAGCCACCTCCGTGCATTTCAACGACCATCTACTTACATTACAAATGCGTTTGAAACTCATTGTAAATTACTTTGGGGTCATGGGGTCCGAGCGCTCGCAATCTCATAGAAGACTGGCCTCTTCTTAGGTCAGAGAATAAGCATTGCCATACAACGTGGCAATGCTGCCAGTCTTCTGGGATCGCTACCATAAGAGGCATGCATTCGATGCAGAGGAATTCCACGACGCATTTTAATTATTTTTAGCTATAAGTTGTCTTATAGTTCTTTTTGTTATATTGTGTCTAATTTATGAATGTTTGTTGTAAATAATTAGAATAATGCGCCTCACTTGTATTTTTAATATTCTTAACAGCTTTATCGTACGTGTGCGTCGGCACGGCAGATGAGGTGGACTATGATGACTGGCTTCCCAACTACACCAGGACCTCCCTGGGAGACAGTATCGACGTGTCTACGTTGAAAGTTCTTAAGGTCTAGTTATTACTTAATTTTTTTATTTATTTTATTTTTCAACTTTATGCACAGTTTATTGTACAAAGGCGGACTTAATGCCAAAGGCATTATCTGACAGTCTACCTTAGAGTGATGCAGAGATGCGTTGAGGTAGGTGCAGGCAAAAAATTAACCATAACTTTACTATGTATAGTTTAAAATAAACGCAGGCACGGCCCCTATCAGTGCTCCTAGCACGAAAAACTATCGTAACACACACATACACAGGTTCACAGTAGGCAGGCGGCCATTCGCTATGCTCCGTTCTCTCGTTACGTTTATGATAGTTTTTCGTGCTAGGGGCACCGTATTGATAATTAGTAATTTGTACGTGTTTGACCACTCATCTCTGTATCAAGCCGGATTAGGATCGCGAGCCAAACTGCCCGCGTACTGAGGCAACTCGAGCGTCTGAGGTCTATGAATGATCTCAATACATCACCGCGTTACGCGCCTCCCCGTTTCCGGGGACGAGTTGGGAACTCTGTGGTTCCTACTGGCCCGGTCAACCCAGGGCCAGATCTAAAGAGATGGCCCTGGGTCGGCCAGGCATCCTCCCCTTCGGCAACCAAAACGACCCACAGGCGCCATGCGTTTTAGTCGGTTCGAGTACGACATAACCTCTCCTACCGGCTCCGTGGGGATTTTTCGCACGTAAAAATAACGCTGGATTTCCATGGTACGACGTTTAACGGACGCATTTACTATAGTCCTAACATGTCTGCAGTATCACGGACGAGCCTCTCGAAATTGCAGATCGTGCAAAATGGGCATTAGTAGTGTTCAGTGATGTGTTAGTTCCTTTTCTATTTATGGAAATTATTTATTCACATTATAATGTACAATAATTAGGTATAATCGGTTCGGTACGATCGTGATCAAACACGTTTTCAACCGATTACTCAAACTCACTCATTCGTCGAAACTCGTCAAGCAGTATAATTAAACTGAGTTAATTTTTCTTTATAATAACGACTCCATAAAATACAGAAATTATTGACATTCAAGATTTTTTGGGGAGGAATTTTTCGAAGCCTAAAATTGCAGTCTCTCTCTTTTTCTCTATTGCATTTTTGTATATATTGTATAGTTAGCATAGTTTTATATAAATTTGTAAGTAATTGTATATTATAATAGCATATTTTAAGGACTCACTCGTATTTTTGTCGTAGGGGTTTATGCTCCTGTAGACTCCGGTGCGAATACGTCCCAGGAAGTACAAGAAGAAAGAGAACAGTTTTGGGAGAGTTTAAGAGATGTATTAAGAGAATGTAAGGATAATGAAAGAATAATAATGCTAGGTGATTTTAATGGATGGGTAGGACTGAAACGAGATGGATTTGAAAGGGTTCTTGGCAAGTACGGAGATGAAAGAGTGAACGAAAATGGTAAAGGTTTGCTTGAAGTATGTTGGGAATGGAACCTTTGTGTGTCAAACACGATGTTTCGACACAAAAGGATTCATATGTATACAAGAGAAGCGAAGAATGTCAGTAAAAGTATGATTGATTTTGTAATAGTGGATGAAAGATTGAGAAAAAATATTCTAGACGCTAGGGTATATCGCGGTGTGGGTATCCATACAGACCACATTTTGGTTATGTGCCGTATAAGTGATCTCTTTAAAGGATGGAGACGTAGAAAGCGTGAGCCCAAAAGTGTTCTAGAAAGAATAAAAGTAGAAAATTTGCAAGAAGATAAAGTGAGAGAGGAGTATGGAAGCAAATTGACTGAAAGGTTTCATGATCTTGATAGTATTTGTGAGATTGAGGAGTTATGGAAGGTATTCAAAGATGAGATTGTGAGTGTGGCTTCCCAAGTATGTGGTATAAGTAAAAGAAGTAAAGTGCAAAAGGTGAAGCATGCATGGTGGGATAAAGAAGTGCAAAAGTTGGTATGTGAGAAAAAGAAAGCGTGGCTTGACTGGCTCTCAGTCAGAGCTAATGAGAGAATGCAGCAAGCTACAATTGAGAATGTGGATGAAGCGAAAGATAAATATAGAAGACTGAAAGGGATAGTGAAAGGAGTGATTGCTAGAAAGAAAAAGGAACAAAAAGACGTGTTTGATGAAAGGTTATCTGAGGATTTCCAGACGAACATTAAGTTCTTTTGGAAGTCCATTCGTTTAGCCAGAGGAGAAACACAGAGCTCCGAGCTGAACGCTATTAGAGACCAGAATGGAAGTATTGTAAAAGGTGAGAAATGTGTGTTAAAAAGATGGCAGGACTATTTTGAAAGCTTGTTTGAAAGAGAGGATGGTGTACATGTACTAACCTCGGTGATGGATGACTATGTTGATGCTGATGAAAGTGGTATTAGTATGAATGAAGTTGTGAGTGCATTAAAAAGTATGAAAGCTGGTAAAGCAGCGGGATATGATAAGGTGACAGTCGAGATGCTGAAGGCTGGACAGGGCCTTGTAGCAAATCAGTTGTGCCGCCTTTTTGACATATGTTGGGTTAGCGGTCGTGTACCAAGTGATTGGTGTAAGGCCGTTATAGTTCCACTTTACAAAGGAAAGGGCTCGCATCAAGACTGCAAAAACTACAGGGGCATTAGCCTACTCAGCGTCGTCGGCAAACTGTATGCGAAAGTGTTGATTGAGAGAGTTATGAAAGAAACCGATGAGAAAATATGGGATGCACAAGCGGGTTTTAGAAAGGGAATGGGATGTACGGATCAGGTCTTTTCATTGCGAAGCATAGCCGAGAAATTTTTGGCCAAGAGTCAAAAGGTCTATTGCGCATTTGTGGATTTGGAAAAGGCCTATGACAAAGTGTTGAGGAATGAACTTTGGTCGGTACTGTCTATGTATGGGGTGAGCAGCAACCTTATTCGAGGTGTGAAGTCTCTCTATGAGGACTCCAGAGCTTGCGTGAGGATACATGGGTCATACACTGAATGGTTTAGTATCCAAAAGGGGGTTAGACAGGGATGTGTAGCGTCACCATGGCTGTTTAACTTATTCATGGACAGTTGTTTGCAAGATTTGAAAGATAAAGAATGTGGTTTAAGAATGAAGAATTTACTCGTCAAATGTCTTCTTTATGCTGATGATCAGGATTTACTGGCGTCATCGGCAGATGAGTTGCAGGAGATGGTAACAACTATGCATGAAGCTTTTGAGAGGAAAGGAATGAAAGTGAATGTTAGTAAGACAAAAGTTATGGTTTTTGAAAGAGATGAATGCGTGACAGAGTGTAGGATTTGTATAGATGGAGAAAAAGTGGAACAAGTGAATGAGTTCATATATTTGGGAACATTGTTTACGAGAGATGGAAAGCATGAAGAAGATGTTGAAAGGAGAGTGATGGCTGGAAATAGAGTGAATGGGGCACTACATAACTTTATGCGCAGCCGGAAAGTGTCCGAAAAGGCACGACTGGCTGTACATGGAGGAGTATTGGTGCCGACTCTTATGTATGGTAGTGAAAGTTGGGTGTGGCAGAAAAAGCATCAGAGTAGAGTGAATGCAGTAGAAATGCGTGCGTTGCGAAGTATGTGTGGCTTGACCTTGAAAGATAGAGTGAGAAATAGCGTGATAAGAGAACGATGTGGAGTGATAGAAGATGTAGTGATGAGAATTGAGAGAGGAATGTTGAGATGGTTTGGTCATGTTGAGAGAATGAATGAAAAAAGACTAACAAAACAGGTGTATGAGGCGAGTGTGGATGGTAACGTCGGAAGGGGAAGACCTAGGCGCACATACCTGGACCAAATCGGGGAAGTTTTAGAAAAGGGGCAGGTCAGGAGTACTCTAAACCGACGAGCATGCATGAAGAATGTAATGAGAGTGAATGAAGCGAGAGTAGTATGTCAGGATCGTAGCAAATGGAGATCCGTGATCTCTGCCTACCCCTATGGGAGACAGGCGTGATTTTATGTATGTATGTATGTATGTATTTTAAGGTTGTCAAGATTATTAATTTATTTATGATAACAATATTTTATTAGATACCTGTTTATCTAATTGCAGGCGGCCTATGAAGTGGCAGAAGACAAGAATATAGTGTCATCTCCTTTAGGTCTCATGACGCTTCTCGCATTGTACAACGTGGGTACCGGTCCAGAGACTAGGTCTGAACTCACCAGTTTCTTAGGAGGAACAGATTTTATGAAGGTTTGTATGCCTTATTACTATTTTCAATCTATTAATTTATTTAGGTTAGTGGAAGTTTGAGAGTAGCACCAATCACGGAAAAGCTAAGAGCAAATCGTTTGTCCTGGTTCAGACATGCAATGCGTAGGGATGAAAGTAATATCGTAAGGAAGTCACTAATTATGAAAGTGGATGGCTACAAGGGGAGAGGGATACCTAAAATGAGGTGGATGGACTGTGAGAATGATAATATGGTTAAGAAGGGAGTGATTTTTTTTAAAATTCGCGGTTCAGCCTGAACACGTCTGTAAAGAGGCCCCTCTGCGCAGCCTTCTCCAGCACTGATTGTAGACCGTCGACTTGTTAGGCAGCACCACTACCATACGGAAGCCTTTTTCTTTGTATGGCACTTCGATTAGTTGTTGAATTAGGTAACCATAAATTAATGGGTTAACTATTTTTTTATACCACTTTGGTGGCACACAAGCACACGGCCCACCTGATAGAAAGTGGTTACTGTGGCCTATGGACGTTTGTAACACCAGAGGATATACACTCGCGTTACCAACCCTGTAAGTACAGAGTTTCTGTGCCGTCAGTGTAGAAGACAGTGTAGAAGAATGTTGAGATGACTGCAACTAGAGATGAATGGAAAAAGAACACATGTTGCACCGACCCCAAATAAACTTGGGATAAGGGCAGGAGGATGATGAATCTATTAATTTATTTAGGGCACTAAGTAACACTTTCACATTTAAAGCCAGATTCGCAAGGCGATGTACGAAAGACATCTTGCCAAAATTGATTCGATGTCGAAGTTTGAAGAACTATCGTGAATAGATTCAGCCCCTTATCCTTATTGTAAGTGTAGCGGTGCCCTGTAAAGGACCACTGGACTATTGTTAATAGACATCGATCAGTATTAATTAGTACGTACTATTAGTTAAAAGGACATTACTTTTCCAGACTTTCGATTCCTACAAAGAATTAATTGTGAAGTACTCCGAGATGAATCCTGACCACCTCGCGGTAGCGGATAAGATCATCATATCTAACCAGCTCACGTGGAACGAGACCTTCGCCGCAGCAGCCCGCGCCTACCGCTGCGAGTTCGACACCCTGGACTTCACTAAGCCTGACGAAGCTGCTGCTGCAATCAACAGATGGGTAGGTGTTGATCAATCTAAAGGACGATTAGTACTTGTCTCGCATGTGTTGTTTGTACCTATGAAGATGCTCAATCTACTTAATTCACAATGCGATTGGATACTCTAATTTACCTTGCTGAAAATCATGACCAGTCATACCCGCATAGACAATAGTTATGCATAATAGTATTAGTTTGCAATGAGCTTTCATTTTATATTTCGTTGATTCGTATATTCATTTTATAGGCAATTGCCACTCAATTTGGTTGCTTTGCCTATATCCAACAGTTGACTGCGATGGGCTAATGGAATTCAATTGATTTGATTGGTTGCTTTTCAACTGCCATGGTCAGGGAAATAAAATGAATAGTAAAGAGTAGTTTAGTAGAGAATTATGCAAAATTTCTAAAATGTATAAAGCATTTTATTTACGATATAATTGTGTATCATCAATAATCATCATTTGATCCAACGATTATACCATCATCAACTCCTTGACAGGCTGCTGAGAAGACGAAGGGCCACATCACAGAACCAATCACCAAAGGCACGTTGACTCCCGATGTAGTTGCTGCACTGTTTAACGTGATATATTTTAACGTAAGTATCATATTATCCCAATTTTTTTTTTTTTTTTTTTTTTTTTTAATAGGACACGTCAATTGGACTTCGCCTTGCCTGATGGTAAGCTGAAGGCGAAGTCCCAGAAAAGAGGGTCACCATTACTTACACATACCGTGTGACAATGGTGACACTCAGCTTGACGGCCTCATCATATGCTTTTTCACGCCCCGCTTAAAGGACCCGGGACTGTAGGAAGAAGGAAACACGTGAGCTGGTAATGAATTCCAGGCCTTAATGGTGCGACAGAGGAAAGAGTCTCCGAACCGCTTGGTTCTTGATCGGATGTTTTGCACCGTGTGCGGATGACATCTAAGACCTGCACGCGTTGTCCTGTGTAGGAAAGGGGAGGGTGGGACTAATACCTCACCGATCCTGGAAACCAGTGTAAGTAGCTGTTGATTAACGGATGTGGTTTTGGTACAAGCTTTCCTTCAGCTATAGTTACCTAATTGTACTTTACCTTGTAGGAGAGATCCCAGGATCTCCTTGGAGCCCGTGCTCCAAAGTCTACAATTTGGGTGTAAACGGTATTGATGCCTGAATGAAGAATAAGTAATCTACTAATTTGCTCTCTCTGATATCCTGTATTAGGTATCTTTCTGTATGACTTTTCATATAAAGTTATAATTTTATTTATGAGTCTAAAGTTAATCTCCGTTTTTACCATCAGGGTCACTGGCATGTTCCGTTCAAAGCAGAAGAAACTAAAGACGAAGACTTCCACGTGAGCCGCACCGAAAAGGTTCAGAAGCCGATGATGCATTTGCTGCAATCCTTGTACTACACTGAAAGTGAGGAACTCGGGGCTAAGGTAACAATATAACCACGAAATGCCATACGATTTTATGACAGTCCTATTAATATAACATATAATATACCTACAGAATGACCCACTTAACGAACAGATCAAATTAGTTACCATATATAAATTGAAAAGCTACTTTCTATCATCACACAGCTCTCCAGACGCAGGGAATTCATCCCCATACATTACGACTGGAAACGGTGCGCACTGTGCGGTATGGAAGGAACTTTCAGCACACGCACTCTCAACCTTTGGAATTAACTCCCTGCTGTAATTTTTTCAAGCGACTACCATATGGGGTACTTGAAGAAGGGAATTAGAAGTTTTCTATTGGGTCGGCAGTGAGAGTGTAACGCCTCTTGTGTTGTACATGTCCATAAGCCACGGAAACCACTTTTCACTGTCTGCCAATTATAGTATAATTGAGAAATTTGCTTTTTAAACTATCAGACAGATATATACAGCCCAGGCTTAGTCTCAGATGCGATGCTCGAGTCAACTATAGTGTCCGATATACGGCAATAGGCTCACCACCTATTACGTGGGACTGAATACAGTTATTGGTGAAATGTGGGTGTTAATTCACCTCTGCCTAACACTCCGGGGATAAAGGCGTGATTTTATGTATGTATGTATGTATGTAAGATCCTACTAATTAATTAATGTTTTTACAGATGATTGAACTTCCGTACAAGGAGAAAGGTTTCCGCATGGTGGTGGTTCTTCCCAACGAAATAGACGGTCTGCCGTCAGTGCTGGACAAGGCAGCGCAGAAGGGGCTTCTGTCGGACGTGTTCAAACTGAGCCCGGCCGGTCGTGACGTAGACCTCGCGATACCAAAGTTTGAAATAAGAACCAAATTGGACTTCAATAGAATTTTACCAAAGGTAACGAAGCGGAGGTCCATTTTATATCTATATCTACTAATATTATAAAGCTGCAGAGTTTGTTTGTTTGAACGCGCTAATCTCTGGAACTACTGGTCCGATTTGAATGATTCTTTCAGTGTTGGGTAGTTCATTTATCGAGGAAGGTTTAGGCTATATATCATCACGCTACTACTTAAGGGAGCGGAGCATTGATAATAAATGTTAACAAATCCGGCAATTTTTCATACATATATCAAAAACATACGGGCTCAAAGTGATATGAAGCTTCAAAATATACCTCGGGCGAAGCTGGGGTGGGTCAGCTAGTGAGTTATAAAATCTATCACGTTATCAAACTAAGTCATAATAAACTATACCTTATACAGACGTAATTAAAGTTTATCCTCAGTAAGGGTTGGCTTTCAGTCTAACTGGGACGCGGCTGAACTTCGATATTATCCATGAAGCAACTACCACTGACCTTCACAACTCATCAGCAATATCGAAATATCTGTAGTTAGACCTGTTGTCGGACTTTTTAGTGCTCCAACTACCTACTACAACCGCTGCCGTAGATGTTCATATGACAACTGGGATTGAAGGCTTAACGTGCTCATACATGAAGTATTCATACGTAAAATTAAAGAGCGAGACTTGAATGCACTATCACTACGCCACCACAGACGTAATTATTTTGCCGTTCATTCTACTCGTGTAAGCAGTTTGGTGAAGATAGATGTTCATATGACAACTGGGATTGACGGCTTAGCGTGCACTCAGAGATACGGTAATATCCAAACCAATGCAGATAGAAGTATTCACACATAAAATTAAAGAGCGGGACTTGAATGCACTATCACTACGCTACCACAGCTGTAATTATTTTGCCGTTCATTCTACTCGTCGGTTGGTGTAAGCAGTTTGGTGAAGATAGATGTTCATATGACAACTGGGATTGACGGCTTAACAACACGGTAATATCCAAACCAATGCAGATAGAAGTATTCACACATAAAACTAAAGACCGGGACTTGAATGCACAATCACTACGCCACAGACGTAATTATTTTGCCGTTCATTCTAGGTTGGTGTAAGCAAACTGTTTGGTGAAGGTGCACCAGGTATTGTGAACAGTGTTCCAGTTGTTGTATCGAAGGCATTCCAAGAAGCTTTCATCAAAGTAGACGAAGAAGGCGCCACGGCAGGGGCTTTTACTGGTATGTTCCTTTCTGCTTGTTTCTATTCGTTTCTCTATGCCGGTATTTTAAAGTCGTTTTGGAGCGAAATATTTTGGACATTATTTCCATAGTAAAAATCTCAATTTTTTTTTTATAGTACCTATACAATAAATATTCCGTTCCCTTACATTACAAAAAAATTGTATTTTCATACTTTTTTTTTATACCACTTAGTTGGCAGACGAGCACACGGCCCACCTGATGGAAAGTGATTACCGTGGCCTATGGACGTGTGCAACATCGAGGGAGTCATACTCGCGCTGTCAACCCTGTAAGCACAAGAGTTTCTGTGCCTTCAGTGTAAAAGACAAAGCAGGACAATCCTTTTTTCTTCCCACTAACAGTAAAAAAATGAGCTCTGGCTACCCTACTCACCGTTGGGAACACAACACGAGGTTATTATGACCGCGGTATTCTGTAGGGCAGAGATACTTCCCTAGTTGGACTGCTCAATTGGACAGATTACCACCGTGTCCTACTTCCTTCCAGATGATTTTGTTATCGAAACTATGCCCAAAATCTTTCGCTCCGAAACGAGTATAAAAAATTTGGCGGTATATTTGTTGCTACGACTAAAATAAGAAGAATACAGAAGAATATTACTTCTATCTGAGATTCGTTGACGATGATTGGTGATTGTGGTAAATATTTGACAGTACAGAAAATCGTAGTTATATTTTTTTTTCACAGGTCTGATTCTGGTGGCTACGTCATCCATCTCAGAACCGCCACCACCTATGAAGTTCACAGTTGACCATCCGTTCTTGTACGCGATTCTTCACCAAGACAAGATTCTGTTCGCGGGCACTTACTCAGCTTAGAACTTCGATTTGAGGAAATTAAGTTTAAGAACTAGTTACTGGATGGAGTATTGCAATTGGAAATATATTAATAGGTTGATATTCTGCTTTTGTTTTATTACATGACAACATTAAAGACTAACGCAGAGATGATGATGAACATTAAAGAACTGAAACAATATGACAAGCGGTGACAAGTATCTATGTTATTATGACTATCAGTTAACATCCCTTAGACGTAATGTCTAGATATTTTGTCGACTATCTTGATGATGAATTATTTTCGTAATTATTCTCAGTTTAAGCTGCCTTTTCACGGCCCGCGATTGCACGGTCGTATATGCGCCAGCGCTGTCTACGTACCGTAGAATGGAGCTCGTCTGTAATAGACACATTTGTCATGGTCATGCGTCTGAGTCCGCATCCATGAAAACTTATTTATACTGTGGTGGCAGACAAGTGCACGGCGCACCTGATGGAAAGTGGTTGCCGTGGCCTATGGACGTGTGTAACACCAGAGAAGCCACACTCGCGCTGCCGACCATGTAAGCACAGAGTTTCTGTGCCGTCAGTGTAGAGGATAAAGCAGAACAAGCCTTTAATCATCCCACTGACAGCACAAATTCTCCAGTGATCTCTGGCTACCCTACTCACCGCTGGAAACACAACACGAAGTTATTGTAACCGTGGTACTCTGTAGGGTGGAGGTACTTCCCCAATCGGACTGCTCAATTGGGAGGAAATACCGCCGTGTCCTACCTCCTAGAGTGCTCACACCGTGGAAAGCCGGTGTTACATTACATATAATTCACCTACATCACTAGTAGGTACATATCTATACATTCAAAATTAACTATTCTTGACCTGAGCAGCACGAAATAATTCTAATGAAGACTTGTATCTGAATTCTAAAATTACACGAAAGAGTCTATTTAAATTTCATTTTACTTCTTGAATATTTTTTTTTATATATAGAACACGTCAATTAGACTTCGCCTTGCCTGATGGTAAACTGAAGGCAAAGTCTCAGAAAAGAGGGTCACCATTACTTACACATACCGTTTTTTTTACCTGCGCATAATCACCACGGATACCTCCCCACCGGAGCCGGTGGAGGAGGTTATGTCGG
Organism: Eilema griseolum; assembly: GCA_963662185.1. Classification (NCBI taxonomy): domain Eukaryota; kingdom Metazoa; phylum Arthropoda; class Insecta; order Lepidoptera; family Erebidae; genus Eilema; species Eilema griseolum. Next base: position 5,299,076 of record OY759248.1, on the reverse strand, counting down.
ACTCGAACCGACTAAAACGCACGCCGCCTGTGGGTCGTTTTGGTTGCCGAAGGTGAGGTTGACAGGCATATCCCTCGCACCCCGGCCGAACTTACACATACCGTGTGACAATGGTGACACTCAGCTTGACGGCCTCATCATATGCTTTTTCACGCCCCGCTTAAAGGACCCAGGACTGTAGGAAGAAGGAAACACGTGAGCTGGTAATGAATTCCAGGCCTTAATGGTGCGATAGAGGAAAGAGTAACCGAACCGCTGAGGTTCTGAGGTATACCTACTATAAATGTATTCAGATGAAAAATGTTAAAAAAAACAGACAAACTGAACAAACATGACCTATTGGCACAGATTAGATAGTAGCTAACTTAACCTGTATAAAAAAACTGAGACGAAGATGCCTTGGTTCTGATTCTGTCTGCCAGTGTGCCTGTGAGTCTCTGACTGGTACCAGTCAGGCAGTTCGCTCTGCTCTGTGAATGAAACAGTTTGACGACAAGATGACCAAACTACTCGCACTATTAGGTATGTGCTTTCCATAAGTATTTATTAAACAGATTGCAAATTAGAATTTTCATAGTTAAAACCTCGCAACGAGAGAATTTAATTTTTGGTGAATACATTATTATTTTATTAAAAAAATATTAAATTAACCTACCCCAATTGTAAAATTATAATATCTCCATTACATTGCGGCCTGTGATGGATCATGCTCTGCAGCGTACAAACGTAGGCCATCATTACGTACATAGTTAAGGCCAAACACGTTCAGATAAGTTGTTCAAACTGGCAGTTTCAAACTCTTTGATCACACTTGAGGTCGCGATACACGTTCAATTTTTGTTTATATTTCGTCTGTCCATTGTCTACATCCCGTGGTAAAAAGCTGAGGTGCAGTCCTAAAGGTACGGACTACAATTTTCGACACTATTGAACTTAAGATGGTGGTCCCTACCTTGACGGCTTTGATAGATGGTTTTCCACGCTCCGCTTGAAGAACCCGGGACTGTAAGAAGAGGGAAACACCTGCGCGGGCAGAGCATTCCAGCTCTTTATCTGGCAGAGGAAGGAGTCCTCAAACCGGTTGGTGCTATACGGTATAGATCCCACTGTGTGTGGGTCGCACCGCAGGCCAGCACGAGTTGTGCTGGACAGGAAGGGAGAGGGTGGGATCAGTTCAAATAGCTCCTCAGAACGCTCGCCGTGGTAGATGTGATAGAATACGGCCAGAGAGGCAACGTCTGAACTGAACGCTGCTGCAATCTGTCGAGAGCGTCAAGCAGGTATTATGCGGAACCATCCCAGAGATGAAACAGTAAATGGAAATGCGAGTCAGGACTCGGTCGAGCTCAGAGACAAGTTGCTGCCTATTTTTCGCAAACTGTCGTGACGTAGCACTGAGTACCAGCGTATGTAGCTCAATACGTGCCTACGCTACGACTCTTTGATGTGTTCCATAAAACGATAGCCAATATTGCCCCCCCCCCCCCCCCCCACACACACACGCACACACATCATACATTACTTGCCGTGGCCCATCATGTGCCATTGTGTACAGGACTCTTTAAAGAAAGGAAGAAAAATGTTTATTGTGATACACAGTATTACAGTATAAAAAAAACAGAACCCAAAAAGAGAAAAAAAAATAAAAAAACCAATTTATTTTTATATACTGTTGCTTATAATGTATGTTAATGCCTATTTATGTTCAAAGTTGCTAAATAACAATTGTTAATTATGTAAGTAGGTAATTTTGGTGGTTTTATTTTTATTTCTCATTAGGTATATATTAGTTTAATCTAAGGGGCCACTGGGGTCACTGATTTCAATAGTAAGGTTGTTATGAACTTGATATTAGGGTCGAAACGATAGTCACTATCGGCAACGATATAGTTACTATGAAAACACTAGAATTTTCCGTTAAAAATAATATCGGATTACCTACGTTAGATGGGTTATGGGACATCTCGCCCACACAAAAACTGATCTGCGGGCCAAATGTCAACTTTTAAAAATGTGTATGGGTATATTCGGCCGAATCAGTTTGGAAGATCGGGCCAGATGTCTCCGATTAAAAACTAAAGGGATATTTCGGCAAAATCGTATAATTTTTGATTAAATATCTGATACCTGTAAATCTTAGCATTAATTGTTATTAGATACATTGTTATTCACAATTCTTAGTACAAATATTAATAATGTAGTATTGTTTATGTATGTCTAGTTATAATCGTTTATTTATAAATTACATTGTTTTTCTATGCAGTGTCCCATGCTTATTTCTTGGTCTACTAATTCTTTTAAAATGATTGTTATCAGTGTTCCTTAATTTAGATTGGTGCTATTTAAGTCTACATGTAGGGTGTATAGTTGAGAGGTAGCGAAATACATTTAAAGATTCCATCAAAGAAAACTCAATCTACCCTCGAATGAAAAAAAAAAAAAAATTTAAGGTGGTGCATTAAAATAATATTTTGTTATCAGCATTTCGACATTGCGTGGTTATTTCTTAGCAATAAATGCAATACCATCCGACAGTAATATTATTTACCATTTAATTTCTTATTTTGTATCGACACAATTAATTCCTAAGTGGTTTTCCCTGGCAAATACACTATTCACCGCACCACACGGTAAGTCCGTTTAGTAATGTTTTCTAAATAAGGTTTTATTATATATATTGTTGATTTTATCCTATCATTATTTTGTTTATTCAAATAATAGATGGCGTGTGATCCATCAAGTAGCCAAGTTAATATATCTACGGATTTTGCGATTATTCCATCGCAAAGAGGAGGAGATTTTCTTTTAAGTAATGGATTTAGATACTCAAAAAGAAGAATGAACAAAAATGGGCACATAGTATGGCGGTGCGTCAAAAGAAACATATGCAAGGCATCCATAATAACGCATCAGCAAACTATAATAAAAAAAGAAAATCATTCCTGTACACCGAATGAAGTTGAAAATGAAGTTAAAGTTAGAGTACAAAGATGTATAGAACGGGCAGTGAAAGAGACAACGCCTATTCCGTCAATTTATGCCGAAGTAGTAGAAGGATTCAATAATGCAGGGTACGACTTAGTAAAACAAATGCCATCATTTGATACAATGAAAAAAGTTTTGTATAGGCGTCGTCATCAGGCATTACAGACTAAAACTCGTTTTTTAAGAATTCAAGATATTAAAGTTCCTTGTAAATTCCTAAATTTTCTTCTTGCTGACTATTGTGAAGATGGTTGCCGAATTTTGATCTTTGCTTCGCCAAAAGGGAAAAAAGTATTAAGCAAAAGTAAACATGTTTTTTTGGATGGAACTTTTAAATGTATTTCGCCACCATTTACTCAACTATACACCCTACATGTAGACTTAAATAGCACCAATGATAGCAATAGTATCCTACCCGCCGTGTATGCGTTCCTACCTAACAAGAAACAAAAAACTTACGAAATTTTGTTATCGCTTTTGAAAAGCCAGGTGCCGTCATTTAACCCAAACGTATTTACACTAGATTACGAGGCTAGCGCAATAGCTGCAATATCTAAAGTTTTTCCGGGTTCCAAAATACAAGGCTGTTCCTTTCATTTTAGTCGCTGTTTGTGGAGAAAGGCGGAAAAGCTTGATATTAAAAAAAGTGTAGATCCCACATTAAACGTTGTGAGGCGTTATGTCATCTTCCTGAAGAAATGGTAATGGACGGTTGGTTATACGTTAAGGGTGAGAGTGCAGAGAACGATAAAATTAACGATTTCAACACATATTTTGAAAACACATGGCTGGACAAGAAATCCCTATTATGTAATAAATGGTGTTTTTATAAAGTAGAACATAGAACCAATAATTGTGTCGAGTCCTGGAATGGGAGATTAAACAAAAAAATTTCAGCAAAACCAAATATGGCAACATTATTAGATAGGTTGCAAAAAGACTCGAATTATTATTTTGGGCTCTATAGAAAAAATGGATACATCAGTAAAAAAAAAGAAGTTACTAAAATAAGGAACACTCGGATAACAATAATAAACACCTCAACAAAGTCTAGGGAACAAGATGACCCCAATTATTTTTTTTCGTGTAAATCTTGTTTTGCAAATAACTGGCAGCAAATAAATAAAAATAGAATAAAGTAGATTACAGAGTTGTTCGAAACTTAAAAATAAATTTAAATAAGTAATGATTTTCGAATATGGAGGGAAAACTTTTAAAAGTGTTTGATTGTGCAGTTTCTCTGAGGCAAAATAAGAATTATTTTTTTTGATTGTAAATAACGTTTATTATCAATAATACGTCTTTTACGTATGGTTTGTGCATTTTTGTGACTGTAGTCATCATGTCACGTCGTCATTTAAGTCGCGAAGAGATGTTAAGGGCTGTTGGTATGCTGCAAGCTGGACGAACTCAACGCGACGTAGCGGATGCTGTCAACACCCAACCAAGCGTAATTTGCAGATTATGGGCACGCTACAGGTCTACAGGGGATGTTGCCGAACGTCACAGGGGACGAAATAGGGTTACTACCCCGCGACAAGATCGTTTCTTGCAAAATTCCGCAAGGCGGCAACCCACGATTACTGCTCGTCAGTTGGTCGCAGGCCTCCAGTCTCAGCATCAAGTGGTTATTAGCGATCAAACTGTCAGGAGAAGACTACACGAAGCCAATCTTCACGCTCGCAGACCGCTTACGGTTCCAGCTCTTCGACGTGGAAATCGAGGTCGTCGCTTATTGTGGGCTAACGCACATTTACAGTGGACCGACCATCGATGGGCACGGATTCTGTTTTCCGACGAATCTCGCTTCGGTTTTCATCCTGATTCGAGAAGAGTGCGTGTATGGCGAGTTCCTGGACGTCGGAGTCGTCTCCAGAATCCGCAAGAAGTTCATCCTTACCAAGGTGGAACAATCACGGTATGGGCTGGAATTCGCCTTGGTGGAAGGACCGACCTCGTTTGGATACGGGGCAATTTGAATGCAAACCAATACATTCAGGAGGTTAAACACCCCATGGTAATCCCTCATCGACAGCAGTTCGGTCAAGATTTTATGTTCATGCAAGATAATGCACGGTCACACACCGCGAGGGTAGTGGTCAATGCGTTAAGCGAGCATAATATGACGACGTTGGAATGGCCTGCTCAGTCTGCCGACCTCAATCCCATAGAGCATGCCTGGGATTTGCTTGGGAGAAGAGCTTTCAGTGATTCTTTGGAAAATCTGAACACTGAAGAACAACTTTTTTTACACCTTCGCAGTGTATGGAGCCATATTCCACAGACGATGATTGACAATCTCATACTAAGTATGCCACGCCGTTGTCGAGCTGTTGCTAATGCTTTAGGAGGTCCTACAGATTATTAAAAACGTTTAAAGTACGGTTAATTACTGTATTTCTTACTACCTCGTTATTTTTGTGCCTAATCATAGAAGGTTGTAATACTCAATATTGGCACTATTCAATACTTTCTTAAAAAAAAAAAATTTGGTATGAAAATGTTTTTAATAAAATTAAAATTAAAAACGGTATAAAAATACCCTTCTATTGATATAAAACACTCACTATTACAAGAAAGGGTTTTTAAATAAAAACTAGAAATGTCCTTGTTCCCTAGACTTTGTTGATGTGTGTATTAAAAGAATTAGTGGACCAAGAAATAAGCGTGGGACACTGCATAGAAAAACTATGTAATTTGTAAATAAATGATTATAACTAGAATCAAAAATTATACGATTTTGCCGAAATATCCCTTTAGTTTTTAATCGGAGACATCTGGCCCGATCTTCCAAACTGATTCGGCCGAATATACCCATACACATTTTTAAAAGTTGACATTTGGCCCGCAGATCAGTTTTTGTGTGGGCGAGATGTCCCATAACCCCGTTAGATGTACCGTAGCAAATGGAGAGATATCGTCTCTGCCTACCCTAATGGGAAAGATATGTGAAGGTGTATGGTACAAGGATTGGTTCTTAATTCTTAATTCTTTATTGCACACAAACAGTACAGAGGTCAAACACAAAATAAATATATAAGAAATATGTACAAAGGCGAGCTTAACTCAGTATGAGTTCTCTACCAGCAAACCTTTGAGTGGCAGAGAAGCAGTTAAAGTAATAAAGGGACGTGAAGTGTACATTAATTTTCAGATAAAAGAAGGGTACCTAAACAGGTACATATATATACACATAAACATACATACACAGCATACATATTACACCTACATACATACATACATACAAATATACATACATACATAAACACAATGCATACCTATAGACACATAAATATATTCAAACAACATTACTGTGATAGGAAATGTTCCCTTGTTCTTCTCATAAAGACGTCCAGGGTATTACTACCGCGAATGGTGTGAGGTAGTGCGTTCCAAAGACGCACAGCCTGCACCGTGAACGATCCATCGTAGCAGCAAGAAGTGTGTGCTGGTGTGCGAAGCAGAAGAGAGGAAGAAAGACGACAGAGTTTGCCCCTGGGTACAAGATACTCAAAGCGTTCCCGCAAATAAGTTGGAGCATTAGGATTATGAAGTATGGTATAGAGAAGAGTTAAGATGTGAAGGTTACGGCGCTGGCGAATAGGGAGCCAGTTCAGTCTTTTGCGATATTACGTGACATGGTCGTATTTGCGAAGGCCAAACACAAAGCGGATTCCTAAATTTTGCAGGCGCTCAAGTTTGTTCAGCAATTCCTCCGATGCATCTAGAGAGCAGACATCAGCGTAGTCTAAAACCGAGAGTAGAAGAGATTGTGCAAGAGTAATTTTAGTCTGAAGAGGTAGGAGTTTCTGGAGACACTTGAGGGATTGAAATGAACAGTATACCCTCCCGCTTACCTCCGCGATGTGAACATCCCAGGCAAGCATGGAGTCGATGAGCACGCCTAAATTTTTTGCACTTTTTGAGTAATCAATGACCACTGAATCAAACATTACTGGAGGAAGAGAATCATGATCCAAGAGGCGGAGCATGTGTCTACCACCGACAATAAGTGCTTGAGATTTTTTTGGGTTGACCAGCAGTCCAAAGGATTGGGCCCGAGTATGGATGTTGTCAAGATCATTGTTGATGGCAGCCACTGCCCGAGTCAGTTCATCAGCTTTAAAATGTCGATATATTTGCAAGTCATCTGCATAGAGGTGGTAATGCGAGGTTAGAACCCGAGTCACGGCGTTTATGAAAATAGAGAAAAGGAGAGGAGAAAGAATGCCACCCTGTGGAACGCCTGCTACCAAGTCGCAATAATCAGAGGAAGCGTCATTCACTCTAACAGACTGTGAGCGTCCTTGGAGATAGGATTTAAACCATGTAGTTGCAGAGGTAGAAACATTGATGGAGGATAGAATACCCAGGAGGATGTCAAAATCAACTGAGTTGAAGGCACTGCTGAAATCCAATAAGACCAAAACTGTCAGTTGTTTGTTCTCCATTGCCATTCTTATGTCATCAGTTACTTTAACTAATGTTGTTACAGTACTATGGCCACGGCGAAAGCCAGATTGGAAAGGACTTAGCAGACCATTAGAGGAGAGGTAATAGCTCAGTTGATCATGAACAACACTCTCGAGTACCTATAGATAGGTCTGTAATAGTATATACTTACGCTATGTTATTCCCGAGATATGTTCCGGTGAGCCGCAGATATGGGATCAGTATTACCGCGGACCGCGGACGACAGTTTAGTAAGTACTTTTTAAAAAGATACTACCTCGGTAGCCTAGTGGTATGGGCAATGGACTGCTGAGACGGGGTCTCGGGTTCGATCCCAGGTTTTACCATTAGAGAACTCACGGCTATATCCCCGAAGGGGTAGGCAGAGGTGCTAGCACACACATTTCGCCAGTTTATGTTTAGGTCCCAATGTAATAGGTGGCGAGCCTATTGCCATTAACCGGGCCCTTATAAACCTGCGATAAATACACACATAAATTCGAAAAGCATCCAAAAGTCATTGGCCATGGCAAAACCTGGGATCGAATCCGATACCTCGTCTCAGCAGTCAGCAGTCCATTACCCATACAATTAGGCTACCGCGGTTAATTACCTAACAAATATGCAAGTATTTTCACAATATTTCACATTTTAAACCTATTATTTAGTAAGATTACAATTACATAGTACTTATACTTAGTATTAGACCTACTTTAATTTTATTTTTATAGCTATATGCTGCACCGGCGCTGCAATGGCGGAGTTCGATTTCTGGCCGCCCAGCTATCAAAGGACATCACTTGGAGACAGTATCGACGTGTCTACGTTGAAAGTCCTTAAGGTAAGTCGATAGTGATGAATCTGTGGGGTGTAAGCAGTAGCGTTTGAAAGACTGCCATTCCAGAGGGCGTGGGAGCGACTCCTGCTTGGTTAAAGGAAGTGCAAGTACCTATCATAAAACTTTTGTAGGTATAACTTCTTCTTCTTCGTCTGAGCATTTCACGCGCTAACCGTGACATAATTTTTGTTCTAACCAGCCTAACTAGTACACTAACATATCTACTAGTCATTGGAGTGATGTTTTATTGAATTGCAGGCAACGTACGAGACAGCTGATGATAAGAACATAGTGACGTCACCGCTGGGCGTGATGATGGTGCTATCGTTGTACGGCCTTGGCGCCGGGTCGGAGGCTAAAGCTGAGATCAGCACATTTTTAGGAGAGGCTAACTATAAAAATGTAAGTGGCACCATTTCTAAGAAGCATGGTACCTTTCATGAAGCTGTTTTACAGATTGCAGCAACGTGTCCTACTGAATTCGAAAATATCCTCCTCGTCTGATATCATAGTAAGCTGAAGGCAAAGTCTCAGAAAAGAGGGTCTCGATTACATACATAACCCATGTTACACTGATGACACTCAGAGGATTGGAGCACTTTGCGAAGCCATCTCAAAGATGCGAGCAGTATTCCACGCGGAAGCGAATTTGTGTCTTATAGAGAATTATGGAGTTATGTCAGTAAGGGAGCAGTTATATCAGACTCGAACCGACTCGGAAGCCCGCCTTCTCAGACTTCTCTCACATCCCGGTTGATACAGGGCCACTGCCAGTTCTTGTTGAGAGGGATGGCGCGCATTGCGATTCAGAGATGGTTTTGAGCAATTTTTTTGGAAATTTTTTACTTAGTATTTTTAACGAATGAGTACTTACTCCCGGGTTAACCCGGGACCCAGGCCGCTTAGTATTGTACAAATAAATTGCCCTCTATTTCCAGGAATCAGATTCGATCAAATATCTGAGCGAGAGGTTCTCAGAGATGAACCCCAACTACCTGACAGTGGCTGACAAGGTCTCCGTGTCTAACAAGTCCACCGTGACCGACAGCTTCGCCGCAGCCGCCCGGGGCTACTCCATCGACATCGACTACCTCGACTTCAGCAAGCCTGCGGAAGCAGCGGCTACTATCAACAGATGGGTAGGTACCTTTTTAGGGTTCCGTACCTTAAAAGGAAATCCGGAACTCTTATACACTTCGTTGTCCATCTGACCTTCAAAACCTTTTTTTGTATTCTTTATTGTACGCTTACAGGACATATTATACAAATAAGTGAAATATTATGTACAAAGGCGAGCTTAACTCAAGTTTGAGTTCCAGCAAACCCGGGAGTGCACAGAGGAATTGCAATAAAATGAGAGGCAAAGTCTTGTGTACATTAATGTCAAGATTTACTCAGGAATGCGTTGAGGCATCGAGTTGAAATTCATACCAGATGTTTTCCGGTGTGACAATCGGTCCATAGAACGCCTTGTCATACAAGGGAAGGTGGAAGGCACTACTACTGACCAGAAAAAATCTGCTATTGAAGGTTCAGTTAACGAGTGCAGTAGAATGACCAATAACAGACGGCGGAGGCGAAACGACGTGAAGCGCATAAATTCTGCCCCTTAATCTCATCAGACAACGGTTAAGACCGCTCTGTCAAGAGCGTATCGGATAAGAAGAAGAATTAAGGCCTGTAACGTTTAGAAACTGTGCAAAATGATAGCCAGAGCTCACTAGAGAATTTGTGCTTTCAGTGGGATGACTACCGGCTTGTCCTGCTTTGTCCTCTACACTGACGGCACAGAGACTCTGTGCCTACAGGGTCGGAAGCGCGAATGTGGCTTCTCTGGTGTTACACACGTCTATAGGCCACGATAACCAATTTCCATCAGGTGGGCCGTGCGCTTGTCTGCCACCTAATTGGTATAAAAAAAATATTTAAACTTCTATGTCAACGCAATCAAAATATATTTCGGTCTATATAGCACAACGTCTTCCCTGAATCAATATCGTACGGAACCCTCGGTGCGCGAGTCCTACTCTCACTTGATCGTCAATTGGATGGTAAGAAGGTGAAGTCCAGATAACGACCACGATTACCTACACCTAAAATGATAGTCTCTATGATGACAGATGCTTTTTCACGCTCCCGTTGAAGAACCCGTAATCGTAATAAGAGATTTTCCAACACACTTGCTCATAGTGGCTTTAATTTCACCGCAATTAGGCACATAATGGCACATAATCAAACTGTGACATTTTCTTTGCTATAATTCACAAGTAAGTTATAGCTTTTTTTTTTAATTTCATTGGTTGATCCGCGATCCGCGATCCGTTGAACTACCATTTAATTGGATTTATTCAAATATTGTCATTATAGATCATTGAACAAATGAGCCGTTTATGTTATAACTTTATAAGTCATTGATTATATGATTCTTTGATAATGTAAAGTGTTGACATTATGAACCGTTTATGTTGTGCGCCAATGACATTGTAATTTTTTGAACTGATCTTTCTGTTGATTAAACGGTCTGTTGATTAAATGGTGCTGTCATTGTAACTGTTGATACTTTGCTTGTTGAAGTTAAGTACCCCACCCATCCGCGGTGCATAGGAAAACTAGTTAATAAATATTAACCTGTGTCCACTGCCGAAATTATAGTTAATTATTAATTGACTTGTGTAGGTACAAGTACTAGTTATAAATATATGAAATATTAAAAGCCTTTAACGTTATGGAAAGTTTACTACCTGAAAACTACAAGGGCAAATATCTATTTTAGTATTATTTTCTTCGCATGTGTGTTGAAAAACATCGTATCATACACGTGTGTATTGCTGTTGACCGTCTTCAGCTCTCTTAAGACACTCGCCTATTGGTTCGGGTCTCAATAGCGCCTCAGCGATAATCATCAACTTTAAACACTCTATATATCATTTATCTAGTCATGGCTTTCACGGGAGTGACTGCTGTCTGATCCCCAAGCCATGACAGGAAATACAACACCAGAACTTGATTCTATGAATATTTATTTAACTGAATGAAACGTTTTTCAACAGGCTGCTGAAAAAACGAAGGGCCACATCACAGAGCCAGTCAGCAAGGACACGTTTTCTGAAGACGCAGCCGTCGCACTGTTCAACGTCATTTACTTTAATGTAAGTCTCACCCTGCCGCGTGGTTTCCGGCAGATTAGAATTTTGACCACCCCATCTCTTCCCATGCGGTGTCGTACAAGGCGACTAAGGGATAAAGCTGTTCAACATCAGACAGATATACACAGTCCAGACTCAGCCAGAGATGCAAGGCTCGACGAAACAATAGTGCCCGGAAAACGGCAATAGGTTCACCCCCTATTACGTGGGACCGAATACAATGATGGTGAAATGTGGGTGTTAATTCAACTCTGCCTAACCCTCTGGGGATAAGGCCGTGATTATGTGTATGTATGTAAGTCTCATCCTTGACCATAACCGACTAAATCAGGTTAAGCAAAAAATTTCTATTGCCTGCTCATGGATCTTATTTCCGCGACATACAGAGACCTCTATAAGGAGTAAAAAATAGCCTATTTCTCATTCGCCGCGTGGTTCCCGGCAGAGTAGAATATGGGTCACCCCATCTCTTCTGCTGTTCAACATCAAACAGATATGTACAGCTCAGAGTCAGGCACAGATACAAGGTTCGAGTCAACAATAGTGCCCGGAAGACGGCAATAGGCTCCACCCCTATTACGTGGGGCCGAAAACAATAATTGGTGAAATGTATGTGTTAATTCACCTCTGCCTAACCCTTCGGGGATGAAGGCGTGATTGTACATATGTATGTATGTATTTCCTTTTCTAGACTACAAGGCATAAACTATCTGTACCAAGTTCTTTTATCCATATTCGTTCGTAAAACGTTTTTATGTTAAAGAGTAACATCCCTATATCCATGCACACTTCAAAATCTATTCATAACATAAACTCACGCCTATATCCCCGAAGGGGCAGGCAGGGGTGCTAGCACGCACATTTCGCCACGATGAGACAGAGAAGTTGATAACGGTGGTGAAATGAATATTTGTTAAGTAGTTTAGTAACTAAGATATATAAGTTTAGATTTAATTACCAATTCACTTTGTAAGTAACTTTTAGACACATGAATTATTTATTTGTTTATTTTAAATGTAAAAATTGCACTACAAGCCTGAAAAACAGGATTACCTAGTTCAGGCACAATCTATGTGGCACAGCTTAATAACTATAGTGTAAGATTGATTTGAAAAATGTTGTAAAGTTTATGTATAAAGTATGCATTAAGTATAAAAGATAGCAATAGATTATGAAACTATGTAACATATACTTTGGAATTAATGAAATAAATGATTATAAATTATTATGTTTAGGTCCCAATGTAATAGGTGACGAGCCTATTGCCATTAACCGGGCACTTATAAACCTGCGATAAATACACACATAACTTCGAAAAACATTGCAAAGTCATTGGTGTGTGCCATGGTAAAACCTGGGATCGAAGCTGAGACCTTGTCTCAGCAGTCCATTACCCATACGGCCCATACCACTAGGCTATTCGCGTTTATAATATTAAAGTGAAGTGCGATTTGTCTAAATTATATTTTATCACCAGGGCCACTGGCACGTTCCGTTCAAAGCAGAAGAAACAAAGGAGAAAGACTTCTACGTGAGCCGCAACGAAACGGTTAAGAAGCCGATGATGCATTTGTTCCAATCTTTGTACTACGTTGAAAGCGAAGAACTGGGAGCTGAGGTAACACCATTCATATCTGATATTATTTCCTCTGTGGGTAAGGGCCTTATCATACTATATGAGAGGCCGAGAGAAAAATTTTGCCGTTAAATTTCTTTTGGTTTTAACTTCCAAAATCCCGCCCTGACGACGTCTGTGGTTTGACATCAATATGTATTATTAATAAACAATTATTGATACTTATTCAACAGCTAATCGAACTGCCATACAAGGAAAATGGCTTCCGCATGGTAGTGGTGCTGCCAAAGGAAGTCGATGGACTTCAATCAGTGCTGGAGAAGGCTGCGCAGAGAGGCCTCCTCACAGACGTGTTCAGGTTTAACCAGGCCGGCCGCCTCGTGGAACTCGACATGCCCAAGTTTAATATACGCACGAAGATCAATTTCAATGAGATATTGCCGAAGGTATGATTTAATACTGTTACTTACAAGTGCCTACTATATAGGCTTCTTCAAGAAGGGTATTAGATTAGTTCCTACAGGGTCGGCAGCACGAGTGTGCCCTGGTGTTGTACATGCCTTCAGGCCTCGGTAATCACATTCCATCAGTTGGAACGTGTGCTTGTCTGTCAACACTATCGTATGATGTAATAATATAGAATGTGTTTTTTTTGCTAGGATTATTGGTTTTTCGTTTTCGTCAAATCGAGCTCGTTTGAGCATTTTTCACTATTCCTTATACTTTCGGTATTCGGTATAACCGCGGTAGCCTAGTGGTATGGTTAATGGACTGCTGAGACGAACTGCTCAATTTTGGACGGGAGATATCGTCATGTCCTACCTCCAATAAAGGTTTATAAGTGCTCGGTTAATGGCAATAGGCTCGCCACCTATTACATTGGGACCTAAACATAAACTGGCGAAATATGGGTGCTAGCACCTCTGCCTACCCCTTCGGGATATAGGCGTGAATTTATGTCATGTTATGTTACATATATATGGATTGTATGTTATCCATATTGATATGTTACCGATTTGCAGGTCGGTGTAAGCAAAATATTCAGCGAACCGGCAGCGGGCATCGTCCGTGAGGCCCCAGTGAGGGTCTCCAAGGTGTTCCAGGAGGCGTTCATCAAAGTGGACGAAATGGGTGCCACTGCGGGAGCGTTCACTGGTGAGTTATTGTGTATCTAATTAGGTAACATAAGAGAAATAAGAAAGTATTATTATTAATTTTATTACATACTTCCCAGATTTTATCCTATTAGCGATGTAGGTCATGGTAACCACTTCCCATTAGGTATGGCTTGTGTACTACTTATATTATATCATATCATGGTTAAAAATAAACTATAAAATGATGTAAGTTTTGATCATCATCATCATGTCACATAGACATAGTCCACTGCTGAACACAGGCCTCTCCCATAGATTTCCAGAATGACCGATCTAAAGCAGCCCGCATCCAATGCTTCGCGGCGACCTTCATGAGGTCGTCCTTCCACCTGGCCGTAGGGCGTCCTACGCTACGTTTGCCCGTACGCGGTCGCCATTCCAGAACGTTTTTGCTCCATCGGCCATCTGTTCTGCGCGCTATGTGTCCCGCCCATTGCCACTTCAACGAGCTAATCCGCTGGGCTACGTCGGTTACTTTTGTTCTCCTACGGATATCATCATTTCTGACGCGATCACGTAAGGAAATACCGAGCATAGCTCTCTCCATAGCTCGTTGAGCGACTTTGAGCTTTTTCAGGAGACCTATAGTGAGGGACTACGTTTCAGATCCGTAAGTCATCACTGGTAACACACATTGGTTAAAGACTTTCGTCTTCAGTTTTGCGAAGAAGTTTTGATAGTGTCTTTTTATATCAACAAATTTGATTCCTCGCATAGGTAGGTTTTTTAAAAATCCAATGATACTGTTTTCGTTTTCCTCAAGATTGGGATCTAAACTCCTTTAATTACTTGTCGCTATTTCGCATAAGTATGATGGTTCCTTAATATTTTTACAAAAAAGAAGAACACGCTGTAGCTATCATTGGAATATAACATCTTAATCGCGAATTATTCAATAATGTTATTAACATTTCTATCTATCCCTTTGGGGATTTACAGGCGTGAGTCTCAGAATACAGAAAAAACGTTTCTAATTTCAGTTTCCTCAAAACGGAGTAAACTTATAACAACCCGTCTTTTGCCTCGGGGTTAATGAGAACTTTTCTTACCTTAAGGTCGTATTTCATTTATAGGAGCTATAACTGAAACTGGTCACCTCTCTGTATAATACAGCTAATAATACAATAATAAAGTAATATTAATAAATTAAAGATCTCTTATCTAGTGTTGTAAAACTACCCCAAAAAGTTGGGAAACGCACCTTAGCTAGCAACATTACGAGAGCGAGAAGTTTCACAATAGAACGAGAGAGAGTATTGTTTTTAGACACAGTGCGGGATATGCAATTATTTTTAAACTATCGCGGTGTGAATTCGTAATTATACAACGGTCCGGGACTTATAATCATGGGCGATTAAATCATGGAAAAGTTCCATGAAGGTCAGATGGCAGTCGCTTCACGGAAAATATCGAAATTCAGCCAAATTAGCAGTGAAGGTGAAAGTTTCGGATGCGTCTAGGATGCAAAAATCCGTTAAAAATGGTTTTATTCATGATAAAAGGCAAGACACGGCGATATTTCCGCCCAATTGAGCAGTCCGACCGGAGAAGTACCTCCACCCTACAGAATACCGCGGTTATAATAACTTAGTATTGTGTTCCCAGCGGTGAGTAGGGTAGCCAGAACTCACTGGAGAATTTGTGCTGTCAGTGGGATGACAAAGGCTTGTCCTGCTTTGTCATCTACACTGACGGCACAGAGACTCTGTGCTTACAGGGTCGGCAGCGCGAGTGTGGCTTCTCTGATGTTACACACGTCCATAGGCCACGGTTACCATTTTCCATCAGGAGGGCCGTGCGCTTGTCTGCCACCTAAGTGGTATAATAAAAAAAAAATGTATTTACCTATACCACATAGCTATAACAAAATATTGATGTTTATGTAATATTTTACAGGTCTGGTCGCCGTTCCGATTTCTGCGTTATATAGACCGCCTCCACTTCTAAAGTTCACGGTGGACCACCCCTTCTTATACGCCATCCTTCACGAGGACAAGATCCTTTTCGCGGGCACCTACTCAACATAAGGATGGGCGAAATTTCTTCATAGTTTTTAAAAGTCTGACTCTCTCTGACTTATTTTTGAATAATTACAATATATGAGTAATAATAAATCATAATAAAATTATAAATTTGTTTTATTTCGCTTGGTTCTCGGCAAGTTGATTAAAATTTGGTACAGTCGCCATCAGTAACAGCTGATAGGATTCCAAGTTACTGATCACCCTTGCTCAAAACTTTGCATAAAATAGTAAATAATATAATTAGCCTAGGTATAGTTATTTCACGCACACTTACGCTGTGGAATGACCTCCCTGCTGCGGTTTTCCCAAGCACCTACAATATGGGGTTCTTCAAGGCATCTGAAGGTTTCTTCGTGGTCGGCAGCGCGAGTGTAACAGGTGTTGCGTACCATTAATATATGTCATTATTAAAGTCCAACTACAACAGAATCAGTACAATGGGTGGCCTTATCGCTTTAACCGATCTCTGCCAGGCAACCTTTGGATGGTGATTAAAGTTGTAGGAATGAGTGGTAGTTGTTTGGCGTACTTTTACAATATAAGTATATTTATACCTAAAACACACAATAAAATACGTGTATAATATATATATCAACTTGATATAGTAAACTTGGTATATAAGAGCATTTTCACAGTGACAAATAGTGTTCCCCTACCATAGTTTTGAATTTATTTAAATTCTGAGCTTTTCGTATGTCTACTGATAGCTTATTCCATAGACGGATCATCGTAACTGTGAAGGAATTTTTGTAAAATGTTGTTTTAAGCGACGACATCCTTAGCCTTAACATTTCTGACGACCTTAGATGTCTATTATGAGTATCACGTAGGAACTCAAAACGTCCCTTAAGATAAGAAGGAGTTGTAAGTTTGAATAATATGTTCTACAATCTACAGCAAAGAAATGATGTGAGTATTCCGGCGAAGTCGAATGGGTAGCCACTTAAGCTTTGTTCGAAACTGCGAAACATGATCATACTTGCGTAAAAAACCAAATATAAATCTTATACAGACATTTTGGAGGCACTGAAGTTTATCTAGTTGACTTTCAGTTAAATCAAGATAACTGAAGTCCGCATCATCAAGAAAAGAGAGTAACAATGTGTTTACAAGCGAAATTTTTCTTAAAATAATACCAAACTTAGATATATACAATAATACGAAAATTAGAATACTTCCTGTATTGTAACTTTCGTAGTGATCCTTTTGACGTAAACATCCTACGGCTCACCTCGTGGAGTCGCGGGTCCCAGGAAAGATAGGAATCTATATATATGCCGAGGTTCCTGACTTTATCAGCAATAGGGACTACTGTGCCATCAACAACCGGCGGAAACTGCGAAGGAGCTGTCTACAATGGCCATCTGGGTCTTCGCGGTTTAATTTACCCTACCAGAATGAATTTGCAAATGAATTTCAAAAAGAAGTTATATATTTTTTAACATTCCACTTTGGCCCACCAAAGGGGTCGCTTGGGCAAAACAGAAGCACCCGGGAAAACTGGTAGGAATAGGAAGACGTTTGGTAGGATATTGAAAATAATTAAGCAACAAAACGTTTATACATATTTGCATGTATTCTGTGTTTTACACTACGGAGATATAAAAATGTACAAAATATGAATTTTGACGTTCGCGTGTGTGTGTGAAAAGATTATGGAAACACTTTCAAAAGCAAAATCTTTTGGCAGTATTTATTTAAGGAAAAAAATAATTAAAAATTGCTATCCATAAAAAGTAATTATTCTTTCACCAACACATTATTCCCATAACTACATTAAAAAAAATATCGCCCAGTTATTAATTAATAATTTTACTTCTAAATATTCTGAGGTACCTACATAAAAGTATCTATTTGGACGAAAAATGTTACAAACAACAGATAAACCGAACAAACATGACCTATTGGCACAGATTAGATAATAGTTAATTTAACCTGTGGTGTTAAAAAATAAAGACGTGTATACCTTGGTTCTGGTTCTGTCTGTCAGTGTGTCTGTGAGTCTCTGACTGGTACCAGTCAGGCAGTGTGCTCTGAATGAAACAGTTTGACGACAAGATGACCAAACTACTCTCACTATTAGGTATGTGCTTTCTATATATTTATTAATATATTAAATAGATCACTATTTAGAATTTTCATTGCTAAAACCTTGCAATGACAGATGTTCATGCTTTGGTGAAAGCATTTTACTATAAAATCAAAAAATATTTACCTACCCCCAATTATAAAATTATAATGCCTCCAGTACACAGCGGCTTGTGATGGATCATGCTCTGCAGCGTACAAACGTAGGTCATCATACGTATACCTAAATCACGAAACAAACGAGGCCCTGACGCGCGGATTGTTTAGTAATTATTTATACATAGGTACATACATACATATAATCACGCCTTTACCCCTGGAGGGTTAGGCAGAGGTGAATTAACACCCACATTTCACCAATAATTGTATTCGGTCCCACGTAATAAGGGTAAGCCTATTGCCGTATTCCGGGCACTATTGTTGACTAGACCCATGCATCTGAGGCTGAGTCTGGGCTGCATATATCTGTCTGATGTTAAACAGCCCTATCCCTTAGTCGCCTTGTACGACACCGCATGAGAAGAGATAGGGTGGCCCTAATTCTACTCTGCCGGAAACTACGCGGCATATAATTATTTATGCTTGTAGAATTTGCGAAAAGACACCCAACAAATGTGTACTACGCGTATATCTTCAAACCCTTTGATCACTCATTAAATGTGTTCAAATTTTGCCACATACACACACACACACATTCATGCAAATTTGATCAAACTGTCGTGGCGTAGCATTGAGTTGAGCTACACTGGCCCTTGATTCTACTAAAGTAAAACCACTGTCATACCATGGACACTGCAAAAAAATCCATTATATTTTAGACTATAAGACAATGTTGTTAAGGTCCAAAATTAAAATGCTTTTTGCATGGAGAATGGAAAAGTATAATGAAGTTCTTTTTATTTAATTTAGGACTTTAATGGTACAGAAATAAAGTCTAGAATTTAATGTCATTATTTGCAGTGTCTGGTATGGCAGTGGTTTAGCTTTAGTACAATCGAGGGTCTGGTACGTAACTCTCTGATGCGCTACGATCCTTTGGTGTGTTCTAAAAATTGTAAAGTGTGCGCGACACACACACACACATACACGCACACACACACACATCATACATTCATTGATTCTCGAACACTATGGTGATGGCTTGCCGTGGCCCATCATGACATTGTGTACAGGACACTTTAATGCCTATTTATGTTCGAAATTGCTCAATAGCAGCTGTGAATCAGAAAAGTATCCGGATGATGGCAATAGGTTCGTATTCCATTACGTAGAGATCGTTAACATCTTTGTTAATTATGTAAGTAGGTAATTTTTGTTGTTTTATTTTTATTTCTGATAACCTACCTACCTACATATTGGTTTAATCTAAAGGGTCACTGAGGTAACTGATTTCAAGTGTAAGTTCGTTATGAACTTGATATTGGGTCGAAACGATAATTATTATCGGCAACAATATAGTGAATATCAAAACACTTGAATTTTCTGTTGAAAAATAATATCGAATTACCTACATTTTTTTTTTTTTACGTGCGCAAAATCCCCACGGATACCTCCCCACCGGAGCCGGTGGAGGAGGTTATGTCGGACTCGAACCGACTAAAACGCACGCCGCCTGTGGGTCGCTTTGGTTGCCGAAGGTGAGGTTGACAGGCATATCCCTCGCACCCCGGCCGACCCAGGGCCATCTCTCACGATCTGGCCCTCTGAATTACCTACATTAGATATACCGTAGCAAATGGAGAGATATCGTCTCTGCTTACCCTAGGTATGGGAAGATATGGTACAAATACAGATCATAGTCTGTAATAGCATATACTTAGACTATGTTATTCCCGAGATATGTTCCGGTGAGCCGCAGCTATCATCATCAGTATCATGGTACCGTCTGTACCATGGTGAGTGTTCTGATGAGCTCTTCCAATTAGTCCCACCCTCCCCTTTCCTACACAGGACAACACGTGCAGGTCTTAGATGTCACCCGCACACGGTGCAGAACATCCGATCAAGAACCAAGCGATTCGGTGACTCTTTCCTCTGTCGCACCATTAAGGCCTGGAATTCATGACCAGCTCACGTGTTTCCTTCTTCCTACAGTCCCGGGTCCTTTATGCGAGGCGTGAAAAAGCATATGATAAGGCCGTCAAGCTGAGTGTCACCATTGTCACATGGTATGTGTAAGTAATGGTGACCCTCTTTCCTGAGACTTTGCCTTCAGGTTACAATCAGACAAGGCAAAGTCTAATCGACGTGTTCTATATATAAAAAAATTAAAAAGTATTCCCGCGGACGAGAGTTAATGGGTATTATGAAATGCTAAATAGGTGGGGCTAAATTTAGTCCCAGGAATATTTATTTATTTTGACCTATTCTAGAGATAAGTAGCTTATTGACATGTTACAAACAATAAATACTTATACCTACCTACCAAAAAATCATCTATGTGCTGCAGCCAGAATTGATCAAGTATCTACTTACATAACAAATATTCAAGTATTTTCACAAACTCTCACATTTTAAACCTAATATTTCGTAAGATTACAATAACATAGCGACTTAACGACATACCTACTTTATTTTTTTTATAGCTATATGCTGCGCCGGCGCTGCAATGGCGGATTTCGATCTATGGCCACCCAGCTATCAAAGGACATCACTTGGAGACAGTATCGACGTGTCTACGTTGAAAGTCCTTAAGGTAAGTCGATAGTGATGAATCTGTGGGGTGTAAGCAGTAGCGTTTGAAAGACTGCCATGCCAGAGGGCGCGGGATCGACTTCTGCTCGTTTCAGGAAGAGAAAGTACCTATTATCAAACTCTTGTACAACATTTTTTTCTTCTTAGTCTGAGCACTTCACGCCCTAACCGTGACATAATTTTTGTCATAAACTCCTTTTTTTTTACGTGGGAAAAATCTCCACGGATACCCCCCGCCGGAGCCGGAGGAAGAGGTTATTTTGGACTCAAGAGTAGTTTTTTTTTATATAGGACACACCAACTGATGGTAAGCTAAAGGCAAAGTCTCAGGAAAGAGGGTCACCATTACAGACACTAAGTGTTACAATGGTGGCACTCAGCTTGGCGGCCTCATCAGATGCTTTTTCACGCCCTGTTTGAAGGCCCCTGGACTGTAGGAAGAAGGAAACACGTGTTTTTGTTTTCCGAAGGTGAGGTTGACAGGCATATCCTCTCGATCTGGCCCTCCTAGGGCATTCTACGCAGCCTAACTAGTGCACTAACATATCTACTAATCATTGGAGTGATGTTTTATTGACTTGCAGGCAACATACGAGAAAGCTGCTGATAAGAACATAGTGACGTCACCGCTGGGCGTGATGATGATGCTATCACTGTACGGCCTTGGCGCCGGGTCGGAGGCTAAAGCTGAGATCGGTACATTTTTAGGAGAGGCTAACAACAAAAATGTAAGTAGAAATAATGGTTACCGGTAGAGTAAAATTTGAATCTTCCCATGAGACCATCTCTTCCCATCCGGTGTCGTACAAGGCGACTAAGGGATAGGGCTGTTAAACATCAGACATATATATATATATATATATACAGCTCAGACTCGGGCAAAGCACGAGGCAACAATTGTGCTCGAATAACAGCAATAGGATCTGTACAGTCTCACGACTGTACATGTATTACTGACGCTGCGGCTCAGGCCGAATCGGCAGCAACCCGCGTCATCATTTATTTCCTAACCATACTATTTATTTACAACAAGGTAATGACACTTAAGAGACTATTAGTAGGTACAACCTTTACCTAGTACACATACTTAATCTCAGGGAAAGATTTTCCACACATTTACTACTGTTACCTTAACGATACAATATACGTATTAACGTTGCATTTCGGCTATCTTTCCTTTGTCTCGAAACTTCCACTACAGCACACTCCACAACAGGAGACAACGTACAGAGATAATACAGGATCACCCCCTATTACATCGAACCGAATACAATGATGGTGAAATTTGGGTGTTAATTCACCTCTGCCTCTGCCGGAGGGTTCTGGGGATAAAGGTTTGATTATATGTATGTATGGTGTACCACCATACCATTATGCATCAATAACTGAGTGATATATGAGTGATAATTACCGCGGTAGTCTAGTGGTATGGGTAATGGACTGTTGAGACGAGGTCTCGGGTTCGATCCCAGGTTTTATCATGACACACACCAATGATTTTTCGATGCTTTTCGAAGTTATGTGTGTATATATCGCAGGTTTATAAGTGCCCGGTAAATGGCAATAGGCTCGCCACCTATTACATTGGGACCTAAACATAAACTGGCGAAATGTGGGTGCTAGCACCTCTGCCTACACCATCAGGGATATAGGCGTGAGTTTATGTTGTTTATGTTATGTATTTTATACTGTCCTGAGTTCGAATATTTTCAACTTTTTCGTTGTGCAGTTATTTCAATGAGGGGCAGTTACATATGTCGAACTCGAACCGGCTAAAACCGCACGCAGTCCCTTTAGATGCCGGGGTGCAAAGTTGCTCATAAAGCACTTCCCTCGCATCCCAGTTGACTTAGGGTCACTTCCCGTTTTAAGATGGTCCCAAGGGTGTAGCAAACATGGTGTCCTTATCTCACTTGGGGGGGTTGCGCGCATTGTGCTTCAGATATGGTTCTTAGCTATTTTCTTATGTACTTATTTTTTATTATTAATTTCGCATCAGATTTAAAGGATTTTTTACGAATGTAGGTATTCCCGGGTTAAGCCGGAACCCTGGCCGCTTAGTATTGTACAAATAAATTGCCCTTTATTCCCAGGAATCTGATTCGATCAAATCTCTGAGCGTGAGCTTCTCGGAGATGAACCCCGACTACCTGACAGTGGCTGACAAGGTCTCCGTGTCTAACAAGTTCACCCTGAAGGAGAGCTTCGCCTCAGCTGCCCGGGGCTACCGCGTCGAGTTCGACAGCCTCGACTTCAGCAAGCCTGCGGAAGCAGCGGCTATCATCAACAGATGGGTAGGTATTCTTCTTTAATGTAATTTTGAAGCAATAAGCAGGTACCTATCTAAAGGTATGTTCGCAAGTTCAAGTTTCATATCAAGGAATCATCGGCATCATCGACCTCTTTTCTGAGACGTTGTCGTTTCTGTTGATGTCTCTTACCATCAGGCGAGGTGAAGTCTAATTGGCGTGTCAATGAAAAAATGTTGAATTTTCCGATCAATATTTATAGATACCTGCTTGTTTTTCTATACAATACATTTAGAACCTGGGATCTTCTCTCCTGAATCATTTTTTGACTTATCTTGGCTTTAACGGGAACGATCGCCGTCTGACCTCCGAACCACGAGAGAGTAGCCTACGCCAAAGCCACAAACTTCAATTTAATCAATAGGTGTACCTCTTACAGATGAGGTTGCTTCGGACCTCGAAGTATTCATTATGGTAAACTTAGGTATTTATAAATATTTTCGACGTTTTTCGACAGGCTGCTGAAAAGACGAAGGGCCACATCACAGAGCCAGTCAGCAAGGACACGTTGAGTGAAGACGTAGCCGTCGCTCTCTTTAACGTCATATACTTCAATGTAAGTATCACGCTTGACCGTAACTGACCATGTCCGCTAAAGCAATTATGTTAAAACTAACTGTAACCTGCAATTCCGTATAATTCTGTTCCCATTCCCGCGACACAGAGAAACCTATGCACGGGGTAAAAAATTGTATATTTTTTTTTCTAGTCCATATTTATTTAGATATGTCAGAATTTAAAACATCAATGGATAGACCACGCCGTATATGGCAGAATGTGAGGAAACAAAGCATTTTGTAATATCCTTTGTACCACATTCTAGCAAATAAACTATTTGAATTGAATTGAATTTATCCCCAGAGTGTTGGGCAGAGGTGAATTAACACCCACATTTTTCCAATCATTGAATTCGGTTACACGTAATAGGGGGTGAACGTATTGCCCCATTCTGGACACTATTGTTGACTCGAGCCATGTATCTGAGGCGGAGTTTGGGCTGTATAAATCTGTCTAATGTTAAACAGCCCTATTCCTTAGTCGCCTTGTACAACACTGCATGGGAATAGATGGGGTGGTCCAAATTCTACTCTGCCGCAGCTCCGAATTCACCCCAGCCTCGAATGCAATCATGAAAATACGTATCTATAATGATGATGGTGGAGAAAAATCTATACGTCCATATTAACATTTACGTTTTGATAATATCAGAGTAAAGTGTGATTTACCTAAATTACCTATATTTTATGACCAGGGTCACTGGCACGTTCCGTTCAAGACGGAAGAAACAAAGGAGAAAGACTTCCACGTGAGCCGCAGCGAAAAGGTTAAGAAGCCGATGATGCATCTGCTGCAATCTCTGTACTACGCTGAAAGCGAAGAACTGGGAGCGAAGGTAACACCTTTGATATCTAACTCTGTTTGATTTATAGCTAACACTTGAATACACGCAAGATATGAGATAGATATTCACCAGCACAGCGTCTTTTTTTTACGTGCCCAAAATCCCCACGGATACCTCCCCACCGGAGCCGGTGGAAGAGGTTATAAATGTCGGACTCGAACCGACTAACACGCACGCCGCCTGTGGGTCGTTTTGGTTGCCGAAGGTGAGGTTGACAGGCATATCCCTCGCACCCCGGCCGACCCAGGGCCATCTCTCACGATCTGGCCCTCTTCTCGGGTGTGGGGACTGCAGAGTCCCCAATACCAGCACAGCGTAAAACTAGCGTGTTAAAAAATATTACTTGAATTTCGATCAATATATATTTCGGAATTCATCGGTATATGAATAAATTATTTGTTTGTATAAATAACAATATACAATAATTAAAGAAATAGACGACTTTGAAAAAGGAGGTTATATTTACCAGACTACGGGAAAGCAAAAGGAGGGTTATGTTTTGCCAGGCTATGTATGTATGTATGTAGGTTGATCCTCATAGCTCCTCAAGCACGTATTAGAACTGGACAAATGAGGTATCGTTAGAAGCGTCTTAGTCGTCCGCTGGTTATGGGCTATATAACGTGTCACTGAATCTATTGTGGCGCCCTCTAGCAGTCATAAAGTACTGTGTTAAAAATAAAATTGAGATAAATATGTAGTGTTTGGTATCAACTGAAAGGGCTTAATTAGCACATTTCAAATATTTATAAATTATACCTATTGCTTGCCCCAAAATAATATAAATAAAAAACTAAAACCCGACAACTCAAAAAATCACTAAATCTAACAAAACATTCTAGGGAAAAGTGGCATACGACCACGGCTACCCTTGATATTTTCTTGTTTAATATTTTTTAGAGCGTGACTTTTTCAGTAGTCGGGTTTTAGTTTTAAACTTAATTTTATTCAAAGTACAAGTTTCAACCGAAAGCTGTTTATTTGGATGGCTTTTGTGCCTTCTCTTTCAGTCGAAATCCCAGTCTAACTACACCCATGGTGAGACATTAATTCCATTAGTTAGAGCAGTTAACCCATTCATTTATGGTTACTTATTCAACAGCTAATCGAACTGCCATACAAAGAAAAAGGCTTCCGCATGGTAGTGGTGCTGCCTAACGAAGTCGACGGTCTACAATCAGTGCTGGAGAAGGCTGCGCAGAGGGGCCTCCTCACAGACGTGTTCAGACTGAACCAGGCCGGCCGCGACGTGGAACTCGACATGCCCAAGTTTAATATACGGACGAAGATCAATTTCAACGAGATATTGCCGAAGGTATGATTTAATACTGTTACTTCCAAATGCCTACTATATGGGCTTCTTCAAGAAAGGTATTAGACTAGTTCCTATAGGGTCGGCAGCACGAGTGTGCATTGGCATTGCACACATATCTATGGCCACGGTAACGACATTCCATCAGGTTGGGCGTGTGCTTAATTTACTCAAGCAATGCAATTATTGATGGTCAGTGTTTATTTTTTAACTTTTGCGGGTAAGCTACCGTGTGACCCCATAAGTCCGAGAGAAAAGTCTGCACCAGAACGACGTTGGCTTAAGCACCGATGATATCTTACCTAATTATATAAATCTTAGGATGCAGGAAGCCGGTTAGAATTGTGTTTTCGCCACTTTAATACTATCTACACAAATATGTATTATACCATACAGTTATGTTACCGGTTTGTAGGTCGGTGTAAGCAAAATATTCAGCGAACCGGCAGCGGGCATCGTCCGTGAGGCACCAGTGAGGGTCTCCAAGGTGTTCCAGGAGGCGTTCATCAAAGTGGACGAAGAAGGCGCCACTGCGGGAGCGTTCACTGGTGAGTTATTGTGTATCTAAATATGGCTATTGTCGAAGTTTTTATTAAATTCAAAAACTACCTCATTTAACTATTAATTAATTAAAAATATTCAGATAAAATATATGCAATTATTTATAAATATATACAAAACTATGCTAACTATACAATATATACAAAAATTGAATAAAAATGGGGAAGAGACTGCAATTTTAGGCCTTCGTGGCCCTGACCCTGTAGTTATAATTATTTAGGTAGAAATAAATAAATATTCTACAACATTCTACACAACGCTATTTAGACACATGGTAAGCATAGTGTGTTATGGATTCTGTAATGCTGATAACCTACTTAGATACTTTTTTTTTATAAATACATACATATTATACGTAGAAACACCCACATCAATGCAAAATTACATTTTCATGCATACAAATGTTTGTACTAAACGGGAATCGAACCCACGCCCCCTAGCAGTCCAACGTTCTACCGCTATGCCACAGAGGCCGTATTTTAGTAATAATTTCTAGTTCTTAATTTAGTATTGGTTATTGTTTTTGTTTGAATAAGTATTTCGACATATTGATAATAATGTAATATATTTTACAGGTCTGGTCGCCGTCCCTATGTCTTCGTTCTATAAGCCGCCTCCACCTCTAAAGTTCACGGTGGACCACCCCTTCTTATACGCCATCCTCCACGAGGACAAGATCCTTTTCGCGGGCACCTACTCAGCATAAGGATGGGCGAAATTTCCTCATATTTTTTAAAATTTTGACTCCTAATTTTGAATAATAATTACAATATGATTAATAATAATTCATAATGACATTGTAAATTTGTTTTATTTCGCTTGGTTCTCGGCAAAGTTGATTAAAGGGTGTGTTAGGTACATCCGACATAATTATTAGCTTAACACATTCCGAGTTACCGACCTTAAGAATCTTAACCGAAGAATTAGTAAAATGTAATTTTTTCTTTTGAAAATTACAAAAATTCTACTCACACCAATTGGGTTATGTCCTATTTCTTTACTATCGTAAACTGTACATTTTACAATAATATAATGAACTGTAAAAGTAAAACTTTCTTGTAACAAATAGTTTTAAAAATATTTGATTTTAAAAATTCAATTTCTCGAGAAAACGCTCCATACAAAATCGTGACACGTGGTGACGTCACAGTGCACTGACGCGTAGTGAAAATGTGTGGAGTGCAAGAGAATATCGCATTTTATCTCAGTCTACGTTGCGTTTACACGTATACAGCCTATTTGAATTTAGTTTTTTTGGTTTGAAAGGTATATTAGTTCTTTGGGAGTGTTCTTAACTATGTTTGAAAAAAAATCGGTCCAAGATGGCCGCCGCTAAACTACACAACTTATTATCGACTTATGGGGGTTGTTTTTTGTGACGGGGGTTTTTAAATTTTTAATACCATTTGTCATAGTTGTCTAATACCCAAAATACCCAATTACTTATTGACTAGCTGATGTCCGCGTGGATGTCGATTATCGTAACTTTGGTTGTATCTCCGGTTATACTCCACTAATTGGGTATTTCCAAATATTTTTTTTTATACCACTTAGTTGGCAGACAAGCACACGGCCCCCCTGATGGGAAGCAGTTACCGTGGCCTATGGGCGTATGCAACACCAGGGGTGTCACACTCGCGCTGTCGACCATGAAGAAACCTTCTGATGCCCCTCTTGAAGAACCCCATATTGTAGGCGCTTTGGAAAACCGCAGCAGGGAGGTCATTCCACAGCTTGAGTGTGCTTGGGATGAAGTTTCTTTCATACCGCACAGTGCGCACCGTCTCAGGTCGCAATGTGTGAGGATGAATTCCCTGCCTATGGCGAGAGGTGCGATGATAGAATGTAGCTACGGGCATCATGTAAATCAATTCATCTGAGCACAAACCATTGTATAGGCGGTAGAACTCACACAGTGAGGCATAATCCCTCCTAAGGCTAAGAGGTTCCACACTACCTGTGAGTATGGGATTGTCAACCAGTATCAATGCCCGTCTTTGCACTGAGTCGAAGGGGTCAAGCTGGTATGCAGGTGCTCCAGCAAAAAGGTGACAGCAGTACTCCATGTGAGGCCGGACCTGTGCTTTATAAAGAAGGAGTTGCTGCCCCGCAGTGAAGTACTACTTCACCCTGTTGAGCACTCCGAGCTTTCTTTATTTAACTAAGCTTTTTTTTTTTTTACGTGCGCAAAATCCCCACGGATACCTCCCCACCGGAGCCGGTGGAGGAGGTCATGTCGGACTCGAACCGACTAAAACGCACGCCGCCTGTGGGTCGTTTTGGTTGCCGAAGGTGAGGTTGACAGGCATATCCCTCGCACCCCGGCCGACCCAGGGCCATCTCTCACGATCTGGCCCTCGTCTCGGGTGTGGGGACTACAGAGTCCCCAACTCGACCCCGGAAACGGGGAGGCGCGCTAGGCGCGCCACCGCCGCGGCCTGCTTCTGCCAGGGTAACAGGCGGCTCCACCTGTCACCCCCAGGCCGGCGCTCATGGGGGGCGGAGGTCGTTCATCGACCTCCGACGCCCGAGTTGCCTTCGTACGCGGGCAGCTTGGCTTGCGATCCTTCGTCGCTCCCGCTGCCGCTCCCGCCCCGCCTCCTCCTTCACGAGTATTACTTGCTCGCAGGAGGCGCCGGCCGCCCACGCATCCGCGCAGCGGACTATCGCCGCGAGCAAGGTGGAGAGCGTGAGAACTCTCACTCCCAGGGCCGCCACAAGCTCGCGCCTCGGCGTCTCCCACGCCGGACACTCGGTGAGCGTGTGCGGACCTGAGTCCTCGCTCGCGTCGCAGTGATGGCACTCCGACGTTGGCTCTTTCTGCATCCGACGCAGATACTTTCCGAAGCATCCGTGCTCGGTGATCATCTGCGTCAGACGGTACGAGAGGCTGCCGTGTGGCCTCTCTAGCCACTCCCCCATGATGGGTCTTACCGCCGCTACTACGGCGCGCCCTGCGCCTGGTCGCCCAAGTCGTAGCTCCCATTCCGCCACCATTTCCCTGTGGAGCCGGGATCTCACGGCCCGAATTTCTTCGGGCTCGGGATCGTGACCCCGCTCCCGCGCCGCTTTCGGAACCGGTATGGTGGCGATCCGGCGAGGAGACTCGCCGCGTTGAAGGATATCGTGCGGTACCCCCTTATGATGCGGCACGCCAACTTCTGCTGCGGACGCTGCAGCAGGGGCATGTGCCGATCATTCAGGGTGTCCGCCCACACGGGACACTCGTACAGGGCCATGGACCGCACGACACCCGCGTAGAGTCTCCTGCAGGAGTCCTCCGGGCCCCTCATGTTAGGCAGTAGCCGCGCCAGAGCGTTGGCTGTGCCCACCAATTTGGGGCCTAGACTTCGGAAGTGATTCCCGAAGTCCCACCGGCCGTCGAGCACGAGCCCCAGATATTTCATCTGGGGCTTGATGCCGATGAGAGTGCCTCCCACTGTGAGACTGGAACCAGGTGGTGGCGTGCGCCGAGGTCCATGAAAGAACATGGCCTCGGATTTATGCAGAGCCACCTCAAGGCCCAGCCGCCGGATCCGTTCCACGACTTGAGCAACCGCGGTCGTGGCCCTCAGGGTCGCTTCGCGGTATGTAGCCCCGCTCGCCGTCACTAGCGTGTCGTCCGCATAGCACGTGACGGCGGCGCCGTCCGCGAGCTCACCGCGAAGCACCCAGTCGTATCCGATGTTCCACAGGAGCGGCCCAAGAACCGATCCCTGTGGAACACCGCACAACATCTCACGCCGACCGACGCCGGTCGCACTTGGGTAGATGACGGCTCTCTCCGTCAGGTACGCCCCGACTATGCGGCGGAGGTAGAGAGGCACACCGTGGTACACGAGTGCCTCCCTGATGCAACTCCAGGGCAAGGTGTTGAACGCGTTGGAGATGTCCAAGGACACCGCCAACGTCACCTCGCCCCGGGCGACTGCCTCCTCCGCCAAAGTCCTCACGCGCATGATGGCATCCACGGTGGACCGCCACCGGCGGAAGCCATATTGGGCATCCGCCAGGTCCGGCCCCCTACCAGAGAGGTGCTCGACGAGGCGCTTCGCAATAACTCTTTCAAAGAGCTTGCCCACCTCGTCGAGCAACACAATGGGCCGGAACTGAGCTTATTGAAATTAAGAGTTGAAATATAGCTGTAAAAGTTGCGTCGGTTCTTATTTTATTGTTTTTATTTATTTTTAATCAGCCACTCAACCTATAATACTAAATGATTTGACTAATGAATATTATGACGTCACAATAAATTATTTCATACAAGATTCTAAACGGTAATCAGTATCAGAATAAACGGGATATTTACCATGTTTCATTATTTTGAGTTTCCGATATTTCGGCGCTGTTGCAAACACCATGATCACGGAGGAACTGGAGTAGTGGCGGTGAACAAAGAAAAAGTTTTTTCTTCTAGGAGTAATTATATCGATCTACCCTCTTTCGAGTTCTTTTACTACGCGTATCTGCACTACTATTGGTTTCACTCTCACTACAAACTCGAACCCGATCTCGATCACGTTCACGACATACGACGCTCACTGTATCCACTCGCGATTTTGTTTTAGCTTGTTCCCGGTTGTTTTTGCAAAGACGGACCACTGGATGCCAGACGTTCGGCAGTTGAAACTCATCCTCACGATTGAAATTTTTATACTTTTTTATTTCAATGTGTGATCGAGCTACATAACCCTCAAATATTCGACAGAACGCCACTATATACCAAGACTGGTAAGGGAAGCAATGATAGTTTAAATATCTAAACGGTAAGCTATAAGCTTATAAGCTATAAGCTGTAAGCTATAAGCTTACCGTTTAGACGTTTGATAAAAAGTAACTAAGTAATTTGACTAGTCAAATACGCAATTAACGATATAACATACTTAAGCGATTTAACCTTTCTAAACCCACCACGATCAGATAATAATTTAAAAAAAAAATGTTCAGTATACATATTCAGTAAACCAAGTCTCCAATGTACAGACACGAACACTACAATTTTATAATACAGATACCTATAATTTAATGTAATGTCGTTCGTAAATGTTTTACTATTCAGTAACTAAAGTCCCCTAAATTTCCAATAACACCCTCACTTTTGCATTCCAGTAAACTGATGGAAACGTTCGGTAGGATTTTGAAAAAAAATTAACCAACTAAAATTTCTATGGCATTTATTTCTTGATTCATAACTGCAAGCACGTTGCGTGTTACACTATTGAGATATAAAAATGTACAAAATATGAATTTCGATGTTCGCGTGATAGAAGTAATGTTTTTTTTTAATTATACAAACATTTTAAACCAATTAAGCAGGGTCTAAAATCCTTCTAGAAGATTTTAAAAGATATCACACTTTTTTTAAATAGGTAGTCTAGAAAGCAGTTGTCTGTACACTCTAATTTTGTAGCCATTTCGAATAAAAAGATTTTGGACAGTTTCGACAGCAAAATCGTTTGGAAGTATTAATTTTGCGACTTAACTTTTTTAACACCAGTACATTATTCCCATAGATAAAAAAAAATTTGACGATTTTCCTATCGAAACTGAGTCCGAAATCTTTTTTTCCGAAATGGTTACATTTGTTTTACATTTATCATAGTAATAAATAATGGTAACGAAGTTGATATACTTGACATATAGGAAGCATTAATTTAACATTAAATAAGTCTCCTGTGATTCACGACAAAAGTAGCTTAACATTCTAATTTACAGATCACCTTACCTCTAAAACTTTATAAATTTATAAACAAAACGTGAAATATATTAATTTTGTTGCTTGAGATTGATAAAAATAGAACAATTATTAATTTATTTCAATGTGGACTAACAAATTTATCTGGTAGGCTAGACACTGCATGTATGATTGGGAAATAGTGCGTGTATTGTTATCACGATGTCATGCAAGACATATAGTTACAATCATAAACGTAAATAGAATAATTTAAATCGTGATAATGTATTTGATTCTGATACTTTCATATTTATTTATTGATTAGCAAGATTCAAACGGGAGGAGGCACCATCTAGCCTACTATAAGGCTCGTATTCTAGAACGAACGACAGATTGTATAGACGAGCGATGGGCACAGTGCGACCCACCGACGATCCTTTGTCGTGATTCACGTAGGGCATCCTACCATCTTACGAGGGGAGGGGAGGATATCAAAATTCATTTTTCCTATACTTCTGGCCATTCTCTCAATGTTTGCCCACCACTATTATAGACAATCTGACAAACTGTCTATACAATCTGTTCTCAGATACTAGAATTGAGTATCATTCTAGAATACGGGCATATTTTTAAAAAATAAGACAATAAATTATCTGAATTATATTCGGTCACTGTCAGTGATTACCTAATGGGAATGTATTGCACCATTCTTTTTTTTTACGTACTCAATATATAAATATCTAAAAGAAACCTCGAGGACAAAGTGTGGTGGTACCAGACGAGGCCGTGTCGTACACGTGTCGTCTAGACACACGTCTCTAGAAATACGCGTCGTCTATCCACACACTTGTCGGTTAGACACACGTGTCGGTTAAACACACGTGTCATCTAGACGCACGTGTCGTCTAGATACACGAGTCGGTTAAACACAGGTGTCGTCTAGACGCATGTGTTGTCTAGCCACACGTATCGTCTACACACACGTGTCGTCTAGACGTACGTGTCGTCTAGACCCACGTGTCGGTTAGACACACGTGTCGTTTAGACACAAATGTCGTTTAGACTCACGTATCGTCTAGACGCACGTGTTGTCTAGCCACACGTGTCGGTTAGACACACGTGTCGTCTAGACGCACGTGTCGTCTAGACACACGTATCTGTTAGACACACGTGTAGTCTAGACGTACATGTCGTCTAGACCTACGTGTCGTCTAGACACAAATGTCGTTTAGACTCACGTATCGTTTAGACTCACGTGTCGTCTAGACGCTCGTGTAGTTCAGCCGCGCGTGTGGCCTAGACGCAGGTGGCGCGCAGGGCGAGCGCGGCGGCGGCGTCGTGCAGGTCGGCGCGGCACAGCTGCGCGTGCTGCCACGCCACGTCGCCGCGGCCTCCGCGCAGCTCGGCGCGCAGCTCCGCGCTGGAGCACGGCTGGAGCGACACGGAGCCCGACTCTGACGACAGATAATGCAACTTTAGTGCTCCATTACTCAACAAATCCATTATTTTGACTAAATTTTTCAAGACAAGTTGGATTGCTATCCAAATATGTATAATGTACTCTTTAAATCGTTAGCGTTAGCGTTTTTTCTAGTAGTTATTCCAATGGTTTTGTCTCGGAATCATGTGTCCTTATTCCTCTTGTATGGCGTTTACAGGTCGCAGAATAAGCTGAAGTGGCAGTGGACTGACAAGTTTGTCAAAGGACCGATGGCCGTTGGAGCAAACGAGTCCGAGTGGAGACCGCGAGAAGGTAAACGGAAGGTAGGACGCCCCCTAGCCAGATGGATGGACGACCTGAAAAAGATGGCTGGAACAGACTGGATGCAGCAGGATTGGATAAAATGACGCACATTGGGAAAGGCCTATGTCCAGCAGTGGACTGCGGTGGGCTAATTGTTCGATTGATTAATAGCGTTTATAGGTAGCTGTTTGGCGCATGACCTCTCCACGCCGCCACACTCAAAAAGCCTATGCAGTGCCTCGTCTATTCAATCAACATTCGAAAGCTGGCAGGTCAGATTGGCTTGAACTTAAAAACATTCTTTAGCTTGCATTTTAAAAGCACAATCTATACCAGG
This sequence comes from Eilema griseolum, assembly GCA_963662185.1. Taxonomy (NCBI): domain Eukaryota; kingdom Metazoa; phylum Arthropoda; class Insecta; order Lepidoptera; family Erebidae; genus Eilema; species Eilema griseolum. The sequence goes on along the minus strand of OY759248.1, from coordinate 5,264,777 downwards.
GTACTGACCACTAGCGTGACGTCGGTCAAGCGCCGTCCTTCGTCTGTACAATCACTCCACCGAACCAACTCACCGTCGAGTGTCAGCGGCTCCGGGTCCTTGGCGACGTACTGCACAGTCGACAGCAGGCTGCCGTTCTCGTACACCGCGGTACTGACCACCAGCGTGACGTCAGTTAAGCGCCGATCCTCGTCTGTATAAACACTCCACCGAAGCAACTCACCGTCGAGTGTCAGCGGCTCCGGGTCCTTGGCGTCGTACTGCACAGTCCACAGCAGGCTGCCGTTCTTGTACACCGCAGTACTGACCACCAGCGTGACGTCAGTTAAGCGCCGATCCTCGTCTGTATAAACACTCCACCGAACCAACTCACCGTCGAGTGTCAGCGGCTCCGGGTCCTTGGCGTCGTACTGCACAGTCCACAGCAGGCTGCCGTTCTCGTACACCGCGGTACTGACCACCAGCGTGACGTCAGTCAAGCGCCGACCCTCGTCTGTATAAACACTCCACCGAACCAACTCACCGTCGAGTGTCAGCGGCTCCGGGTCCTTGGCGTCGTACTGCACAGTCCACAGCAGGCTGCCGTTCTCGTACACCGCGGTACTGACCACCAGCGTGACGTCAGTCAAGCGCCGACCCTCGTCTGTATAAACACTCCACCGAACCAACTCACCGTCGAGTGTCAGCGGCTCCGGGTCCTTGGCGTCGTACTGCACAGTCCACAGCAGGCTGCCGTTCTCGTACACCGCGGTACTGACCACCAGCGTGACGTCAGTCAAGCGCCGACCCTCGTCAGCCGCGATCTTCCACGATATAGACCCTTTTGTCTGGCCCTCTGGAAAATGAAGTCTTGTATGAGTTGATATCTGTATTTATTTATTTAAGCTTTTGCACAAACAGACAGAATGTACAAAGGCGGACTTAATGCCACAGTCCACATACTTATCCCATGTACCACGGCCAGGCGTCCCATGGAGGGAAAGTACCTTAATTATTGTAAATGGAACCTTTTACTGAAAGAAGACTTTATTTTAATTTTAAAAACCATTTGAACTGCATTCATACATTTTTAATAAATGCCTCGTTGAACCGGAAATCGAACCCGGTACACGAGAAAAAAAATCGGTCTGTAGTTTTATGATACCGCACGGAAGGCATCATCGTAAGGGTTATTTTTTACTCAAATCAAAATTATTTATTGCCGGTATTCCCGTCCCAATTGAGCAGTTCAACTAGGGAAGTACCTCCGCCCTACAGAATACCACGGCTAAAATAACCTCTTGTTGTGTTCCCGGCTGTGAGTAGAATAGCCAGAGCTCACTGAAGAGTTTTTGTGCTGTCAGTGGGAAGACTAAAGGCTTGTCCTGTTTTGTTTTCTACACTGACGGAACAGAAACTCTATGCATACAGGATCGGCAGCGCGAGTGTGACTCCTGGTGTTACATACGTCCATAGGCCACGGGAACCACTTTCCATAAGGTGGGCCGTGTGCTTGTCTGCCACCTAAGTAGTATACAAAATTTCTTCACTTATAGAAAGCTATGTATATTCTAGAACCCATATGACAGTTTATGTTTAATTTGAGTCTAGATATCACTATACACGTCTAGAACATTTATTTATTTATTTGGAAAAATAAATACCTTGTCTAGCCAAATAAACTTTCTTCCAATCACGCTCGACCTTTCTAAAGATATGTTCTGCATGGTAAACGCCGGCAGCCCATCCTTCTATTGTCCTGTCCTCTGATTCCTTCTCTGAGACGGTGTACTTGTCAGTACCGGCGTTATACTGCACGCTGCAGTTCCCGGGCTGGGTAAACAAGAAGGTGTGGCCTCGACCCACTTCGCCGCGGTCACTGCGCCACTGGTGTGAACCAGATATGCGCCCGTGAGATTCATAGTCTGTGGGTTTCCTGGAATAAATAAGATTTCAACAATCAGTGGGAGTCACGACTGGCACCTGACCTCCACCACTCATAAGCGTTATCAAAGTTCTGCATTAAGAAAAGGTTGGCGGACTTTTAGGGTTTCGACTAACAAAGGCCACAGATGTTTGTATGGCAAACGGGACCGACGAGGAATATAAAACAAATATTTTTAAATTTTTTCTTTATATTTACATTTACGACGATTTAAGACGGATAAATGTATAGAAGAATTTGGATGGTTTCGGGCAAAGGTTCTGTGGCATAGTGGTTAAGGGAAAGATCGCGGGTTCGAATCTCGTCTGAACCGATAAAATTTTTTCAATATCTTAATCGATTGGAAGGATAGTTAAGACTAGTAAAGTGGACCCCAGACTCTGAGGTGAATGCTTCGGATGCGACCGGGTTAACGCTAGGATGAAGAACGAGGAGTAGGCTACTAACTTCTCTTGTAACAGCAGTACAAGTTCTGCGAGGGTCCGCTGAGCGAGGTAGTGCCGACGAGCCTCCGATAAGTGTCTCTGGCGATGTTCTCGCAGTAGCATTAATGAGTCTAATAATTCCTGCTCCGAGCAATCTGTGCGACGTTGCAACGTCTGTAAGAATGATAAAAAAGTTATTGTTTTTGTGATTGCACATTTTTATATCTGGACATTTTTATGATTGGGCATTTTTTGCGATTGGGCATTTTTGAGATTGGGCGTTTTTATGATGGGTTATTTTCATTATTAGACATTATCATAACTGGATATTTTTAAACTTAAGCTTACAGTTAACATACTTAGGTATATACCATGAAAAAGTTTCTGGTTACGTCCCACATACATATAACTTTATTGTCGTCAAATGGACATTTCTTCAGAAGTTATTTAGTGCCGGATGGAAAACAGGCTTCTCATGTACTCATTTCATAGTATAAAAATATTTTTCTACTTAAGGTGCCACCAGTGTCTCACCTGTTTATGGTTGAGGGTATACCTCCAGGTGACGTCCTGCAGGTCGTCCCGGGAGACGGCGATGACGTAGGAGAGCTTCTTGCCCCAGCCGTGTTCGTACATCAGGGGTGTGTTGAGCTTAGCTTCGCAAGGGTCTGCGTGCAACCATGTCTTGGAATCGTAGTCAAAAATCTGAGAAAGATTCGTATATTCATTCTCATTTTTTTATACAACTTAGGTGGCAGACAAACACACGACCCACCTGATGGAAAGTGGTTACCCCGGCCAATGAAAGTGTGCAACAATCAAATCAAAGTAACCTTTCGTTACTTTCGCATTTATTGTTACATTCTATATATTAGGTCCTTACATATGAAATAGCTGAAATTTTCTTAAAGATTCATGAATTCGTTATTCCTGTAATTAAATAGCTATTTCCATTATTTATATTTTGTTTGAAAGTTGATTTCAAGATTTTACAACTCTGTATTAAATTTTGTTTTTAATGACCGCTTGATAAATTAAATTCGATCTTCAAAAATAGTACTTCCTAAATGCTTCCTAAATTTTGATAAATTTCGTATTATTTTTTTACAGTTGTCACTTATTAAAAATGTAATAAAAGTGTTTGTTAGCTTAATGTTGTCTCATTCATACACAAAACAATGCAAAATTTGTCATTCCTAAAAATTGAGTTTCCTCCAGTTTCTTCAAAAATACGGCAATTTCATCTGTAACGATCTATTATTAAGAGGTAGTAAGAACAGACGCTTACCTCGCACCAGACATGGTCGCTGGTGTCGAACACGTAGCGGGTGTCGTACCCGAGCGAGCGGCACATAAGCGCGAAGCAGTTGGCCCACTCGCCGCAGCGGCCGCGGCGCGTGCGCAGCAGAGTGCGAGCGCGATTATAGCGCGGGAAGCGTGCCCCACCGCGGTCTTGCCCGCATGCATGGCACGAGTACACCTGCATATGCATGCCATTACATCTATCATCTTTCATGCTAAACACACGGCTTCTTTCGTGCCTTGGAGAAAGGCGTGTTTAAGCCGCCCTAAAATGTCTAACAAGAGTTTTGGTATCACCAGTGAGTTCTGAAGGTCAGATGATTAGACTGGGAGTCGACTCTGACCCCAAAGACTGTTTTTACGAGTTGGAAACAAGGTTTCTACTTTTTTGTGTATCTTCGTAACGTATTTTTTGGCGATAAGTGATGATTTGGCATGTTTTAATTAAGTACATAAATAAAAAAGTATACAATACAAAGATAAGAAAAAAGGAATAATACAAAAACATCAGATAGTAATTATTTTGCGGTGCTCTTTAGTTTTAACAATGACTAAATCTACGCAGACGAAATTGCGGGCACAGCTAGTCTACAAATAAAGGATTTTTCACATGAATACAACATTTATACTTGTTGTTTTGTGACCTAACTATTCTATCTCCAGTTTTTAAGCCTAGTATCTACTAGGCAAAATGTTGCACAACGTTGTTACACAAAGAAGCACAACAAACAACGCGAAACAATGTTGAATAATCGACGAACAAACAGCAAGCCGCGCGTCATGTGGCAACATCGTGCAAGTGCCACAACGTTGCCGAACTTGTTGCGCGACACGCTTGCCTAATGAATACGAACGTTCATCCTTACCTCCAATCGACATGTTTCTTTCTCTGAAGTGACAGTAGATATATTGTTGAAGACGGTTGGTCCCCCGCACATCTCGCAGGGAGGCTGGTCCACCCACGAGAAGAATTTGTATTTAAACCAGCTCAATAACTCCATAAGCAATGCCACATCGAATGGAAGGTCCAGCTCTTTGGTCTCACCTGTGATTAAGAGATATACTCAGGACCATATATATCTCAGTTGGTTCCTTCCTCAGGTACTGTCCTAGGTGAATGACGAGTGCGGCAATGCGATGCGATGTGAGAATATATCAAGTAGTTGTTATTATGTATATCCGCATTCTAGAACCCATAATACAAGCGTGGTTTCCGGCAGAGTAGAATTAGGGCCACCTCATGTCTTCCCATGCGGTGTTGCAGATGCATGGCTCGAGGCAACAATAGTGCCCGGAATACAGCAAAAGGTTCACCCCCTATTACGTGGGACCGAATACAATTTTATTGGTGAAATGTGGGTGTAAATTCACCTCTACCTAACCCTCCAGGGATAAAATCGTGATTATATGTATGTATGTATGTTGTCACGTTTATCAGTCGCGTGAAAGCATGAAGTATTGGTCGCGTTATGTCGGAAAGGGCCGGTGATAAAGAGACTGGTGTGGGTTCAATAACCCTATTGAACCCGCATCAGTCTCTTTTCAAACGGAACACTGATGGCTCTCTCCCATTGTCCCAGGGGAACGTCATGTAGCGTCGCTGCCCTTTCCGATATAATGCGACCAATACTTCACGAGACTGGTAAACGTGACAGCATACATACATATAATCACGCTTTTATCCCTGGAGTAGTGGTAGAATCAGATGACCTTGTCATCTACCCAGATGACAAGGTCATCTGATTCTACCCAATACTGCTTGATATCTTAGCTATAGCTGGAAATATATATGCCTTGCAAAATAAAATATTGCTAACTAAACTGAAACTATGATTTTTATTAATTTTAGATCCCACAGTAGATCAAAATAGAAACAATGCAATTGAGTCCAAATTGATAACATTTTAGATTCCTTATTAAATTTCAAATGACTTTTATTACGAACTATATACGTGTAAATGCAACGCAGATCGAGATATATGCGATATTCTCTCACGCTCTATGCATTTTGTACTACGTGACGACAGCGTGACGTCACACCGTTGTAACGATTTTGTTTAGAACGTTTTCGGGCGGCTCATGAATTTGAATTTTCAAATTTGTCTATTTGTTGTAATAACAATTCAGCACTTCATTATATTATTAAAAACTGATCAGTTTTCAAAAGTAAAAAAATATCTTCATCCCTATTCCTTTCTAAGAAGATGATAATTAGTAGGGAAACTGCGAGACCAAGTGTAAATGTTGAATGTTGAAGATTCTAGGTCAGTGTAAATGTTGAATGTAATGAAAATGTATATTTGCAAAGGTATGGGTGTTTCTATGTCTTACACTAAGAAAAAAGTTGTTAACTTGTTTGATGCAAAACTTGTGGAAGACCTGTAAAAGACTAGTCAAAACACAATACATGTGTTTGAGATTGTCTCAGATACTTCGTTCACATACTATGTATAGCCAACAAAGTCCGAAAGTCCGCCCACCTGCTGTCATTCAATACAATTATTTAGGTGGTGGTGTTCTCACGTGCCCACAGTGTACACGAGAGTTCACCGCGAAGATCGGCTATGTTAGTCATCTTCGAGCGCATCAGCGCGGAGCCGACTAGGAGTCGAAGTGGTCGCCATGGCCGAAATCGGTCGGAAGCATCATCATCATCATCATCATCATAGCCAACAAGTTGTAAACAAGCATAAAACACAATTGCGTAGCCACTGAAGCCTGTGACATATTGCAACTTGTCAATTACATAAAGTAAGTATGTAAGTAGGTATGTTTATCGGCATTCTAGACTGTAGGTACTAGTACTGGACTGGACTAGTCTGTGTTTTTTAGACTAGTCTAACTAGACACAAAGTAAGCATAAGTACTAACTTGTACTGATATGACAATGTTTGACATGTATGACGACAAACATGACCTATGTTTAGTTTAAGTCTCGTTTATTACCTACACATATATAGTATTTTTAAAAATCTCCGTGGCGTGGCGGTAGTAAACGCAACCGCTACGCAAGAGTCGCGGGTCCGATCCCCGCTCAGTGCAAATATTTGTATGCATGAATATAGGTATTTGCATTGGTCTGGTCTTGCCTCGAAGAGCATGTTATGCCGTCAGTCAGTCCCGGTTGCCATACCAACATCTATGGCAGTCGTTACGGGAAGTTGGAGCCCTAAAAAGTCCAACAACAGGTCTAGTTGCAATGCTTCGATATTGCCTTTGGGCTGTGGAGATCAGATGGCAGTCGCTTCACGGAAATAATCGAAGTTTAGCCAAATCCGCAGTTGGACTGATATGACGGATCCCAGACTCTGAGGTGACAGCTTCGGATACAACTGGGATTAACGCTGGGATGAAGAAGTATTTCTAAAAATGTCCCAGAAGAATAGTCTAATATCTTACCGGCTTTGATCAGTTTCTGCTGTTCCCTCACCCTATCCAGGGCCATAAGCTGCAGTTTCACCAGCGGGATCTGCTCCCGCGCCAGCTCCTGCAACTCCTCGTCTTCATACTCCAGTACACGGTTGAACAAATTTTGTATAGATTGCAAAAATGAATTTCTTGTTGTCTGTAAGAAGAGTATAAAATCTATTGAAAAAAGAAAACCTGTCTTATAAATTTGAATAGCGTACTAAATGCTTTAAAATTTCATTCAATAGTTTAGGCGAAGGTATAAAAAAACAATGTTTAAAAATGATTGTAACATCACTCATTGGTGTCGATAGTTCGCACGAGTGTCGGTAGATGGCTCTCACCGTCTCGCCGTAAGACTGATATATATATAGGAACATTTGGATAGCTTCAGGCGAGGTTTAGTAGCTTTGTGGTCAGAGCATTCCCTCTGTAAGGGAAAGATCGTAGGTTTGAATCCCACCTGAACTGATTAAAAATTTTCTCAAAAATCTTAATTGATTTTTGAATAGTAAGGTATTTTGCAGACGGCGGGGCGGCCCGGTCTATTTGACTGCGGTGTAATAAAGACCGCGTCTGCCCGTCGATGCTTGCGACTTCCCTTACCGCGAATACAAAGCACATGAGGGACGGAGGCAGTTAGTTCACGACGTTCGTTCTACACACGTTATTGAAAATGGAGACTGAGAAAATTCGAGTCGTTGCTTATTTCATCTACAAAAAAAAAGGGACGCAATCATAATAGAGAATATTGCGTACACCCACTGAATTCACAATGATTGACCAAAGGTCTGTTTCACATAAAACATGCGGACTTAAAATTGTTAGCCGCCCCCCGCCGTCTGCGCTACTTCATAGAAACTGGATTGTGTGAACTGGGTTTATGCGGCGCGGTCTTTTTGCCCATTCGACAGCTACGTAAAGTGAGTGGATTTGATTCCTGATCAGCGCTAATATTAGCATATGGAGACATTCAAGCAGATTTATTACAATTATTTAAACTCCCTCCCCCTTGTCAGCAAAAGTAAGCAAAACTCGAACCCCCCACTGCTCAGGTAAACATTGGTACCATTTGCATATTTCTTTTCATATTTGTTTTTTTAGGGTAATGTTATAATAATTTTATAATTTTCAATAGACCTCTCCACATCATCATAAATAAGCAATACATAAACCCCCCACCCCCACTTTTAGTGCTTACGTAAAACTTGAATGGCCCCTATGTATGACTATGTCTTACAACATAAAACATTTAATACCAGAACATTTGTGCGAGTCAGCACAAATTTTTTGGCTTGCCCAATGCTTGGCTTGAGAGCTAGTCGAGAAGTCTGGACTCCATAGCAGAAGTTGATTTTCCTTTCTATAGCAGCTTGTGCCATCCGCAATTTACTTAGGGGTAATTCTTTAGAATACACCAGATTGGGTCCTTCCTGAAAAACAAAAAGATTAATTTTATTGATTTTCACTAACATATTTTGTGATTGTGTGGGTACATAAATAATTAAATTAAAAATATTGTAGGCAGAGGCATATTACAGTCCCACATATTTTAATTTTATTCAATAGGAAAAAAATGTTCTACTGAAATTAAAGTTCTTTTTTAGAGTTTCATGATTCAAAAGAAACAAGGTAACCCTTATAATCATTGCATTGTCTGTCTGTCTGCCTGTCAAGAATTATATCTTTAGAATTTGGGGAGGTCTCAATAAATTCCAAGATTTTAGTAGTAGGAGTATATTATGATATATTGGTATATATCATAATATACTATATAATAATAGATATGGTTATCTATTAAGGATTTACATATAATCACGTCTTTATCCCCGGAGGGTTACCCCGGAGGTGAATTAACACCCACATTCGACCAATAATTGTATTCGGTCCTATGCTATAGGGGTGTCTATTGTGCTATTCCAGGCATTATTGTTGACTAGAGCCATGCATCTGAGGCTGAGTCTGGACTGTATATATCTGTCTGATGTTAAACAGCCCTATCCTTTAGTCACCTTGTATGACACCGCATGGGAAGAGATGGGGTGGTCCAAATTCTATGCTGTCCGTGGATAAATCGCTTTTATTAAGCTGAGAGTAACAGACCAGATTAATGTAATTGTAGAAGCACAAAATAGACTTGAGTTACATCATGCCTTGATATTTTATGCACTTGGAGTCAATTGTTGCTATTTGTTTGTTCCCCGCATAGGTGTAAGTATTTGTACCCTTACCACAGATATATCTATGTTTCCTTTACCGGTAATTATGTGCTTACACACTATACTTTGGTACCTTTGCTTACTTGTAAGCTGATTACCACTTAACCTACTGCTATGAAAGGCTTATCGTAAGTATTCTTTTTTCACTTACCGATCTATAACCAACATATTTTAGGTAATCATTGAATGCTTCGTGTTTCAGCACATCTTCCAGTATGTCAGTTTTTAATATTCTCAGCTCATAGTCGTGAGGATTATTCAAAATATGATTGATGTGCCGGAGAAGCTGGTATAGTATTTTATTAAACTTATCAACGTCTCTAACACTTTGTTCCACCACAGCCAATCTTGCCATGTCCTCCATTTTTTTAAAATAATTTTTTACTGCTTATAATAATTTAAAGCTATTTAATCAATGAATTCAAATTCATTGTGATATGATACGATATCCGTGATAACACTTGTCAATTTTTGATTTGTCATTTTCGTTCAGAAACTGGCCATAACATAACTAAATTTATGAATTTTGTACATCATAGATTTTATCAATAATATTTTTTTATTCCATGAAATATTTACAACATTAGCACGTATAAAAAATAAAAAACATTTATTCTTTGTAGAATATTTATTTATTCTTTAAGGCATTATAGGAGAACTCAGCTATTGACCGACTCCAAGTTACCATGGTACATTATAATACAAACAATTAAAAAACAATGAAGATATTCTCCGTTTCACCTGCCTCACCTGGGAACCCATCTGATAATGGTAATGGCTCCTTGTTTTAATCCTGTCAAGCAGTTCCTAAAGTATACTTTGTTAATACGAAAGTGTTTATTTTTCTAGAGTTTGGTTCTGGGTCCCTAAACTGGTTGCTACACGCGCGTTACGTTAGAGGCGAACATGCACAATGCCTGGACCTGGCTGACCAGTTGCAGAGGAAACATGAAAACAAACATAGATATGCGCATTATATAAAGGTAGGAAGGTATCTATAGATTTTACGATGTTGGACATGTATGCTGCTGTAAAAGATAACTATGTTTTCGTTCTCTTACACATCCTTTCCATGAATTGGTTTGATTAACTTTTATGGAAGTGACAAATGTCTCACTCCCTGACCCGATGAGAGGCCTTTCACCTCATCTGTCAATCAGCAAGAAAAAATAGGCCTGTAGGTGAAATGGACGAGGGCCCGAAGGCCCACAAGTATCATGCACACATACATATACATAATCACGCCTTTATCCCCGGAGTGTTAGGCAGAGGTGAATTAACACCCACATTTTTCACCAAACATTGTATCCGGTCCGGGGTAATAGGGGTGAGCCTATTGCCGTTTTCCGGGCACTAATGTTGACTCGAGCCATGCATCTGAGGCTACACAAACTATTGTTACAAAACTGCAGAATTATGAATTACCCACAACTATGCTTTTCAATTTAGGGGTCAGTGCTCGCCGACGCTGGTAGATTGCAGGAGGCTTTGGAGAAATATCACAATTGCATCAGACTGCAACCGCAAGATCCAGAACCCTTGAAGCAAGTCGCTAAATGCCTGTACGTAGGTATTATAATATTGAAGTTGGATAGTTAGCATTGCTTTGACTTTCAATTTTGGTAGGTATTTCAGTCATACCCACGCCTGATCATACCTGATCCAGAGGCTGTCCATCACTATCCAAAGAGGTAACGTAGCCAGCACGATGGACACTTTCACACCGGGTACAGGTCACGCCTTTCTTTAAAGGTCGAGCACGGATGACAACTGACGATAAATTTATGAGGTTTCTATGTGTATAAAAAAAAAGAAATTTCAAAATAGGTTTAAAATCGATATATGTCCTCTGAATAATTATATCCGGGCTTGAGTTGAGTCAAGATACGTAGGTGTACCTGTTCTTTTGTACTCAAGAGGAGGTCCAAGCTTCGAGCCCCTGCCTTTGTTTGCCCCAGGTGACATTACCGGTATCACCGGACGTGATGTAATATTCACACATTAATACCTAATTAATAATTATGTCATTAATGGCGTTACACCTCATACTAAATCTACTCACCTTCGCATAATTACGGCAGGTACTTTGTTCTTTCGTTACCTTCCCCGTATTGAATAATGTTATCCAACTGTGGGCTCCTGAAAAGCTCTGACTGAGCTGCGTTCTTGCAGATCTCGTCAAGGACGCTACCAGCTGTCCCACGAAGCATATTTAGAAGCTGACAAGATGACAAAACACCCCGATCCTGATATATTCTCCTCTCTAGGTAAATATGAGACACTCTTAGCAACTAAATTACATCAATATTGATAATGAAAAGGGCTAAAAAAATTGTACGTCTAATTCTGGGCAGTTGAGCAGTCGGTCCCGTAATAGCTACGCTGAGAAAAACAAATCTCGATTTATAACTAGATCTGAGGTCAGATTATATTCTAGATGACGACTGAGCGTTGTTCAGACCCGCATTGTAGATTTTTTTTGCTCGCATTACAATAAGAGATTACAAAAAGTACAATGGCAAATATTTGGCACTAAATGTATTTATTCAAAAAACACCCACCTATTTTTGTTTTTTTTTAATTTGTTTACTTTTGAAACGTTATATTCCTCCGTGATCATGGTGCTTGCAACAGCGCCGAAATATCGGAAACTCAAAACAATGAAACATGGTAAATATCCCGTTTATTTTGATACTGATGTGCGACCATGATAGTTTAAATACCTATATTTATTATTATATCTCAGCTGAATGTTCATGGAACCTGGGGGAGTTGGAGCGCGGGGTAGAGTGGGCTCGGTCCGCGGTGCAGGCTGGGGGTGGTGAGCGTGCTGCGGCGCTTCTGGCCAGGCTGCTTCTTGCTTCTGACGATGTTCAAGGCGCACTCAACGCCTATGATCAAGCTTTATCGTTAGTATTACACGAAGTAATTTTTCTAGCGAAGTCATTTGAGGCGTTTAAATGTAGAATTATCAAGGTGTGTGAATTATGAATGAGATATGAGACCACAACATGTGCCTACTACTGCTGTACTGTATATTGTCCATCTCATGCAGCGTTAATCCCGGTCCATCTTGCGTGCATCAAGCTTACACTTTGGAGCCAGGGGTTTACTCTCCAACCTTCTGCTTCTCCACTTCCACTTTAATGGACGAGGCTCTGGAAGAGCCTTAACTTTTGAGATTGGGAAATCTGGCAGCAGTCCGTAAAAACTTTTTTTTTATACCATTTATGGAAAGTAGTTACCGAGGCCCATGCATGTGTGCAACACCGGGGGAGTCTCACTCGTGCTGCCGACCATATAAGCACAGAGAGTTTCTGTGCCGTCAGTGTAGAAGACAAAGCAGGACAAGCCTTTGGTCTTCCCACTGACAGCACAAAAAACTCTCCAATGAGCTCTGGCTACCCTACTCACCGCCAGAAACACAACACGAGGGTATTATGGTCGTGGTATTCTCTAAGGTGGAGGTACTTCCCCAGGCGGACTGCTCAATTGGACGGAAATACCGTCGTGTAGTACGTAACAGTAAGTAACGTCTGTGGCTACCCTTTTCACAATGAACGCAAATAAAGGGAGAGATGATTTGAAGTAAACCCTGAGTTCCAAAGTGCATACAATTAGGATAAACGCATGGATTAAGAGAGAGCTGTCTGTATATGATATTTGTAGGGCACACGCATGTGGTGCAGATACTTTGGCAGCAGCCGGAGCCTTGCGTCTTCGATCAGGTGACCCTCAACGCGCCTACCAGCTCCTGGGCGCAGCGCTAGCTCAGCAGCCAACCCAGCATGCTGCCGCGCTGGCCCTGGCAGCCATGATGCTTCAACATAAAGACTTGGATGCTGCCCTCGCAAGACTAAAGGCAGCTCTCACTGCTCACCCAACCTGTGTGGCTTCTCATACTAACCTCGGGATGGCGCTATTGTCTAAGAAGAAATATATTGCTGTAAGTTAACAAAACCTGAGTCAAAAATCATTTATATATATCACTATCTGTTGGCTGCGGCTCCACCCGCGTCAATGTCGATTATCGCTGGTCGCGACCTACCCTATGTCCTTCCTCAAGGTCTAATCTACCTCTGTACCATATTTCATCAAAATCGGTTCAGTGATATAGGCGTGAAAGCGTAACAGACAAACAGACAGACAGAGTTACTTTCAAGTTAATATTATAAATTATAGTATGAAAGTATGAATGTATAGACAATTAAATCGGAACTTATAAATCGTCAAAATTACTATTTTTATTAAGAGGCAAATATGGACCACGGCCGGTTTGAAACGCAGCCGCGGCCTACGAAGTCACCGGCAAGATTTTTTGTTGGTCTATTTAAAAACATTTACTACATTAGTTTGGTTGAGCAGCATAGTCGAATGGACATCTCATTTCCAAGTTTACTTACATAAAGAGGGGTTCCTTATACGAAACCTAATACTGTTTATGGAATGCAATTACCTATTGCAGTTTGTTTGAATAGTATTTACTTCTGGATGCGCAGGCGCTGACGTGCTTGCAGCGAGCGGTGTGGGCGGCACCACTGAGCGCGCGCGCAGCTCACGACCTGGGCTTGGCGCTGCTCGTGTGCAAACGGCCAGCCTCTGCCTTCTGCCGCCTGGCTACCGCCGCCACGCTGCAACCCTTCCAGCCATATACGGTAGATATATAACTCTGTAGTCTACGATGATTCTTCCTTAATAGAGACCTTCTTTAATAGAGACCTTCTTTAATAGAGACCTTCTTTAATAGAGACCTTCTTTAATAGAGACCTTCTTTAATAGAGACCTTCTTCAATAGAGACCTTCTTCAATGGAGACCTTCTTTAATAGAGACCTTCTTTAATAGAGTTAATAGTAGAGATATGCGAGTAGACCGGCCTTGATTGAAAACACTATCAATTAGTGTCGAATTATTAACACATAAAATAAAATTGTTCAGAAATTTGGGGCCACCACATCTGAAGAGGTGAACAGAGTGGGAAAAGGTGGAAAAATAATTGGAAACGAACACCACAGCGGAATACAGCACGCCTTTATCTATCTTTTCTGTATCGCAGCATCGAAATGTTTTCGGCACCTCACGCCTCTACCTCTAGGTACCTACTCTACTTGCTTGTTGCTTGTGAATGATGAAAGTTGGTTTTGAATTGTTTGACATAATGCCCACAGCTACATTCTATTATCACACCGCTCGCCTTAGGTAGGGAATCCATCCTCACACATTGCGACCGGAGACGGTGCGCACTGTGCGGTATGAAAGAAACTTCAACCCACGCACGCTCAAGCTGTGATCTCCCTGCTGCGATGCGATACAATATGGGGTTTTTCAAGAGGGGCATCAGAAGGTTTCTTCATGGTCGGCAGCGCGAGTGTAACGCCCCTAGTGTTGCATACGTCCATAGGCCAAGATAACTACTTCCATCAGATGGGCCGTGTGCTTGTCTGCCACCTAAGTGGCATAAAAGAAGTTAAAACGCCATTGATGACGGTAACCGATGACAAGTACCAACTTTTCATAATTTCTATGCATTCCACCATAAAATTGTTCCACGGCATTATTCTATCTCTCAAACTGTCTGATAAGATTATTATTTTCTTAGGTGCTGCTAATCGGTATAGCTCTAGAGAAACTAGGAGACAGCCGAGCAGACACGGCTTACGCCCGGGCAGTGGCTTTAGCAGAAGACGACCCCCTCATTAGACTGAACTTGGCTGGAAGGCATGCACGAGCAGGGCGACTTAAGGAGTCTGTCGAGGAAGCTGCAGTTGCTGGTCAACTGTTACAAAAAGAAGAGAAATATGATGCTCAGGTAAACGCTTTTTTAAGCGTGATAAGTGGAGGGTCACCGTGGTAGCATTAGTGGTAGCATTCTGTAGTGGTGACCCTCATTGCTGCGAGTTTACTTTTAGCTGACCGCTATTAAAAAAACTGCTAAGGTTTTCTCAATCTTTATAAGTTCCTGTTGTCTTCAAAGGTTCTACTTTGGGGCTTAAGGTCCACCTTCCTAGTGTTTTTAACCATTGGCCCTTAGGTTTGGAACGTTTATTATGTACCTACATAGAGCTAAACGCCTAAGGGGTCACCGACCACCTCGGGTACGAGTTCTAAATATACTCTTACTTACTTTCTTTCTGGGATTCGGTTTGGCATTATATATTGCAATTGGTTTACTTTTATCTTTGGCTGTTGTGACCCTTCGAATGACATGTGCCCATCTAATCCAAAGGATCTCGTAAGAGGCGAATAACGTAAAAACACGCAGACGATACGTGCTGCGAGGGAAAGTAAACTCGAAATAAAACCTTGTTTCCAACCCGTCTGGTCAGCATGGAAACAGTAGGCCAAAACCTCCCAATATTCAGAGAGGCCTATGTTCAGCTGTGGACAGCGATAGGCCACGTCACCAGACCTTATATTTATTTCTTTTTTTGTAGCTTACCAGTTCCTTGGCAACTTTACTAGCTTTACTACGTGAGTCTGGAGTGGAATTATCTCAACTACCAGTTGTCGTCCCTGGGATTGAGGATACGGAGATAGCTAACGTCAGCGAAGCACTTGCCGAGGATGAAGTTTAGTTGCTGGTAATTGTCTGTAACTGAAATCTTATTCATCCTTGTGTTAATCCAGGTCACATTCGAAGCTAAACCTCGGGGTCCGGGGCCCGCTATTTCTAGTTTAACTGCGTGTTTGGCTGAACTTCGATATTTTCCATGAAGCGACTGCCATTTGACTTCTACAGCCCATTGCTGGTATCAGAGTATTGCAGTAAGGCCAGTCTTTGGACTTCTTAGTGCTTCGATTACACGTAACAACTCGGACCGACGCGACGGCTTAGCGCGTTCTCTGAAGCACGAAAAATGCCTCGACCAATGCAAATAGACATTCATGCGTGGCACACAAATATTTGCACTGAGCAGGAATCGAATTGCGACTTCCGACTTTGTAATTGAACGCTATACTGCTACGCCACAGAGGTCGTTTATTAATTGTGTACAACTACCGAAATGAATAGCAACTGTTTCCCTACCTCGCCCCTGGGGCGGATGGCAATTGCGATTCAACGGGGTAACTTTGCCAGCATCATGAACACCTTTGCCTCGAGAACGATATGGAGCGGGTTATCTGACGTGATATAATCACGGAGACCACTACGTGTATTTTTAATTATAATGTATTATTATTGCCTGTGATTTAATTAATAAAGTTTAGAAGTAGAAAATTGAAGCCTACGTGAAATAATTCCAATTTGCAAAAATTGTATGGCTACTTTCTAATTCATATAAAATAATATTATTTACATAAAGTGGCAGAACTATCTGACAATACCGTGAAATATGGTTAGATTGAAAACATTTATGACTAAAAATAAAAACATGCAATAAAATTTGAGTTGAAATTACGTAACAATGTTTATATTTGTGAGTGCAGCTGCTGTAGCGCTGTGTTTCATTGTAGTAAGTACATACCTAAATACTTTACATGATTATTTATTTCAATTTAAATAGTATTGGAGAGATGGTTCAGGTATAATTGCCGCACAGTGCGTGCGAATCTTGCGGCCGCTTATCGCCCACATCACTGGTTCTCTCATCTGAATCCGTGTGGTGATGGAGAAAGAATACAAGTATCACTACACCGTCTCATCCGAAGGGTATCGTAAGAGGCTACTAACGGTAAAATACGCAGACAATATCACTGCGAGAGAAGGAAAACTCGAAATAAAACCCTGTACCAACCCGTCTGGCCAACATTGGGAGAGGCCTAGTCCAGCAGTAATTGATTGATTGGTCTTCTTAGGACTCTCTAAAGGGGAGATGACACAACTAAGCCAGTCTCGTCAACTATTCGAGCTGTGACATGATGATCATGCAACAGCATGACGTCACTTTTTATCGTTTTTTGGGTTCCGCGACATCAAGAAGAAAGGCGGCAGTCCCTTAAGGATCACTTCGTTGTCCGTCTATCAAGACCTTTTTCTCAGGAATGTGTAGAGGTATCAAGATGAAATTCATACCACATACTCAGGTACCTATGTGAAGTCTTGAAACTATGCAAACATCAAACTTCTAAGTCAACGCAATCAATATATTGCTACATAAAGTAGCATACGAAACCCTCAGAGTGCGAGTCCAACTCGCACTTAACCAGCTTTTTTTATATAGGACACGTCAATTTACTACACCTCGCCTGATGACAAGCTGTAAGCAAAGTCTCAGGAAAGGGGGTCACCATTACAGACACGTAGCATGTTTAAATGGTGGCAGCTTGACGGCCTTATCAGATGCTTTTTCACGTTCAACTTAGAGGAACCGAGACTGTAGGAAGAAGGAAACACGTGAGCTGAGCTCCCTAATGAAATTAGGGATTTACCTGTGTATAAATTTAAAAATATATTTTAAAGTAAATCGTGCCAGAAAGGCTATTATAAAATCCAAGAATACTGGATGATAAACAAGCTTGGAAATGAGCTGCTCGCTCAACTATTCTATTCAAGTAAATTTTTGTATTCAGATTAAGTAGACTAAGTGTATATTTGTAAATAGACCAAAAAAAGAAATGCCCGCTGAGTTTCTTGCCGGAGTCTTCTCAGGTCGGGGCCGCGTTTCGAACCGGTGGTCCATTTACTAAACTGATATTCCTGTTCCTTTTTTGTTGACGTTTTGTAAGTGGCGATGTAATGGTCTATACAGAATAATTTATTTTTAACTTTGACTTTGACTTAGCTGGCAAGGAATTCATAAGGCGGCAAAGGAAAGAGTCTCCAAACCGCATGGTTTTATTGGTCGAAGAGAAACGGAGAGATATACGCCTCTGAAGTAAATGAAGCTATAAATGAAACTCATATAGTATATTTAGTATATTACAACGACTGGATACGACACTCAGCCAAGAGACAAGATGGCTAGTTTATTTTAACGCGGCTGATATTTCTGCGATGAGTTTATACTCATATTCCAACAGTTGCCATGCTGAGGCTGTAGATGTACACACATATATAAAATCCCCAACCGATCCGTAGTCACACCTTACTACCACACTGTGTGACTATGGTTTATTTTATTTATCCGTGGCCACACTAGTGTGACTATGGTGTGGCCATAGGTAAATTAAAATGAACCATAGTTACACTAGTATGGCCACGTATAAATAAAATGAACCATAGTCACACCAGTGTGGTACTAAGCTGTGACTACGGATCGGTTGGGATAAAATCGCCTTTATCCCCGGAGGTTTAGGCAGAGGTTAATTGACATCCACATTTCACTAATCATTGTTTCGGTCCAACGTAATAGGAGTTAAGCCTATAGCCGTATTCCAGGCACTATTGTTGACTCGAGCCATGCATCTGAGGCTAAGTCTTGGCTGTATATTTATCTGTCTGATGTAAAATGTCCCTATCCCTTAGTCGTTATGTACGACACCGCGTAGGAAGAGATGGGGTGACCTAAATTCTTAGGAAGCAGAAAACTTAACAAATAATTTAAATCCTGCAATCTGTTTTCAGAGTGAAAGTAAGGAGCTTACCGCCAGTTTAGTAGTACTGCCTCCACTGGTCATAGGCTACGATGAACTGTACCATGACTCCCAAGAAAACGGAAAGCAACAAAATGGTGAAACAACAAAGAACACAATGCTTAGAGAAGGCAGTGAGGATCTAGAACAACTTGTCGAATATCCTAAACAGCAAAATATTGATCAGCGTCAATATCGCAATGCTATGATTGATGTTAAGGGTAGAAGAGGCAACTTTAAAAGACGCTATAAAAATGTTAACAAAGAATATAACAGTCAACAGATGTACGAATAAAATATTATGTGTAAGACTTTCGTAGGACTATTTGAAATTAGTTTTGGTGTTTTATTTTCTTTTTTACGGGCTTTTTTGAGGGATGGGGCGGCCCATAGAGATATTCAGGGCCTGTAATTAACCTTACTTGCTTATTGACGTTCCTCTTGGGGTAAAGCGGATTCGACGGCAGACGCTCGGTATGTAAATAATGGCGTTACAGGTTAGCGGACGCCAACTGCAAGCTTTGGATGTAACGAAGATTGGAAGTCGGATGTAGACTTCACTTGCTTGATTTTTTGTTTTAAGTGTGGTAAGTCAGGTAACTCTTCGAGCTTCAACTCACCGGAGCTAACATTGAGGTGGGCATGTTAGACTTGAACCAACTGAGCTGATGATTTTGATTCCAAAATAAAAGGTCATAATTTTTGAAAGAGAAATATATTATATTCTTTCCTTCGATTGTTAAAATAATTACATATGAAATTGCCGTTTTTTGAAGAAATTGGAGGTTCTTGGATGTTTTAAGGAATGACAAATCCAAATTCTATTTTTTTTTTTGTATGAATGAGACAACATTGAGCTAACAAACACTTTTATAACATTTTTGAAAAGTGACACCTGTAAAAAAGTAAAACGAAATTTATCATCAAAATGGAAAGCATTTAGGAAGTACTGTTTTTGAAGATTGAATTTAATTTACGAGTATCAAGCGGCCAATAATTATACAAAATTGTAAAATTTTGAAATCAACTTTTAAACACAATATAAATAATGGAAATAGCTATTAAATTACCGGAATAACGAACTCACGATTCTGTTAGAAATTTTCGGCATTTTCATAGGTAAAGACCGTATACACTATAAGTACACAACAATGCATTAAAATAGATTCTACGAAAAAAAACATTATTTTCTTTAATACTATTCGGATGCAGTGCGCAATTGTTTCATGATTTAACTATCGAAGTTCTTGTTATTTTGTGAACTGCCCAAGAAATAAAGACATATCTTCATATACCACAGCCAGGTAAAACGGCTGATCAACACGCTGATGCTGCTCTTTAACAGCTGTCGTATATGATGGAGAGCATATATCTGGAAAAATACAGTATGCTAGTCTTTAAGCACCTACTTGAAACTTTCCAGGGCCTCGATTCTTCAAAGTCAAACAAACACAGACAACGCCTAAAAAGATTATTCAATTTTAGACTTTAATGCAATAGCATTAAAGTTCAAAAGTAATAGGCATATTGTAGTGAAACTCTTTTCGTTTAATTTTGGATTTTAATGGTGTAGGATAAAAGTCTAACATTTAATGCATTTTTTTGCAGTCTCTGTGGTATAACAGTGATTTGACTTTGCAGAATTGAAGGCCAGATTGTATATCAACTGTGTAGTAGTGGTATGTTGTAGTACGTTGTTAGATGATTAAAGGGACTTAGAAGGAATAATTAGTGGTATGGGAAATGGACTGCTGAGACGAGATCTCGGGTTCGATCCCAGGTTGACAGACCAGACCATGGTACACACCAATGACTTTTCGATGCTTTTCGAAGTTATGTGTGATTTATCGCAGGTTTATAAGTGCCCGGTTAATGGCAATAGGCTCGCCACCTATTACATTGGGACCTAAACATAAACTGGCGAAATGTGGGTGCTAGCACCTCTGCCTACCCCTTCAGGGGTATATAGGCGTGAGTTTATGTTATGTTATGTTTAAATAGGAGGAATTAAATCATAACATTTCTAGCCCACACTTCACGAAATGCATTTGACAAAATACAGATAGGTTTACAAATTTGTCTGGATATCCAAGGCTCTGAAGATTTTTGTCGACCATATCATTGTCAACAAGCCTCTTGACTCATATTACAATCGACTCGAGTGCCTCGAGCTGATATTTATCTGATAGAGAGATATATACCATATAGAAAATTTTAAACAACTCAGGCCAGGAACAGAGGACCCATATAGGCCCCTCTTTCTTACCCGGAACATGAGCGTTATAACATGTCACTTGATGGTCTTCTTCTTCAAATCAATAGCTAGGTCTGGCATATAATGGTCTGGTATTTAAATCTTTTTGGCCCAAAACTTGGCCACAGCAACAGCGCTCTCCGTTGCTCTGCAGAGGTCGTCGGTAGTGCAAGTGAAGGGTCACATCGAGCAGGAAAGCAAATGCGACATGTACTGGGATTGGGCCCCGCAGACGTAGGACTCTTGCGACAAGCATTCATGGTGAGAAATTAATATTATGGCAACTTAGTTGGAAGAATTTTCTTTCTGGAAATGGACTGCTGTAGGTTTCAGGTCCATCTTAAATGTTGGATTTTTCAATATACATTTTCTCGAACACAACTTACACGTCAAAACTATGATCCTTATCCCGTTTCTGTTCACAAATAAGCTGCCATATTGAACAACATTGCTCTTGACGATTAAATTCAGGTTCTGGAAATAAGATATTGTCTAAACTTGATGCTAATTTTATTATACATTGAAGGAAAATAAATTCGTTTGCCGTGTTGGATCCCGGTGGACTAGACTACGGCCACCCTGTCTCTTCCTGTGGGTGTCGTAGAAGGTGACTAAGAGATAGGGTTGTTGTCCATCCGATAGCAAATATACAGGCCATGAGTAAGTGCCCGCTTGACGGCAATAGGCTCACGCAATATTATGTGGGACCGAAAATCATGGTTGGCAAAATGTCGGAGTTAATACACTTCTGCCTGCCCCTTCGGGAATTTACAGGCGTTGTTCGGGATACGATCGGAAATGGGTTTAGAATCAAGAGATTTTAGTTATGGAAGACAAATGTTTTATTGTTAATTTTAAACTGACAATTATTGCACTTTATGATATATAGAATGTTAAACTAAATTAAATGTTAATTATGAGATGTTAGTGTTAGGATGTCACTGTTCAAATGTTAATGTTAGGTGAGTGCACCCGGTCGCGACGGTTACCGAAAGTACACTGAATAATTTAACTTTTTTTGTCTAATTGAATCGCGACGCCAGCGGGCTCACATCACGTGTTCGGTGTCAGCATTAAACCGAACATCTTGCACAGGGCAGAGATGAACGAGATGAGAATATGATATAACAAACTTTGTTAATAACTGCATAAATGGGAGATTGATATAAGATGATGCATAATTTTTTTTTTTTTTTTTTATACCACTTAGTTGGCAGACAAGCACACGGCCCACCTGATGGGAAGCGGTTACCGTGGCCTATGGACGTATGCAACACCAGGGGTGTCACACTCGCGCTGCCGACCATGAAGAAACCTTCTGATGCCCCTCTTGAAGAACCCCATATTGTAGGCGCTTGGGAAAACCGCAGCAGGGAGGTCATTCCACAGCTTGAGTGTGCGTGGGATGAAGTTTCTTTCATACCGCACAGTGCGTACCGTCTCAGGTCGCAATGTGTGGGGATGAATTCCCTGCCTATGGCGAGAGGTGCGATGATAGAATGTAGCTACGGGCATCATGTCAAACAATTCATCTGAGCACAAACCATTGTATAGGCGGTAGAACACACACAGTGAGGCAAAATCCCTCCTAAGGCTAAGAGGTTCCACTCTACCTGTGAGTATGGGATTGTCAACCAGCCTCAATGCCCGTCTTTGCAACGAGTCGAAGGGGTCAAGCTGGTATGCAGGCGCTCCAGCAAAAAGGTGACAGCAGTACTCCATGTGAGGCCGGACCTGTGCTTTATAAAGAAGGAGTTGCTGCCCCGCAGTGAAATACCGCTTTGCCCTGTTGAGCACTCCGAGCTTTCTTGATGCCAACTTAACTTGATGCATAATTCTCACTTATCTAAAATGTTAGTTATTCCTTTAAAATTAATTACTTAATTCTAGACACTAAAGTGTTTAGGCGCTCTAGTTTTTTATTACACTAATCACTTGTTCACACCGAACCACTGAATGCTATTTTCTTTAAAATTGGGGATGTTCCTCTATCTTCATGGTCGGCAGCACGAGTGTGACACCGCTGGTGTTGCATACGTCCATAGGCCACGGTAACCGCTTCCCATCAGGTGGGCCGTGTGCTTGTCTGCCAACTTAGTGTAAAAAAAAAAAAAAAATCTTTGTACTTAAACTCGTTTTTCACAATTTCACTATTATGCACTCGCACACTACTGGATGGTTCACTATACACACTGCAGGTTGTTGGCCGAGGCCGCGCGGCCTCTATTGCGGTCATCTCCAAAACTACAGGGTTAACCGGCGTCGACGCTGATGCTGCTGCAGCCTGCCACCGCCCACGCATACGGCGACACAAGCACACCGCCGCCACTATGATTGCTACCCCCCATGACGCGTAAATCGAAACATAGTGATGAACGCCATGGATTGATAGATCCTCAGTGAGCACAGGTTGTTGTTTCAAGTTGTTAATCTGGTCTTCCACGTCTTTGAATAATATTTGATTGTTCGTTTGATTGATGTTATCATCTACTAGGTTGGGTAAGGTTAAATTTATGATATTGTTTATGGGAGCTATTCGAAATGTTTCTCTGTTTGCTGAACGTTCATTCTACTTTCTCGCAATTTGTGGCCAAAAATTGTAAAATTCTCTGTCTTCACCATACAATCCTTAGGGAGATGAATAATGTTCACTCCTGTTAGTGTCTTAGCAGTTATTAATGATTGACAAATTGTTCTAGTTGGGCATTGATCGCAGTAAAGGTGTAGGTTTTGGTTTAATGTAGTTAAGCCAATACATTGATTCTGACAAGCTGATGTGATTGTATTGCACTGGTTGTTGTTGTGTTTGACGCAAAGATCCATATCTGACTTTAGTTTGTAGATGGGAGTTTTCAGTTCACATAAATAAGTTGTTGAATCCCGTGCTAAGCAATGATCCCAGTCACCGGGAGCTAATGGCAGATGCCAATCCTTTTCCAGATTAATGGCTTTGTGGCTTGCAATCGGTATAATAGCCACCATGTTGGTTCCCGTCTGTCAGGGTACCGGTAAAGCGTAGTATACTTCATAGCTATCTTTATCAATTAACGGAACTCTGATTTCAAATATCAAGTATTGTTTTGAGGCTTTTGTTCTAACTTTTAACAAATGGTAAATATTCTGCATGTTGACCTGTAGATTCTCGGTTGGGAGAGAGAGATCTTTACCTATTTGTCCTGAAATGATGCCCAATTCTCTCTGAAACTGTTGCGGGTCGATTAAATGTATGTTTAGGTTTCCATTGTATATGTTTGTTAAAGTATCCAACAAGCTATTTTGGATGTCTTTCAAATGGGTCAGTAAATTGTTAGCGGCCATGGCGCAAAGAGAAAATTCTAGAAGGAATTCAGTCTCATTTATCTTTTCTACCAAACCTTTAGTTATGTTGTCCAAGGAAATCAAGTATTTGTTAATAATTTTATGTTGAATTTGTATGGTTTCTTCTGTTCTTTTTAATAAATTAAATTCAGCTTCAATTACCGATGTCTGGTTTTTCCATAATAACGCTAAGTGTCTTTGATTGTTCCGTACGAGCGTAATGTCCTTAGTGTACTGTTCTGCGAAACGGTCGTTGAGTACGCCGAATAGGGAGTTTGCCAGATACCCGACACCGTTGATCAGACCGCGCCGATGTCGCGTGCGCTCGTTCGCATACTGTTGTAATAAGACTCTGTTATTATGTTCCACTTCAGTCAGTGAATGACCTAATTGTCTTCTTATTAAGTCACAGTGTGTTTGCCGTTTTATGTTGTCACACACTCTTTCCAGGTGTTTATAATATTTTTGCAACGCGGTGTTTCCTTCCCAGAAAGGTTGCAAGTCATAGTAAGCAACTATTTTCCACTCATCTCTTACGAACTGTATGTTTGATCGAAATAAATGCCTTGTTGTTTATTCAGTGAATTTACTTCGATGCACATAGTGGTTGTTCCCATTGATATAATACATAGGAAGGTCAATGCCGTTGTAATGAAACTCGATCTCGATCGTTTGTTTAGGTATAACTGACCATTCTCACTACTGTTACTTGAAGCTCCTGTGTCGGGTATTGAGTTGTTTTGTTTCTTGATCGAGTGGTAATCTAGATAATTTTGTTACAGGTCTTTTTATCAGATTGTTTTTTGTTTTTAAGGTTACAACTCTCACGTAACCATCACTCCCAGGGTGGACTTCAACCACTCTTCCAGAGCCCACTTTCCTGGCGGAATGATATCATCATGGATGACTACCATATCTCCGATCTTGATGTTTTGTTGAGGATTCCGCCACTTTCCTTTTTGTTCGGGGAACGTTAACTATAGCGCGTTGGGTTTTTTGGCAGAAGCTACGGACTTGAACATAGAATGGCACTTCAATGCGCCTGCTAATCCCGCCTCGGGAGGCTTATGGGAAAGAAACTTGAGGAGCACAAACGACTACCTTAAGCGCGTGGTAGGACAACAGAAACTAACCTTTGAAGAGTATTCGACATTGCTAGCTCAAATCGAAGCTTGCCTAAACTCGCGTCCTCTATGTGCTCTAACAGAAAGCATAGACGACCTAGACTGTCTAACACCGGCACACTTTCTGACGGGAAGACCAGGAGTCACGGTCATTGAAACCGGTGAAGATGCCCGAACACGTTGGCACTTGACTCAAAAACTACTTCAAGACTTATGGAAGAGGTGGAAGTCGGAGTATCTGAGCCTATTAACACCAAGAGGAAAGTGGCGATCACCCCAACCGCACATAACGGTTGGAGAACTGGTAGTCATACACGAAGACAACCTTCCCTCGGGGAGATGGGCCCTAGGAAGGATAGTCGAGGTCCATCCTGCCGCGGATAACTACGTGAGAATCGTCACGGTAAAAACAAGCAATGGTTTGATAAAAAGGCCTATCACTAAACTATCTATGTTACCTTTACATCACGCCGAAACATCTAATATTACTGCACCTGACATAAATCAACCACCTGAAACAAGAAACCGCACACGACGCCAACATAAAAACAAACTATCCAATTTCATAACAACTTTACTGACCTTTATGTATCTAATTTCCACTATCACAACAGGTGATTGCTTTAATATTGTCAATTTAAACAAAGAACAAGGTTTTTATTTCGACAAACTATCAAACATCCAACTAATCAGAGATGAATGGAAATTAGTGGCGTATTATGATCTTCAACCTTACTGGGAAGAGAACTCCGCTTGTCAGAATTATTATAAATACCTTGAAAAACTTTGCGACGGTATTAAACAACAGACACACTGTGGCCTTCTCATGTTACAATTAGGTCACTCAATTAATGAATTGAGTCACAACAACAATGTTTTGTTACGTCACCACGTGAGTACGCGCACGCGACAGCGACGAGGCCTGGTCAACGGTATCGGGTATCTAGCAAACACCTTATTTGGCGTTTTGGACGACCGATTCGCGGAACAATATGCTAAAGATATTGGTCTAGTACGACAGAATCAAAACCACCTCGCGCTATTGTGGCGAAACCAAACTTCCATTATAGAAGCTGAATATAACTTGCTAAAACGAACAAAAGAGACAATGGAATTACAACATCAGATGATCCACAAGCATCTTATGCAGCTGGATAAGACTACCGATGTATTTGTAGCCAAATTAAACGAAGGTCAAACTATAACTGACTTTTCGATGTGCACTCTTGCAACCAATACGTTGCTAAACCATCTTAAATACATCCAAGACAACTTGATAGACACAATAACAAGTGTCTATAATGGGCATCTTAATATTCACCTGATAGACCAGGCACAATTGCAAAGCGAATTAAGTATCATCTCAGGACAATTGAGTAACGACCTCGCGCTACCAATTGAAAATCTGCATACAGAACCGCAACAGTTGAACAATTATATGACAACTATCATCCCCATCGAAACACATGTAGCTATCAATTTACAAAAGGACGCATATCTCCCTATTACTGATAGAGACTGGCAACACTGCATAGAACGAGATCCGACCACTTACCTGTGCCAATTGAAAACACCCATATTTCACTTAAAGGCCGATACGAATCTATGTGTGAAGAACAATATCAACCGATGTAAGACTGTAACATCTCCATGCCAGAATCTGTGGACGAGTCTAACGATGGTCAATCGCTACATCCACTTTTGCTGCCAACAGTGCTCCATACGCTTCATGTGTAATGACACGATAACTGCCCGTACCCTCACTGGAGCTAGCTTAGTACACCTCAGCGAAAACTGCATTGCAAAGACAGATAACTACACTGTCTACAGTCACAAGGTCCAACAGAGTCGCATGGACTTATCTATTAATGTAGACCGATTCGAAATCGCTCCAATAAACAACTTTGTGAACCTAACAGTACCCAAAACAGAGCTCGATGGCAACAACAAACCTAATGGCACCCCATCACCATTAGCAGAAATAGAAGAGAAACTCAAGAGGTTGAAAGATGAACCCGACATCCCATCCGACGACATATCAGTTCATGACATACACCACTATGCTCTGATTTACGGATCATGGGCTATCGCCCTCATCGCTGCCGGGGCTGTCTTCTGCCTACGTTTACGTCGCGGTAGGCAGGCAGCGCCAGAGCCGGCTCCGCCTGCGCCTTTGGTTGTGGTGTCGCAATTACCAACCAGGAGGCCTAGGTCTACATGCGACACAAACTGTGAAACATCTTTTTGTGAACAAGTGGAAACTAGTGTATGTGGCACTGAGCCACATGAACCTACCCACCAGGA
This sequence comes from Eilema griseolum, assembly GCA_963662185.1. Lineage (NCBI taxonomy): Eukaryota > Metazoa > Arthropoda > Insecta > Lepidoptera > Erebidae > Eilema > Eilema griseolum. The sequence goes on along the minus strand of OY759248.1, from coordinate 5,236,988 downwards.
TAAAGGCTCATCCCCGATAGTTAAGAAAACAATGTGTGCAAAACTATAGTGCTTGAACATTAATCCCTTATTAAGTGATCATTGTCATTACTAACAATTAATTTTTAGAAAAATAAAATGTATTCACCTTGTTGTCACATCCCTCCGCTACATCAAACCTAACAATTTTACTTTTATTCACATCTCATTCACTTCGCCCTCGGCAAGATGTTCGGTGTAAATGCTGACATCGAACACGTGAGGTGAGCCCGGGCGCGTGTCGTGACACTTCATTAAGAAAATAGTAATTAGAAATAGTCAGTGTACCAACAGCGGTCATCGCGATCACTATAGCATCGTAGTCGATTCCGTCACGACCGGGCGTACTCGAACATTCATCCAATATTAACATTAATTGTAACATTTAATTATAAAATTATTAACATCATAAACAACAACTTTTACCACGAATTTCCGAACCCAACGCGCTATAGTTAACATTCCCCGAACACTCTATGTTAGTTGGCTCAAATATTCAGACTTCCATCTTTTCCAAATGTCTCTGAATATGTTCTGAGTCAAATGCCAACGTGTTCTAGCATCTTCGCCTGTTTCTATCACCGTAACTCCGGGTCTTCCGGTCAAGAAATGAGCGGGTGATAGATAGTCTAGATCCTCTATATTTTCTGTTAGAGCGCACAGTGGGCGGGAATTAAGGCATGCCTCTAGTTGTGAATGTAGAATACTCCTCAAAGGTAAGTTTTTGATGACCCACCACGCGTTTCAGGTGATGTTTTAAGCTCCTAACGGCACGTTCCCATAAGCCTCCGGCGCTTGGCCACGCCGGTGCGTTAAAATGCCATTCAATCTTCATCTCCGTCACTTCTGTTAGCAAACTTTCGTTTAATATGTTTTTAGTTGTTCCCACTCTTCTCGGAGGATTTTGTTCGCCCCGACAAAGTTCGTGCCATTGTCACTGTATATGTGACGAGGTGTTCCACTTCTGGCCGCCATTCTTCGTAAAGCCGCCAAAAAGGCTGAACTGGTAAGTTCTGACACTATCTCTAAATGTACGGCTTTGGTCACCATACATACGAAAATAGCAATGTAACCTTTTAATGTAATTCCACTTCGTCCTTTGTTTCTTTTTACCTCGACAAATCTCGTATAGTCTACACCTGTATGTAAGAATGGGCTGGCTGGATTTATACGAGATGCTGGTAGATCTCCCATGAGCTGTTGTTGTGTATTCCCTTCTTGTTTTCGACATGTAATGCATTTTCGAAGTTCTCTCTTGACGGTATTGTTGCCACTGGTAATCCAATATTCCTGCCTCAAATTAGCTAGAGTAAGGCGGGGGCCACCGTGGAATGTTAAGTTGTGGGCAGTGTTTATGACCAAGGTAGTGAGCCGTGAGTCGCTTGGGATGATTTTGGGATGTTTCATCTCCATGTTAATCATTGCGTTCCTAAGTCTACCTCCTACTCGTATAATGTTGTCTTTGTCAATAAATGGGTTCAACTGGAAAAGTTTACTTTTTGATTCCACCCTTCCATGTTTAGTTAAATGGTCAATTTCTTTTCCATACTCTTTCATTTGAACGTGTTGGATAATTTTCAACTTCGCTCTCCGTAATTCCTGTAACGTGAGATATCCCGATTGTTGCCGATTGCGATTGAATGTTGTGATTCGTAATATGTAGGCTATGACGCGTATGATTTTATGGAATGAACTGTGTTTTGTCAATAATTGATCAATGATACTCTCTTCTCGGTTATTTAAGATTACGTTAGTTTGTTTTGTAGACTTTTGTTCGAGTTCTGTTGTGAATGCTGGCTTCTCCCATAACTTTGTATCAAATGTTGTGAGCCAACCAGGTCCATTTTTCCTTAAAGATTGATTTTTTAGTAGTTGACTTGGATAAAGGCCTCGACTTGCGGCGTCAGCAGGATTTTCGGTAGTGTTGACGTATCGCCACTGTTCTGACGGGATCGTGTCTGGTATTTGGCGTACTCGGTTGGCTACAAAGGATCGCCATTTGTTTGGATCTCCATTCAGCCAACCTAAAACGACTTTGGAATTTGTCCACCCATGTATTTCAAGGTTATGTTTGCACCATGACTGTTTTATTTGTTGAATGAGCTTAGATAATAAGTAAGCTCCGCTTAATTCTAAGCGCGGTAATGTCAGCTGTTTGTTAAGTGGTACAAGTTTAGTCTTGGCAGCGACTATTACAGTTCCCTTTTGTTGTTTGATTCGAGCGTAGACCACACATGCGTACGCTTCCATCGAGGCATCACAGAACCCATGCAATTCAATGATGTCATATTCTTTACTCGATATCCACCTTGGAGTCTCATAGTTGTTTATGTTTTTTAAATCTGCTTGTAATTTAGACCATTCTGTGTAAATATCAGGCGACACTTCCTGGTCCCACTGTGTATTAGATTTCCAAACCTTTTGAAATAATAATTTTAGTTTCACTACTACTGGAGCTAGCCATCCCAAGGGGTCAAATATTTTAGAAATTTCAGATAATAGACTTCGTTTGGTTAATTTAGCAGGATTAGATACTTGACATGTAAAGGTGAATGTATCATTTGTTGGATTCCATCCCAATCCTAGTATCTTTGAGGTGTTTTCTGTTTTGAAATGGAATGTTGTTTCTTGTTTGTCGTGAACTTCAAGTACGTTTTGTAATACCTGTGGATGGTTGGAGGACCACTTACGTAAGTTAAACCCTCACAATCTCAGCAGTCGGGGGAGGTCTTCAATCAACCTCTGGCCCTGTTCTATGTTGTATGCGCCGTGGACGTAATCGTCCATGTAGAAGGCCTCTGTTAAGACCTCGGAGGCCTCAGGGAATGAATTACGTTCATCTCTTGCTAGCCGCTTCAGAGTCATCATTGCTAGAAACGGCGCGGCTTTGGTTCCGTATGTCACCGTTGTTCAGGTGATTATCTCCAAATGATCTTCTGTAAAGGGGAGTCTAGTTTGTTCACTTGTATTTGCCGATACATCTTCTCGATATCAGCTGTAAATGCATATTGGTATAGTCTCCACTTCAATAACAAGCTCTGTAGATTTTGTTGCAAATTGGGTCCCTTATACATTAAATCATTGAGTGAGCAGCCAGTAGATGTCTTAGCCGAGGCATTAAAAACGACTCTGTACTTAGTAGTGGTCGACTCGGCGCGCTCTACTCCGTGATGAGGTAGGTAACATTCTGGCATGACACTACTGTTACATTGTTCCATATGATTGACTTCGTTATATTCTGACATAAAGTCTTTATAAGCCTGAGCTAAATGTTGTTGTTTCTCTAATTTCCTCTCTAAGTTTTTGAACCGAGCCACGGCCATCTGTTTTGTGGAACCAAGTTTGGATACCATGTCACTTCTCATTGGTAAACGTACGATATATCGACCTTCCTTGTTTCTTATGGTGTTTTGTTCATAATGTTCGATGCGCTGGATCTCTTCGGAAGACATCTGATTTTCTTCTGAGATCTCCTCGACCTCCCAAAACTGTTTTATGTCTTCAATATTGGTAACAATGACGTTACAATGAAGTGTTTGTGCGTTTCTACACAAAATTCAGCCTAGTTCTGTTTGTTGCGCGACAGGTTGTGTGTCTTCGCTCTTTATAATGCCGCTTAATATAATGTTTGAATAAACATCGGCACCGAGCAATAAATCGATTGGTTGGCTTATGTTAAAGTCAGGATCGGCTAAGTCAATGTTTTTAATTGTAGACCAATTCGGAATGTTGAATGTCTTGTTCGGTAAGCGTTTGACAAGACTCGCCATAATAACCACTTCCGCATGGAAACTATAATCAGTATATAATGATGCACATTTTATTTTTATTTTTCCCTTGCAGTTATTTTTCCGCTGCCCGACGCCGAAAACAACTCCTTTGCAATGTTCTCTTTTAATACCCAGTAATTTTGCAGCCTGCTCTGTTATAAGGGATATCTGTGACCCTTGATCAACTAAGGCTCTCATTTTTTGGTAGGTTCCGTCAGCTCCTTGGACTTTTAGTTGTGCAGTTGCTAATAATATTTCCGGACAGTTGTCTTGGGAAGGATGCGAGATATCGATCACGTTTTTCTTGGATGTTGCAACAGTTTGACATGACGTTGATGCTGAGTTGACAAATGCTTCATGCAATAACGTACCTACTGTGATGACACTTGCAATTTAGACATTTATGATTGGAAGTGCAAGGTTTGCCATTATGCGAAAATCGGCAATTAATACAAAGTTCAAGTTTTTTCACCGTTGCAAATTTTTTGCCAATTGGCAATTGTAAAAATGTATTGCAATTGTATAGACCATGTTGATGTTTGCAAAGTGGACATTTAAAGCCAGCTCCGGTCACGTTATAAGATTTCGCAATTTGGCTGCTATTTGCATTTTTGCTCATATTGTTTGAGACGGGTTTGCCTGTCGAATTATGTTTTTTAAAACCTCCAAAATTTTGGGGATATTTTTGTGACTCCTTATCATGACTGCGACGGGATGATGTTTCTAAGGTCGTAAATTTGCTTTCTAGGAAGTCTATAAGTTCTCGTAATACTGGTAGTTCACGTGGCTCTTTCACCGTCTCCAGATAATCATACTGTGTTTCTAGATCCATTTTTTGGATAAGTAAATGTTTTAAGATTGGACCCCATGTTTTCGTGTCCGCCCCTAGGTTGTTTAGCGCGTTTATTGTTTCCAATGTTATATCATGCATTCTTTTGATATGTGTTATAGAATTATGCTGTATGTTTGGTAAGTTTAATAAGATATCCATATGAGATCTGAAAATTCGTTTTTTGTTGTTATAGCGTTTGTTTAGGATTTCCCAACAGGGTTTATAGTTATCGGAGCTTATGTATAGATGTTGAATTAATTTTTCGGCCTCCCGCTAACTTTCGTTTTCAATATTTGCATTTTTTGGGAATCCGGCATCATTGTATTGTTATGAACGGCGTCAATAAATAAATCTTTAAACGACATCCACTGTATGCAGTTACCGCTAAATATCGGAATTTCTAATTTTGGTGTAGATTTTTCCTTGTAAGAGACTGACCACATTTTTTTATTAATTTCCCTTTTCAGGGTATTAAATTGTTTTTCATGTTTAGAGAAATTGGACTCATATACCCAGTTATCTCCATTGAGCTCACTATCGATCTGCAAGTGCAATTTGTCTATGGTAGCTATGGTAGACCAACGATTCTCGAGCGTTTTCAGAGCATCCTCAAATTCCCATTTTACTGTCAAGCTGTCTAGCTCCATGTTAGATATTGTTCTCGTGAAAGCTCTAAAATTGGCCTCTTGTTGCCGTAGTAAGTCATCCATTCTACTGTAGTTGCCCTGTTGTTTTGATATTGTTGTCGGTGGTCGACGCGCAGCAGCCTCCTCCTCCTCTCCCTCAGGATTTTTCTGCCTGTGGTCGGTTTCCCCCGACTTCTCTCCTGTCGCAAAACCGATACTGGGCGGCTTTGTGAATTGTTCCAGGTTGCCCTTATGGATTGAAGACACATATAGCTGATATGTTTCTTTTGCTTTTTCATAGCATCCTTCTGTCAAGTAAGGATCCGCCAGGTCTAACTCCTGCGAGAGACGTTCCTGCTGCAGTTGTATCGCCGTCCAAAACTCGTCTAACCTGTTCCACTGACTCTTGTAGTAGTCAGGTTTGCTCTTCCTCTCCTTACTATCTTTTTTGAAATTCGTCCACTGCCTCTCAAGTTCTACAAAAAGGCGACGCTGTTCCTCAATCAAAGACATCTTGAAACAAGATTAAAAATGGATAGATCTTACTTGAATGTCTCTCGGCGTCGGCGTACTGTTTTTTGGTTGGTTTACGGTTGTTGCGCTGCAACTGCTCGTCCTCCTGATCCCTTAGACCACTCCGACTTTCTCATGATGTTGCGCTAGTTCACACTTCACACGTTTTACACTCGAACCGAACACGAAACGCACGAAGTCCTTAAGGATCGAAGGACCAATGTTCGGGATACGATCGGAAATGGGTTTAGAATCAAGAGATTTTAGTTATGGAAGACAAATGTTTTATTGTTAATTTTAAACTGACAATTATTGCACTTTATGATAGATAGAATGTTAAACTAAATTAAATGTTAATTGTGAGATGTTAGTGTTAGGATGTCACTGTTCAAATGTTAATGTTAGGTGAGTGCACCCGGTCGCGACGGTTACCGACAGTACACTGAATAATTTAACTTTTTTTGTCTAATTGAATCGCGTCGCCAGCGGGTTCACATCACGTGTGCGGTGTCAGCATTAAACCGAACAGGCGTGATTAGCATGATCTATTATACCTATTATCATCTGTAATTTATTTATCTGCACAATTCCTAAGGTTTCGGTTGTTTTTTAGCAGCCATGATTTTGGGCTATCTTAATGAAATTTGACCAATAGGTCCCAATCTACAAAAGGTATACCTCTGAATCGTCGATCCTGCTGGCGATAGCAATATTGGGTGCGTTGAGTTCACAGCTTACAGTGAAGAGTGGCTGTATACTCCTCACTGCAGCATCCAGTCCCTGCTTCTTCAGGGTTGTGAATAAAGTCTGTAAGACGTCTACCTCGTTCGGTATTATAACTATCATCTTCAAGCCTGATTGCAGCGGCAGTTCTAGAAGCTGGAAATAATGTAGGCACAGGTTGCATTGCTGTTAGCCTTAGGGCAACTGCACACAAGCCAGGACCCACAACCATTGATTATGTCTGGTGTCCCATGTGCAGTGGTTTTTAGTCTCGTCCCTAAGCACGTAACTCTAAACTGGAGGAGGCAAGACTAGGTATTATATCCAGTCCCTAACAAATCCTGATAAAACCACCTTACCGTAGGGTAACGCTGGAAACTACGACATAAAAAAGCGTAATGATAAATAACAGACCCTGGCTTCGTATTTCATATCTTGTGTATAATTAAAAGAATTGTATATTTTCATCAGAGGCCCAGACTGCTTACATGAGGCCCATGTACTCTGCAATATAACATCATTTATATTACCAATTATTCTGTTGTTACAAAATTAAATTAAATATAATGTATTTATGTAAGGAAAAATATTTCAAAATTTTCAAGACTTCATAATCTTGGAGTCTGTGGTAGTAGACTTCAAAAAAAAGTCATTCTTATTCAGGGCTACTGTAGGTACATAGGTTACACTAAAAGTTTCCGGAACTGGCCACTTACATAAACAATATTTAAAAATTTATTACAACATTTGAAAATAGAACTCTTTGGCTGTAGAATACAGTTTGTTTCATCTGACTGTCTTTTGTTTTTACCTTGTGGCGCCATTTAAAAAATTGTGTGTCTGCATCAACATGGATTTAACTCGGGAAAATTTTCGTAGTATGATTTTCTACGATTTTAAGTGTAATTTGACGGCTCAACAGAGCATCGCTCGGCTTGAAACAGCTTTTGGCGATGAAGCTCCATGCAAGACGACGGTTTATAGCTGGTTTGCAGAATTCAAGTGTGGTCGTATCAATCTCACTGACGAATCTCGCGATGGTCAGCCGTCCACCGCTGTGACCAACAAAAACATCGATGCTGTGCGCCGTATGATTGAAACAGACAGGCATGTGACCTACCATGAAATTCGCGCATCCTTAGAAATAGGCATGAGTCAAATACAATCAATCCTACACAAACATTTGGGTGTGAGAAAGCTGTGCTCGCGGTGGATCCCACATAACTTGACCGAGGATCAAAAAACGGACCGCGTCATTTGGTGCAGTGCTATGCTTACCAGATTCAACGAAGGTGCGTCAAATTTGGTGTGGGACATAGTAACAGGTGACGAAACATGGATTTATTGCTACGATCCCAAAACAAAGCAGCAATCGAGCGTATGGGTCTTTCAAGATGAGCCGAAACCAACCAAAGTGGCGCGCGTGAAAAGTGCATCTAAGCGGGTGATTGCTTCTTTTTTTAATAAAACTGGACACGTGGCTACTGTTGCTTTAGAAAATCGTCGTACTGTGAATAGTGACTGGTACACGACCATTTGTTTGCCGGAAGTTATTGACGAACTCCGTAAAAATAACCGTAAACGCCGTATCATCCTGCACCACGACAATGCTAGTTCTCACACGGCCAGACAGACAAACGACTTTTTGAAGGCGAAAAATGTAGAACTCATGAGTCATCCTGCATACAGTCCCGACCTGGCACCTTGTGACTTTTATCTGTTCCCAAAAATTAAGAACCAATTACGCGGCCAACGATTTTCATCACCAGAAGAGGCTGTCGAAGAGTATGAAAAACACGTTTCAGAGGTCACCACAGAGGAGTGGCACAAAAGTTTTCAAAACTGGTTTGATCGAATGAAAAAGTGCATAGACGCCAAGGGAGATTATTTTGAAAAACAATAAATTAATTTTGTACCTTTAATAGTATTTTTTCATATTCATTCCGGAAACTTATAGTGCGCCCGCTTTTTTAACAAGCTCTCTAATGACATTAGGGATTTATCTATAGATAAATTTAAAAATGTAGTTAAAAGTAAATTGTGCCAGAAAGGCTATTATAAAATACAAGAATACTTGGATGATAAAGAAGCTTGGAAATGAGTTGGTATTTGGACTAAGTAGCCTTTTTTTACGTGCGGAATACCCCATGGATCACCACCGGAGCCGGTGTGAGAGTGTTATGTCGGACTCGAACCGACTAAAACGCACGACACTTGTGGGTCGTTTCTTGTTACCGAAGGTGAGGTTAACAAGCATTCATCGACCTCCTACGTTCGAGTTGTCGCAGTACGCGGGCAGCCTGACTCGTGATCCACCTTCACTCCCGCTGCCGCTCTCGCCCCGCTTCCTCCTTCACGAGCATAACTTGCTCGCAGGAGGCGCCGGCCGCTCACGCATCCGCGCAACCAACCATCGCCGCGAGCAAGGTGGTGAGCGTGTGAACTCTCACTCTTAGGGTGGCCATCAGCTCCCGTCTCGGCGTCTCCCACGCCGGGCACTCGGTGAGCGTGTGCAGCTACGAGTCTTCGCTCGAGATTAAGTAGACTAAGTATATGTTTATGTCAAACAAATTATTTATAAATTGCGTCAAGACAATTTAGTCAACAAATTAATCAAATAACCCGCTTCTGACCGTTCCCGGCGCGAAAGTGCCAAATCACACTCACCGCGTTTCCACGGTGGATTGCAATGGCCAACCTTTGCACATAAATACATACAATTATAATATAATCACGCCTTTATACTCGGAGGGGTTAGGCAGAGGTAAATTAACACCCACATTTCACCAATCATTATATTCGGCCTAGGGAGAGCCTATTGCCGTATTCCGGGCACTATTGTTTGACTCGAGCCATGCATCTGAGACTAAGTCTGAGTTGTATATATCTGGCTGATGTTAAACAGCCCTATTCCCTTGAACGACAACTCATGGGAAGAGATCCTGAAAATTTAAATTAGAAAATAGGATACCTACTTACAATTAAGATGATGACGACAGTGTTATACTAACCTCAAAGGATGTAATATTAGCCAATATGTAATCAGTTTTCGGATTAAGCTCTTTCAAAATATCATCATTCCTTAACGCTTTATTTATGTTTAGCCATGCACTGAAAGCATTGTCATTCTTGTTGAAATTAGTTTCTTCTGTTACAGATATCTTTATTGATTTTTTAACTTCATCCTTCAACTTATAAGATGCTGACAAAAACAGTTTCGTATTAATAGAACATATATTTTTCTCTTTAACATGATTTGCTATCTGAAACAGACAATCTTTATGGAAATGTTCTCTTCGGATATTTGACTCCCATGTCCCATGACGCTGCTCGCGCTCCAATGGCATTCTCAAACAGATTTTTAATTCTTCCACTTTCCTTCGACTCAACATAATAATATTTAGGGGTAACAGTATGATTCAAGAGACAACAGTGTAATCAATTACGTCTCTACACGGGGCACGTGTCCAGGGCCCCATCTTCAGTCCCCCCCCTCCCCTTATTCTTTATTGTACACCAACAGATTTATAGTAGGACAAGTAGGTTGCATGTTTACCTACGGTTCAATGTAGGTACAATGGGCGGCCTTATCGCCGAAGCGATTTTTTCCAGGCAACCTTGGGATGGACAGTAATGTTATAAAATTAAAAAATATTAACTGAATGATTCATTATCAACCTTGCAAAGGATGGATTCACTCCAATTCATGGAATGAATCCATTTTTAATTTTTGAGCTTAGAAATTTTGGCGACTCATTTTATTAAGGCATACCTTGTGACTTACCTGTACGTACTTCTCCACACTTGGTCTGCTATCTTTGAGGGCAGAGAGTAAAACGTTAAAACCCAGCGGAGATACAACCCATTGCTGTGGTGCCTGTCGATTACCAACTTGTAAGTAGGTAATATTACCTCATAGAGAATTATTCTACGACATTCTACGCAATGCTACCCAGACCGGAAGTCATGACTTGTGTTATGGGTATAATATACCTACATATACGGGTATTTATACGGATAATGGGTAGTTATACGAATAAACATACTTGGATACCTTTGTTACCATTTTAGACTTTGGAATACAGGTTTTAATATAATCACACAATTGTATAAATTTATTCTTAAAATATTTTAATTGCAAAACGTGTATGTATACTGGTTTTTGTTTTTAAACCATATTTAGGCTTATCAGATTTTGTAAACATAACCCTCATCGCCACAATAACCTCATCAGAATACTTTGATAACCCAATGACAAGTTTATGCCAATGACATTATTTGTTTTTTTTTTTTTCATTTGTTCCTTTCGGAACCGGCTAAGGTATATGATAATGCTGCCATGTCATCTGTTTTTTTAATTTCTTAGTTGGGATGATTGTTGATGATAATGATGATGACGATTAACGACGATAGCAGCTGCCTCAGTAAGGTTATGGGGACTTGAAATCAACACGAGAAGTCACAATTCACTGTAAAATAGGTACCACTTTGCTACATTTATGTGCGTTGTCAAAGACGTTATGTCTAAAAATACAACATTTTTGTACATAAAATCTCGAATGTGCACCAATTTTGGAAAATAATACAGCGATGCGACCTTCTTCGTGTTGGCGCCAAAACCGACATTATTTGATTCGTAGAACTTTTCCCAAAATGAAAGAGAATAATCACTTCAGTACATCCACAGATTACATCTATGGTTCATACTAAGAATTCTCTTTAGATGCATTTGCGTAGTGTGACCATACGTCTCGCTTCCTGTAGGACAGATCTACAGTTTGTTGGATGTGGGTGTTAAGCACAACTTTAATGAAAAAGTATTTTATGGTTAAATAAAACCAAATAATGTTTTTCAATTATTTATATTGAAATTATCACCTTCAAATACCAGCACTGAAGGGTGTCCACGTTTGACGTACAACACAATTACAATGTAACCACTGACAGAATACAAAATAAAATAATACAACATAACCAAATTGAGCCGGCCTGGCTTATTTGGACTCGCCTGAAGGCACTTGAGGTCAAATATTTGCTTGGAGTTACAAATTGGCAAGTCTATGTCAAACAATTTAAATAGACACATATTCTTAAATCAGTACTCATGACAAAAAAATCACAGAGCAGCTATATCAAGAAATATGTTCTATATTACTAATTTATTATTGCTAACTGACAACAAAACTCGTTCACACATTTTGACTCAATTTACCACACGTACTAAGCCTATACATATATTAACAACCAATAAAGTTGTAAGCAAAAGTAGATATACACCGCAGACCGGCCGAAGGCTACAAAATTATTGCTTGACATTAAAAGTTAATTGCTATGAAAATTTATTTATCTCTTATACAAAATAATTTTACAACATGTACGCAATGGTTGTGTCAAAATTAAATGTATTTATTTAGCATAATGTTATGAATTTGAACAGGACACATATATAGCTGCCTCAAGGATGGGAATTTATGGTTATACTTGCGAGGGATATGCCTGTCAACTTCACCTTCGGCAACCAAAACGACCCACAGGCACCGTGCGTTTTAGTCGGTTCGAGTCTGATATAACCTCTCCCACCGGCGGGAGCCCCCTCCCCTGGAGGTTTATTCGTAGAGATTTTCGCAGGTAAAAAAGGTTATATTTTATTTTAGTTTAACCGGGTTTTCATGTTTTACTCAGCAAAATTACGTTATCACCACAGTTCGTACCTATCACTGGTGAAATCCACTGTTAGTGTATACACTACACTATAGATAGGTAATAATAGGTAACGGTGCCAATTGTTTTGTTAAAGACTTAACTGAGCGGATCCTTATTCCTATCTAAGGCAATACAAAGATAATTATATTTTGTACCTAATATGGCACCACTAGCCTATTTTTCTTACAAAATTTTGTAATTAGAATTCCCAAAATCAATTGTTTTACAGCCGACACAGTTGATAAATTTGAATTTTGTTTAGAGAAATAATAGTGTTTACAAAATGCGTATAAGATTTTTCAACTTGAAACTTGAACGAAAGCTAAATATGTTTCCTGTTCTTAAATATCCTTGTATGTATAAAGCAGTACCTACAATTTGATATTTCACATTTACAGCATATAGAGCTCCCATATAAACCAGCAGTGCCGTTAAAATATCAATATTGCATTGCCAATATGAAGTCATAATTTGGTTATTGTTTCGTTGTTTAATGGTCATCATTTTACAAAAGAGTACCTATATTTATTTATCTGTCCATTTACAAAAGAGGTACAGAAGGCTCACTTTTCATAAAACATGAAAACGCACACACTCATTCATATGATAATTATTTACGATAAGCTAATTCAATTAAATCGTTTCACCAGTTGTGAGTTCCTACGCTTTTACAATACGGAACAGAGGGCCTGTGGGTGAGTGTGTGTGTGCATTTTTGCTCTTTATACGAAGCCGGCATTCTGTAAATATTTATTTTGTGTTGTAACTGATATTTTGCGAATGACGCCATAGTAACAGAGAGACAGCAAGGTAATTTTCTGTCACTATTAAAAATAAAAGGGAAGTTTATTAATATAGTACAATGGTAAACTCACACCGCAGGTAACTGTGGGAGCCCTAGTTCATATCTACTGTTTCTAATTAGGTATCTGTATTTATTTCTTTGTGTAAAATCTCTGTTAAGGAAGATATTGGATGTGGCTACTATCAGCGCTCTAACTAAAACATAATATTATATTTACATTTATATCAATATTATAATGAGTACTAATGTCCTGTTTTTTTATTTGACACATTTTAGGGTTGGCAAAATTTTGATATAATAAAGAAATAATATGTATTCATTTCTTTTTTGTACAGTGCCAAAATAAATATTTTGCTCAACCCTCACACACACCACAAAAAGTACAAAAGTCCTTCATTTAAGTCTATATACTATTCAATTCATCCTATTCTCTGAACACTATGCATACATCATCTCTATTTTAAATATTAATCATTTCTATCTTTATAAATGCACTTCTTGTTAAACTTTTATATTCTACTTCTAAACAAGGGAAAGGCTGTGTTAAGGAAACTAACTCATATATTTGTGTAACAATAGATAACTGGCAAAAGGAAGTGTGACTGGTATAGTTAAATAGCGCTGTCAACTGGTTTATAACTGATAAGTAGTCAGCTTGTAACAATTGCGCCGATAATAGTAAAGATATATTTGACAAATTTTTCCTGAAGAAGAAAACTATCAAAGCACGAAAAGGCAACTATTTTTTTATTGTCAATATGCTGCCTTTGGGATAAGTTTTCCTAATATCAATATACTTGCATTGCTAAATTAATTTGAAATATTAAAAAACATTGAATTAAGCGGCGGCCTTGTCTTCTTCAGAAAAAAAATAGTCACATATTATAAAATAGTTTACAAAATATACATATTATATATTAAAGATAATACAGATAGAAAAAGAAACTTCAAGTAAAATAAACAACGGAGCTTATATAAACGAATATCTACAGATACAGAATACTGAAAATATGATGGCATTGCTTATCTCACACGTACACTTACGATATATTTCTTTGGTGTTGTGTCATAATTTATGTAATATTCCATTGCTATTGGACGCTATACGAATGGCGCACTAAATACTAAATTGTAATATGTGCGAGTACTTCCTAAATTCGTCATTCCTATCTTTTTATCAAAGTATGAACCAGTTAACATATCTTACAAAAATTTTACAACAGGCAATACTCGCACATATTAAAAAAACTAATTACATTAATTAACTAATATATTCCAACACTAAACTTGTCTATATTTACAAAACTCATTGATATTTACACAAATGGAATTATTGAGATCATTTCTTACGATTATAAAAAAATGAAACTTACGAGGTCAGCCGTATTTTATATTATTATTAAATTAAAAATAATACTTTAGAATAGACTGGTTTGGTACACGGCGGGCACACATAGTGTACCGTACATGAGGTAATTGTTTTTACCGGAACGGTAGAATTATTGAGCCTAAATTACCGTGAAACGAAACAGAACATAATAATATCCTCGATTTAAATACGGTATTATCACCCTTGTGTTACACGAGGGGACATTTGTACAACATATTTGCATTTAATTTATAAACCTAAGGCATGGTGGTCAACAACCAACAAATTATTTCATAATTAAATGTTTATGAAGGAACTAAGCAACTACTTCTATTATACTACTAGATTGGGTTTACGGATAAAAAAATTGGTAACTATAGGCCTCTTCTAATGCACGCCATAGTCACTTGAAGGTTTTTTTTTAATTAAATGACTTTGTTAGCTGTCAATTGCATAGGCGCGAAAGTATTTTTTGTAATCGAGCAATTTACTGTTGTACAATGTAAATTTAGTCAAAGCGACCTCCAAAACTAAACTAGCTATCTAGTAGTATACAAAGAAGTTTTTGCAACCAAGTAGGTCATTATCAGCTAACTTGTCTTTTCAACATAGCGGTAGGTATATTGCACAATAACGACAGTAAAAAAAAACAAACAAAAACATCAAAACAATGATTGCACAATTTCAATTTCCTAGCTATGTGGTCCTGATAATTTGGGAATTATTTATTGTAAAGGCCACAAGCACAATACTGCAGTATGTATTAGATTCGTCAATGGTAAAATATTAGTAATCTCATTGTATTGACTAAAAACGTATGTGTGACAAAAAATACATTGGGGAATAGAAATGAAACGTTCAGAAAAAATATATTGATATTTGATAATTCTGTCATTCAGATTTTATCAATCATGATATTTATCATCAGCATCCGAGGTTTCCCGGAATCGGTTTAACCCTTCTCCTTTGATTTTTGTTTATACAACTTTTTAGAGACAGCCGAATGACCTCTCAACCCTGAAAAGGAAGTCTACATCAAAGCCTCGTTTGTCAAGACCCTGCAGGCCTTGGTGTGGCTCATACACACTTGATGATTCTGTATCTGACCATTTAATTTCTATTCACCCTCGATTTCTACTCATCCTGTTTTACCGACAGCAGATTTTATAACGTTTCCTCATTTCAAAATTCGAACGAGAAATATTCAATTTCAAAAACCGAATAGTGTACTTGAGTTTCTTAAATTCAAAATTGGAATGCTAAATCAAAAGTAAAGATACAAATTCGGTGGGTTGTGCTAACGTGGCTTAACTACTTTCATCCGAATCTCTCCTTGACGAGGAACATTAGTTTCTTCTTGCCTTTATATTTGAGTTTTATTTCCTGAAGGAGCGCCGCGAATTGGTGCGGGCCGTCAGGTGCTAGGGCGAATGTGTCACGGGCTTTGCCTGAAATAGAAAAAATCTATTAGATATATAGATTACAAAAATATGTTGTGTATGTTAAGTGTAGGTACATTATTGTAAAAATCATCTATATATGTGTATAACTCTATATAATTCCGGGATAATAACAATAGGTACGTCACCGTACAAAAATATAAGTACAATGTTAAAAAATAGACTGTTATATGCATATGCATCGATAATCTTAGATTGTCTAGAATTATAAATAGTTTTGTGTCATCCTGCTAAAGTCTTGCCCTGTTTATTTTCCATTTTACGTACTATGATGTAGTATAATAATAGTTACGTAATACACGAAGATGGCGGCTTTCAAAAATGGCACAAACACGAAGTATAAAAATATTATAGCTAATTACTAATAGTCAATGTTGTTCAATTATATCAATTATTAATAATATCATTATTCAAGAATTTTTTTGCGTAGCACACTGTCTCGTCTCTGATTAGTGCATAAAATGATGACTTGTCGCAATTCTAGTTTAGTGGTCAAAGCGTTCCCCCTGTAAGGGAAAGATCGCGAGTTAGAACCCCGCCTGAACCAATTAATTTTTTTCTATATCGTAATCGATTGGAACATACTTTTATTATTTTTTACGTGCGCAAAATCCCCACGGATACCTCCCCACCGGAGCCGGTGGAGGAGGTTATGTCGGACTCGAACCGACTAAAACGCACGCCGCCTGAGGGTCGCTTCGGTTGCCGAAGGTGAGGTTGACAGGCATATCCCTCGCACCCCGGCCGACCCAGAGCCATCTCTCACGATCTGGCCCTCTTCTCGGGTGTGGGGACTACAGAGTCCCCAACTCGTCCCCGGAAACGGGGAGGCGCGCCTCGCGCGCCACCGCCGCGGCGTGATTGGAACATACCTATAGTTTATAATACATCATTGTATATTGGTAGGAATATAAGTAATACTAACCGAGGAAGTCAACGAAGTCCGCGTAATGGCGGGGCGAGATGTGCGCGAGGCGCGCGTGCGTGGTGGTGGCGTACGCGCGCAGCGCCGCCTCCAGCAGCGGCCGCAGCGGCGTGGGGGGCCGCGCGCCGCGCGACCGCGAGCAGCCCGCCGCCGCCACGCAGCAGCGCCGCAGCACGTCCGACTGCGGGCCCACACACTCATTACACTCTGATACTGACACAACTACCGGCAAACATCTCGACATAACATTACATAACATAAACTCACGCCTATATCAGGTAGGCAGAGATGCTAGCACTCACATTTCGCCAGGTTATCTTTAGTTTTGTTAGAAGGTACACGGCGGTATTTCCGCGCAATGGAGCAGTCCGACTGGGGAAGTACCTCCGCCTTACAGAATACCGCGGCTATAATAACTTCGTGTTGTGTTCCCAGCGGTGAGTAGGGTAGCCAGAGCTCATTGGAGAATTTGTGTTGTCAGTGGGAAGACTAAAGGCTTGTCCTGCTTTGTCTTCTACACTGACGGCACAGAAACTCTGTACTTACAGGGTTGGCAGCGCGACTATGACTCCTCTGGTGTTACAAACGTCCATAGGCCACGGTAACCACTTTCCATCAGGCGGGCCGTGTGCGTCTGCCACTTAAATGGTACAAAAAAGAAGGTCCCAATGTAACAGGTGGCAAGCCTATTGCCATTAACCGGGCACTTATAAACCTGCGATAAATACACACATAACTTCGAAAACTATCGAAAAGTCATTGGTGTGTGTCATGGCAAAACCTGGGATCGAACCCGAGACCTCGTCTTCTTGAAGATATATTGTAGTTAGCTCCATAATGTAGAGCGGTGCGCGATAACCGAGGCACTTACGACACACCCAGGTTTACGCACAACCAATCACAGATAACAATCGCGTTATTGATTGATCAGTACTTTAAAAAAAAATGTTGCACTGTACATGTTCAAACTTTCTGATTTGTCCAAGAAGTTTGTCAGCAATTAATTACAGTATATGCCACCAATAGGCAATTAACCTCAAAATTCATAATGTTATCTACAAATTAACCTTCATTCTGAGTTTTGGCGCCAACATGAAGAATGGCGCATCGCAGTATTTTTTTTTTTCCAAAATTGGTGTGAATTTGAGATTTTATGTATAAAATGGTGGATTTTTAGATATAATATCTTTGACAACGCACACAAGTGGGGAAAGTGGCAAATTACAGTGAATTGTGAGTTTTCGTGTTGGTTCCAAATCTCCCTAGGGAGCTTCTAGTAAAGTCCCCACAACTATACTGAGGACCGTAACTTGAAAAACTTGACTTTCCCTACTTATATTACTACTACTATTCAAAACCTTCATCCTGATATACTTATGTAATTTTATGCATATTTTTGATCTTAAATTTTCTCATTTTATCTTTATTATACTCACAAGTACAGGCGCGCACTGCACGTTTTTCACCAAGAGCGGTAACATCGCCTGCAGTTCCGCACGACCCAAGGAATGCGCGAGAGCCACCGCCCAGTGGATATCCGCGATAGCTGGGTGACTGTCCTGTAATGGAAGTAACGTTCAAGGTTTAAAATCGGTGTATGTTCGTGTGTGTCGTCACCAAGATTTTCGGTTCGTCTCCACTGAATTCGGTACGCACAGGCTTAAGATAAGATAAGATTCATTTATTTGTATGAATATTGTTTAAAAGTTGTTACAAAGTTGGTTGTACATAATATTCTGCTGTCTCCAGCGTATAAATATTGAAAGGTTTTCTCACAAGGTCTAACCTTGTGAGAAAACCTTTCAACTCTTTCACGGCCAGATGGAAAATGATTACTGTAGTTTATGGACGTGAGTATTCGTGCTGCCCTGTAAGATCCCTCTAACGCACTTCTTGAAGATATATTGTAGTTTTTTTTTTTTTTTTTTTATATAGGACACGTCAATTGGACTTCGCCTTGCCTGATGGTAAGCTGAAGGCAAAGTCCCAGAAAAGAGGGTCACCATTACTTACACATACCGTGTGACAATGGTGACACTCAGCTTGACGGCCTCATAATATGCTTTTTCACGCCCCGCTTAAAGGACCCGGGACTGTAGGAAGAAGGAAACACGTGAGCTGGTAATGAATTCCAGGCCTTAATGGTGCGACAGAGGAAAGAGTCTCCAAACCGCTTGGTTCTTGATCGGATGTTTTGCACCGTGTGCGGATGACATCTAAGACCTGCACGTGTTGTCCTGTGTAGGAAAGGGGAGGGTGGAACTAATTGGAAGAGCTCATCAGAACACTCCCCATGGTACAGACGGTAAAATACAGCCATGGACGCAACATCTCTACGCAGCTGTAAAGGTTCTAGGGTGTTCGTGATCTCGGGATTCCCAATGATGCGGACCGCACGTCGCTGCAACCTGTCGAAAGCATCTAGTAAGTACTTTGCAGAACCATCCCAGAGATGCGAGCAGTATTCCACACAGGAGCGAATTTGTGTCTTGTATAGAAGACACCGCTGCTCCGGCGTGAAAAATCGTCTCACTCTGTTCAGGACTCCGAGTTTTCGTGAGGCTGTTTTGATGATACTTTTCACGTACGTTTGCCTCATATTGCAGTGCGGTGCGTGAATACCGAGGCGCTATGATTAAATCGCATTATTGGTTGAACAGGACCTCGATTCTACAATCAAAACCATTGTCACAACACAGACACAGCAAAAAGGCATTAAATTTTGATCTTTATTGGTATACTCTCAAAGTCCAAAATGAACTAAATGTCCAGTCATGCTTGTAAACAAAGAGGAAATCGAACCCCTGACTTATGACGTACCAGTCGTACGTACTATCCATATGAAGTATATAAAAGAAATGACGTAGGTTAACGTTATATGTGACAACAGTGTCGCCATCTTATTATTAAGTTCGGAAATTGCAGAGTAGGTTTTGACAACGTATTTCACAATTCTGGCTACCGGGAGAGATGAAACAATCAAAAGTACCTGGTTATAATGCAGGTGTAGGTTCCTCATAGCAAGAGTAGCTAGTCGCATGGCTCTCGCCGGTTGGCTCCTCTGCTCCATATATCGCGCTACGGCGAACAGCTGACTCGAGGCCAGGGCTCCTCTCGCCGCGGCTCCTCCGACGGCCGCGCAAGCCGCCTCGAAGGCACCTGCTGACCCCTCGCATACTGATAGCGCGCTTAACGCACAGCCTGGTGGATCCTGTAGAGAGATGTTTGGTTAGTCGTTGTTTTCAGGTATACAAGTTTAAGGTAAATAAGCTCCATTGCTTTTGACCACACTCGCATTGGCCGTCACGAGTCGCGTGCGAGTGACAGTATTTAAAACCTATGGCATAGTACCGGTCTCTGTATTTGCTCTCATGTGTCACCTATTTGATATAAGGCTTGATAAAGCAAATGCGGACACACACGTGTCGACCAATGGCGCAGTGACGTGAACGAGTGCTAAAGTCCTTTTCATGAAAGAAGTCCCGCAGACGCAGCGCTGTAGTCGCGCGACATAATGTTGCCAGGCTTAAGAAAATCTTATACCATACTTTTAATTTTATTAACAACCTACTAAAATTATTCTCAGAATATTTAATATAATATTAAAGTTCTATACAATTATAATTATTATGAAATGAAATGCAAGCAAGGTAAGCAGGTATTTCGTGCCATTTCTGTTCGGGTCAGGTTATTGTTGCATTTAGAAATTACTGTCATGTCAAATTTATAATGTCGTATTGTTTACCAACGAAAAATTAAATGAAGGTGTACATCATCATCATCATCTCAGCTGCATATAGTCCACTGCTGCACACAGGCCTCTCATGGATTAACGGAACGACCGATCTAAGGCAGCCTGTCTCCAGTGCTTCCCGGCGACCCCAAACCACGTTTGTCCGCACGCGGTCGCTACTTTAGGTATATATATAATAAAACAAGAAAATTCTTCAAACTTTTATTGAATAATTGTGATCATCGGCCATACTAACGTCACTGTCGGAAAAGTGAATGTATTCAGAATCAGACTCTGTTTCACTATCACTAGCCGTAGATATGATAAATCGATCCATTTCTTCATCTATAACACCGTCATTTTTTATATATTCCTCCTCTAAATGTTCTACATGCTTGCACTGAGCGGCCCAATCTTCCGCTGTAATACTTTCAAAAGCCTCTTCCGTTATTTTTACGATTCCTTAGGATCTTGGGCCACGTTTTTATCCGCCACCCGTCTTTTCTCAAGGCTCCACATTTTTTCGATCGGATTGAGATCGCAGTGATAAGGCGGCAACTTCAGGACTTCGTGATTGTGTGATTTCAATAATTCATCAACAACATATGTTGGAGGTCCTTTGTTTTGTTTGACTAGGTCAAACAATACAGCCCTTGTCCACGTGTTTTCAAAATAAATTCCCTTTTCTTGCAGCCATTCTTGCATACTAATCTTTAAGCTCGACATTGTTGGTGCCTTGTTTATTTGAGTACAATGGTAAGGAGCATTGTCCATTACTATGAGAGATCTTTCAGGTAGGTTCGGAATCAATTTTTAGTTCAACCATTTCAAAAAATTTGTAGCGTTCATGTCGTCGTGGTAATCTGAAGATTTGGATTGTGACTTAAACATCAACAATGCACCACTTATGAATCCATTTTCTGTTCCCGCATGAGCGATTATCCAACGATTTCCCGATGAGTGTGAGACATACATACCTGGCTCCTCCTCACTCTGCCAACAACTTTTAGCGTGATACGTATTATGTATATAGGTCTCGTCTAAATATACAACCGGTTTTTTTTTCTATGATGCGATTTCTTCGCATCCTTTCCAATTATTTAGTACGCCATGCAGTGATATCATAGCGTTCCATAAG
Source organism: Eilema griseolum (assembly GCA_963662185.1). Classification (NCBI taxonomy): domain Eukaryota; kingdom Metazoa; phylum Arthropoda; class Insecta; order Lepidoptera; family Erebidae; genus Eilema; species Eilema griseolum. Next base: position 5,215,373 of record OY759248.1, on the reverse strand, counting down.
CAGTTTACGTTTTGATTGGCATCGTTTATATTTGAAACCTATGCTGTGTAATATTCTGTGCAATGTTACAATGCTTCCCTGATAATTTATATCTTCTCTCAAAACTGCGCGTAATTTACCCAATGTGGGCAATTCTTTCCTCACAACATAAAAAAAGTGAATTTTTTGTCTTATGGCGCACAAATCGAACCCATCCAAGTCGATATTTTTGGGATGCGGGCGACTCTTCCCCGGGGTGACGATTTTCGTTGAAGTACTAGCCGCTTTTTTTCCTTCTTTTGTGATTCTTGACACCGTTTTCTCCGACACGCCTGCAATCATATTATACATGAATTAGCATAATTTGCACTTTTATTATAATTTAAGATCTTGTGTAATTATACTATTTTTACAAGTTAAGCTTAATATAATAATAATAAATAAATATTCCACAACATTATCTTGTAATGGAATCACAGTGGAATCTAGAATACGGATAAACATACTTATATACTTTTCTTGTGAATACATACACATTATATATAGAAACACCCAGACTAATGCATAGCGTAGTGGTAATTAATGTGTAATTAATATTCTAATATTCTAGGACAATTTACACCTACTATAGAACCACCCAGACCAATGTATATATTCATATTCATGCACACAAATATTTGAACTGAGTGGGAATCGAACCCGCGCCTCCTGCGTAGCAGTCGCGTGCACTACCACCACGCTACAGAGGTCGTCGTTACTTCATAGTTAAAATTAAAATATTATTGTCTCATAAATAAAAATACTAAACCAAATATTCCCATCTTAACGGCAAAAAATCTTCATATAGCAACCCTAAAAAGTACCTGTCATGGCGGCAACTCTCTTGCGAACATTGTTTACTGGTATCAAAACACCTTGATTCTGATGCTCCGCTTCACAGAATTCCTTCACCTTCAATATAATTTCTCGACCCGCACTTTTTACAACTTTTGGCATCGTAAACAATCCTATTAACGCGCTTAATCCAATTAAAAACACAACAATATCTACCACATTACACACCCTTGATAACATCGACAATCGACAACATGGCTGATCTGTCAAATTTAGTTCCACAAATCACCGTGGGACTTCTTTTATGAAAAGGACTTTACAGTCCGTCAAATCTAAGAAGTACCGTTTGACAGTTCTGACAATTGAATGATAGGGATGGGATGAAAAAATCGATTACTATAATATCCGAACTTTAAGAGATCGATTACTATAATATCCGAATTTTAAGAAATCAATTGTTATAATTAAATAAAAGAAATGTTTAGGATATTTTTTTATTCACTACTAGTACTAGTATCGTCGTCTTCGTCATCATCGTCATTTAAATTAATGACCAGTTGATTGTCCATTACATTATCAAAGTGTACGTCTCTTTCGAAGTCGTCCATTATTATTTTCTTTGTTTTTTGTACTACTTTACTCCAATCTTCCTGTGTAACTTGGGCACATGCTTCCTTTAATAAACCTTCCATTTTCTTGACACTGAAGGGTGGTTTTGTGTTGTGTCTTGCTGCATAACCTGTAAAACAATAATGTAACTATTTGATAGCAGACGAAAACCATTGTTTAAATTATAAATGTTAGAAGTACTCGTGTTATTATTATAATATTATAAAATATTACCTTTAACTTGGGCCCAAATCAGTTCAATGGCATTATATTGGCAATGGTACGGAGGAAGTCGTATGACTTTGTGCCCGTGCTCTTCGGCCAATTGGTCAATTACATATGTCGGTTTTGGTGGTTTATGCAATTTCACTAACTGTAATAATTCAGCTTTTAATAGTGACATGTCGGCATCCACTCCTTTTCTTTGCAGCCATGCCACCAAATCTGCTTTCTTATTGGCTGACGTAGGTGCTTTATCAATTTGCACAGAGTGGTATGGGGCATTATCCATTATAATTGTGCTGTTAGGAGGGATATTCTGTAATAAATTTAAGAACCACTCTCGGAACCTTACTGCGTCCATTTCTTCATGATACTCTTTAGTGCTTTTGGATTGGAAAGCTAATAAAGAGTTTTCCACGAAGCCTGTAGACGCTGACCCAGCATGGCATATTATGAGGCGTCCACCTTTTCCTATCGGCACCTTCGAGCACGAAGCTTCAGAATCATCAGTCCATGTTTTCGGCACAGAATGGTTGGAATTTAGCCAAGTTTCGTCCAAAAATATTACATTATCCCAGTTTATAATTTGTTTAACTTCGCGCAGGAATGTTAGTCGCTGCATAATTATGTCATGTCGCTCCATAACAATTTTTCGTTTGTCAACTTTTTTGTATCTGAAGCCAATTCCTGTTATTACCGTTCTCAACGACTCTATGCTTCCCTTATACAGCCCGGCATCTTTTAAAGTTGCACATAACTTTGCCAATGTTGGAAATTCGCCTCTTGTAAAATACCCGTATATATGGTTTCTAATAGCATGACTATCGAATTCATCGATGCCTGTCACAGGTTTATTTCTTTTTCGTTTTTTCGGTGTGTGAAGTACGTTACTGTCACTCCCCGAAGGCCCATATTTTTCACTTAATATTTTGCCAACGGTGCGGCTACCAATACCGAGAGCTTCACCGACGCGATCCCGAACTTGTGTAACTGGCAGTAGAAGTCCACCATTTTGAGATTCACGCTCAAAATACTCGTGTAATTTCACCACCAATTCACGAGCCTGGCTGTTCAAAGTACGTCCTCTTTTCGACATTATTAATAAACACTTGCTTAGTTCGGAGTCCAGTATAAATATTGCCAAGGTAAACGGATAAAGAATGATCAGTCCAGAAAAGTAATAGCCAAGTCACAAATTGTAAAACACAAACGAGAAAGCAAGTACGCGCACAGTCAGCTTCCAAGATGGCGAGAGACTGCTGACGCCGAACCGACCGAGCGGACCGCGTGCGCTTGTAGTTGGCAGTGTTGCCAGAAAAAAAAAATTGTAGAGACTTGGACACCTGCGATTTTGCCTATTGACCTAAAAATAATTAAATTAATTTATTTTAGGGTATCTGTGTATTCAGTGCATTATGCGGTCGCGCAGTAACGTCGTTAATTTATAACATCAGGCAACAACATTTTTGTGAATGGGTTCTACATACCTTATTTTTATTAGTTTTAGACGTAGAAATAAGACTTAGAAGAAAAAATTGTAATTGTAAAATCAATGGATGTGCTTGTTAAAAATTTGTTTATTTCTCTGTAATATGCAAACCCATACTATCATACACAAAAATAAATGTAAAAAACACTATCCCTGACTCCATTTACTATTTCGACAGCGTTAGCGCGAGAAACCCCGACTTATTTGGGCGCGAAAATCAAAAATCGACAAATCGCTTTCGACAACTTTTTAAAGAAGCAAATATATTTGATTTATAAATACGTATTTTTGGTGAATGGGTTTTATCTCATATTTTACGATTACATAACTATTTAGTTATGTAATCGTTATATGTGAGATAAATCCCATTCACATGAAAAAATATTTGTTTGGTTGTCAAGTGTAATTTGTAAATAATACATTCGATTTTTCGTATATGTAAACGATTTTTTTGCATACAAGTGTATCCGAAGAGTCGCAACACTACGTGCAGTAACCTAACTACGTAACTTTGTAATGCGGTCAAGAATATAACTATTAGAAATTATTTACTGTGTAAATATGTGTTATTTTGCTTTGTTTGAAAGTTTTCAATTACATTTAGATATTAAGAATTGTACATTTTTAGATACAATAATGAAATCTTTCTAAATTCATGGTTTTATGAAAAAGGTTATCGAAACTGAATAATGTACGTATGAACAAAGTTGTTTCGGTTTGAAAAATATGAAACGTCAAACGGTACCTCTTAGATTTGATGGACTGTAGTGACAGCGTGTACGGTAGGATTAAAGGATATACGGGACATCACCTAAATCTACAGGGTCAAGCCGGTTCCACCTGCTGATTTCAATCTCTGGTCTTTCAAGAAGACACCCATCGTTGAGCGAAGGTGGGAGCCATATTATACCGATAGTTGTACGAACTATCGGAAATTGGAATGGTGGCTGTATATGAGAAATCGGAACGCTCAAAGCGTGGGTTCAGTAGCTCGGTGGTCAAAGCATTCCCCCTGTAAGGGACTTCCTGTAAGGATCTGAGCGTGCTAATTGCTTTAAAAGTTCATATAATAATAATAATGTAGTTACCTTAGCAGCACATTGCAGGGCGAGAGTTCTGGCGCAGGCACTAAGTTTCTCCTGCTGCTCGAAGCTGAGCCCGAGGCGGAGCGCGGTCGAGTGAGACATGGCCGCCGCCGCCACTGGCCCTGTCGCCTCTGTAGGTGTGAACAGCTCGTACCTGCGGAGACATACTTTTGGTCAGTTTGTGTGTCAGTGGCTGGGTCTGGGGTTCGAATCCTGGCCATTACACTACTGACGTGAACCCACTCCTAACACAAGCAATTTAGCTTAGCTGGAGGGGTTAGAGGAAATATTAGTACATAATTTCGGTTACTAATATTCTTATAAGGTTAAAAGGATGAGGAGATAGGCGTACGGCGGTATTTCCGCCCAATTGAGCAGTCCAACTGGGGAAGTACCTCCGCCCTACAGAATACCGCGGTTATAATAACTTCGTGTTGTGTTCCTGGCGGTGAGTAGGGTAGCCAGAGTTCACTGAAGAGCTTTTGTGCTCTCAGTGGGACGACCAAAGGCTTGTCCTGCTTTGTCCTCTACACTGACGGCACAAAATCTCTGTTCTTACAGGGTCGGCAGCACGGATGTGACTCCACTGGTGTTACACACGTTCATAGGTCATGGTAACCACTTTCCATCAGGTGGGCCGTGTGCTTGTCTGCCACCTAAGTTGTATAAAAAAAATAAAAAATAATTAAGTACAGTCAGCATCAGATCGGTCTTGAAGAAAAAAGTAGGTACTCAAATTGATGAATGCCTTTGTTTTCTTCCCTTCCTGTTGACTGATATTAGGTACACACCTTTGGTTCGGACAATAATACAATTTAAATCAATAAAACAGTTTGATTTGTTCTTAATACCTTGGAATGAATAACATTTTGAGACTTTGTAGTCAAGATCGTTTTGATGCTGGCTGTATTACGTTTTACTATAAGAAAAAATTAAATTAACCCTGATCCTATAGATAAAGGAAAATTTCATTAGCACTATATTTTTTATAGAACATAAATCCTCTCGGGTAACCTCTCCCGTCATTCGTCGGGGACTGTTAAGTCAGACTCGAACTGACTAAACCCGCACGCCGTCTGAGATGAGATTGTCACTGGTACCTATATCTCTTCTTTATTAGTGTTTTTTTTCGGGTGTGTATTTAAAGAATACTAGTTTTTTTGTTGTTTCTGCTTACTCTGGAGGGAAAAAGGCGTGAGTATATAGTATGTTATATGAATTTGAGGTTATGTACTGACCAGTTCTGCATGATTGACAGCAACGCATCCAGACCCAGCTCTGTCGCACACGTCACCAGCCACCGAACCATTTCTCTTCGTCGCCAGTTCACAGATGATAGTGTCATCCTCAATACCTGAAATAAGATTTTATCCTTTACTATTGATGTGAACCTTAGTAATATTATCTTAGGTATATCATCGTATACAGTGTTTTGTTTAGTTGGTCAGTTACGACGTTTTGGAAACGTCGGAATCAGCAAATAATAAAATATTTTTTAGCAATAACATCCTTTAAAATAGTTTTATTTCAAATAAGAAGTTTATACATTTGACGCACATGCAAAAAGCAAAATCTGAAATTCGAATGCCAGTAAAGGGAGATTTACCATCCGGCTCGAAGGACCAATAAGTACCAAAAACACTGTTGCATTAGTTAAATATTTATTGATAATCGCTTGCTAAACATGAATTGAATATAATCACTGTAAAAAACTGAAGGTAGAACGCCCTTATCCAGCTGGACTGGCGACCTGATAAGGATGTCTGGGTCAAACTGGACCGACAGAATTGGCCCATATTAGGAGAGATCTATGTCCATTGTCCAACAGACTGCAATAGGCTAATTGATTGATGACTTTACAAAAAGACACAGCGTAAAATTAATTTACTGAATACATGCAATGTTTGGTCAATAGCGTATAGGAGGTAGGGCACGGCGGTATTTCCGCCCAATTGAGCAGTCCGACTGGGGAAGTACCTCCGCCCTACAGAATACCGCGGTTATAATAACTCCGTGTTGTGTTCCCAGCGGTGAGTACGGTATCCAGAGCTCACTGGAGAATTTGTGCTGTCAGTGGGATGACTAAAGGCTTGTTCTGCTTTGTCCTCTGCACTGACGGCACAGAGACTCTGTGCCTACAGGGCCGGCATCGCGAGTGTGACTTCTCTGGTGTTACACACGTCCATAGGCTACGGTAACCACTTTCCTTCAGGTGGGCCGTGCGTTTGTCTGCCCTGCCACCTAAGTGATATAAAAAGAAAAGTGTGACATGTCCATACCTGCAGGCCCAGCTCGAAGGCGGCGGCCAGCAGGTCCCGGTGGTGGTGCGGCGCGGCGGGCGGCGCGGCGTGGCGCAGCGCGTCCTGCGCGAGGCGGAACAGCTGCGCCGCCGAGCGCACGTGCCGCTGCGCCGCGCCCAGCGCCAGGCGCAGGCGCCCCGGCGCGCCGCGCGCTGCGCCTGCGCATCCGCAACAACAACCAACTTTATAGGGGCATTACGCAAAGGCAGGCTCATTCAAGTATCTGTTGACACGTGCGTGAGCTCCCTCCTTCATAGGCGCCTCCTGAACATCAACGCTTCACATCACACAAAACACGCGTGTGTACAGCATCATGCTGAGATGGCGACCTTTTCGGACCCGTACGTCGTTATTCTGTATGATATGTATGTACTTGATGTTGATATGTATGGGCTAGAATAAATGTTTTTTTCTTTTTTTTCTATCTTCTTTCAGTGGGCGCCACTAGCATATTATAGTTAACAAAGTGAACAAACTTTGTCTTGTCACTTGTAAATTTCATTGGTAAAAATGGTGGCATTTGCGCATTAAATCATCTGTCTAAAACTGTTTGCTGTTTACGGTAGTGCTGCATTCTGGTGCCAGAATATTGCAATTGTATCTAAAGGCATGATGCCTAGATCTGCCCTGCATGGCTGATATCCTAATCTACTTCCTAATAACACTTTTTAGCCTGACCCGAAGCCTTGATAGTTGTTAAAGTAAATTAGGGTCTTATCATATTAGCGGTGGGAGCGGTTTCGCAGCATAGCGTCGAAGTTCATTTTGTTACTGTGTGTATTGTCAGCATATCGTAAAATCACTACAAATGCTCGACGTCTCCGCTGTGCGACCGCTCCGCCCCGAAACCGCTTGCAACCCGCAAGGCGTTCAGACTCTAGAAAATGACTGACCACAGATTAAAATCCCATTTTGAATGTTAACTTTTGATAAAAAAAAAATCTATTCCATATTCTAGAGAAACCCTTCAACAAAAAGACTCTAAAATGACCACAAACCTAGTAAAGCGCTAGCCAGTGCGGCTTGTTGTTGCTCAGCGTGTTGTAACGTATGCCACGCCCCGGCTGCGCCCGCGCCGGCGGCCCCTCCAGCCCCGTCTAACGCATACGCTTCTTCTACCATCGGCAGTCTGTGGACAATATTCATATTGGTAACTTTCTTGGGGCTCCATTAAGATCTTCAGGACCTAAAGCAATCTCACCTGCAGACGCAACTTTTGAAGTCAAAAATTGAATTGGAGGAGAGTCAGGTTTGGCGGTCGGAAGAAGAATAAGAGAGAGAGTGTATGATTTATGCCGAAGAGGATTGGGGATTACAGAAGAAAATGGTATATACGGGGAGGTTTATTCTCCAGCGTTTTGATAAACCGTAAGAAATTTGTAAAAAATAAAGATTGATATATTAAACAAGAAGAAATAAAAAAGTAAACAAACCAGTTCATTTATTCATCACTAGCTTTTGCCCGCGGCTCCGCCCGCGTAGATGTCGGTTATCGCGACAAAACATAGCCTATGTCCTTTCCCAAGAACTAATCTACCCCTGTACCATATTTCAGCAAAATCGGTTCAGTGGTTTAGGCGTGAAAGCGTAACAGACAGACAGACAGAGTTACTTTCACATTTATAATATTAGTAAGGATTACGAGTTAAAAAGAAAAAATCATTACTGTTGTTCAAGATTGTTAGCTAGGTACCTCATAGCCCTCAGGCCGACCCGGTAGGCCAGGTCCGGGTGCGCGGGCAGCAGCGCCAGGAACAGGAACCTCGCGAAGGTGTGCGCGGGCGCGGCGCGCGGGTGCGCGTGCGCGCCCAGGCACGAGGCGGGCCCGCCCGCCAGCAGCGCGCCCGCCGCGCGCGCGCACACGCCCGCCGCCGCCTCGCCCTCCACGCGCTGCAGCTGCGCGATCAGCCTCTCCTCCTGGATGGAATACGTCTCATTAATCTTGGGTTATAGGCTTTCCGATTAATGTTTTTGGTGAGTGTTTTTAAAATCCCTTCAAGATTTTCGGAACTGCAAGCTGATGCACCTGCTGATTGTATAAATGAAACTTTATCAGAGGCATTTCTAATTTATTTATTACATATATACATCGTGTATCATAATCACGCCTTTATCCCTGGAGGGTTAGGCAGAAGTGAAATAACACCCACATTTCACCAATAATTGTATTCGGTCCCACGTATATAGGGGGTGAGCCTATTGCCATATTCCGGGCACTATTTTTTATTTATGCTTACAATTGCAAATACATATATTATGGGATGTTAGGTTCGTGCATTTAGGTAACACTATATTTAATCTTGCTGCGTGCAATATATTTCCTTTTAGTTTGGGAAGTCAGACAGTAGGAGCTCTCATAAAAGCCAGAACAAAACAATAATAGGCGAAGCAGGACATTGGGTCCCCATATCCAAAAGTGCGAGCTATGAATGCGCCCGAGGAGGGCCAGATCGAGATAGATAGCCCTGGGTCGGCCGGGGTGCGATGGATATGCTTGTCAACTTCACCTTCGGCAACCAACAATGATCCACAGGCGTCGTGCGTTTTTGTCGGTTCGAGTGCGACATAGCCTCACCCACCAGCTCCGGCGGGAAGGTATCCATGGGGATATTTTGCACGTAAAAAACGCTTTGAATGCGACTGAAAATGACGTTCTAATGAAGAAAACATAGCTTAACAACGTAATATTTAAAAAGATTCATCTTGCTATTGATAGTAGGTAATTAAATACCGAAAATCCTTTCAATCGTTCATCCATCTATCAAAAACTTATCATTCATAATTCTTAGTAGTAAGATTGTTGTATGAAACCTGTTCCATACCTGTTTACAATGTCGTTCCTGCGCGTACAGGCCCCTCGGTAACGTCCTCGCGACTCCCAAACCAAGGAGTGCGGCTTCCAACGCTAGTGCTAAGTACGTTTCCTCGGGGTTCTTGCTGCCTGCTACTGGGACGTGTTGATACCTAGAACAGAACCGGAATAACTTGAAATTGATTACTTTTGTGGTAATATTAACGAGTGGACAACGAGGTTCTGTATTTAATCCATAGGCTTTCTATTTTTGTTATTCTATTGAACTTTTCTCGTGAAAAGCTTAAGCAACTATGTCTATCTGGTTCTCGAGCGAGAAGGATTTCTATTAATATATATTTATATTTGTATGGATCATGTAGGTATGTTTGTTTATGTAAGTATATATATGTACCCTTTTTAGAGGTGGAGGGTGGAGGTGGAGACACAAGATTCTCCAAGTTCTGGTACCAACCCGCCATAATTCAGATTGATTCTAGTATTAATTTTAAAATTACGTTCTAGTGTATTTATTTATGTATGCTGTGTATGTTTGTTTATGTGTGAAATTTAATGTGCATTTCACATCCCCTATTTACTTCAACTGCTTCTCTACTACTCAAAGGTTTGCTGGGAGAGAACTCATATTGAGTTAAGTTCACCTTTGTACATGTTTCTTTTTCTTGTATGTGATCTCTATACTGTTTGTGTGGAATAAAGAATTTAATTAAAATTAAATATAAATATAAGGATTTGACTATTTGACGTTATAATCCAGACTTGTTTATATTGTCACAATGGTTTGCATCAATACTATTCCTATTCTTCTTTGTTAAGTCAATTGCTAATAAGACTCTTCAGACTTTTTCGGTTCAACACTTTGTCGTAGTCACGATGTCTCTTGCACTACGATCTACACAGATCCTCATTTAGCACAAGTTAAGGGGCATTCTATACTTTAAATTAGGTTATGTAATGTCTCACCTAGGTGGAAGGCCTGTATTAGGCTCCTCGTCTAAGTACGCTGTGTGAAGTCTCGGTGAGGCTCGCTGGTCGTCGGGTGCGAGACAAGCATCCGCGAGACACTCGTACACGCACCAGATCGCTTCTAACGGCCAGCCGGTCCAGCATCTACTGTCTGCAACGATAGAATCAGAAATTCATATTATTTAAGGTATATTAATATGGCTGTTTGTTCGAGAGAGTTCCGTAACTTGAGCTACATAAACCATAGGTAATATATTTTGAATGCGTTAATATCGAAATTTGATTTTGCACAGTTTCAAGACGTTATACAGTTGAGTATGTGGTATGAATTTGAATGAGAAAAGGGTCTTCACAGACAGACGGGCAGACGGACAACGTAGTGATCCTAATAAAGGTTCCGTTTTATTCCTTTTTAGGTACGTAACCCTAAAAACAACTTAATTAGGATCCTATCAAGATCTTTGGCACCTAAAATTACTTTATTTGCAAGTAGGTATACCTACTGATTGAGGGGCCACACTTTGGTACAAGTTGTACTTGGGGTCGGGAATGCAGATACCAGTCACTCCCATAAAAAAAAAACCAAAAAAAACTAATAAAAATAGGGTAAGTGCAGACTCCAGTCGAAGAAGATAGGTGAATTTTGGATGGGGTTGAGTTTGTTGCACGGTGTTCAGGTTAAGATTACACCTTATCAAGGTTTGAGCAAAAATTTACAGTATGTACAGTCAGCATCACATCGACTTTGACGAACAAAGTATACCTACTTAAAATTATCTTAATGTCTGGCTTAACCCCTGTTCGGACCATAAATACAACTTAAATCAATAAAACAGCTCGATTAGCTCCAAGATCGTTTTGAGTCATGATCGTTCTGTCGCTGACGGTACGAATAATGTCAACAACTGACCTCTGCCTATGCAGCGGTGCGAGTGCGACAGCGCGCACGTGGCGCTGGCGGCGAGGCAGGCGCCGAAGTCCATGTGCGCGGTGACGTGCGCCACGCGCGCGCGGTCTGCGCACGCGCCGCCGCACGCGTCCGCGCCGCCGCACTCGCCCGCCGAGCCCGACGCCTCGCCGCCGCCCGCCTCCGCCCAGCGCGCCTGCGACACCTCCTGCCAACCACAGCCCAGTAGGTTAAGGCCGTTAGTTACCACATGCGTATGTACCTCAGGAAATATCTTGGACATTTTTTTTTACGTAATACGTACAATATCTCCACGGATACCCCCCCACCGGAGCCGGTGGAAGGGGTTATGTCGGGCTCGAACTGACCAAAATGAACGCCGCCTGTGGGTAGTATTTTGTTACCGAAGGTGAGGTTAACAGGCAGGCAATAGATAATTATTTTGACATTTGATCTCGTTTAACTAGGGGGTAAACATCCCCTGGGTCGGCCGGGGTGCGAGGGATATGCCTGTCAACCTCACCTTCGGCAACCAAAACGACCCACAGGCGGCGTGCGTTTTAGTCGGTTCGAGTCCGAACCTCCTCCACCGGCTGCGGTGGGGAGGTATCCGTGGAGATTTTGAGCACGTAAAAAAAAAAGGGGTAAAGACAAGTACAAGACGACAAAGAGATAGGGCTGTTTGACATTAAATATATACAGCCCAAATAATAGTGCCCGGAAGACGGCAATAGGCTCACCCCCTATTAAGTGGAACTGAATTCAATGATTGGTGAAATGTGGGTGTTAATTCACCTCTGCCTAACCCTTCGGGGATAAAGGCGTAATTATATGTATATATACATGTAACAAGGCGCTTTTGTTGCGTAAAATTTCGCGCAGCAGAAAGCGATTATCTTGTGAATTTATCGTAGCAAAGCGCATTTTTCCTGCTATGGAGGTGAAAAATATTATATACCTGTCTGTGTCGCATAGCCCGCGCCGCGCTGACGGCGAGGCGTAAAGCGGCTGGAGCTCGTCCATGCGCTCGTAACGCCTCTATCCGAGCGCCCACCACGGGCAGGTGCTCTGTGGACGGACATTGTTTTGTGAAATGGCTGAAAAGATCTAGTCGTTGAAATCGTCGCCTTAGCAGAGGTAAGTCTAAGCTGTCTCTGCTTTATACTCTAAAGAAAAAGGTGACATAATTGGCAAATAACGCAGGGTCACCAAGGCGTCCCAGGAAGGTGAATCTCTTAACCGGAGAAGGTCCTGAATGAGCCGAGGTGCAAGGGAAATGCCTTATGAAGCCACCATACAGTCTCAGCATCTGAAGACCCGAGAGGACATTCGGTTTTAGTAGGTTCAGGTCCAACAGCCTCCGCCGGCGGACTGGGGACGGGGTGGGTATCCAAAGAAATTTATTATCGCACGAAAAAAGGGTTGCCATGGTTTATTTTTTTTTCATTTGATAGCCCAGTTTTTGGAAAGTAACATCACGCTACGACTATATAAAAACTTGAGAGAGAGAGAGAGAGAGAGAGAGAGAGAGAGACGCGAGCAGTGTGGAATGTAAACGAGTTAGGTGGGTAAAATCGTGGGGCACAGCTAGTACTCTATAATTTTACTCACCATGCCATAGGGGTTGTCCAAGCTCGTTGAACTTGGGATAAGGCTGCAGCGTAGTGCTAGTGGAGCTGCCAGGTTTCTCTGGCTTGTCCGGGTCAGTGAACTCGTCACTACCCAGGATATTCTTCAGGTGTTCGTTCTCCCATGATATGTCTACAGCATCCAACGCTCTATAACAAAATATTTAGTCCGTTGATAACTGCCCGCCAAAGTTCTGGGTTCGAATCGTTCTTATTTCTCTACTTTGTGAATTTAATTCTAGCATAAGCATTTTTGATACAACCTGGTGATAGTCAGATAGTGCCTTAGTAATTGAGTCCAATTTTTACCCTTTGGGTCCGGCACTCCAATTAATCATCCCTATAATTATGAAGTAGTAGTATCAAGATGTGTTAATCCTATTTTGCCAGTATTGCAATTTACAAATTTTTATTTTCCAATTTCTGGTATACATGATCTACAACTTTGTCTAACCTATTTTTGTGATAACACTTACTGTTTACGAGAAAAATGCGTGAATTTAATATATTTGACCTTTGACCTTGAATAAATAAAAAAAAACGTTCAATTGACGGGGACTTTTGATATTTCTTTTATTATGGGTTTTTTTTAATTCACACCAATTTTATGCAAGCTAGCCATTTTATTTCGTCTATTTTGATTGGATTACTAGACCTAACAAACAAAGACATACCATAACAAACATGACATCTGTGTACGTATGTACTTACTTATGGAATACAGTCCGTGGTGTGAGGGGGGGCGCTGATCTTTGGTTGTGTAGTCTTAATCTCTTACTTGCTCGCCGATACTCGCGTTCATAACTGTAAATAAGCATTTAACATATCAAGAAGCCGTGTGGTTCCCGGCAGAATTCGGACCACCCCATCTCGTCCCATGCGATGTCGTACAAGGAGACTAAGGGATAGAGCTGTTTAACAACAGACAGATATATACAGCCCAGACTCAGCCTCAGATGCATGGCTCGAGTCAAGAATAGTGTCCGAAATACGGTAAAAAGTTCTGTTTTCTCTAATTCACCTCTGGCTATCTCTCCGGGGATAGAGTCGTGATTATAGTATTTGTTAGATAGCATTTGTTGGGGTACCAATATGATATTTGGAACCCAAACCAATATATTCGCAACCTGCAAGCTGTAGGTATACACCTGGTAATTGGCGGATGAGATTCAGACTTTCCTGTTTGAGTTCTGTGGTCAGGCGGAAGTCACTACCATAAAAGGCAAAACAAGTCAATTAAAGTAGGAGCCGATGAATGGACCCATGACTCCAAAGTGCGTGGTTTACAGTTTTTACGTATACGAATGCCGTTTGACATCAAAATAACGAGAGAGAAATCTGTACCAGAATCTCGTCCGTTTATCAGCAAATAAGGTTTATTTGAGTCCCGAATTTCTTGAAGATGTTTTAAATAATGTAGTTTTTAAATTTAATTTAGTCTTTAGAATACTTAATTTAAAAAAAAAAACTTGTAATTAATACTCACTTATTAGGTCTAGATTCCTCATCGGAACTCTCCGAATGGGAATGCAACTCTCTCCTCTGCCGTTCTCTATGTCTTTCTCGATCTCTCTCCTCTCGTTCCCGCAGTCTCTCCCTGTCTCGCTCGTCGCGGTCGCGGTGTCTCTCTCTGTCCCTATCCCTGTGATCTCTGTCACGATCTCTCTCGTTTCTTTCTCTTTCTCTCGCGTACTGTTAAAAAAACATTTCAATTGATGACTTTATATGAAAATTTTATAAAATAAATATAAATAGGACCGATCGGGAATCGAACCCCTAACCTCCGGCTTACCAGTAGCATACAGTGTCGTTACACCACAGAGGTGTTCCATGTTAGGAACTCGTATCGTTGTCGTCGCCTCACACCTTACGCTTCTTCATTGAACAGCCAGGAATACTAATTAGGTCAATCAGTCTAGAACACCCATCCTTTCTTTTATCTAATCAATCTATTAATTAACCTACCGTAGTCCACTGGACATATTCCTCACCCAATGTATACCACTTCTTCCGATCCTCCACCTTTCGCATTCAGCCAATCCTAGCCATGTTTTTCAGGTTGTCAGTCCATCTGGCTAGGGGGTGTCCTACCTTCCGTTTGCCTTCTTTGTCCTTTATCCTATTGCTAACATTCCGTAATCCCCTACCCCTTTCTAGGACTATTCATGGGCCATAGTGACCGTTTACCATCAAATAAACTGTGTGTTTATGTATTACAAAAATCTTACCAATGGAAAAGATCTATGGTCCGGGTCTTCTGTAGGACATACTTCAACCGCAGACCATTTTTCTAACAAATGCCTCCACTGCAGTCTATGGTGCTTATTGCTACCAGGGTCCAACACTATGCTGACCCATAACGCTCCTAGTTGCTCCCATAGCTGCCTGCATTTCTCTGTCATGGGAGTGTTCTGGTTCCTCCATAGGAGAAGCCTAGGGTCCGATAGGAACTGTTCAGTCATGAGCATCAGCATTCGTGGGCCGTTAGAGTCTTGAGCGCGAAGCATTTCTCGAACCTGAAATTTTTTAAACTTTTAATTTTTTCTTTTCTAATCAAATGACGTTTGATTCTTGGTAAAGTAAAATGAAGGACCAGATCATATAATATTCGTCCGAGTTAATCATCATCATCATAACGTTGATTTCGATCGCATCCACAGTAATGGGAGCGACACATATCTTACCTCCCGTTCCCGTGAGGAACGCCTTCAGCAGAGCCTAGTCCATCAAGGAACCGGTGTAACAGCTTGCATGGGTGGTGGGCTTGGGTACCAATGATCTTGGATATACACCGTAAGAATTTAATAGCCTTTGATGTAAGCAGGATCATTGCTAAGATGATGTTGAAGAGCTTTTAGCTGGTCTGTGGCCTATGTAATCATATGCCTGATAAAAATTAACTTACCTTAGAAAATAATGAGTTGAGTTGTTTATTTGCATTATAATATGTCCCCTGTAATAAATATGCTCGCACTTGTTCGCAGACCTGGAAAAGAAAAACATCAGTATGGGTTATATGGCTAATTAACTGCTACAAATACATGAACTGGGTACTCTTCGCCAGAAAAGTAAAAGATAAATACCTACCCCCTTTTTTACGTGCGGTATTCCCCACGGATACCTCCACCACCGGTGCCGGTGGGAGAGGATATATCGGACTCGAACCGACTAAAACGCATGACGCTTGTGGGTCGTTTTGGTTGCCGAAGGTGAGGTTAACAGGCATATCCCTCGCACCCCAGCCGATCCAGGGCCATCTCTCTTGATTTGTCCCTCTCTTCGGGCGTGGGGACCACAGAGTCCCCAACTAAATACCCTCCTCCTGGACAAGTGCCAATTCATTGGCTGGCGTATTATAGAATAAAATGATGATTGTAGGGAATTGACACGTATTTTGACGTTTATGACAGTTGTCAACATATGTTAATCCGATATAATAATCTATTCTAAAAACGTATTGCAAATTGTATAGAGGCAGGTTTTTCTATACCACTCGGTTGGCAGACAAGCACACGGCCCACCTGATCGAAAGTGGTTACCGTGGCCTATGGACGTGTGCAACACCAAGGGAGTCACACTCGCGCTGCCAATCCTGTAAGCACAAGAGTTTCTGTGCCATCAGTGTAAAAAGCAAAGCAGGACAAGCTTTTGGTCTTTCCACTGATAGTATAAAACTCTCCGGTGAGCTCTGGCTACCATTAGGGTAGCCACCGTCGGGAACACAGTTATCGATTTTTTCAACAGAAACCTTACCTGCTGTTCATCCAAGTGCCAAGCGTGATGCGCATCTGGGGGAGGCCCAGCAGTAGGGTCCGGGGCCCCACAGATCCTGTTGATCGCCGACCTGGCCTGTAGGACCTCGTCGGCGAGCCGCTGTGCAGTCGGCAGGACCTCTGTATGGTGTTCCGCTATCAGATACTGGACGAACTTTTGCAATTGTTGCCTGTCCATCTGTAGTAATGTTTCTGTAAACGGAAGAATATAAGGGTCATTAGATTTCGAAGTTCATCACTGCTGCACATATATATTCACGCCTATAAATCACCAAAGGGATAGGTAGAGGTGTATTGACACCCACATTTCGCTAACTATGATTGTCGATCCCACGTAATAGAGGGCCATTGCCATCAAGTGGACACTTTGTGATGGGCAGTAGATTTACTGTCGGAAAGAGAATAGCCTTACGACAGAAGGACACAGAACTTAGCCTGTAATATGAGGATTTTTCGAAAAGTCGGAAAATAATAATTCGTGCGGAAATTTCTCCGGAAACCCTCCCCTTTCCTACATAGGACAACACGTGCAGGGCTTAGATGTCAACTGCACACTGTGCAGAATATCCGATCAAGAAGTAAGCGGTTTAGTGACTCTTACTTTTGTAGCACCATTAAGGCCTGGAATTCATTACCAGCTCACGTGTTTCCTTCTTTCTACAGTCCTGGGTCCTTTAAGCGGGCCGTCAAGGTGAGGTCTACCAAACAAATAAATAAATAAGCCTTTATTGCTGTTAATATCACAGTTCAAAATTGACTAAATATGTTGATAATCGGTTTGGTTTTGCCTGTGTCACCATTGTCACATAGTATATGTAAGTAATGGTGACCCTCTTTTCTCACACTTTGCCTTCAGCTTACCATCAGACAAACCGAAGCCTAATTGACGTGTCCTATAAAAAAATGCTATTTTGAATTAACGAACCACGCTTGGTATTCATGATGGACGACTTTACCTGATATAGGCACCCTGAGCCTGACGGAGTCGGCATTCCTGATTCGGTACAATGCCAGAGCGACCACGTGTTGACACCAGAAAATGTCGCGAGCTTCGCAGCTGCACGTCACCCCGGTTATCTTGCATCTGTTGAGTAAAATACTATTTAATACTACCTGTGATATCAACCAATCAAATTAACTAGCCCATCGCAGTCCACCGCTGGACTAGGCCTCTCCTAGTTGGGAGGCTTTGGCCTACTCTTTCCACGTGTGAATGAAAAACTTACTTGTGTGAGTAAGAAGTGGTAGGCGCCCTAGCACTCATTCATTCATTAATTTGAACTATTTTAATACCACTTAGGTGGGAGACAAGCGCGGCCCCACTTGATGGAAAGTGGATACCGTGGCCTAAGGACGTGTGCAATACCAGGGATGTCACACTCGCGCTGCTGACCCTGGAAGAAACTCCTAAAGCCGTTCTTGAAGTACCCCATGTTGTAGTCGCATAGAAAAACTTCGGGGTTCATTCGACTTAGATTTGGACTAAGACAAACTATACATACATACATATAATCACGGTTTTATCAGCAAAAGGTTAGGAAGAGGTGAATTAATACCCACATTTCACCTATTATTGTATTCGGTCCCACGTAATAGGGGGTGAGTCCATTGCCGTTTTCCGGGCACTAATGTTGACTCGAGTCATGCATTTGAGGCAGTGTCTGGACTGTATATATCTGTTTGATGTTAAACAGCCCTATTCCTTAGTCGCCTTGTACGATGGGTATGGGAAGAGATGGGGTGGTCCAAATTCTACTCTGCCGGAAACCACGCGACTATATTCTTAATATAAAAGTAATCGCAAGGTGATAATCATAACAGCAGTAACATAACGGCCACCAGTGCGGTCACGAGTCGTGAGCAGAGACCGACAACAAAGTGTTGCGCAACCATTTAATGTTTTGGTTAAAATTTATTAACTGGCATTATAATATTCATCATCATCACACATCGTTATTTTTTTATCTTTATTATTCATAATTATAAATTATAATAATTAAAACTGTACAATATAAAATTATTAATGGAGGAAATAATAAAATACCAACATTTAAATGTACCTAATATTATATGCCACTGTAGAGTCTGAACATAATTATGGGCAAATAGCAAGGTATGTAGGTACTTACCTAATTGCGTTTGACTAAACGGTTTTGCCTAAAATCATCCTAATATTTCTAACACACACAACAGCTTTATTACATATCACATAACATAAACTCACGCCTATATACCCGAAGGGGTAGGCAGAGGTGCAAGCACCCATGTTTCGCTAGTTTATGTTTAGGTTCCAATGTAATAGGTGGTGACCCTATTGCCATTAATCGGGCATTTATAAACCTGCGATAAATACACACATAACTTCGAAAAGCATCGAAAAGTCATTGGTGTGCGCCATGGTAAAACCTGAAATCGAACCCGAGACCTCGTCTCAGCAGTCCATTACCTATACCACTAGGCTACCGCGGTTAACAGCTTTATTTTCATACAATATTTTTAGAAATATTTTTTTAAGTTCACTAAACAGGCCCCCGATTCTACTAAAGCAAAACCACTGTCATACAACAGACATTGCAAAACATGTATTAAATTTTAGACTTTATTTCTACACGCTAGAATTCAAAATCAAATGAAAATAGTTTCATTATACTTTTTCATTCACTCTACAAAAAGCTTTAACCCAATTGCTTTAAAGTCTAAAATTAAATGATTTTTTTTTTCTGTCCGTGGTTTTATTTTCGCAGAATTGTGGCTCTGGACACACACTACGTATTAAGGTAATAATGTCGCAGGTTTACATAATAATGATAAGATTTTGAAAACATTAAACTCTTTTAACGGATTCTATCCTGTATCGCGATTTATTTGTTATTAAGATTAACATTGTAATTGTTTTTCAGCAGCTAGTACTATAGGTAAGTACGTAATTAAACATTAAAGAATCTTGATGTGTTTTTGTAATAAATTTAATTTAAATACTCAGTTTATTAATGTTTTTCTTTTTAGAAACTCATTTTAAAGATTAAAAACCGAAGTTGAACCACTAGTTAGTTGTATAAAAAGTCTTTGCAAGATTGTTTACTTTTGGTTAAGTAGGTTACGCGGTAGCCTAGTGGTATGGGTAATGGACTGCTGAGATGAGGTCTCGAGTTATGTGTGTATTTATCGTAGGTTTATAAGTGCCCGGTTAATGGCAATAGGCTCGCCACCTATTACATTGGGACTTAAACATAAACTGGCGAAATGTGTGTGCTAGCACCTCTCCCTACCTCTTCGGGGATATAGGCGTGAGTTTATGTTATGTTATGTAGTTAAGTAGGAGTACCTAACCGATAAACCTAACCAATTGGAGTTTAATTATAAATCGATAATCACGCCTTTTTTATACAACTTTGGGGGCAGACAAGCACACGGCCCACCTGATGGAAAGTGGTTACCGTGACCTATAAACGTGTGTAACACCAGTGGAATCACATCCGTGCTGCCGACCCTGTGAGAACAGAGATTTTATGTACCCTTAGTGCAGAACACAAAATCAGGACAGGCCTTTGGTCTTCCCACTGACAGCACAAAAACTTTACAGTGAGCTCTGGCTACCCTACTCACCACCGGGAACACAACACAAGGTTATTATAGCCGTGGTATTCTGTAGCGTCGAGGTATTTCCCCAGTCGGACTGCTCAATTCGGACGGGAATACCGTCGTGTCCTGACAGACAGTCCTGAGTATCATTCAATTTCAATTGTGATAAATTGCCAGAACTTTGGTTGATTTTGGTTATTCAAGATCGACTGGCATCTCTTCAATTCTGAAGGGTAAGTTTGCGTTAGGACCTCGTCCGTTGCGTAGTTTCCATACACACAGGATTCAATCATGCGAATAAATGGCTATACCTACATTATCTAAAATATAAAATTCTAGTATTATAATACTTGTCTGCAAAACTCCTTTTTGTGTATATTTTTTGGTAGGTCTGAGAATCGGTCACGGGAACGGGATGAATTTCCACGAGCATGGAGTCGCAGGCGACAGTTATTTAAATGAAATTTTAAAGCATTTAATATGTTTACTATTCAAATCGATTAAGGTAAGCTCACTGGAGAATTTGTGCTGTCAGTGGGCTTGCCCTGCTTTGTCTTCTACTGACGGCATAGAAACTCTGTACTTACAGGGTTGGCAGCGCGACTGTGACTCCTCTGGTGTTACAGACGCCCATAGGTCACGGTAACCACTTTCCATCAGGTGGGCCGTGTGCTTATCTGCCAATTGAGTGGTATAAAAAAAAATATCTCGAAGCCCAGCTGCTCGGCTGAAAAATTTATGTACCTGATATACATTCATTTTTCAGCTGAGGAGTCTATGGGCAGTCCATAATATATTTCAGGGTTGGCAGCGCGGCTGTGACTCCTCTGGTGTTACAGACGTCCATAGGTCACGGTAACCACTTTCCTTCAGGTGGGCCGTGTGCTTGTCTGCCAACGAAGTGGTATAAAAAAAAAGACTCCGCTCAAACAATTGAATGAAATTTTTGACAACAATTGAAATGTTTGAGCGGAGTTATCAAAAATCAATGTTTAAAAATGATTGCAACATCATTCATTACTTCCGATAATTCGTACGAATATCGACAGAAGAGTCCCACCGTCGCTATAAGACGGATATATCCTATAGTAGAATTTGGATGGTTTCGGGCGAAGGTAAGATCGCGGGTTCAAATCCCGCCTGAACCTATCCAATTTTTCTATATCTTAATCGACAGCTTATATTTATGATATTTGAAATGTCTCACCTGTCGAAAGAAACTGTGACCCTGTATAACCTTTCTGGTTCTGAGCATGGTGGTACAGCTGCTGGTGCGCGCACCACTCCGCTCAGGTGAAAACCTGGAAAGAACAAAAAAATCTTGAGCATATAAACAGTTACCTTTGATGTAGCAAGCACATTATACGGTACGAATAAATACACACAGCTTATTTTTTTTATACCACTTACGTGGCAGACAGGCACACGGCCTGATGGAAAGTGGTTACCGCGGCCTATGGACGTGTGTAACACCAGAGAAGCCACACTCGCGCTGCCGACCCTGTAAGCACAGAGTCTCTGTGCCGTCAGTGTAGAGGACAAAGCAGAACAAGCCTTTAGTCATCCCACTGACAGCATAAATTCTCCAGTGAGCTCTGGCTACCCGACTCACCGCTGGGAACACAACATGAAGTTATTATAACCGCGGTATTCTGTACGGCGGAGGTACTTCCCCAGTCAGACTGCTTAATTGGGCGAAAATACCGCCGAGTCCTATCTATTCAAGACTCAATGAAAACATATCTTGAAACTGCTATAATTGGTTCTAGAATACGGATAAACACATCCTCAGAGGCATTTCCCAACTCAGTTGTTTTCGAAGGTCCCAGGATCGACCCCTGGTCATTACACAACCAACGTGAACCCACTCATAAGACATACAATTTCGCTTAACTGGAGGGGTTAGAGGGAGTATTTTGGTTCTAATTTTTTTTTTAAAGTTGCTTTTAGTGTAGTCTTTCTGAACCGTGAAAGCGACACAACTTATTGGCATTATAGAAGGTCTATAGTTTAGATCATTATCTTTTATAAATATATACTTAATTATACATGGAAATAACATAACTTTATACATGTAGGTTAAAAAGATAGTATCGTAAAGAAAATGTAGGCAATAAATATGTATACAATCGTTATAATTCGAATAAAAACGGAACTTTGAAATCGGACGAAATAACCTAAACGCACACAGCCAGTCCCTTACGAGGTTAAGAGAAAACATATTAGAAAGTATAGACATATATCTTGGACATAAAAATGTGCTTAAAATGTGCTCAAACCGCGCAGTACTTACACGTTTCTTGGGTGTCTCAAAAAACACCCAAGTACATCGGTGGCCGAGCTTAAATTTACTAAGCCCAAATTATTATAAATCATCCGCGCGGACCTGGGTCACGTTTGTCTCGCAACTTAGGTCCAAGAAATGTCCCCCGAGGTATATGTAAGTATGTATATTTGCATCGACTTTTAACGATTCCAAAACTGTTTTATATTTTGTAAATAGCCCATTAGAGTGGCAACAGTTTACAAAATAGCTGTCGGCCATTAATATTTTAACGGTTTCGCTGTTAAATTTGAACGTAACGAACTTAACTGGTCATATCCTGTGGGTAGTTTAAAAATAGAACATGTTTAAACATTCATATTAGTGCAATATTAGTGCCTATTTATGTTGTAGATGACCTAATTTGATTAAAATATAGTTTTTGGTAGTTTTTAGTATTATGCGATTTGCATTTGTTGGAATGTCACATGATCATCAGTATCTTAGCGCTGCACTTGGTTGCATTATTGCTCTTCGCATCTCGGAGTCTGCTTACGCCTTATATTTGCACGGTGTTATGTGATTTCACCTTCCGATTTTGAGTTTAGATGTTGTTAAACATTTAGTGAGTCTTGTTCAATTAGCTATCATCGGCGGCCTACGCATTTGATTGGATACCCGAGTTAACTTCACGCTAAGCGTTCAGTTAAAGAGCTAATTTCAGCAATTGCCTACGACATTTATGAATTAGCAAAACATTATTAACGTTTCCGTAAAATAGCTACAGGTAAGTAGTTAGGTACATGGCTAAATAAATAACTTGAATACAGTAGTATTGTAAGGTTCAAATCGATTTAATTAGTATTATGTAATCATTATTGTACACAATATTTTTGTAGGTGTATAGGCCTAAAACCACAGTCAATATTGACGCTTTGCTCATACATATATGTATAAGTATAAAGTAGGTAAGTGCGTTTTTGCGTTCAAGTTTTGCAACTAAATTGGTCTCACGTCCGGTTCGTTTTTACGAAAATTGAATAAAAGAATAACCGTGGGCTAAACAACATTTTAAATAGCACCACGATTATATAATACTTTGATTTCCAAACTAATTTAACGTTCTCACGAACACGGAAGAAAGACTTGTAATTCAAGTGCATTCGCACAATGTAGTGGCACCCTAGCCATTGAACTGAATAGATTCGGTACGAAATTGTTCGAGTCGAGTAATCATGGCATCGAGTTCTAAAGCGAATCGATTACGATTCGTCAGGCTTTGAAATTCGAACTCCTTTGCACCTTAATTTTTTTTATTTCCTCTATGGTTTTCGTTTTTAAACTTCGAAGTTTGAACGCTTCATGTGGAACGCGTATATATATTTTTTAGTATCTACGTAGTTGTGTACGTAAATAATGATTTTAATTTTAAATACCTGCTTCAAATATTATTTAATTTAAGCATAATTTTGTATAACTTGATTTATTAATTTGATAAAAGTGTGTATTTTAGCATCTGTTGATTGCATATTACTTACGTTGTTTTATAATTTATTCTGCGTTTAATAGGCTATCCCCCAGTGTGGTGACGGAGAAATAATACAAGGATCACCACCCCATCATCGGAAGGGTGTCGTAAGAGGCGACAAACGGAAACATACGCAGACGATATCACTGTGAGAGAAGGAAAACTAGAAATAAAACCGTGTACCAACCCGTCTGGCCAGCGTGGAAACAGTAGGCCAAAGCCTCCCAACACTGGGAGAGGCCTAGTCAAGCAGTGGACTGCGATGGGCTAGTTGATTGATTATCTAAGTATCCACTTTTTCAAAAGTTATCTAGGTTATATTTTTTTTATACCATTTAGGTGGCAGACAAGCACATAGCACACAGTAGATAATTAGTTATCGGCATCTTGATCCCTAGTCACGCCACAAAATGTAACTTCTCTTTTTGCGTACTACGCTTTTTTTGGGTATGTTTTGAGTATATCACCATTGGATAGCACGGGGTGCTATCGGCGGTGGAGGAGCTTACACGCAGTAATCATAGATAATATAATACCAAACCAAACCACGCGTCTGTCGTCTCGTATCTCTGGCGACTTGAGGTCAGTAACTATACCTACTTACTTGATTTGTAATTGCATGATGACAAAAACACTATGATTGCTCTGTTTCTTTTTATATCGAGCGTGTCGAGCGATCTCGGCGGAAACGTGACAAACAACCGAGTGGACTGTATTTTTCTCGGTCTGTTTTCTTTCAGCTCATGATTTCTGATTGGTTTTATTTCAGTTTTGTCTTCATTGAAGCATCAATGGAGCTAATTAAACGTAAGTAATTATATAATTATATCACATACAGTGTAACTAATTTGAATTCTTACCACGGTGATATATAGCGGCTGGTGGAGTCTTTTTAGGGTCTCTAGATCTTTGGAGCCAAAGCTAGACTAATATGCAAGCTGGTATACATTAATTTCCTCTCTGACTTAGGATGTCAGACGGTACTCGCTAAGACAAATTGAGAGCAGAAGTAAAAGAGGGGATCCCAGGCTCCGAAACACAGGCTGTTTCGGAGCCTGGTGATGATGAGTACCAATTCATAAACACAACACGTTGCACCTTATAAATAACATTTCATAATACGCATATCAAATGCGAGTACAATAATAATTTAGAACCAATTTATTTTTAAATGTAAAAAATGTAATTGAAAACGACTGGTTTTGACTAAAAACGTATAAAACCAATTATCAATTATATTATCGACATTGAGAACGAATTGAGTATTTTTTTAAATTTGAAACACAATCAATTATTTAACTATTCGGTGCGATAAATCGCAACGGACGAATACGAAATCGAATTGGACAAGATGGTGGCGGTACAGTCGCACTCAGAAGTCGATGAGTACTAAAAAGGATCAGCATCTAATTTTGTTTGCCCGGCACTTTAGTATTTGGTACCAAAGTTGACATTCTTTTAAAAAGGATTTTTACATTGAAATAAGATCTATCCCAGTCTTATGTCGCATTTGCTTTCATACCCACTGTGACCCGCCTGTGCTAATGAAGCCTGTGTATGGCACGGACAACGCTGAGGCAGAAATCCAAAAAATTTAACAAGAAGCCAAAATGATGTTACCCATTAACTTGACGAAGAAGAATTGAAATACATCAATAAATCACTTTAAAGGATTAATCATTTTTGTAATCTTAAAAGGACAAATTTAAAAAATAACATCTTTTGTCTATTGTTTCACTTATATTTTTTTTTCAGTACTAAGGTAGTCGGTAACTTGGAGTGTGTTAGACTAATACCGAACGTGACTGTACCTCAAGTAGTGTAGTAGTGTTGTCAAAGAAAAAACATCGAAAGCGATTGCGCGTGAACAATAGTAACACTTTTAGAATTGCGGCGTGCTCGGGTTGAAATTCGTGATTCGTTTTATAAAATGCACTTTTTGAGTGCAAGAAAAAAATAGAATTACGAAAATCTTACACAGCAGTTGGTTGGTCTGTGATAATACTGTTTTTTTCGACCGTTTAGTGATGGTACCTGGGTGCCCGTGGCCGTAGATTAAACATCCTATCTGAATTAAAATATTGATCTAAATACCTTTTTTTTTTTTAATTTGAGCCGTTTCTGAGATTCAAAAAGCATCTATGGATCTCATGAGTGATATTAGCGGTAATTTTTCTCAATTAGGTGGCAGTTAAGCCCACGGCTCGCCTAATGGGAGGTAGTTATTGTGGCCTATGGACACGTGCACCCCTTGCGTTGCCAACTCTGTAAGAATTTTCTGCTACCCTACTTAAATAATTGTTAGTAAGATAATACCTATCGTTTGGTCTCTGTTCTACTTCTAAACTTCTCTGTTCCGTGCGCAAGCCCATCTCGCCTACAAGCCATTAAACCTGGTGATTGGTGAATGATGAAACCGATTCAACTCGACAATCAAGAACCTTATCAGGGCCCCAATTCAGCTAATTTTATGTCATAATAAAACCATTGTCACACCACTGACACTGCAAACAATGCCATATAATTTTACACTTTACTTTTACGCCTTTAGAGTCTAAAATTTAATTGCATCTTGTACAGTTAGTGTAAAGATGTAAGGAACTCTTTTTAATTTAATTCTGGACTTTAAGCGTATAAAAAGAAAGTCTAAAATTTAATGTCATTTTTAGTAGTGTTAGTGGTATTACAATGGTTTTGCTGTGTGACAAAATTAGCAAAATCAGGGGCCTGTACTGGAAAAAGCAGACTCCGGACTCCGAGGTGAAAGGTCCAGATGAGACCGGGATTAACGCAATGATTTTATTGAGTCAAGAACACAATACCACCCAGAAAACGCCACCACTTGACGCTAAGACCTAAACCATTAATTAGCATGGTTTGTTTAATGGGTTCGTACTTTTTTTTTTTTTTTTACGTGCGCAAAATCCCCACGGATACCTCCCCACCGGAGCCGGTGGAGGAGGTTATGTCGGACTCGAACCGACTAAAACGCACGCCGCCTGTGGGTCGTTTCGGTTGCCGAAGGTGAGGTTGACAGGCATATCCCTCGCACCCCGGCCGACCCAGGGCCATCTCTCACGATCTGGCCCTCTTCTCGGGTGTGGGGACCACAGAGTCCCCAACTCGTCCCCGGAAACGGGGAGGCGCGCCATGCGCGCCGCCGCCGCGGCCTGCTTCTGCAAGGGTGACAGGCGGCTTCACCTGTCACCCCCAGGCCGGCGCTCATGGGGGGCGGAGGTCGTTCATCGACCTCCGACGCCCGAGTTGCCTTCGTGCGCGGGCAGCTTGTCTAGCGATCCTTCGTCGCTCCCGCTGCCGCTCCCGCCCCGCCTCCTCCTTCACGAATGGGTTCGTACTTATGTAAATCTTGAAAAAGTACCAATTAAGAGCTACATTATCATAAATGTATAATATCTAAATAGCTAATACATACACATACTTATAGGTACAGTAATCGTTAATTAATTTTTACCGCATTGTTAATGGTTAGTCCATACAGTTCAAAAACCTTTTTGTACAAAAGGTATATTATCTTACATACATACATATAATCACGCCTTTATTCCCGGAGGGTTAGGCAGAGGTGATTTAACACCCGCATTTCAGCAATCATTGAATATATGTTAATTTTTGATTAAGATAATAGCCCAGTGGTTCCCGGCAGAGTAGAATTTGGACCACCCGATCTCTTCCCATGCGATGTCGTACAAGGCGACTAAGGAATAGGGGTGTTTAACATCAGACAGATATATACATCCCAGACTCAGCCTCAGATGCTGGACTTGAGTCAACAATTAATAGCGCCCGGAAGACGGCAATAAACTCACCCCTTATTACGAGGGGCATAATTCAATGATTGGTGAAATGTGGTTGTTAATTCACCTCTGCCTAACCCTCCGGAGATAAAGGCGTGATTATATGTATGTATGTTATTTATTTAGTAGATGTCAGCTTCACGGTTTCATCAGATGCTTTTTCACGCCCCGCTTAAATGACCCGGGACTGTAGGACGAAGGAAACACGTGAGCTGGTAAAGAATTCAAACGAGGACATAATCGTAGCGATTACAAAATCCAATTTCTGTTTCAATAATTTGAATTCATCGTTATAGTTATATGTAAAAATTCTCATCTAGCGTTATGGCGGTATTTGCGAATTACATTGAAAATTTGGTACGTGGCGGGCGTTGATGCTGCGGCCACGCGTGGAGGCACGTTCGTTATTAGGCCTGATCCCTTGCGTTGCGTTCTATTAAATGCCATACCATTTGTGACTCACAGGACGCTGTAATGGAACTCTTAAAGTAGGTGTAGCAACATTTTTTTGATATTTTTTCTTTGAATCGGTATTTGGGGAAATTTTAGCAATATGTAGTCAAGAAAATAGTCTTATTATTTTGTTTTATTAATCATGACACTTGTATGCGCTAATATAGACTGGTATTAGGTTAAACATATTTTGTAAGTACTCGTATTCTTTGTATTCGTAAGTAATTTTATGAGATCTCTGTATCTCTGTAAGATTCAGTAAGTTAGTATCTCTGTGGCGTATCGGTAGAACGTTCCACTGCTACGCAGGAGGCAGGGGTTCGATTCCCGTCAATGCAAAAATACATACATGAATATGTATATTTGCATTGGTCTGGGTGTTTCTACATATTATGATATGTATGTATTTACAAAAAAAAAAATTAGTATGTAAGTATGTTTATCGGCATTCTATATTCCATAACACAAGCTAGTTTATTATGTTTACTACAGTATTAAAATTACAAAATTATTTAATAAGAACATGTTTGTGCTAGCACCTCTGCCTACCCCTTCGGGCATATAGGCGTGAGTTTATGTTATGTTTCATCTATAGCCTTTTGACTAACTATTATTAATGTGAAAGATTGTGAGAATTAATCAGATCTGCATGTGGCAAAGTAAAGTCTGAAATACCATAGAGGCTACTTTTACTCCCGAAGAGGGTCATCTCAAACTAGACGGTCCTGGGCTAGCCGGGGTGCGAGGGATATGTCTCAGATAATCAGACAGGAATGGAATGAAATGGAAAGGGACTCCTTTGTCCGCACTTAGCCTCATTTTGGGCGATTTGATGTAGAGGGTGTAGGGGGTTTACGTATGGATTCTGCGCACAAAAAAAAGAGGCTAGTTTTATTAACAAAAATAGGCTCCTGTAAATCGTGAACCAGAATCAGTATATCGCCAGGGCAGAGTCACGGACAACACCTAGTGATAACATAATGACATACCATAAAAGATAAATACACTACCTCGGTATTAAGAAATCAGTTAGCTTGACGACCTCCTACGAACCTGACAAACCTGCCCGGCATTGTTCGCTGCGAGACTCCGATTATAACATAAAACATAACATAAACTCACGCCTATATCCTCGATGGGGTAGGCAGAGGTGTTAGGTGTTTAGGTTACACCGCGGTAGCCTATTGGTATGAGTAATGGACTGCTGAGACGAGGTTTCGGGTTCGATCCCAGGTTTTACCATGGCACACACCAATGACTTTTCGATGCTTTTCGAAGTTGTGTGTATTTATTGCAGGTTTATTAGTGCCCGGTCAATGGCAATAGGCTCACCACCTATTACATTGGGACCTAAACATAAACTGTCGAAATGTGGGTGCTAGCACCTCTGCCTACCCCTTCTGATTATAAACCATAATATAATGTTGTATAGACTCTCATTGAGGTGCTTGTATACCCTGTACTTGTGTACCTGTATTTATTACTACCTTTGTACATACATACATATAATCACGCTTTTATTCCCGGAGGGTTAGGCATAGGTGAATTAACACCTACAATTCACCAATCATTGTATTCAGTATCACGTAATAGGGAGTGACCCTACTGTCGTATTCTGGACGCTATTGTTGACTCAAGCCATGCATCTGAGGCAGAATCTGACCTGTCTGATGTTAAACAGCCCTATCCCTTAGTCGCCTTGTACGGCACCGTATTTGATGAGATGGGGTGGCCCGGGAACCATTCGGTCACTAAGTTTATCTGTATTATTAAATGCGGGTACTTGTGATATAGTGTTTAAATAATATTCGTTCGACATAGAAGATTTATCACATAATTGTAAAAAAAAATCCTTTATATCTCTGAAGGGAACAGCAAGGGTGTATTAACACCCAGATTTCACTAAATATTTTGGGTACCTACTACAGCCTTTAACACGAGCCTCACCGTCAATTATTACATTAAATTACAATATTCCGTGCCTTGGATAGTTTAGGAATTTTTTGTAGGACTATTTTTTTCTGCGTGAGCGATGCCGGAAATTGCCGATAGTGAGTGATATTTTTGCAAAGTCTGTGTTTTATGGCCTAATTTTTAGTCTTGCTATACAAGCTTATCATTGCATATCATAGGTTTTTTATAACCTGCGTTACGTCGTGCGTGTGCACGCATGCTTCGTGCAAAAAATATTGAACTAATTTCGTGCAGATAATTTGCACACAATCGTGCAAATAAAATCATACGTTTTGCACGATACGCGGGCGCTCGTATACGTGACCCGTATCAAACAGTGGAGGCTTTTATGTAGATTTGATAGATATTCATCGGAATCTGGTTAGTCTAGAAACCGAATTCAATATGCTTCGAATGATAAACAGAACCGATAGAATGTTTAATCAATCAATCTTTATTGTAAGTCTGTGTTCCATTGGCCACAGCAGCGGTTAAACTTGTTAACAGTATAATAATACTTTCAGATATACAGAGGAGAAACAGATAAAATAATAATTTATTTAAATACTGTTATTCGCGACTCCGTCCGCGAGTTTGTTGGTTATCGCGTTCAAGCTTTAGGCTGGTTTTGATAGTCCTTTTCCTACCTACATACGCCTGTATCACCGGAGGGTTAGGGAGAGGTGAATGGTTTGGTAGCAGAACGTCCCATTCCCAAACTCGTCACGCTGTTTCAGATGGTCCCAATCCCAGATGGTCCTATTCCCAGATTGTCCTATTCCCAGATTGTCCTATTCTCAGATTGTCCCATTCCCAGATGGTCCCAGGGATGGTAACGCATGACGCAATTTTAATGATAGGAGTATGAATAAAAAATGCTTCTTGAATTAACATACAAATTAACATTTATTGAAATTTAAAAAAAAGTCGTGATGATAAAATATCATTAAAAAATGTATTTGTATAAGATACTATATCAAATAATATTTTTTATTAACTTAAACAACAAAATAAATCAAATCTTACGTAAGTGGCGTCTAGTGTCAAAAATGGTTTTTTTTTTCATAAAAAAAACATTATTTGTTCTAAACGCTGTATCATTTATTAATTGAATAAAAGTAACTAAAACACACACACAAGGCGATAGCATTAGTGTCAAACATGTTTTTAAAAAAAAAACTATTTGGATATAGACCCTATGGCCTTGTGTCTGACGCAGTGTGACTATTTATTTTGAATTAGACAAAAAGAAATCAAAGCTGCCTAGGAAATAAAAGAATGATTAAGTAAAAATAATAGTCAAATACTAAAAATAGTATCATCTAAAATATTATTAATATTATTTCTATAATAATATTATATATTAATATTATTATAGAAATAATATTTATATAATATTTTTGAGACTAGACGCCATTTACGTAAGATTTGATTTACTTTATTGTTTAAGTTAATAAAAAATATTATTTGATATAGTATCTTATACAAATACATTTTTTAATGATATTTTATCACAACTTTTTTTTAAATTTCAATAAATGCTGCTTCTTGAATTAACATACAAATTATGTATGTTAATTCAAGAAGCATTTTTTATTCATACTCCTATCATTAAAATTGCGTCATGCGTTACCATCCCTGGGACCATCTGGGAATGGGACAATTTGGGAATAGGACAATCTGGGAATAGGACAATCTGGGAATAGGACCATCTGGGATTGGGACCATCTGAAACAGCGTGACGAGTTTGGGAATGGGACGTTCTGCTACCAAACCAGGTGAATTAACACCCACATTTTACCACTCATGGTATTCGGCAACACCAGCCCCAGCCTACTTCCGGGCACTATTGTTGATTCGAGCCATGCATCAGAGGCGGAATCTGTCTGATGTTAAACTGCCTTATCCCTTAGTCGCCTTGAACGACATCGGATGAGAAGAGAGAAAAGAAGAGAAATGCCGGAAACCTTTTCCATTTCGGTTGTCCTTTTATTTATCAAATTTTCAACCCCTGACGAATAAACTACGGGGTATATAATTTTGACGTATCTGCGACATGACAACGCTTGAATCAAATATTACTAGGTGTATCAGAGTTAAAAGGTTAACCAACACAATTTATTTTTCACTTTATATGGGAAATTTTTGTGACGGGGACTTTTAAATTTTTAATTTATATCAAAGTAGGTTCCGTAGTTTGGGTAGATCATCAGACGCTCTATTATACTATAGCAAAACTACTGTCATAACAGATACTGCAAAAAATGTTATTAAATTTTAGATTTTATTTCTATACACATAAAGTCCAAAATTAAATGAAAAGAGTTTTATTATAATTTTATATTCACTCTGTAAAAGGTCTTTTAATATTGGTCTTTCAAAAGATTGCTTTAAAGTTTAAAATTGAATGGATTTGTTAGCAGTGTCCGTGTATGACAGTGATTTTGCTTTAGCAGAATCGAAGACCTTTTTTTTACGTGCGCAAAATCCCCACGGATACCTCCCCACTGGAGCTGGTGGAAAAGGTTATCTCGGACTCGAACCGACCAAAACGCACGCCGCCTGTATGTCGTTTTTTGTTGCCGAAGGTGAGATTAACAGGCATATCCCTCGCACCCCGGCGGCACTGGTGGCAAATTCGTGCAATATGTTTGTTACACTGACATTCCTCTATACCGCGACTTGCGCATTAATCGTGCATTTTATGGAATTCAAACAAGACACTTTGTACGTATCACATTCTTACTTGACATTTGTACGATATGCATGAGTGAGAATGTAAATTAATACATGTGTTCTACTAACTTAAAATTTCGATGCATTTCTTGTACAATAATTTGTTTTATTTTTAACATCAAACCTGCAACCTGGCTTGGCTTATCTTCGAGCAATGAAGTCGATGAGAGAAAAATGTCTACATCGTGAACTTTTGGTCACGTGACACCTTTTATCAGTAGTTTCATTGGTTGAAGAGATATCTTGACGTCCGCCATGCCGAGGCTGCATTGCCACAATTTTCTTCGGTAAGAGGTACGATTTTTATTGTAAAGTATGTTCTTTGTAACGAATCGCCAATTACTTGAACTCAACTGGGGTCAGCTTTGAGTCGTAGCTACGAAACTGTGATTACTGTGAAGCGTCCTCCATAACCCATAGCAATGCCGCAAGTCCTGTAGTTAGACCAGCTGTCGGATTTTTTAGGACTTCCTTTAAGGACCTTTTATACGATTACCTATTATGCTATCACCGTACCGTTCATTCGAAAAGATTGAAACTATTTCTCTCAAAGTCCTTCGTTCTAATACAAGGTGTTGATGTGAAAGTATGTTTGTTACATAATTACGCATAAATTGCTGAACGGATTTCGCTCATAATAATAATAATACACCATGACCTAGACAATGACGTAAAAGATACAGTTATCGTTAAATAAGTTCTTGTAGCAAATGACATTCGATTTGAAATTTGAATCCAAAACTAACAGAGTCCCGAATCCTAGAATGAAGACCACGATTCGGCAAACAATGCAACGTCATTTTTTTATTTTTTTTATATATTTTTTATATTAAAAAAAAAGAATATTAGATCCGAAATTATATCTTTTTGACGTCGAATTCTGTTTTTGAAATTTAGTTTACCACCGCTTCCTAGGCGCTAGTGGAGAAGAAACAGTGCAACGAACTCCACTGCGATATTTTCGAGACATCAGCTTATAAATTGTATGATTTCTTAAGACTAAATATGGACGAATATACATTTATGTCTCGTGTCAAGATAATTAAAAGTGTATAAAAAACCTTATAATAAAATAATTAATCTAAGTAGAAAGTTAAATTATGGAAAAAAAGTTCGCCTGAACCTTGGAGCATGAATACCGCTCTTCTGCTCTACTTTCCCTGACTTTTAATTTTGGCCTTTACGGGAGTGTAGCGCCTATTCCCATTAGCTAAACCTGGCAGCCCTGTCCGTCAGTCAGCATATTTTTGCCCCATATGTACTTGGACGCCGCGCACCGAGTTGAAAACCTCAAATACTACTAGAACAATCCATAGATGATGATGCTGATTACAGCATAGTGACATTTCTTCAATATTCCGTGAACACACATGTTTGCGTAACTCTTTGACATCATAAAAAAGTCATTTTACAGCGTTTACCCAAAAACATTACCAATAGTTATTTTTGTTGATTTAATAATCGCATCATTACGTATAATTACAGCTGATTGAGAACAATGCCAGTAGCCTTGACCTCAGCCATTGACCTACATAAGCTATTCAGGTCAAATTACAGACGTACATTCGCCCACAGAAGTGCATACGCAATTTAATATTTCATCGATGTATTAATCGGTTGCCTACAGTTGTGTAGCGTATGTGTGTCATATTTGGCATTAGTTTCTAGATTAGATATCAATCGCAACTGTATTTCTGTGTATCGATAGAAATATTAAACAACACGTCATGCTGAGAATATATATCATCGCCATCATTCACAAGTTTCTGTACACACGGCCCACATTAGTCAGTTAGCACCTTTTGACTAAACTTGTAACGAACTGCAGTGAAGGAGATTTTGTATTTAAGTTAGTAATATTTTATAAACAAAGCCAGAAACGGTGTTTGCATGTACGTATGTAGATCCATGCCGATAACTATTAAACAGCTGCACCACCAATTTTAATGTAAAAAATAATGTCTATAAATTGGTTTTTAATGCGCGATTGGCACTGGGTATATTAAAATTATAAAAATCAAAATGGTAGATGTGTTATGCCAAATATATATATTATGTACTTCTTTAAAGTTTTTAGTTGCTGTGATTCTGATTAGGTATTACTCTTTTGTTCTAAAGGTCACCTAGTTATGGAAATTATACCAGATAAGAAAATGTGTTTGACGACATAATACAGTTTTATCGTAATAAAGATGTAGCCATCATGGCGGACGCAAGTTTTACCTTTTTTCTCTTGAAATATTTAATATTTCCTCTGAATTATTCATCAACCAATTCAATTATTATGCCAAAGAAATTATCATTAATGAGCAACAGTAAATAATAAATTATATTTATATAGTCGGTCCATAATTTAAAATCAATATAAAAACTCTGTGGGCGTTAAAGTCAAATCCGTACGTAATCTATGTATACCTACTTAGTACGAGTAGAGTAGGTACGACCTACCGGTTACAGTTCGAGTAGTAGGTACGTTAATTATAAATATATCTTAACAGCTACTAAAAGAAATCATATATGTACTACGGTAAAAACAACTTTACAATGTATCAGTTTTAATAGTGTTTTTAAATAACTTTTAGGTTATGTTTCAGGCGTCTGTAACAAATTTGGTCATTATCATCCAAGAGGACCACTCCCAGCTGGCCATTTGGAACCCGTGGTCCACTTTCCTACTCGTCATAACTTGGTTTGTCTTAACTATTGTAAAAGCGACTGCATTTGGCTCATTAAATCCTGTTATAAAAGTCAACTCCAGAGCTGCCTTGAGGACCAAAGATCTTAGTAAATCCTCAAACACCGATAACTAAGATATCAGATGAAACTTAAAATTAATATTATGTGGCAATATATAACATAATATACACCGTATAAATTTATACGGGCTAAACAATATAAACTTTCGCGTTCCATGATACACAATAATGTTTACGGGATCAAAGGTATGTATGCACCTATACCATGATCGCATTAATTCCCGTAAACATTATTGTTTAAACAATCTATAGTTTAGTACATAAAAGAACGATAAACAATACCTATTACTATATTATGAGATGCATGATGCCCGTAGCTACATTCTATCATCGCACCTCTCGCCATAGGCAGGGAATTCATCCTCACACATTGCGACCTGAGACGGTGCACACTGTGCGGTATGAAAGAAACTTCATCCCACGCACACTCAAGCTGTGGAATGATCTCCCTGCTGCGGTTTTCTCAAGCACCTACAATATGGGGTTCTTCAAGAGGGGCATCAGAAGGTTTCTTCATGGTCGGCAGCGCGAGTGTGACACCCCTGGTGTTGCATACGTCCATAGGCCACGGTAACCGCTTCCCATCAGGTGGGCCGTGTGCTTATCTGCCAACTAAGTGGTATAAAAAAATATTTATAATACTTTGCAAGCGTAAGTTGTAAGAAAATATGAATAAATAAATAAAACGTGGGTCATTGTAATCGTGAAGCCACAAGGCATCTGGTTTTATCTCGTTATGAAACTAACATACTTACAATATACAATAGAAACGAGTAGGATAGCAATATAATATATATTCCTGTTAGTATAATATATATTTACTTAGTACTTACTGGTCTAAGTGAGTTCATTAATTAATTTAAACAAAAATGGCTGTAACTTTAGCTCAAATTTAGTATTTAGAAAATATAATGCCACTGTAGGTATACTGTGATAATCATTTTTAAATTAATTTATGTATTAAGTTATTTATATATTGTATAGTTAGTTAGCATAGTTTTTAATTTGTAAGTAATTGTATATTATAATAGCATATTTTATTTAATGTAATCAATTAAAGAAAGGTATTTAAACTATCATACTAAACTAATACTGACTGCTAATTTATGTAAGTCTTTTTGCTAAAAAGCCACGATTTTGTACAAAAAAGTCATTGGGTGTCAAGCTCATTCGCCCAGGTAGGTACTTGACTTAACTGCGATTTTACAGAGCTATAAATTGCCAGGTGTGTGGTAAACGAGTGAATTTCCATTAATTTATGTACAAACCTATTTTTGAGGATGTCCGATGTGAAAGTTGGTTTACAACGCTTTCACTATTTAAATTAAGTTATTTATTAGTTCAATTAATAAAAAAAACATTAAACAAAAGAAGGTTAATGTAATTATTTTACATTAGTGTCCCGGCGGATAATGGTTATACCATAATCAAACGGAAAGAAAATGAGTTTTGAGTTAGTTAATAGGCGGTGCCTCAGAACATTATATAGAAAAGGACGGTAACTGGCAGAATTCAGTGCGTCATAAACTGGCTGGAACTGGTAATTTTTGGGTAAATGTCATAAATTTTCGAGTAATAACAGTACGCGTCGGCCCGCGCGCTATTCGTTTTTATTTACGACTGTACTTGTTTCACATTCAGCCGGTTATAACTTTTGTGCGCGACTGTATTGTGATTTTATTTTAATTTTTTATAATGCTATCTGCGTTTCGTTGGTTTTTTTATTGTCTTTGTTTTGAGTTGGTAGCTTTGAGTATTTTGTACGTAATTTATTAAACTACTTGTTCTAATTTTGAAAAGATCCTTTCATAGAATGCAGATAAACAAACAAAATAGAACGACTTTTATCAAAGCATGTATAGATATGATGTTGTATCCGAATGGCCCACTTTTGTGTCGGGGTGTGTCGATGTGTGTGTAGCAAAACGACCGAACTCGACTGGTTTGTTTACATTAATCACTAGCACGAGACTGGTGTGCGTCGACTCGGCGACTGTGTGCGTCATATCTTTACGTCACATTGTTTACAATCGAGTTTGTGTGCGTCTGTACGCGTGGATTGTATGCATGTGTGTGTGTTTACGTCACGTTGGGTGGGAGCACGTGCGCGTGTGGGTGTGTTCGCGTGCAGCCGGTGACGTCACTTCGCGTTTCGTCACTCGTTCGTCTGTGTGCGTGTACATAAATTGTATGTAAGTACGTATTGACTCTGTGTGCGCTACGGGCGTGTCAACCGTCAAGTCAATGTTACATTTTTGTGACCTTAACCGTCAGACATGTTGAGAATCTTTGTCCTTTGCATAGGTCCTAAATTGTCGTCGAAGGGAATTGATATTGGCTTGAGATCTATCTACGTACTAGATAGATATCCAGGTTCTACTAAATTTACATAAGTACATACACGCCTTTATCATCAAGGGTTAGGCAGAGGTTAATTAACACCCACTTTTCACCAATCATTGAATTCTGTGCCACGTAATAGGGGGTGTGCCTATTGCCGTCTTTCGGGCTAGAAGAATAAGAAAGCCGCGTTATCCCCGGTAGACTAGAATTTGGACCACTCCATCTCTTCCCATGCTTGTCGCACAAGGCGACTAAGTATCCCTTAGCTTTATATAACTTAGGGGACATACAAGCACACAGCCCGCCTAATGGAAAGTGATTACCACGGCCTATAGTCGTGTGCTACACCAGGGGAGTCACACTCGTGTTGTCGACCTTGTAAGAACAATGTTTTTGTACCGTCAGTGTAGAAGAAAAGCAAGACAAGCCATTATTCTTTCCACTGAACGCACAAAAACTCTCCAGTGATCTCTGGCTACCTTACTTACCGCTGGGAATACAGCACGAGGTTATTATAGCCACAGTGTTCTGTAGGGCGGAGGTACTTCCCCAGTCGGACTGCTCAATTGGGACGGGAACACCGTCGTGTCCTACCTCCTGGTATTATAATTCTGTTATATTATCATCGTATTAAGATCATCATAGATGGATTCTTAAGAAAAAAAGGACTAAAAAAAAAAACAATCTGTTGCCACTGTTGCTGTACAATTAAGAATGATCTCACTATTTAATAAACTAGTAATGAGTTTGTAATCATAATAATTATGAGTATACCATCGAAAATAAATCGATAATGCTAGATATTGGTATGAAATTCTGAAATCCGAAACTTACAAGAAGCCTGACTCCTGTTAATCAAGTCAATTTTCAGAAGTCAGATCATGATAGCTGACTACGGTATGGAAGGAGAATGGTTTACACGAATTCTTCGAGAGGAAATTATGTAATTTTCTCAAAGATGTTAATATTTGAAATATATTATGGACTGCCCATAGACTGCTCGGTTGAAAAATGTATGTACATCAGGTACATACATTTTTCAGCCGAGCAGTCTATGGGCTTCGAGATATATGATACAAAAAGAAAGAGTAATTTATATTTACATACATGATAGAAAACAGGCAAATCTAAAGTTGAAAATTTTGACGCATTCCACAACATTTTATCGTAAATATTTTACCATTAAAGCTTTACGTCTATGGAATGCATTGACTGCCTCTATCAGACGAGCACAATACTCGTAACTAACTAGAGTTGATAAAAAACCACTCTTTTTTCTGCCTTCAACCTTGTATATTAAAAAGTTGTTTAACTTTTTAAATAAGAACAAGAATAGTTTCAAGTTTTACTTACGGTATAACATAATACGAAACAAATATTGGAACCAGTCCTAGACCAACTGGTTTAGATCTAGGATCAATAACAACTAGTTTATTTAAAACCACTGATCCAAACATTTGTCCCACATATTTGGACCCACTGTATTGTTCCTGGTGAAGGTCCGTAGAAGGTGACTGATAAATACGGCTGTTCTCCATCCGACAGCAGGTATACAGCACATGACAAAGTATCCACTTGATAGCAATGGGCTCACCCCTATTACGCGGGACTGATAATCATAGTTGGCGAAATGTTGGTGTTAATGCACTTCAGCCAAACTTTTCGGGGTCTTACAGTCAGTGGTAGAAACTTGGTGGCACAAATTTGTCTCAAGTTTCGACCAGGTAGGTACCACCGTGCACTATTGCGAAAAACCCTCCATAGCAATTCAATCTCGGTTGGATTGTGTTCAGGGGTCAGCAAGTGCATAGCCGGGCAGAGGTGGTGGTTGTCGCAGCACTAGTGGGACCAGTGGGTCTTGGCGTAGTCTAGTGGGGATGGCGCGGGGCGATGCGCCGAACAGGGAGACCTGTAGAAACGGTGGTGCCGCTGGCCGCCCGCGGTATAGTACAGGGGCCCAACTGGGGTTAACCACCTTGGGAGGCTGCCTCACCAGGCCGCGCATAATCCCGATATGGTTCGTCGTGCCGGTTGGTGACCGGAATTGGGAGCCCGGCGACCATACTCGGGGGGGTACGGGGGCCCTTCCGTTCGGCGCGTCGGCTCTCGCCATGCCTCACATTCATAGATAAAACCAATATCCCGCGCTTTGTCACACGGTGCTGCGGCGGCAATCACCTCTTTTTTCACGCCTTCTCCCACCCAAACTCATGGCAGCGCAATTAAAGGAAATAGGCAACACAGCGGCTCGACACACTCCCAAAAGCTTGCTATTTGAGGTGGAGTCCACTAACATCTGTGGGCTCCATGCAAACCTCAACGCCGTCCACCAACACCTAGAGACGGCGAAACCTGCCATGTTTTTTCTAACGGAGACGCAAATACACCGCCCTGACGACACGACCTACTTGCTCTACCCTGGCTATGTTCTTGAGGAAAGTTTTCGTGCAAAAGCCGGGGTGTGCGTGTTTGTTAGGGCGGATGTTTGCTGTCGCCGTTTGCGCTGCCTAGAGGACCCATCCTTCTCCATCCTTTGGGTACACGTAGACCATGGCCCTACGAGTCAAATCTATGTGTGCCTCTACCGTTCCCATACAGGAGATGCTGAGACAACTCGACTCTTTGAATATCTGAGTCAGGCGGCAGATGATGCGCAGGAGCGATTTCCGAATGCCGAATTGGTGTTTTTGGGGGATTTTAACGCCCACCACGAGATCTGGTTGGGCTCCTCCAAAACAGACCATGCGGGAAGAGCCGCCCACGCGTTTGCTCTGGCGCACGGCCTGACCCAATTGGTGCACGAGGTCACTAGGATACCAAGAAGGTCGGGCCTAGCACCTTCTCTGCTAGACCTTCTGCTGACGAGTGATCCGGACCGGTACAGTGTATCGGTGCGAGCCGCTTTAGGCAACTCCGACCACTGTCTGGTCTGTTCCACGGTGCCCATTATAGCGCCCCCACGACCCGTGCAGGGGAAGCGGCGTCTCTGGCACTACTCGTCAGCGGACTGGGATGGACTTCGTGACTATTTTGCGTCCATCCCGTGGGTTGAGCGCTGCTTTGAAGGTAAGAACCCATCGGATTGTGCTACTGCTGTCGCCGGTGAGATCGGTCTGGGTATGGAATACTATATCTCATACACCGATGTCACCGGTGACCGCGGGGTGCGCGGGCGCGAGTGTGCGGAAGCTGTTGAACAAAAACAGTCTGCGTACCGCGCTTGGGTAAGGGCGCGCGCCACGCGCCATCCCAATCTGGGCCACTTCAAGGCGGCGTACAACAGAGCCACAAAGGTCTGCAGAAGGGCCTACGTCAGAGCGGATGCCCTGAGCTCGGCGATCAAAGCCGCCAAGGAGGAGTCCTGGAGGGAGTGGCTCGAGAGTCTCGACCGAGACCCGTGGGGGCGCCCGTACAGGGTCGTGAGTCAAAAACTTCGGCCCTGGGCGCCTCCCCTCACCCAAACTCTCGAGCCGAACCTCCTGGACCGAGTGGTCAGCTCCCTCTTCCCAGTGAGGGAAGAGTGGGTCCCGCCGCGGATGGTAGCACCAAGCCAAGTGCCGGCAGACGAAGGGGCAATACCTCCCGTGTCCGAGGCCGAGTTAGGGGCCGCGATCCTGGCGCTCAAGTCCAGGAACCGCGCCCCGGGCCCGGACGGCATCCCGGGGAAGGTGATTGCCACAGTTATGCCGGCACTAGAAGAGGAAACGCTGTCCCTCATGTCGGAGTGTGTGGCGTCGGGGAGGTTCCCGCGACGATGGAAGACCGGCAAGCTCGTGCTTCTCAAGAAGCACGGGCGCCCAGCCGAGTCGCCGTCGGCCTACCGCCCCATCGTTTTGCTCGACGAGATGTGCAAGCTGTTTGAGCGGGTGCTCGCTGCGCGTCTCGTTGGTCACCTTGAGGGGGCGGGGCCCAACCTGAGTGACGGCCAGTTCGGATTCCGTCGCGGGAGGTCGACCCTCGACGCCATATCCCGGCTGCGGGACGGCATCGACGAAGCGGTCGCCGGGAGGGAGGTGTTGTTGGCTGTATCGCTTGATATAGCCAACGCCTTCAACACCCTCCCCTGGGCGACAATTGCGGAGGCGCTGAGGTACCACAATGTCCCGTGGTACCTCAGGCGCATCCTGGCGGACTACTTCGTGGACCGGGTTATCATCTACCCGACCCAACGCGGGGTGGTCCGCCGAACTATGGCGTGCGGCGTTCCGCAGGGGTCGGTCCTTGGGCCGCTTCTGTGGAACGTCGGGTACGATTGGGTCCTGCGCGGTTCTACTCTTCGGGGGGTCGGCGTACTTTGTTACGCCGATGATACCCTAGTTACCGCGCGGGCCCCAACGTTTAGTGACGCCGCCGTTCTCGCCACGGCAGGCGTCGCCCATGTCGTGCGCCGTATCGGGGCGCTGGGACTGAAGGTGGCCCTCGAAAAGTCCGAGGCCCTTTTCTTCTATGGGCCTCGGCGGCCGCCGCCTCGGGATCAAGCGATCGTGGTGGGTGGCACCTCCATCGCTGTCGGGAGCAGCCTGAAATACCTCGGGCTCGTTCTCGACAGTCGGTGGCGTTTCGCGGAGCATTTCCGGCGGCTGGCACCTAAACTGCTAGCGTTTGCCGGAATGCTCTCGCGATTGCTGCCCAACACTGGGGGTCCGGGGTCTGCCTGCCGCCGTCTCTACGACGGTGTGGTGCGCTCCAAGGCGCTCTACGGAGCGCCCATTTGGGAGGAGGCCCTCTGCCGTACGAATGTCGTGCTGCTGCGGCGACCACAGCGCGCCATCGCGCAGAGGGCCGCACGGGCGTATCACACCGTCTCTTATGAGGCGGCGTGTTTGATTGCGGGCAGTATCCCCTGGGATCTCGAGGCTGGCGTCCTTAAGAGGGTCTACGAGGAGGGCGCCCTGATGCGGCGTGTTGCAGGAGGTCGGCCGCTTCCGGAGGAGATCGATCGCTGGAGACAGGAGGCTCGCGATGTTCTCTTCCGGAAGTGGGCCGATAGGCTGGCTGCTGCGAGGAGTAGCTTGCTGCTTGTGGGGGCCGTTCGGCCCATCTTGCGTGAGTGGGTGGAACGGGGTCATGGGGCTCCCACGTATCACCTCACCCAACTTCTCACGGGTCATGGCTGCTTCGCCAAGTACCTGTGGGAGGTGGTGGGGGTGGAAGCGGAGCCCCGGTGCCGAAACTGCACCAGCGGCGACCCTGACACGGCACACCACACTTTGGCCGTGTGTGACGCGTGGGGCGGCCAAAGGGCGGCCCTCACAAGCATCATTGGTGTGGACCTCTCGCTGTCGGCCGTAGTTTCAGCTATGGCCGGCAGCGAACAGTGTTGGGCCGCCGTCGCCTCGTTCGCTAGCGAGGTGATGGCGGCAAAGAGAGAGGCCTTGCGGGAACGGGAGCGAGCTGGGCTCACTCTTCCGCCCCGCAGGCCCCCGGCGAGGGGACGCCGGCGAACGCAATTCGCCCGCGTCCCCGAATGAGAGTGGCCACGGGCAGTGGGTCGGGGGACCCGCTGCCCCTATGCTGATGTGGCGGAATGCGCCCCTGTGTGTTCCTGGGGTGCATTCTTGAGGTGAAAAACCCCCACCATTCCGGCCTGATTGCCGGGATGGTGGGGTCTTAAGTAGCGGGCCTACCAAGGGCGCCCCTAGCCGAGTCGCGGTGAGCAAACTATCCCGCGGCTCGGATTAGGCGAAGGAGGAACACCGTGGTGGTTTAGTGGGTAGTCTGGCCTTTGTCCAAGGCCAGGAGTCCCACACAAAGCGAGCCCCCTGCCCCCGCGGGGGGTGAGCGAAGTGCGTGAATGCATTCCACCACGTAAACAAAAAAAAAAAAAAAAAAAAAAAAATCCCTGGCCCATGAGCCGCAAGAGAAGGCAAATCTGCTGGCTAATCTCTTTGCGGCCAACTCCCGAATCGATGATTGTGGTACGCAGCCACCAACACTACCCGACAGTGACCACGCGATGCCTGATATCCATATCAGGCAACGCGATGTCCGTGCAGTGCTGCAATCACTCGATGTCCGGAAAGCCAGTGGTCCGGATGGTATTCCAGCGGTAGTCTTGAAAAAATGTGCAGCGGAGTTGTCTCCAATGCTTACGCGCCTGTACCGGCTATCCTACAGTTCGGGTACAGTGCCTTTGCCTTGGAAAGAGGCGAATGTTCAGCCGATTCCCAAGAAGGGGGATCGCTCGGAGCCAGCCAACTATCGACCCATAGCCGTCACCTCAGTGCTGTGCAAAGTGTTCGAGCACATAATCAACAAACAGCTCATGCGGCACCTAGAGGATCACTCCTTAATTAATGACCGGCAATATGGCTTCAGACCGAAACGGTCAACGGGTGATCTTCTAGCATACGTTACCCATCTTTGGGGTGAGGCTATGGACAAGCACGGCGAGTCACTGGCAATTAGTCTTGACATCGCCAAAGCTTTCGATAGAGTCTGGCACAAATCGCTTCTTTCCAAGCTACCTGCCTTTGGTCTGCCTTCTAGGCTGTGCAACTGGGTTGCTAGCTTCCTGCAGGGGCGCCGTATTCGCGTCCTTTGTGACGGACGAGCTTCGGAGTTTCTGCAGGTTAATGCTGGCGTGCCCCAGGGGTCCGTCTTATCACCCACTCTCTTTCTTCTGCATGTCAACGACATGCTGTCTACCGGCAATGTTCATTGTTATGCAGACGATAGCACTTTGCATGGGAGTTATCATGGACATCCTGCGGCCAAGCAGTCGGATATCGCGGAGAAAAGGCAGCTTCTTGT
The DNA here is from genome assembly GCA_963662185.1 of Eilema griseolum. Lineage (NCBI taxonomy): Eukaryota > Metazoa > Arthropoda > Insecta > Lepidoptera > Erebidae > Eilema > Eilema griseolum. The sequence goes on along the minus strand of OY759248.1, from coordinate 5,170,587 downwards.
CATTGAGCTTGACGGGATCCTGAATCACATTTCTCAATGGGGCTCTGAGAACCTGGTTGAGTTCAATGCCAAGAAGACGCAGGCATGTGCGTTTACAGCAAAAGTATCTTCTTTCCTTCCCCTCCCCACTCTTCAGAGCACGCCACTGCCACTGCAGGACAATCTCAATATCCTAGGTATGGATGTTCGCTGCAACCTGAATAACAAAAACTACATCGAAAGTATCATCAAAACAGCCTCACGAAAACTCGGAGTCCTGAACAGAGTGAGACGGTTTTTCACGCCGGAGCAGCGGTGTCTTCTATACAAGACACAAATTCGCTCCTGTGTGGAGTACTGCTCGCATCTCTGGGATGGTTCAGCAAAGTACTTACTAGATGCTCTCGACAGGTTGCAGCGACGTGCGGTCCGCATCATTAGGAATCCCGAGATCACGAACACCCTAGAACCTTTACAGCTGCGTAGAGATGTTGCGTCCATGGCTGTATTTTACCGTTTGTACCATGGGGAGTGTTCTGATGAGCTCTTCCAATTAGTCCCACCCTCCCCTTTCCTACACATGACAACGCGTGCAGGTCTTAGATGTCATCCGCACACGGTGCAAAACATCCGATCAAGAACCAAGCGGTTCGGAGACTCTTTCCTCTGTCGCACCATTAAGGCCTGGAATTCATTACCAGCTCACGTGTTTCCTTCTTCCTACAGTCCCGGGTCCTTTAAGCGGGGCGTGAAAAAGCATATGATGAGGCCGTCAAGCTGAGTGTCACCATTGTCACACGGTATGTGTAAGTAATGGTGACCCTCTTTTCTGGGACTTTGCCTTCAGCTTACCATCAGGCAAGGCGAAGTCCAATTGACGTGTCCTATATAAAAAAAAAAAAAAAAAAAAATGATGAATATTGTACGTATGTGATCCAAATATTTGTTCCAAACCTTTGGACCAACCACCAATATCGTAAGTATTGAACCAATGTAACAAGTGTCTGTAAACGTTCTCACATCTGCGACATTCCAACCCTTCGGGAGGGGTGCTAACCCCGCAATATTATTCCTTACAGTAAAACAGAATTTTTCACGGGATTCTCACCCTTTTGTCAAGGGGATTGTGTCCCGGTTGAGTGGTAAAATATATTTCATTGATGCAAATGATTTCCGAGGGACTTGTTGCGAGTTTGTTATTTGTATAATCAATGGTGTTTTTATAGAAATATATAGTAAAAAGGTTTGATCAGATTTTCTTGCTTCTTTACATTTAGAAGTAGTAAGTGAATAGTACATCTTAAATAAAATTACATAATGTATATTAAAGGTAGGACGCCCCCTAGCCAGATGGACGGACGACCTGAAAAAGGTGGCTGGGACAGACTGGATGCGGAAGGCGGAGGATCGGAGAAAATGGCGCACATTGGGAGAGGCCAGCAGTGGACTACGGTGGGCTGATTGATTGATTGATTGATTGGTATTAAAGTAACTGTTGTACGCGTCTCTGCCCGCGTTGGACTCTGAACCAAAGATTTATCGAAATTGGTGCAGTCGTTCGGTAGTTATGCACCTATATAACAACTTTTTTTTTGTTTTTGTAAATACATTAGGTAATTAAATGTTTAGAAATGTCTCTAAGCAAAAGACGGGCGTTTGGACCCCATGACCCCAGCGTCTCGACCCCAAACGGCTCATATATGTAATTTTGAACAAACAATATTTTTATTACATATGTACTCGTACTTACTTGGAATTACCGAAATTAACTATCGCCAGATGACATACATGGTAACCTTTTCAAGATAATAATGATTATAAATATTATGTCAAAACACGATCAAAATATTTACAAATGGTGGCCATTTTCTGTGATCACGTCATTGTATTTTTAACAGATTGCGTGCACATTTCGGTAATATAACACTTTATAGTCATTAATGCTGAGATAACACCTTTTTTGGCGATTTTAATTGACATTTTACTTCAAGATTTAATGCTTTTTAAAACGGAAGGTTCACGGGAGAAATACGCTAGGGTTGGCACAACTTCTGCCTTTGGGGGTTATCTAGAAACAGGATATGGCACTAGGTCAGCCAGGGTACGAGGGATATGTATATGGTAATCTCACCTTCGGCATCCGAAGACCCAAGAAGGCGTGTGGTTGTAGTTAGTTCGAGTCCGATACAACCAGCTTCGGCCGCATGGGGATCCGAGGGGATTTACGCACTATAAAAAAAGGGTTGACACAACCCTATAGTATATTTTCTATGTGAATTCAAAGAAATAATAATTTATAGTTTTTATGTATTGTTACTGTGAAATAATTAACTATTATCAGTTGAGTGGTTAGTTAAAATTGAACAAAAAAGTCAGTTTATATTGTATGGTTGTATATATATTTATTATGTATATTTATGTACATCTATTTATGTATATTATATGTATATATGTAGTAAGCTATATCATAATTTACCTACTTTATCATATTATACATATTATATTATGTAGTTATGTATGTAAGTACCTATATATTACTTTATAGAATGTTTGTTCCTGTACACGGTACATTCTCTCCATAATGCTTAACTCAATAATGCACCTACTGAATCATTCGTTGCACCACTCTTGGTTGACTGATAGAGAATGCCTGTGGCATTAAGTCCGTCTATGTAATTTTCCCTAAAGTTTGAAACAAAGAAATAAATTAAAACAAGAACAGACGTAATTTTATCCGTTTTTTTACTATTTATCATTTAAAAGTTCATTAAAAAATAATAAACTAAAAAAATTGCGCAGAAAAGTGTTTGTCGCGGACAAAGCTTACATACATTAGACATATCTTTTGGTACACAGTCTGCCAATTGACTGCACCCTGCTGGATAGTAAGGAGCTAGGTGAAGTCCAGTTGACAAGGACCACTATTTCAGATACTGAGAAACCCAAAATGGTCCCTATTTTGATGGTAGATGCTTTTGCACGGTCGTATAAAGAGGTAATTTCACATTAATAAAACTTTATACAGAATCAAATGCAATAGGTATACGTAACTAGCACATGTCCCATAATAATGACTTGTTGGAGATACCCTCCCTAATGATTGACTTACTGTTGATACCCTTTTCCGCGGCCTCTAGCTAAAGCCAGTAATTGTATCAGTACGGTTTATCAATGTCAACGCAATTTTTAGTTTTTGTTGGTATGTAAAACCAATAATTACGTTGGCATTGAAACTATTTTAATACAACTGAAATAGTTGACTCGGGTCAAGGAAATAATTACATAACACAGCAGATTTTACATCCAGAATTTGCTGAAAACAGCATTAAACTTTATCAAGTACTTTTTTGTCTGTCGCGTACATACTAAAAGTCATAAAAACCAATATTGATATACGCGGAGTAGCGGGCTTCATCTAGTATTTTACAAGTAATCTCAAAGCTGCAATGCTTCTATATCGCCTTTGGGTTTTGGAAGTCAGATGACAGTCGCTTCACGGAAAATATCGAAGTTCAACCAAATCTGAAGTTAGACTGGTAAAGTGGACCCCAGACGCCGTACAACTAAGGGTGGATCTTCTTGAATTTATTTTTGAATTTAGCTTAGTTGGTACGGTTATTTCTGTTTTTGTTTTTTTTTGCCTGATTTTCGAAATTGTTTTCATACAAACCTTAATATTTTATCAGCTCTTATGAAACTCGGGTAATCCTTCATTTATGTCATAAAACAGCACTGTAACTGGCCTTGATTAGGTACATTTTTCTAAAGTTTTATTTTATACAACTTAGGTGGCAGACAAGCTTACCGCCCAGTGGTTACCGTGACGTATGAACGTGTGCAACACCCGGGCTACCGACCCTGTAAGAAGGGAGAGGTTCTGTGCCGTCAATGAAGAAGAAATAATCAAGTCAAGCCTTTAGTCTTTCCACTGACAGCACAAAAACTCTTACGTGGGCTCTGGCTATTCTACGCACCGCCGGGAACACAATGCTAGATTATTATAGCCGTGGTAATCTGTACGGTGGAGGTACTTCCCCAGTCGGACTGCTCAATTGATATGGGAATACCATCGTGTCCTACCACCTGGTATTCAATTTCGTTTATTCAAAGGATTATAGAAATAATTACATTCAAGGAATTATGTACTTTGTTCTTTACAAATAAATGTCGTGGGTGGCTGGTGCCTAAGCTAGGCTCATGGCCTGTATTTCAGGTCACCAGGTCCCCTCCTCACAGTGTTTGTTTAAACAAATCATTATTTATAACTAATTAAATTAAATTAATATCTTTCACCAATTCCTTTAAGAAAAAGTTAAAGTCCTTGCTGTTGAAAAGTGTTACTACACAGTAGAAGAATTTGTGGATGATGACTAAAATGTTTTTTCTGACTAGTAGTGAAGTCTAAGAATAGCGATATTATATAAAACATTCATTTTTATGTTAAATATAAATACACGCAGGACTGGTTTCGTACAACCTATAAGAATATGATGAGGAGAAAGTTAATTTTAGGTATAAAGCTTCGAAAACTGACAGATTGAATCGTGTTATATGCGTGTTTTGAAAGCTAGTCATATTCTGCACCGAATATTCCCTTGCTGGCCCATTTTCGCTCAACAATATCTACATAATGGTTTAAAGAACTTGTTATCAATTTTTTTTTAAATAATAGCTATGGGTTCTGGACTGCTGAGACGAGGTCTCGGCTTCGATCCCAGGTTTTACCATGGCACGCACCAATGACTTTTCGATGCTTTTCGAAGTTATGTGTGTATTTATCGCAGGTTTATAAGTGCCTGGTGAATGGCAATAGGCTCGCCACTTATTACATTGGGACCTAAACATAAACTGGCGAAATGTGGGTGTAGCACGTCTGCCTACCCCTTCGGGGATATAGACGTGAGTTTGTTACATTACATTTTACGAAATTATTAATATTCCCTCTAACCCCTCCAGTTAAGCTAAATTGCTTGTACTAGGAGTGGGTTCAAGTCGGTAGTGTAATGGCCAGGATTCGAAATCGAAACCTTTCGATCGTAAGGTCGACTCCTTAACCACTAAGCAACCGATGCTTCCAACGCCACAAACAGACGCCTTGTTATCAATAAGACAATATTAAAAAAAAAATGCTATTTTTTGCCTACATCGGGAATTTTGAAAATAATCAATCGTCTGTAAATATTATAATTATATCCAGTATGCATGTTTATTGTTTGTAGTGTTATAAATACATACATACATATAATCACGCCTTCATCCCTGGAGGGTTAGGCAGAGGTGAATTAATACCCTCATTACACCAATAATTCTATTCGATCCCACGTAATAGGGGGTGAGCCTATCGCCGTATTCCGGGCACTATTGTTGACTCGAACCATGCATCTGAGGCTGAGTCTGATCTGTATATATCTGTCTGATGTTAAACGGCCCTATCCCTTAGTCGCCTTGTACGACACCGCATGGGAAGAGATGGGGTGGCCCTAATTCTACTCTGCCGGAAACCACGCGGCAAGTTGTAGTGTTATAACTTCTTTTTTTATTTAATTTAGCATCTTATTAAGTATTTAATTGTGGTATAAAATAGTTTTTTTTTTATACCACTTAGTTGGCAGACAAGCACACGGCCCATCTGATGGAAAGTAATTACCATGGCCTATGGACGTCTGTAACACCAGAGGAGTCACAGTCGCGCTGCCAACCCTGTAAGTACAGAGTTTCTGTGCCGTCAGTAGAAGACAAATCAGGACAAGCCTTTAGTCTTCCCACTGACAGCACAAATTCTCCAGTGAGCTCTGGCTACCCTACTCACCGCTGGGAACACAACACAAAGTAGTAACAGAAGTAGTTTCGGGAAGTATAAGAATATGTATGATGCGACATTCAGGAACATAAAACATGACAATACCTGCTAAGAAAAATATTGTAACTCAATTTTTCTGACACTGATTGGGACTCAGGTTGCAATTCTAATCTAAGTCGAGAAAAACGAGTTACAATATTTTTCTTTGCAGGTGTCGTATACGCAACGCAAACGAATTACACATTATAGGTAAACTCAAGCTCTATATAGGTAAACATAAATCCAATATAGATGTGGGCGTATCGAGCGCGTTTCGAATCGCAATCGCTAACGCACCTGCCTACACAGGTGCCGGAAATCTATTAGCACTTAATACAACACGTATTCTGTACATGCCCTTTGTTCCGTCTTGCTGTTTGAACTGTTCCAACGCATCTTTATAACCGCCATGTTGGTTAGGTTATTGCTTTTCGAAGGAAAGTTGTAGCTACTACTTTTAAATACAAATATAGGTACTCAAGCATGAAGCTGGTTTATTGGGAGAAGAATACGCATATATCTAAGAGAGTCAGTTGTAAAAGTAGCCTTGGTATTATTTCAGATTATAAACTACCCCTGTATCTTTATACTCTTATATGATTATTTTAACTATTATGAATTACACTGACGGACTCATAAACTGCATCAAAGTTCAGGTTTACTCTAAAAGGATTTTTTATAATAAGTATGCAAACTTTTTAGATTAAATTATATAAATATGGAAAGACTGGCTCTTAATCTTAAAAAAAAATTAAATTTAAAAATAGAACTGCAGTAAAACAAATGAATATAGCCGGGAAAGAAAATTTACTTGTAGTATCAGATTTGCGTGTTATTTATAGCAAAGTTTTAAATTGATTCTCATTGTTTTTTTTTGTTTTGTCAATTGAATTATTGTTACCAGCATAATTGTTGGGTTAGTTTTTTAACACATCGAGAGTTTTTGAACCATAATATGGATACTTCGTCCGAACAAGCGGCACAAATTGTAGCATTGGTGCGGGAGGGCTTGGATCAACGAACGATTGGTAGAAATTTAAATTTAAACCAGTCTACGGTTTCTAGAATATACAGAAGGTTTGTAGAGACAGGTTCTTACAGGAGGAGACGTGGTACAGGCAGAACTCGAGCAACCACAGGTCGTGATGACCGATTTATTGTTATAACTTCCCTGCGAAATCGTTTCCTCACGTCAGTTAACATCAAAACCGAGCTTAATGAAGTGCGTGGAGTAAACGTGTGTGCACGAACAATAAGAAGAAGGTTAAAGGAAGCGGATATCACCCCTTTTAGACCAGCAAATGGTCCAAAGTTGTCTACAGCTCACAGACAAGCTCGCTTAAGATTTGCGCGTCATCACCTGAATTGGACAGAAGAGCAGTGGGCCTCTGTATTGTTCACGGACGAGTGTAGGACATGTTTATATGGTGCAGATGGTCGCAGAAGAGTCTATCGTCGACGTGGGGAGCGATATGCTCAAAGTTGCATTGAGGAGCGTGTTCCTTTTGGAGGCGGTTCATGTATGGTCTGGGGTGGCATATCGATGAACGGGCGAACCGAACTTGTGTTCATAGACATGGTCCGTCAAAACGGTAATAGAGGGGGTTTGACAGCACATCGCTACATAACAGAGATATTAGAAGATCACGTGATGCCTTACATGGGATTCATAGGCGAAAATTTTACTTTAATGCAGGATAATGCCCGGCCGCATGCAGCTGCACAAGTTCAACATTATTGCGAAGAGGTTGGGATACGTACAATGAATTGGCCAGCACGCAGCCCGGATCTTAATCCCATCGAGCATGTTTGGGACAATTTAAAAAGAGCTGTATATGCGAGAAACCCTTCGCCCACGACAGTGGCAGCACTAAGAACAGCACTTTCAGAAGAATGGGACAATATTCCGCAAGATCTTTTAAAAACCCTTATAAAATCTATGCGGAACCGATTAGAATCCGTAATAAGGGCACGTGGGGGTAATACACCTTATTAAAACACAAATAAACCCTTGCATAAAGTTTGTGTCTATTGCTAAAACCAATTTTTTAATTAAACCAATTTTTCTTAAATTTCTGTTTTTTCTTCATTAAAAGTCTTAAGGTCCTTTCCAGTACATAAACTTAAACTTAAAGATATGACCCTACGCTGTTTTAAAGTTCACGAACCAATCTAGAGGTTTCAATTTAAATCTGCATAGAAAGTATGCATACTTGGTTAAAATATTTATTTCAAAGTCGTCTATTACTTTGATGCAGTTTATGAGTCCGTCAGTGTACATGAGTAACGATTATAATCTGATTACAATCTGACCATTTCTCAAAATTTTATAACACAATCTGTGAACCATAGTGTGGGTTATATGTTTACTAATTTATTAATTTATAATTACTTGTTGTAATATTTTAATATGTAACTGCTTTTTGTTTCAAATAAATAAAATTTAAAAAAAATCAGCCAGATCCGTTTAGCCGTTTGAGCGTTATAGATTAACAAAATTCTCAAATATCTTCACAAATTTTGACATTAGTAATATTAGTAGAATTATATATATCAGTAGGATTATCTTAAAAAAAAAGCACAGGTAAGAAGCATTGATATAAATCGACAGGATTGCAAGAAAGATCTAATGACAATAGGGGAAATCTCTTAAAATACGGACAGCAGCAAAAAGCACTGTTGTCTGCCTACCCCAGATAGAGAAAGCTATGGATCAGTATATGGTATTATTGAGAGAATACATGACGCAATAGCTTATCTAGACCACGGTGAACCGTTGAATCACTCAATCAACTCAATAATTCACACAATTATGTCACTATTTTATTGGAGCTAAAAAGCTAACTTACTCTCACACGCTATAGAATTATATTTTTGTTTCACATCTATTACGTTTTATATACACGGTATAAAATACCCCACCAAGACTTCCGGGCCCTAGGCAGCCTCTCTTGCAGGGCGCTACACTCGCTAGCACTCTTTATCTTGATAGAGACTGTTCTAGAAATTGGTCCATCAACTTATTCCCCGATATCATCATACTCCGGTACCGTCCGTACTTTCCAAATTCAAAGGGTTGCGAAAGGTTGGAAGTTCAGATGTTCACAGACAGTTCACTTTCATATTCATTTTTGGAGCCACGCTTAGATGATGACGACCTATTATGTCGAAGATACGGAGAATACAGGAAGCAGTTCCATGGAGCTACAGCTTGCGAGTTGCTAAAGAGATGTTCAACATAATTCACAACGCGATTGGCTACCAACTGACATATTTTCAAACTTGTTCTCTGTTTAAAATTACAACCAATCACGTCAGTTTCCTGTAACGATACTTGATAAGTATATGAAAGTATGGCAATATTGATATCCGTACTAAAAAGGTTTAAGGGCAATACTTCCTTTTAGTTTTATATTCTGTGGTCGAATTCCGAAGGCTGGTTCTTTTACTCTTTGCCTTACGTTTCTCTGCGTTAACTAGGTACTAACTAAGGCATTGTCAGATTTATTGAATACCCCACTCCCGCAATTTATTTCACAAGCTTCTAATATTTTAATCATACCTACCTAATTGCCTAAAGGCAAATGTCAGTTGAAATGCTAAAAAAAAGTAAAAACATAACATACAAACCGATCCACGTTATCGCATTATTATGGAGGCATGTGTACAAAAAAAAAGAAAACTTATCGATACGCACATTCACTTCGTTTTAAATATATCAGAAAGGTAGGTAAGCACTTCTGTTTTCACTCCGAAATAAGTTGTTTTTCTTGTTTTGACGACCTAATTAAAACAGGGCGTCCGTTAGGCATCTGTCATTTTCAAGTGACACTTTAGTAAAACGCGGCAAAATGTAAACGGACGTATTAGCCGCATGCAAAATAATTTCCGGACGAACTAATTTATGCCAACCGATGGAAGAGCCGGACTTAGGAAATTGGTACTTAAAAAAAATTACGTTAATAATGCAACAATGTTTTAATAACATGAAATCAATAATAATAGAACTGTACGAAATAGATTGCTCAACAATTGATTTCAAGTTGCTATAACGACTTTTTGTATGTTTTGCATTACATTCTTTTGATTTTTCTATTTATATCTGCACGCTTTATAGTTACGCTCAAGGCTCTTGTGCGACAACCTACTTAGTTTGCCTGAGAGCGTACATCGTTCAATCTATGTTGTGTGGTGAGCCCATTGTGCGGTTGTCGTTCGTCTACATATAGGAAGCATGAAGGTGAGTAATCGAGAGCTATATGCAACTTGGTGATAAATAGAGGTATTACGGCGAAGGCAAACACAGTTTTTAACTTAAAAATCAAACACCTGCTTCGCTCACACTGACCTATGACATTACCACCATTATAAGTTCCTAATTGATCATATCCGCTTTAATTAAACCTTGTTATGGTTAATGAATACAGGCGCCATATTAGGTCGAACATTCGTGAAACTAAATATTCAAATAGCATAACTTAAGGTACGTGCTTATTCCAATATTGAAATATGTTTTCACCTTTAAAACAAAATTAGTTTCCACACTTGTAATCAACTGCCACTAATAAAAAATAAATACATAATTCAGTTGAAACCCTTTGCTACATTATAAATAGTGTAAATGTCATCATTATTTAGACAAATTGCGAATAATAATAAAATGCATTACGGCCCTGTGTGGTCAAGGAAACATAAAAAGTGGTATTATGCGGGCCAGATGCGCACAGGACGTGCGGAAAAACATGGAGGAACGACGAACTGTCCGTTGGATGACAATGACTTATTTATTATTCGATACTATCTTATTACGTAATTACCCACTTCTCGTAAAAGCCGGTAATATTTAAATATACCGCTAAATTGTCGCCAGCTGACGGTAACGCCAGTAACCGCAATAGGAGACAGTGAAATAATAGCTGAAGGTAGTACGGTTGGTAGTGTTTTGAGAAAGTTGTTGGACGCGGATCAGTAATTTTAAATGTTATTCGGGATTTGTATTTATTTATAACCGCGGTAGCTTAGTGGTATGGGTAATGGACTGCTGAGACGAGGTCTTGGGTTCGATCCCAGGTTTTACCATGGCACACACCAATGACTTTTCGATGCTTTTCGATGTTATGTGTGTATTTATCGCAGGTTTATAAGTGCCCGGTTAATGGCAATAGGCTCGCCAGCTATTACATTGGGACCTAAACATAAACTGCCGAAATGTGGGTGCTAACACCTCTGCCTACCCCTTCGGGGATATAGGCGTGAGTTTATGTTATGTAATGTTTTATTTATACCACTTACGTAGCAGATAAGCACATGGAAAGTTGTTACCGTGGCCTATGGACGTGTGCAAAACCAAGAGAGTCACACTTGTGCTGCCAGCCCTGTAAGCATAGAGAGTGTCTGTGTCGTTAGCGTAAAAGACAAAGCTGGACAAGCTATTAGTCTTCCCACTGACAGCACAAGAACTCTTCAGTGAGCTCTGGCTACCCTACTCACCGCCGGGAACTCAACACGAAGTTATTATAGTGGTATTTTGTAGAGCGGAGGTACTTCCCCAGTCGGACTGCTCAATTAGACGGAAATAAATTCCAAAAATTCAATTATAATATTATAATTCTGTAATATCATCATCGTATTATGTCCTTTTTGACTATTTTAATGGTCAAAATCTGATGCTGACTGTGCCAGTCTACCACGATGTGCTTTAAGCGCCGCACAACGCGACAGCCGTCCAGGGGGAGAAAGATGGTCCACCCAACTTATATTTAAGTAGCTCCATCCTTCTGCCTTCTTGTATTCCTATCAGTTGGGCTAGTCCATCCCAAAAATAGTACTGTCTTTAATCCTGTTTTTTCCATTTACAAATTTACATTTTCCGCATCATACCATAACATAGGCAGCCTGTAATGTGTTTCGAAAGTCTGTAGGTAATAAACACAAGGATATTTGCCAAGCTAAGGGCCTAACTAAACTCTCAGGCTTCGCGGCCCCATTAAAAAGTACGAAAACAGTAAAATATTTTATTCCTTTTATAGTATATACCATAATAATTTACGATTCAGCACTTAAAGTTGATTCCTTAACAATTTCGCATGTAATGGAACGTTACAGATTCCGTTTGGAGCACTACCCCTGTACCAAAGTCCATCAACATAGGTTCAGTTGTTTAGGTGTGAAAGCGTAACAGACATACAGACGGAGCTACTTTAGCATTTATAATACTAGTTAATATTTCTCTCTTTACATCCACCATTATTCTCCTAATAATTGAATTTCTCACGTTTTGAATAAAGAGAATTGAAGCAATTGGTTCCTGGCAGAGTAGAATTTGGTCCACCCATCTCTTTCCATGCGGTGTCGTACAAGTCGACTAAGGGATAATATTATATATTTAATTCACCTCTGTCTAACCCTCCGGGGATAAAGGCGTGATTATATGTATTTATGTATAATTGAATTTTAATTGTTCATTATACGTTGGTCAATTGTGATTCAGTATTTCAACAAGAAATTGCCAACGGCACGATATCAATACTTTGTTGTCGATACTTTATTGCACACAAATACGTGCGAATATAATCGTTTCTATAAAAAGTGTTGCCAGTTGCGTAAATAACCTTAGGAGTTTTTGCGCGGGCAATGTTAGCGTATTATTTACGTAAAAGACAATGAACTCGGTACGTACGGCCTATTATATTTGGCGCGTAATTTCAATATGCGATGTTATGATGTTATGCTGGGTTTCCTTTTAACGTGTGTTAAGTCATTACTTTTAATTGTGGAATTGATAATAAGTTTTTGCACCTGTTTAAATATTTTATTAAAGCTGTGTTTGCAGTTGTCTGAAGGGGTCAGTGGATGTTTGTAGATGTGTTAGTCAAGTCAAGAATATTAGTAGGTACCTAACTAAAATATCTAAGTGGTGCGAATGTTGAAGTTCGATGTAATTTCAAATCTCCCTAATTCTCACGGTAATCGTGTTAATAAAGTTCGTAAAAGTAATCAACGAATACTATATTATTATAATAATTATTTTCCTGTACTACATGTGTCAAACGCACTGATTAATTACTATAATTTCATTGAACGGATTTAATGAGAAAGATGAATTGAATTCAAAATTAGATAATCTGTGATCATTACAACGTCGTAAAATTTAAATGTGGAATAATATTTAAACGAACTATGTATCTGTTTCCAAATTCAAAAATATACCAACGATCAATTACAGAGTATAGACAGTGCTATAGAGCACACACAAAAGACGCTGGCGTATTAAAAAAATACATCTGTAACAATAAGAATATTTAATAACTTTGGGGTGATGGATGGATAGATTTTTAGACGTTATTGTTACACATAGATGAAGCAAGTCACTGAATAGTCAGATCTAGAATCTTTTTATGGACACTGACGATTATGACCGGAAAAAGGGCACCCATACTCCGAGTAGAAAGCTCGCACGCTGAAGCTCGAAAGCTGAAGACGTGGATATATTTAATGGTAGATTCTCTCAGTACGAGACGGCCATATCAAATATAATAAGTGTACAATGTTGTATGTAGTGTTTGAGTAGCGTCTCTAGTATATTCTTCGTTCTGTATAAGAATGGAGGATGTTTGATTAATTTTTTTTCGACATTTTCACGTTGTGTATGCTATATTTGGAATACTGTCTATATTTAATATATTATTGTATCTGTCTCTATATGCATAGTCACTTAATGACAGTAATCTGTAAGCGTACCCTTAAGAAATAAATAAATAACGCTAAGATGAAAAAAACGATTTACAATAGTTTTCCAGGGATTATTCAGTCAGTATATTAAAAAAGCTATTTAGAGCAAAAAATTGTACCCAGTCCTGGGTGAGGCGGGAATTAATTAAGAAACGTCTATAGCTTAGTGGTTAAGGGTCAGTTTTACGATCAAGAGGTCCCGGGATCTAATCCTGGTCATTACATTACCGAAGTGAATCCATTCCAAATAATTTAGCTTAGTTGGAGGGGCTATAAGGAAATATTAGTAATTTCGGTTGCTTAAAAAAATATTCTTAAATAAAAAATTGAATTTGGAGCTGGACGCAGAAACTCTATATAGGGGTAGTGTACTTTTTGTAATGTTATCTGTACGACAGCAATCGTGACCAAAAGACTGGCCTCTTTTTAGGTCAGAGAATAAGCATTGCCAAACAACGTGGCAATGCTGCCAGTCTTCTGGGAACGCTACCACAAGAGGCATGCGATGCGGAGGAATTCCACGACGCATTTTAATAATTCTTAGCTATAAGTTGTATAATTATTTTCGTTTTATTGTATTTAATATACAATAAAACGGAAATATTATATATTATTTCTTGTCATGATTGTAATGTTTGATGTTCTTACGACAGCATCGAAAATAGGCACAAAGATGCTGGTCAACCAGTCTGTTAGCTTCATAGAATTCATTGAATAACCATAGATTGTTACCCAGTATTGTTACTTTTTCTTCTAAGTTCACTAGTCGTGCTACAGAGAATATCCTATTGTTAGATTCTTTGTTTTGGCGGCACGTCTATTATTGATCCCACTTAATATAATGGTGAGCTTTTTACACTCCAAAGTGTTGAAGACGCACATCGAGAGGTCATACAAGCACAGGATTTGTCTGGAAAAAAGACTTCAACATATTCCTGAGACAAAGGTCTTCTTGACAAATAGACAGACAGGCAACGAAGCTACTCTAAAAAGACGATCATCATGAGGAAATCATCATGATTATGCTTATGCTCACCACATCATATAGATCAATATCTCTTCTTCTATGTCCTGACTATAACCAATTCAACAATCCACGGATTCTCTTGCAATATCGTTCATAAGTTGTTCACAAGTATTTATTTGAGGCAGATGAGTGAAAGCTATTAAGAATTAATCGTTTCCGATGAAGTGAAAGACATTTAAGATTTTCCAAACAGAGTTCTGTATAGAAGCTCCGGATAAAGTATAAAATTTAACCTAGTCCCGACGTTTCATGTTGCTAAAGCACATATATTTGAGCTCCATGTGGTGAAAATGTTCGGATAAGCCGATTTTTATTAAAAATGTCGAGCTTCGCTAACGACTTCATTCGCACAGCATTTTAGCTAGTATTAATATACATAACATTTTATGAGTTGGGCCATTGTGGAATGAATAATACTATATGTATGTAGCCTAGTTTTATCTGTAAATGTCAGCAATTCTTTTCGTACTCAAACATTCTATAGACTTGAAGTATTAGACTGCTCCAGATAATAAGAAAGACGTATCTATCAAAAAATTAAATATTTAAAGTTGAAAATGATAAAACCTATGATGTGATTAAGTTGTTGCGTCCATTGATTTTACTGCCATCAAAATATGTAATTGCATCTTTGGAAACTATTAATGATAATTTAATTTAATTCATAAAAATCGATTAAGATACAGAAAAAATTGAAGTTTCAGGTGGGATTCAAACCCGCGATCATTCCCTTACAGGGTGGAACTCTCTGACCATACATTCATTAATTTATTCAGACAACTTATAGTTCGTCCATACACATAAAAAGTAATGATGTGCAACATTTAAAACAATTAATTAGATTCTGTTGATGATAAGGCCTTCTCTACTGTGCTATATTCGAAACTAATTGAGATAGAAAAAAAAACCAGCAGTTTCACCTTTTATCCTCATTCCAACAACATAATTTATTATTGGGAAAATTTAGATAAGTCCTTTTTACTATCGGAGCTAGCGCAATACCTACATTAAGACGTTTTAGTGTATTTATCAACTCTTACCTCCAAAGGCTTTAAAAGGTAAATAGGTAGATAGTCCATTAGTAGTCAACAGGAAGGACATCAGCGCATGACGTCACCAGTATTCGCCACTTACCTGTAACAAATAAAATGCAATCAATAAAGGATTATACGAAACCTAATTATGACGGGATTTAAGCTGCCGCCAAATTTTGCAGGATTTGTCAATCTGCCTCCAAAATATTTGAGTTCAAGCTCTATGTAGTCTTGAGACTCTTGAGCAATGATGAACATTGTGAGCAAAAAATATTTCCCATTACATGTTTATCACTTAAAATAAACGGCGGTGAGTAGGTAGGGTAGTCAGAGTTCACTGGAGAATTTTTGCTGTCAGTGGGATGACTACAGGCTTGACTACAGACTACAGAAACTCTGTGCTTTACAGGGTCGGCAGCGCGAGTGTGACTTCTCTGGTGTTACACACCAGACGGCCCACCAGACGGCTTGTCTGCCACCTAAGTGGTATAAAAAAAAAGAATGACTTGGAGAGAAATGAATGTAAAGCTCAAGATCGACAGGGATGGCGACGCACTGTGGATGCCCTCTGCCCCACCTTGGGGCCATAGGACCTTGAGTCAAGTCACATTGAACTAGGCCATACTCTATATATTTACTTGAAAGAAATATAACCACAGAATTCAGCTTTTTATGTCCAATAAACTTTTGATCTGTGTTTACTCCGTTTTACGATAATACATCTATCGCAGATGCTAAGGATATTTTTACCCAACTGCCAAGATCTACATATATACAACATACATACAAGCACGCCTTTATCCCCGGAGGGTTAGGCCTCTGTCTAACCCACCGGGGATAAAGGCGAAAGGCGAAACGATTGCTGAAATATGGGTGTTAATTCTCCTCTGTGAATTAACACCCACATTTCACCAATCGTTGAATTCGGTAACACGTAATAGGGGATGAGGCTATTGTTGTCTTCTGGACACTATTGTCGACTCGAGCCGTGCATCTGTGGCTGAGTCTGGGCTGTATAAATATGTCTGATGTTAAACAGCGCTATCTCTTACTCGCCTTGTACGACACCGCATGGGAAGTGATAGGGTGGCCCAAATTCCACTCTGGCCAAGGTCTAGCTACCATGTATCTCACACAATATAACAATTGTCGGTTTGTATTAAACTCCTGTACGCAGCGGTAACAGCTGTGTGAGATTTGTCAATTGTTTTTACCAAGAAATGTAAAATCATGAGGACTTCCGTATTCCGGATATCTTAACGTAACAATATTGTGGTACTTAAGCGATAACAGTACTTACTGCTATCGCCAATACTGTGGAAATATTCAACAAATCGTTTATGTATTCGTATTTTTTCCCTTTGAAGATCTTGCTGTTTATAACGTATCGCATGCAGCGATAGTCCTCATGAATTCTAAAAATTATGTGAGAGTTATTGGTGCCAACAGTAAACTGCTGAAGTTTGAGCTTCAAGTTTTTTTATATAGGAGACGTCAATTACACTTCGCTTCGCCTGATGTTGAAGTTGAATTCAAAGTCTCAGAAAATAGGATCACCATTACATAAATATACCATGTTACAATGGTGACACTCGGCTTGACGGCCTCATCATATGCTTTTTCACGGTCCGCTTAAAAGACCCGGGACTGTAGGAAGAAGGAAACACGTCAGGCTTTGTATAGTCGAACCAATAATTCCGTGAACAGAAGGATGGCGCCTCCGTCGCTTCAATTTTATCCAATTGAGCTAAATCATCTCTGATGTTCAATTATACAGTGACAACCGTGGCGATTTAACCCCTTTCATGAATCGTTGGTTCATCTATAGCGACTCATTTGAAGGAGATTTCCTAAGAACCTATTGTTAGTTTGAAATTTAGGAAATTGAAAATAATTGTCTCCGATTTTTAGAACACAAAACCACCCCAGTCTCAATCGTGCTCAAAAACCACTTTCTCCATATCTTTATTACTAGATATGGAAACTTTCAAATTTAAGACACCAGAGACAAACTATTAAAAGACGCATTTTTAGTGTAGTAGTTACCATGGCTTGTGGCTACCGCAGACTACCTTCAAATTGTTACAATAACTATCATGGGTTTTAATTTAGAGAACTTTTTTTAGAACGGCGTGTATGTTGTACACCTTTTCATGCAACTTTACCATGAAAAGGTGCTAAGTAATTATCAAAGTCAAAATCATTTATTCTGCATAGATCATTAAATCAGCACTTACAAAACGTCAGTGCAAAAGAAATTATGAAAACTAGTTTAGCAAATGCACCATCGGTTCGAAACGCGGCCCCGACTTGAAAAGACTCCGGGAAGGAACTCAGCGGGCATTTTTTTTATCTATTTAAAAATATACACTTAGTCTACTTAGCCTGTATCTTTTTCTCTTCTATATCTTTTTTGCTGACTTGCATACATTTCAAGACGACCGAGTCGACATTTTTTGTTTCACCAATCTGAGACGTTCACATCAGCTAGCTCAATCTGTTTTATTAAGGGATGAATAAGTCCCCTAGGCATATGACGTCATAGCTGTGATATTGTGGAATCTCCGAAAACTGACTCACTACGAAATTCTACAAGAGTTTTCTTTTATTAACTAGAAGACATAAAATATAACGATTGACAACGAATGCGTCAGAGTTCCAGCCCTCTCTATACAAGTGACAATACGTTTGTTAAATAGAACACAAATGTGATTGGCATACGTTGACGCCTGTCACTTACGTCATATACGTCAAAATATGTGTCAAACTTATATGTATATTGAACAATCGATGTATACTCTATCTATGAAACGACGTCCAACGAATTCCTACTTGGCAATGAGGGCAGGCCTCCATTTTCTCTCAGTGCAAATATTTGTAATCATCACTACGCCTATTTGCTTTAGTCTCAGTATTCTATTCGTCCGTCCGTTTGGTATCGTCCATGTTTCAACGTATTATTTTTATGTCAATGTAGCTTCTTCAGTCTGTATAAAACCACAGTATGGGTCAGCCACGATGGCAGACCGTGAGAAGGTCCTTAGTTCCGTCACAATCCGTTACTCGTTCCCGGACATATCACGGTTTCAACTTTGCGGTTAGACAGAATAAGTTAGGATTAAGTTTGCTTCGTTGAAAACGTTGGTTTATTAACCATATTTTTGTATTTTGTATAATGAAGGTAAACTTAAGGTAACTTTCAAAGTAGATGATCATTTTCAATTTAAAAACCCAATTTCTGACTAACATCATATTTTTGTGGCGTGCTATTTAATTATTTAGTGGGCTCTATTAGAATAATTAATTTTGGTTACAAGAGATTTTCCTTACTATTTTTTTCTGTGTATTTTCATTCCAATATTTCAATTTATTGGAATAATTTTGAAATCTGTGAAAGGATCATGTATTTTTGTTAAATGGGAGCATTCAAACATAACAAAATAATGTGGGCCATACAAGAAATTTGTCGCGTGTGGGGATCTCTGTGAGGGTCACTAATTTCATCAGTATACAAAAGGGGTACCAACACTACGGTTCCGTAGTCAATAATATAATCTATGGAAAGCTTAACAAAAATCTGCGGCAAAAATTTTAACAAACAAAGTTGTTTTTATAATTAATCAAGCTTAAATAAATGCAATTGATTATAATGCAAAATAAAATGACAAAGTGATAATTTTTTGCGTTATGTTATTATATTTATTTACAATTAAAAATGGTATTTTTTACAATTGTTATAAACAGTTGGTACAAAATAAACTGCAATTTTTTTTTTTTTATATTTATTTTGTATCTATTAAAAGACAATATAACTTAATGTCTTTCACCATAAATAATAAACAATAAAAAATAAACCTTAGCAAAAAACAGTACTTATGGAAGAAAATCAAAATGACAGTTGCATGATAATTTGACATGTGACAGCTACTGTACAGTTTTCTTAATAACCTGTATTATTAAAAAAAAAAGCTGATCTGATAGAGGCAACCGCCCTATTACGGTCAAAAACTGCTTTGCAGTATGTTAAAATTATTCTATCGTAAAGAGCTGTCCGAATGTGAAACATTGGTGGTAGGCGGTCCGACCCGTAATTCTCGTTTCGTTTTGTCCGATTTCAAGGAGTTAAACTTGTTCTAAAGTTGCACGCTCCCACACGATCGAGCCAAATTATTGCTTAATTATACCTACGTATACTTTAAATAGTGTTTGTGCATAAAAACATTTTGTCAGAGAGAGATGCAAATACTATTTAATGTCATCAACAAATAAAAAAAGAGTTTATTTGAACTAAAAGTCATATTGTCAAGACCTTTATAAAAAAAAATACCAGAGTTCAAAATTAGTACATTCAGATAATAAGTGTTAATAAAAGAGTTGTAAAAGTAGTCTCCTTTTTGCATTAATCACTTCCTAATCAGAACGGAATCGAATTGCAAAAATCGCTCTTGGGAATCGATTAAGTATCGCGTGCGACGATCAAGTATCGTGTTCACATATCGATGCCGGGCGCGGCCACCGATTGATCAGCACGGGGTCGGCGACCGCTCTCCCCGTTCCTAATTTGAATTCGCGGCGTATTATCAGGCGGGAGGCCGTAATTGGATAACAATGAGGGCGCCAACCTCCCCCATTGGTGGTTTGGACATAACGCCTCTGCCGGGAAAAGTTTGGACACGCTGATTGGCGGGGAGCGGTCATCTTGTGTTGTCAGCTTAGTCTGGTTTCTTGGGAAATGTAATGTTTGTATAGTTTGTCGTCAGATAGGGGTTGTAAAATTTTTACTTCCGCCTGTAATTTTTTTTCTACTTTAATCAAGACGGGTGTCGAAATATAGTTCATTTCTACCATTAATCAAAATTAATTTCGTTCGTTACCTAAGTTTATAGGGAAATTCGAGTCTAAGGCCCATATTCCGAAACGACACTCAGTCCTGAATCTTGATTTTCTATGACAGAATTGGCAATGACAATCTGTACTCAGTTATAAATCGAGATTTTGGACTGAGTATGGTAATGGAATACGGGCCTAAAAGTTTGCACAGTACAGTAATGTTGACAGTATCAGATCTGTTGACATAAGTGGTGATCGCAGTACGCATGCGCGGTGTTAACATCGTTACATGGCCAGTAAAGAGAAGCGCCATCAAGGGTGGCAGTCGTCACTGAAATTCTATTACGCGTTTTATACGCGGCCCGCGCCTTAATGCGGGGGGCCGTGTTATAAAACATAACCATTATCCTATGATCTGAAATATCTCCCACCATTCCTCCTCTGTACCCTTGCTGAACATTGGTTCTAAAAGGCGGGGGAGGTCTTTGAAAATTGGCTGTGTCATAAACCATTGAAATCTGCGTTTCGTAACTACACCATTGGCGAGGGTACGTTTTAGTTGGACGATTCGATTCGCGCAGTTTATTTTAAATTATAACAGATGTAAAAGAAGGGTGGATTATAATCTGTTAAGTTTGTGTGCAGATGACTGATCCCCATCTCTGATATTATTATCTAGATACTATTTTGTACTGCTTGGATTTCTAAAAATACGCACGGTATAGTTGAGATTCAATATCACAATATATAATATTGTAAGTAAAATCCCGTGTGGCACTGGCTGATTTTTGGTAAGATAGTAGAATTCTTTTTTTAAATTATTTACCCTAAACAGAAACACGAAAATCTTTTGAATCTGTGAACAAGCGAAATCTAAATGACAGATTTTGGCTCCAAATATTTGAAATTTTGAATTTCATCGCGATTTTTTTTCAATAGATATTTTTTCAATTTTTTTTCTTTGCATATTATCTACCTAGTAAATACCTTAATGAGTAGAAAGTTAAAAAAATATAATTTAACGGAATATATTACCCAAAACTCAGTAACACAGAAATCGGGTTCTGCCACAAAGAGGACTAATTTATTTTTCTTTCTTTTTACATACTATAATCGAAATCAGGTGAAGTCATGGTGAAGTCATACGAAACGTTTCTACTGCTCGTTACTAGTAAACGAACGTGAGCAACCGAACGATAACATCACTAGATAAAAACGTACAATTAAAGGAATCCGTTGAACAAACAGTGATACGTGACCGCCGAAGGTTTCTAACTAAGGCTCGACACTGCGTTAAGCGGGCGACCGCGACGGGCACCCGTCGCGTGTCTACGCGCGTGGTCACGCGGGCGGGTTGCGTGGTCACGCGACGGTTCCCGTCGCGGGCACCCATCGCGGAGACCGTCTATCGCAGTGTCGCTAGTTCAATTTTAGCGGCGTGCATGTATAGTCATGTCCATGGAGAACTATTGTATTATTACGTAGCAAAACTACGACGACTAGCAAAAAAGAAACTTTGCTGTTGCTGTTGCTGTTGCTGTGCGGGGAATTTGTTGCAAAGTTCAGTATATTAAGAGAAAATGAAAATTCATTTTACAATTATTTTAAAGTATCGGTACAGATCTATGACGAATTATTTTCGAAACTGGAACCATATTTGAAGGTCAACAATTTAAGAGAAATTTATTTGATGGTTGAAGTTAATTAAATTATTCTCATTCTAAGTAATCTATACAGAAATAATTTATAAATATTAAATACAATAAAAATAAAATAACTTTTAAACAACTTATAGCTAAGAACAATTAAAATGCGTCGTAGAATTCCTCCGCATCGCATGCCTCTTGTGGTAGCGTTCCCAGAAGACTGGCAGCATTGCCACGTTGTATGGCAATGCTTATTCTCTGACCTAAAAAGAGGCCAGCCTTCTGGTCACGAGAAGCGTCGACCATACGCTTCGCAATCTCACAGAAGAGGTTGCGAGCGCTCGGACCCCATGACCCCAAAGTCTCGACTCCAAACGGCACAAATTCATATTCCCCGATGAGATTGGAGTATTTGCGCCGCTTGAGAGCCTCTGCAGAAGCAGCAGCAGCACCAGCACAGCCAGCCGTGCTAGTTATATGGGTAGGAGCCATGGTATCAACGCATGTGGCGTCCCACACCAGAGTCCTACCCATCTTCCATGGCATTAACGACATGCCATCCGGTCTCCTGCCATCGTCACGCGCCAAACCGTTTGATTCTAGTACAGCTGGTACACCGGCGGTGACAAGAGCACGGCGGATTTTGTCATTGAGGCTGGCGTGCCGTGGAATTCGCCCTGCGCTCCTGCAGCACGACAGATCATGGTGTCCGAGTCTGTCAACGCCTTCTCCACAACGGCATTGATGCAAAGAAACACACGGCGCACCTAAACGGAGACAAGTTGCGATGCGGAAGGTAGTGTCATCTAACATAGTCCCTACGTTAGATGACGGAAGAGCTTGTAGCCAAAGACCCGATTCCCACACTCCAACCGCCAGTAAACGGGCACGCTCAGCAGCATTGGAACATGTATTTAGTAATTTTTTTAACTAAGCTGCAGAGCGGCCCGTCCCACTGACGCTGTGAGAAGAGGTTCCTTGGGAGATCGGTATTTGGACATGCAATTTTCCAAGCGTTCACTGCATCAGTCTTACACAATACTTCAGAATTAACTAGTGTAGGTGCAAGGATTTTCCTAGTTAATTCTTCGGTACCCTGGACTGAAGACAGGAACGCTGGTAAGCTGACATCTGAAATTTTGCGAATACCGAGCCCACCCAAGCGAATCGGTAGAGTCGCTTGTAGTAAAGCTCGGTCATCCAAGGCCACATTTAAAATTTTGGTGTGGGTATTTTCTATAATTTCGTCTATTTTTTTCAAAATTGTTATATGTTTAAAAAAAGGCGTTGATCGTAGGGCATGGGTGAATTTTGGAACGAATACAATTTAAGAGTAAAATCTATATCAGGTCCCATATGACAGGGTGGCACTGTACTTCCACAATAACTCTTTCGGTGTCGAAAGACATTTTTCTAAGAACGTGCGTACGACCCGGATCAGCTAGCGCTATTGACTGAACAAGTCCGTACGTGTTACCGCTGGCGGGCTCCCGCGCGTGCCCCCGCGCCTGTTTCCGTCGTACGGAGGCGCGCCCCGCTGCGTGGGCGCAGGGCGTGCGTCCCCGTGACGGACGCCCGCGCGGGTCTCCGCGACGGAGCACTTTTGTATGAAACCGCGCCCGCACCCGCTTGACGCAGTTTCGGCCCTAAGTGTCGCCGTACGTGCCCTACCGAGAATCGAACCCGGGGAGGATTAACGTATGCCGTGCCACGTCGCCGGCCGGCGCATTATGCTTACACATGAAGCGGTTTGAATAACACTAGATGTTGGACCTAGATTGAATACGTAATTATGTAGAAGGAATAGAGTTCAATTTTTTTTTCTTTTTTATGGAATAAGGTAGCAAAGATATTATTATTCGACACCTAACTTGTATTAGTTGTTGAAGGTTCTTACTTGATAGGACGTGAGAGGATAGTCACTCCCATACAAGCTATGTAAATCATTTAAAAAGTAGGGGAAGGGGTAAAGGGGAGTACAGACTTTAGTGAAAGCTTCGGATGCAACCGGAAGAATGAATGAATGATGAGTCTAGTTCTGAAAGCCGAGTACGGGTTCGATTCACATCCTTTATTTATTGTCCCATTATTTCATTGATTCTCAAATAAATATCCTGAGTCTGGTATAGTTTATGACAAAACAAGACGATACGACGGCCCGCTACGTGACTCACGTACAATCGCACAGAGTAATAAATAAATAAAAAAATACTTATGAAGAAAAAAATATACGTAAGTACTTCATCGTGAGTTAGCAAAGCTATTTACTTAATTCAATCAGTAAGTAGAAAAAAAAGTTAAGTACTTACAAACAATCTTTTGTCAACAGTCAATGGCATTGAAGGTTTCTCTTGATTCATTAATAAAATTACTTCACACTATTCATATTATAGGTCCATGTTCCACACAATTTAAAACGTTTTATTTACTTTACTTAAAGTCAATTAAAAACTTGATCTGACTTTACAAACAAGATATATAAACTTACACAATTAAATAAAATATTTGATGATTTCATACTTTAATAAATATTGAGGATTAAGTATAAAAAAACTAAAATATCCACTCCTCATAACAAGTTACAAGAAGTCATCATTATTAGGTATTTGTCTATGATCAAAAGAAAAAAATAACGTCACATTCTTAAAAAAAAAAGAATAAACAGTGTAACACTGGCATTATTCCAGAAAAGTAGTAAAAATTTCAAAAATAGAAGTCTGCTCTGCCTATAACTCGTTCAATCAATAACAGTGTATCATAAAAACGTACTCATATTTCATACCGTACAGACGCATATAAATCCTTCGCATGGATTCCATGAAATACAACCCAAATTTACGTACTAATACACAAATTTGTATGCTACACATACATGGAACACGATAGAAATTCTTACGGAGTTGTAAAAAATGTTTGCTAGTTGACTCTCTACCTGAGATTAGACGTATCATTAGTTTAGAGGTTATAAAAATGCTGGCCCTTTCTCCTGTTATTACAATTTATCGCGGGTCCGTTCGAGATTCATTGAAGGGTGTTACATAATATAATAAAACAAAATGGCTGTGGAATGCTCCTTCCTCTATTCGAATTTTAAATTATCAAACGAATCAAACTTCGAATGTCATTAGTAAATAATGCAAGGAAAATTATATTCTTTTTTTTTTCAAATACTGGCCTTTTTCTGTCCGGGGTAGGCAGAAACGATAACCAATTCAACAACTGCTAATCACACTTCACAAGCTTCAGGAGACTGGATTTCCTCAGTGAACATCCGATTTACTCTGGTTCTCACGTTGTATAGAGAAGGCTACGAGAAATCGCCATGATCACACTCTACCGGCTAAAACGCACTCGATAAATCAGTGGGTGACATTTAAAAACTATACAGCATCGATTTTCAATGCAACTGTAAACTGAACCGATAATACGATGTGTTCAAAACATTGTGCGATCGTAACGATTTCTCGTAGCGTGTGTGTTACGATAATATAGCAGTTAGTTTACATTGAAATCGGCTCCTCGTAAATTTTATTCTTTTCATTATCAAAAGCAACAATCCCTGTGTATACCAGTACACCCATATTCATTACGGTACAACAATTATCTTTTAGAACACATTTAGAATAAAAGTATGTACGTAGTACTGCGGCTTCACCCGCCCGTGATGACCATCTAATGGTTCCCCCCTCCCACGAGCGCCATAACCCCACCTTCGCGCACAATATGACCATTTCCACCATTAGGCTTAATCAGGACTTATGGTCTCAAAACACGCCTAGCTATGTTCACATTTTGAGTCTATGTAGTCTGTGGTTTTAGTCAATGCAATTACTTTTTAAGAACATGAATTAAATTTTTAATTTAGTTTAGTTTTAAGTTATTTTTTTTTATTTTGTTTAAAGTTAGATTAGGTCGCAGATCTCACAAAATATTATTTGCGCTAGTAGAAAAATATTATGAAATAAATTGTTCATATCGAGGACAGTTTTTATTTTATTCGATTACTATGCCCCGCAGTTTCACCTGCTTTATAATACATTCGTTTCTATGCGCCCACCCACGTCTTCTGACCTTCTTTCGTACTTATTGCTCGGCTCCTAAGGGCGTTATGTTAAAAAACCTGCCTGAAGAGCTGGGCTATCAAATGCAAACAAACAAACAAACTCTCTAGCTTTATTGCCTACGAAGACAGTTTTTGGAGTTAGTCGCGATTCTCTCCGTTTTTTTTAAATAGCGTGATATAAAGTTATTTCAGAACCGACTTTTTTGAGTAGAATCGAGAAGGAGGAATTGAGACTAACCCGTTTTTAGTATGATTGTCACTTACCTTACTTACTATAATGGCAGCTCATTACGATTCTTAATCTGCAAATCTCACACCTACGTGCCTTTTTTATTTTTTATACCACTTAGGTGACAGACAAGCGCACGGCCCACCTGATGGAAAGTGGTTAAAATGGTCTATAGACATGAGTAAGACCAGAGGAGCCACACTCGCGCTGCCGACCCTGTAAGCACAGAGTTTCTGTGCCGTCAGTGTAGAGTACAAGCCTTTAGTCATCCCACTGACAGCACAAATTCTCCAGTGAGCTCTGGCTACCCTACTCACCGCTGGGAACCTTTATCGCTTTTTTTGGGGGTCTTTACCGCTGTTCAAATATTATATCAATTTTGATTGAATCTAATTTCATGGCTACAATTTTCTTATATCGGAGTTTCGTGCAATACTATCCTGCCTACCCGATTTGCATTGTAATGCGACAATAAACCAGGGTGCAGTCTTGGTATGCGTTTTGTATGGAGACAACCGCCATTTCTATTCCGAAGAATTTTTTTTTCACAGCTCTAGTATTCAGTGGGTCTTTGGTCGCAAAAACGCTCGTGTGTACTCTAGTATGAACACAACAGAAATTAAATGAGTTCTTATTCGATTTTTTATAATATAAACTCACGACCCTACGTCGTAATGCCCTGTAAGCTGATGAAAAAGCCATAGAAATGCGTGGCAAAGAGTTGGTGGACCGAGAATACCGATATATGGTTTTTTTTACGGTTTATCTAACTGAAGGTGAATTTTCGTAATAAAAAGATGTTTAGAATTCAGTCTCGATCTACTTACTCTCTCACTCTCATCTTTTCAATAGGAGGATTAACCTTCTTGTGAAATAAAAAAATAATTATGGTGTGCAGGTGAGGCATGGTTGATTTTACGGCAAAATAATCGGCAGATCGATGTTGTCTTGACGAATAAAGTAGGTATTCAAAATTTTCCCCTTCCTGTTGACTGATTGTTCTGATATACATACATTTAGTTGGGATAGTACCTTATACAATTTAAATAAATAAAAAAGTTTGATTTGCTCTTAATATCTTGGTACAAAGATCATTTTTGGACATAGTAGGTAGGTTTTCAAGATTGTTCTGACGCCGGCTGTATACTAAATACCTGCGCAGTTTAACAAAGGAACCTTTCTGTTCCAAGTTCAAACACCGAACGGCGTTATACTCGTAACGTCGCAACTATCCAGTTATCATTATCACGTTTGAAAATAGAACGCACGCGAGCCAGCCAACCAAGTAATCGGGCAAAAGCTTTTATACCAACGACCAATATAACCTGGCCTGCCAGTTTACACGCCCATTTCCTTCTATGGCCTCTTTTATGACGCGTCGCGGGGCGAGAGGGGGCCTTTTTATGGTGGTATTAGTTTAAAGGCCCCAAGGCACGGGCTCACATGTGCCCGAACAGATAAGCGG
Organism: Eilema griseolum; assembly: GCA_963662185.1. Classification (NCBI taxonomy): domain Eukaryota; kingdom Metazoa; phylum Arthropoda; class Insecta; order Lepidoptera; family Erebidae; genus Eilema; species Eilema griseolum. The sequence goes on along the minus strand of OY759248.1, from coordinate 5,142,744 downwards.
AGGCATCCCCACTCGAAAACTTGTTTAGTCGGACCGATAACTTAGCATTGTCTGCGGGGGACGCCTTGCTCCAAATGACCCAGGAAAAATTTGTTCGTGTCTGACATTGTTTTCATTAATCTGCATTGTTATTGAGAACGTTTTATTTCTTTGCTTTGTTGCCTTAGCAGTAACAGCGGACAGGTTTTATGTACCATCACGAACGAACGTGAGGGGGCGGCGCAGTACGGATAAACGTGCGAGTGCCCGCACTTATGTATTCAGCACTTAGATAAATAAATGTACACAAGATAAGATTGTGCTCATTTTAACTCAGTATACGTTGACATCATATTAAGAGCGCGTATTTGCAGGCAGTATAGTTTCATATTTCGAACGTCAGCTTATTAAAACGTTCTAAAACAATTTACCATTCTCATCTCGACCGCTTTCAAGCTATAGTTCAGAATAATGCGATAACGGAACGCGCTATAAAATTTAATTTCGGCGATTCGAATAATTAGTCTCCGTCAAAGTTTAAGCCCGTTTAGAATTACGAACTGGATCAATCCCTCCCTTGTAAGCCAGTAACATAAATATCTAGCCCTAATTCAAAGAGCACGGCTTAAGACGCGGGGGAGCACGAACAAAGATCGATATCAAGTGCCAATGGCGCCAATGTGTGGCCCCCTCGGCTTCGACGCGCCATTAAAGTCAGACCTCTGACATTCTACACCGGTTCCCTTGTGTCGTTTAGTTATAAGGATACGAGAGGGGAGAGGGGGTTCAATTTATGATGGCCATCAGCGGGGTGCGTTCCGTTTATGGCGTAAGATCGTGACGCATCTGTTCCGTTGCATAAAATATGAAATTTAAAAACAATGGACGCGCGGCGCGGGACGCAACTCGCGAGAGCGTGGAACGCGTTTAAATTTGGAATCTGATTGGTTCCAGTTCCAATATGGTTTTCTTTATAGACGGCTTTATGCAAGTTTAAAGCGTGGATATAAGCTTTTTGAGACTACAAAATTGTTTATGAAATACAATACGGCGTAAGTAAATTAGAACACACTTTAAATTCATAATATTTCAACAAAATGCTATGCATCTTAATCGTACACGGTGTAGTATAATACAAGAGCACCCACCAACGCCATCTCCTCCCATGGGTATTGTACAATGCGTCTAAGGGGTAGGGCTGCATTCTGCATCCGACATAAACAAACAGCCCATGAAAGTGCCCGGTGCAATAGGCTGGCCATATAGAATTGAAGAGATGTATCTGCTACGTAATGGCAGAGCGTTCGATGGGTCATAGATTCGATTCCAGTTCAGTGTAAATATTTATAAACTACTAAACTTATTGCCAATAATTTTGATATTTCTAGGTTGTATGTATGACTTTTAGTCATTTATAGATATGTACAGTCAGCATCAGATCGATTTTGACGGACAAAGTACTCAAAATGATCTTAACGCCTTGGTTTTCCCCCCTTTCTGTGAAGTGATTGTTCTGATAATTGGTACACAGCTTTAGTTCGAACAATAATATAAATTTAAAAAAAAAATGATTATCTCTTAATACCTTAGTTTTATAATCATATTGAGACTTTGTAGTCAAGATCATTTTGACGCTGACTGTACCCATATTTTAGTACCTATGTAGAAAGATAAGTTAAACTCTGTTATCAGAGTTAAATTCATCTGAAGACACACACGATTCCCAACGGCCCCCACATGCGGCACAGTTTTGTTCGGCCCCAAAACTCTTCGCTCCCAAAGCACTCGAGTTTGTATAGGAAGTGGGCCACTTAAGTATGGGGCCTCTAGCTGGAATTAATATCTACACTTATGAAGATAGATGTGGGATGAGTATTGATCGGTGCCTCTTAGATTTATTATTAAGGAGGTTGGTTCAGTATACTCTATGAATGGTGGTCGTTTTGTCGGTGAAATATAAAGGATTTTTTATTTGATGTCTTTGTGTTACGAATTTTAAAAAAAACTATATGTATTCCAATTTTAAAATCACAAGTTGCCTAAAATACCTTTTCTTGCATAAAAAAATACTTAAATAATTTTGAAAGTATGGGAGTTGTAAAATAACCTTCAAGCTAAATCTGCATTTTCGTATTAAAATATAATGGGAGAGATTTCTGTTAAATTTTCAAAGTGTATCAAATAACTGTCTATATTTATAGACAGGTATTTATGTAACAGTAGTAGTTTGTGTGTTTCGAATTAAAGAAAAAAACTATAGATATTCTAATTTTAAGATTAAAAGTTGCCTAAAATACCTTTTCTTGCATAAAAAGAAACTTATGTATTTTTGATAGTATGGGGGTTGTAAAATAACCGCTACCTTCCAGCTAAATCTGCATTTCCGTATTAAGATATTATGGGAGAGACATCTGACAAATTTTCAAAGTGTCTCATATACCTGTCTATAAATATGTAACAGTTTTCGGACTACTTCGGACGTCTCTGTCAAAATCATGCAAATTTCGGCGTGCCATATCTTACCATACCTTGCGTCCCTGTGAGACGGGTGTTTTCTGCATGTTCGCGCGTGATCTGCAATACATTTTCAGTGTGTATTCGCGTGTTTCCAATACAAAGAGAGCTACTTAGAAGACTCGTTAGATCACACACTCCTTCGTCCCGTTGCGTGATGAGGGGCAATGTGCCAATCGTCTAACAGATTTTATAGTGATTTATTTAGTTTATTACTCACACTGATTCCGGGTTTGGTTTGTTTTTCGGCAAAATCTCCTCTAGATAACTCTCTCGCCTACGGGGAGACATGGTTGTTACGACCTACTATGCTTTATACCTAGTAGGTACACTAAGTTTAATAAAAAACAACAATGAATACAACATTGAAGTATATCTTTCAATATTCATAAGTCCATATTAGGAACAGATTAATAATTAATTTATTGTAATATATCAGTCACCGACCTGATGGCATGTTGGAGCCGGCGCCGGCGGCATTTCCGGAACGCAGCCGGTTCGATTCTCGATCGTATTTGCAGAATAAATGTGTTTGTATTAGTCCAGTTTTTATCTGGGGTGCTTTGCAGTAAGACTAGTGAAAAATTTGCAGGTATTTAATGGTTTTGTATTAAAATATATTAATTATCCCAGTTTTAAGTGACCCTGTTAGAAGCTCTGCCAGAGTAGAGCTTATTTTTTATATTAGTTCATTTTATATTATATTGTGTAATCAATTAATCATATATTATTTATATATACGTGCATGTGTATCGATAAATCGCGCTTCTGCTTATTTATCGCTCTTTAGTACATTTTGGTCATATCTGTTCTATTCATATGATTTTTAGTCTGACCTTTGTAAAAGAAGATTTTTGCATCCATCGTGTACAAATAAACAAATATTTAAAAGTACAGAATTGTTTTTAAAAGTTCTTTTTTTAAATATCTCCAATGTATACCGACACAGCCTACTTTACAATTTGAAAACTATTTATAGATGAAAGTATCTAAAGATAAAAGTTGTTCAGAAACTTATGCAAAGTATTTTTGCTTTATATGAAGCACTTATTGGTAATAACAAAGTTACAACAATTGAAAGGACCCGGTTTGCTGTTATTTTTACCGGGAAGCGTGTTTTGAAACCATTGTTCGACACAGCGCTACTGTGTTCCGGCACGCAATGTTTTATGTTATATTTAAACCAAAAACCATTGAGTATTACAGTGTAACGTTCGGTTCTTCTGTACAATACAGCAATGATTCAAGATAGCATCCGTATATTTCGAAAAACATTGTGCAATACCATTTATGGTGTGTCATTGTAGGGTATGTCGATTTAGGGTTTGTCTATGCTAATGATAAAGGTTTGTATTGACCGATGGTTTTTTTTTAATAATTAGACATGCAGCTTTCAATTTAGAACAATTTAAATTTGGAATTATTCTTGATAACACGCAATGGTTTTGGCTCAAAAGATTGTAATTTCTTTTTGTTAGCGCGGTCTCGAGTAATGTTTTTACAGAGTCTAATAATAATCAATTTCAGTTCAACATGTTTTTAATTGTACTTTATATGCAATAGTTTCTTTTTGTGTATCTATTTCCCGTTCTTTTATTCTATAGAGACCGTGATACAAGGACAAAACATTCTCCTTACACCTGCTCTAAAATAGCATAATTGTAGCCACGAAAATTAACGCGACTTGTCACGTATTCACCTCTAAACTTTTATAATCTGTTTAACATTTGTTTTTGATGTCTAAATTCTGTTTTCCTGTTTAGTTTTTAATTACCGTTTCCGGCTATTGGGACTTTTGTGTAACTTAATCATTAAACTCGTGACCATGCAGCACAGCAGCCACATTTACTGCTGATATAGAAAACGTGGTTTCTATTTATTCGTGAATCCTAGTAAATAAAAACAACCGCGGTAGCCCAGTGGTATGGGTAATGGACTGCTGAGACAAGGTCTCGGGTTCGATCCCAGGTTTTACCATGGCACACACCAATGACTTTTCGATGTTTTTCGAAGTTATGTGTGTATTTATCGCAGGTTTATAAGTGCCCGGTTAATGGCAATAGGCTCGCCATCTATTACATTGGGACCTAAACATAAACTAGCGAAATGTGGGTGCCAGCCTACCCCTTCGGAGATATAGGCGTAAGTTTATGTTATGTTTATGTTTTGTCCTAGTAAATTCTATATGGAAAAGTTTGTGTTTGGGTGTTTGTTACTCAATCACGTTCACGTGAACGAATGAGGTCGACTTAAGTAAAGAGACAGATTATATATTGTGGAATAACACATTGATTTCTTATCTCTGGAATAAGTATGGAGCCGAAGGTAGCAGCTAGTGAATAGACAAAATAAGTAGTCATAAGTGAAACGTTATCCCAAAATCTTCATTTCATCCTGACGTTTTCGTATCCTTTGGATAAAGCTATGCCCCATACGCCTACCGTACCTAATCCCACATATTGGACTAGAAAGGAAAAGGGAGGAGTTAGTTGACTAATCTCCTTTAATCTGAGCTTCAAAGGGCCCGAACTAAGTTTAATTTAATTTCAAATTGGCTTTCTGTTATTGAGTTGTAGTGACTTCTGGTTGTATGGCCCTTTGGACCCTTCCCCGTCAAGAGTTAAAGATAATTCTATTTTGTTCAACCAAGGAATCGTAATTAAGCCATTACGCAAGGAAACATTACATCTTGTGTATTGAACCAGTTGTACTTTGATGGCTAAGGCTCCCGAGAATGGGGCTTCTACACTATGCGTGCTGCGCTCAGAACTGTCTTCTGCATCAAAGGCCAGCTGCAGAAGGCTATGTGTATTATTTTTAACCGACTTCAAAAAGGAGGACGTTTTCAATTCGATTCGTATTTTTTATTATTTTAATGGCGGAAATGCGATGAAGATTCGTATAGTATTATATAGATCAGGATAATATACTACTTTTGACGATATTAGTACACTCTAAAATCTATTCTATTTGATATTTTACATATAGCAACAATATCAATAAAAAGTATTAAAAGTAACTTATACGTAACGAAATCGAAGAATTAACTGACAAAGACGCCATGACACCATAAACAATGAAACGCATATATTGCCTTTTTTTTTTGGATAAAAGTTTTTTAATACACAGCTATTAAGCTGTGAAATTATTATTACCGTCTGTTTTATTACTTTACAGTTGTACTAGCGTGACAAATGACACTTTAATTTGACAATGACTCCGTGGGCACAGGTTTAGGGCCGACGACATCGGAATAGACGATAATTGTTCATGTAAATCGTGTATATTGTGAAATCTTAGCTTTCGGTGTCGCACGGAATTCCGATTCTTCGTGTGACACCGTAAGCTGAGATTACTTTTTTTTTTTTTTTTTTATACCACTTAGTTGGCAGACAAGCACACGGCCCACCTGATGGAAAGTAGTTACCGTGGCCTATGGACGTCTGTAACACCAGAGGAGTCACAGTCGCGCTGTCAACCCTGTAAATACAGAGTTTCTGTGCCGTCAGTAGAAGACAAATCAGGACAAGCCTTTAGTCTTCCCACTGACGGCACAAATTCTCCAGTGAGCTCTGGCTACCCTACTCACCGCTGGGAACACAACACGAAGTTATTATAACCGCGGTATTCTGTAGGGCGGAGGTACTTCCCCAGTCGGACTGCTCAATCGGGCGGATATACCGCCGTGTCCTACCCCCTACACATGTTTCTACCTATAATCCCGGGTTCTCGTGAAATAGCATCTGTCATTGCGGTTGACGTAAAAATGTCGTTTTAGAATGGCTAGCATATGCAAAGCTAGTCCTATTAATCCTTCTTCTAACGCGTATCACCTTTAAGAAATATCCCTGTTTTTTTTGTTTTCAAATAAAATTTGGGAATCTGCCGGATGTGTGATATGTGTGACATTTATGATTACTGCTCAGCATCCTTAAGTAGTAGCGTGATGATATATAGCCTATAACCTTCCTCAATAAACGGTCTATTTAATACAAAAATTATTTTTTCAATTCGAATCAGTAGGACTCACAGAGAGAGTTATTTAAAGACATTAATATTTTAACAGTAGTTTCTCAATATATTTACGATAATATTTTATATGTACGGACAAGAACCTAGATCTCTTCAAAAAAGATCTGACGAACATTATTGTAACACAAGAAATAAATACAAACTTGAATTGCCAAAACTCGGGCTTCATAAGATTGGTAATTCATTCGTGTGTGTATAATGTATAAAAATATTTAGTAAAATTCCTCAGGATTTGGTTGACATGCCATTTACCGCGGCCATAATAACCTTATGTTGTGTTCCCGGCGCGCGGCGGTGAGTAGGGTAACCAAAGCTTAGTGGAGAGTTTTTGTACTGTCAGTGGGAAGACCTAAAGCTTGTCACTTTCCATTAGGTGGGCCGTGTGCTTGTCTGCCGCCAACCAAGTGGTATAAAAAAAAACTTATTAAGTTTAATATAGAAATGAAAAACTGAATAAAGGTTATTATAAGGTTGATGAGTATCTTGATGATGGAAACGCGTGGTCAACTAACGTTTCTTGATTGCTCGCACAACATAAAATGTAAATAAAACCATATTTAAAAAAAAAAAAAAATCTTGTTCCAATATAGTTCTCTGAGTTTCTTGCTGGTATCTTCTCAGTAGAACTAACCTACCGAATCAGCGAAATAATTATTTTCCAATGGTTTCATTACATTATTTAATTTTTTAATATTTCTTGACATATTTTTTTTTTGACGTTCATATGTGCTCCAAATGAAATTGATTCTTTGATTGATTCTATATCGTAATCTCAGTATGAAGAGGCAGACATATGAAAATATTTTTGCGATGGATGATAAGGCCGTTACAGGCTCACACTGAGCTTGAGGCGAGGGAAAACTGATGACGTGACCTTTTCTGAGCTTTTGAGCTTTTGCTTAGAACAAAGAAATTGGGCCTTAATAAGGAATTTTTGGAGCATTTGAGAGGACTATAGATATACTTACAAAAACTTACAAGTAAAGCTTGATATTACAGCAAATCTACTGGAATAATAATGAATATCTTTTGGTGCTAAGCGTAAAACTACGCATTCAGGCTTTAGGTGTTAACAATAGGTAGGTAGAGCTCTAACGAGGTAGAGTCGAGGTCTAATGTCCTAAGGAAGTTAATAAGTTAATAATTAATTTACCTAATCGGTAGTTTCACAAAATTCAAAATTGAAACGCTTGCGATATATAGGTCGACAAAATAGGCAATCGTGAGAGGGAATAAGATAAAAGATTCATAAAAAAAATTAAAAAAAATTTTTTTTGGTTGATTATTTTTCGAAAGGTGACAAAATTGGGGGGGGGGGGGGGCGGGTACCTTTTTTTATACCACTTAGTGGGCAGACAAGCACAAGGCCCACCTGATGGAAAGTGGTTACCGTGGCCTATGGACGTTTTGTAACACCAGAGGAGTCACAGTTGCGCTGCCAACCCTGTAAGTAATCTGCAAAACTTAATCATATTTTGGCAGTCTAGAGTGGTGGCTTTTGAATTTCATTATTTTTTTATAAGTTAACCTTAAGTGCTTAATAACTAACGTGATCCACGAAAATCAGGGGCTGTCGGTGATTTTCGTGGCATAAGTTACTCGGTAGGTCCCAAGGAAAAATCAACTGTCTCCGAACCATCATTTAATCAGAAAAAGATTAGTTGGAATTACACTATATGTGTACAGCTATAAGAGTACTCACTTATTTTCAACAATATAACGCTCCGAAACGAAATAAATACAAAATTAAACGTAATAAAATTCAAAATGAGATACAAAATGATGCTTATGTATCTTTGAAATTATGCAGAATTAACCTCAGCTTTAATTTCAGACGGCTTTACATAAAATTAACAAAAAAAAATAAGCAAAATTACATGTATTGTAGCAAAATGTGTGCAAGTGAGGTCAAAAAACTTGGTAATGAACAATAACGTTAGGTGGTTTTTTGGTACTTGTCTTATTTGCGCATTTGAATTTTATGATGATACAACAAAGACTTCTGTGTACACAGTAGGTTCTAGACTAGCAAGTTTTCAAATAATAGTAGGGTATTTGACTGACTAGTCATATTAGTTACTTTTTACAGTAGGCAGAGGTGCTAGCACCCACATTTCACCAGTTTATGTTTTAGATCCCAATGTAATAGGTGGCGAGCCTATTGACATTTACCGGGCACTTGTAAACCTGCGATAAATACACACATAACTTCGAAAAGCATCGAAAAGTCATTGGTGTGTGCCATGGTAAAACCTGGAATCGAACTCGAGACCTCGTTTCAGCAGTCCATTACCCATACCACTAGGCTACCGCGGTACTAGTTACTTTTTACTAAACGCCAAAACGGTACGATAAATAAGAAAACTTGTATGAAATAAATTTTGTGACGTCATAATATTAAATTGTCAAATAATATACTATTATAGGTTGTTTGTATGATTAAAAATAAAAAAAATTAAGAACCGAAGCTACTTTTACCATTCTTAATTCAATAAGCTCAGTTAATAATTTATTTTAAGTACAGGAAAATACCCAATTGTACAGGAAAATACAATCAAGCGCACCAATTCGACTTGTAGGTAACCCATCAGAAATTTTCAATAACTATTGAAAAGTCAGAAAGAACAGCCCGTTCCTACCCGTAGCCCCATTACCTTATCTGTAGCAAGTGGAAAGCCTTAAACAGATATCGAACATAGGTAGGGCTAGGTCGACCGAAGCAGGAGAGGGCCAGATCGTGAGAGGTGGCCCTGAGTCGGCCGGGGTGCGAGGGATATGCCTGTCAACCTCACCTTCGGCAACCAAAACTACCCACAGGCGGCGTGCGTTTTGGTCGGTTCGAGTCCAACATAACCTCTTCCATCGGCTCCGGTGGGGAGGTATCTGTGGGGACAAAGGTCGACCGAAGCAAAGAAAATCGGACTGGGGCTTATATGAAGGACTAGGGGGTTTTTTCTCGGGATCCAGACCTTCGGTGTGGATTAAGGTATACTTAGATATATTTTTCTGAATGTTGCGCATTATTTTAACTAGAATATTAAATACATATGAAAATAACTATGCATATTATTCCATTGTTAATTAATTACGATATAATGTTTTTAATAGGACTGCCTAAGAAGATAATAAAAATATGATTATTTTAGAATTTTATTATAATAAATCTTGTACATGAATAAAAAGTATGAATATTAAATCGCATTAAGCTATCTACTTTATGATGGAGCGAAAGGTATACACTGGTAGTCACAAATTTAAATAATTAATAAAATTAATTCTTATGGTTATAGCTAGAGAACTTTGCATCTGGTGCTGTCACCTTTAAAAGTATACACCAGGTGGTGCAAATACTTATGGACTATGACAATGTTAGATAAGTACTTAGTGATGGTGAGTAGGGTAGCCAGAGCTCACTGCAGAGTTTTGTGCTGTCAGTGGGACGACCATAGGCTTGTCCTGCTTTGTCCTCTACACTGACGGCACAAAATCTCTGTTCTTACAGGGTCGGCAGCACGGATGGTACTCCACTGGTGTTACACACGTTCGTAGGTCATGGTAACCACTTTCCATCAGGTGGGCCGTGTGCTTGTCTGCCACCTAAGTTGTATAAAAAAAAATATAGGGTAATGAATTTTATGTACCAGCCTATTCTACTACTAGATTTCCCCTTTTTTTTTCCACTTAGTAATGGAGTTCCAAATGGTTGGTCGTTATTGATTATGTAAATAGTTTCATTGAAATTGAAACATAATTATGTAATTAATTTGACAATAAATCTTTTAATTATTTTATCTTATTCTTTTTTCTTATTAGATTTTTTTATTCATAATAACTCAGTTTTCAATTGATTTTTCGCAATAAACTGTATATTGTAAAAAAAAAAACAATTGAAACTGAAGTGAGTTTTTACAAGATTCACTCATTCTAAATTTAAATCAGGAACAAGTATATGCTTACATAATTATTTATAATGCAGCTAATGAAAAAATCCGTTGACATAGACTACACTGACCCAGATTACGCATAGAATTATGGGTAATAGATATTATAATTAATTTAATATCATATATATTATTTTAAACTTATCAATTTATTTACACAAATACATAAAATGTAAATTTAATAACCGGATTCACGTTAAAATAATGTTTATAATAATCCTTCTTTCCATTTCCATCTTGTAAATAAATCGTTTACGATCCCACGCCTTTCACTTGTGCATAATTACAATTAATCTTGTATTAATGACGCTGTAATCAATGGTTATAGCCGAATAACCTTAATTATTGGTTCGCTTGATATATAGATCAGCTTAAAAGGTGAACGAGTTAAAATGGCGTCCGCGTGAAATGAGTACTAAAGGTAATGTTCGAAATTTAAAGTTCATGACATTCCTGTTTTGATTTAAAATACGTACAGTCAGCATCAAATCGATATAGACGAACAAAGTACTCAAAATGATCTTAGTGCCTTGATTTTAACCCCTTGCTGTTGACTGATTGTTCTGATATTAGGTACACACCTTTAGTTCGTACAATATTACAATTTAAATCAATAAAACAGTTTGATTTGCTCTTAATACCTTGGTATTAAGATCAGTTTGAGACTTTGTAGTCAAGATCGTCCCGACGCTGACTGTATTATCATTTTGCAATACTGTCTTTTGAATCTGTATTTACACTGCATATTATAATACGAAACTGTGAAGGTTTAAAGATAATAAATACTGTTATTTACTGACGCAGATAAACACACAATTCTCTTACTTATATGGCTACGAATATTCGTTCATTATTTCGTAGTTTTCCAGCTTTATTACTGCACTAAAATCATTTCCATGTTCCACTAGACTGCTATTATAACACTGTTCATCCTTCCACACGATAATCTAAGATCAAATCTAATCTATTGATTGCAGGCATCCGGGTGGCCTGAGAAGTAAAACGAAGTAAAAAAGTCCGTTCAAAACAATGGCCCGAACTCGCTGGACGGGTTATCAGAACTCGATTATGTATGCAGTTTATGTGAACCTTGGGATCAGGTTATAAGGGTCATTATTCATTGTTTTAATGGTATAATAAGTTTGTGGACTGGTATTGTGGTCAGGACGTCAGTTTTGAGGCTTGCGGTTAGTGTTCCTTTGAAAATGGAATGATTTTTTGATTTATGTAAAAGGTAAAGTATCAAAATAGTTACAGAAAAAAATAAATGGGATTCTGTTTTTTTTTTTAACTTTTATTTCTTTCGTTATGAGTAAAATAAACCTGTACCGACAAATTATGGAAATTTTAAAATCGACCTAATAGAACTATCTGCCAAAAATATTTTCTACAATAACAAATTGTTGAATAATAATAATTTTAATAAGTTATTGCAAAATTAATAAATTCGAATTAAGATATTTTTTATTTAAAAATATAAGAAAGTTAAAATTAAGAATGCTGGTAACATAGTTTTAGTTTGTCACTATTTCTTTAAAAAGAAAATAGTCACAAGAGTCAATAACAAAAAACAAAAATACAAGCAAGATTTTTTTTAAAGTTGTCACATCGTAAGAGATTATTTTCTGAACGTTGTCATAAGAGCCAAAACAAGAAATTATTTCTGAACATTCTATCTTCCTCCACCCATTGCTATATTTTGCACAATGGCCGAACACACGTGTGTACACAAGTGCACGCATCTGGCGTCAGCCGCCACCGCCTTTTGTGGCACTCACAGGTACCGAACGACGAAAAAACTAAGAAAAAAAAGCACTCTCCGAGGGGGTAGAAAGTATCAAACAATTACGACATACAGCATACAAAAATAAGCCTTATCTACATGGAGTAACCTCCAAAATCGTATTAACGTCTCCGTAATACTATACTCATCGGGATGCAGGGGGTCTAATGACACGCGAGACTTTTTATGAACATTTTTTATGTGGAGTTCAGTTAATTAGAGTTGAAATTCTTCGTTTTTTTTTGTTTCTACTAATTCTATTTTAATTGATGATGTTGTTCGAGGCGCCTAAAATAATGGACTACTAGTCACCTCTGTTTGAGCATCAGCAGCTTTTCTAAATTTATTTATTTACTTATTAGATTCTAATTTTAAACTATGACAATCAATAGTACCAATTCTGTTTAAAAATGCCCAAATAGAATAATGTTGTTTAGTCGAAACGAAGTAAATCACATTAAAATCTACATTCACATAAATATCTTTAAAAGTTTAAAAATCGAATACCAAATAGAATTCGTAAACATTTGAAGGGTTAAGTCACTACCCGTCAGTTCACCTGTAGAAAAAAAAACATTTGACAGATTGTTTAGTAAGATGCGCAAAAGAATTCGCATCAACTTATGGGCATAGATAATAGCCCCAAAACGAGCATAACAGTTGATAAACGAAAATGATGTACCGTCGCGCACTCTGAATATGGAGTACCGACTACCTATTAGTTATTCCGTGCTATGAACAACAAAATTGGTCCACAAATTGTTAAAGCGTCCGCTTTGTCTACACGGTTGAGGAGGCATTATCTGATCGTACCTCCATCATCGTAAAGGAACTTTGAATCCTTTCCTATAAGGTGTCGAAATACGTTAGCCTGCCAAATCTCTTGACCGGCCAACACAGATTGGCAGCGGAATTAAGGGCGTTGCCAAAAGTCTACGACCGACCGCTGTGTATACCCAGGTACCTTGCCAAATCGCTTTGATTTTTACACAAACACAAATTTGTGAAGCCTATTTCGAATTCAGTCAACATGGCGGTTCCGATATTGGTTTCCGAACGGAGAATGAATAATTCCCAGTTTTTTTTTTCTGTTGAATGTAGATTATGTAAAAATTAGCATCCTAGGCACAGGCGGACGGGCAGACGGCCAATTCCAATAGGATTTTATGCCTATTGTCATTATTATGAGATTATTGATGCGACTGAATTACCACTTACCAGAGATTACTTATAAATTATTTATATATTATTATCTATCTCACTCTATTCATAATGTGTACCTTTAATAATATTCTATTGTACCTATCATTAGTTTCTCGTCGGCTTTCGTTCAAGGATGAACCATAATGAACTCGTTGTTAATTTTCTTATAACACTACGGTGGCAAGCGTGTATTCCACCTGGTGCAGAGCATCAGGTTACTATGTTCTATGGACGCTTGCACTATCAGTTATTTTGTTATTATCAAAAATTTAAACCTAAAATGTATTTTTACCTACAATAGAACACATAAAAAATAATGTTGCCATCACAAAAATTGTATACCGTCGCATTTAATAAGAAACAGAATTGTAAAGAGTTACAACCCACCCTAGAACATCAAGTTTTAAAGTGTACTAAACGACCGAGTTGGGGAGTACGGCGGGTGCGCACCCCCGTGGGAGAGATCAGACCTCCCCACTCGGGCCGCGTTATACGGTTATTGTTAAATTAGTACAACATAGTTACATTTCATACTTTGTTGTTTATTACTGCGTCGGAGTCGGTACTAAAAGTCTTACGGCGGTTTTGATTGATTTACCGATATGTTTTTGCATATAAAAATATGCGTATACAAAAACTGGATATATTTTATAGTAGATTGCGTTTCGTGGTTCCGTCTGCGTAAAATTTTGGATCCCGCCGATCCTGCCCCCATAGCCTACAGAAACTTATTCGGGAGCATCATGTCGTTTGGACCGTACCGTAAGATTTCAAAGTTTGGACCTAATCTAAACAGAGGCTATACGGGTGTTTATATAATAGGGTACAATCACCGATCAAGAACCAAGCGGTTCGGTGACTCTTTCCTCTGTTGCACCATTAAGGCCTGGAATTCATTACCAGCTCACATGATCCCGTCTTCCTACAGTCCCGGGTCCTTTAAGTCGGGCGTGAAAAAGCATATGATGAGGCCGAGCGAGAATTTGCCTTCAGCTTACCATCAGGCAAGGCGAAGTTATATAGGAAAAGGGTCTAAACTCGTAAGGTACGTAAACCATACGACCTACAGATTAGTTACTATGTAGCCATCTTTTTGGCATTTATGATAATAGCAAGTAGCTATTGTCTACGACTCCGCCCTTGCCAAAATCCTTTGCTTTCTTCCCTAACTTCTACGCCCCTTCTACGACGAATTTAAACATAAACAGTGAAGCCGTTTAGGTGTGAAAACAGACAAACATAATGACTTTTGCATTTAAAATACCCATTAGTTTGTATAATAGAGTTATGCGTGAGGTGTGTGGCCAGTAAGAACACGCATTTTTCTCTGGCAGCTTGTTGGACAGCGTAACGTTATCTTGATATATTAGTGTTGAATATATTATTTAATTTTGGACTATGTCACCTTCGTTTAACACCAATAGAAACGAATTTCACTACCATTTGAAACCAAAAGTTATTTTAATAGACTCTAGTGCGATATATTGAGTGTTATGATTGGTGTTTATTTAATTTTTATGCTAGTTTACACATTTAAATGTTACGTTTCAGTGGTTCTGGTGAATTTTGGATTTCATATATTCATGTTTGGAATCCAAAAATAAATATTATTGAATTACGAACATGAATTATAGTTAACAGAATAAAAATACTTTTTCATGATTTTCTACGTGGTAACACACTGTTCTTACCGTTTCAGAACTTACTTTTCAGCTGTCATTTTGTATTTGCTACTTTTTTATTTGTATTTAGAACATATTTTTAAAACAGATTAACATTACATATTACATAACAATCCTAATTTATCTCAGCTATGTGTATATTCAACTGATTGTATAGTTTTGTGTAATTATAATATTACACTGTATTGAAACTTAGATGGCTCGTCTGATGTCTTACGAGTATAAATGTACGCAGAATAAAATATTGGCGAGAAATAAAATTTACTACGTAATGATAGCATGTCCTCATAGGTACTCATAAATATTATATGTAGGTACTGCGCTTACAAAGTAAGTTCTATTCAAGTGGTGACCTTTTTGTTACGGGTCATCAAACAAACTATTTATATTTGTCTGTCTGTCTCCAGCTTTGCTAAGGATGGAAGTTGATATTTTATTACGCTATAAATTCCTCCTTATTGACCTAAATTAGTTTATCTATAGTGTAGAATATTTTAGCAGTGAGAAACTGATATACCTAAAACGCACAAAGTTACAGAAAGTATGTAATTTGTTAGACATTATTTATCACTCCTCTTTGGTTGGCGTCTGCTAAACAAAACATGTCATCCAATTGCACCTATACTAGATCAAAATGTTTTACATGTACCCCATCAAATTATTTTATACTTGTCCAAAATATTTCATACTTGATCAAAATATTTTATATTTGTACAAAATAATTTTACACTTGTTCAGAATATTTTTAACTTTTATGTATTTTTTTAAATAAATTAATAAAATATTCACTTACTAAATATTTTTATTATTATTATTTGATACACTAGCAGCTCTACGAGCTGATACGTGTATATCACTGCACTTGTGTTCTATATCTAGTGAATTATTCTAATCTTTTCGAATTCGAGATCAAAATAAACTTATTTCGATTTGCAATTCGAATTAACATTAAAGTAAGATATTGTATATAGATTTAATACAAATATCTGCGAATATGGTCAAAATAACTACCAAACAAAAGTATTTTCACGATAGATCACGCATTTATGAAAAAAAATTGTTACAAAACATCCGTTATTTAATTTGTAGTATAAA
The DNA here is from genome assembly GCA_963662185.1 of Eilema griseolum. NCBI lineage: Eukaryota > Metazoa > Arthropoda > Insecta > Lepidoptera > Erebidae > Eilema > Eilema griseolum. The sequence continues at coordinate 5,126,515 of OY759248.1, read as the reverse complement.
AAGTAAACCTAAATAATATATTACAGAGATAATAACATCGAATGTACCATACAATAAAATAGTAATTTGTTTATTGACGTGGAGTGTTCAGAAATTACAGATGATTGGTAGAAGCGGGCATTTTGTACGATTAGCCCTCGCCCCAGGGTTATTTATACTTCTGATGGTTTCTACGGCAATTTGGATGGCTAATTTGATCTTCCTTATTTTACCGTTTTACAATTGATCTTGGAAAGGTACAACATAATTGTTTAACCCTCTGCTGCTATCTATTCGTATTATTTTTTCAAAGAATTGTAGAAAAATATGAAAATTTTGCGCGGCAACTTTGATTTTACGAATAAAAAGTTTTCATGCTGAATATTTCAAGTTTCTTTTTAAAATTTGACTTATAATGTAAGTACTGAATATCATAAAAGATGTACAAAAGTATTAAAATAAAAAATACTTAGATATGCCTAATTTAATAACTAATACATACATACATAATCTCACGCCTGTAAATCCCCAATTGCCGATTGGGTATAGTAACATCCACATTTTATAATTTGATTTTCGGTTCCTCGTAATAGGGGGCCAGCGTATTGCCGTCAAGCAGGCACTTAGTCAAGGCCTGTATGTTTACTGTCGGATGGAGATTAGACCTATCCTTTAGTCACCTTCTAGGACACCCTCAGGAAGAGATGGGGCGACCCTATTCTCCTCTACCGGGAACCAACAAGGCAAATAATTAATCATTTTTTTATACGTGTGCCAAACTTGCGTGTACCGTATCTTCACCGTTTGTTCTTGAGAACATACTGTGTATTATGAGTTTTATAACGATATAAAGAAAAAAAGGTGATGAATAACTAATAACAGGGCTGCTATCTTATACAAAGAGTATTCACTTCCTGTTCCGAACTCGCAGTTTTAAAGGTGTTCGGACACTGCTGCGTAATTTACCACCACATTATAGCCACATTATATTGTAATTTGAGTAAAGCCTTCAGACCTTTTTGTTCTATCTGATTATCCCGTATTCGGTAATGAATCTCAGTACCCGACTGTGGAGGGCCGAAAAGGAGAATTATTTCATATTTGAAGCAGTAAAGATTAAACATTGACATAATGTCAACTTTACCGAAAACTTCTTTGAAATAAAGTGATTATCTATTTTTTATTTCAAGTTTATGATAAAACATTTACTCTTACTGTTTTTACACCCATTTTCTCATTAAGCTTTTATTCAATTTTTAATTATAATATAAAGATTATTGTAACCATGAAATTCTTCATACCTAAATATGGTATCAATAATGTGCTGCGTCGTGCGTGTGTATGCATGCGGGCGCCTGTTTCGTGCAGATAAATTGCACACAATCGGGCAAAATAATCTATACGATTTGCACGACGTGCGGGCGCCCGCTTGCGTGACATATGAGGCAGTGGAGGTGGTAAAGTGTTGTATCAAATTATACAACTTACGCAGTGATATAGGTCTAGCTGCCTAATGTCGTAGGGTCGGGCCAGACTGGCGTACACTCACATATTTACCTTATCGTACGTACGCAAACGAGAGCTATTCCCAGTACCGGTGAGCTGGTACCTTTATGTTATTTAATGGTACTAGTGACCCCGTGGTTAAAGTATAGTTAAGTGTTCCTATTGTTTCATAAAACAAGGTTTTTCATGTATGGACAATTACTTTTGGACTTGGTTTCACGTCGTTCGCAATTGAAAGAAGATGAACGTACCTTTTTATTATTCGATGCTATCTATTCGATTACATGTCATAATTTAAAAAAAGAATATTGACATTTGCGCGGGAGTTTAATAGTGGCCAGTATTTATAATAAAAAGGTTTTAACTTTAGACTATATACCAACTCTTTACCTAGACACAGGAAGTGTCATATCAACGCGGCGGAAAGGAAGGCTACTTCGATGTAAGATAACATATACATACTTACATTCCATGACATGCTTGCATTGACAGTAAGTATAAAGAACAATGTTGAGTAAGCTAACTCACACAAACCGAGTTTTTCACGCCGTTTTTTGGCGATTCTTTTTGTTTTGGCAATATAATTGTCTAACATTGCTGTGTCTATACTATTACTACTCTCCGGACCGAGTTCGGCCACATCGACTGGCTTCTGATTAATGAGAGCTTCGTTGGCGTGCTCTCAGGTGACTGACATAGCCTATCATTGAAGCGCATGTACGGCCACATACGCTACAAGTCAGCACCCCTTCGTCGTAATTGTAATGCCGAAGGTGGACGGGCCTTGATTAAGCTCTTCTCGTTTTGCATCGAGTTCCTTTCTCTGTCTCCTCTCAAACTCAGAAACTTTGATGTGCACGGTGTTCCTCCACCATGACCTGTGTGCCGCCATTACCTCCCACCGAAACGGATCAAGCTCACATCGCTTCATGTGTCTCAGCACATCTTTGTACCGCAGGAGTTGGCCGCCTTGTTTGCGCTTGCCATCCTGCAGTTCGGAGTAAAAGATGCGCTTCGTCACTCTGTCGTCTGACATTCGGGAGACATGCATCACCTTAAGGTTTTTCATATTCTGTATAGTTTCAATTTCAAATATTCGCTGGGTGTTTTGTTTGACACAGTTGTGTTATCGGGAGATAGGTTTTTGGGTCAACCTCGCGAGTGTCGATACTTTAACTATTGTTGCGTTGTCGATAAACTCGATAAAACGTATTTTTCAAGTATATTGACCCTATTCTGTATTGTTTACTATAACGTGAGAAACATGTGGAATGTTGATTTTTACGTTTAACTTTTTTGGGTAAAGAATACACAACGTAATTAGTATGTTTGTTTTTCACGTTTTCTTGTAAGTATGAAATGAATAGAAACCATTTTAACCGTGTTAGTCACAATGAGAAGCTTAATATGGTCAGACTAAGGCATAGGGATGTTCTCCATCCGACAGTTAACATGCAGTCCATAACACTGTAACCAGTTGACGGCAATAGGCTAATATGTGACCGAAAAAGGGCGAATTGTGGGTGTTAGGTAATATACCTCTGTCTACCCCTTCGGGGATTTACAGGCGTGACAAATGTATATATGTATATCAGTACCCTTTTCCGCCAAATAAAGATATATTGTATAACTTTTAAGGAATCCAATTTTCACAATAAATTTTCTTTTATACTAGTGGATCTACTGAACAGTTTATCTATAAAAGTGTTTAACTGTAGGACAGTTTAATTGTAGAAAAGTTTAACTGTGAATGCTTAACTGTAGAACAGTTTAAATTTTCTGTGAGTGGATCAAAGTTAAAACGAATATTATTCAGAACCATTTATAAATGTGAGTACAATACAGATACGTCAGATGAAGCTGGTATCATTATATTTGACAATAACAAATGATACAGATTCACATTAAAAACGTCATGTCTACAGGCACAGGCAGCGTGATGAATTCGGCCTCTCTGCATTATTACATGTAAGCATAAAACTCCATGGAGGTACTTTCTATGATATACGTACAAATTGTTCGTTTTTTTTCTTTAGAATATATACAAATACTATATCTAGACACAGCAATGCGGCGTAAAATAATGGCTAGTAGGTACTTCGGCAAAAGTTACATATACATGACATTATATTCCATAATTAAATAGTTCATGTCGGACAGCACGTTAAGCCGTCGGTTCTGGGTTGCCATACCAACATCTATGGCAGTCGTTACGGGTAGTTGGAGTCCTCAAAAGTCCAACAACTGGTCTACCTACAATGCATTGATATCGCCTTTGGATTTTAGAGGTCAGATGGCAGTCGCTTCACGAAAATATAGAAGCCAAATACGCAGTTAGACTGATAAGGCGGACCCCAGACTCCGAGGTGAAAGCTCGAGGGATTAAGGCTAAGATGAAGAAGAGAAGTTCATGTGACGTCATCAGTGGCGGGAATGCACGTCCTTATCTAGCCGACTTTAAATCTGTGAGGCATATACGCCTGTTAATCCCCGAAGGGTGTTTTAACACCTATAGTTCTCCCCTACTAGAGATAACAACAGGTAGAGTACATCCAACTAAGGGATAGGGTACGGGAAGGGAGAGGGTGGCCACCGGGAACAACGAGGTCTATTAAATCATATCAATATAAATTGATGACGAGTAGAAATAGCTGCAGACTGACAGATAATTCTAAAAATAATGTTTTCATATTCGTATTGCTCCATATTATATTAAAATTCTTTTTTTGAAAACGAAAAAAAGGATTGATTTGTCCGAATTACAATGTTTTTTTAAATTCTCATTTCGTCTATAAGGTCATAGGCTATAAACAGACAAGCGAAAATTGTATCTCAAATATATTATGTAGCTCTAACATTTTACTAGTAACAAAGAAATACTTAGCTGACAAAAGCGTCGTAAAGTCAAATGGAGTCAATTAAGGGAGCAAGAAGTTAATTGGGATAGAACTTCCAATTTGTAAGTCCTTGTTAGTGGCGACAGTCTATAGGAAACTAATTCTAGACTTGCGTTATTAGCGCTAATATAGTTATATAATTAGTTCCATTTAATTTTTAATATATACAAATGAAAAATCCAAGAGTTTGTTTGAACGCGCAATCTATGGAGCTGTCAGTGCGATTTGATCGAATTCTTTTGCTTTATATGATAAACTTAGGCTATTAGGATTATTAACCTTTAACATTAGGTCGTTTCAGGTAGCTCAAATGGTCAGACTATTCCCCCCTAGAAAGCGTAAAACGTAGGTTCATGTCCCGTCCTGGATATCAACTTTTATCCGTTTTTTTGTGAAATTGAAAAAGAAATGTAATTTCAAAATTTTCTTAACTTTCATAATAACCGCTCGTGTGTAAATGGCCTAAATTAACTCTTTAAAATCAACAGTTCAAAATCTTCAACAGGTGTTTTCGAAATTGGAAACAGAAGGAGGGTTGTTTTTTTTATCGTTTAAACATGCAACCAGGAAATTGAGGGCTCCATTTTGCAAACTATTTTGATATTGGCCACTTATAGGATACGTTTTTATTATACTAATATTAATAACATGATGTTGTTTGTTTTGTGAGGGGCTATTGTTAGCCAATGTCTTTCCACAGAACTTTGGCCACGTAATTAGCCATTGGTCCAGAAGATTAGAAATGAAAATGTAATATCCGTCTCGTTTCAATTCGAAATTCAAAATTTAATTCCCGCCTTACCTTTTTTTTCTAAACAGATCTAGTAAAGAGAAGTTATTGGCTGCTGCATAGTTGATATCTACCTATCCCATTCTGGAAAAGTTATACCAGAATGACTAAAAAAAGAGAGTCACCCCGCGACCATGGATGCTAAAAGTATTATTCTTCCATGTTATAGCAAATCTATAAAATGCGGACAACATAAAAATATATTCTCTAAAATCGTAAACATACCCTTACCCCAAGAGTCTAAACGAACAAGACCCCTCTGTAAGGTCAGTGCCAAAGCCAGTAATAGCTTAATTCAGCTTTCCTGGCGCCTGATTGAGGCTAATTGTTGACCCCACCTCCTTTGTACCGATAATTGGATCTGACTTGCCGTCACCGACTTTTAACCTAACGATAAAGTGAGGAAAAATATTCTGTTTTAGATAAATGAGTGAAGTGAATATATTTGGTACATTTAGTTATTAATATAGAAGTATACTGATTATTTTGATGTTAATAGACAAGGTGATTGATCACGACATTAGGAATTATGTTCTGGTTATCTAGGACCAAACTATAAAAAGTTTGTACTCGTGCTTCTAGAACATAGATTTTAAAAAAAAAATAAAAAAAATGCAAATTTTTGCAACTTTAGAACTAAGTTGGCCTAAAATGGAAAATTTACTTCTAGCATGACCTACCTAAACTATTTGACTAATTCCATTCATAGCTGATTTTCTATTATTAGTTAGATTAGTTAAATACAAGCTTGTACCTACTTAATAAGGTATTATTTTATACTTTGAAGGTTATTTCAAATGTACAAAATAAGCATTTTACTGTTTGTCAATAAAGGCACACACGCTGCTACCGAGAACCTTACAAAGGAAACATTACAACAGAATTATGTTCTTCAAGTATAAAGTTTGACTTTATGAACTAAAAGATTTTTTGTCAAGAAATAGTGATGAGTCATACATATATATATAAGTATCTACATACCATATTGTAACGTGCACGATACGTACATATTGTCAAGCTTCCTGCTCAATAGGCTGGCCGAGAACACATATTACAGTCCTACAGCCCCGGGTTCTTTAAGCGGAGCGTGAATAAGCATATGATGTGGCCGTCGACCTGAGTGTCACCATTGCCACATGGTATATGTAAGTAATGGTGATTCTCTTTTATGAGACTTTGCCTTCAGCTTACCATCAGGCAAGGCGAAGTCTAATTGACGTGTCCTATATAATATAAAAAAATCCACTTGTTATGATCATGGCGTACACCCTACTACACTACACATATAGATACATACATACATATAATCACCCCTTAATACCCGAAAGCTTAGGCAGAGGTGAATTAACTCCCACATTACACCACTCATTGAATTCGGTCCCACGTATAATGGGTGAGCCTATTGCCGTCTTTCGTGCACTATTGTTGACTCCAGCCATGCATCTGAGGCTGAGTCTGGGCTGTATATATCTGTCTGATGTTAAATAGCCCTATCCCTTAGTCGACACCGCATGGGAAGAGATTGGGTGGTCCAATTTTTGCTCTGCCGGGAACCACGGGGCTATATATTATAGATGTTATAATTATTTAGCAACATTATTGCGATTATTAATAGTGTAACTCACTGGAATCTTTACCATATTGTTTGCTTATATTGAGTAGACGAATTTGTCAATATCATAATTACGATCATCCGAGTGAGTTCCAAAAGTCATTTATTTTGCATAGACCATTAAATCGGTACTTACAAAACATCACTAAAATAGAAAACATGAAAACTAGTTTAGCAAATGGACCACACCGGTTCAAAACACGACTCCGACCTGAGAAGACTCCGGCAAGAAACTCTGCCAGGCATTTTTTTTGGTCTTTTTCAAACATACACTTAGTCTTCTTAATCTAAATACATAAATTTACTTGAGTAGCATGGTTGAGCGCACAACTCATTTCCAAGCTTGTTTTTCGTCCAAGTTTTCTTGGATTTTATGATAGCCTTTCTGGCACAATTTACTCTTAACTACATTTTTAAATTTATCCACAGGTATCCTTAAGATAAGTTCCGGTCCTAGGATCCCGGTTGCGAAAATCAAACACGTAAACTGGAAAATGCGGACACAGACTCCTAAGCAGGGAAGAAGTGGTTGTCATGGACTGTTTGTTTACTATCGGATGAAGAAACTTTGACAAAATGAACAATCCTTGAACCGTCTGACCAAATCGAGCAACAGTACAGGATACATGATGATCGAATGCAGGAACGAAAAATTTCCCTTTGAGGAAAAATGATTTGCTAATTTAGCTTTTCCTGAACTAAAGTTATAAATGAATCAGGACAGGAAATTCTTATCATTTGGGATTCGCCGAAACACGTTAGTGATCAACAGAACATAGTTTACAGATAGTTGTTTTGTCAATACCGCTGTGAGGCGACTGTTTAGATATCAAAATTACAATGATAGCCTACAACTCCACTTGAATTTGATGCCTTCTTAAATCCCGGTGCATTCGGAGCCCGTCTTTTGTCTTTAGTTTTAGAATGGATATCAGTTAGCGCTGCTGTTAGAAGTCAGTGTTCCATGTCGTAAGGATTTTAACCCAGAACCTCTCGATCTCCTCCTCCTCTTGGTTTCATTTGTATTGACTTGTATTTGACCTGGTTTGGCTTTAATCAGAGCGAAACTGAGATGTTGAGAGGAATGACTTGTCTACCAATTAGCAGGTGAAGTTGTAAGCCGTAAGGTTTTGTTGGGCCCCATTATCATATTAGGTACCACTTAAGTGGTAGTCAAGCACATGGCACACCTGATGGAAAGTGGTTACCCTAGCCTATGGACGTGTGCAACACCAAAGGCGTCACGCTCGTGCTGCCGTACCTTGTAAGAATCTTCTGATGCCCCTCTTGAATAATCCCAAAGTGTAGTCGCTTGAAAAACCACAGAAGAGAGCTCATTCCACAGCTTTCATAGAATATATACTTCTATGCTTATTGTATCGTACGGTCAACGGAATAATAACCTGGTACGGTCACAAAAACTAAGTTAATGGAGCTAAAATGGTGTAATTTGCATCAATTATTTGTTACAATTAGTTTTATTGGCGGTACAGGAAGCTGAGTCATATTAAAATTATAATTACTAGCTTCATATTTAAATACATAACTAAATGATTGACAGGTATATTATACTTCTTATTTTTTTTAAAGTAATTTTGTTATAGTCTCCGCTCTGCCTGCGCTAAAAAAGTTGCTAATTTTTGGTGAATCATTGACCAACTAGCCTCTTCCAGGATAAGCTGATCGTTAACTGTCACCTTTTGTTGCTGAACGTTACTCGGAGAGGCTCTTCTCATGCCCTACCTTCTGCTTTAAAGAGGACCTGCATAAAGCCACTGAGAATGCGGTCGAGAAGGCAGATTTTTATTCTCGTATCAAAAGAGGTACATACACATACATACGCAATACATTAATCATTGTATTCGGTCCCACGTAATAGAGGGTGAGCCTATAGCCGTATTCCGGGCACTATTGTTGACTTTAGCCATGCATCTGAGGCTGAGTCTGGGCTGTATATATCTGTCTGATGTTACCATCCATAGGTCACGGTAACCACTTTCCATCAGGTGGGCCGTGTGCTTGTCTGCCAACTAAGTGATATATAAAAAAAAAAAAACAGCCCTATCCTTTAGTCGCCTTGTACGACACCGCGTGGGAAGAGATGGGGTGGCCCAAAATTCTGCCGGGTACCACGCGGCCAACAACAAAAGAGGTGCGAATTTCAAATAATACTCGTACATACAATTTACTTGAATAGTGTGGGTGACCGCATAACGCAGCTGGCTCTTTAAGTATAGGTATGTACAGTAGATACAAGTTCACAAATTTTGGAAGCGCGTCCATCCTAGTTGCATTCAAAGCTAACTTGGAAAAGATGGGTCCACTGTCCTACACCTTATAATTTGTTTCATTTTCGCTTATACCAGAGCTTTGTGTTGTGTTCCCGGCGGTGAGTAGGGTAGTCAGAGCTCACTGGAAAGTTTTTGTGCTGTCAGTGGGCAGACCAAAGGCTTGTCCTGATTTTGTGTTCTGCACTGAAGGCACGGAAAATCTCTGTTCTTACAGGGTCGGCAGCGCGGGTGTGACTCCACTGGTGTTACATAGGTTCGTAGGTCACTGTTACCACTTTCCATCTACCACCTATGCTGTATAAAAAAAGCTTCTGCCATCGTACCTCTCATCCCCGAGAAGAAAGCCTGCACCTGAATCTCGTCTGTTGATCAAGAGGAATATTCAGCAGATGTAGATGAGGCTTGTACCCACTAACTTAAGTCTTCACAAGAGATTGTGGCGGTCACCTCGGCGATAGATATTGCCTTAGTGCCTTTCAACTGACAGAATCCGACCTTGAATCTTTTACTAACGAATTATTCCCACGATATTGCATCTCATTACATCTCAAGTGAAATAATTGGTTTTGCATAAACGGTGATATCATATCGAGATGACTTAAGCTCACCGAAATCGTCGAAACATTACGACATTGGAAAATTTTACCTGATTTTTTGTCATTTCTAAATTGGTTATTAGTTCTGTAGTTTAATATGTATTTCAAAAACGTTTACGGGAATTAACGTGATCATGGAATAGGTACATATATGCCTTTGATTTGCCTGACGTTTCGACCAGGTACACTGCTGACCAGGACCAGGCTGACTGTTGTGTACCTATATATCACTGAACGCGAAAGTTTAAAAGTTAGTTATATGTACTTCATTCCTGGATATTATTGTGTAGATGACGCTTTGATGAATGAACAAGTCAAAAGCACTGGAATCAATGACAGAAATAAGTCGTGAATAAAAATATGTGTGTTATGTAATTTAGCTAGAGAAAATTGTTCCGCTAGAGGCCTTACTCTAGACAAAATAAGTCAATTACAAAACAAAAATATTAGAAACCTGTGGTACCTGATTGGAGAACAGACTAACTGCATGTATATGTATGTTAAATAACCGAATCCTTTGGATATAATCGAGACAATGAATGAGTAGGTACTTATCGAGACAAAGCAAATATCAAGGCTAGTGTGGGTGAACAGGTTGGCGGGGTCACTCTCTTAGAGCAGACTCCGATAAAATGGCAATGTATAAAAATAATCAGAAGCATCTGATAGTGGGGGGCTTGTAAAAAACAGAAACGTAGAACAGGACAGAAGTAAGGTAAGCGGGCGTGTAGGATATTACTAACAGCCTTGAAGCCCAAAGCAACATTATCTGCAAATAGTTGCATCTACTGAACAGCGGATGAAGCTCGATGATTAATGCCGATTCTTTAAACGTAAAGAACGTTTCGAGCTGAGTCATGAGCTTATTTACGATACTGTAGAATTTGGAAAAAAAGGTAAGTAATCTGCACACCATCAAATCATGCATTCAATAATATTCAAAGCTTGTTTGCCTTCAAAGATCCACTGTACAATACCAATATAGAACCCTTCAGACATTTCAAAATATACTCTACTCCCCAACAATAGAGTCCTTCGAAATCGCAAACATAAACTTGCAATTGGATTCTAAAACGCGGAGGTGCTTTTGGTACTCACAAGCAGGTCTTTGTAAAACCAACCAGTATTTGAAGATCTACCTCGTCTTTTTCATGACATATTAACGAAGATGATGAGGGGGTATTTGTTCAGGGAATGGGGGGTCGTACTTAGCTGGTTTTTGGCACGAGGTCGTGCGACAGAAACGGGCTTGTGTAGATACTATGAAACACTGTTATTGGACAGTGCCGCATTCAGTCTGTCTGTTTGTCAGTTTACTCAGTAATTTCTTTGTTACTATGAATCGCGTTTGTATCGACAGATGGTTTGTAATTTTTACGGATGTGATGGTGTGTGAATAGGCGCCTTAGTTGTTGGAATTCTAAAAGGCATGGCTTTAGAATAAGGAGTTATTGTTTGGTGGGCTATTAAGGTTGTGCGTGATTAGTTGAAATGTTATGTTACATCACTACTGTTATTGATATATCGATATTTTGTATTTAGGAGGGAGCATTATCATTTCTTTTTTGTGTTAGGGGTCTCGGTTCTATGTTAAAGACCAAGTGAAATGAAGTAGAGAAAGAAAGAAAGTGGATTCTGGGCACCAAAAGGAAAGCTTGGGACAATACAGGGATTAACACTGAAGATAATGATCATATTTTTTTTCTATCATATAGTTGGAAGCAGTGCCCTTGATGGTTAGCAATTACCAAGCTTGCATGAACCATGTTAACAGTCATGCGTTTTAGACATTACTCCTTCAAAGACATTGTATAGTCTTTAATCAATTCAATCTTTCAATATTCAGCTATCTGAATAAGGTGCCGCGTGAGGTTATTCATCAGACGAGTGACTCGAAATTCGAACAGAAAATCCCTTTACCGCCTTGGAAATCCACTGTCATACAATACACATTTAATGTTTCGAAGAAGAAGCCGAGAATCAGTTGCTATGGCCGACATAGGAAGAGGCCTATAATCGATACATTCGATAGTGTAAGCAAAACCGATGTAAAACTTACACCATAATATCTATAGATATTAATATTATCTAGCACAAGAATATATTATTAAGCTATCGCTACTGTCGATACCGCTATTGTCGATAAAAACGTTCCACAGTCCTACCGGTTCTAAGGCATCGATATTATTAAAATAGAGTATCGATAGTCAACCGATTAATCGACTAAAGATCCGGCAAACGTTGTTAAAGTAAATAACACTGCTGTATAACATGTGACGTCACTAATATATCTCATAATCTCTTTGAAATATAATTACGTGCAACGAGGAGATTACCTTCTGACGTAATTACAGCTGATTGTCATACAATTATATACAGCCATTAAGCTTTAGGTTGAAAAATAATTATAAATAATGACAAATATGAGTATGTACTTTTGTTTCATAGTACATAGGGTTCTGTACCCGAAGCGTATTACAGGTTGAATTATTTTCTAGCTACCCCTTGATCCCTACGCATTTCTTTCTACGGTACTACCAGCAGGGGTGGATAGGTATGTCAAATTCGACTAAAACAGCACTCCGTCTCGGGTCTTACTCAAAACGCGAGAGTCGTAATATTGACGTCGTAGAACATGATACCGTATATTATTCCATGGATGACCTATGTGCGAATTGGAGGGGTAAAAACCGGATGGCGGACCCTAGACTCTGAAGTGAAAACCTCGGATGCAATCGGGACTCACACGAAGATAATGCTATGCGCGCCTCCCCATTCCTGAGGATGCGATGGCGTCTCCGTGGTCCCAACACTCGAAGAGGGCCGTCTCATAAGAGACAGTCCTGGGCCGTCCAGGGTGCGAGGGATATGCCTCAGATAATCTCACCTCCGGCAACCTGCGGCCCACACTGACGGCGTGCGTTTTAGTCGGTTCCAGTCCGACATAACCTCCCCCACCGGCGTTGGTGGTATACGTGGGGGTTTTGCGCTCATTAAAAAAAATACGGAACCCTCCGTATGTATACATACAACTCGCACATGGCCGGTTTTTACAATTATTTTTGTTATGCAATTCAGTGATGTACACACGAGCATCAATTATTGATGTAACTGTTCCCCTTCAAGAAAATAATAATAATTATTATTATTAATAACGATTAATAATAAACATATCAAACTAATTAAGGTCAAAAGCTACGTGGAAATGCCATACAATAACAGTTACATTCAATTTTGGCGTTTGCAAATGGTCTTTGGCCGGCGATCGCCAATTGGGACTGATAGAAGCAATTTGGTCAATGGACAATCTATGCAGATTGGACGGTATCATTTAAATTTATGATGACAAATAATTTTACAAATTACGATATTGTCTCTTTTTTTTGCTGAAATTGGTTGATGGAGCTTATAAATGTTTGGTCATTATATTCAAAACTAGGTAGGGGTCCAGTCTTACCCGGGAATAAGTTCGTAAAGGAATCCTATTCGAATACGCGTATGCACCCCTTAAGTAGCGAAATTTCCAAAAATCCTCACTTGGTGGATGCTGACATTGCTAACACCATAAAAGGCATCACCTGCCAAAATTTCAAGTTTGTTGATCCAGCGGTTGAGGTTCTGCTTTGATGAATCACCCAGGGCAAGTAATTTCATATGTTTAAACCTTTGATTATGTATATGGCTTAAACTAGAAAATTTCGATCTCCAATCCCGGATGTTTCTAAAACTCGCATTTTGGAATCTGAGGTCCCCTCTATCCTACTCTTCCTTTAGGACATGTGATTGTTTGAGAGTGGTGATAAGCACATTGTGCTTTTTTCTGATAATCAGCAAGTGAGGTCGGCACGGGCATGGAAGATCTTAAAGGAGCCCAACACCCATTTAATTATCTGACAATTAATTTTAAACTTGCTTTTCGTTGAAAATTATTGCTAATCATGTCACTGTTATGTGTGACGTGATTGGTGATATGTTGAGTTTGACGACATTAGTTTCCATACTACAGGTAAGGAGGTTTTTAGGAGTATTTCCTCTTATTTCATTAGTAGTGCCTACTACGTACGGAGGGCTATCAAGCGAAATTCGACCTTCACTACCATTCATTAAGTGCAATATTGCTCCCCACATGCATTCTTGCACAAAGTATGTTAATATTTTCTGTTATTATTGTGTACAATTATCATTATTACGTGGGGTTATATTATTATGTGTGATTCACACGTCGTTATGTGTCACATTACTAGACGCAATCACTATTTCAGTTTGCCTTTCGGTCAATACAAGATAAGCCAGCCTGTACTCACAGTTTTAGGTTTAAATTTTGTATGTGCGTCCATGCACCTTTTGCCCAATTTTTCCCCTATACCACAATAGGGGAAAAAATGTCTGTATGCACAATGTGTTCTCATCATTACCATAGTGACAATGGACTTCCATAGTTCGCGAATTTTAATACATAAACTGGGAACTGAAAAAAAAAGCGTCTCAAAGACCCTTGCACTTTGTTTGATTTGTACATCTAAATTTCAAGATTCATTTATTTAGTAAAAACTGGCAAAACCTGAATTCATTCAACAAAAAACTGAACACAAGACGAACTAAAAGGTATCAAAAACTGGTCATATTCAAGAACTTATTGCTTAAATGTATAAAGCACTGCGGTTTTTGTCGGATCTTTGAAGAAACTTGTTACGGACAAGAATGGATATCATACAATCACCGTGAATCATAGCATCTTACCGAGACCTTCTGAGAAATGACGACACGCGGTTGAACTCTTTGAAGCTGTGATGAAATATCGCGGGAATTTTCAAGATCATCACGTATTATATTTATTACATAAGTATTTTTTTAATTAACTGTGTGTTTTTGTGGAACTTTAGTAGGTACAATATGTGTGCTCGAGTCTTAAATAATGAGCACTGCCATTCAACGTACTTACAGTCAGGAAATGTTAATAATGATTGCGCAGATTTCAAAAATAAAAATCTAGATAAATGTTTATTAACTATATTTGAATCAATAAACAATGTTCTGGGCTGTCGGAAACTTGTCATTTTTATTATATGCGAGTGTCACGAATATTTAGGTGGATGATTTAAGAGAAAAATAAAATAGATGTAAATAATTTTATTAATGATATAATGATTTTAGTAAAATTAAAAAAAAGTGTAATTTTTATCGATGGTTCTAATATGATATTATTCGCATAATCTAATTAGAACCCTTGCCGCTCTGCAAACAGATTTCGAAGAAACTACATAAAAATGAGACGAATTGAAAAATAAATTACTCAATTTAGTTCTGTTAGTTACGATTCCAGTATTGTCAAAGGAAGGAAATGAGTACAAAACTACTCTGTTCGTGAACCAAGCTATCGAACATCCTGAATAATAAAATGATAGTAATATTTAATGAGAGAAACGCTGATGGAGTGTTTAAAAATTTAATGCATCCATTATGGCAGCCAAGGAAAATCGATGCTATTTAATAATCCACAATATTGGCCCGTCCAAGCGCTACAGTGGCGCTTTTTCCTTTGAATTACTAATTATAATCGAATGCAGTGTTAGGTTTATGCGGCACGTTTATTCTGATTGGAGTCTAAACAGAGAGCTCGATAAAGATACTTTTAGCCAGACAGCCCTACTCTTATCGTTGATTCAGCAGAAACTGGTTAACGAAAAACTTACCGAGATAGAAACGATATGAAGCTACAGAGCTCTACCGGGTATTATCGTATGTATACATTTGCATCACAATTAAATATGTGCATGTGACTCCGATACATTTAAAATGTAGGGTACGTTTTCAATCATTTGCATGTATACCTTGAGGGCGCCGCGTTCTTTTATTCATACACACGAATCTGGCTATTCTCGTTTGGTTAGTCGCTCGAATGGTGCCAACCAGATATTTTTTCCTTCGCGTGACATTTTGTGCTGTGGGTAAGTTGTCACCGATGGAACTCGATATGCATGCATTAAAATTTTAAAAGCGTTCATAAGTTATTCAAACTCCGTTAAAAGTTCCAATACAGATTGCACGACTTAATAGAAATCGAGTTTCTTGCATTACGAATGACAACAGAGTTTTTTTCTTGCATTTGGAACTACCGACCTCGTCTGAACTACAAATTTGCATTGCAATTTAATTCTTGCTCGGTTTCTAATTTCATTGCCTACGACTGAATTCCTGTAACATATTTCAGCTTGGTTTTAGGTCATGTAGGCGGTTCCGCCTGATCGTAGATTGTGTGACTCAGATGATATGGGTGTGGGAACTTATATCACTTTGGATACGAGAAGTATATTAAGCGACCACTGGCGCGTTTATCTGTAACATAAGTACGTTCATATCGAAAACACTATCTTGTTGAGGCGGCTCTTCCACCGCCCTAAAGTTGGACGTAAGCCAGTGCCTAAAATCGTACTGCGGACATGATTCAACTATGAATTCATGTTTGTGCTCCATATCTTTTATTACATTAATGCATCCGAAATTCTCTCGAGACGTGACAGCATTATGAACTGTGCGGCCTCTCCAAATGTGGCGTATGCGACCGCAGCGCGACCCAAAATGGCCCAAAACGACCAGTAATCGCGCTCTGATGGCAGATAAGCACAAATGAATATGTAACGCCCGTCCTCCCACGACCGAGCACAATAAAACCGGGCCTGACCCTATAAAAATAAAAACGGGCAATTAATATTGTTTATTCGCGTCCGTTATTCAGAGCGGCGACAGTAACAAACGACGTCTGCATGGATTAATCCATCGCGGCGCAGCCATGCTCCGTGTTCTCGTGTCTCGCAGGCTAGCTGCGGAGTGTGGTGGCTGCGGCGCGACACCGATGCGGACACCACGCCGATCCGGTTGAGTAATTCCCTATGTAACGGGACTTCCAGTTATGTAAATCTCAAGCCGAATTTCACGATGCATCTCCATAGTTTCGAAAGTAGATCTCAATTAGGCGTTCGATTAATTGCGCGAGACCACTATATATGGAAAATTATGACCAGGAAAATAAAGCTATTGAAGTACCTTATGGATTATGGATGCGGAACGAAATCGATGCATAGTAATGAAACCCAATTAGTTATCAGCGTTCCGATTTTCTATTGGCCGACAGGCGTACCTCAGGGAGACATTAATGGACCAGAGGAGCGGACGTCCACTGAAGTGACGTGAATTATGCGTAAATTGGAATCGATAAAACCTCAATGCAATTATCGGGTTATCGATATTCCTCGATAAGCCTATTAGTTGCGTCCCACGTATGGGAACTGGCACGGCCGGGTGACCTCTGCGATTTGCGGGGGTTGTAGGGTCACCATCATCAGCCCCTGCAGGGCCCTAATCTCCTGAAACTTTTACAAGCCGCCGCATGAATAATTCCCGAGAGGAGCAGCTATCGATCGCACACGTCGAGGTTTTTATTTATACGGCGCGGGTGGGCGAGGCGCATATTAGTAAACAGGCGCAGGCGCGTCGGCGATGGACACTCACCGACTTGTAGCACGTTCTCCACACAACCGGCTTCAAGTAGCTTCAAGCCTCGGCAGAAGGCGATGTTGCGGTGGTCGTCGGGAGGCGCTCGCGCCAGAGACGAGTACATACAGATGTCGCGTTCATCCCGCGGGAACGACCAGTACACGACGCGGCGCTGCACCGGTTCCGGGATGCGTTCATAACGTTCCTCAATGCGCTGGAACGGAATCGCGGCGGCGACTATTTTCGCTGTGATGTCGAGTAGTGTCGGCGGGGCGCGCGGCCGGCAGCAGGCGCGCGGCGCACACGCGGACATGGCGCTCGCTCGGCCGCTCGGCGCGGACTGACGGCGAGCGCGCCCCCTCCCGCCGCGTGACGCCCCGCCCCGGGGGGACGCCCCGCGTGCCCCCGGGGATGTTCGCCCCGAATCGACACACCGCGATAAATAATTCATTTGCCAGGCATAATGTGCGATACATTATTAAAAGTTGGCATTTTTGTTGTTCACCGCGAATAAAATCTATAAATAATTAGTGCTCGTAGCTATGTACCTAGCGCTTGTTAATGTTTAATTAAAACAAATTGCTAACATTACGCGTAGCCGTAAAGTGTCAAAGCATATATTAAATATTTACATGAATTTATTCTGCACATTAATAAAGTCCATTTGCCTCGGTGTGTTTAGTGTTGAGCTTATGTACAATCAGAAAATATAATCTAGAACGTTAGCATTTCTATACAAAAATAATAAGAACAATGCCCATAAAAATATAATGACGGTGCGTGTCGTTGATAGCCGACGCTCCTCACATTACACAAACGAAGGGGAAAGGCTGCGGCGGGGTGCGCGGGCGGGGGTTACATTAACAGCTGATGGGAGCGGCGCGCGGGGGGAGGCGCGCCGACGTCAGGTGTCCGACCTGCCAGCTCAGCTGTGATTGAGCGTGCCGTTCAGCGCTGAAGCCGCTGACTTGCGGCGCATGTACGTTGACCTTTTTGTTTATCATTTTTTGTAAACATTACTTGCTAAGCCACGTTGGAAGAAGGTAATGACGTCGGTATGCGCCTATTGTCTTTGAAATCAAGTCTTGAGACTTGTTGTATGGTTTTATATCGAAAGTTTGCTTGAAAGTACATACTCAAAATATTTAAAAGATAAAGTTTAACGTTATATTATTTATCATGACATTTTATTGAAAAAAGAAAACCAAAATGCGAAAGACTGCACAAAACATAATAATACAAACTAAGATTTGGATAAACGCAGTTTACATTTCCACTACAGCGACTTAAAAACTTGGCGACCCTAACAGCAAGACAGTGAAAAAGAAAAATAAACTTGTACCATTTCAGCCAGTCATTATACTAAATATATTCAAAAATCGAACAAAAGGCCATAAAGGATTTAAAACAAAAAGCGCTACATCCGCTGCGAGCGAGCGGTATCTATGTCTCGGACGACAGCGAGGAAATCCCGACTGCGAGCGTAGCTATACAATACCTACATATACCTACTGTTTATACATAATGTTATTATGTTGAATTATGTGTAGGCAGTCAGCTGATTGCTATAGAAAGTGAATTAAACTTTTTTTTTGGTTGCGCATCCCAGTAGCGGGTACACTTCCTGACCAGATTTTCAGACAGTGCTATTGTGTGACAGTGTAGGTGTAAGTTATTTTAACCTGTCTTCTAATATTTTAGGAACGTTGAAAATATAAATTTAATTTTCGATATCAGCGCAGAAAGTATAGCCGTAGTAATAAATAAATAACGGTTAAAAACAAAACATGAAAGAACAATAGTCTCAATCTCTACATCACCTGCTCCAGAATATAATACTCAATATTCTGACCCCATCCGTCAGAAACAAAAGTCAGAATACTTAGTCTAACTACAAAACTTTAACTACAGAATTTCGATATTGCCAATTGCTTGTAGAGATCAGATGATTCACTTCACGAAAAATATCGAAGCTCAGCCGCATCACAGTTAGACTGGAAAGTAGCTTCAACTGAGGATCAATTCAGTCACCCTACGCTCTCGAAACGTGTGATTTCAATTCCATTAGAAGGAGAAATGTAAAAAGAAGCTTTGGACATCCGTAATTCTGTATGATCTGTTTTTGAGAGATCTATCTGTTTCGTCAAGCCATTAAACCTTTTTCTATCAGTTCCTGAAGAAACCAGTATTTAGCACTTATTGAATGAAATGTAGAGTTAGACGAAGTATTGCTTATCGGCGTTTCTAATCAGAATTAAGAAGAATATTAGGTAGTAGAGCTTTAATTTTTGCAGCTGTAGTAAAATAGCTTACAATTATATGATATTCATAGAAACCCTCTTACCCAAAAATGATCAGTACCTACTATTAGATTTAAGGTGGCTTCTTTTTGTTTATTCTAGCGCCAATCCCGGTCGCATCTGCAGTTTCCCCTCGTTTTACGGGGTCCGTTCCTTCATCATAGTCATGGGGCCGAGAAAGCTACCTTGAAGAAGACCAAATACCAGGATCACATAACGTAAATAGGTCAAATGGATAACTTCCAAACAGAGATTATGTATTTGAATCAAACTACCTGAAAACGTCCTCGAACCGATGCCTCCCTTTAACGTAGATAAGTAAGTTAATTAGGGATGACAAGTTGGTTATCAATAAGGCAATGTTAATTGAATTAACCGTAATGCTGAAGTCTCAAAATATATACGTCATGAGGAAATCCCTTTGACTGTGTATTACGTAGGTATGTTTTACACGGCCGGCGCCTCCTTCTGCGAGCAAGTAATGCTCGTGAAGGAGGAGGCGGGATGGGAGCGGCAGCGGGAGCGAGGAAGGATCGCAAGCCAAGCTGCCCGCGTACGAAGGCAACTCGGGCGTCGGAGGTCGATGAACGACCTCCGCCCCCATGAGCGCAGACCTGGGGCTGGCAGGTGGAGCCGCCTGTCACCCTGGCAGAAGCAGGCCGCGGCGGTGGCGCGCCTCCCCGTTTCCGGGGACGAGTTGGGGACTCTGTAGTCCCCACACCCGAGAAGCCAGATCGTGAGAGATGGCCCTGTGTCGGCCGGGGTGCGAGGGATATGCCTGCGACCCACAGGCGGCGTTCGTTTTAGTCGGTTCGAGTCCGACATAACCTCTTCCACCGGCTCCGGTGGGGAGGTATCCGTGGAGATCTTGCGCATGTATATGGGTTTTGAATCTTGACATGGATTCATGATCTAATTTAGTAGTTACTGGTGCAAAACCTGAACATCGTCAACATCGTCATCGTCAGCACAGCAAGTGTGCTGGGCAAACTAAACACCTCAACAAAGTCTAGGGAACAAGATGACCCCAATTTTTTTTTTCGTGTAAATCTTGTTTTGCAAATAACTGGCAGCAAATAAATAAAAATAGAATAAAGTAGATTACAGAGTTGTTCGAAATTTAAAAATAAATTTAAATAAGTAATGATTTTCGAATATGGAGGGAAAACTTTTAAAAGTGTTTGTTTGTGCAGTTTTCTCAGGCAAAATAAAAATTATTTTCTTTGATTGTAAATACCGTTTATTATCAATAATACGTCTTTTACGTATGGTTTGTGCATTTTTGTGACTGTAGTCATCATGTCACGTCGTCATTTAAGTCGCGAAGAGATGTTAAGGGCTGCTGGTATGCTGCAAGCTGGACGAACTCAACGCGACGTAGCGGATGCTGTCAACACCCAACCAAGCGTAATTTGCAGATTATGGGCACGCTACAGGTCTACAGGGGATGTTGCCGAACGTCACAGGGGACGAAATAGGGTTACTACCCCGCGACAAGATCGTTTCTTGCAAAATTCCGCAAGGCGGCAACCCACGATTACTGCTCGTCAGTTGGTCGCAGGCCTCCAGTCTCAGCATCAAGTGGTTATTAGCGATCAAACTATCAGGAGAAGACTACACGAAGCCAATCTTCATGCTCGCAGACCGCTTAGGGTTCCAGCTCTTCGACGTGGAAATCGAGGTCGTCGCTTATTGTGGGCTAACGCACATTTACAGTGGACCGACCATCAATGAGCACGGGTTCTGTTTTCCGAAGAATCTCGCTTCGGTTTTCATCCTGATTCGAGAAGAGTGGGTATATGGCGAGTTCCTGGACGTCGGAGTCGTCTCCAGAATCCGCAAGAAGTTCATCCTTACCAAGGTGGAACAATCATGGTATGGGCTGGAATTCGCCTTGGTGGAAGGACCGACCTCGTTTGGATACGGGGCAATTTGAATGCAAACCAATACATTCAGGAGGTTATACACCCCATGGTAATCCCTCATCGACAGCAGTTCGGTCAAGATTTTATGTTCATGCAAGATAATGCACGGTCACACACCGCGAGGGTAGTGGTCAATGCGTTAAGCGAGCACAATATTACGACGTTGAAATGGCCTGCTCAGTCTGCCGACCTCAATCCCATAGAGCATGCCTGGGATTTGCTTGGGAGAAGAGCTTTCAGTGATTTTTTGGAAAATCTGAACACTGAAGAACAACTTTTTTTACACCTTCGCAGTACATGGAGCCATATTCCACAGACGATGATTGACAATCTCATACTAAGTATGCCACGCCGTTGTCGAGCTGTTGCTAATGCTTTAGGAGGTCCTACAGATTATTAAAAACGTTTAAAGTACGGTTAATTGCTGTATTTCTTACTACCTCGTTATTTTTGTGCCTAATCATAGAAGGTTGTAATACTCAATATTGGCACTATTCAATTCTTTCCTAAAAAAAAAAATTTTTGATATGAGAATGTTCTTATTAAAATTAAAATTAAAAACGGTATAAAAATACCCTTCTATTGATATAAAACACTCACTATTACAAGAAAGGGTTTTTAAATAAAAACTAGAAATGTCCTTGTTCCCTAGACTTTGTTGATGTGTGTATTATCAGGGGTGGGTTGTCTGATCAGAACATGATAATACTATAATTTCTATTCTATAGACTTATACAATGATTTTTGTATACTTATAATTTTGATGTGGATTAAAATCAGTAATTAAAGAAATGAAAATAAACCAAGAAGAACAATCCATATTTTTTAGTTTCATACATCATACAAACACTTTTCTAAATACATATGTCTTAAAAAGATAGGTCCCGAAAGAAGAACCTGGTCAACTACAGATCTTCAACCTTCAACATCGCCAGATCTACCTATAATAAATTCTAAACGACAAAATACTGAACTTACATTTAAAATATTTTGACATTTTAGAGCTAGGTACTAGTGTAGGTTACTAGTGATAGTACTTATATATATATATAAATATAGTTGCGGCACGCTATGATGGCCGTTTGGACACGAATGGTTTTGCTCATTTTCTCTTTTTTGGTGCGCTTAATATTGGACAACGAACTGTTAGACGAATAACTAAAGAACAATATGGCGAAACTGGTACAGAAGAAAATAAACTCATCGCACCAAAAAAGAGAAAACGAGCAAAACCAGTCAAAACGGCCATTATAGCGTGCGGCACTACTAACAATATTAATATGAATAGTATAAATAACAAGAATGCAATTCATAGAATGGTTTCCGGCAGAGTAGAATTAGGGCCACCCCAGATAGGGATGTTTAACATCAGAGACACATACAGCTCAGACTCAGCCTCAGATGCATGACTCGAGTCAAAAATAGTGCCCGGAATACGGCTATAGGCTCACCCCCTATTACGTGGAATCGAATACAATTATTGGTGAAATGTGGGTGTTAATTCACCTCTGACTAACCCTCCAGGGATAAAGGCGTGTTTATATGTACGTTTGTATGTATTTTTATAGAATGAATGTCTATCTACATCACGAGAGAGCGATGTATTTCCATGATATTTTTAAAATAAATACAAAATTTAACAGTGAAATAATTAACCAGATACCAAGATATTGGTTTATTTTGTTTACACAATTTTCTTACAATTTAGTTACTTACTACTAACGATTTTAAATCTGCGGGTATTTACAATAATTTCTTAAGCATGTCTATAATTTTGACAGTCGCCTGTTGACATTGCAAAGATTGAAATAGACATGTGCAATGTAGGTATTTAAACTATCATGATATATCATCATATCATCTCTCATATTAGCTTTAAAGTTATCGGGATATTTACCATGTCGTATTGTTCTAAGTTTCCGATATTTTCCAATCACCATGATCACGCAACTGGAGTATCGGCGGTGAACAGAATAAAAGTTTTTTTCGGAGTAAATATATAGATGTTACTGACCCTTTTAACAAAACTCAGAACAATACAACATGGTTTACCAATATAACAGCTTTATGGAGGTAGGACACGGCGGTATTTTTCCGCCCGATTGAGCAGTCCGACAGGGGAAGTACCTCCGCCCTACAGAATACCGCGGCTATAATAACTTCGTGTTGTGTTCCCAGCAGTGAGTAGGGTAGTCAGAGCTCACTGGAGAATTTGTGCTGTCAGTGGGAAGACTAAAGGCTTGTCCTGCTTTGTCTTCTACTGACGGCACAGAAACTCTGTACTTACAGGGTTGGCAGCGCGACTGTGACTCCTCTGGTGTTACAGACGTCCATAGGTCACGGTAACCACTTTCCATCAGGTGGGCCGTGTAGCTTACTATCAGGCAAAGCGAAGTCTAATTGACGTGTCCGACGTTTACAAATACGTGTTTTTTTTAATTATACAGCAATAATTAGTATGCCTACTACTCAGATCTATTTAGGCATGTGATCTGGATTTATCTGAGGAAATTAAAGTATTATATAGACCGAATATCTTGTCTATACAATCTATCCTCAGATATATATCGTGATTCAAGTGAGTTTCATTCTAGAATACGGATCAATTGGAAAAAGTCAATGTTCAAGACCTAGATTGCGGGTTCAAGTCCCTACTTGGGCATTCACTTTTTTCCAATCTAAATCAAATAAATAAAGAAGAAAGGAAAGTCTCAGAAAAGAGTATTTTCATTACCTACATATAACAAGTGATAATGGTGACACTCAGCTTGACAGCCTCATCATATGCTTTTTCACGCCCCGCTTGAAGGACCCGGGACTGTAGGAAGAAGGAAACACGTGAGCTGGTAATGAAATGCAAGAGATCATTGATTTCTATGCGGATGAAGACGCAGCAACAGTCAAGAAGAACACAGACACAGCACCACCCGTCTGCTGTTGAAAAACTTCGATTGTGTCTCCCTCTTTCATATTCAAAAAACTCGCTGTATCACAACCATTGATTGGATATCCCTCAAATCTGAATCGTCCTAGTTGCGTCGATAAACCTGTTCTATTGCAGTAAGACATCATCAATTTTTTCAACGGTGTGCTCTTTCTGATTCTGTACTGCACTATGTCATTATCTGGTCCTAACACTTGCAAGGTGATTTGTTCCGTTTTCTTGTCAGACATTTTGAATTAAATAGACAAAATCGTTTAGAAACGCAGTTGAAATCCTAAGAGCCGTATAAATGCACTGAGGAACTCTTTGTATGGTATGTTACAACACAATAACAAATCGCATGCGCACAAAAATTAAATAGTAATAATTGTATGCGGCCTCGGCCTGTGCCGTTCACAATACCTAATTTATTAATTTTCATTGACTTATGCAGGTACTGTGTTGCGCGGGAATAAACCCACCTGACAGCTGTCACTATTCCCGACATTGTTTTAAAAAATAATGGAATAGTGATGTTCGATTTTTAAAAATATTTTATCTAATGACAATTTCGGTGAGCAACTTGTCAAATAATTTTACGTTATCTCGGATGCGTGTAGTCCATTGAAAGAAACCAGTGTACGTCTGATATTACTAAAGGATTAGCCGCGTCGTGTGATGCCCAACCCCGACTCCACGCCTTCTTCACATCACACATAAACATCACAGGATCACATCCCCATCGCTTCACCGTAGATCGAATCAAGGGATCAAAAGATAATAGGTATAACAGCTTGATGGTTACGGATTCAGTTTTATCATAGGTCCTGGATTCGAATTCTGGTCATTAAACTACCGACGGGAACCCAACGCAATTGAATTTAGCTGGAGGGGTTAACGGGAATTTTAGTAATATCGGTTACTAGTTGTTTACTAGTAGCTTTTTTTCCCAACCATAATCACTGTTACTTGTTTTAGTGATACTGGATGGGAATATACCGAGCTCCTAAATATGTGAAGAGAACTGGCTATCTAGCTCGTAGGTACATAATCTTTCAGACTACGATTCCTTACTAAAACTACAAGTCTGTACAAATTGTGATATCAAACCTGCTAAGAAGACGTTTTTGAGTATTTATTACATCAAAGTAATCTTTTTTTAAATTTAAGATTCAATTTTTTTTCCAATCTATTTCCAATTACCATTGTCCTTTGATGCATCTGGTT
Source organism: Eilema griseolum (assembly GCA_963662185.1). Lineage (NCBI taxonomy): Eukaryota > Metazoa > Arthropoda > Insecta > Lepidoptera > Erebidae > Eilema > Eilema griseolum. The sequence goes on along the minus strand of OY759248.1, from coordinate 5,100,975 downwards.
GCTTCCAAAGATCTTGACCCACAAACATATCGAGAGAACGCATATAACATTGTTTTTACTGTAGTTGATCAAGAGAATGGTGAAGGTGAGAGTCTGCACATGTGTTTTCAAAACTTCCTTCAAGTACCTACAGTAATTATACACATACTAAAAATCGGAGATAACAAGTCGATCAATTGAGGAAACAAAATTGCCGCATTGCCGGACTCAAATTACTTATCAAGAAACCGTGGGAGCACACCAACTCTCGATCGAGTTCTGATCTGACCCGGAATCGAACCGGATTTTACAACCTCTTTGGACAATACTTTTTGTTGGAATATAAACACTTTTTAACGGATTCTATCGCAATTAATTTGTCTTTTTTTACATTTAGCCCGACGTTTCAACTACTTTTCAGCCAGGGTTATAAGATGGTAGTTTTCATACAGTTTGAAGTATAAGTTATCTCAAAATACCCGAAATACAGTAAATTGTTGGTATTTACGCGGAATGAGCTCACTGTGTCGTACTTTTTTATTCCTGTCGAGGGTAATTTTAACGGAAATTTAATTTCTCCAATGTTTATAGATTTAAATACTTTTTACCCGACTACGCCATCGAGGTAATGTGTTACGCGTGTGTATGTATGTGCATAAATATGTAGTTTTCCTTTTGCTTAAAAACCTGTAGTTCTACTCCAAAGCTCCCGCAAATCGATAGCATGTTCCGAATTTAAAATGTCGCGTCCCCGCCATTTTTGCCGGATCTAATGAACTATTAAACTGCAATTTGGATGCGCGATGGTTCCTAGATGGCTCTGTGCGCACGTATTGATCGCGCGATGGGGGCCAAATATCTCCACATCGAGTTCTGCCAAGTCACGGAATGTATTGCTGGCTATTGTGGCGAAAAATGGGGGGGTCGAGATGAGCGTGGAACGAGCCTGGCCGGCTTTGGCGCACCTAGTGTAATCCAAAGATTTATGTGTGGCACTTTGGTTCGGTGGTACTCTATGCGTGGGTCGGTTGTTTTTTTAATTACTGTTATGCATCTGTTTTTAATGAATGATTGTTTATGGGGCCATAGAATATGATATTTTCTTCTTATTGTGGTTGTATTTTAAGCATTTGAATTTAGAATTTTGTGGAAAGACACTGGAAAGTGTAATAATAAATAAATATACAACAGCGCTATCTTTACACAAATTAGGTATAGCGTGTACATGGGTTCTAGAATGCACATAAACATACTTACATATTAATTGTGTAAAGGCATAAATATTACTCATAGAAATACCCATACCTATGCTAATAGATATTATCATGCATAAAAATATTTACGCTAAACTTGAATCGAATCTGCGATCTCCGTCGTATCAGTTGACATTGCACCGCTACGCTGCTACACAAACAGTATTAAAGTTATAAATTCCGATATTATACATTGCGAAGTAGCTAGTATATATCGGAAGATATATACTAGCTTGGTATAGACAATACCAAATATTTGCACACTTTGAAGAGGTTGTAATACAGCGGACCTATACATATCTTTTACTAACTTTCTATAACCTGTGTTATGCAAAAGAAATATTTGATTTGATTTGATATTGCGTATATTAATTTATTCGAAACTAGGCGTGCCCGGTATCACCTGAGTAACAGTTTTTTTAAATTTACCCATGATTTTTCCCACAATTTTTTTCACATATGACATGTGTGTTCAATGAATAATTTAAATTGGTGCAGCCGTTCTCAAATTAAATCTAACGATTGAGTTTAATTTTTATCCGATTTCGCCAGCGAGAGTATGAATGTATGTATGTAGTTTTTTTTGTTCCCTCTACAGTCCTAACGATCGAAAGGTTTTCAATGAAAGGGGGTCTTAAATGAAGGGTACATAAAATGTCAACAAAATTAGTGTTAAACTGCATGTTCCCAAAAAAACTAGTTCATTCAAATTTGTCGAGTAGGGTATCAAAATAAAGGGAATTAAATGGAGAGAATCACCTTAACTGCTGTCTGATAGATCGAATCTTTCAGACAGCAGTTTTAACTAAAAAGCATTATTGAATACTAGAATTTTCCCCCAGTAGTTCCATGAAACTTTTTTTTTTTTTTATACCACTTAGGTAGCAGACAAGCGCACGGCCCACCTGATAGAAAGTGGCTACCGTGGCCTATGGACGTGTGTAACACCAGAGAAGCCACACTCGCGCTGCCGACCCTGTAAGCACAGAGTTTCTGTGCCGTCAGTGTAGAGGACACAGCAGGACAAGCCTTTAGTCATCCCACTGACAGCACAAATTCTCCAGTGAGCTCTGGCTACCCTACTCACCGCTGGGACCACAACACGAAGTTATTATAACCGCGGTATTTTGTAGGGCGGAGGTAGTTCCCCAGTCGGACTGCTCAACTGGGCGGAAATACCGCCGTGTCCTACCTCCTCATATAATATTGTGTTTAGTGGCTTTTGTGGCTCTTGTGTTCTGGACTTAAAAAACTCACGCTTATATCCCCGAAGGGGTAGGCAGAGGTGCTAGCACCCACATTTCTCCAGTTTATGTTTAGGTCCCAATGGAATAGGTGACGAGCCTATTGCCATTAACCGGGCACTTATAAACCTGCGATAAATACACACGTAACTTCGAAAAGCATCGAAAAGTCATTGGTGTGTGCCATGGTAAAACCTGGGATCGAACCCGAGACCTCGTCTCAGCAGTCCATTACCCATACCACTATGCTACCGCGGTTTTTTTTTTTGGTGCGCGGTGGAGATATTTCCGTCGAAATAATAGCAATACTAATATTTAATCACGAAAAGAGGTGAAATTAACACCCACATTTCACAAAACACTCAGAGTGAGCCTATTGCCGTCTTTTTTTTTATTTTTTTTATACCACTTAGTTGGCAGACAAGCACACGGCCCACCAGATGGGAAGCGGTTACCGTGGCCTATGGACGTATGCAACACCAGTATTGTTGACTCAACCCATGCTTCTGAGTCGGAGGCTGGTATATATATATTTTTGTCTGATGTCAAACAGCCTTATCACTTAGTCATCTTGTACGACACCGGGAAGAGATCGGGTTGTGCAAGCTCTACTCTGCCGGGAATAGGCTTATAAATATAGCTTACAGATAAATAATTAAGACAAGCTACAATATTCTGTCTGTGACTAACCAAGTCCTGTGTTCCAGACAGTTGTTAAAAATTTACCAAATCGATAGATTCCTTAATTCTATTCTCATAATAGATACGTAATGGACTCGTAGACGTTCTCAAGCACATAAATAACTTAGGACGAGGTATTCTGGTGGGGCCTGAACTTCTCTATTGGGATATGCATGAAAGGGTAGTGAGCTATAATTGTACGTGCGAAAAATAGTGTGTCGTGTGATAATTATTATTGCTTAGTTGATAGCACGTCGCGGGCTGTTGTCTCTGCCTACTCTAGACTGAAAAAGTATTTTTTTGTGTGGGTTCACTATCCATTTGCATAAAAAATTACCATAAATATTTTTGGCATAATTTAAATATAATTATGCCAAAAAATATGCTAAAATATCACTAGTCTAAATTACCATATATGCCAAAATATTTTATGGTAATTTTTTTAAGCAATGGATAGTGAAGCATTTGTGTGTATATACAGGTATTATTCACATATTTTTGTTGAAGAAAAAGAAAGAAAGAAAAAAATAACGCTTATTATTTAGGCACACATACACAACTCACTGAAACAAAAACACACAAAAAATAAGAATTATCTATCATAAAAAGATTAAAAAAATGTAATTTTAAACTTTATGGTATTTAAATTTTCTGAAAATTGGCATGTCTGCAACCTATGGCTATAAAGTAGAGTACCATACCTACTTAGAGCTTGCGAATTTAAATGAAGGCATACAAATAAGTAGGTACCTAATAAAAAAAGCAATAACATAGATTAAACATAATTTATAATAATTTAATAGTAAATGTATGTAAACTACTTATACAGTGTAATCTATTTTATGGTTATTTTAAGAACAAAAAAAAATCTGAGATAAGACCTGGGGTCTTTGACTCTAATTACTTAGGTCGCTGACTGTACGAGTAGGTAGGTACATCGAAGATTTTAACATTAAATATTTACTGTGCAATTAAATATACAGGTGCTTGACCTTTTGATTGGTTATTAATAAAAATCTATTAAATATAATCATCATTATCTTGTTCTAAGTGTGGTTCCAGAATGCTTCTAAAGTTTTTTCCTCGGAGCCCGGGATCCAGTTATTCCTCCTCCTTAGGGTTTGATTTATACGGCTTTTATGAGAGCTACTACCGTCTTACCACCCAATACTGAGGGGCAAGACTGCTCTAGAGGCTCATCCGTTAATCAGCAGGAAGTGAGAAAGGCTTTAGTGCCAAAGATCAAACTATGAAAGAGAGAAGGAGACGTGACTGTGTGACGTGAGTGGGGTTGGCAGAGACCACCTGTTTCCACCTGCTGCGATTCAGGCATACATCCATTAATTATTGTTTTCGTACATGTACTAGCTCTAACTTTATTACTGGACCTTTACAAATGTAAGTAATTTGAATTTAAACTGCGTATTACCATATGCTATTGACCCAATGATGTTGTTATTCTCAGTATGTTTGTTATAATTTCAACATTAAAAAAAGTATAAAATTGATGTAAATGATAAACTTGGTTACGGAATGTAGCGCCATCTTTGGAACATAAAACTTTAGTTGTGTTTGGTGCGACATCTAGTAGTATTGCGATGAAACTAAATAACAGCGATGTGCTTTCAATTTGTGTCTCAAGCTATCGCTAGATGGCGTTATATTACTTAAAGTATTGTTTTAGGACTGATTTTTATTCATATTTAAAAAGTACATATATATTTAATTTCACTCATTACTCTCATGTATCCCAATTTTATTTATATACCTTAGTAAAAATAAAACTAATCTGAGATTACGTACGTATGTATTTGTAAAATGTATAAAAAAAATATTTTCAGGTTGGAACCATGGGTGTCAGGGTCCTGGTAGATCGTGGTACCGTATCGGATACGTGAGCATATTGCCGCGGTCCCATGAGTACAGCTCCTAAAATCCAAGCATAATAAAAAATTATCGGATGCTAACCGCTGTACTGTAGATTCCCAAAAGTAAGAGAGAGTAGTAACCTTATGTGTATGATCGTATCCAAGCTGTGTGGTCTTCCTAAAAGGGTTGGTGAACTGCAGCGACACCTCAACAGGTTTGCTCTGGTAAAGGTCGATGGCTACAGACACCTTACTCTCCCTTTCTGTCGCTGAATCTAACGCGTATAGTACGCCACAGACTATAAACATTTCGCCCACCTGAAAAAAATAGCAAATAGATTTTATTTTGTTTATAGAAGGGTAATACCTATACTTTATTATTTTAACGCTTTAGCAGGCCATCTGACCCTTCTATACCTTATTTCTATACCAGTAAAGTTCAAAATTAAATGAAAAGAGTTTCAGAGTTTCACGACTCACGTTTTTCAATCACACTGCAAAAAGCCTTTTAATTATGAACTTTAAGCGAATTGCTTTAAAGTCTAAAAACAATTGGATTTTGAGCATTTATATGACAGTGATTTTGCTTTACCGCGGTAGCCTAATGGTATGGGTAACGGATTGCTGAGACGAGGTCTCGGGTTGGATCCCAGGTTTTACCATGGCACACACCAATGACTTATCGATGCTTTTCGAAGTTATGTGTGTATTTATCGCAGGTTTATAAGTGCCCGGTCAATGGCAATAGGCTCGCCACCTATTACATTGGGATCTAAACATAAACTGGCGAAATGTGGGTGCTAGTACCTCTGCCTACCCTTTCGGGATATAGGTGTGAGTTAATGTTATGGTTTTGCTTTAGCGGAACCGAGGCCGAGCACGTGTACCTACCGGCTTACAAGTGAGAGATATTTTGTTTGGGCTATTTCAGTATAAGCCGCGTGGTTTCCGGCAGAGTAGAATTTGGGCTACCCTATCTCTTCTAAGGCGGCTAAGTGATAGGGCTGTTTAATATCAAGCAGATATATACAGCTCAGACTTAGGCACAGATACAAGGTTCGAGTCAACAATTTTGCAAAGAAGACACAATAGCCAGAGCTCACTGGAGAGCTTTTGTACTGTCAGTGGGAAGAAAAAAACTTGTCTTGCTTTGTTTTTTACACTGACAGCACAGAAACTCTGTGCTTATAGGGTTGGCAGCGCAAGTGCGACTCCCTTGGTGTTGCACACGTCCACAGGCCACGGTAACCACTTTCCATCAGGTGCGCTTGTCTGTCAACCAAGTGGTATAAAAAAAACAGTGATTTGTGAAATGTGGGTGTTAATTTACCTCTGCCTAACCCTTCGGGGATAAAGGCGTATGTGTATGTTTAAGTATAAACCTGAAGTTTTTCGTATGATTATGGGACTTCCAAGAAAATATCTTAGTACATTTATGATCGTCTGCTACACGGTATGAATATAATACTAAAAACAAAAAAAAACTCAAGTACCTGTTTATTGTTGAGAGAAATATTCCAAGTGTAGTCGATATTCAAACCATCCTTGTTGGGATCAAAACTAAGCTGAAATGAAACATGAAACATGAATATATAGTGAATTTTTTTTAGTGTCTTTTTGTTTAAAATAACTATGTCAGCCCCATCGTAACTCATACAAAATCAATATTAATCTATGAGAGTAAGAGACACCCTCCTAGCTGATAGAATCGCATACGAATTTGTATATCTTTCTGGCTTCTATACTGCCCGAATTGGATAGGATGCTTTGATTAACACTCAAATCAACAAGTTTGACTTTTTAATGAAAAAGGTAAATAGCCCTAACTGTGATCACTGTGCGATAGTAGAAGTACCACTTGTTGGTGGAATGTGTCCGAAATAACAGAGAGAGGGACACTCTCCTGACCGAATTAAATACTTACTAACAGAATGAATTAAAGAACAAGTCCAAATCTAGATTTAATGAAAAGGAAGAATTTCGTTACACAGGATTAGGAGAAACAAGTGCATTTATCTCCCCAAAAACATAATTGAAATTAAACATCAAGAAAATTAGACAAGACAGAGAATTACTCCCTCCCTACGGGTATGTGTGAAAGGTAGAACCCGCTTGAATGAATGGTTCAATGATTGTGTTAAGGTATACCTTTGCTACAGCTGTGTTGTTAGAGCCTTCCATAGAATAAATAGCCCACAGTCCGTTGTCATCAGCACTGAAATCTACCTATGAAAATACAGCAAAATTTAATGTTATGTTATGAGGAGGTAGGACACGGCGGTATTTCCGCCCAATTGAGCAGTCCGACTGGGGAAGTACCTCCGCCCTACAGAATACCGCGGTTATAATAACTTCATGTTGTGTTCCTAGCGGTGAGAAGGGTAGCCAGAGCTCACTGGCTTGTCCTGCTTTGTCCTCTACAGTGACGGCACAGAAACTCTGTGCTTACAGGGTCGGCAGCGCGAGTGTGGCGTGGCTTCTCTGGTGTTACACACGTCCATAGGCCACGGTAACCACTTCCCATCAGGTGGGCCGTGCGCTTGTCTGCCACCTAAGTGGTATAAAAAAAATGTACAATCTAAATAATATTTAAGTACCAATATTATTATCTGCGGCTCCACTTGCGCTGCGTGGCTGTCAATTATCACGATTTTTGGGAACTAAGTCTTCTTTTTAGTGTAAAACTCGCCGGGATATTTACCATGTTCATTACTTTTGCTGAAAGTGCCAAAATATCAGTTGTTCAACAAAAATAATAAACATGGTAAATATCCTAGCGGGTTTTACACTAGTAATGTGAATGACCATGCCAATCTCAAATCATACTAAGTCTTCTAATCACACGAAAGAGATATTTTAATTTAAAAAATATATTTCAAAGTCCTTTATACTTTAATCCTTTCTTAGTAGTTTTGCGCCTATCGCGCTAAAAAATTTATGATACTGAAAATAATTTTGTTTTAGATTTTTTATCTGTTTTTCATAAACATGTTAAGTTATGTTTATGAAAAACGGATAAAAATTTTAAAAACAAAATTATTTTCTCTGCTATAAACACAATTTTTTAAACATCTCCAATGTACAGACACAACTAATTTACAATTTTAGACGTAGATATAATAGTAATAATAGATTCTGTACCTGGTTATGCTGAGATGTATAGAGCCTCCCGTCAGCAAACGGCAGCTTCACTGACTTGATCCTGCTCTGAGTCAGGTCATACCTGATGATCTCGCCAGGGTGACCGGATTCATTCGCTTGATAAAAGAATGAACCACCGTACACTATGTGTCCATTACCCTGGCAAGGTACACAGACTAAGTTATTATTAGTGAGTGGCCATGAGATCCAAATCTACCTGAGTACGGTCACTGGAGCCAATGAGTTCTAGAGTACATTACGAGTAGAGAGAATAAAGAATAGCGTTCCCAGGATTCGAAAGGACTATATTAAAATCAAATTTATTTTATAATCGTTGTACAGTATTTTACATGGGTTCTTAATCTATCGTACGTTATTACATTGTGCATGGGTAGGCATATTAGGTATGTATAATACTTAGGGATTTTTATCTAAGCTATGCCTGAACTAGATAGTCCTGTGCTTCAGGCGTCAAGTGCAGATTAACAATATTTCATAAATACTATTTATGTATGAATTATGTAAAATGTTCAAACTGTGCAATATATGCGTGTTACTCTAAGTTTCCCATGTTTCATCACGTATAAAAACCACATTTCATAATTGGAGGTTTACCAAGTTGAGCGCCATATCTTATCATATGGTGCCCAACGTGGGACTCTATGTCCAAACCCAATAACATCTCTTCATCTTTCAACCCGATAACCTAACTAGGGATTTTTAAATAGGTAGATACGATGTCAGGTGGTCAGTTGAAGGCAAAGTCTTAGGAAAGAGGGTTACCATTTTGGAAAAGCAGCCTAACCTGATCGGATGTGCTACCACCGCACTTAACCTACACCGAAAATTTCAAGTATCGGCTTCTATTATGAATTAAGAGCTAGCTGAGGATTTCTCAGTATGATGTACTCACGAAAAACGGTTTCTGCAGTTTGTGGTACTCATCCACGTCTCCCTTCTTGAAGGTGACTTTAGTTCTGTGTTCTCTTAGCCTGTCGACATCATCTTCTTGTGTCGTCCATAACTTGTCTCTCTGCAATGAACAAAAATAAAATAAATGAGTTTTATAAGTTTGTAATGGTTTTTACGAGGCAGAGTCCCGTTTTTCCAGTACGCTCAAAATTGCACCTCGTTATTAAATAAATATTCTGTGACAATCTACACAGTGCTATCTAGACCCAAAGTAAACATCGTTTAACTAACTTGTGTTATGGGATCTAGAATGCGGACAAACATACCTACATAGACATATTTTTGTGCTTGGGGACTCTGGTACCCACACCCGAGGAGGGTCAGATTGAGAGAGATGGCCCTGGATCGGCCGAGGTGCGTGGGATGTGCTTGTCAACCTCACCTTCAGCAACCAACATCGACCCATCGGCGTCGAGGGTTTTAGCCGGTTCGAACCCGATATAACCACTTCCACTTTCGCCGCCAGTGCATGGGGGGAGGGGAAGGGGGGGGGGGGAATAATCCGTGTGGATTTTCGCATGTAAAAAAATAATAATATACATGCATACAAATATATGTGCCTACTGAACAGGAATCGAACCAGCGTAGCCACCGCCATCCAACCGCTACGCCACAAAGGTCGCCTTCCATCAGCTTTATCTTTATTTCATTAATTTTTTTTTTATTAAAAGTTACCCTAAGTACACAAATCCTACCTGAACATCTGTTGCGTTGGAATCTCGGAGCCAGGCGCCAAACAACTCATCCTTATATCGATGGTATACAGGTTTACCTATGGCGTACAGTTGGCAATCTGAAAATGGAAAAATATAATATTAATTAATAAAGTCAATGCAATTTAATATCAACGACAATTAATTCTGTCAACCAAGTTGTGTACTTCCTACGCTCATTAATTACATGGGTGTACTCTACAGGGACCACCAACACCTTTTGGAGTCCAAGAGCACGAGGTGACAAGGAAACAGTCGAGCCTTTGAAGCTGGTTTTCCTATTAGGGTTTGGAGGTCTGACAGCAGTCGCTCTTGTAGAAGTCAATAAATCAACAAAAAATAATAAGCGGATTTCGGGCATAAAAGTATCAACTTTGGACGCAACATCTTATTATTATGGGTTCTATGAGATGACCATTTTACCATTATGCTGTTAAGGACATCGTAATTCAATTTGACTGCGATGGGTGAAATCGGTAAGCACAACCAGTGAATTTGTGAAACCACCGTTGTAAGTACCTAGATATATGACTCAAAACTTACTGGTATTCCTTCTAGCTTTATACGGGGACGTCCCATTTATGCTGGATATGAGAAGTTGCGCGCGATCACAACGAGGGCATGTTGGACAGCGTTGCACCTGGCACAACTCTTCGTATGAAGTCAGCGTTGGTGGCCGAGAGCCGTACTCCATAGGCTGCTGTAACGGTGGTTCCTGGTTTGGCCCTGGATCTATTAATGAAGAAATTCAATATTTTTAGTGTGCTAATATTGCTATCGATTGGACAAAATTTTTGAAAAAATAAAAAACTGGTTATTTGGAGTTTTTTTTTGAATTGGTCAGAGCATTTCCCTTTTAATGAACTGGATGCTTTCAATTCCTACCTTAGATATTCACTTTGTCCAATATATTTATATAAATTAAGGATTAATTAGCTAGGGCACTACGTTACAAGCATTTTGTGTGGCTTTATTATCATAATAAATGAAACTTGGTGACACTAGTTTCCAAAACTAGCGTCAGTTTTGGTATGGTAATCATTCTGAACACATTGAGACACCTTCGTGCTTCGGAGAGCACGTTAAGCCTTCGGTTCACGAAGCCTAGTAGCTGCATTAGTTACTGGTAGTTTAATTGAAATGGAAGTATCTTCGTGGAAAATAGTTCAGTTCGATTGTTTCGTACCTGAACTGAAAGTTGATCCAACTGTGTTCGGAAGAAGATCAAAGGAGGATGATTTATTAAGTCAAGATTACTTACACATCAACTGAATTCGACCCTTAACAGTTTGATTATTTAGCTCATTTTTCGCCACGCAGCTGTAGTGTCTCAGATCATGATCCCTAATGCCAGGGATCTCTAGTCTCATGATCCAGCGCCAAGGATCGGAGGTGGTGATTACGTCCGTGATATAGCGCTGACCTTCGAGGGTGACGCCGTCGATTTCCCAAGCCAGAACAGGTTCTGGCCAGGCTTGGATCTGTGAAATAAAATCAGGAAATGTTTATACATAAATATATACACGTTTAGGTGTACACACATAAAATATACACTAATGAAATGCCTTACCTCACACTCCAGCTTGGCAGTTTTGTTATAAACGTAAACAATATTCTTCAGCACACGGATATACGGGCTGACTGGAACATAATAGAAAAAAACCATAGATTTGAAGTTAGTTAGCTGCCATAAGCCATTGTTCCAACTTTCCAACCAACTTTTTTGAGGTGCAGGCCAACGTCACAAAGGGGTACACATGTTAACCAACAAAAGACATTCAGGCTTTCCTCTAGGGTTTGGAGGTTGTTGGAGGCAAACAACCGTCAGGTGGAGACCTGATCGAAAGTGAATGCCATGAGGTACCAGGGGTATCATGCTCGTGTTGCCGAGTCTGCAGGAACTTTCTTGAACAACCCCATATTGAAGTTGCTTGGAAAAGCCTTAAAGGTTTTGGTCGGGTTCTGCACATCCTAAACTATTTTCTGTACTGTTGTTCATACTCACATTGAACTTCAACATCGGTGGTCTGGTTGGCGGATGGCAGCATGCCGTTATTGGCCAAGCACACATACTTGCCTGTGTGCCACCTAGACACGTGTGGGATGGTCAGCCTTTGTCCACTGACGGACGCATCGCGCCATGAGCCCTGTAACATATTAGATGAACACTTACTATGGTCATCTCATATCTTTATCATAGCGTCTAAAGTTTGCACTTAGGAACCCGAGGACTTCTTATTATTTTTGTACTTATCAAAGGTAAGGAAGACTGACGGAGGCACCTTTGTAAAGGGGTAGAACACGACGGGTTTTCCGTCCAATTGAGCTGTCCGACTGGGGCTCTCAAACTATATCGAGGGGTTCTGACACTGTGTAGGAATACTTTTATGGGAAACCGCGCTCAGAAAGTCGCGAGAACCTGCTCTCAGGAAGTCAGAGAAAAGCCTGCCCCAGAGCCTTATCCGTTGGTTAACAAGTGAACTGACTAGCGGGTGAGGAAAAGAAGAAATCTGATCGAGTTCTTATTTCTCCCTCAGACCAGATAAACACGAACCTTAGTTCACTGCTGCAGAGTTTATTCATGGTGAAGAAAATAAAAATATCGTCGCACAGTTCCTTGTGTTTTTATTGCTTGCCTTGCCTTGGAGTGTCCGTTTTATACTAAAACGTTACTGGAAGCGCAATTCTCGCCACGTGAGCTAGTGGACTGTATTATGCGGAGGGTGAAGTTAACATGTTTCATATGACACTTTACACAACAAACAAGACAGGTGATCGGGTTGCCGCGGATGTGGTTTAGGCAATGAATGCAACCCGAGAAATTAGGAGAGGATGCACTAACCTTCACGGGGCCACGTGCCGTCGCAGCCGGTGCACCGATCTTCTCTTCCTGGCTCAGGAGTTGCCGCCCACATCACTAAATCACTTGAGGGACACACGAGAGGCACAATCCGATCGGTAAAGGTCTATGAAAGCGGTTAAAATCCAACAAACATTATTAATTTCTGAGAGACGCGAGCGCCGCCGGCCATTGTTTATTAGTTCAAAGTGCGAAGTGAATATGCGTCTATTTTGACAATTGAGCGGTGCGGAAACTATTGCTATCTCACTTTAAAAGGTAGCGCGGGAGGGAGATGGGTACAGGAAGCGTGTGTTTCAGTGTCATCAATTTGAATTACTACTATTGAGCGAGAAAAAAAATACAAATTCTACTATCGGCGCAACCAGTTACTTATTTCTTTTCATCACGATATTTAGGTGACAAATACTTGGAACTACCCATAGGATTTTCTTTCTTCATATAATTATGGTACCCTTCCAGTCATACCAACATATGTGGCAGTTATTACGGTTTGGCCGCGACGGTACGGCTTTGTTGTCGCGATGAGTTGTGTCAGATGGCAGTCGTTTCACGGAAAATATGGAAGTTCAGCCGCGATGCAGTTATACTGAAAAATGGGACCTCGTCCCGAACTCCGAGGTGATCTTCGGATGCGATCGGGATCAGCGCTAGGATGATGATGATGACGTCGAACGTTTACACGAATATCACGCATTGACATAAAAAAAATTCGAACTGATTCTGGCCTGTATGTTGTTGCTAGTATACCCTCTCCAGCTGCAACACTTCCCGACTCCTCATTGCCAAAGAAGGTTACCTGGATAATAGCTGTGCCATCAGCTCTGCGCCACTCTACTGTGGGCTCTGGGCGGCCCGTAGGATTACAGCTGATTCTCAGCACCTCTCCCTCGCGGACTATAACACGAGTTTTATCCTCTGCGAAACAGATCAATAGTAACACTTGAAAAAACAGATGGAACTAAGGTATCTATTAAATCATAAGATACTATACAGTTAGTTTGGTTAATAAGTTTGAATTTCTAAAATGGATTTTTTAATAATATTTGTCGTAAGCTCCAAAGCCAGTAAACTAAATCAATCAAATACTTTAAAATTTATGACGAATTGAATCAGTTTAAACCTTTTCTTTTTCAGCTCTGAATAACCCTCATTCCTTTTGTTATCGGAAGCTTATGGATTGAACTGAGCAGCAGCCGAACTGAGGTCGGTGATATATCGACTGCTAAAGAAAAGCACACAAGGATGAAGAAAGTTATTCAAAAGCTACTTACCAGCGAATGTAGGCGGTATGAACAGTTCATTCTCCAGAGTATAGTTGTAAATAGACAACCCTGGTCTTCCGGGAGCGCCATCACGGCCGTCGTTGCCTCTCTGGCCTTTGGCACCAATCGCACCTCGGTCACCTTTTGGTCCACGAATACCTTGGGGACCTGGAACGCCTGGTCTACCTATTTCAGAAGACCAAGGCATGTTAATTGTTTATCGGGTTAAAATACTTGTCGATAAAAATGGGAAGGACCTTTTAGGTTCTGTACCTGTGCGATGATTCTATATCTTAGATTTGGTTTCCAAATAATGTTTAGAAGAAAATTTAAAAATAAATTAGGTATTCCATTAGAAACTCAACACCGTCTTCTAATGTGGCTTGGCTATTGCCAACTCCTTCAAGAAGTCTAATAATTACATCAATAATAAAGAAAAATGCTGAAAACTTACCATCTTTCCCATCTTTGCCATGTTTTCCTGGACTGCCATCTTTGCCTGGTATACCATCACGCCCGTCTTTCCCCGGGGCTCCATCAGCACCATTTCTACCCGACATACCATCCAGACCTGGCTCTCCCGGGACCCCATCTCTTCCATCAAGACCAGGATTACCAGGGTGTCCTCGTTCACCTGTTAATATTATTTGTAACGTATTATAGAGCGTCATTTAGAATCAAACTAAGTAATACTAAACTTGTAATATGAGTGTTACAGAATTCTACATCTATATCTATATTCTTAGATATTTATTTTTTACCTTTAGGGCCCGCTGGCCCGTGAGGCCCTCTCCCACCAGAATGTCCAGGAGTCCCAGGCGCCCCTGGATCTCCCCTTTCACCTTTAGGTCCCGGCACTCCAGTCGGTCCCTTAGGTCCTTGGACGCCAGGTGGGCAGTAGTCTTGAGTAGCTTTGCAGAAACCTTGTACCACTTTGTACTAGAAAAAAAAAACCACTAAGAATGAATCAGGTTTTGGAACTATATGAAGGTGCAGAAGAAGAAGGTGTAGGGAGCCAAAATCTTTCTAGCGATTTGGTATTTCTGTTGATTAACGAACAAGGCTCTGGTGCAGTATTTTCTCACCGGGAGGGGGGAGGGGGGATGAAGGTATCCGTCAGTAGTCACTCCTTTCACAATAAGTCCCATCAATTGAGAAAACGATCGAATGACGGGACTGCGAGACTAAAACTGGTATGATCTTGATGGCACTGAATAGCTAAATACTCACAGGTACTCTAGAATAGCTTGTCAACCAGACCCATGTATCACCGCCAGGCGCGGGTCCCTTGGCGCCAGTTTTTCTCATTTCTGCCGCATCCTTCTCCTCCAGCTCAGGCCGCATCTTCGGATTGAAAAACTCCACATGAGGAGTCACTGTATTGTCTTCTTGAATCACTGACTGCTTCTGATTAACAAGATGACATTGTTAGCTATAGTTAACTAGAGTTTTAGGAGGATCATGAATATAGCTAGAGACAAATAATAATATTAACTTGAGTTTCTCTAAAATCGTGTCCAATTCCCAGGTTAAAATTGACGATAATACGGATTATAACTAATATTTGCACGAAATTTCATCGGGATCCGTTCAGCAGCTTTGTAAAGCATCCATCCCTAATATTAGGTCTTTACTTATGAAATTGCTGAAATTTTCTTATAGATTCATGAGTTCGTTATTCCTGTAATTTAATAGGTATTTGTATTATCTATATTTTGTTTCAAAGTTGATTTCACGATTTTACAACTCTGTATTAAATTTTGTTTTTATTGGCCGCTTGATAAATTAAATTCGATATTCAAAAACAGTACTTCCTAAATGCTATCCATTTTGATAATAAATTTCATATTAATTTTTTACAGCTATGCAAAAATGTTAGTTATGAAAATTGAGCTTTCTCCAATTTCTATTTTATATGTAACGACCTGTTATTTACTTTTAACAGTACCCAATGTAAAGAATCGATCAAGTCACTTCTCACGTTGTTTATCATTTTCGTCTTAACGTACTCTGCCCATTACCGTATATCAACATAACTAGTAATTACCTAAATTCTGTACTTACTAACATCGCCTCCCTTTTCTGTCTATGCGACGCAGTCCCACTAATCGTCGTCAAGTAAGCATCAATTTTTTCTTCTATTCTTTCTTCTAGAACATTCTTCAATAATTTCCTAGCTTCTATATCGAAGTCCACTTCGTTAGTTTCAGCAAAATTATAAGTATGAACTAGTAAAGACACCACAGCACAAGTGCAAGCAAAAATTGAAAGTTTTCGACAACATTTTGGATCACTAGCATCCGTAGAGAGTTTTCTTTTGCTCATATTTCTCATTTTGATATCACAAACACATTATTTAACAACAAAGAGTTAATACACTTCACTATTATAACATCTTTCACAAATATGACACCATTTTGGCCAGTATTTTTGTACACATGTGTGTCGTGGTCGAGTTATCTGAATGTAATCCTGACCAATATGTTTCTTCCGGCACGATACGCGTATGTGGTTGCACAACGAGCCCGATAACCGGCAATTGAGCCCCGGGACTATTAAATCAGTGAACAAACTTAATCAGGCAATCGACAGCCCTAGTTCGGCTACTGGAGTCTTGTTGCGTGTTTTAATGTTAGAATTTTTTTGTATGTGTCAAATTGTGTAAACTTCTGTGTTAAAATCAAGTAAAACTGTTGTGTCTTCTTTCATATTTGTAAGTCATTTTTGATCTATTTTAACTGGCCTATTTTTCTAGAGAAGGAAATCATCACTGAGTACTTGTGCCTGGCAAAATGCTGAACTGGGCCCTGTATATTTGTTTTTGTATTTATTTTGTTGTACTATAATAATATAATTTTCTTCTCTTCTTATTTTGAAAGACGCGAACGGAAAATACTAAAACAGAAGAAATATCGTGTAAATAATTACACAGTAAATTTTAGAGAGAGGGCGATTAGAATACGGCTCATCATCCATAAAGACTTTCTATCCGTTTAAGCTAAAATTCATAAATACAGCAATGACTTTACGCCATAAAGAACTGTATTATATAGTAAAAAAGCTTTATATCCCATGTACATGAGCATGCACTATGTACCGTAACCTTACTGGCCCGCTTCAGCTTCACCTGGGGCATATTTTTAAATCTTATATCATCTTATATTTGAACTCGTATATTATAGTTTCCCAGATATCATAGATCCCAGGTTTTACCATGGCACACACCAATGATTTTTCGATGCTTTTCGAAGTTATGTGTGTATTTATCGCAGGTTTATAAGTGCCCGGTTAATGGCAATAGGCTCGCCACCTATTACATTGGGACCTAAACATAAACTGGCGAAATGTGAGTACTAGCACCTCTGGCTACCACTTCAGGGATATAGGCGTGAGTTTATGTGATGTTATTTTTTAGTTTTCAAATAAGATACGGGTATTTGACGGGTTGTGTTGTCATTTATAATCACTGCTCCGCTTACTTAAATAGTAGTGTGATGATATATTTAAAACCTTTGTCGTATTCAACACAAAAATATTTGTTTCCATTCGAATGAGCAGTTCCTGAGATTATTGCGTTCAAGAAAACAAACAAACTATTTAGCTTTATAATGTTAGTATAGAGTATCGCTAAATATACCTTTACTTACGGAGGATAGTGAAAAGCACTATCCCTAAGTCGTCTTGACTACACCCACGGGAACTTTCGCTGGAAACTATGCAGACATGAGTATTATTAGGCTTATAAAACCTCAGTCCATTTTCTGAGCCTATTCTCAACTCAGTTGGGGTAGCCTAGTGGTATGGGTAATGGACTGCTGAGACGAGGTCTCGGGTTCGATCCCAGGTTTTACCATGGCACACACCAATGACTTTTCGATACTTTTCGAAGTGGTGTGTATTTATCGCAGGTTTATAAGTGCCCGGTTAATGGCAATAGGTTTCATTCACATAGGGACTTAAACATAAACTGGCGAAATGTGGGTGCTAGCACCTCTGTCTACCCCTTCGGAGATATAGGCGTAAGTTTATATTATGTTGGGATTGGTTTTTCAGCCTGTGATGTGGTTCGGTTGGACTTCAACTGCCATATTACCTCCTCTTACTTAATACTCCTTTTCAAATCGTAGTTATATCTAGTAATAAAAAGTAAATTAGTGAAAAAAAAGTCTAAATGACCTCATCCGAACCTTCGACACCCAAGACAAATTCACCTGCAAGGTGGAACCTCTCTTACGAAAATGAGGGATTCGCTAAAGCAAACTGTGCAAAGGATGCATAGTTTGGTTTAGCAACTGCCACATGTCCTAACGACAGTGGAGAGTGAACCCCGAACTCCAAGATGAAGAATAATTCCGAAAAAAAGTAACTCAAGAAAAACTAAAAGTCAATACTGCCGTCTAGGGCGCTGAAACATTTAAGAGAATACATATTTACTTAGTAGCCTTAATTATTTCTGGCTCGCGACACATTGCGGTGGCATGGTGTTTATAAAAACTGCTATGTACTTAACATATAAGAAATGTAACGACATGTAGTTGGAAAAGTATTTAATTTTAAAGCTACACGAACCGTGTAGCTTAATACGAGAAGCCGCGTGGTTCCCGGCAGAGTAGTTTTTTGTATTTGTACTACTCCATCTCTTCCCATGCGGTCAGTATCAGAATAAACGGGATATTTACCATGTTTCATCATTTTGAGTTTCCGATATTTCGGCGCTGTTGCAAGCACCATGATCACGGAGGAACTGGAGTAGTGGCGGTGAACAAAGAAAAAAGTTTTTTCCTACGAGTAATTATATCGATCTACCCTCTTTCGAGTTCTTTTACTACGTGTATCTGCACTACTATTGGTTTCACTCTCACTACAAACTCGAACCCGATCTCGATCACGTTCACTGATGTGAGTGACCATGATAGTTTAAATACCTATATTCCCATGCGGTATTGTACAAGGCGACTTTGGGATAGGCCTGCCTAACATCAGACAGATATATAAAGCTCAGACTGACCCTAAGTTAAGTATGTATACATATAATCAGTCCAAATGGGGGACCTCCGAATTACCTCCACCCTTCAGATTACCGCGGCCATAATAACCTCGTGTTGTGTTCCCGGCGGTGAGTAAGGTAGATAGAGCTCACTAGAGAGCGTTTGTGTTGTAAATGGGAAGACCAAAGGCTTGTCCTAATTCGTCATATACACTGATGGCACAGACGCTTTCTGTGCTTACAGGGTCAGCAGCGCGAGTGTGACCTTCCCTGGTGTTGCACACGTCCATAGGCCACAGTAACCACTTTCCATCAGTTATACCGTGTGATTGTCTGCTACCTAAGTGGTATGAAAATATCTGTATTCAATTTCAATTAGATCCATTCAGCCGTTA
The DNA here is from genome assembly GCA_963662185.1 of Eilema griseolum. Taxonomy (NCBI): domain Eukaryota; kingdom Metazoa; phylum Arthropoda; class Insecta; order Lepidoptera; family Erebidae; genus Eilema; species Eilema griseolum. Next base: position 5,081,617 of record OY759248.1, on the reverse strand, counting down.
GAGTGTAAAAGAGCAACAAACATCCAATCATCTTCTCAAACTTTCATATTTTCAATTTTTAGTAGGAAGGGGTATATTGGTTTATAAGAATGATTTATCTATCTAAACGACTAACGAAACTCCTTAAACTAGGCAGAAAAATTCTAAGAACAATAATGGGAACAATAACGGGCCACAACCCTCTCCACAAGCACCTATAATACACCTTTGGTGTTACGGACAATCCCTTTTGCAGGGGGTGTTTTGTTGCCGAGGAAACGGCTGTCCACGTAATACTGGAATGTGAGGCAGGAGCCCATCGACAGTCGCAAATTCTCGGTACAGTGAGGTCGTTCCGCGATGCCTGTGAAGCCCCCAGTAAACTTCTGCGTTTCTGGGCGGAGCTAGGCTGGCTGCTCTACACGTACATTGGCCCAATAAAGGAGTCTAAGTGCGTACAAAAGAGTCCCTTTCCATATCTATCTAAACTTATCAATTAGCCGATCGCAGTCCACTGCTGGACATAATAAGCCTCTCCCAATGTTGGGAAGCTTTGGCCTACTAGCTTTGAATATTGTCTGCGTATTTTTCAGTTAGTCGCCTCTTACGACATTCAGATGGGACGGGGTGCTAATACTTGTATTATTTTTCCGTCACCGCACTGAGCTAAATTTACTTAACTATGAGTAACAAAATCCTCCATAGCACGAAACTTGATCTGCCTGTACGTACATAACATAATCGAAAGCAAGTATTTCTCTGGAAACCGCTTTGAAGTCTCCCAAAGTCTGCGCGCATGCGTACAAAAGTATGTCAGGGTCGTGACCTGATGTGCAAGGTCGCCAGTGTTTAGCATCCTCAGTGATACTCTAGCTTTTAGTGAAACTGCACGTCTGCAGCATATAATTATGAATCTAGTGCCTCTACTGCCCGTGGAAGGTAAGACTAGACTAGAGTAGACTCATTAGAAGAATGATAATGGTGCCAAAATAGATCGGTACTGTTTTTTCATGTTTTCTATTGAAGTTAATAATATATAGTACGCTGTTGCTATGAGTTTGGTTAAATAGGTTATGTTATTTTGTGATTTTGGTGCAGTTCTTTTAACGTTATGAAGTATTTTGTTAATACTATCAGACAAATCATTTCTTGATATAACTTTAAGGTTAAAGACTGATAATACACTGTAAAGTATATTGTTGATTTTAGTAAATCAATGCGTAACGACTCTTTACTATCGTTAGAGAATTTTGATTAAATTCAGTTTTTGTTATCATTACGTTTAAGTAGATGATTGAATGCTGTTAGTATAGTAAGAAAAAGAATACAATTTCCATACATCACGACTTTTGTTATTAATACCCGGGTATATAATGGTGGAATCCGGGTCAACCAGAAATTTACCTAGTTTTAAGTCCACGCCAATCCAATTATAGCAAGAATTTCAGACAGCAGTGTGAAATAGTTTATTAGTTTTCTTTACATTATTCTTTACATCATTGGCGGTTGCTTCTTCACATAGATATACCTACTCCATTTGGTGAGATACTTAACTAAATGTAAACAATCTTGCTGTATGTTTTAAAGTTTTATTTTAAAACTCAGTTCACTAAACACTTTTTGTTTAAAACCTCGGTTTTAAACAAAAACGACTAAAAGCTGAAATTGAACCTCTAGTTTAAGCAGTAGGTAGTTTATTTTTAAAATGTGTAAATTTAAAAAGAAGTCTAGAAGGAGTGCAGACCATGATAAGACCGTCCATTGTACAACGCACTGCCATGTAGGTACTGTCCTTATTTTTTTTTTTTTTACGTGCGCAAAATCCCCTCGGATACCTCCCCACCGGAGCCGGTGGAGGAGGTTATGTCGGACACGAACCGACTAAAACGCACGCCGCCTGTGGGTCGTTTTGGTTGCCGAAGGTGAGGTTGACAGGCATATCCCTCGCACCCCGGCCGACCCAGGGCCATCTCTCACGATCTGGCCCTCTTCTCGGGTGTGGGGACTACAGAGTCCCCAACTCGTCCCCGGAAACGGGGAGGCGCACCACGCGCGCCGCTGCCGTGGCCTGCTTCTGCCAGGGTGACAAGCGGCTTCACCTGTCACCCCCAGGCCGGCGCTCATGGGGGGCGGAGGTCGTTCATCGACCTCCGACGTGTAGGTACTGTCCTTTGCATGTATCCTATGTTTGGTGTGCAATAAAGAGCACCAATCAATTAATTAGTCCATCGCAGTCCACTGCTTGACATAGGCCTTTCCCATTGTTGGAAGGTTTTGCAGGAACAGGGTTTTATTTCGAGTTTTCCTTCTCTCGCAGTGATATTTTCTGCGTAAGTAGGCTCTTATGAGACCCTTAGGATGAGAAGGAGTGTATTCTTTCTCCGCCACTACACGGTTAATGACAATAAGCAGTATCTATCTATCTATCTATCTATCTATCTATAAAGAATTTTACTTAAGCCTTTACTTAAGTACCTAACCAAGTGGAGCATAGTTATAATTTTTAATTTTATTTACAGTCATACAGTGAGAATGCATCGTTCACAATCATCTTTTATGCGGGGTAAGCAGAACAAGTGCCTAATTTTTATGTTTTGTGTTGTGTTTGATCTCATTGCATGTGATTTAGTGTATCGATTTTAATATGTAAGTATGTGTTATTTTTGGCACAACGTGCTTGTGGAATAGGAATTAGTATGGTTGTTCGTACAGATCTAAATTTGTCACTTCTATTACAATTGTAGTTAATATAAAGGCTGGTTTCACTTGAGGTGTTACTTTTAATGAGGGAAATACATACATACATAAAATCACACTTTTGTCCCCGGAGGGCTAGGCAAAGGTGAATTAACACCCACATTTCACAAATCATTGAATTCGGTCCCAGATAATAGGGGGTGAGCCTATTGCCGTCTCCCGGGCACTATTGTTCACTCAAGCCATGCATCTGAGGGAAATAATAATTTGTACTTTAAATAATACTTTATCTGCAAGAATGTGTACAATAATTTTATCAATCGTAATTTTTACTTAACCGTTAATCAAGGTTAGAACAATATAATTCCTAGCAGGGAGGATATAATTGGGGAGGAAACATACAGAATTCTTTGTCTAAAATTAAATGGCATTTTTAACAGTACATCTGAATCGGGGTCCTGATGTCTTCATAACACACTGTCTAATAGTTCAAAACTATAACAAACCACTGACTCGAAAATATATTCAAAAAATGGTTTCTTTTTTCACAGCATGCAGCGTTCAAGGTCTCGAAGATTACGAGACACCTCGCGCTCCACTTCTCCGACAAGTTTCCTTAGACGAGGAACGTCGAGATGAGTGCCAGGGTCATTGGCGAGGGCCAGAGCTCCAAGGAGAAGAGGAGGAGAGAGGGGTCAGGTTATTCAGAGCGCTATTATTGCTGCATTTGAGGCTTGAGGAGTTGAGGCCGCCACCTTGTATTGCGGCACCAGCGAAACCTGATCAAAGGTAATTAATCTTACTTAAAAATTATCTTCATCCGATAGCACTGTTCCTGATTGCATACGAGGCTTGAAGCTTGAAGTCTGCTTACTCCCTCCTCTGTCTTTTATGGAAGTGGTCTCCCAACCCGGGAGGAAAACTTGCACCAGAACTTTGTCTGTCAATTAACAGGTGTAGTGGCTCACAGGTGAGATTGGCTTGGCACCGAAGGTCTTATAGTGGGCCTTATACATCTAAAACGCTACGTAGGAGAATACGAGTTTAAATTAGCTTCCGGTATAATTATTTTCCCGCACATGTTGATCCGCTTATACCAAGTATGTGTCTATACCTTCAAATATCTTACCTTTCAGAGGCTGGTGGTTATACTGGCGCGACTGGCGATCCTTGGAGCGAGCTGCTCGGCGGTTCAGAGAGACCAAGGCCCAAGCTAGGCTAGCTGCCAGGGCAGAACATATATCTCTACTGAGCCTTGATGAGGTGGAGTTTGAAGATATTATGCAGGAAGTATGTCAGGTAATGATTTATTCGAAAAGAAGTGTATATGAAAAGAAGATCAGAAATACCGTCGTATTTAAACTTCCCTGTGCGTATGTTCATAATTATTCTTCGGCTAAACGGCTGTATTGATTTAGTCGTTTCTTTTTTTGCATTATGGCCAGTGCAGAGTCCGAAGTGAGCTTACTCCCTCTCCTCGTTTTCGTTAGATTTATACCGCTATAATGAAAGTGATTGCCGTCTGATCTCGAGCATTTCATGTACCAGTTTGCAGATGAGGTGGGTTTAAACTCTGGAGATTGGACGAAGGGACCCTAAAAGACCTGTTTGATCTGATGGCTTTCCTTAATTTTTTTCAGGCATGTGTTCATACAGAACAAAGAGCTCTTGTGGTGTTGGCGTTTCTATGCGAGGTCTGCGCACGAGCAGTTCGGTTCGGAGGCTGGTGTCGGGCAGTGGACTGGGCGGCCAAACATGTGGCACAGTGCGCAACGCCATGGGCCATCAGGCACGGAGGTTGGGTACGTTGAACTAATTTTTAATTTTATTTAGTAGGGTAGAGCGGGGCTTGTTGAGCATAGGGGCAAGTTGGGCAATCGAAATATCTCGAAAACTATTCACCGTACGTATTGGCATCGTATGGCGGAAAGAAGGTGGCGCGGGAGGGGTAAACATCACGCGATCGCTAGTGGCCGCTGGGTAAGCGAGTGAGGCGCACGGACGTTTTGTTTGTTTTAAGACCAAAAAGTAAAAACGTCATTTATCGCAAGTTTTCGTCTGTATTAGTCAAATGTTATTTGTTTTTATTCAGGTAAGTGTTAATCTTCCATATAATTATCGTACTTTTGATATGCAGAGAGGTTCTGGGTATAATTCTCACGGTTTTTTTATAACATCACTTTTATTTTGAAATTCTGGGTTGGGGTTAGTTGAGCATAGTTGCTCAACTTACCCCATGATTCAAACAACTAAACTAATAAATGTTTTATTTTTTGTTAGAATGCGGACTTACAAGAGAAAAACTACAAGATGTTCTAACACTACTGAAAATTTAAAAAATGCTGCAATAGGTTGTGAACGATGAAGGTAAAAGTGTTAATGCCACCGATGCAGAATTCGGTATCAAACGGATGACTTTGACAAGATATCTGAAAAAATTAAATGAAGGTGTCGATTCATCCATGGGCTATGCAACACCGAGACAAGTATTTTCTTCTACACAGGAAGATTCATTGAAAAAATACTTGCTACAAATGGCATCAATCTTCTACGGATATTCTCCAAAAGATGTCGGTCGCCTTGCCTACGAATGTGCTAATAAATTCCGCTTCAATTCAGCGATGTTCGGATCCTTATTGGTAAGAGCCGAGGCCCAAGACTTGTATGCAGATTGCTTGCGGTCTCTAGCTTCCCTGCAAGGCCTATTAAACCACGGGCGTTTGCTCGCTCCGTTACGTTACGTTATTGTTTTGTTGATTCTACTTTTGGTTAATTATTCAAAGAAAATTACTATAAGTTTTGTTGTCTCTGTCACTAAAAGACTATAAATAAAGAACTGATTGTTAAACACTTATTTTATTTCATCACTAGTCAACATTGAACCTATAGTTTCATTATACTTTCTTAGTGCACAACTTGCCCCATACCATTGCTCAACTTACCCCACCTATGGAGTACATTGAGCGTACTTGACTTTCTGCATTAAAACAGCTGTAGCTCTTAAATTTTACTTATTACAAAAAAATACTATTGACACTTTTGTTAAGCGATAAACAACAAATCCATCAAGCCGCATAACAATTTATTGAGACGTATCATTAAGCAGCTACATCCGTTCAAGTAAAAATTTGCTCAACTAGCCCCGCCCTACCCTAGAGCTGGATTTTGCACCCTACACACTATAATTTTTACAAACTGTGTGGCACAGTTGTATAGCGTAGGTATTCGTTTATATAAATGAATATAATTGCACTGCTCTGGATGTCTTTATGTATCAAAGTCATAGTCATTTATTGCGATATATGGGTACAAATGTTGTTACAATAAAATATATACAATTAAGTTCTGTCATATTTTAGCCAGATTTGCATGCAATAACGTTATTAGACGAGTATTATTATAATAGAGAAATTTAGTAATTTAAATCGAAATGAATAATAATTATCTATCTATCTATAATGTATGTATTTACAAAGTAAATAAATATGTATAAGTATATATTGATCCGAATTCTTGAATTCATATATCGAGGCTACGTGGCTTGAGGCTGCTTAGTTTTGGAGGAGTGTAAAATTATGACTTAAAATATTTATAAAAAAAATAGCAAATAGTTGAAGAAAACCTTTTTATATTTTCCTTTTTGGTGATTATTCTCTCTTAGATCTCAATTATTCTAATTTACATCAAATTATATTCCAGAGTACAGTAGTAGAGCGCGCAGGTGGTTCTCGCCGCGATGACACAACGCTACTGGCCGGGGCGGCGCTCGCGGCGCTACTGGCGTTCCTCTTGTTCTGCCGAACGCGTCTGCGCACTGCGCTTCTCTAAAACTACCCTCATATAAAAACAGGAGTTCACTTTACTCGCTTTATGCGATCGGCTCAGTACATACTATCATTTCAAAGTATTATTGTATAATGATAGTACGAAATGCAAGAATGTTTCCGAGTTTTGTCGAACAAGACACGTGGATGGAGCAAGATTAATATTTGTAATACGTGTTGTTATGAATAGATTTTATTATTCGTATGTGTGGTAAGAACTAAAGAAAATTCTAAATGTCATTTTTGTCAGGTATTTTTGGCACAACTTCTTTCTGTATTAAACAGTGTTAAATAAATTATATTGCAGTTTTTTAATGATGATTACTGGTTAACTAAATTATAAATATTCCACCTAATCTTAAGCTAAGATATATTGCTTGTATTGTTTTATGAGTGCGTTCATATCAGAAGTTAAATGGCTATAGGAGTGTTAGGCTACAAAATATCTATATGGTACAGTCGACCTCAGAAGTTGCAGATTGCTTGTGAAGTCTAAAGATAGACTTTCGAACTAAGCGTCACGGACGCAGCGTCTATAGCGTCTGAAAACGCTGTCACAGCGGCACTGTGACGCCATTGATGCCGCGTTTGTGTCGCTGAGTTCGAAAGTCATCTATCGGTCGCTCTGTCGCGGCGTCACAGTCGCGGCGCCACTGACGCTATTGACGCTCGCTTCAAAAGTCTACCTTAAAGGTGGCGGTTTGCACCGCGACAGAGACAAGCGACTGAGACGAGACCGCGACCGTCACTAAATATTAGGCAATGTATAAGTGACAGTTCGCGAGCGTGACAGAGACAGGAGACAGAGACGCGAGACAAGATACAGTGAGACGGTCGCTACCCCAATTACAATTGCAGACCTAGCGCAGAGCTGCATCGTACCGCTCGCCAGGAGCTAGGCAGGAAATTCATGCTCTGTGTGGTATGAAAGGAACTTCACCCCATCTATTTCCGAGCTGTGAAAAGCTTCCTGCTGTAGGTTTTCATGCGACTTCAATATGGGGTCTGTAAGAAATGCATTAGGAGATGATGCCCTTGGTCATAGTACTTATTCTGTACCCTGGTGTTGCACAAGTCCAATGACCACGGTATCTACTTTCCATCAGGTGGACCGTGTGCTTGTCAGCCACAGTATAATAAAATTAACCCATCAGAGCACGAATTTGTTGAACAGGAATTTGGGTTTTGGAAAAAGTAATTCGAAGCTGTTTCTACGATAATCATTAAATTATATTTATTTAGTTATATAATGATGCTTTGCTGTTGTCTGCTTTAAACTACGAACACCTATACTTCATTCGGTTAAGTAATTAACTGAAGGTAGACAATCTTGTAGCGACTTTTTATACAAACTCATATTATACAAAAAAACTGGGTCAACTAACTGACAAACTAGTGATTCAATATTAATTTTTAGGCTTTAAAATGAGATTCTAAATAGATAAATATTAATTAAGGTCACGGTTACCATTTTTCATCAGGTGGGCCGTGTGCTTGTTTGCCACCTAAGTTGTATAAAAGAAAAACTATGGCGTCCCCATCTTCCCCCAGAAAATGGAGGGGGTAGGGGGTGCACATCGCACCGCTTACTAGGCCTGCTTCTGCTAGGGTAACAGGCACCTCCACTCGTTACCCCCAGGACCGCGTTCATGAAGGACGGAGGTCGTCCAGCGACCTCCAACGCCCGAGTCGCCTTCGTGTGCAGATGTAGATGTAGCAGCTGTTTGGAGTCGGTTGTATGTAGTGTAAAGCCTAGGTTTCGAACCCGGGACATCTCGATCGTAGCATGGCAGAACAATCCTTCGATATACATATATCGTCATTGGGTTGTGGATGTCAGATGGCAGTCACTTCGTGGAAAATATCAAAATTCGATGAATAGATATTTCATAGCGAAATTCGACCCTAACCAAGTTGAGAACAGGGCGAAAGTTTTCAAAAGGGGAAGCCGGTGGAAAGTCTTCTTACTGCGATCCAGTTTTACATAGGTATCATAGGGCCTATTGGCAAGCCAGCAGGAATCGGGTTTGAGGAACTCCTAGTCACTGCTCTAAGGAAACGAAAAGTTTTAAATAAAAATGAAAAGCAAATTTTCACTCACTATTTTATTATTTTTATTGTAATTTTTCATAATACCGTCGACAGCTGTCGCTTGGGTACGCCGATGCTCTTTGTGTATGCCAAATTATAAACTCTAATCAATATACCAAATTATTTCACGATATGTATGAATAAACTAGTGACGTCATTAAAACTATCACAATATGTCAACAATTGTTAAAAGCTTTTAATAGAACAACAACTGCCCGATCGGAAAATAATATATTTGTGCCGTGTTTACTAGACTGACTGGGTGGAACAAAAATTTGGTAAGTATTGCTAAAGGCCTTTAACACGAATAACTTTTTTGTAGTTATCATTAGGTGTAATAGCTATAGAGGCATAGGGAAATTTAAATAGCTTCAGGTTCGATAGCTCAGTGATCAAACCCCCTGTAAGGGAAATATCGCGATTTCGAGTCCCGCTTGAGCAGATTCGCTTTTTCCTATCTTTATCGATATAGGTAGGTGTCGGTTCAGAATATTAGAACCGAAATTACTAATATTCCCTCTAAACCCTCCAGCTAAGCTAAATTGCTTGTGTTAGGAGAGGGTTCAAATAGGTAATGGACAGGATTCGAATTCACGACCTCTCGATCGTAAGGCCGACTCCTGAACCTCTAAGCTAGCGACGCTATTATATCCTATACCTTACCTCCATTCCCGATTTGCCTCCGAATCATGATACAATTTTTGTTCTAAACAGTTTGTCCAGTAAACATTGACGTCATTGATTTGTACACATAAAAATTACTGTGCGTTACAACTAAGTAAGTCACAATAATATTATACAAAATTTAACAACTGCGTTCAAAATTTACTTCTAATAAAATTCTTAATTTGAACGCAGTTAAAAATATCACATTTTAAAAACTATTTTTTGTACGGACATTACCGATCGAGTTCAATAGCAAAATTTACAAAACGGAAATCAACTAGTCAGAATAATCTAAGTAAATATTAATAATACTGTTTAAAACTTTATCAAAATCACGATCTCCAAATAGAGTAAGAGCCCACGGCAGCCAGACTTAATTCAGTTCTTAAAATGATGTGAGGCTCGCTGTCGTGGAATCTTAGACTATTAATGGTTGACAGACAAATTAAAACAATCCGACAAGAGCTCCCCCCATTTTGACCTCGTTACAACATGATGAAAATTCCTAAAACTTATCTACATTTTTTTAAATCAATAACATTTTTTACTTTTACCTAATTTGTAATATCACTATTAACAACCTACGCTGTAGTCTCGATTTCATTGATACGCTTAAATTCATTTAATAATTGTGATATTTTTAATAAATACAGTTATGTATGGACTTTCATCATATTTTGAATATCACGCTGTGAAAGAAATTCGTTTAACAAGTGCAAACTAAAGATTTCTTCCATTTCTTAACCTACGAAATCGAGACTAGTCAGCTATAAACAAAATGGATGACTATTAAAGCCACTCCACTTTTCTCTCTACGATTCATTTAAAGCTGAAAATGTAAGACAGAGCTCGTCCCTTATTTTTACTAAATCATTGTGGTGTTTACCTATGTATTCGTTAGAAAAAAGTGGAACGATCAATATTTTTTTATATCTGCAATAATTTTAATTTATATTTTATATAAAAACCATCATTCTAGTAACAATCTCTACCTTGAATATCATATTTCAATTTTTTATTAATAATAAACATTTTTATTTTTAATGATAGCATTTAAGCCTAGTTCTTAAACTACGAAGAAGTTATAAAGGATATTTTTGTGTTAACCGGTAGCAGTATTGCCACCGAATTGATAAATTTTAATTCTTACAGACATTAGTAATAACGAATTTTGAAATTTAATGAAATCTAGCTCGGCTTGTGCTATTTGGTATCGAACAAATGCAATTTTGATGTAACTACGTGACGTGTCATGCAATTGACGAGTTTTGAACCCGCCTCATAATTTGACAAGACATTATATAAAAACGAAGTATGTCAGATTTGTTCTAATTTATACAATATTCTGTCAATTTATTTGACTCTCAATGATATGAATATAAATAGTCTTTGTCAGTTCAATATCTAACGCATTAAATTAATATGGAAGGTTGGTTAATTGATAAAGACTACATTACATTATATAAGAGATAGATAGAAATCTAGTGTGCCTATATATTTATTATATAATTTAATTGCGTACTAGACTCCATGAGGTTCCCATAGGTGATCTGTGTGTGTCTTTTACAATAATGATATTTAAAAATATGGCGAAATTTAACGAATCAACGTAAGTTTAATAATTTAATCGCGAAAAGTGACGTACCGTTATATAATTGTTAACGATTTATTTATACAATCATGTTATAAAAATATGAATTGTATAAATAAATAACAAGTTGTTATGAGTTCATGCGATTTACAGTATCGGTAGTAATTTCGATCATACCATTGTCTATCACTTAGTTTATATGTATTTAACATTTTGAGTGATTCTATACAAGTTTATATAAAGTGGTAATTTTATATCATTATTACAATAATATTTTTCATACATTTTTTTCACTCTTTTGAATAGTTCATCTGTGGGAACCTCTATTATAGGCATAATGTACTTTTGGTACTTGGTGCTTCAGATAAGTAAGTATAAGGATAGTTTGTTAAGGGTACTACACACTAGCTCGTATCACCGTAAAGAAATATGCAAATCGAATTAAGTTACATTTAAGATTCAAATCCTTATTTTTTATAGAATGGCCACTACTTTATTCAGTTTTTTTACCAATCATGTTGTTCTTCTTTTTACTTTTTTATAATGTGTATTTGTAATTTGTGAAAAAGACATGTCAAAAGCTTTTGAATTAAAAGAGTAACGTTCTAGTAAATTTACAGTGATTAAATCAAAAATTTAGAAAATTGAATTTCTTAGCAAAATCTTCTTAATAAAAAAAGAGATTTTTGTTCAAAAAATATCTCTATATCGCAATGGACTTCACAAACAATTATTAAAAAACTTAAATAACTAGTTACTTATGAATCTTCATTTACTTAAATATTTAAAAAAATATTATTGCTCACAAATGCACTTGTTTCAGAAGTCGTTGTTTCCTCACATAACAACATAGAAAACTGGAAGAATCTACTAATATAAAATTACTTGAACGTTACTGCATACTATCAAAATCTCAAGATATCACAAGTACCAACAAAACCGTGTGCAGCAGTAAAAGGACGTATTAGACAAAATATCCTTTAGGTCTTTTTCCAATTAGTCGGTGCAGAAACAATATCATCATCTTCGATATACACGATACTGAAGACTTACCGGGTCCTTATATATATAGTTATTTGATAAGCTTTTGGTACTATGTATACTAATTTGACACCGTTACTACACTGACTAATTATATAAAAGGAATACTCTGGACTCACCCTACAAGGTTTAGGTATTATCAGTTTGAAAACATTGTTAAAAAACTATTTTTGACGAATCCTATCAAATTTTATTTTCTATCCGCTTAAAATAGTTTCTTAAATTTTCATGAGTTTTGCGGTTTTGTAAAACGTTGTTTCTAGCACGTGTCTACGACTTGATATCTTTATAGAGTAGTTAAAATCGAAATTATAGCACGATGTCAAATTTACAGAACCGGATCATCTGATCTTAGCTGGTGTCACTATACTTTGCCGAATCAAAAACCGGGCACTGTAAAACGGTTTTATGATATGTTTTTTTTATATGTTATACAGATTTGAAATACCGGTAACTGTTTAGTAGTGGCATCGCTAAGCGTACTACAGAAGGCTATCAATTTCAAGCTTATATATACATAATACTATTTGAAAAACTGGAAGAAAGATGATACCGATATAATATATTTATATATACGTCATAAGCATATGTCCTTATCACAGATTATGACCTAACGTTGTCCGGTTACCACCGATATGTACTTATCTACCTGAATACCATTGTTTCAACGTTTTTGTAAATAGAAAGTGTTAATTTGAAACATTTGATAATAATATTTTAATATTTAATGGAAGTTTATATTTATCTTCTATGTTAGCATTTTATTTAAGTACTTAGTTTCAAACAATACATTATAATTTTGAATGGAGATACAACTCTATATTAATATAAGGTATTTTTTTTTAAATTTCCAAGTTACTTTGTTAGGCGATATTATTTTGATTTGCTGCCTTATGCCTCTTGCCTTTTCTAAATACACGCCTAAATTTTCTTTTATACGCCTGGTGCTTATTCAAACTTAAACACAAAAAGTATCTTTTAAATTATTTCTCTCTTTTGACAAATCACCGATATGACTTTTCTTGAACTAAATAAATGTCTAAATATCTAGAATAAATGTTTATTTTTACTATAAGTATACATCTCACACATTCATATATAAAAGCGTATAGGTACTTATTTCCTTGACTGTGTATACGTTTTATGAAACACAAATGTTTCAAATTAATACGCACTGTGCATTTCACTTCATGAAGAGAGACGAACATAATTCCCTGACTCCTGTATGAAGCGTTTCTGAAATCGTGGAATATTTGTGCGTAGGTATTTATATCGTAGAATAACGTACTATGAAGGAGGAACCATATTTGTTATTTGTTATACGCCTTATTCGGCCGCATACGACGAAGTGTGGAGGGCTTATTCGTCCATTTGTCGGATTTTTGACACAAATCCAAGGGCATGGGTCAAGGCAACGCAGGCTTTTTGCTCAAGTAACAAATATTTGGGCGAATTAAGCCTAGACGCATAACAAATAACACATAACGAAGTATGGTTCCACCTTGAGGAAGAAGACTTGAAGACAAAATAACTATCTTGAGAAATCCTTCTCATTCTGTTAAGCTACGTGTCCTTAAGCTCACTGTCTCGGAGAAGTCCAAAATGTATTCAACGTCCGAGCGACACATGGTCTGAAGCTTAACAATATAAATATTTAACTATCTATTCTAGACTATTTATTGCTATGTCAAATAGGCGGGTTATTAATATAAAACTTTGTGGGAATATCAACAATTGAACTTATTATCTTTTTTATTCAAACTCTTCTCGACTATTCAGTTATAAAGATAACGAAGTATTACGTGCGGAAGCGAAAATTCAATATTAAACAGAATCTATGGACGGTCATCAAGATGTTTTTAATAATATAGAAATTTTCGAACCGTGCCTTTAGCATACGAAGGAAGACGAGAATTGTTAAAGATATTGTAGTTAATTTAAGAATTGACCATTCCAGAAAATCGATCATTTTGCCTAAAGTCAATATTGAAGAACTAAAGAAGACAAAGAAGTATGAAGATTTTTTACAATTATAGATAGATTCAAGAGATAGTGTAAACTCTAACTACGGTACAACTTCTTAGAGCGGGTCAGATGTATCCATCGATATCTATAACACTAATATAAGCCGTATATCGCTACATATTAGATGAAAAAGTGATTTTAACATTCCGTTAAACTCTTAGGCACATTTTATGGAATGATACTTTTAATATAAATCTTGACATTTGTCCCGCTCCCTCACCCATTCTCTATGTGTGTATGTACATACTAGCTCTTTGTGCGACCGATATACACTTACAACAAACAACTTTAATCTCACAATACATTTAAACTGAGATGGACCGAAGGTCATAACGACTGACCAGTTACAGAGAACAGAAAAGGAATTATCAACGCAAATCCGAATATGTACACACACAAAAGACTCGTACGTTAATATTAAAGAACTTAACTCTAAAACTTTGTAAAAGCGAATTAAACAACTAACATTCATATAAATAACTACAGTCTCTAACCTGGCTAACTACTTACTGATACAAAATGTACCACGTCGTAATATTGTACAATGCAAAATCTTATAATTTATGATTAGAGTCATAAAAGCTTCTTCTTTATTGCATTTTTATAGGAATGTAATTTTCGTTAATATTTCTACTGTCTTAATATTCTCTTATGTATATTGGTGCTCATAATTGTCTCTCATTATTTCAAGTAACACTTCTTTTACAAGCGTCCCATTAAAAATATCTAAACGAAACTACACAGCAAAGAAAAATGAAATGAGTATTATTGAGCAATATTTTAGTGCTGTGCTATTGCTTCTACAACTAAAATATAAACTAAACTCACAACGCTAACTTATTTAACTTCATTCTATAAACTTTCTTTATTATTTTCAGTTACAGCAACACTACAATCAATATCTCTTTTTTGATTATTATATCTAATTATTCCCTTTCATATATTAGAGTAATGATATCTGACTTCTGTAGTTTTATAGGCAATATCACCACTTTTTTGTATATTATGTTCTTAAGAATTTATTGCTTTAAAACATTCCTTGTCTTCTACAACAGAAGTAGAACATATTACTATAAATCAATCATCAAGTTAGTCTAAGTCATTCTCTTTTGTTAGTTCTAAGTTTTCTCTTAAATAGACTTGCACTTTGTCGTTGTCGTTGTAATTAGTAAGTAATACTACATCACTACTTGTAGTATCAATACAAATCAGCCTGTCACTATTTAAAAAAAAACTAACCTGATAATTGATCTTTATTTGTAAAATTACCATTGTAATCCTTACCATATTGATAAATAGTTCGCTGCAACTAATTCACAACTGTTGGCAGTATCAATGCTAATAATAATTTGATGATTGACTGTTTGTTTCAGGTTCTTATATCCTTAAAATAAAAATATATAAGAAATAATTTCTTTTAAAAATGAACTCTAGCTATCATCAACAATATTAAAAATCTACGCATTCTTCTTCATTCTTCACATCTATTCTTTCAAACTTCCTCTGTTCAACTTGAAACAAACAGCCAGTATCAAACAGTTTTCACTATTAGTTTCATCCAAAAAGCGTCATTTCTTAATTTTTAAATCAGAAACCCATAACAGTCTATTCGCTTGGACAGTGAAGGTAGCCATATTCTAATGCAAGGCTGACCCCGACGAAGACAAAGTACAAGAGGAACATGGTGAAACCGAGACCTTTGTTCATCTTCCACCTGAAGCAGGCGATGCTGATGATCACGAATATTAACATGGCGAAGAGTAGCACGATGCTGCACACCATGCCTTTCGAGTTGACTTGAACAGGCTCACCGTAGATTATTCCGTAGAGCAGCCATGGAAGAGGTAGCCTGAAAAATTAGAATAAATTCTTTAATTAAGATAGGATACGTAAATAGCAGTTAAAGTTCACAGGATGGGTTTGGTGTGTGGTACGGTCCGGTTATAAGGTATACAGCAATAAGTTGTGCTGCAAGTGTGATATACCTGATGACTGGACCTACTTTGA
This sequence comes from Eilema griseolum, assembly GCA_963662185.1. Taxonomy (NCBI): domain Eukaryota; kingdom Metazoa; phylum Arthropoda; class Insecta; order Lepidoptera; family Erebidae; genus Eilema; species Eilema griseolum. The sequence goes on along the minus strand of OY759248.1, from coordinate 5,065,696 downwards.
CGAGAATTCTTCTTGAGGAAATGTGGCTTAGTAGTCTTATCTTTATGTTTGTTTTATAGTTTTTAGTTTTAGCAGTCGTTTTCTTTAAACATAGTTTTGTTTTTATTTTTTAGTGATTTTTGTTGAGATCGATTCATAAATGACAGAAATATCGAAGAACATAGAAAAGAGGTCGGTTAAAATTATATATGTCAAAACACACATAAATGATTATAAAATTAAAACTACTGGTCCAAATAATGTCATATTTTTACGGGGTCAAATGGCAAGTGTTCTGCATCGAATTAAAAAAAAACTTAAATTGGATCATAAATCGCAGAGTAATCGGTGCACATACAAGAATTATAAAATAAATACCAATCGAATTGAGAATCTCCTACTTTTTAAAAGCCGGTTAAAAATAAAGAATATCTTCAGATATCTCACATCTGTAACAGGACTTATGATAGCTACTGTTTTTAATAATAGTAGCACTGATAATATTTCATTTTATTTTATTTTTTATTTTTTTACACATTCTTATATTGTATGGTAATTTAACTTATTAAAATTTGCATACACCTATCAAAGGTAATAAGCAGAGCACTGCACATATTATATAAACTACTGACCAACCCAATGTACCTGTCTTATGCAAATAAACATGATTTGATTTGATTTGATTTGAAATAACATCTTTTGAATTGGAATTTTGAATAAATTAGAAAACACATCTTTTGAATTTGAATTTTGAATAAATTAGAATAGAAAGACCAATTTACAATAAGAAATTATAAAATAGAACTATTCAGTTACCAAGTAGATTCTAATTTCGTGTAAATATCGCGGCAAGACGAAATATTATACTAATGCGATTCCAATAATGTGGCTTTTTTAACCTCTAGTATCCCTGAAATTTATATATGAGTTATACCGAGCCCAATGCAAAAAGAATTTTTAAAATCGATTCATAAATGACGGAAATATCGAAGAACATAGAAAAGAAGTCGGTTAAAATTATACATGTCAAAACACACATAAATGATTATGAAATTAAAACTACTGGTCCAAATAATGTCATATTTTTACGGGATCAAATGGCAAGTATTCTGCATCGAATTAAAAAAAAATACTTAAATTGGATTATAAATCGCAGAGTAATCGGTGCACATACAAAAACTATAAAATAAATACCAATCGAAATGAAAACCTCCCCCTTTTTAAAAGTCGGTTAAAAATAAAGAATATCTTCAGATATCTCACATCTGTAACAGGACTTATGATAGCTGCTGTTTTTAATAATAGTAGCACTGAAATAACATCTTTTGAATTGGAATTTTGAATAAATTAGATAACACATCTTTTGAATTTGAATTTTGAATAAATTAGAAAACACATCTTTTGAATTTGAATTTTTAATAAATTAGAATGGAAAGACCAATTTACAATAAGAAATCATAAAATAGAACTGAACATTTTCAGAACTTAGCATCATGTGAATATTCAAATTTAATCTTAATTGTAACTTTAAATTTTGATCCTAATCACAATTTTTTTTTTCCATAGTCTATACAGTTATTGATCTTCCTGAATTTCGCATGGGAATAAGGCTGGGAAATAAGCCAGTATTCATGAAAACAAAGTAAAGAAATTATTTTTATCTAAAATTGTTATCATAGGAAGTTTGTATCCTAAAATATGCACGTTAAGCGTTTGCTTAGTGGTTAAGGAGTGGTCCTTACGATCGAAAGGTCTCAAGTTCGAATCCTGACCATTACACTACCGACTTGAACCTACTCCTAACACAAGCAGGTTTAGGAGGTAGGACACAGCGGTATTTCCGCCCAATTGAGCAGTCCGACTGGGGAAGTACCTCCGCCCTACAGAATACCGCGGCTATAATAACTTCGTGTTGTGTTCCCAGCGGTGAGTAGGGTAGCCAGAGCTCACTGGAGAATTTGTGCTGTCAGTGGGAAGACTAAAGACTTGTCTTGCTTTTTCTTCTACACTGACGGCACAGAAACTCTGCACCTACAGGGTTGGCAGCGCGACTGTGACTCCTCTGGTGTTACAAACGTCCATAGGCCACGGTAACCACTTTCCATCAGGTGGGCCGTGTGCTTGTCTGCCAACCAAGTGGTATAAAAAAATAAAAAAGCAATTTAGCTTGGCTAGTATTATGTTATCTGTGGCTTAGCTGGAGGGGTTAGAGTGAATATTAATAATTTCGATTCAAATATTATTTAAAACAAAATGTATTCAAATCGAAAATGAGCGATTACTTTAGAATTTTGTTTTATTTTTACAAATTGTATGCAGCTATGTACAATATTGCAAATTCACGTGATTCCTTCTTCCAACAGTCCCGGGTCCTTTAAGCGGGGCGTGAAAAAGCATATGATGAGGCCGTCAAGCTGAGTGTCACCATTATCATACGGTATGTGTTAGTAATGGTGACCCTCTTTTCTGAGACTTTGCCTTCAGCTTACCATCAGGCAAGGCGAAGTCTAATTGACGTGTTCTATATATATAAAAAAAAACCATTTTCCTTCTTTGAATCAAGTGACGAAGTAAAGATTTTTCACCTTATAGCACAAAAAGTGTGGTCCAACACTACCTCCCTAATCGAACTTACCATTTCATGCAAAAAAGCATGGCTGAACAGTTTACAAATGCGACAAAGCCACTTCACTGGTAGCCCCTGTAGAAATGGTAAGCGTAGGGGTTTATACAGGTCAAGAATGTTATTTGCTTGCTACAAATAGTATTGTGTCAATACGAAATATTTGAAGGAAATAAGCTCAAAAGTTCTTTTGATTCGATATAAAGACGATGTTTGAGGATTGCCGAATATCGCAAAACTCGTGTCTCTTTGCCTTGGGTGATATTTTATTATTATATATTTAATACATATATATACCGCGGCTATATATATGCTGTGCCTGCACATGAGTACCATGTAATTATAACAACTGTAAAAAACCATATTCACAAATAAATATTATTATTATTATAATAACTTCGTGTTGTGTTCCCAGCGGTGAGTAGGGTAGCTCACTGGAGAATTTGTGCTGTCAATGGAAGACTATAGGCTTGTCCTGCTTTGACTTCTACTGACGGCACAGAAACTCTGTACTTACAGGGTTGGCAGCGCGACTGTGACTCCTCTGGTGTTACAAACGTCCATAGGCCACGGTAACCACTTTCCATCAGGTGGGCCGTGTGCTTGTCTGCCACCTAAGTGGTATAAAAAAAAACCAAAATAAAAGAATGAGAATCGAAGATTGTGTCGGTGCTTCGGATATTTTTTTACATAACGGAAACTCACACCTATATCCCCGAAGGGGTAGGCAGAGGTGCTAGTGCTAGTACTACTCACATTTTGCCAGTTTATGTTTAGGTCCCAATGTAATAGGTGGCGAGCCTATTGCCATTAACCGGGCACTTATAAACCTGCGATAAATACACACATAACTTCGAAAAGCATCGAAAAGTCATTGGTGTGTGCCATGGTAAAACCTGGGATCGAACCCGAGACCTCGTCTCAGCAGGCCCATGCCACTAGGTTGCCGAGGTCAATTCGGATATTTTTTTAGAATATTTACAACTGAATCATGGTCATCATCATCATTTCTTAATGAGAATTCATCAAGAAATGATGATGATGACCATGATTCAGTTGCGTTTAAACGCTGCCGTCCTACTTTCTACTGTTATTGCTCCATTTCACCGTTTTGAAAGGGTTTTATAAAGCCCAGGACGTATTAACGATGGTGAAGTACATACGAGTATAAAAAAAATAAAACAGAACTGACAGATCATGTAGGGAATTCGTGAAGTGTGTAACGAGTACATCTACCTACCCACCATAAGGAAATGCGTGAATATAATATAGAAGAATTAAAAATCATAGTGGAGAAGGATGACAGCCTATGTAATGAACGCGACTGCTACGCAGGAGGTGCGGGTTCGATCCCCGCTCAGTGCAAATATTTGTATTCATGAATGTGGTTATTTGCATTGGTCTGGGTGTTTCTATGTATAATATGTATGTATTTACAAAAAAAAAGTATTTAAGTATGTTTGTCCTCATTCTAGATGCCATAACACAAGCTTGTTAAACTATGCTTACCATGGGTCTAGATAGCGTTGTGTACAATGTTGTAGAATATTTATTTATTTAGAATATTTTATTTTGCATAACTATTTTGCTAAACTAATGCATTCAGTAAACTTTTACATTTAGCCAGGTTCATGTCAAAAGACAGTTATTCTTTGTCATAATATATTTCCGTTAGCATGATCAGTAAGTTTTATTGCATGTAGTTATTATACTACAATAGTATATTTTTACGAGTCTCGTATTTTTATTAACGAAATGTCCGTGATAGTTGCCTAGTTCTATAACTGACAACTTTTATTTATTACGTTGTCACTTAAAATTATGATTTGTCAGATATTTATTTTTTGCTAAAATACAGTTAGAAATGAAATTTATTGAATATTATTGAATTTAAAATGAACATTACAGGAAAATGAATAAAGTGGGTTGATGAAATGAAACTTGATTATGAGTTACAGTGACGTGATTTGCTTGAGATTTTGAGAGTATGATACGATACTATTAATAAGACAACAATCACCGTGGCCGTAAGACGTATGAATAGAAGAATTTGGATTGGTTCAGGCGATGGTTCGGTGGCTTGGTGGTCAGAGCGTCCGGGGATAAAGAGGTGATTATAAAATATGTATGTACGTATGTATATAAATTTCATTTAATTTACTCAATACTTTATGCTTGATAACGTAATACCCATATATTTTTTCACTTATAACTATAGTAATATTAGCTGTTATCCGCAACTCCGCTCGTGTGGATGTCGGTTATTAAACATAGACTAATATCCTTTCTCAAGATCTAATCTACCCCTATACACAATTTCAACAATATCGGTACAGTCGTGCAGGCGTGAAAGCTTTACAAAGAGACAGTCAGTCAGACAGACAGGGCTACTTTCGCATTGATAATATTAGAATGGAAGTAAGATTCCAATATTGAAATAAATATAATCTCCCACACAAAACTCGTACAAAATTTAGTTCAGTAGTTAGTAGGTATTATATGCGTTTGACCTCATATCTGGGGTGTGACCTTGCGCCGAATCGGCCAGATAAATATCAACGATATTATTTATCTTAAAATGTACCCTACAGGGGCCGTTATAGCCTGGTAAGGTCGTTTAACGCGGCTGTTATTTTTTTATTTTACATGTCAGACCTACATTTTTGGTATTTTGTTTACAAAATAAGGGAAGTAGATATAGGATGATTGTTTTTGAGCTTGCTTCGCAATACCTGTGTTGACAAATACCTAAATGAAATGCAGTGTGTAAATATATATTCATATACATACATACATATAATCACGCCTTTATTACCGGAGGGTTAGGTAGAGGTGAATTAACACACACATTTGACCAGTAATTGTATTCGGTCCCACGTAGTAGAGGGCGAGCCTATTGCCGTTTTCCGGGTACTATTGTTGACTCGAGACATGTATCTGAGGCGGAGCCTGGGCTGTATATATTTGTCTGATGTTAAACTATCCCTTAGTCGCCTTGTATCACACTGCACGGGAAGAGATGGGGAGGTCCAAGTTCTACTCTGCCGGATACCACGTGGTTTTTTGCCGGATATCACGCAGCTTTCAGCGGCTTTCATATGCTTACGACTTTCTCTCTAAGGGTAGGCAGACAGTTCAGTCCACCCTTCAATAATGTCTCCGAAATATCATACAACTTTATTGTGGTGTATTTATTTTACTTGTGTTGTTAAGTTTCCGATATTAAGATAGAGTTGTTAACTAAACAATCCGAAATGACTAATAAAAACAGCTGACTAATAAAAAAACAGCCTTCCGCTACTGTCAATCACGACGCTTTTACGTACAAAATTACTAACAAGATTTCACGAGTTGCACTCATCCTGTATATACTTAGTTACATGAAGGTTTAGTTACCCTTAGTAGGCTTATAAAGGTTAATTACATGTCGTAGTATTTGTGAGTTTGTTAAGAGCTGTAGATGAAAATGCGCGTGTGAATTACAGCCAGCATAATAGGTATATTTGCGAGGTTAGCTATTTCTCTATACCAGACGAAAGGCAGGGCAATTTGAAGGAATAACTGTTTTATTTTATACATACAGGCTAGCACTTCAGTACACAGTATGTTATAGTATATGTAAATCAGTATTTATGTTGATAATACTTTGTGTAAAGCCGTAGGTATATTATTATTTTACTTACACTTTTCTCTATTTCTTTTGTTTTCAATACACTATCTATTTAAGTTTAGTCGGTAACAACACCATATCTTTTGTTTTTATAACATTACTGTCCATCCCAAGGTTGCCTGAAAGAAATCGCTTCAGCGATAAGGCCGCCCATTGTACATTGAACTGTATACATGCTACCTACTTGTCCTACTGTATCTGTTGGTGTACAATAAAGAAATATCTATCTATCTATCTATCTACACCCTGTTATATGATAAGATGATAGAGTTAAGTTCAGATAATAAGGACCACCATTTCAAATGCTGAGAGACAGAAAATGGTGACCCCTACTTTGAAAAAAGAACAATATGACCCAGCGGTTTAAGCTCTGTGTTGATGTTATACCGTCTTCCGGGCACCATTTGAAGAATCAAAGAATCAATTTCATAAATTAAAACTCTCAGTGGACTATGAGCTGTTCATAATGTAATTTGGTATGCTTATATTTATTGTAATCGTAAGGTTATCACTTGCACTTCTTAAGCCTACAGAAATGTAACGGAAATTATCTACAAGCTTGAGTATGGGGATTTTCATAAATAAATATTACGGGCCAAGAGACTCTTATTTGTAACGGTACTGGCTTCACTACATTACAGAAATTGGGTTTCCAATACTATGTTGTGCCTATTGCGATATGTTAATATCCACGACCAAAGCAAGGACGCCCGCTCCAACTCGTTCCTCGGCAAAAGACGGTAATTTCGTTTTTTTATCACATCCATATATATTAGGCAGTTCTTTTAAATATTTATGATGTTTTACTAGTGATACATTAAACTTTTTCTTAGACAAGGTTACGTAACCTTGTCTAAAAAAAGTTTAATACATCTTCGTCCACCATTAGATGGCTCTATAAACTAAATTTTGCATTAAAAACAGAAATATATAGAACTTGTTGTTAAAAAATCACAATTTCGGTGTGTTTTGGATGTTTTCCTAAACAATTTTTACATCCTACTACAGCACAAGTCATTATTGTAGCCGGTTAAAATTATTTTTACCTTTAATATTTTACCAAAAAAACACAACCGATTCCAAGGACGTGGCACTAAAACTAAAGGGTGACGTCAGAAAGGGACGGAGCATAAGCTCCACCCATTCTGACGATATGACTCAATAGAAAGGCTCATGACTCGATTCCCTTGCAACAACTCTGCTATCATTTCCTTCTCCATGGTTACTACTCTATCGCATTGGGTTTGCCTATAAGGCATTGTCCTACGTGAGCGACAAGTGCGACAACGCGACGCGTTTTGATGCGGCGTTCTTTATTGTGTCCTAGGAAAGGCGCATGACTGATTGCCTTGCAAGAAGTCTGCTTTCATTTCCTTCTCCATGGTTACTATTCTGTCGCATTGGGTTTGCCTATAAGGCATTGTCCTACGTGAGCGACAAGTGCGACAACGCGACGCGTTTTGATGCGGCGTTCTTTATTGTGTCCTACGAAAGGCGCATGACTTGATTCCCTTGCAAAACCTCTGCTTTCATTTCCTTCTCCATGGTTACTACTCTGTCGCATTGGGTTTGCCTATAAAGCATTGTCCTACGTGAGCGATAAGTGCGACAACGCGACGCGTTTCGATGCGGCGTTCTTTATTGTGTCGCGTTAATACGTTATGTGAAGTATGGAAGAATATCTGCAGCGGCGCGTCTCGCGCGCTTCCCCATTTCCGGAGACGAGTTGGGGACTCTGTGGTCCCAAACTCGAGGAGAGGGCCAGATCGAGAGAGATGGCCCTGGGTCGGCCGAGGTACGACGGATATGCCTGTTAACCTCACCTTCGGCAACCAAAAACGATTCACAGGCGTCGTGCGTTTTGGTCGGTTCGAGTCTGACCTAACCTCAGGTCGAGGGGGGGGGGGGGGGAGGGATCCGTAGGGTTTTTTCATACGTAATAAAAAAGAAGTATGGAAGAATATGTCACGTATCATGTCGCGTTGGCGCGCTGTCGCACTTGTCGCTCACGTAGGACAACGGGTAACGAGTTATGTATGTAAGAAATAAATGAATAAATAAATAATAAAATGTGACATTTTGTCCTCAGATAAGTCGAGATTTTGGACAATGTCGTTCTAGAATTACAATGCGGAAATTATCTAGACTTACATACCTTTATAGTCATATAAATAGAACATTTTAGAATACTTAACAAGTGTCTCAGTATTCCACGAGGATGAAGCTGCGGGCAACAGCTAGTTCAAAAATAATTACAAACTTCAGATATATGTCACATAATTCTTGTTGCGAAGTGTACTTCAACATTGAACACGAAGAACGTTAAAACGAAGTACAAATGTAAAACCTTCAAATGGCGGATTTTATGGCGGGTTCATGTTTGGCTCATAAACTATATAATTTTTCTCTTAAACTATGAAAATTGCATGACTTTTTGTTGAAATCAATGTTGATTAAAATATTGGTATGGAGAATAAGGTATATCGCCTGATATAATAACACCTTAAGAGGGTTTCGTTAGGGAGCTGGGTCAAGGACTCGATGCAGAAGACTGTACTCCTCGACACGGCACATATTGTGAGGAGGTTCCTCTCACTGAAGGCCTAAACGGATAGCTTGATCCATGTACCCGATGTCGTTAAGGTACTATTTTTTTTTATATACCACTTGGTTGGCAGACGAGGTCCTAATAAAAAGCAGTTACCGTGGCCTATGGACGTGTGCAATACCAAGAGAGTCACACTACCGCTGCCAGCCCAGTAAGCATAAGAGTTTCTGTGCCGTCAGTGTAAAAGACAAAGCAGGACAAGCTTTTGGTCTTCCCACTGACAGCACAAAAACTCTGGCTACTCCGTACTCACCACCGGGAACACAACACGAGCTATTATGGCTGCGGTATTATGTAGGGCGGAGGTACTTCCCCAGTCGGACTGCTTAATTGGACGGAAATACCATTGTATCCTACCTCCTCCCAATAAATATATGTTTATAAAAATATATGTTTATAAAAATATATGTTAAAAATATTTTCTCTTTAGTGTATGTATACAAAGGACGGATACAGAAAGATATAGTAGGTACAGTTGTAATGTGGCATAACAAGTGGCAGCCTTATAGCACAAGGAGATTGATAGGAGGAAGTCTCAGGGGTATCACCATTGTAGATTCTTATTATAATGCTACAATAGTGGAAAACTGTGGTCTCTGCCGACCCCACTGAGAAAAAAGGCGTGACGTGTATGTATGTAGTGGTCAGTTTGACAGTCTCCACTGACGCTTTTGCACGCCTCGGTTGAAGTACCTGGGATGTCAAGAAGAAGGTAACACGTATGCTGATAAAGAATTTATAGGATTTTTTCATAAATTTCAAAACTATTGTAATACATCTGGAACGTTACACAATCTGAACTGATTTTGAGAACACTTTATTCTTTACTCAATCTGGGAATCAAACCTCCGAATCGCATATTTATAAACCAATGTCAAGGGACCAAATTATAATAAAGAAAAAAGTCTTTAACGATTGATTGAAATTTTAAAGCATTTAGTATAATGGTAACTAGGTATTTAAACTATCATGGTCACTCACATCAGTATCACAATAAACGGGATATTTACCATGTTTCATTGTTTTGAGTTTCCGATATTTCGGATATATAAATATCGGAAACTCAAAACAATGAAACATGGTAAATATCCCGTTTATTGTGATACTGATATATGCTAATTATTCAAATCTATATCTAATAGAGTTTCGGGCGAAGGTTCTGTGGCTTAGTGGTCAGAGCGTAAGGGAAAGATTGCGGGTTCGTATCCCGCCTGAACCGATTAAACTTTTTCTATATAGAAAGAAGAAGAAAGAAAGAAGAAAGAAAAACATTTATTCACGAACACACAACGTACAGAGAGTCAGACAAATATATATATATACAACAACAACAAGATAACACAACAAGAATACTCTCACTGCACATCGTGCGCACCCAAATGGGCCACCATCTCAGCATGAATGCCCCGCACACTAGGGTATGCGAAGCGCTGGTTTTCAGATGGCGCCGCAAGTGGCTCCGCCGCCACGCAACGAGTCAGTGACGCATGAACACAACAACTGATCTCAGTACAATACATATAACACTTAAAAATGGCGACATAAAAAGAAAGAAACGACGGAATGACGCATCATTACAATCTTAATCAACTCTTTAACGATTTGTAAAATTTATACAAAGTAGGTCAGTGATAGCTCTGACGCAGAAAAATCCGAGCACCAAGTGAATAGTCGAGACGAGAGTAATTGAATTATAAAGCGTGACCCAAATGTTAATACGAAAGATAATGATAATGTTTTTTTTGAATACTTCGTATAAAATGTCAAAGTATCATTAATAACAAGATTTCACTAAGTCTTGGCCTAAGCCGCGTGGTTCCCGGCAGAGTAGAATTTGAACCACCCCATCTCTTCCCATGCGGTGTCGTACAAGGCGACTAAGGGATAGGGCTGTTTAACATCAGACAGATATATACAGCCCAGATTCAGCCTCAGATGCATGGCTTGAGTCAAAAATAGTGCCCGGAATAGCCTCACCCCTAATATTCGGGGACCGAATTTAATGATTATTGAAATATGGGTATTAATTCACCTCTGCCTAACCCTCCGGGGATCCATCGGCTGCTATCAGGATACAATGTCTTCATATTTGTAAATTAAAAATAAATGAATAATAGATGAAGGTACCTAATGATGACTAAGTTTTTGGTCCCAAATAATAAGAGATAAGCATATCACCGTCAACTAGATACTTTTAGAAGGTTTATTTATTTGACGACCTCAGCATTCGATTGCTATGCAGGGGGCGCGGGTTTTTGACGCAGATGATCACCGAGCACGGGTGCTTCGGAAAGTATCTGCGTCGGATGGAGAAAGAGCCAACGTCCGAGTGCCATCACTACGACGCGAGCGAGGACTCGGGGCCGCACACGCTCACCGAGTGTCCGGCGTGGGAGACGCCGAGGCGGGAGCTTGTGGCGGCCCTGGAAGTGAGGGTTCTCACGCTCTCCACCTTGCTCGCGGCGATGGTTCGCTGCGCGGATGCGTCGGCGGCCGGCGCCTCCTTCTGCGAGCAAGTAATGCTCGTGAAGGAGGAGGCGGGGCGGGAGCGGCAGCGGGAGCGACGAAGGATCGCAAGCCAAGCTGCCCGCGTACGAAGGCAACTCAGGCGTCAGAGGTCGATGAACGACCTCCGCCCCCCATGAGCGCCGGCCTGGGGGTGACAGGTGGAGCCGCCTGTCACCCTGGCAGAAGCAGGTCACGGCAGATCGCACGTAAAAAAAAAGGGGGCGCGGGTTCGATTCCCGCTCAGTGCAAATATTTGTATGCATAAATCTTATATTTGCATTGGTCTGGGTGTTTCTATGTATAATATGTATGTATTTACAAAAAGTATCTAAGTATGTTTATCCGCATTCTAGATTCCATAACACAAGCTAGTTAAGTTATGCTTACCATGGGTCTAGATAGCGTTGTGTACTATGTCGTGGAATATTTATTTATTATTATGCTACTTCTAAGAAAAAAACCCGTTACCGAACCCAGAGATCTAAGTACTATACTGCTTTACGGTACCTATAGTATATTTTGGCACTAAGTTTAAACGTAAAAAATAATGCCCAGTAGTGTTAAGTGGGAAGTTAATCTCCTCTCAAGAGGGAGAAAGAGAGACAGAGCGTTTGCCGGGTCGCGTTTGCCTATAAACTCCACAAATTTTAATTCAGCTTCAAAGTATTCCTTCAACCCCTTTATGCTTACGACTTAACTTTAATTTCCATGATGTATAATAGCCAACAAATGTTTTGCAAATTACGACTTTATTGCTAAGGAAATAAGAAGATTTGTTTTGTTGATCGTTTATATATTCAAAGCACGATTGCAAAGGATTTATGTTGCGGTTTCTTGATACACAATTCTTTGGAGGTCAACCATAATGCGGATAAATTGGAGTAGTTTAACTCTGTACAATCATGCGAGTTTAACCTAAAAGTTAAATACTTTTTTTTACTTTTAGTTTTTTTTTATACCACTTAGGTGGCAGAGAAGCACACGGCCTACCTGATGGAAAGTGGTTACTGTGGTGTTTAACACCAGAGGAGTCACAGTCGCGCTGCCAACCCTGTAAGTGCAGAGTTTCTGTGCCGTCAGTGTATAAGAAAACGCAGGACAAGCATTTAGTCTTCCCACTGACAGCACAAATTCTCCAGTGAGCTCTGGCTACCCTATTTACCGCTGGGAACACAACACGAAGTTAATATAGCCGCGGTATTCTGTAGGGTGGCGGTACTTCCCCAGTCGGACTGCTCAATTGGGTGGAAATACCGCCGTGTCCTACCTATTTAATTTGTTGATACTATATTTTATTTATCGGGGAGATGGGCCTCGTCAGCATTGGGCTGCAACCCGTCTAAGAGAAGGAAAACTCTGAAATCAAAACCGGGGAGATGGGCCTCGTCAGTATTGGTCTGCAACCATCTAGGAGAAGGTCACTCCGAAATAAAACCAACTCTCAGGGAGCATACCCGAGAAAAAACCCCGATCCAAGGTGTTAGCCGACCCGTGCCAAGGATTCGTGACCAGAGGGCAAGCTGGTGTAACGGAGGGTGTCTGTGTTGGCGGTCACAGGACACACTTGAGATTCCACCTTACCTCCGTAAAGGGCTCTGCGGGGGTGGACCATATTTTCCCTATGACTCGTGGGAACGCAATGATGATTCCAAAAATTTATCATCCGCATGGCGGCGACGCGGTACGCCACCCGTCACGTCTCGTTTCCAGTGGGGGCGAAAAGTGGCTCACGGAGAGCCGTTTTGCTACGTTGAATGTTGGAGGAGGAATGGAAGAAAAAATGAATGATGTTTGTAAGATGATGGATGAAAGAAGGATTGATGTGCTTTGTGTGAATGAGACGAAGAGGAAAGGATGTGACACCACCAAGCACGGACCCTACACCGCGTACTGGTCGGGAGTACCCAATACCGACAGAGCTTGCCAGGGAGTTGGTGTCATCCTATCTGCTAGAATGGCTGAGTGTGTGAATATATTCGAATGTGTGAATGCTAGACTGATGTGGATGAGAATGAAAGTGGGACTCACTCGTATTTTTGTCGTAGGGGTTTATGCTCCTGTAGACTCCGGTACGAATACGTCCCAGGAAGTACAAGAAGAAAGAGAACAGTTTTGGGAGAGTTTAAGAGATGTATTAAGAGAATGTAAGGATAATGAAAGAATAATAATGCTAGGTGATTTTAATGGATGGGTAGGACTGAAACGAGATGGATTTGAAAGGGTTCTTGGCAAGTACGGAGATGAACGAGTGAACGAAAATGGTAAAGGTTTGCTTGAAGTATGTTTGGAATGGAACCTTTGTGTGTCAAACACGATGTTTCGACATAAAAGGATTCATATGTATACAAGAGAAGCGAAGAATGTCAGTAAAAGTATGATTGATTTTGTAATAGTGGATGAAAGATTGAGAAAAAATATTCTAGACGCTAGGGTATATCGCGGTGTGGGTATCCATACAGATCACTTTTTGGTTATGTGCCGTATAAGTGATCTCTTTAAAGGATGGAGACGTAGAAGGCGTGAGCCCATAAGTGTTCTAGAAAGAATAAAAGTAGAAAATTTGCAAGAAGATAAAGTGAGAGAGGAGTATGGAAGCAAATTAACTGAAAGGTTTCATGATCTTGATAGTATTTGTGAGATTGAGGAGTTATGGAAGGTATTCAAAGATGAGATTGTGAGTGTGGCTTCCCAAGTATGTGGTATAAGTAAAAGAAGTAAAGTGCAAAAGGTGAAGCATGCATGGTGGGATAAAGAAGTGCAAAAGTTGGTATGTGAGAAAAAGAAAGCGTGGCTTGACTGGCTCTCAGTCAGAGCTAATGAGAGAATGCAGCAAGCTACAATTGAGAATGTGGATGAAGCGAAAGATAAATATAGAAGACTGAAAGGGATAGTGAAAGGAGTGATTGCTAGAAAGAAAAAGGAACAAAAAGACGTGTTTGATGAAAGGTTATCTGGGGATTTCCAGACGAACATTAAGTTCTTTTGGAAGTCCATTCGTTTAGCCAGAGGAGAAACACAGAGCTCCGAGCTGAACGCTATTAGAGACCAGAATAGAAGTATTGTAAAAGGTGAGGAATGTGTGTTAAAAAGATGGCAGGACTATTTTGAAAGTTTGTTTGAAAGAGAGGATGGTGTACATGCACTAACCTTGGTGATGGATGACTATGTTGATGCTGATAAAAGTGGTATTAGTATGAATGAAGTTGTGAGTGCATTAAGAAGTATGAAAGCTGGTAAAGCAGCGGGATATGATAAGGTGACAGTCGAGATGCTGAAGGCTGGACAGGGCCTTGTAGCAAGTCAGTTGTGCCGCCTTTTCAACATATGTTGGGTTAGCGGTCGTGTACCAAGTGATTGGTGTAAGGCCGTTATAGTTCCACTTTACAAAGGAAAGGGCTCGCATCAAGACTGCAAAAACTACAGGGGCATTAGCCTACTCAGCGTCGTCGGCAAACTGTATGCGAAAGTGTTGATTGAGAGAGTTATGAAAGAAACCGATGAGAAAATATGGGACGCACAAGCGGGTTTTAGAAAGGGAATGGGATGTACGGATCAGGTCTTTTCATTGCGAAGCATAGCCGAGAAATTTTTGGCCAAGAGTCAAAAGGTCTATTGCGCATTTGTGGATTTGGAAAAGGCCTATGACAAAGTGGTGAGGAATGAACTTTGGTCGGTACTGTCTATGTATGGGGTGAGCAGCAACCTTATTCGAGCTGTGAAGTCTCTCTATGAGGACTCCAGAGCTTGCGTGAGGATACATGGGTCATACACTGAATGGTTTAGTATCCAAAAGGGGGTTAGACAGGGATGTGTAGCGTCACCATGACTGTTTAACTTATTCATGGACAGTTGTTTGCAAGATTTGAAAGATAAAGAATGTGGTTTAAAAATGAAGAATTTACTCGTCAAATGTCTTCTTTATGCTGATGATCAGGTTTTACTGGCGTCATCGGCAGATGAGTTGCAGGAGATGGTAACAACTATGCATGAAGTTTTTGAGAGGAAAGGAATGAAAGTGAATGTTAGTAAGACAAAAGTTATGGTTTTTGAAAGAGATGAATGCGTGACAGAGTGTAGGATTTGTATAGATGGAGAAGAAGTGGAACAAGTGAATGAGTTCATATATTTGGGAACATTGTTTACGAGAGATGGAAAGCATGAAGAAGATGTTGAAAGGAGAGTGATGGCTGGAAATAGAGTGAATGGGGCACTACACAACTTTATGAGCAGCCGGAAAGTGTCCGAAAAGGCACGACTGGCTGTACATGGAGGAGTATTGGTGCCGACTCTTATGTATGGTAGTGAAAGTTGGGTGTGGCAGAAAAAGCATCAGAGTAGAGTGAATGCAGTAGAAATGCGTGCGTTGCGAAGTATGTGTGGCTTGACCTTGAAAGATAGAGTGAGAAATAGCGTGATAAGAGAACGATGTGGAGTGATAGAAGATGTAGTGATGAGAATTGAGAGAGGAATGTTGAGATGGTTTGGTCATGTTGAGAGAATGAATGAAAGAAGACTAACGAAACAGGTGTATGAGGCGAGTGTGGATGGTACCGTCGGAAGGGGAAGACCTAGGCGCACATACCTGGACCAAATCGGGGAAGTTTTAGAAAAGGGGCAGGTCAGGAGTACTCTAAACCGACGAGCATGCATGAAGAATGTAATGAGAGTGAATGAAGCGAGAGTAATATGTCAGGATCGTAGCAAATGGAGATCCGTGATCTCTGCCTACCCCTATGGGAGACAGGCGTGATTTTATGTATGTATGTATGTATATTTAATTTAGAAATACTTTTTTAAAGAACTGTTTACGCATTAATATCATTATTATAATCGAGATCTAAGTGGCAATTTTAGTTGCATCTGAAGTTTGAACTTTTTAGTTTAGGGTCTCCTTTTCAGCCAGGACCAATCAGGAGGCGTTCTCCCGATTGGTTTATTTTGATTTTTACGAACGTGCCTGTCATCTGACCCCTTAAACGCTGGAGAAAAACCTATGCTAAAGCCTCATTTGTCTTGTGATTGCAGCTAAGATTTCAAAGATCTTAGTGAGACCTCATTTACACATACACGTATATCTATACACATATAAACAAAAGCTAGAAAGGAACAAAATGCCAAATAAAATGTATTGCATTCATTTGTACCATATTGTAACATTTTAGTAAAATAGAAAAGCATTCTGAACTTCTCTGTTTTTGGTAATAAATTCTAGAACAGTGGCAGTTTCCGCCATTGCCAAAGTATATGATAAAATGTATTATGCCAAATGTGTTTTGGTGCATAACGCTAAAAGTATTAGCACCAAACGTTTTGCCAAACGACAATGCTGCCAAATATGGTTAATATAACCGATCTCACCCAGCCGGTACTCTTGCTGATTAAAAAACCAACCCCTATTGGTAAGTGGTAATTCGTTGACTTGCGTATTGTAGAATAGAATGATGAATAACACATATTTTGACGTTTAGACACACATTGACAACTGTCATAAACGTCATTGCCACTTATCTAAGAGGGTAGGCTATGATGGTAGCGTTTTTTATGCCTCACGAAACTGGACATAACAATACAGTACATATGTATTGTTATGCTTCTTTCTGCATTTCTGGGCGGAGGGTCGGGCTGCTCTTGCCAGTAGTCTGCACGCACAATGACCCAAGAAAATGAGTCTAAGTGCTGACAAAAGAATCCTTTTCCTATCCAATCCAATTCAAGGGCGTGATTAATTGTATATGTATGTAATTAAAAACATTCTACAATAACATCTCCGAGAACTACTTTTCTTTGCACTCCAGACTTATTCTACTGTAGTTCTTCTGCATAATGGTCATTAAGGCGTGCATATTTTGGTGAAAGATAGTCGCTTCCGACATTTTGTTTTCAAGGATTAAACGCAGGTCGCCTTCAAGAATTCCCATGTGCCTACCGTATTTCTTTATCTTTTATATTGCCTATCATTTATCATAAGACGTCTTTTTCAGAAGTGTACGTATTTATGAAATATTGTTGGAAGGAAATGTATCGCTACACATGTTTTTTATACTATCCATTTATTTTCTAAGTAAAATAATCTTGGTATTTATGTTTGTGGATTACTTAATCTCTTCGGGGATTTCAGAGATGCACCTGCACCTGCTGGTTAACAGAGGAGGCTATGACGGTGGCTTTTCTCTCAGGGTCGGGGTTTAGATAGTCACTACCGCAATGGTAAGTCAAACAAAGAGAAAAAAGGAGTGCGGATTCTGGTAACGTTCTGGTAACATCTATCTATCGGTTCTTGTTATACCTTACAATAAATTTAAAAATTTTGACACCTTAGAGACCTTAAATACCTTAAAGACTAAAATGTCTGGCTTGAGCATGGTGCAGGCCCTTTCTAAAATGCTAGAACTATGGCACAATATTGTAATAGGCACCCGAACTTGTATTTTTATAATTATTTCAATTTTTAACTTAGGTTAATTATTTTATTATAAAGTTTTTTTTAATTATGTATGGATAATTATCTTCACACGAGACAAAAATGTATATTCGTCCATATTTAGTCTTAAGAAATCACTAGCTATGTATCTTTATTTATAAGCTGACGTCTCGAAAATGCCGCAGTGGAGTTCGTTGCGCCGTTTCTTCTCCACTAGCGCCTAGGATGCGGTGGTAAACTTAGTTTTAAGCGGAATTTGACGTCAAAAAGATATAATTACGATACACTATTTTGAGAAATAAAGAATTTGAATTTATAATTTTATATTTACTTATTAGAGATATAAAATAAAGTTTTTCACATTTTTCTTTTTAATCGAATTTATATCATGCGTTTTGAAAACGCGCGTAATTGAATCGGACCTTGGTTAGGTACTTCCGTGTGATACAAATCGAAGTTCGAAGTTCATTTGTCAGTACAGACAAGTGCCCTCCATCAAACACGTGTTTTGTATGGCATGTCACTTACAAAGTTCAAAGGCAGGGAGGACGACCCCCCTCTCCCACTTACACACACACAAAGAACCTCCCGCTGACAAATGGGTTCAGCCCTTAAGGCAAGGTCGTATTTTATGAAGTTGAAATTTTATTAACTTATGTTTTTTAGATAACATAAGAAAGAACATATATTATCGTTTTTCGTTAGTTTATGAGGAATAAGAAAAGAATATAAAATAAATTTGTAACACTTATCTTTTTAGAAAAAAATAGTGTTAATAATAAAAACCCGACTGATGTTGAAAATCATAAACCGAAAGAAAATTAATCGTCACCTCCTCCTATCAAACTTGTTTCGATCTTTTCAGCATCAGTCGGGTTTTATACTTTTAATATATTTAAAAAAAATAAAATAAGGTCATGATACTGAACTCCTCGTCATAAGTAACTTGATACCCATATTGCAGTAGGTATACAATTTATGTTTTTTTCCTTTTAAATTATAGCATATTACAACGGCTATGTTGGTCTTTTTTTTCGCATCACCTATATAAGAACACTTGGGTTACCGAGTCGTATTTAACGACCTTTTAATTGAAGGTACCATTGTTTGGAAGATATGAGGTAATAAAGAATATTACACACATACAAGATACGCGCGAAAAACATTCTTCTTGGCAGTCGCATAACCGCGATTTCCTTCTTTGACCATTCCATATTTGAAAATTAATAAAAGCTAATTTCTTTTTATTTAAAGCAAGTGCTCTGCACATATATGACGTATTTTTAAAATTATACTTATCTATACAATTATTCGTAATTAGAAAATTATAAGGTTTTGCCAGAACTTGTGACCCACTATATAAAGGGCATTCGCATGACCATCCGGAGCATCAAGTTTGTACGGAACCAACTCCGAGTCCAAATCGCCGACCGACTTCTTTTTTATCTTCAAACTGTAATGTAACTTTTTAATCTAAGTATGCAACTGTATTTCCTATAGAATTTTAGATTGAATCTTGAATTATACCGTTAAAGTTGGATACATATATGCATACTAAATAATGTTACGATCAAACGTTATAGTCAATCTTCTTTCCCATTGGCGTAGGCAAAGACAACAGTCTAGATGGCGTATGGCTTTCGTTACTTCTTACATAAAATTATTTTCACGCCGGTTTATGGGTGCTCTTGACCTGACCTTTCATCAAAATGATCTCGATTTGATTGGCATATCTACTTACTTAGTTATACGTGTTTGAAAAAATAAGATTTGGAGATTTGGACTGTCGGGCCTCGCCTTAAACGGCATGCTTATTTCCTTATAGGTTCTATCCCAAGGCCGATGGAGCTCAAAGGTGTAATATTATGAAGTTCAATAGTAGCTCTTAAGTCAAGGTCATTAGAACAGTTATTATAGTACCTATTGGGTAATATACTTCGTGTTCTAGTTTGGGTATAAGTAACATAACATAACATAAACTCACGCCTATATCCTTGAAGGGGTAGGCAGAGGTGCTAGCACCCACAATTCGCTAGTTTATGTTTTAGGTCCCAATGTAAAAGGTGGCGAGCCTATTGCCATTAACCGGGTACTTATAAACCTGCGATAAATACACACATAACTTCGAAAAGCATCGAAAAGTCATTGGTGTGTGCCATGGTAATACCTGGGATCGAACCCGAGACCTCCTCTCAGCAGTCCATTACCCATACCACTAGGCTACCGCGGTATAAGTACAAATTAATAAATAGTTACTACGTGTATAAGTGACTTTTGCCTGCAGCTCAGCTTGTGTGTGCAGCTTGCGTTCTCGTTACTTAGAGGAATCTATTTCTAAGTAGCTTTTACTGTACACAATGTAGCTGAACGAATCGGTGTCAGACGGTAAAATACCAATACACTTTGACTTGTACGTACTTGGTGTAATTAATGTCCATTGACGATTCACGCACACAAATTATTTGTACATCTTTTTATAAGTGGCCGTGTAACGAAACTATACCGTGAGCTAACTCGATCCTAACGCAATCTATCGAGCCACTTGACAGTAAAATTTGTACAAATTACTCGAATAGTCATATGTTAGGTACATTGATATACAAAAAACCCAAGATACACAGTCCGGACATCAAAACCGTCCGCATAAAATGAGTGCTATATTCCAAATTAAGCACTCATTTCAAATAGTCTCGCATCGTTGTTTATGCACGCAAGACAAAAATGCCAAAGTATTCTGTGAAAAATTGCAAAAATAATACGTCAAAAGGACATTATTTGGACACTAGCCCTGTACCAAATTTCAGTGAAATTATTTCTGCAGTTTGAGTGTGATTCAGTAAGAAACATTTTTACAAATAACATCCGCGTGGTTCCCGGCAGAGTAGAATTTGGACCACCCCATCTCTTCCCATGCGGTGTCGTACAAGGCGACTAAAGGATAGGGCTGTTTAACACCAGACAGATATATACAGCCCAGACTAAGCCTCAGATTCATGTCTCGAGTCAACAATAGTGCCCGGAATACGGCAATAGACTCACCACCTATTACGTGTGTCCGAATTTAATGATTGATGAAATGTGGATTTTAGTTCACCTCTGCCCAACCCTCTGGGGATAAAGGCGTGATTATATGTATGTATGTATGTACATTTATGATATGAATAGGAATATAATAGAATTTCGTTCTCACATACTACCTATGTTCTTGTAAATATCATTCTCTGATACTTTTTTAACTCAGTTGGAGATGGCCTTCCAGTCGAACTGACGGCTGAGTTTCGATTTTTTTCGTGCATCGATTTTATTTATTTATTCATTTATTTATTTGGTACAAAAAACAGTTACATGATAAAATCTTAAACAAATAATTTTAAAAACTAAAACAGATTTTCAACCATGTAACCAATACAATTGTCCACGAATTGACCGTAGACATACACAAACAATTTTGTATTTCGAATGCAATATTTAATGCATTGGCTGCTTATTAATAAAAATGAATGAACATTATTATAACTAAATTTGAACTGAGAGCCAAAAGGGAAACTAAAAATAGAAGTCAAAAGTAAGGGTAGTAATCAGACCAATCAATAATGATACTAAATTATACTTGTGTCTGCAAATTGTTCAATAACTCTATGGCTTTGCGTTTGAGTTAAGACGTATTTTGCAGGTTAGACAGAGAGAACAAATCGAGTTCCAATGCCATCTGACCTCTACAACCATTACAACTAATTGGCGATATCAAAGTTCTGTAATTAGACTAATCGGACTTTTGAAGGCTTCAACTAGTCGTTACAGACTGCCATACATGTTCGTATGGCAACCGGGCAATCTATAGAAATCTAATTTAGATATGCATATGTACTGGCTGTGCTGGTGCTGCTGCTGCTTCTGCAGAAGCTCTCAAGCGGCACAAATACTACAATCTCATAGGAGATTACGAATTTGTGCCGTTTGGAGTCGAAACTTTGGGATCATGGGGTCCAAGCGCTTGCAATCTCTTTCGTGAGATTGCGAAGCGTATGGTCGATGCTTTTCGTGACCAGAAGGCTGGCTTCATTTTAGATCAGAAATTTAATGCTGCCAGTCTTCTGGGAACGCTACCACAAGAGGCATGCGATGCGGAGAAATTTCACGACGCTTTTTAATTATTCTTAGATATAAGTTATAAAACTGGAGTTATGGAGACTATGGGCAGTTGGGAGTCGGACACGAAGATGTTGATCGCGGAAATTGGCCGCCGCATCCACGACCATGGCGGTGACTTCCGATCCGGCTCGTTCCTGGGGCAAAGGTTGGCTATTGCGATTCAGCGGGGCAACGCGGCCAGCATCATGGGCACCTTTGCGCCGGGAACGATGCGGAGTGGGTTGTTTGACGCGACATGATCGCGAGTTTGTCTCGTGTATTTATGTTTTAATTATTTTGTCTATTTGTAAAGTGTTAATTAAAAATGTAAATAAAATCTCTAATTTAGTTTCATATTGTCATTTTCGAATTAATAAAATAAATAAATTAAATAATTAATTTTTTATACAATCGATAAAAAAAAAAAAAGTTATAAAATAGTTATTTTAGTTTTTTTTATACAACTTAGGTGGCAGACAAGCACACGGCCTACCTGATGGAAAGTGGTTACCGTGACCTATGAACGTGTGTAACACCGGTGGAGTCACATCCGTGCTGCCGACCCTGTAAGAACAGAGATTTTATGTGCCCTCAGTGCAGAATACAATAAAAGGCAAGCCTTTGGTCCACCCACTGACAGCACAAAAACTCTCCAATGAGCTCTGGCTACCCTACTCACCACCGGGAACACAACACGAGATTATTATAGCCGTGGTATTCTGTAGGGTGGAGGTTGTTCCCCAGTCGGACTGCTCAATTCGGACGGGAATATCGTGGTGACCTATCTCTTCTGGAAAAGTTAGTTTTATTGTATCTAATTTATGAATATCTTACTACATCTAAATTCCCTAAATAAAAACAACTTAAGACTTCTTATTCTCCTAATATGCATACTGCATAATGTTACTACGTGATTTAAATTTCTCAGAAAAGAACTGCTAGGGTCTCCTACTGCAGCACGACTCAAGACACATGTATGACATAATCAAATATACTTACCCCTAACTTGTTCATTTAGATAAGAATTTTCTTAACTTCATGCGGGGCCCTAAATAACAAGAATGCCATCTTAAGTGCTTACTTACTCGCTAGTTGGACCGTCGCCAAAAATGCGGGTAGATGCGGAATTCTGTGCTTTTTCTGTATCAAACGGAGGTTGTAAACGCAAGCACTGAAGAAAATTATTCTGTAGTTGGTTTTAATTAGAACATTTGTTCTGTCTAATTGAGGTCGACATCTGAAGGAGTTTACAAATTGGACACCTATATAATGAAAGGCTAGCCCCCTCCCCCTCCTCCCTAGATAAGTGGCAATTCTTTGGCCAGCGTATTGTCAAATGGAATGATGAATGCGTTTAGTATCCTAACTATTCAAATCTATTGAGATACGAAATTTTTTGAATCGGTCCAGGTGGGATTCGATCCCACGATCTTTCTCTAACAGGGGTTTAGGCGGAGTTATCAAAAACCAATGTTTAAAAATGATTGCAATATCATTCATTGGTTCCGATAGGTCGTACGAGTATTGGTAGATTTGATGAATTCAGGAGAGTTTCGATGGCACAGTAATCAGAGCATTCCGAACCGATTCAAAATGTTTCCTATCTTAGTCGATTAGGATTATGATCTCCTTAACACTCTTTCTATTCTTTTCTTTTTAACATTCGACGTTTTTGACACTCGTTAACACTCTTTCTATCCTTTTCTTTTTAACATTCGACGTTTTTGACACTCGTTAACACTCTTTCTAACCTTTTCTTTTTAACATTCGACGTATTTTGACGTTTTTGACACTCGTTAATACTCTTTCTATCCTTTTCTTTGTAACATTCGACGTATTTTGACGTTATTGACACTCGTTAACACTCTTTCTATCCTTTTCTTTTTAACATTCGACGTATTTTGACGTTTTTGACACTCGTTAACACTCTTTCTATCCTTTTCTTTTTAACATTCGACGTATTTTGACGTTATTGACACTCGTTAACACTCTTTCTATACTTTTCTTTTTAACATTCGACGTATTTTGACGTTTTTGACACTCGTTAACACTCTTTCTATCCTTTTCTTTTTAACAAACATTTTCTATTTTGCAAACGTATTGCCACTTCTCTATAGGGGCAGGTCTAGAGTAGAAAGGAGTATGTATGAAGACAATTATGAAAGTAGGAGAAGAAAGAGATGATATGTTACTATGGTAGAGAGATGTTACAATTTGCCATAATTTATTTTATAAGATATTGAATTCATAATGTTAGTGTAAAGCATTTAGTACCTTTTTTTTTTTTTTTTTTACGTGCGCAAAATCCCCACGGATACCTCCCCACCGGAGCCGGTGGAGGAGGTTATGTCGGACTCGAACCAACTAAAACGCACGCCGCCTGTGGGTCGCTTTGGTTGCCGAAGGTGAGGTTGACAGGCATATCCCTCGCACCCCGGCCGACCCAGGGCCATCTCTCACGATCTGGCCCTCTTCTCAGGTGTGGGGACTACAGAGTCCCCAACTCGTCCCCGGAAACGGGGAGGCGCGCCGCGCGCCACTGCCGCGGCCTGCTTCTGCCAGGGTGACAGGCATTTAGTACCTACACATATACTGAGAACAGACTTGTACTTTTTCAGAGTATTTTTAGTAGACCTGACCGATTTCACCTTACTGCATCCTCAAAGGTTTTAATGACAGCTGACTAAAAAAAATACTGTGGGAAAAGTACAAGAAAGTGTGTTCTCAACATGTGTAGCAACAAATTCTACCAAGTGCCATTAACCAACAGTATAAATAATCATTCAATACATAACATTCCAGGATGGACCACGACAAGCCTCCACCATTGTGTACAGGGAATGGTATATAATGGCGCAGATTTGACCATTATGGCGCGAAATCAGGATGTTAACCGCGGTAGCCAAGTGGTATCGGTAATTGACTGCTGAGATGAGGTCTCGGGTTCGATCCCAGGTTTTACCATGGCACACACCAATGACTTTTCGAAGTTATGTGTATTTATCGTAGGTTTATAAGTGCCCGGTTAATGGCAATAGGCTCGCCACCTATTGCACCTCTGCTAGCCCTTCGGGGATATAGGCGTGAGTTTATGTTATGTTATGTTTAAAGGAATCATGGAGTAGCAATGATCTATGCATCATTGAGAAAACAACATTGCACATTACAGAGCATGTTCCATCATGGATCACGGTATACTGGCGACATAAAATCGGAAAATTCCGCAAAAGGTCATCACGGCTTTGGGTACGATGATGTTGGTTATCCCGACATGACCTATGTCCTTATTCAAAGACTGCTCGGTACCAAATTTTATCTAAAATGGTTCAGTGGTTTATGTATATGTATCTGTTACGTGAAAGCAGAACAGACACGTTTATTTTCGCTTTTCTAATAAGCCTAGTGGTATGGGTAATGGACTGCTCCGACGAGGTCTCGGGTTCGATCCCAGGTTTTACCATGGCACACACCAATGACTTTTCGATGCTTTTCGAAGTTATGTGTGTATTTATCGCAGGTTTATAAGTGCCCGTTAATGGCAATAGGCTCGCCACTTTATTACGTTGGGACCTAAACATAAACTGGCGAAATATGGGTGCTAACACCTCTGCCTACCCCTTCGGGGATATAGGCGTGACTTTATGTTATGTTATAATATTAGTATGGATATTTTTATTAAATTAGCAAAATTTTATCGTTATCAGTGATAAATTAAATGAACATAACATAATGAAGGATTCTGCATACATATACCTATATCAAAAAGAATGTTAGATATATTTTGTCATTATGTATAATTATATAGGTATAGGTAAGTTTATATTATATAAGTATATATTATACGAATATATATATAAGTATGTACCTAATATATTTAAAAGTATGTGTATGAAATTCTTATGTATTATAGTGTGTATGTATAATGTATGTATTGTTGTTGTGAACATAGATAATATGACAATAAATTATTTTGCTTGCACCTACCTCTATGTATCTCTGCATCACCCTTAGGTTGACTGTTAGATAATGCCTTTGGCATTAAGTCCGCCTTTGTACAAAATTACTGTGCATAAAGTTGTATAAATAAATAAAATCACTAATCTTTATTTTCAGATTCGAGAGACGCAAATTTAAATGAAACTTTTTAAATTACTTCGGCATTGCACCATTTCGAAAGTTATTTAATTCTTGATACTTGCTTTCAGTGAATGGTAACAGTCTTTCCGCCAATAAAGAATAGCCCTATAATAATATTTAATGACTTTTATAATTTTATTTTGACGTCTAGTTTCGTTGCTGCTGCATTTTGGATCAATATTGAATGTCGCAATCAGGGTGCCTGGTCCTCGATTGTACTAGAGCAAAACCACTATGACAATGGTTTCAGTAATGTTTTGTTTCTGAAGGACTAAAATAAGAGATGAATGGGAATGAACCTCTATACAAACTTTCATTTTATATTTTACCTCCTTAGCAACAAAATTTCCAAAATTCCATTACTGGTGGATGACTAGCAACGTAAAAAGAATCTACTGCCAAAATTTCAAGCTTATAGGACCAGAGGTTTAGGCTCTGCGTTTATAAATCATACTAAGGGAACAAGTAAGTTTATATTAATGGGTTTGACTTCTTCCAATTTTAAAATTGCGATACCTCCGAAATGATGATACATGCATACATACATATAATCACGCCTTCAGCCCCGGAGGGTTAGGCAGAGGTGAATTAACACCCACATCTCTCCAACCATTGAATTCGGTCCCACGTAATAGGAGGTCTATTGCCGTCTACCGGGTACTATTGTTGACTCATCCCATGCATCTGAAGTGGCTGGATTATATTTATCTCTCTGATGTTAAACAGCCCTATCCCTTAGTCGCCTTGTGCGACACCGCATGGGAAGAGATGGGGTGGTCCAAATTCAGCTCTGCCGGGAACCACGCGGTGAATAAAAAAATGGACAAGTCCTATCGAAGGGGACTTTTAATATTTCTTGTATTATGGTGTATTTAAGACTTACAGCTCTATGTGAAATTATGTATGTGAGTTCAAATCTTTATTTTGTCTGAATAAATGGTCGAAGAAGGAAGATTGAGTCTCGGTTAATGTGTTTGCTGCATAAACCTCTGTGTTGTATATTTGATTGTATTGACGTGGAAGTTTCACAGCTTTAAGGCATTGCAGTCCTGAATATTTGAATTTCAACTTGATACCTTCACATAGACCTGAGGAAAAGATCTGGACAGACAGACAGGCAGACAATGAAGTGAACCTATAAGGGTTCCGTTGTTTTCCTTTTGAGGTACGGAACCCTATAAAAAAGAACCATACATCAAGGAATGTTTTAGTCTTTTATTAGTTACAGGTTTATCAAGTTTTATACGGTCTCTAAGCATTAATATTATTATAGATAATGAAATTACCTCGGAGATATTATGTAAAGTCATTGAGCTATTACAACGAATTTCAAGCGAAGATATTAAGTTATTCTAATGAATCATACTGTTTGGATAAGCTAGTTCAGTTAGTGACTTAAGTGTTGATTCAAGAAATAGATCTGAACTGCAGATAAACTCAAATCACTTCGAATATAGGTATGAATTTGCTTTAGTAATATTTAAATAAATAATAAATATTATAGGACATTCTACACAACGCTATCAAGACCCATGGTAAGCATAGCTTAACTAGCTTGTGTTATGGGTTCTAGGATGCGGATAAACATACTTAGATACTTTATTTTTGTAAATATATACATATTATAAATAGAAACACCCAGAGCAATGCAAATATACATATTTATGCATAAAAATATTTGCACTGAGTGGGAATCAAACCCGCGTAACCTGTATAGCAGTCGAATGCCCCACCGCTACGCCACAGAGGTCGTCACTATTCAAGCCTTTTTTCACTCTAGGGTTGTAAGAGACAGCAGCATACTATCTGCTAATAGCATTACCGCCTATACTTCCATGCTCTTATCTATCTTAATTTTATCAAAATCGGTTCAGTGGTTTAGACGTGCAATCATAACAGGCAGGCAGACAGAGAGACAAACAGACTGAGTTACTTGCGCATAATAATAAATATTGATTAGGTATATAACTATATATAACTAAACAGTACAGTACTCGTAAACCAATCAATCAATCAATTAGTCCACCCCATTAAACTGCTGGACATAGGTCTCTCCCATCGTGCACCATTTCGTCCGATCTTCCGCCACTAATGACGTCTATTTCCCGTGACTATACGGAACCACGTCGTAAAGTAGTCGTGAGTGTCGTGACTTTGTCTAAATAAAATAAATTCAATCATCAACTTACCCCACAGTAACATCAAAAATATTGCTGCCGACCGAACTAGAGACGGCCATATCACCAAATCCTTTTCTGGCGACTATCACAGACGTGATGAGGTCTGGTACCGACGTTCCCGCAGCCAGGAGCGTTAGTCCCATCACCTCAGGGGGCACCATGGCAGTAGCACCAGCCACGTTCGCCCACCACACCATCAGATAAGAGAAGAAAGCTATCCAAACTATAGACCCTATAAATGTTATTGGGAACAATCCTTTCCCTGAAAACAAAAATGAAATTTCAAGTTTATGACACTTACTGTGACCAGGGGATTACCATGGAACATTCGACATCTCGGACCCACGTGAAACACGAACGAAAGACTTATCATTTTTTACGGTAGGGTTTAAGCAGAAGCGAAGTGCCACGCACCGTCTACGGATTAGATTTCGGGATAATGTGGGGAAATAATTTCTCGAAACTTCGATTCGCAACTGCAGATGTTCCATGATATACCTACTAATGATGGTCTATTACAGAGTAGAATATACACACTAATCATACACTAAGTACTTTATCCATGGGATTCAAGAGGGGCATCAGAAGGTTTCTTCGTGGTCGGCAGTGCAAGTGTAACACCCCTGGTGTTGCATACGTCCATATGCTAAGGTAACCACTTCCCATCAGGTGGGCCGTGTGCTTGATTGCCACCTAACTGGTATAAAAAAAATGTCTAATTTTGCAGATTTCAACTCTTTTTTTTATATTCAATATCATAACAATTAGCATCTTTAGATTCTATCGTTTCTAAAAAAATCAAAATAAAATTTAGAGCATATGGTTTCGAGAAAATGTTTGTAATGTACAAAAGAATCGATCGATAACTGTACAATGTAAAAAAAATGGCGGAGGTCGTGGACTAGTTGCTTACAACCTTTGCATTCTTTTCTTCTCAGTAACGTTTTCGACAGCTTGACCTTTTGCCGTCAAAGAGGGGATACTTATCGATTATTGGTTTATTGATTTATTACTCGCTTTACTGACAAATAGAACAAACACTTTTTTTTTTTTACGTGAGCAAAATCCCCACGGATACCTCCCCACCGGAGCCGGAGGGAGAGGTTATGTCGGACTCGAACCGACTAAAACGCACGCCGCCTGCGGGTCGCTTCGGTTGCCGAAGGTGAGGTTGACAGGCATAACCCTCGCACCCCGGCTGACCCAGGGCCATCTCTGACGATCTGGCCCTCTTCTCGGGTGTGTGGGGACTACAGAGTCCCCAACTCGTTCCCGGTAAACGGGGTGGCGCGCCAGGCGCGCCGCCGCCACGGCCTGCTTCTGCTAGGGTGACAGGCGGCTCCACCTGTCACCCCCAGGCCGGCGCTCATGGGGGGCGGAGGTCGTTCATCGACCTCCGACGCCCGAGTTGCCTTCGTACGCGGGCAGCTTGGTTTGCGATCCGTCGTCGCTCCCGCTGCCGCTCCCGCCCCGCCTCCTCCTTCACGAGCATTACTTGCTCGCAGAAGGAGGCGCCGGCCACCCACGCATCCGCGCAGCGGACCATCGCAATAGAACAAACACTATGAATATACGAATAGTACAATCATTGCTAAAAAAATTACACCAGATTTTGTCAGAGTTTATGCCCGTGTGGAATTCAGATTCCATTCCCACAAATCATGAGAACCTATTCCAGGGATAAGAAGAAGCTTATATGTTTATTGAAACCACTGTAGCAGACAAGCACACGACCTGCCTTATGGAAAGTGGTTACCGTGGCCTTTAGACGTGTTTAACACCAGAGATGTCACACTCGCGCTGCCGATCTTGTAAGCACAGGGAGTGTCTTTGCTGTCAGTGTAGAAGACAAAGCAGGACAAGACCTTGGTTTTCCCACTGACTATAAAATGTCACGACTATAAAATTATCCCTGTACAAAATATTAGCCAGATCTATTTGGACTTTTGAGCGTAATAGAATTAAGGTCATTTCTAATCAGGTGGAAAAATGCTCGAGCAGTTTTTGTGATAATTTAACATCAACTATGCAACATCATACTACTGAATTCTATTTTCAGCCTTGTCTAAATGGGATAAGGTTTTTATTTAATTGACAATTTACAAGTGACCCCAACAAACAGTAAAACATCTTCACAGATATTTATAATATTTAGGATGACATAGTGTCATAATTTACCTCTCGGCGTCCTTGGGTCCGGGAGGGAGATCCATAATGGGAAGACAATGGGTGCGACCAACAGGTATGTCAGTCGCTTTCGGAAGCCTGTCGGCCACGACATGTCTAGCGGCGTCGTGTCGTCCTCCAGGTCTCCGATCTGTAACAAAGTGGACTGATAACTAAGTCGATTGGTAACGTAGTTGACTGGTTATAAATTTACCTGGTAACAAAAGTGACTGGTAACAAAGTGGACCGATAAGAAAGTGAACTGCAAATAAGTGGGATGGTAACATACAGGACTAGTAACATTGTGGATTGGTAATTAAGTGAAATGGTAACATAGTGGACAGGTAACATAGTTGAAATTACGATATCATAATTCAAGCACCAACCCCCCACGGCGTGAAATCATATTACCGATTTTGTCGCTCGAAAGAAAGGTTACAGCCATGAAGGTGACCTAAGATTTTAAGCATAGGTCATAATCAAATAATGTTAAACTTAATGTGGATACATTTATTTTATTATAGTCGTTTATTTAGTTTATGTTTTTACGTGTTTGCACCACTATGTGAGTATCATTACATTTATGGTGTACAATAAAGAATATCTTATCTAATCTTGTGACTTATTTTACTTTTTTTAACGTCTTTTACTAAAAGGGCGAACGGGTTGGAGCAGGGGCCGCATATACCTATGTACTTGATAATTGCTGTGTTCATATTTTTTTTATATCTTATTGTTTATTTTGTGGGTGATAATTCACCTCTGCCTATCCCTCCGGGTATAAAGGCGTGAATATTTGTATGTGTTTATGTATTCTTTATTTTGTTTGTTTTTTATTTTGTTGTAATTAATTATGTTTTTATGTGTAGTAAAAGTGTGTGTGTGTAATAAACGCTTCTTTCTTTTCTTTCTTTCTTTCTTCCAAAAGGCGCGTTCATGAGAACTAAGGGTTGTTTTGGAAGCTCCGTTCGTCAATCGGTAGTGAAGTTGAGTGGAGTCTGAGTAGACCCCATACACGCTTTGTGCATATGTATGATCAATACTCCACTTCCTTAAGTAGTAGTGCGATAAAAGATGAAGATGTTCATCGATAAACGCACTATTTAAGACAAAAAAAATTTTCAATTTGAACCAAATGTTCCCGAGATTAACGAGTTCAATGAAATAAACAAACTCCTCAGCTTCATGATATTAGTATATAAATAGACAATACATTATGCATGTCACACATGTATATTGTTTACTTTTTAAATAAATTAAAAGCACCTATTTTGATCCGCCTGTAGATGCCTCATGCAAAACTGGCAACTTTAACTTTATACGTTAAAATATTGTTATAATAAAGCAAAGTAATACTAGCTTGTTTAATGGCTTGGACCTGGAATTCATTACCAGCACACGTGTTTCCTTCTTCCTAGAGTCCCGACGAGTCCTTTAAGTGGGGCGTGAAAAAACATCTGATGAGGCCGTCAAGCTGAGTGCCACCATTGTCACATTACTTAGTGTCTGTAATGGTGACTTTCTTTCTTGAGGCTTTGCTTTTAGCTTACCGTCAGGTGAGATGAAGTCAAATTGTCTTCTTAGATTTTAAAAAAATGGCGCACTAGACATACTCCCAGTGGTTTAGGGTGTGCAAATGTGTGTAATGACTGTTTTATATTTCGTAAATAATAAAAATAATAACGCATTGTGACAGTGTAGTCCTTTTTTAATCGTCCATTGAAAACATTTGAATGTGTACGTCAACCCAACTATTCACATTAGTTTTCCATATTTAAACGTATTTTGCGTGTTCAAAAGTACAAGTATTTGCTCGTAAAAGCTAGTTATGGGGACTAGAATAAGTAACACAATATACATATACACACACACATGCTCACTCAATGTATGTACACATTGTTTGTGACAGTGCAGTCCTTTCAATCGTCCATTGAACACATTTGAATGTGGACCTCAATCCGCCACAATAGTTTTCCATATTTAAACGCATTTTACGAAGTTCGTCGTTAAAGCTAGTCGTGAACACAATAAATTCACGTACAAAGGGTTGTTTCGGAAGGCCGTGGACCCAATTCTGTCCTATTTCGACATTCTATTATATAGAACCTACTCATAAACCTTTAGATAGTTGGTTGGCCAGTTAAAAGGAAGAACGTCCATTATGTAACAGGCATTCTCACTTATAGAATTCCACAGAATTGTAGAAATAGTTTTGTTTAACGTTTCGAACTTTGTTCTGTGGTTGTTTGTTGTTGTATTGTTGCAGATATTTTATGTAATCACGCATGTGTATCTTTGAAAAGGTCTGTAGAGGCATAATATTACACAGTGATACTGGTGATAGTAACACCAGTCCTTTGAAAAGGAATACTCTGACCTCTGAGCTACCGAGCCACACCTTGGGCATTCGAAATTCTCCTAAAAAATCTAAATAACTTGTCAATTATACGTATTTGTCAAATCCGTTGTCCATGGTAATTGTTAGTCAAATACCTATGTCAAATGTGTGAATTCGAATAGCCATTAGATGAAACTGGGCGGGTCACACATGTCGTATCCCAATGGATTTCAACTGATGGAAAAAGTTATCAGAGGAGAGGTGAACGAATTTATTCAAATAAAAATTAGGACTGCACGAGATGAAAGAAATTGGATTGCAAGTGTAGACAAATACATAATTGTATTTGCCTACACTTGCAACTTGCTACTACCTATGGGTGGTCATAGTTTTTTCAGATTTAGATTATCCTATTGACGTCAATAATAATTCTACTTAAGTTAAGTTTACCACCGTTTCCAATTCTTAAAAGGCGCTAGTGCGAATAAATGGTGCCATAAACTCCACTGCGGCATATCTGTTTTTTTATATTACTTAGGTGGCAGACCTGATGGGAAGTGGTTACCATATCCTATGGATGTATGCAACACTAGGGGCGTTACATTCACGCTGCCGTCCATGAAGAAACCTGATGCCTCTCTTGAAAAACCCTATATTGTAGGCGCTTGGGAAAACCGCAGCAGGGAGGTCATTTTCAGCTTGAGTGTGCGTGGGATGAAGTTTCTTTCATACCGCACAGTGCGCACCGTCTTAGGTTGCAATTTGTGAGGATGATTTTTTATACTTTGTAATTTACCTACTTATTTAGTTGCGTCTACATTTTCTTTAGTATCAAAGCTATCGGGATATTTACCATATTGTATTGTTATTCGTTTTTGCACCATGATTACAGAGGAACTGGAGTGTTAGCGGTGAATAGTTAAAAAGTTTTAGGAGTAAATTTATCGATCTATCCTCTTTCGAGTTCTTTTACTACGCGTATCTGCACTACCACTGGTTGAAGTGTAACACAGAACTTGCCTGTGAAACCGGGTCTAGAGGGATATGTGATGTAAAGGAAGTGTAACTACCACTGGTTTCACTCTCACTACAAACTCGAACTTGATCTCGATCACATTCAAGACACACGATGCTTACTGTATCCACTCGCGAATTTTTTTTGACTTATTCCCGGTTTTTTTTTCAAAGACACTGGATGCCAGCAACAGCGCCGAAATATCAGAAACTCAGAACTATACAACATGGTAAATATCCCAATAGCTTTAACACTAATGTGAGTGACCATGATAGATTAAATACCTACATTTTCTTTTTTTTGGAGTTCTTATCCATTTATTCGCGATAGATGAGAAACTGCTGAACAAAATATGATGAAGTATTTTTTAATCAAATGGTATCGGACAAACTGTCGCATACTTGATCGCAATTGGTTGAGTAGTATCAGAATTATAATCAAAAGAAACAAAGATGATTTCCATACAGGCAGAGCCGCGTGCAGCAAACAGTAATGTAATGTATGTAGAAGATAACTTCTACTTACGTGAACTATGTGGTATTGTATATGACATGACAGGTCACCAGAACCTGATCTAGTAGACAAAAATACAAAGTGAACATTTTTGCACTTGGCATATTTGGCTTCCCCACATTCAACATAGGGTTCATAATTGAAAGTACAAAGTTTTGCACTTAGAATGTTTGTCTTCTAGACCATCGATACTTCACGTATTTTTTGTGGATATCCCATTACCCCAAAGGCTTCATTACTTAAGCAATTCCTCCGAGACACATTCACAAAAAAATCCAATGAAAATTCGTGAGCAAAACGTAATTTATCATCAAAGGATCAAAGATACGACGCGATGCCGTATTGAATCTGGCTGTCAAATATATAGGATTCCCATGTCCCGTGGGATATTTGTTACATCCGACTACCGAGGTATGTTCAGGATTGGTGGGAATACGTCAATCAATCACAATCACAAAAAATAGGACTGTATAAATCTCAGTATAAATGGGTGGATTTTTATATCGACCTGGGAACTCTTACATACATACATACATATAATCACGCCTTTATCCCTAGAGGGTTAGACAGAGGTGAAATAACACCCACATTTCATCAATAATTATATTCGGTCCCACGTAATAGGGGGTAATCCTATTGCCGTATTCCGGGCACTATGGTTGACTCGAGCCATGCATCTGAGGCTGAATCTGGATTGTATAATATCTGTCTGTTGTAAAACAGCCCTATCCCTTAGTCACCTTGAACGACACCGCATGGGAAGAGATGGGGTGGCCCTAATTCTACTCTGCCGGTAACCACGCGGCAATGGCATGTGCATATATACGCTATAACACTCATGATTCTCTGAACAGCGATGAACTCAACTTAATTGGGATCAACTTTCCAGTGTAATAGTGGTGGGCGCTGAATTTCAATATTTTCCGTGAAGCGACTACCATCTAACCTCCACAACCAATTGGCGATATCAAAGCTCTATAGTTAGACTAGTCGGACTTTTGAAGGCTCCAACCACCCGTAACGACTGCCGTAGATGTTCCTATGGCAACCAGGACTGACAGCAACGTGGTCTCCGAGGCCCACAAACACCCCGACCCAATGCAAATAGACATATTCATGTAAACAAATATTTGGAAGGAATGGAACCTGCGTTCCCTGCGTAGCAGTTGCATTCACTACTTCACCTACCACGCCAACACTATATTCGTTTAACAGAAAACAATTAAAAATAGAAAAGTAATTGAGTAACTCGATTAAACCGAGGACATTTCAAAGAAAGGGTAAAGACTAGTCAAGAGCATCAACAACTGATTTCACCGACTGGGGAAGTACCTCCACCCTACAGAATACCACGACTATAATAACCTCGTGTTGTGTTCCCGGCAGTGAGTAGGGTAGCCAGAGCTCACTGCCGGCACACTCACAGCACACACACACAGTTTTTGTGCTGTCAGTGGGAAAAACCAAAGGCTTGTCTTGATTGTGTCTTCTGCACTGACGGCACAGAAACTCTCTGTTCTTACAAGGTCAGTAGCACGGGTGTGACTCCCCTGGTGCTGCACACGTTCATAAGTCACGGTAACCACCTTCCATGTGGTGGTGTACATTATAATAAATCAAATTATGAAAGTAAAAGGAAACGAAAGACTCAGGATTGTACAGTTATTGGCATATATCTTGAACCCCGTGACGTCACAAAATGTACTCGATATTAAGGTCGAGCTATTTCGGCATGTTATGAGGATAGCCCAGGTGCTACCGTAGCACGTGGAGGATCTTAAATCCACTAAGCATAGATTATATTCAACCAATCCGCACGCACCAGTCTTGTTCCTCTCGCAACTTGGGGTCAGGTGCCAGTATCTACAGCAAGAAGAAACGTGGTATTGTGGTCTCTGTCTACCCCATTGGGGATATGCGTAACTTTCTAAACGTATCATGTGTTATTGTTTGTGAAACGAATTAATAAAAAAAATCATCTGCAGATTAGTCTATTAATTAAGCTCCGTACCAAAAATCTATTGAAGGAAAGCAATCAGAGGATAACAAAACATGGTCAATGTCACGAGCGGGGCCTCCGCCCTCCGCCTTTCGCCCCCAGGCCTCCACTCAATTAATCATCACAGTGCTCCCGACACAAAGAGATGGACGTGGAAGGCTATATATCTTGCTCAGAACAAAGGGTACATTTATCCTGGTGCATCAGATTCTAGATGTTTTGTTTCACGTAGTTTTCTATTGTGATGTTTGATAACCACTTCTGTGTGTAAGATTTGTATGACTAAAATATTTTGTAACAAAATATTTGATTAGCAACACGTGTTGCTCAACAAGTTTAGCAACCTGATGCGCAATATACTGCGACTTATTATTTGTTCAACGATTGATCATGCGTAGACCGACAACATAGTTCCACTGTTCCACTTTGTGTCTTTTTAGTGCATCTTTGTGCAATAATGTTACGTTTAATGGCAAACAACAACGTTGCCTAGAGAATAATAAGATTAAATAATGTTGATTGTTCTTTCATTTCTCTTATACCACTTAGGTGGCAGACAAGCACACACTTGATGAAAAGTGGTTACCGTGACCTATGAACGTGTGCAACACCAGAGGAGTCACGTCACACCTGTGCTACCGACCCTGTAAGAACGGAGAGTTCTGTGCCGTCATTACAGAAGACACAATCAGGACAAGCCTTTGGTCTTCCCACTGACAGCACAAAAACTGCTGCTCTGGCTACCCCACTCACCACCGGGAACACAATACGAGCCGTGGTCGTCGGTAGTTTAGTAGGGACCATGCTTAGTCAACTTTACGGTCGAGAAATCTCGGGTTCGAACCTGGCTTTTACACCATAAACGTGAACCCACTCTAATAAAGCAATTTAGGAAAATGTTGCTAGTAATTTGTGCTGCTAATATT
This sequence comes from Eilema griseolum, assembly GCA_963662185.1. Classification (NCBI taxonomy): domain Eukaryota; kingdom Metazoa; phylum Arthropoda; class Insecta; order Lepidoptera; family Erebidae; genus Eilema; species Eilema griseolum. Next base: position 5,028,482 of record OY759248.1, on the reverse strand, counting down.
ATTCTCTAAATATTAAAACCCGACTACCGAAAAATCACGCTCTAATAATATTAAACAAGAAAATATCAAGCTGTATGCCACTTTTTCATAGAATGTAATGTTTTGTAACCCCTCGTTTACACCATGAAACAAGTTGTAAACTTGTTTATAAAAAACTGGTTGAAGACTTGTAGAAGACTAATTAAAACACAATACTTGTTTTATAGATGTATCTCAGATACTTTTTCGTTCACATATGATGTTTAGCCAACAAGTTGTAAACAAGTTTAAAACACATTTTACGTTCACACTGTAGCCTGTGACATTGCACCTTTGAAATACATGTTTTATACTTAGGTGTAAACGAGGGGCTAGACTAAGTGGCATACGACCACGGCAGCGGCTAATGCTTGATATTTTTTTGTTTTATATTTTTAGAACGCCATTTTTCGATAGTCGTGTTTTAATTTTTAAACTTAATTTTTTATTTATATTACTAGCTGACTCACCCCAGCTTCGCCCGGGGTATATTTTGAAGCTTCATATCCCTTTGAGCGCGTATGTTTAAGTCTTCAAAATATGTATAAAAAAATGCCGAATTTGTTAACATTTATTATCAATGCTCCGCTCCCTTAAGTAGTAGCGTGATGATATATAGCTTAAAACCTTTCTCGATAAATGGACTACCCAACACTGAAAGAATCATTCAAATCGGACCAGTAGTTCCAGAGATTAGCGCGTTCAAACAAACTCTGCAGCTTTATAATATTAGTATAGATTTTGGGGCAAGCAAGAGCAATAACTTATATCTACTTATTGGAATCGTGATACTAAAGCCTTTTCAGTTGAAACCAAACACGGCAAAAGTATTTATCTGAAATTTTATTTTTTAACTCAGTACTTTATGATCGTTAGAGGGCGCTAGATTTAATTCAGTGTCACGTCATATAGCCTATAACCAGCGGAGAACCAAGACGCTTCTAATGATACCTTATTTGTAAAGTTATCATATTAAGTAGTTGAGGAGCTATGATGGAACAGATGAACCTACGTACGTAGTCGGATAATAAAACAGGTCTTACCTCTTCTATAACATCTAATTGGACATCCGCGACCCCACCGTTGGGCAGGTCGAGGGGCGTTTCCTTAGCTTGCGCTGCCGCCGCCGAATGCCGCGCGGCGGTTGCGCCCGCGCCGCCCGCCGTCGGCCTCGTGGCTTCTAACAACACCTTCAACGATGCTATGGCGTGCAGTTGCGTGGCTTTCTCGTCCACTTTGCCTGAGAACAACCATTTATTGAAATGGGTTAAATTTGTTTAAATTTTCGTAAATATTTGAATTTTCATATACTTCTCGTCAAAGTTATAGGTCTGTCTGAATTTTTGGCGAGTCGAAACTTGCACAAGATTTAGAGGGGTATAATTATTATTGTTATATAATAGACAGAAAATATTTTAATTAGGTTAAGTAAACATAGAAATAAATAACTCGCTGAGTTTCTGTATAATGGTGGTCCATTTGCTAAATCATGAATTTGCTGTAGTCGTTCCAACAAATCTGGGAATAGAAGAATGACACCACCGTCCCTTCAATGTTATCGAATCTGTTTGTTACCTGTGGTTATATAACTTTGATGTACAATAAAACAGTAGGTATGCATTCGACAGTAAAACTCAAAATCAAATATAAAATCAAGATCGAATTAAAAATCTTTTGTTCTTTAAATAGATAGAAATTTAGCGGAATTTTTAATAAGAAAGTTACAATAGTTTCGTAGGTCGTGAGCTCACGTTCGGTCACGTACCAAAATCGGTACGCGGGTCCCCAACCATTGCAATATATCATTAGTTTCCACCCATAAGCATAGTTCAGGAATAATCAAATTCTGGATTCTGCACGTGTCCAAAGAACAAGTTTATTATGTTCTGCAGTTGTTGGTCTGACCCATTTTATGGAACAAATGACATGTGTGCCTCAGTTTTAACCTAGTTTGAGATCTAGAGTGGTTAAATGCAGCATTTTGGCGTGAACTAGGTTGTTTCGAAGTGATTAAGCGTGTTGGAGAAATACATTGTAGCATGTGTACGATGCAAACATGCGTTTTCTAAAGCTTTGAAAAATGTCCTCTAATGAAATTGAGGTAGCGTTTTAGTTCTCAGAAATAGCTTTCATTTTGTAATCGCTTCGCTTTTAATATCCTGGTAAACAAGATATTATTAGAGTAGGTATTTCATTTCATTTTCATTCTCTTTGTGGATAGTGTTGCAATGCAGTCGCATATAGACTTGCCTTTTTTATAACGAAATATGTTAGGGAATTTTATTAGGGACGTGACATATGTACTTACCTATCCAATATAGATTTTTTAGCATACAAAACCACTTTTATTTTTTAATCGAGTTCTAGAAAGGAGGAGATTCTCAATTCGGATGTTTTTATCTTAACTAATATTTTTTTGTTTGAACGTGCTAATCTCAGAACTAGTTAAAATTGATGAATTTTTGTATTGAATAAACCCAGTTTTCGACGAAGGTTTTAGGCTATATATCATCAGCCTACTACTTAAGGGAGCGGAGCAGTAATCATAAATGTCAAAAAATTTGGCAGATTTCCATACGTTATTTTGAAGACAAAAAAATTAAGGGCATGAAGGAGTGATATGAGGTTCCTAAATATGTCACAGGGGAAACTGGGCCGGGTCAGTAGTACCTAAAATACCTGAAAATAAAAATGAATTCGTTTCTCTAAGCCTCTTTATAATTTAAAAATGACTTCATAATTTCAGTCATCTTTTTTTTTATACCTCTAAGGTGGCAGACAAGCACACGGCCCACCTGATGGAAAGTGGTCACCAGGGCCTATGGACGCATGCAAAATCAAAAGAGTCACACTCGCGCTGCCAACCCTGCAAGCATTGAGAGTTTCTGTGCCGTCAGTGTAAGACAAGCTTTTGGTCTTTCCACCGACAACACGAGGTTATTATAGCCGCGGTATTCTGTAGGGCGGAGGTACTTCCCCAGTCAGACTGCTCAATTGGACGGAAATACCGTCGTGTCCTATCTTTAAGTATTAAATACTACCTACTTAATACTTTATACAAAGATACATACATAGAGAAAACTTTCCCGTAATGTGTACAGTCTGCAGAGTAAACTAGGTCTACAAAATGTTGAATATCAGTTCGTCATGTGAGCTGCCTTAACAAATCGTCGCAATTAGTGGCGTTTGTTGACGTTACTAGGCTTTCTACTTTGTCGACAACTAAAGCACAGCACACATTGTCAGCAGGCCACGGCGGCGGTGGTATGCCTTGCACGCCTCCCCGTTTCCGGGGACGAGTTGGAGACTCTGTGGTCCTCTCACCCGAGGAGAGGGCCACATCGAGAGAGGTGGCTTTGGGTCGGCCGGGGTGCGGGGGATATGCCTGTGAATCTCACCTCAGGCAACCAAACGACGTACAGGCATCGTGCGTTTTAGTCGGTTCAAGTTCGACGTAACCTCTCCCACTGGCACCGGTGGTGGGGGTACCCATATGGATTATCCGCACGTAAAACAAAAGCACACATTGTCTGACAATAAAATATGTTTGTCAAAAATAGCTGTAGACTGCGCACTGCACTGGATATACCATGACTTTGGTAGTTAGTTGTAGGACCTCTGATTGAGTAATGGCTGGAGGTAGATCTAGAGGGAGACCTAGAGATAGTTTCGTCTTCCATCTGACACAGCTGCTCATAAGATATGGCTCTTTTGATGCCTGCAACGTACAAGTCAGTGTGCTACCAACTGGGTACAAGCTAACCTCACCTACAGCCAGGCCCTTGATGTTACTAAAGCACAACTACTGTCAAACCACAGACACTGCAAAAAATGGCATTTCCTTTTAGACTTTATTTCTATAAGCTTAAAGTGCAAAATGAAATGAAAAGAGTTTCATTACACTGTCTTGTTATCACTGCATAAAAGCTTTCTAAGTTTGGACTTTAACCCCATTGCTTTGAATTATAGTAATAGTAAGAATCAAATGGATTTTAGCAGTCTCTGTGGTATGGCAGTGGTTTTACTTTAGCAGAATCGAAGCCCAGTACACCTGCCCAGCAGTAGTTTTGATAACAGGCAAAATTAACCATATCATAAAGAGGACAGTAGGAAAACAGACCCCAAAGTGCAAGCTTGAGATGAGACTGGGAGCCTCAATGAACAAAAAAATGTCCCATGTTCTTTAAGCGGGGCATCTGATGAGGCTGCCAAGCTAAGTGCCACCATTGTAACATTACTTAGTGTCTATTACGGTGACCCTCTTTGACTTTGCCTTTAACTTACCATCAGGCGAGGTGAAGTCAAGTTGGCGTGTCCTAGACAAAAAAAAACGTAGATCCATTTCTACTTAACTTATCAAGAAAATACTATGATTCGTCGCGCAATGTGCGATGGCCCTTAAACATGTCGTGACAAATTTGGGACGGTGGGAAGCGTAACATACTTTTTGCGGGTAAGTTGCTCCTTAGATTCTATGTTACACAATGAAATAGGGTCTGAAGGATGTTTGGTTAGCCTTGAACACATTTTGGCCGAGTAAGTGACGTTTTCTTGACATGTTTAGTCAGCAATAAAAGTGGATTCTAGCTCTGAAACCTTTAATATTAGCTAATGTCATAAATTTGAGAGTTAGTATATTTATTTGTTATTCTGTTTGTTGCTCAATTATCCAGAAATGGTTAGATGTGGACAGATAGATTTACAATTTTATTTGTAATGTGCGTAATTACGTGTACGCAGTTTCTTGCCTTTCATAATTCTTCCGCGGTAGCCTAGTGGTCAGGCTCAGGTTCGATCCCAGGTTTACCATGCCACACACCAATGACGTTTCGATGCTTTTCGAAGTTATGTGTGTATTTATTGCAGGTTTATAAGTGCCCGGTTAATGGCAATTGGCTGCCACCTATTACATTGGGGCCTAAACATAAACTGGCGAAATGTGGGTGCTAGCACCTCTGCCTACCCCTCCGGAGATATAGGCGTGAGTTTATGTTATGTTATGTCATAATTTTTCTGTCGCGTGGTTTCCGGCAGAGTAGAATTTGGACCACCTCATCTCTTCCCATGCGGTGTCGTACAAGGTGACTAAGGGATAGAGCTGTTTAACATCAGAGAAATATATACAGACCAGAATCTGCCTCAAATGCATGGCTCGAGTCAACAATAGTGCCCGGAAACCGGCAATAGGCTCATCCCCTATTACGTGGGACTGAATAAAATGATAGGTGAAATGTGGGTGTTAATTTTATTCATATCTGCCTAACCCTTTGGGGATAAAGACGTGATTATATTTTATTATATTCTTTATTATACGCCAATTACAATATTCATATTACAGAAACTGAGAAGACAAGAGCAGTACAAGGGCACGCCGTAGTAACGGCGGTAAGACCCATCATGGGGGAGTGGCTAGAGAGGCCACACGGCAGCCTCTCGTACCGTCTGACGCAGATGATCACCGAGCACGGATGCTTCGGAAAGTATCTGCGTCGGATGCAGAAAGAGCCAACGTCCGAGTGCCATCACTGCGACGCGAGCGAGGACTCAGGTCCGCACACGCTCACCGAGTGTCCGGCGTGGGAGACGCCGAGGCGGGAGCTTGTGGCGGCCCTGGGAGTGAGGGTTCTCACGCTCTCCACCTTGCTCGCGGCGATGGTTCGCTGCGCGGATGCGTGGGCGGCCGGCGCCTCCTTCTGCGAGCAAGTAATGCTCGTGAAGGAGGAGGCGGGGCGGGAGCGGCAGCGGGAGCGACGAAGGATCGCTAGACAAGCTGCCCGCGCACGAAGGCAACTCGGGCGTCGGAGGTCGATGAACGACCTCCGCCCCCCATGAGCGCCGGCCTGGGGGTGACAGGTGAAGCCGCCTGTCACCCTTGCAGAAGCAGGCCGCGGCGGCGGCGCGCGTGGCGCGCCTCCCCGTTTCCGGGGTCGAGTTGGGGACTCTGTGGTCCCCACACCCGAGAAGAGGGCCAGATCGTGAGAGATGGCCCTGGGTCGGCCGGGGTGCGAGGGATATGCCTGTCAACCTCACCTTCGGCAACCGAAACGACCCACAGGCGGCACAGGCAGTCCACTGCTGGACATAGTCCTCTCCCAATGTGAGCCATTTTCTCCGATCCTCCGCCTTCCGCATCCAGTCTGTCCCAGCCACCTTTTTCAGGTTGTCCGTCCATCTGGCTAGGGGGCGTCCTACCTTTCGTTTACCTTCTCGCGGTTCCCATTCTAGGACTCGTTTGCTCCAACGGCCATCGGTTCTTCGACAAACGTGGCCAACCCACTGCCACTTCAACTTGCTTATTCTGTGGCCTATGTCGGTAACTTTAGTTCTCTGTCGGATAACCTTGTTCCGAATTCTATACTACAGAGAAACTCCAAGCATAACTCGCTCCATAGCCCGCTGCGCGACTTTTAAGCTATGGACCAGTCCCACTGTAAGTGTTCACGTTTCGGCACCGTAAGTCATAACAGGTAGGACGCACTGTTCAAAGACCTTTGTTTTAGGGCATTGCGATAAGGGTGAATATTTTTTTTTTTTATTGTGTATATAGCTGGTCATAGTGGTCTATTGCGTTTCCATTTTTTATGTCCCGTACTTCCAGTCTACTAGCATAGTTAGAAATCATTGAAGAGTACCATCATTATTCAATGATTTCTATCTAATGGTAAAGACCGGGCGTGATCACCACGCAGATCAGCCAATACTTGTGTGTATCTTAAACTTTGTTTTCTACTGTTTTTTGCTGCAATGATAATGAAAGTTTGATTGAAAGAGCGAATAAATATTGCTACAGAACTATCTCTGTACCAATTTATATTCAGTCTTTCAATCTACTATTATCTATATTATAGCGTAGAATATTCAGATTGGAACCTACTAAGGTTACTTTTTAGCTCAAGAATAGTCAGAGCCTTTCGCCTCAATTGATGCCTTATAAATGTCACCAACAACAAAATTTTCAGATTTTTGCCTGTTTTGTATTTTTTCAACCAACTGATTAGATATCATTCAATCAATCAATTAGCTCCCCACAGTCCCCTGCTGGACATAGGCCTCTCCGAATGTGCGCCATTTTAAACAATCCTCTGCCTTCCGCATCTAGTCTCTACTAGCCACCTTTTGATATATTTATTTATTTTATTTTATTTATTACAGACATCTTACACAATCATTACATAAAAGTTCAATGCGATAATGTAGACATTTTTTTTTAAATTAGCATATACACAAACACAGCGCATGTGGAGGTACAATACCAATCACAAATGTTAAAAAAAAAACATGAATCAGAACTATTTTTTTTTTAATATTCTACAACATTCTACACAACGCTATCTAGACCCATGGTAAGCATAGTTTAACTAGCTTGTGTTATGGAATCTAGAATACGGATAAACATACTTAAAAACTTTTTTTTTGTAAATACATACCTACATATTATACATCGAAACACCCAGACCAATGCAAATACTCGTACCCATATTCATGCATACAAATATTTGCACTGAGCGGGGATCGAATCCGCGCCTCCTGCGTAGCAGTCGCGTTCACTACCGCCACGCCACAGATAATATAATAACTAATACTATACATATTTATGTAGCCGCGTGGTTCCAGCTGAGTATAATTTGCACCACTCCATCTCTTCCCACGTGGTGTCGTGCAAGACGATTAGGGGATAGGGCTGTATATACAGCTCAGACTCAGGTTCAGATACATAACTCGCTCGAGTCAATAGCAACCGGAAGACGGCAATAGGCTCACCCACTATTACATGGGATCGACTACAATGATTTTTATTTTTTTATTTTTTTTATACCACTTAGTTGTCAGACAAGCACACGGCCCACCTGATGGAAAGTAGTTACCGTGGCCTATGGACGTCTGTAACACCAGAGGAGTCACAGTCGCGCTGCCAACCCTGTAAGTGCAGAGTTTCTGTGCCGTCAGTAGAAGACAAAGCAGGACAAGCCTTTAGTCTTCCCACTGACAGCACAAATTCTCCAGTGAGCTCTGGCTACCCTACTCACCGCTGGGAACACAACAGGAAGTTATTATAACCGCGGTATTCTGTAGGGCGGAGGTACTTCCCCAGTCGGACTGCTCAATCGGGCGGAAATACCGCCGTGTCCTACCTCCTGATGATTGGTGAAATGTGGGTATTTAATTTATAATCTCTAACCGTAGCCTCATCCTCTAGGGATAAAGGCGTGATTTACATACTTACATAGATGTAAATTATCTTCCGGTACTATTTGTGTAGATAGATAGTACCTGTAGTTGTATATTGAGTACCAGTGTAACACTAGCATACAAACCACATAATGAACAATACTGCGTTCGCGTGCCTGACAGGCAATCGTAGCCCCTGATAGACAGATAGGCAAACGAAATCCCCTCTGCAATTAGTTTCAAGGCATATGCGTGACTGCAATCGGTTGGTGACTTGGCAGGGTATCAAGAAATGAACTTGGCAGAGGAAAGCGAAGTCACGGTAATGTATCACGTTATGATAAACGATATTATTTTTTCTTTTCAAGGTTATGATGGATCCTTGACTGGCCATATTAAAAGTCGATGTCAAGGGCAAAGCCAAGTAAAAGACGAACGAATTTTTAACCCCCAACGCAAAAACGACGGGGTGTTTTAAGTTTGACGTGTCTGTGTGTGTGTGTGTGTATGTGTGTCTGTCTGTAGCATCGTAGCTCCTGAACGGATGAACTGATTTGGGTTACGTTTTTTTGTTTGAAAGGTATATTAGTCGGGAGTGTTATTAGCTATGTTTGAAGAAAAATCGGCCCAAGATGGCCGCCGCTACAAAATGACGGAGTACATATTTTTTCTCAACTCCCTCAATACGGGTATCAAATGAAAGGGCTTGACTAGTAAAATACCATAGAATATGACAAATTTCAAATCCAAAATGGCCGCCACCACAAAATGGCGAATTACATTTTATTTCACAACTCCCTCAAAATGGGTATCAAATCAAAGAGCTTGATGAGTAGATCAATTTAAAAAGTATAAAATTAAATTAAATTATTTATAACATAACATATATGTATTACTAGGTATATCAAAGTTATAGGGCTAACTAACACAACTGAATTTCGACTTTTTAAGGGTTGCTTTTTGTGACGGGGGTTTTTTAAATTTTTAATTCAATTTTTTATGTTATGACTATAAGATCATTCAAGAAATTAAAAAGGAGTAGTAATATTCAGTTTACATGTTGAGCCCTATTATGAAGTCACAAAATAAAATAAGTGCAGCTTCATAAAAAGAGTATAAACGATTTATCGAATCTACTTCAAAGAAGTTTCTTCGAAGTTAGTTACGACGACTTACGAGGTCGTCAGTTGCGATTGCTAACACTTTGACATTATGCTTCAATCACCTCGCCAATTGCAAGTGATAATGCCAATGCTTCATTCGTCTCACCAATAGCGAGTTCCTGCACAGTATGCAAGACTTTGGCCGTTCTTTGACACAATATATTTCAATCACCTCACCAATTATTGTCAGTTCCCGCATTATAAAAAAATGAGTGAGCATGTGCTTGTGCTCACTGCTTAAGTCAACTTTTTTTACATATTTATTTCATGAAGGAACTCCGTTGTGATTCTAAAATCTATTTCAGCATTTTTAGTGAAGTGTTGGCAAAGCGCTGTGTCAGTTTTATGTATTATTAATATTTATATATGTATGAATATAACTACATCTTCTTAGATGTTACTTGACATTTTTAAATGTAATGATTATTAGGATAATTGTACTATTTTTATTACTAGTACAAGCATTAATGGTTAGCAGCCTACAGTGCATTTAAATGTAATATGGCAGAGAAGTATAAAATATACCCCAAATAATAGGAACTAGGAAATAATGATGATGATGAGAGAATCAGAAATATATCAGGATTTAAAGAGTTTGGTTATGAAGTAAAAGATTAATTTTTTTTTATACCACATAGGTGGCAGACGAGCACACGGTCCACCTGATGGGAAGTGGTTACCGTGGCCTATGGCCTATGGACCAGGGGTGTTGCAGTCGCGCTGCCGACCAGGAAGAAACCTTCTGATGCCCCTCTTGAAGAACCCCATATTGTACGTGCTTGGGAATGCACCTACAGCTTGGGAAAACCGCATATAAATTATAAGACTTCAGAGAGCAAATTGTAAATATATCGAATTGAGGGCAATAAAGTATATAAAGAAAAATGTTAGTTCATTAACATCGTGTATCATTGCCCATCAAATACACTTCTTTTTTTACGTGCGCAAAATCGCCACGGATAGCTCCCCACCGGAGCCGATGGAAGAGGTTATGTCGGACTCGAACCGACTAAAACGCACGCCGCCGGTGGGTCGTTTTGGTTGCCGAAGGTGAGGTTGACAGGCATATCCCTCGCACCCCGGCCGATCCCATCAATTACACTTACTTCAATTAGTATTCAAAAAAAGTGTAGATATTGAACGTTGTCTCAGAGCGAAACATAAAGAATCAATAGCTAAGTTACATTTGTCTTACAGAAAGTATAAAAAGCTGAACAATTCACCGTTTTCTGGAACACGCTATCAGCCAATCACTTATAGTTAAACACGCTCCATGCCAACTCCGAACGAAGGTTTACGTTAGCGCGAGTCAGACCTGTGATTCATTTGAGCAGGCGATATTTTTATTATAATTCTATACACAGTAAAAACGGAATTTTTACGCAAATATACAAATGTACATCAAAATATAAAATAGAAATTTATTGCGATTTAGTTGCAGTTGTTTTCTCGTTTACACAAATCCCGAAATTTTCCAATCCCCGAAATAAGCTTTTTTTTTATACCACTTAGTTGACAGACAAGCACACAGCCCACCTGATGGAAAGCGGTTACCGTGGCCTATGGACGTATGCAACACCAGGGGTGTCACACTCGCGCTGCCGACCACGAAGAAACCTTCTGATGCCCCTCTTGAAGAACCCCATATTATAGGCGCTTGGGAAAAAAAATTGTAGATTTGTCCCATTTTATATGTACCATTGGTCCCTGGTAAGAGACGAGTTGGTATAAATTAATTTTTAAGGTAGCTATTCGTCCCTTGGAATAAATGTTATGTTTCAACACCTGCTTAGGTGCCTTCTATGGCGTCGCGACGGAGCTACTTAGAAGTATTCATTCCAGAAATAAAAAATATAGATTCGACCCGTCTCTTCCTGTCCCAGACGTAAAGGCCCATTGGTCTCCTGGTAGCAGACCACTTAATATAAATTTATTTTTGATAAATAGTCATCTTTCTTTTAAGCTAGCCCAGTATGAATAAGGACAAAAATAGAATTTCAACCTGACCTGAGTTCAGAGAAGCAAATCCAGTCACCATATTACGTAAAGATTTTAATATGTAATTTAAAATCGATGATATTGCAAAAGAATTCTTTTGGTTTAGCTGATGTCCTGTCGCACGCGCCCTTTATCACATAACACTCTGCACGTGTATTACAATTATCGACATAGCTCCAATTCCATTTTAACTATTTAAATTTTCATACTACTCCTTTCGATGGAATACTTCATAATATCTAAATGCTGTGCAGTTTTTGTCACATACATATACACTTTTATTATCGGTGCAGTGTAAACGGTGCAGTGCAAACGTAATGATATTTCGTAGCGTGTGATACCATCCATAAGGCTTTTGGAATGGAGTGCATATCTAATAGTTGGTGATAGGTTTTCTTTCGGCATCACTACTTGGTTATCAACTGTATCTCTAATTATTAGATTGTATCTTGTATATTGTATCTCTAATTATTAGCAAAGATGAAGTATAATATTTATTTTTTTATATAGGACACGCCAACTTGACCTCACATCGCCTGATGGTAAAAGGCAAAGTCTCAGGAAAGAGGGTCACCATTACAGACACTAAGTGTTACAATGGTGGCACTCAGCTTGGCGGCCTCATCAGATGCTTTTTCACGCCCTGCTTAAAGGCCCCGGGACTGTAGGAAGAAGGAAACACGTGTGCTGGTAATGAATTCCAGGTCTTTGTGGTGCGGCAAAGAAAAAAATGCTTTTTATCAACACGATTAGATTGGTTCATCTGGGAAGTATCAAGCCTTTAACTTATTATTAGTTTCAAATATCAGTATGCCGCAAATGTATCGTGAGAGTGTCATGGTCATTACCACTTTTTATTTCCTTATTCCTGTTCATCAGTTTCTCACCCCATTGTCAGATAAAGAAAAGTACAGAACAAGAAGTAGGAATTCACGAGTGATTTAGCAGTTACAGGTTAACAATACCACAGTATCTTTTACGATTGGGTAGTTCAAATATATTATTGCTAATATTCTAATTGACCTGGATGGAGGTCTAAAAGCCACTTGATGCGGATGGCAACAGGATAATATCTTGTCCTTCGGTATTTACACGAAATTAGAATCTGCTTAGTGAATCATTTGTTGTAATTCTGCTCAAATGGTCACATTTAACGAATTATATAAGAATCTATTGAGGTATATTGGAAATTCATAAAATGACCAGTTTTTAGTAGAATCACTCAAAGTGACCTTTGTAAACCCGCTGGAATGTTAACAGTTAATTTTATTCTTAAACTTGCTGATGCCTGCACCTTTGCCCACGTGGTTCTATTTTCGTTCCTGTGACCCTTATAAGATAGAACTTTTTTTAAACCTTCTGTAGAATTTTTGGATTATTTGAACGAGAGCTGTTCTCTAGTTTCGCGTTTATCAACATCCATTTTCATTTATTCATATTAACCATTTCTTATCTTGCCAAAAACGATAATTTCTATAACAAATTAAAGACTAATCTAACAAAATATTAGTCTGCACTTTGTTATAAAAATTTTCTTCACAATATTGTAGCTAGAAAATTGCTATAAATTTTCAGTTTAAATTACTTCACAGCCGAATTTCCTGCCAATTAAGTGTTACGGCCCACTTAAATAATTATGATTACGAAGTGGACCGCACCCCTATAGGGGTTGGGAGGTTAAGGTATGGGGTGGGGTCCCATAGGACCGGTAGAATTTTTAATCTGTCTTCACTGATAACACCTATTAACTTTTTTTGCCTGATGTTCACCAAGCCTAGAAGAATTGATGGTTAATATTGCGTGACCCACAGGAAACTTTTATTTCTCGTGCGAAAATCCCCGCGAACACTCCCACACTGGTCTACGGGAGCATTTTTTCCAGGTCATCATTCCATTACAATATACTTTCCCCTAAAGGAAATGCAGAATGCAAGAATTCTTTGGATGTTACCAAAGAATTATTGTATTACCACATCTCTTCAAATAAGGCCTGAACCTATCACCAACCATTCATAGTAAACTTAGCAGTAGTGGAAGTGAAGCGAAGCTGCGGTGCGTACCTAACTCACCGTCATGCATGGGATCGATGGTATGTATCATGAGCTGCAAGAGACCGTGGCGGAACTTGGCTGCCGGTGGAGGCCCCACTTTACTGGTCCCCGCAGTCGCCGTGGCTGTCCCCGTGTTCGTCCCCACGGATGTCTCACTGGAGGTTGTCGCGTTGCCATGCTGTTGACAAATGGTACTAGTTAGTCATGTTTATTTATATACATGTATTCTGACGTTTATCACAGTCGTCAAAGTATGTCATTTACGTCAAAATATGTGTTTATATTCTATTACTTATATGTATTGGGACCTAAATATAACTGGCGAAATGTGGGTGCTAGCACCTCTGCCTACCCCTTCGGGGATATAGGCGTGAGTTTATGTTATGTTATGTTACTTATATGTTCTAAAATACACCGGCTCACGAATCACCACTTGTCTAGGGGTTCAGGTTATCATTGCTTGGTCATATAGAAATGAAGATTGGTGATAGAAAGGCGAAAATGAAGGATATCATATATCTTTTATTTGTTAATACTGTTGATTGATGGCACTTGGTGGAACTTGCTACACTTATTATATTGAATAAGACTCTTTATACTTTTCCACTATATTTTATTTTTCAACTGACCGGTTTCGCCTCATGGCATTCTCAAATAAACAAACTTTGAGAATGCCGTGAGGCGAAACCTGTTAGGTTAGGTTAGTAGAGTACAAAGTCTCTTATTCAATATATTTTATGGCGAATTAAAAAAAAAATGTGGTGGGCCAGCCTTATTGCTTAGGGGTATAAAAATAGCTTGAAAACTATTCTCAGAGACCTATCAGACACAAAGAAATTATAGTATCGGTCAAGACTTTTGAGAGGAGTTTAGTTAAAATATTGTCACAGGATTTTTATTTGTAAATAAATAACTATTCTACGAATTTCTCCACAGGATGTGATTTTTAGGGTTCCGTACCTCAATAAGAAAAAAAACAGAACCCTTTTAGGATCACTTCATTGTCCGTTTATCCGTCTGTCTGTAAAGACCTTTCTAAGATGCTATAGGGAATGACTGCGATCATCGTTATTATAAAGTAGATGAGTATTTTGATGATGTAAATGCGTGCTCTCACAACACATAAATGTAATCAAAACAATATTTAAAAAATATATAATCTAGTTTTAATATAGTTCTTTGAGTTTCTTGCTGGTATCTTCTCAGTAGAACTAACCTACCGAACTAGCGAAAGAATCATTTTCCAATGGTTTATTTATACATTATTTAATATTTTTATAATATTTCTTGACATATTATAAAATTTGGAAGTTCATATGTTGTGCTCTTTATGTGCGTAAATTGAATAAACGAATATGATTATTTGATAGTGTATTAGTGGCAGGCTATTTATCGATACGTCTAGTAAATGAATCCATAGTAGCAATAGGCGAAAAGTAAAGAGCTTATGGGCATTTTACCTTCCGAATCGGACTGTGGACGGTAGAATTATGTAGCTTTTATATGCATTTGGATATAAACCACATTTTTTTTATGTAGGACACCTCAATTAGACTTTACCTCACCTTATAGTAAGCGGAATAAAGTCTCAGAAAAGAGCCGAAGGCTAAGTCACCATTACATACTTATACCATGTTACAATGGTGACACTCAGCTTGACGGCCTCGTCATATGCTTTTTCACGGTCCGCTTAAAGTACCCGGGGTCCTTTAAGCGGGGCGTGAAAAAGCAAACACGTGCAAACACGTTAGGAAGAAGGAAATACGTGAGCTGATAATTATTTCCAGGCCTTAATGGTGTGACAAAGAAAGAGTCTCCGAATGCTTGGTTCTTGCTCGAAGGATCTCCTGTGTTTTCCTGTGTAGGAAAGTGGAAGGTGAGACTAATTAGAAGAGCTCATCAGAATATTTACCGTGGTATAGACGGCAAAATACTGCCAAGGACGCAACATCTCTGCGCATCTGCAAAGGCTCTAGAGTATTCGTGACCTCAGGATTCCCAATAATGAGGACCACACGTCGCCACAACCTATCAAGAGCATCTAGGAATAGAAACATGTCTGCCGTCACGACTGCCTGACATGTGACGATACATACCAAATCAAAATATCGATAATGATCAATCGAGTACTTTCTACTTCACAAACTCGATGAAAAAGTTATTAAGTCAGTGTAACATATTCTGTTGTAACTATAGTTCGTCCACTATATTATTGTATTTTAGACAGCTCACACACAGTGGTTAATATAACTTTATTCTATCGTCAACGTCTAAAACTCTAAACAAAAATTAGGCGCCAATACGTCTTACTTTATTGACAAGGTCACGTCAGCCAGAAAGAATTTTTAGGGATGTGGATAATCGAACGACATATTATAACAATTTGAACATGCTACATCAGAACATACAATTTAAAAAAAGAAACATTATATTGACGATTTTTAATTAACATTTAATTAATTTAAAATTGATTATTTGCCATTGGGCACTTAGAACAGATTTATCGAAAGTGCATTTTTTTGTCTTTCTGATAAAAAAAATCAATGGTGAATATTCCACAATGTGAATATCATGGGCTATATGTTCTAAGTTGTTAACTCCATTTATAGGTAAAGTGAGTATTTATGTTTTGGAGATAAGCGTCGGCGACGCGGCGACGGCGCGAAGATATTATCGATTATCGCTTTATGATAAATTTATAAAATGTGCAGAAACTAATTTACTGTTTTATTATTATGTATAGATAGATCATGAATAAAAGTTCCATATAAAATCATGATACCTACACTTTCATTTATCGATTTATGATTATTCTAATCGAGATTTTTAATTTAATTGATATTTGAAATGTTTATGCTACTTCACGTCACTACTTCTATAATCTATCTAACCTATCTTCTATCTATCTATATATCTCTAAAATACAATAATGGTCGTTGTATAGATACTTATTTTATCTCTGCACCACCCAAAGTCTTAATATTAGTTTTCACTACAAAAGCAGATTAAGTACCTTAATATTAATTCTGCCTTTGTACAGAAAGCTTAAAGCAATAATTTAGAGTTAATACATTAAACTTATTGCATAACAAAATTTCATTTCATACAAAGAAGCGAGCGTTGCATTTTAATTATTTACATGTTTCAGTAAAGGGCTGGGTTTGCATAAGAGCTTTGCGAGGATGGGTAACGAGAGATGTGTTTATTATTAACCAATAGAGTTGCATCATTAACCTAACCTAGCTTAGTGTAGCATTAGTGGAACCGGCACAGCGGGTTTTGTGCATGCAGAACTGGACAAAAATATGTGCTACGGATGTGCTACGAGAGGTGATTTACGATAAATATCTTGAGAGATGTGTACTGTATAGGCAGGGCACATGTACTCTGATTCCATCATTCCCCCTCCACTCACATCAAAAACGAGTCCGCTACACATCTTCGTACTTCTCATTCCGTCTCATTCGTATTTCCGCCCAATTGAGTAGTCCGACTGGGGAAGTTCCTCCGCCCTACAGAATACCGCGGCCATAATAACCTCGTGTTGTGTTCTCGGCAGTGAGTAGGGTAGCCATATCTCAATGCAGGGTTTTTGTGCTGTCAGTGGAATGGCTAAAAGCTTGTCCGGCTTCGTCTTTTATACTGACGGCACAGAAACGCTCAATACTTGTATGGTTGGCAGCGCCAGTGTGACTCTCTTGGTTTTGAACACGTCCATAGGCCACGGTGACCATTTTCCATTAGGTTGGCCATGTGCTTGTCTGCTACCTTAGTGGTGTAAAAAAGACGTGAAGTTCTACAGCGTAGCTACGAATCCTCATACCGCTTAGTGGTGTAATAAGTACACTTACCGTTCCACAGTCTCCCTACGAAGCCTTACACTTCGGGTTTCTGATTTCTCGAGCTTTTCAGTTTCTCAGGACTCGAGAATTCTCGATATTAACTTTCTATTCAAATTCCTAAGAAGATTTAAGCAGAAGTAAAAACATTGTTGTTTTTTTTTTTTAATCATCATTTATTCTTCATCTTGGCGTTAATCCCAGTCGCATTCGAAGCTTTCCCTTCAAAGTCTGGGGTCCGCTTTACCCCGATATATATGTATACCCTCGTACCGCTTAGCTGCCTCGCACATCTCTTGTGTAAATGCGGCCTATACTTCGCAACGAAACAGCTCGTTTGATAATAGCAGAGACACTCAACTTCACAGACACAAAACGCTTATAATTTCACGAAGTTGTATCCACTACTGAAGTATTTGGGTCACTTGATTAAAGCCTAGTTTCTTTTCATATTACATTTTCAGTACGAGAGTAGTTGAAAACTTTTTGTAAAGATAAAGAAAAATCTCAACTAATATTATAAATAAAACAATGATTCTATCACGCAAAAAAATATTAATATTTTAGTTGAAATTCGATAAACTGCACTGACTGAACTCTTTGTTCTTACAGGGTCCGCAGCACAGGTGTGACTCGCCTGGTGTTGCAAACGTTCACAGGTCACGGTAACCACTTTTCATCAGATGGGCCGTGTGTTTGTCTGCTACCTAAGTTGTGTAAAAAAAACCAGTACCAAGTTTTTTTTTAGGTATACTGTTATAGTAACTAAAATTACCAGTAGGTATTCAATCTGTTCTTTCTTTTATGGGGTTGTTGCGTTTTAGATAGGAGTGACTACCGCCTGACTTTAGATTTCGTGCTTTTCTGATTTTTGTTATTCTCTTCAGTGCTTATTTTTTTATACCACTTAGTTGGCAGACAAGCGCACGGCCTCCTGATGGGAAGCGGTTACCGTGGCCTATGGACGTATGCAACACACTCGCGCTGTCGACCATGAAGAAACCTTCTTGAAGAACCCCATATTGTAGGCGCTTGGGAAAACCGCAGCAGGGATGTCATTCCACAGCTTGAGTGTGCGTGGGATGAAGTTTCTTTCATACCGCACAGTGCGCACTGTCTCAGGTCGCAATTTGTGAGGATGAATTCCCTGCCTACGGCGAGAGGTGCGATGATAGAATGTAGCTACGGGCATCATGTCAAACAATTCATCAGAGCACAAACCATTGTTTAGACACACACAGTGAGGCAAAATCCCTCCTAAGGCTAACCGGTTCCACTCTACCTGTGAGTATGGGATTGACAACCTCAATGCCCGTCTTTGCAACGAGTCGAAGGGGTCAAGCTCGTATACAGGTGCTCCAGCAAAAAGGTGACAGCAGTACTCCATGTGAGGCCGGACTTGTGCTTTATAAAGAAGGAGTTGCTGCCCCGCAGTGAAATACTGCTTCGCCCTGTTGAGCACTCCGAGTTTTCTTGATGCCTACTTAACCTTGTCTTGCAAATGACTTCAGTATTGGACGTCGCTATGCTTTCGATTGCTTTTCGTTATTTGTGCGTCAATATTTAGTAAAAAAATAAGTTCAAAACTAAAACACGACTACTGAAAAAGTATTAAACAAGAAAATATCTAGAATAGCCGTGGTCGTATGCCACTTAGTCTAACAAAACAATACATCCTAGGGAAAAGTGGTATATTATTTTGGGGCAAGAAATAGATATAATTTATACATATTTGAAATGTACTAATTAAGCCCTTTTAGTTGATACCAAACACGACATGTTTATCTCAAATTTATTTTTTATCACAGTACTTTATGACCGCTAGAGGGCGCCACAATAGATTCAGTAATACATTATATAGCCTATAACCATCGGACAACTAAGATGCTTCTAACGATATCTCATTTGTTCAGTTCTAATTAGTGGTTGAGGAGCTATGAGGGTACAGATGAATATCTGTACATACAAAATACATACATATATACATAGCCTGTTGAAATCGTAACCCTCTTTTTGCTTCGCTTTAGTCAGGTAAAAAGGCAAAACTTTCTTATTTGACTGGCCAATTCTGTACCAGTTACGCACTAAACAAACAATTACCTTCATATCAAATTAACAAACTAAATATCAGTTCTGACTCTAGAATAAATTTAACAAGTTAATCGTTCACTCGCAACCTTGAAAGCTGAAAACTGACTAGAATAGGCATCAGGAAAAGTTAAAGTTTAATAGATCGCTGAAAATTGATTAACCTCCCTTTCTAATCTATAGACCTAGCTATATGTATGTATAAGTATATATGTAAGTACCGCCTATTTAAACCATAAAATCAGACCATTCCCGTTCTCGACACTGAACTTTACTAACAATGATTCTGTTGTACAGGTTCCCGGTAGATTAGTATTCTACTCTACTGTGGTCCCCTTGTCTTCCCGGGAGTGTTGTAAGAGGTGACGAAGGTAGGATATGGCTGTTCTTCATCCGACAGCAAAAATACAGTCCATTATAAAGTTCCCACTTTACGGCAATAGGCTCACATTACAGTAAAACTTACTGGGATTTTACCATATTTATTATTTTCACTCCCGGCGAGGTTTACACTATTCATGTGAATGAATGACCATGTCTATCTCGAATCATAAATAGACCCACACTCCATTATGTAGAACCAAAAATCATAACTGACGATATGTGGGTGTTAGTACAGCTCTAACTCTTCGGGTACAGGTAAACAATTATAATCCCATTCCTCAGATAAGTTCAGAAAAGCTTGAATAAATACACCTTTTATTATTGACCTCGTAGATCAAAATTTTCTTCAATTTTGACAGAAAGCCACACACACAAAGCCTTTCTATGACAAAGTTCTTTTGTCCACCCTCACAATATGTAGCCCGCTGTTCAATAAACCAACAAGACCCACACCTAATTCATAAATTCTTTAGAATATAGCTGTAAACAGACCGACCTACGATTTACTGTACCAACAGCTATTCTGAAGGATTTTTTATAGCTGTATCTACATACGGCAACAATAGCCTCGGACTGGCCAGTAATGCATCCTTTGTTTCAAATTCAAACGTGAATTGCAACTACACAAAGGACAAAGTAATTGACATTCGTGCTTTCAACAATGACCCACAGCTTTAGTAGAATATACTGATATTATTTCTACTTATGTCTTCTGCATTTAAGACTCCGGCATCTACCACTCCTACTTTCGAAACGATTAAAACCACACGCCGTCTCGGGTCTTCAGATACTGGAAAGTAAAATCTTACTTAAAAACATATCTTAAAGACACATTGCGACCTGAGACGGTGCGCACTGTGCGGTATGAAAGAAACTTCATCCCACGCACACTCAAGCTGTGGAATGACCTCCCTGCTGCGGTTTTCTCAAGCACCTACAATATGGGGTTCTTCAAAAGGGGCATCAGAAGGTTTCTTCATGGTCGGCAGCGCGAGTGTGACACCCCTGGTGTTGCATACGTCCATAGGCCACGGTAACCGCTTCCCATCAGGTGGGCCGTGTGCTTGTCTGCCAACTAAGTGGTATAACTAAAAAAATAAAAAAAATATCCCTCGCATCCCGGCTGACTCAGAGCCATCTTTGGTTTCGAGGTAGCACTCTTGAGTGTGGACACCCTAGTGTCTTCATCTTTCTTTCTTTAATAATTGATTTATTCATAAGAATATTACACGTCATATAAATACATAGCAGCACTTTTATCTATTAATCAAATACTGATCAGTTTTAGTATAATAACAATTCGAGCGAGGACTCGGGGCCGCACACGCTCACCGAGTGTCCGGCGTGGGAGACGCCGAGGCGGGAACTTGTCGCGGCCCTGGGAGTGAGGGTTCTCACGCTCTCCACCTTGCTCGCGGCGATGGTCCGCTGTGCGGATGCGTGGGTGGCCGGCGCCTCCTTCTGCGAGCAAGTAATGCTCGTGAAGGAGGAGGTGGGGCGGGAGCGGCAGCGGGAGCGACGAAGGATCGCAAGCCAAGCTGCCCGCGTACGAAGGCAACTCGGGCGTCAGAGGTCGGTGAACGACCTCCGCCCCCCATGAGCGCCGGCTTGGGGGTGACAGGTGGAGCCGCCTCTCACCCTGGCAAAAGCAGGCCGCGGCGGTGGCGCGCCTGACGCGCCTCCCCCTTTGCGGGGACGAGTTGGGGACTCTATAGTCCTCACACCCGAGAAGAGGGCCAGATCGTGAGAGATGGCCCTGGGTCGGCCGGGGTGCGAGGAATATGCCTGTCAACCTCACCTTCGGCAACCAAAACGACCCACAGGCGGCGTGCGTTTTAGTCGGTTCGAGTCCGACATAACCTCTCCCACCGGCTTCGGTGGGGAGGTATCCGTGGGGATTTTGCGCACGTAAAAAAAAAATAGAATAACAATTTAAACAAAATAAATATGTCAGGTAACGAGTAGAAAGCTCACGATGTTTTTTTTTATACCACTTAGGTGGCAGACAAGCACTCGGCCCACCTGATGGAAAGCGGTTACCGTGGCTTATGGACGTTTGTAACACCAGAGGAGTTACAGTCGCGCTGCCAACCCTGTAAGTACAGAGTTTCTGTGTCGTCAGTAAAAGACAAAGTAGGACAGTACTTTAGTCTTCCACTGACAGCACAAATTCTCCAGTGAGCTCTGGCTACCCTACTCACCGCTGAGAACACAACACGAAGTTATTATAGCCACGGTATTCTGTAGGGCGGAGGTACTTCCCCAGTCGGACTCCTCAATTGGGCGGAAATATCGCCGTGTCCTACCTCCTTAAATGTCATCATAGTTTTGTAATATAATTTTCTTAACACATAGCCTATGCTACAATTTACACATGTCAAGTTTCGTGTCAAAAAAAAGAAAAAAGAAAAGCTTGTGCCAGAGCCTCGTTCGTCAGCATTAGTCCCGATCGCAGCTATCTATCTTGGGTCCGGTTTGTTACTTTTATTCTTCCACTTCGATTTTTTTTATATAGGACACGTCAATTAGACTTCGCCTTGCTTTATAGTACGCTGAAGGCAAAGTCTCAGAAAAAAGTATCGCCGTTACTAACATATACCATGTGACAATGGTAACACTCTGCTTGACGGCCTCATCATATGCTTTTTCACGCCTCGCTTAAAGGTTCCGGGATTGTAGGGAGAAGGAAACACGTGAGCTGGTAATGAATTTCAGGTCTTAATGATGCGATAAAGGAAAGAGTCACCGAACTGCTTGGTTTTTGATCGAATATTCTGCACCGTGTGCGGGCCCTAATGCAGAATTTAAGTCCTGCAGGTGTTGTCCTGTGTAGGAAAGGGGAGGGTGGGCTGCCAATGACGCAACATTTCTTAGGTATAAGCCTCTCGGATCTCTCTTGGATGTAACCTTCTTAATGAAATTTGGTGGAAAAAACATGGTCAGACATTTGTTTGGTTGCCGCACCAGCGAAGAATATTATGGATTTTATCCGAGATGTTATGGACACAAACGCTGCCATTGATGCGAGCGACTCCAAACATCTATTAAAGCATATTATTCCTATACGTGGCGCAGAAAATAATGGCATTTAATGCATAAACCGTTAATTTATAATCAATTGTCTGTCCTTTTCATGGGAACATCTCAAGCAACACGACATAATATAATTAATCACAGCTGAACCACAGAATAGATGTTGAACTGTGCTATACCCATCAACGCAAGTCTTTTGAACCGCGGTACAGTTAATTCTTGCCAGTCACAGTGAATCCAGTGAAACTTAGTCTTCCATTAATAAAATGTATTGTAGAAAAGACGAGAAATTTGTGTTTAAATTAAACTTAATACTGCTAAGTGGTTTTAATCTTACCTAAAATAAATATTTTCCTTTTGATTGAAATATGAGCGTATTTGGCAGAGATGTAAACGATAACTGCTTAGACTAGATTTATTTTTTATTTATACAATTTAGTCGGCAGACAATCACATAGTTCATCTGATGGAAAGTAGTTACCGTGACCTATGAACGTGTGTAACACCCAGGTGAGTCACACCCGTGCTGCAGACCCTGTAAGAACAGAGATTTTCTCTGCCGTTAGTGCAGAACACAAAATCACGTATTCCCACTGACAGCACAATTTCTCTCCAGTGAGCTCTGGCTACCCTACTCACCGCCGGGAACACAACAGGAGTATATTATAGACGTGGTTTAATTTCAATGCGGCATAAAATAATTGCCCGGTTAATGGCAATAGGCTCGCCACCTATTGGGACATTGGGACCTAAACATAAGCTGGCGAAATGTGGGTGCTAGCACCTCTACCTACCCCTTCGGGGATATAGCGTTTATGAAAAAAAATGGTGGTGTCTTTAGCGTATATGGTCTTCGGATACCTGTTACGATACTTGTGGCTTCACAATTTATACTTTTACGGTCAACTGGGTCAAACAGTATCGTTTACTGTTGTCGATATATTTATTTGTTATGGTGGCACTTCACTTGGTTATCTGTATTTGCTATTGAGCGTGTGTTGATTGTGCAAAATATTTATCGTATATGCGAACATGCAAATATAGACAAACACAATTCACTACACAAAAAAGTATTCACTTTAAACTTTCAACGCTATTGCTCTACCGGCCGTAATTTAAAAAAAAAAAACAACTAAACTAGTTGTCATTTGTACGTAATGGGTATTAATAATAATAATATAAAAATATTAATTTATTTCAGATTTCTCCATATTCCATACACGAACTATAAAATAAGACAAAATAAATAAAATCACAATCCATTAGCATTAAATACTGACCGATTACTTTAATACTAATGTAAGTTATTTAATTATAGTTTAAATATCTATTAAATTACAATCTAATACAAAATATAATTAATTAAATTATCAAAATCAAAATTAGAATCATAATTAAAATCAAAATTAAAATAAAAAAATATAATATTTAAATTTAAATTGGAAAGACACAATTCAAACTAAAATCACACAAAAATAAAATGGTTATATTTGTCAAATAGGTAATAAGGCAAATGCTCTGTACGGTAATTGTTTATTTTATTTTATTTTGATTTTATTATATTTGAAAACCTTACAGCTAGTGTACAGTTCACAGTCTTAAAGGCCATTAACAAGTTTCCACAAGTTACAATGATGTTTACATAAACAAGGAAATCTAATACGTAAATACGAATAGCTATAATGAAATGCCACCATCAGTTTTTACATTTTTCTTACAAGATACAGATACCCAAGATACCCTTAAATGTACACACCATGTATATTTAAGGGATGATGGTAGGGCCTAAATTGTCATTCCACCATTTATGGCGGATTTTAAGTGATTCATCCGTAATATAGATTTTTTTTGTAAAAGAATAAAATGAGCACATAAAATTAAAGTCCTATTAATTTCCGAGAAACATTCATGTAGTTTGGTTACCCTAAACGCCCGCGCGCTAGTGGGTGCTATAAATCAGGTGAAATTATTTAACACTGGCCCGAATATGGGGCGTCTTTAATTAAAAATCCGATAGTACACAAGCCGCTTTCAAGAGGGCTTCTATTACATTTAACGACACGATACCGATACGACTAGGCCGCATTAAGTATTTGGAAAAAAATGTATTTGGTTTTTAGAAGAATAATTATTTATTTAATATATACATATACAAATCAATACAATTCAATTGAAAATTAAAACTAAAACTATTATTAGGTAGCTACTAAAATACACTGAAATAAAATAAACATAAAAATTACATACATAATGCGTCATGAAATTCCTCGGCATCATCACCGACCGGTAACGTACCCAGAAGGCTGGCAGCATTACCACGTTGAATGGTTGAATTTGGTTTTTATTTCGATATAATATATTCGAGTAAAATGTTGTCTTCGGTTATTTGTATTCCTCGGCTTCCATCCATTTTTTTTGTACAACTTAGCTGGCAGACAAGCACACCTGATGGTAAGTGGATACCGTGACCTATGTGCAACACCGTTACGTAACTAATGAAATCATGAATATAATTATAATACTTATACCTAAAATCAGACTGTGCCAAACAAAGCTTTAGTAAAACCAATGATTCCTTCCGTGAAACGTTGAAAAAAGGAACTATAGTTGACTCTTTCAAATGCACACTGTTTTATTGAAAATCAAAGAAAATTTAGCACGATGTGATATTTTAAAGGGAAAATGGCGACCAGCTTCTTGCCACAGATTTCTTGGTTTTACTATAAAATCTAGTGGATGTTACGCATTTTAATATTTTTTAGCTATAAGTTGTTTAATAGTTATTTTAGTTTTATTAAATTAAATTTATGAATATATGTCGTGATAAACAATTATATAAACGTTATTTCTGCAGATTAAGTTGATGTTAATGTATAAACAATGACTCGTTTAACAATGAGTCGTGCCGTTTGCTGTAAAATGGTTTAAAACGTTAAAATTGATTTTCGCCAACCCAGGGCCAATATTTCAACACCCTTTTAATACGTAAGTATTCAATTTAATTACTGATTATTTTTTAACTTTGTTAAGTTTTATCTATTTTTCGTTTAATTAATTATATTTTTTTAAATTAAAAACTAGAGGATCCACGTTTTAGATGATGATAGAATAAAAAAGTAAAAATAGTTATTATTTCTGTCTTTTCTAAAACATTGCTTTTATTTTCTCGATTTATGGCTCGATGAGGAATGTCTCAGCTTTTACTAGCAGTGTACTGCATTATGGCTTGGGCTCTACATAAGACCTATTTCTATCAGTTTACCTTCTACAGTAAGTACCAGCTAACCACCTAATCACAAGAGTGAAGAGAGCCAGGGCCAGGTCGTTCTTTAATCAGCAGGACAGGTTTATAGGCTTGCATGTGAGGTTGCCAGGTCCCCTAAGACCTTACTAGGGCTCCAATATATCCGTATTCAGTTCTAGGTCGTACTTTCGAACCTATAAGCTATTATGACTTACTATTAGGTGTGTCAAAGATACTTGTATTTGAATTATTTGAGCAGTGACCTCCGCCACGTAGCAGTAAAAGCGTTCGACTGCTACGGCGTAGGCCGTAGAACCTACCCGCTCGTGCAATTGTATCCACATTATATAACTATTTACAAAAGAAAATGTATCTGAGTACATTAGCACTGTAGTTACATAAAACTTGTAGTTATATAGCTATGTTTCCTTTTGGTAGAATAGCGTTGTGTAGAATGTCCTGGATTATATATTATTTATCAAAAAATCTCTCGATTACTCCAACATGACACTCGTCATGTTTAATCACGGAACCCTCGGGAGCGTGTCTGATCGCCAATCGGTCAACACATTTTGACTGACATATGAACATATAAACTATTCGAATCATATTTCACTAGAATTTTTTATCCCTAATTGCCAGGTTCGTAGCGGAAAGATTTGAGAGTATAATTCATTACCAGCTCACGTGTTTCCTTCTTCCTACAGTCTCGGATCCTTTAAGTTGGGCGTTAAAAAGCATATGATGAGGTCGTCAAACTGAGTGTCACCATTGTTACATGGTATAAGTAAGTAATGGTGATCCTCTTTTCTGAGCCATTGCCTTCAGCTTACCATCAGGCGAGACAAAATCTTATTGACGTGTCTTATATACAAAAAATAAAGCAAAACACTCTAAAAATAATCTGAGAAATACATTTTTCTCCACGAAGTTGTCATCTAATGTTGGTACTCAAAATGCTAAATTCACCGCCAAATTTGGTGAATCTTTTATCCCCAAAATATGACACTGCACGCTCCGACATAAATAGATATAGGAGAGTCAGAAAAAATTGAGGATATCTTCGTGTCAAGTTACTTTTGTGATAATGCACGAAAAACTAGTAAGACATAGTCGAAGTCAGTCGAAACTACAATTTGGCGGCAGATCTAATTACTATTTTGCCTTGACTAACACTATTATTTTGGCAATAGACAAATAGCCCACTCAAAAGTTTAGGGTTTTATTTTTAAAGCACAGTTGGTTTATATAATGTACAAATGACCTCTGCGAAGTGGTGCTAATGAAGTCAACAGCTATGTATGAAGCACGGCTTCGATTCGTGCTCAGCGAAAATATTAGTATGCATAAATTAGCATAGAACTGAATATTGGTGGGGGTCATTAATACGCCCTAATAAAATAAATATCAATGCATATGCAAATAGATAATTTGCATTGGTCTGAATATTTCCGTAACTTCTTCTGCCAGGGTGACAAGCGGCTTCACCTGTCACCCCCAGGCCTGCGCTCATGCGGGGTGGAGGTTGGTATTTCCGTAACTTGGAGAGAGAAGAGAGAGAGAGAGAGAGAGAGAGAGAGACCGTAACTGTCAGTCTCGGTTGTCAAAAGAACTATGGCAGTCGTTACGGGTTGTTGAAGCCCTAAAAGGTCCGACTAGTCTAACTACAAACTTATATATCGTCAATTAGTTGTGGAGATCTGATGGCAGTTACTTCACGGAAAATAACGAAGTTCAGCGCATTACAGTTAGGCTGGAAAGCCGACCCCAACTGATCTAGGAGTAAAATGCTCAGAGAAAGAAAATGTACAAATGGGACAAGGTCGAAAGTTGAGACCAGCCTCAATCTATGCTCACGCAGTACTTAACCCCTTCTAAGTTAAGTATGTATTTCCTAAACCACGCGAGTGTTGAGGGTTTATTGGCGTCAGTAATGGCTTATGATCAGGCGAGCCACTTTTGGTCAAGAGGTTGCATGTTCGGACCCCACCTAGTACACTACTGACGCCCACCCTCTCTAACACGCGCATTAGGTTAGTTATAGAGATTAGTTACATTACGAAGGTAGTAAAAAGGTATATAATCCAGACAAAATAAAGATTTGAGCTTGCATAAATTTGCACAGAGCTGAAAATTTGTTAGGTCTTAAATACACTATTATAAATGAAACATCGAAAGTCCCCATTGGATTCCAACATTTTTCTCGTAAACAGCAAATGTTACTGCAAAAGTAGGTTAGACAAAGTTTTAGATTATGTAATTACCTACAAAATTTGTTTTCAGCTTTTTTTATTGTGCGGATCTTCATTTTTTTTATACCAATTAGTTGGCAGACAAGCGCACGGCCTACCTGATGGAAACTGGTTACCATGGCCTATGGACGTGTGTAACACCAGAAAAGCCACACTCGCGCTGCTCACCCTGTAAGCATAGAGTTTCTGTGCTGTCAGTGTAGAGGATAAAGCAGGACAAGCCTTTAGTCATCCCACTGACAG